>QXDM01000022.1:0-1367369 GCA_003730235.1 Pythium guiyangense
TTGAAAAGTGGAAATTTTTGTGGTTATCCGACATAAATTATCGACAATATCTGACTATACAGCAATATCCGGCGAAAATTTCACTGGGCGCTGCCTGAGGCCCACAAGCAGTAAGGACGTCGCCACTGGAGCGCAGCGAAGGTAGGTGACTCCGCCTGATTGTGGAGTAGCCGAAGGTTTGCGCACAGGAGCACTTTCGAGCTTGCTCAGCTGGCCCATCGAAGAGGGGGGGTTATGATTTTATTCAGGCAAGCTTGCACGATTGGCACAGTAACTCAGTTTAGTTTTTTTGTCCATAACTTGTATCGAGTCGTCGTCACGTTGCCGAGTCATTGCTGTTCAAGAATGCGTCGACCTCGAAAGTCGACACGATTTAGAGCCATTTGTGTTCGACGGTTGACAGGAGTGTGCTAATATCGCAACTCTATATTGCCCGAAAATAGATTGTCAAAAACAATTTTATATAGATATACACTGTGCAGCTTAATCGTTCCTTTTACGCCATCACTTGTCATTAAGTGCGGGGGCATCGAAAAATCACTATGACAATGAGAGTTTCTGATTTTTCGAGGAAACTCTGCTGCAATATCAAACATATAAATGGTGAACTTGTAGTCATTAAGGGGGATGGCATTGACAAATCATAGCTATGACAGAATTTTTAGAATTCAACACTGTGCAATAGTCGAGTAACTATATTTTCTAAAATTGGGAGTCTATTTACTTCCTTTCGGTACACAATCAGAATCATACATTTTTCACCACCGCTGACGTACACTATTCTAAATGGTTTGTTTATAATGTATACATTGTTTATGGTGTATATATTGTTGTGGTGCAAAAGAGCACTTTTCGCTGTTCTTGTGGTGGTATTGGACAATCACCATGACAATGCTGATATCAATAGAAATGCTAATTTATGCTGCTGTAGTGGTGCAAAATGCGATCGTCTACTCACACGGATCCCAGGCTACTTGTTTAAAGTATGCCTTTCGGAGCGGGTTGAATTTTTTGTAGTGCTTAAATCAAGTGCCTAAGAAATTAGAACTGGCGGCAACAGTACAAGTCAACGGTGCAAAACCCTCGATTGACAAAATGTCTTCCTCTCGGAAAGCGAATAGCTCGTACTCTATATGTTGTTCTAGGAATGATAGATTATAGATTACTAGTATTCTCGGCTGTACTAAGATATTCCGAACAGCAAACAGCACAAAACGAGAGTGCGTTGGTTTGTTTTACACGAATTGTCCCTACAAGAACAACCCTAAAATGTGCGCAAGCACAGAACATACAAATGTGCACGTCAGTTATGTCTGACAATGTAACGGGGTTGCTGTGCTAAGTACGAAGTAGCACAGCAGACACCCAATTAGTGGCTCAACCTGATTTCTGGACGACCCTGGCCGTCCCATCAGACAGCTCACTATTTAGGTTAGCTCCCTCACTTTCATCACTATGCATGGTCCTAATACAAAACCTCAGAGTTGAAAATACCGAGTTCAGCGCAGTCCCTCTGCGCTTCACCACATCGCTTCCTCGTAAGACCACGTGTAAGTTACGTCACGGAGAACACTCCCGTGACAGACAAGGCTGGCAAAGAACAGGAACCATGTTCATACACCACAGTACTAATATATACGTAGATTAGTCATGCGTGCATGTAATTATATTTAGGAAATATGAAAACAAGTTCGAAGTTGAGAATGAATTGCAAAGGAAATATGGAGTTGTGGTTATCAAAAAAATACGTCGAAAGTGGACGTGAATGTTGTTTCATGATACACCACACCACTTTTGCACCACACCATCAGCTTGTATTGTATAGACAACTCTCCATCAGAGCTTGTTCAAAATCTGACTTCCATCAAGATCTGACTCGTGGTGGTGCATCCTACGGTTTAGCACAGTACATCTGTACAAATTGTGGTTTCATGAGGTCGCTGCCAGATCGTCGATGGAACAATTGGATCTGGACTGGTGGGCAACTGTTATATATCTGTCTCGACTAGATAAGAATATCGTTCGGATCCTAAGAGTGAATCAAAACATAATGGATGGCGGTCATGCTCACTTATGTGTGTTCGCTCATTTGTTGAGCGTAAATGCATGCGAAACAACGCGCTTCAAACAAAAAAGTTGCTTTGCTTGATTGAAACATATCGAAGTGCGTACTGTCTTATGTCTCCTGTCAATTGTAAATGAACAGCACATTTCCATTTCCAGAAAATACGCGCACTTCGTCACGATGTATGGCCCCTCTTCACTTTGTACCATCGTGGCGAGAGTAAAGTGTCGAGTGCGTGTTCAAGTCATATCTATGTGGGTGTGATTTTTTATTCGCTGTCATGTTTTACTCTTATATGTAAGAGCGTGTACGACAAGAGAAAGAACAAACTGAAGTGAGGTTTTCGATAAATCAAGTCGCGAAATGACAAGAGTGTGTGGGGTGGGAGTGTGTGGTTTCAATAAACAAATTGCGATGAGTGGTTTTCATGACAAATCACGAATGCTGACAAACCCAAATGCGTTTTACTTGCGTAAAACCCTAGCGTGGTTTTAAACAAATAAATCGCGAGCTGTGGTTTTCAAAATTCGGCTCCACCACACCATACCACACTTCACAAAATTACACCACACCACCGTTGTTGTTCAAGGACTACTTCGCCATGCCTCGATCTTTAGTGAACAGACGGACGCACAGGTAGACGGGTAGGCAGACCCGCACAGGACCAGTTACGCTCTTGCCCTCAAGTAGCCACACTGCTCAAATAACCACACAGACGCGCACTTGCGCACATAATAGACTGACCCACTCACTGCGCACCGGACGGACTGGTGTCCGTCCGTTCGTACTTAACCAACTCGCTGTGCATCATGCATCATCCATCCATTTTGCTTGTATCTAAGCATCTTAGTATCGGTCTACGAATGCACCGACGAACACCTTGTGTTGCGCACTCCCCCCTAAGCCAACAAACACATGCCCTATGTACATACTATAGCTGCTCTCGTCACCGACCAACTTCGCTCCGGTTTGCGTTCTCGTCATGACCTGCATCGCTCCGAGTTCGACTCCGATTCCGACGGCGACTGCAGACGATGCCTGTGTGGTCGCAGTAACGCAACGTTGCGCGTGATGAGGTCGATCGCAAACACGCCTTGCTCTGTCTCCCTTTTGCTCGCTCGCTTCGGCACACACACACACGTGCATGCACATGTGTCTGCAAAAGCCATCCACATATTGACATTCGTGCACAACTCCATCTGTACGTGATGTGATGCTACAGCGACGGCGGCAGTGCCGACGACGCACTAGCAGCTGAACATGACACAGTGGGTTGGCTATGCAGCGCGCACACGTGATAAAGCGCGTGTGAAGGCTTGACACGCAGCACTTGTGCCCGCACATCCCAGTCAACGCGCGAGACCAGTGCAAACAAACGAAGAGTCGGCTTCGGACAACGTGCATACAACACACACGTACGGTCGCTGTAAGACTCTAGGCTGTACTAGTATGGGTCAACCAGCCGATATTCGAGCTCATCCGAAGGCGCTGTAGAAGCAGGAAGTAGGCATGAACACATGTGCGTGTGTGTGCGCGTGCGTACGTAGGTTTGGCAGGGAACAGGTGCTCTGAGCTTCGAATCACTTTCCAATTTGCATCAGCCCGAGCAACTCCCAGCTCCGCGTCATCGCCGTCGCCCCCACCGCCACCGCTCAGCTCTCAACCTCAGTTTTAGTGCAACCAGTCGCTCACCATGAAGCTCGCCTACGCCGTCACGCTCGCCTCTGTCCTCTTCGCGTCGCACACCGCAGCCCAGACTCCTGTCTGCGCGCCGAGCGATGGCGACGCCATCAAGACGTGGATGGCCGCGTGTGACTCGGTCGCCGGTTCGTCGCAAGCCAAGTGCGACAACAGCGCGTGCCACACTGCGCTGCACCGCCTCGAGGACGAGGAGACGCACGCGTGCTGGGAGTTCCTCGGTCTGGGCTCGCACCACGACTTTGACAAGTACGTTGCGCTCGACGCGTTCTGCCACGGCGAGGGTCCGGACCCAAACACCACGCCTGCTCCGAGCGCGCCTATTTGCACGGAGAGCGACGGCCTCGCAATCTTGGCGTGGATGAACGCCTGCGACTCGGTTCCGGGTGGCGACGCTGCGAAGTGCGCTAACAGTGCGTGCCACGCCGCGCTGCACCGTCTTGAAGAAGAAGAGACGCACGCGTGCTGGGAGTTTTTGGGGTTCGGCTCGCACCACGACTTCGACAAGTACATCGCGCTTGACGCGTTCTGCCATGGCGAGAGCTCGACGCCGTCGCCTGCGACTCCTGCTCCTTCGGCGGCGAACAACACCTCGGCGTAAGCGCACTTCAACCTTGTCGATATCGCGGTGCTACCGCTGTTTGCCCTCGGGCGGATCGCCGTCACGGCGTTTGTAGCTTGTCGTTAGAGTACATTTGCGTTGAAGCGTAGCGAGAGCAACGACCACCCTACCGATCGCATGCCTCTAGACAACCGTTGATCAAGACAATCTCAACCCGATCTAGTCTGTTTGCTACGAGTACATTGTATGTGTGTTCCAACCGGTAGCAAGATGCTTGCTGAACGTGCGCGTCAGTCTTGACTGGTGACACTTGGAGCTATAGGAATAGCTGGAAATTGCGCTCGAATGAGTGCGCGAGTGTGCCGATTGCACTTGATGAATGGTACTTCGTAGTAGCACACGAAGACGGATGCAGCATATTGCACGAACGCATACGAGCATGTACTCCCCGGATACAATCTTTGGGGGGCGAATCTGCAGGTAGGAGGGCGAAACAGCAAGAACTACGATAGCAGCGCGTGCAGCAGCAACATAGCAACAGAAGAACCATCAAACACAACTTCGTGTTCAACCTCCGATCGATCGATCGATCAGGTGCATGTATGTGAATGACGGTCCGTCCTAGGCGTGGTGCGCGGACAAGCGCTTGGGACTAGCGACAAGTACTGTAGCAATGCTCACACTGCTCGCGTAGGACCAAGTACTTCTCGGTGCGTCTTGCTGCGCTGGTGAAAAGATACAAAACGGGGTTGCGGTGCAACCTGTTGGTGCGTGCACTTAGCACTGCGGCTTCGGGGTCGCCGGTGGTGCGGTCGTCGTGTTTGACGGCGGCCCGGACGTCGTTGGAGGAACCGACGTAGACGGCGGGCTCGACGTCGTTGGAGGGACCGACGTCGATGGCGGGTTCAAAGTCGATGGCGGACTCGACGTTGTTGGCGGCTTGGACGTCGGTGTCGCAGTCGTTGGAGCAGGCGTGGTGTTTGGGTCCGGACCCTCGCCGTGGCAGAACGCGTCGAGCGCAACGTACTTGTCAAAGTCGTGGTGCGAGCCCAGACCGAGGAACTCCCAGCACGCGTGCGTCTCCTCGTCCTCGAGGCGGTGCAGCGCAGTGTGGCACGCGCTGTTGTCGCACTTGGCTTGCGACGAACCGGCGACCGAGTCACACGCGGCCATCCACGTCTTGATGGCGTCGCCATCGCTCGGCGCGCAGACAGGAGTCTGGGCTGCGGTGTGCGACGCGAAGAGGACAGAGGCGAGCGTGACGGCGTAGGCGAGCTTCATGGTGAGCGGCTGCGCTGTACAAGGTCTGGTCTTGTTCGTGGTGGTAAATTGAGATGTGCGATAGGTGTTCGTTTTGGTCGGGAACGTGTTCATCAGCGTGCGAGAGCATGTTCAAGCGCTGCTCGCTTGCTTGCTTGGCGTTGTAGCTTCCGGCTCGTTTCGAACGCGAGTCCCGCTCCGACGACGACGCTGACAGTGTCATTCGGTTCACCGCGGTCGTGGCATTAGACGCCAACCAGTCTGCAGTGACGCCATCGGAGCGGAAATGGACACACGATGCGATGTCGACAGAGACCACAGACCCTAGACCAGAGACGCGATGGACCAGCGACGCGATGCACGCTCGTCGCTCACACAGCCACTCAAGCAGCCAGTCAGTCACGCAGACGCTTGTTAGTCACTCACTCGCTAGGCAATGCGACTAAGCGCGACTAACAAAGTGCGACGGACCCGCACACTCGCGCTCACACGAGCGTGCAGGTGTGCAGGTGTGCAGGCGTGTGCGCGCCATGTGCGTGGAGTGGACGGCGAGCGTCTCGAAGTTGTCCGGCGGCGACGCCGGAGGCGGGCTTGAAGACACAAAAACAGTCCGTTCATATCACTCGCCTTCGGACAATGTCTCCATTCTCACTGACGTTGTCGCTGCTGTTGAATCGGGCAGTCACCTCGTCGCTATCATGCTCGCTGTTCTCTCTCGACTGTTGCGAATTGCAGTACAGCAGTAGCGACATACCTGCACCGCACTCACGCGCCTCATTTTCACAGTCTCGGACTGACGATCACACCTCGCATCGCGCGCTTCAGCTTGGCACGACCGAGACGCAAGCGGCATCTACGTGCGGCTCCACTCCAACAAGACCAACAACTATGGCTCGAACGCGCACGCTCGTCAGGCTGTTCATCGTGGCGCTTTGTGCGCTTGCAGTGACTGTCGCGACAGCGGAAGAGGAATGCAGTGGCCACGGCAAGGTGCACGGAAGTCACTGTCACTGCCTCCCAGGGTACAAGAACAAGGGACTCGAATGTCTGCCCGTTGACGGCAGCGATAGCGGCACCTGCGCCGCTGGTGGGATCGCATGGGAGTCGTCGAGCATCTACGTGCTCGCAAAAGGCTCGTACTCGATCCAGCTCGCGAACAACACCGAGTCCATGGCGACGTTCCTGCTCCCACTCGCAAACGTCACGGACGTAAACAGCCGCGACAAACTTGAGGCGTCGGTCGAGCTCGCGGACCAGCTTCTCGAAGACGTCGCGCTCGCGCGCAAGACGGTCAAGAACAACCAAGTCATTGCTCCGACGAACAAGCTGCTGTACGTCATCGTGCGCAACAACGCGGAGGAGCTTGAGAAGCTCAAAGCAGAATGCGAGGCGACTTCCGGCAACGTCTGGCACATCGATCACTGCGACGGACCAGACGGTCACGGCCGCCGTCGACTCGCATCGGAGCCAGTCACGACAATCAACATGACGGTTGATGCTTCGGCGCACTATGCGCTTCACATGCAGCACGACGCAGTGAAAGAGTTTGCGATGCGCATCTTTGATGCGCAGGGCAAGTCCATCGAGGCGCTAGTGACGAAGACTTCTGAAGACGCTGACCACGCGGTCGGCGGCTCGAACAAGACTGCGAAGAAAGCGACCGGTGCAGTGTGGCTCAAGACCATGGCTGCCGTTGCGGTCGTGACGATCATCTCCGTGGTTGGGATCATGCTCCTGGTGGTCCGCGCGCGGCTCTTGGAGAAGCTCATGGACGCCTTCATCGCGTTGTCGGCCGGCGCGTTGTTCGGGACTTGCGTCCTGCACATCTTGCCCGAGTCGATCGAGTTCTACAGCCAGTACGGCCAGATGGATCTCGTCATTTGCACCGTCTTTACAAGTGGCTTCATGATCGCGATGTTGGTCGAGATGCTTCTGGAGCTCTTCATCGGGCAGTACACCGACGCGGGCGACCACCACGGTCATCACACACTCCACTTGCCAGCAGACAAAGACAGCCGGAAGATGCTCTCGCCGGCAACTCCAACGCAGCAGCGCGCCAACCCCGACTCAACGAGCAACGAGCCTTTCACTGATCTTGCGGCAATGGAGACCGCAGGCGTCTCCGTGCCGTCTCCAGCGGCCAAGTCGCGCTGGAGCCTGTCGGTCGACTGGGCTAAGATCAAGCCGATGGCGTACATCATCCTTCTCGGCGACCTGTTCCACAACTTTGTCGACGGCGTGCTGATCGCGACGGCGTTTCTGGCGTGCGACGACTCGCTCGGAGTCGCGGTGATGGTGTCAGCGATCCTGCACGAGATTCCCCAGGAGCTCGCCGACTTCATCGTGCTGGTTGACTCGGGCTTTACCAAGTTCCAAGCCGTCGTGTTCAACTTTCTGAGCGCGTTGTCGTCCTTCATCGGCGCATTCGTCATCCTATCAGCTGTCACGGTCACGAATGAAGCCATGGGGCTGCTTCTCGGCTTTGGAGCGGTACGTCTCGCTTGTGCGCTTGTGTGCCTTTTGATGCGGCGGTGATGCGTGGTCGTTGCGAGCTGTAGCTGACAACGTGTGATTCTTGCTTCTGTAAATTTGCCTCGCATTGCATCTGTAGGGTACGCTGATGTACATCGCAGCAACCGACCTTCTGCCTCGTGTGCTGCGGGTTCGAACGCTGTTCGACTTCTTCATGCGCGTCTTCCTGTTCCTCTTGGGCAACGGGCTCCTCGCGCTCACGACGCTCTACCACGTGCATTGCGATGTCGACGCGTAGATCTGTGTGACTTTGCTGCCGATCTCGCTCACGCATGTGCCTTACCCTAGCAATCGTACATCGTCGCTGGCGGTTGAATGAATCTCAAAGTTCCTGGTCAATCTACATCTACTAGCGTCCAAAGCCTGCATGCTTCATTGACGATGTACGCCTGTAGCTCAAGAGTGCCTGAGGGCACTCGATGACTCCTTCATGTAGTACTCCGACAGCGTTGCGTACTGCACTTACTGCGAATCTCTTAGTCGTTCCTTTACCATGCACGTTTACAGTAGTGTAGTGTCCCATGAAAGGATGTCAGAGATGCAATAGCACGTGAAGGATGTCCAACGTCCAAAGACAAGCAACGAAATGGATTGATCGCGCAAGTGAACATACACACGCTATCCGCTATCGTCTACAACGAAGCGAGCACGGTCGCAGTAGCGGCAAAGACAACCGCAGCTGTCGAGACGGTTGTGACCGCGCTCGCTGCACTCGAATGCGACGGAGTTGGTGCTGGAACAGTTGACGGGAGTGTCACTGGCGCCGCAGTGGCAACAGTCGACGAAGTCTTGTTCGAAGACGTCGGGCTGTTGGTAGACGTCTGGTTCGACTTGGCGCCTCCAGTGTTTGATTCGGTCGGGTCCGGGCCTTCGCCGTGGCAGAAGTCGTCGAGCAACTTGTACTTGGCGAGGTCAGCGGCAGTGCCCAAGCCAAGCTGGACGTAGCACTGGATGTAGTCGGCCTCGACGAGCACGTGGAGCGCCTTGTGGCACTCTTTGTTGTCGCACTTGATCTGCGAGATGTTCACGAGCGAGTCGCACGCTTTGATCGACTCCGTGAGCTTCTCGCGCGTGCACGCAGCCGACGTCGTGGACGCGACCAGTGCGAGGCAGGCAGCGATCATGACCGCTCGATGCATTTTGAGCGAGTTCTGAAGAGCTGTTCGCGTCTCTGGCAAGGCGGCGAGGAAAGAGAGAGTGTGGAGACAAAGTGCGCTCGTGCGTGAGCTTGTTTGAGCGCTGCTCGCTTGCTTGCTTGGCGTTGTAGCTTCCGGCTCGTTTCGAACGCGAGTCCCGCTCCGACGACGACGCTGACAGTGTCATTCGGTTCACCGCGGTCGTGGCATTAGACGCCAACCAGTCTGCAGTGACGCCATCGGAGCGGAAATGGACACACGATGCGATGTCGACAGAGACCACAGACCCTAGACCAGAGACGCGATGGACCAGCGACGCGATGCACGCTCGTCGCTCACACAGCCACTCAAGCAGCCAGTCAGTCACGCAGACGCTTGTTAGTCACTCACTCGCTAGGCAATGCGACTAAGCGCGACTAACAAAGTGCGACGGACCCGCACACTCGCGCTCACACGAGCGTGCAGGTGTGCAGGTGTGCAGGCGTGTGCGCGCCATGTGCGTGGAGTGGACGGCGAGCGTCTCGAAGTTGTCCGGCGGCGACGCCGGAGGCGGGCTTGAAGACACTGGATGTTGAGCGTCATACGGTAGTCGCAAGTAGAGTCGACCTTGCGTGGGCTCGTGTGGATGACAAGTTTGGTTTTCAGTGTCTGGCAATACAGCCTTGCCTCGAGCGAGTTCGATTCTGCTAGCGTCTGTTCTCTTTCGTCACGTCCGCCGTCGGACAGCGAACGAGCGCCGGTCGTCAATGCGAGTGCAAGAGCAGGTCCAGTTTGTCGGCACCTGCTAAGCTCCGGCAACCAGAAGTCGCCGCACATGGAACCACCTCACACCTCGCGAGCCTTAGCCCAAAACACGCGTTCATCAAGCGCGTCAAGCTAGATACACAGAGCGGGTACGCACGCAGGACTCGACGGCGTCACGGCCATGACCACGGCTGGCATGCGAGCGAGCTTGTTGCGAGTGGCTTTGCGAGACGCAGAACGTCAGGCATACTTTCACTGTGGTCGCACTGTGCTCGAAGTGTTCTTGTCCGACGACGAGCGCGAGGTGATCTATACAGGACAACACACGTTTCCCCTTGATCTACAGACTACGCACGGGTTCTCATAGTGCTCTCGTCGTGAGTGAGAGAGATTCAGAGCACCGTCTTCTGTTTTGACTGTGAGCATGCGCATAGAGGCGGACGAGGAGCGCAGCGGGCACGACCGCCTTCGGACAAAGCGTGTGAGTGCAGTCGGCGACAGCTTGAGTGCATGCAAATCCTAGAGTCGCTACCGACACCAACAACTCGCAGCAACAGAATCCCTCGCATTCGCTCTCCATTTCCAAAACAACCTCGCCTCGAGGACTGTACTCCGCACCAAGCTCTGACAGCCAACCCATCGCACGCACAATGCAGCCCGCCGTCTACCTCTCCATCGCGCTCGCCGCCGTTGCAGCTATCTCCGACGTGTCCGCGTTCGGCTGCAAGCCTGCGGAAGTGAAGGGCTGGATGAACGCTTGCGACTCGGTCACCGGCGCGTCGACGAACAAGTGCGACAACCGGGCTTGCCACACGGCTCTCCACCGCCTCATCGAACAAGAGACGATCGACTGCTACGTTTCGTCTGGGCTCGGCGCTGCGAGCGATCTCAACAAGTACGCCGCGCTCGACGCGTTCTGCCACGGCGAGGGTCCGGACCCAAACACCACGCCTGCTCCAACGACTGCGACACCGACGTCCAAGCCGCCAACAACGTCGAGTCCGCCATCGACTTTGAACCCGCCATCGACGTCGGTCCCTCCAACGACGTCGAGCCCGCCGTCTACGTCGGTTCCTCCAACGACGTCCGGGCCGCCGTCAAACACGACGACCGCACCACCGGCGACCCCGAAGCCGCAGTGCTAAGTGCACGCACCAACAGGTTGCACCGCAACCCCGTTTTGTATCTTTTCACCAGCGCAGCAAGACGCACCGAGAAGTACTTGGTCCTACGCGAGCAGTGTGAGCATTGCTACAGTACTTGTCGCTAGTCCCAAGCGCTTGTCCGCGCACCACGCCTAGGACGGACCGTCATTCACATACATGCACCTGATCGATCGATCGATCGGAGGTTGAACACGAAGTTGTGTTTGATGGTTCTTCTGTTGCTATGTTGCTGCTGCACGCGCTGCTATCGTAGTTCTTGCTGTTTCGCCCTCCTACCTGCAGATTCGCCCCCCAAAGATTGTATCCGGGGAGTACATGCTCGTATGCGTTCGTGCAATATGCTGCATCCGTCTTCGTGTGCTACTACGAAGTACCATTCATCAAGTGCAATCGGCACACTCGCGCACTCATTCGAGCGCAATTTCCAGCTATTCCTATAGCTCCAAGTGTCACCAGTCAAGACTGACGCGCACGTTCAGCAAGCATCTTGCTACCGGTTGGAACACACATACAATGTACTCGTAGCAAACAGACTAGATCGGGTTGAGATTGTCTTGATCAACGGTTGTCTAGAGGCATGCGATCGGTAGGGTGGTCGTTGCTCTCGCTACGCTTCAACGCAAATGTACTCTAACGACAAGCTACAAACGCCGTGACGGCGATCCGCCCGAGGGCAAACAGCGGTAGCACCGCGATATCGACAAGGTTGAAGTGCGCTTACGCCGAGGTGTTGTTCGCCGCCGAAGGAGCAGGAGTCGCAGGCGACGGCGTCGAGCTCTCGCCATGGCAGAACGCGTCAAGCGCGATGTACTTGTCGAAGTCGTGGTGCGAGCCGAACCCCAAAAACTCCCAGCACGCGTGCGTCTCTTCTTCTTCAAGACGGTGCAGCGCGGCGTGGCACGCACTGTTAGCGCACTTCGCAGCGTCGCCACCCGGAACCGAGTCGCAGGCGTTCATCCACGCCAAGATTGCGAGGCCGTCGCTCTCCGTGCAAATAGGCGCGCTCGGAGCAGGCGTGGTGTTTGGGTCCGGACCCTCGCCGTGGCAGAACGCGTCGAGCGCAACGTACTTGTCAAAGTCGTGGTGCGAGCCCAGACCGAGGAACTCCCAGCACGCGTGCGTCTCCTCGTCCTCGAGGCGGTGCAGCGCAGTGTGGCACGCGCTGTTGTCGCACTTGGCTTGCGACGAACCGGCGACCGAGTCACACGCGGCCATCCACGTCTTGATGGCGTCGCCATCGCTCGGCGCGCAGACAGGAGTCTGGGCTGCGGTGTGCGACGCGAAGAGGACAGAGGCGAGCGTGACGGCGTAGGCGAGCTTCATGGTGAGCGACTGGTTGCACTAAAACTGAGGTTGAGAGCTGAGCGGTGGCGGTGGGGGCGACGGCGATGACGCGGAGCTGGGAGTTGCTCGGGCTGATGCAAATTGGAAAGTGATTCGAAGCTCAGAGCACCTGTTCCCTGCCAAACCTACGTACGCACGCGCACACACACGCACATGTGTTCATGCCTACTTCCTGCTTCTACAGCGCCTTCGGATGAGCTCGAATATCGGCTGGTTGACCCATACTAGTACAGCCTAGAGTCTTACAGCGACCGTACGTGTGTGTTGTATGCACGTTGTCCGAAGCCGACTCTTCGTTTGTTTGCACTGGTCTCGCGCGTTGACTGGGATGTGCGGGCACAAGTGCTGCGTGTCAAGCCTTCACACGCGCTTTATCACGTGTGCGCGCTGCATAGCCAACCCACTGTGTCATGTTCAGCTGCTAGTGCGTCGTCGGCACTGCCGCCGTCGCTGTAGCATCACATCACGTACAGATGGAGTTGTGCACGAATGTCAATATGTGGATGGCTTTTGCAGACACATGTGCATGCACGTGTGTGTGTGTGCCGAAGCGAGCGAGCAAAAGGGAGACAGAGCAAGGCGTGTTTGCGATCGACCTCATCACGCGCAACGTTGCGTTACTGCGACCACACAGGCATCGTCTGCAGTCGCCGTCGGAATCGGAGTCGAACTCGGAGCGATGCAGGTCATGACGAGAACGCAAACCGGAGCGAAGTTGGTCGGTGACGAGAGCAGCTATAGTATGTACATAGGGCATGTGTTTGTTGGCTTAGGGGGGAGTGCGCAACACAAGGTGTTCGTCGGTGCATTCGTAGACCGATACTAAGATGCTTAGATACAAGCAAAATGGATGGATGATGCATGATGCACAGCGAGTTGGTTAAGTACGAACGGACGGACACCAGTCCGTCCGGTGCGCAGTGAGTGGGTCAGTCTATTATGTGCGCAAGTGCGCGTCTGTGTGGTTATTTGAGCAGTGTGGCTACTTGAGGGCAAGAGCGTAACTGGTCCTGTGCGGGTCTGCCTACCCGTCTACCTGTGCGTCCGTCTGTTCACTAAAGATCGAGGCATGGCGAAGTAGTCCTTGAACAACAACGGTGGTGTGGTGTAATTTTGTGAAGTGTGGTATGGTGTGGTGGAGCCGAATTTTGAAAACCACAGCTCGCGATTTATTTGTTTAAAACCACGCTAGGGTTTTACGCAAGTAAAACGCATTTGGGTTTGTCAGCATTCGTGATTTGTCATGAAAACCACTCATCGCAATTTGTTTATTGAAACCACACACTCCCACCCCACACACTCTTGTCATTTCGCGACTTGATTTATCGAAAACCTCACTTCAGTTTGTTCTTTCTCTTGTCGTACACGCTCTTACATATAAGAGTAAAACATGACAGCGAATAAAAAATCACACCCACATAGATATGACTTGAACACGCACTCGACACTTTACTCTCGCCACGATGGTACAAAGTGAAGAGGGGCCATACATCGTGACGAAGTGCGCGTATTTTCTGGAAATGGAAATGTGCTGTTCATTTACAATTGACAGGAGACATAAGACAGTACGCACTTCGATATGTTTCAATCAAGCAAAGCAACTTTTTTGTTTGAAGCGCGTTGTTTCGCATGCATTTACGCTCAACAAATGAGCGAACACACATAAGTGAGCATGACCGCCATCCATTATGTTTTGATTCACTCTTAGGATCCGAACGATATTCTTATCTAGTCGAGACAGATATATAACAGTTGCCCACCAGTCCAGATCCAATTGTTCCATCGACGATCTGGCAGCGACCTCATGAAACCACAATTTGTACAGATGTACTGTGTTCGAGCAATTGCTTTTTGTAACTGACTTGATTTTTGTCCTGCACTTTTGTGTCGAAAACATCAAGTGAGCTAAACAGTGTTGTATGTACAACATTCATATTTGAAGACGAAATCGGGTGTCAATGGTAGTATATAATGCACCATCCGAGATTGTAACTACATTACACCTGATGAAATCTTCGCTTTAGAGAATGAAGATATCATTACTCAAGCGATGTACGATGATCAATTACAATTATGCCAGCATTACTTATGCCCTTGTACTATGAACTATCAGAAACGCAGTCCAAAACCTTCTCACAGGTATTGTATAATACAGGTACTGTTCCTAGTGGTGACGAGACGGGCATCACAAGCGTAAACTCAAGACAAGACAAGACAGCAGCAAGAGTCACAAAAGAGACTAGAGCAATAACATCAACTGAGCGGATCAAGCTACAAATGCTTGCTATCGAGGTGGGCCAGCGCGTGACCCTATCGGTGGTCTGTACGAGAAACAGCACCGTGAAGGCGTTTACGGTCGGAGCCATCAATCGCGCGACAATGTACGAGCTCGTGCGCGATCTTGAATCGCTTTTTGGCGAAGAGCAGATATGCATCAGAGTCGAGCTCAATCCGAAAGCCGAACGACACCAGCAAGAGCATCACTGAGAATGTCACATGTTTCTGGACGAGCGCTCAGCAGCACCAACAGCTGTATCTACATCTAAGGCTGTAAGTGCATCTAGCGCAGACACGCGCGCAACGCTTGCAATTCACTCGTGAGCGGGACCATTTTACGGTCATTAACATTTGCGTGTACCACTTCGTCTATGGCACGGTGAGAGCGGATTTGTGTGAGATTCTATAAATAGATGCAAACGTCGGTCGCAAAAGCATCTCGCTGCCTCTGTGATGCACACGTACTCTAGTTTGCGCGAGTATTACGAGATCAGTACCTTCGACTGTCGAAGTCGTCGCCAGTCTCGGTCATGTCGGCGCACTTAGCTCACACCCAGTAGTATTCACCCACATGCAACTTAAGAACGAGCTTTCGTACATAGTGCATGTGATGTTGCCGCCGAAGCCTCTCGACACTAACTGCTCCATTGTGGATCGTGATGAACATCTTCTGCTTCACGGTACATACTGTCATTGTGTTTCCTGCTGCTCCAGCATTGTGTACCTTAAATTCTGGTCATGCGCAAACTGATTATCCAGCTTACCAGTTCCTCTTAATTGGAGCGCCAACTGTAGGTCTTCAAAACTGTGAGGATGTTGTTTTCATATATATATCCCGCACTGCGGCGACCGTCGTGATAGAAGCGTCATGATAGAAGCGGCAATGTTATCGCCAACCAACGGGCTCGATTCGCTCAGTCGTCGTCGACAAAGACGGCGAAGGTGGCGATATGCTGCTAAACCAGAGCAATGGCGATCATTACAATGAGACGCCTTACAAGCACGCTGTCTGTCTGCTCTGTCGGCGCGTGGCACCGAGCCGTTTGTACTTCTGTATGACTACTGCAGTCCGCTTCGAGTGATATTCTACATCACTAAGAATTAGTGCGAGTCGATTTACAGTTTCTCCGTCTGCTACCGCGCAGCCTCTATCCTTAGCTCTAGAACAACCGGAGCCCGGTCAGATGTACCAGTTCCTCCTTTTTACGATATTGTCTTGAGAATTCAAGCGCGTAGAATATACTGTGTTGGTTGTTCCGGTGGGTCTGCTTACTTTGATAATCGAACTTTACAATGGCACACTGCCAAACGCGGTGTCACATCAATAAACGACACAGCCCACCAAGTCGCACGAGGTCACTTTCCAACAGAAACATCCAAGCATTGATGAATTTTATCAAGATACGGATTTGCAACCAAAGAGAATAACGATGCGAATGCCGGCGATGTCAACGTCTTTATTAAAATTGACGCGAACGCTCGCAGCGGTTTGAATCGACATTCACTCGAAAATCGACGAAAGAACCCCAGAAGCGTTTCGTGTGTGAGCGTACATATATGTGCTTGTGTTGTTAAACCCTATGATCGCATGCGCTACTTGCATGTGCGTATGCGATAGCAGCTACAGAGAAGCGCTTGAGTAAGGCACGGATTTTAAATGATGACCTGTTCTGTTTGATGTATAGAACGATGGAGGTAGCAATCGAAGGCGTATTAATATAGTGATGCTTACCTCTATCTCTCTGTTATGTAGTTGCTGATATATTATAGCCATTTTCAGGCGTAACTTACTCAAGCGCTTTGCTGTACGTCTAAACGCATCACCAGAGCAAACAAAAGTGCGCAGAGCAAGTTGTAAAAGCTAGACAATGCTGTCCCGTCGGTGTGCACAAATGCGATCTAGAGCTTTTGTGATATAGTGCCCACGCTCAGATGAGTGCACTCTGCCGGAGGTCAGTCGAGCCTCCTCGAGTCCAAGTTCCGGCTAAGACCGGGTCAGTCAAGCTCCTCGCAGGCCAAGTTCCGGCTAAGGCTGGGTCAGCAGCGACCTCGCAAGTCGAGCCGAGAATCGGTGGAGACAAAACCGGTCGCCACCAGCGAGCTCGAGCAAGAAACAGTGTGCATCAGGGGCGTCAAGCGTGACTGAACCGTAGTCTCCTCGAATAACACGCGTCCAAGAGACTATGACTGCGATCAAGCCGAGCCGGGCGTCACGAGAGCCGAACCCGGTCTCGTCACCACGTGCGATCCACTAAGTCGCGGACAAGCCGGTCGAAGCATCGCAGCAGCGTGTTCACGGCGCAGGCATCATGTACAACGCACCGCAGCAGCGTACAAGGTCCGTTGAGCACCTCCGACCCGGTCTTGTGCTGTCCGACATCGCTTCGACCGCGTACGCGAGAACCCAACACGATCAAGTTGCCCACCCGGCTCTCAACGATGAAGCATGGCAAATGCAACTGTGTAGAGCTCAGCAAGCGTCGCACTATTCGGAAACCAAGTGGGGTCCCCGGGGGAGCGCCAGTTCTCGTCCCGAACCCGGACGTGACAGCATCCGGACCCCAGACCCTGGACCCGGGTCAACCCCGGACCCCGGACCTGGTTAAAGTCCGGACCTCGGACCCGTTTCAACCCCAAACCCCAGACCGGGTTATCCCGGACCAGACCCGGAACCCAGAACCTGGGATCAGATAGCAAGTTTAGAGCCAGTGCGATTGTGGGTTCGGACCAGATGTCAGGTGCATGTCTAGGAGTATTCGTACTTAAGCCAAGGGTGTCGACCTGAAAACACAGGGTCACACCTTGAGCCAATTCAGTAGCCGTTATTCCCTCTCCCGCTCAAGTCGCCTCCCTCTTCCGGCTCAGGTGAGCAAGAACCAGTGTGTTGGTGTGCCAACACATACATCTCGCTTTGCTTGCCCGGAACTGCGCGCGTGTGTGTGCGGATGTGAACGTGTGATTAGTCGTGAAGTGCTTCCGAGTTATTGACTGAGGACCTGGCCTGGCCAGAGAACCAGTACTTTATACATTCCCCGGCCGTGCTTCTCACGACCGGCGATTTCATAGTAGTGCGAGTGTAAGAGTGTGAATACAGTGTGAACGGATCATGGGGCGCGAAGCCAGATACAGCGTTTGTTCCCTATCGCTTGCGTTGTCTTGCCGTTTGGAGTGTGTACGAATTTGTGTGACTCTCGTACACTTGTATTTTGTATATTCACCGACGCCGGGCTTGCTTCCTGTAAAAGCCCGGCCGGTCAGCGTCGTTAGTGCACTTTCACAGTGCTCCTCTTATCTGCAAATCAAAGAACTCGCCAAAGGGGATTTACATTGTGAGTGACTGGCCAGAGCAGTGACTTGTACATTGAGTGCTTGCATTTGAGTACGAGTGCGACTGCGTCCGGATCGATCCAATCCCTAGGTCGACCCAGGATAGAAGTGTTATGCGCAAGATTTCTACATCGCTATATCGCATTTTGACTTTGTGTTTGTACGCCAGTATATCGATGGCCATCGATTTATAGACGCTGTGCTCATCGTCTTGCTCCGGTTCCTCGCTTCATACCCAACACTTTGTCAGTGGCAGGATATCTCGATGTGCGCAACGAGTGTGCTCTTCAAACACGCTCTACCTCAAATTTGTTCGAGTCGAAACAACCGAAGATCTGGGACTCTCTCTTTATCGTGACTCAATTCCGGCCAAATGCCCACTGAATACATGTTACTGTTGGGCTCTTCAAACGGCTCAAAGTGGCGTGCTTGTACTTCATCTTACGACAATAATGATCCGCGACAACGGCGCCCTCGCAACGCTAGTGCTGCTTGCGTACGTTCTCGCAGTATCGGGTTGTCAGAGCTCTTCCGAGCGGCAGATGCTACAAGTGCGACCGACGACAGCGCTAACCGGACCGCGCTCTATCGCTTCAGGCGTTCACGCGTATGTAAATCGCGCGCGTAGCCGCATCGCCAGACCTGCAGGCATACAGACATGCTGGATTGGCACTGTTTCCGGCGATACGGAGATGATCCTCTAACGCCAAGCCAGACCTCACGCTGCAATGATATGTGACCAGAGGAGGCTGGGACGGGGGAAACGCTACAAAAGCCATTCGTGCACATATAAAATCCGACTATCGTAGATCGCAAACTTGTCAAAGCAAAGGGTGGTATCGAATTAGGTCCTCACGTACCATTCGTCACTCTAGCAGCGCTCGACTCTCAGTATTGCTAAGTTGATGCAAGCGCTGGCACCTGCGGCTTTGAGAATCGAACATGTGAACCGGATCTAGACCTCCACTTTGCCCACCTTCTTGCATCCAACCTCCAACTCAAGGCACTTCTGGCTGGCACAATTTCGTCACGCGCGCCGAATCTGCCGCCCGAAAGGCGTCTCGTACAAGTGATGAGCTGCGCCTCTCGCGCCAGAACTGTGCGAGAGGCGTCTAGATTGGCGCGCTGCGTCCATAGCATCTCGCGCTACTTCAGCAGCAGACCGCGCTCATTAACGGCCTCATGGCTATTGATATCGTCGTCGCCTCTCGTTATACCTAACCAGTATTTAACGTCCTTATGACTCTTGATATCGCCGCACCTGGGCACGGCTGTGAAGGCATTAAGACTCAACGGGTATTGACATACGGCGAAATAGCAAGTTGACAAGCGGCCACACGAACGCCGGTCATCGCCTTGAATGTCCAGCGCTACATGGTCGCTCCAACGCGTCGCGTCGACGATTGGTGCAAAAATGCCTGCTACGGGTCCCAGCTATAACTCAGCGATCAACAGGCACAGTCAATCAACGTTCCATCTTATGCTGTGCACGAAACTCTTCAACGAAGCGTACACACTAAACCGCAGTCTTTCTTGTAGACAATGCACACCCAGACCGTCAAGGCGTCACAACCGCTTGTGCTTAGTTAACAATAAGCCGTACAGCACGAAAAAGCGGTCGCGGATATCACAGACGTGGATTTCGTCATCGCGATCGACGTCGTACTGTCTATGCACTAGAGTGCATGTACCCCAAACGTCTGTATGATGACATACGTATTGCGAAGCTTGAGGTAGGTGGTAGAGTTTAAACAATCAAGAGAAGTCTTTTGTTGATTGTGGTCATATGTGAACTGTAATCGATAAATATATGTGATGTGTCATATGGGTATGAAAGTACATTTGTTGGCTACTGTGGTCGTATGTGACATTCACCACCTAAGCATGTAACGTACAGCAGCGGTTTATGGCCATCCCCAATTTATGTCCGGAGGTCGAATAATAGCTAATCGTAGCACTTGAACTTGAAATACTCTCGACTGATTTGCTGTAAATTTTGGCGGCAGTTTATGGCCATGGAAGAAAATGGATATGACGTGTGACATTTTTGTTCACCAGATGCATTTCGAAAACATGTTTGTCGGATCATTGTATACAATTATGAATCAACACTGGCGACCACAATCTGGTGTACACAACTTCATGATATCCGCGTCTCGACAGCTGTTAAGCACGGATTGTGAGCCTCTTAACAGACGAATAATGATTCTAAAAATTGTCTTGTTTTGTATGTTAAATAGCGAATCGCCTCATGTGCATCATTAAGAAATCGGTTTCGTTTCGGCTTATTTACGAACAAAATGAGAAGGTGTCCGATGCCATGCCATAAACTGCTTGCAGTACATTATTTGTCCATTTACGTCGTTTGTTTGGTTCTTGATTCATATCGAATGAAGCGCCCAATGTGATGGATGCGACGATCCTTATAGTAGCCATCGATCACTTACTACCAAGTCAGTCATCCTACTATACAAAAGCACAGAACATTGGCTTGGGTCTTGGCGTTATCGTCTACAACACGGTCTACAACACCTCCGGCTTGCTATATCCAACCCGACCATTTATTCAAACCGCGAATAAATATCAAATACACCAACATCTTGTGGAGTGGATAGAAATAGTAGAAAGGGTAGAGTGTTGATACACTGATATTGACTTCAATCGGTATTGTGCAGCAAATGTATACCGCAACAAAACAGACATATCCAAAATTCTCGCTATGCAATCGAATAAAACCAACACCACGAACGAAACACAAAATGAATGTCATGTCCCCATGAATGAAACTGTTTTCGCTGTAACGGTGTTCATCCATTTGTGTCGCTATCAGTCAGGACTACACTGCTGTAATTGCAACGGGTACTGCACAGTCATGGCGTCGTATTCGCTTGATCTGAGATGAAACTCGATGATCGAATAATGCGTCTGTTGTTCGCACCGTACACTGTTGCTGACAAGTTAGTGAGCGGCATTCTATGTTCCTTGATGTCACATCAAACGCTCAAAATCGTCGCTTGATCAGATGCGGATGCAGTGTGAGCAGTGTGTGCGCCGATGTGTGAGCGGGCGGTAGCCGCTGGCGCGCGTACGCTCTCTGTCGACCGACCGCTCTTGAGCTCTCGAGTTTGAGCTGGAGTAAACGCGAACTCGACGCGCACTCCTGAATTCGCGTCGTCCCCTGCAAGTGCAAGCGCAAGCCACAGTACGCTCAAGCGACCGACCAAACCAAGTCAAGCAACGCAGCACCAAGCACGTGGATGGTCATGAGCGCATCGCTGACAAAGGCCGCTCAATCGCTGCCGCGCTACGGAGCACTACCTACAGATGACACCGCCAAGGGCAGCAAGCAAGACACAAACAAGGGTGCGTCGGCTACCAGTGCAGACATCGGTGCAGGACCTGCGCGCGCATCACTCGTCTCGCGCCTCCTCTTCACGTACGTGAACCCGCTCATGCGCGTGGGCAACGTGCGGCAGCTCGATCTGGACGACATGTGGCCGCTCGAGGGCGAGAACGTCTCGACCACAGCCTTCAAAGCGTACAACCGGCAGTTTGTCAAGCACGACGGCTCGATCACGAGTGCCATGGCGGCGGCATACGGCCTGCCGTTCCTCGTATGCGGCGTCGCCGCGCTCTTCTCCGCTGCATGCGCAGTGTTCGCGCCCGCTGTGCTCAACCACGTGATCGACGCGTTCACAGCGCCAGAGATCGACATCGAGGACCTCGCGCTCTGGCTCGGCGCGTTCTTCGTCTCGCGACTCGCAAACGCGATCGTGTCGGCGCAGATGAGCTTCTACCTGCAGCTCTTCTCGCTCCGACTGACCGTCGCGCTCAAGTCCCTTCTCTTTCGCAAGGCCGTTCGCCGCAGCCTCCAGAGCAAGAACGACCCGAAAGCTGTCGACATCTCGAACCTGTACACATCCGACGTGAACAACATCTTGATGGCGGCGCTACAGATCAACAGTCTCTGGATCCTGCCGCTGCAGATCGGCGTTGTGGTCTTCATGCTCTACGACGTTATCGGCCTCGCGGCGTTCGCGGGTCTGGGCGTGATCGGCACATCGATGCTTGCGAGCTTCGTCATCGCGATGCTCACTGGCCGAGCGTTCAAAGACATCATGAAGCGCAAGGACGAGCGCATGAAGGTGGTTAAAGAGGCGTTCGGCGCGATCCAGATCGTCAAGTTCAACGCGTGGGAGGGCCAGTTCGCCACCAAGATCCGCAAGCTCCGCACATTTGAGCTCAAGGCAGTGGCACGGTACCTCTACTGGATCTCGACATCCATCTTCGTGCTCTGGGCTTCGCCGATCTTCGTCTCGATGGTGTCGTTCGCCGTCTACTCGCTCGTGATGGAGGAGCGCTTGACGGCCGCCAAGGTCTTCACGGCCATCGCACTGTTCAATGCGATTCGCGACCCGCTGCGCGACCTGCCGAACGTGATCCAGACGCTGATCCAAGCCAGAGTGTCGCTCCATCGCATGTCGGAGTTCCTGAAGCTCGACGAGTACGACGCGAGCAACGTCACGCGCGAGGACGCGTCGCAGCCGGACGACGTCGTGATTGCGATCGAGAACGGCAGCTTCGGGTGGAGCCAGGACGCGCCGGCGCTGCTCACGGACGTGAACCTGCGCGTGCAGCGAGGCGACTTGGTGGTGGTGCACGGCGCGGTCGGGAGCGGCAAGTCGACGCTGTGTTCGGCGCTGCTGGGCGAGACGGAGAAGCTGTCGGGCCGCGTGTTTGTGCGCGGGAGCTGCAAGGTGGCGTACTACTCGCAGCAGACGTGGATCCAGAACATGACGATCCGCGAGAACATCCTGTTCGGCAACGCCTTTGACGCGCGCAAGTACGAGCGCGTGCTGGACGCGTGCGGGTTGGTGCCGGACCTCGCGGGCTTCCCGGGCGGCGACGCGACCGAGATCGGGCAGAAGGGCGTGAACCTGTCGGGCGGCCAGAAGGCGCGCCTCTGCCTCGCGCGCGCGTGCTACTCGGACGCGGACGTGCTCATCCTCGACTCGCCGCTCGCGGCCGTGGACGCCGTGGTGCAGAGCGAGATCTTTGGCAAGTGCATCTGCGGTCTGCTCGAGCGCAAGACGGTCGTGCTCGTGACGCACAGTCCGGACATCATCGCGTCCGAGGCGGCCAACTACAAGGTGCTCGTGCAGGACGGCGCGCTCTCAGGCGAGCGCCGAGAGATCACGCAGCCGCGCAGCACGTACGCGCCGGTGCTCTCGCCGCGTGAGGTGAAGGAGGCGCACGAGCACGAGACGGAGGAGAGCAAGGCGGCGCTGGCGGACGCCGGTCGGCTCGTCGGTGCAGAAGAGCGATCGCGTGGCCGCGTGTCGAAGGAGGTCTTCCTCCAATACTTTGGCTCGGTCGGCGGCGTCAAGGTCTTGGTGTTCCTCGTACTCGTGCAGATCACGTGGCAGGCGTTCCAGATCAGTAGTGACTTTTGGCTGAGCCACTGGACGGGCCAGAAGCTCGGGGCGTACAACGAAGAGGAGACGGAGCACAACATGACTGTGTACGCGATGCTGAGCCTCGGAAGCGCGCTGATGGTTCTCACTCGCACGCTGACGATCGCAGTAGTCGGCATGCGCGCGTCCCGCCACCTCTTTGACGCCATGACCCAAGCTCTGCTGAACGCGCCACTGCGGTTCTTCGACGCGAATCCGATCGGCCGCATCGTGAACCGGTACAGCGACGACGTCTCGTCCGTGGACTTCAACATCCCGATCGCGTGCGGCTCGTTCTTGGCGATGTTCTTCTTCACGGTCTTCCAACTCGCGACGGCGGTGTACACAGTCAGCTTCCTCGGCGTGCTCATTGCCCCGCTCATGTACCTGTACGTCAAGGTGGCCATTTTTTACCTCGCTCCGTCGCGCGAGATCTCTCGGATCATGAAGGTTGCCGCGTCGCCAGTGTTGAGCCACGTGAGCGAGTCAGAGGAGGGCGTGGCGATCATCCGCGCGTTCGGCCGGGACTACGTCGAGCGTGCGCTTGCCGAAAACTTTGTGCGCATCGACGTCAACAACAAGGTCTGGTTCGTCATGAACACGGGGCGCCAGTGGTTCCAGCTACGCATGCAGCTGCTCGGGTGCAGCGTGGTGATCCTCGTCGTGTCGTCGCTCGTGTACCTCCGGGACTTTGTCACGCCTGGTCTCGTCGGCCTCGCGTTCACGTACGCACTGAGCGTCGACGGTCGCTTGTCGTCACTTGTCCAAGTGTGGTCGTGGCTTGAGATGATGATGGTCAGTCCCGAGCGCATCATTGAGTATGCTAACATCCCAGCGGAAGGCTCCGACAAGGTGCTCGTGATCGAGCCCGCGGCGTCGTGGCCGCAGCACGGGTCGGTCTCGTTCGAAAACGTGGTGTTCAGCTACAAGCCTGGCGCGCCGGCCGTGCTCAAGGGTCTGTCGTTCGAGATCAAGGCGAACGAGAAGATCGGTATCGTCGGCCGCACGGGCGCCGGCAAGTCGAGTCTCACGATGGCGCTGTTCCGCATCAACGAGCTGGACGCCGGTCGCATCCTGATCGACGGCGAGGACATCTCGAGCGTGCCGCTGCGGTCGCTGCGGTCGCGTCTGTCGATCATTCCACAGGCGCCGGTGCTGTTCAAGGGCACGCTGCGCGCGTACATGGACCCGTTCGAGGAGTACTCGGACGCGCAGATCTGGTCGGCGTTCGAGAAGGTGGAGATGAAGGAGCAGGTCGCGGCGCTCGAGCAGCAGCTGGGGTACGAGCTGAGCGAGAACGGCGAGAACTTCAGCGTCGGCGAGCGGCAGATGCTGTGCATGGCGCGCGCGCTGCTCACGCAGACGCGGATCGTGGTCATGGACGAGGCCACGGCGTCGATCGACCACGCGACGGAGAAGAAGCTCCAGGCCATGATCACGCGCGACTTCCAGGACGCCACGGTGCTCACGATTGCGCACCGCCTCGCGACCGTGCTCGACTCGGACCGCATCATGGTGCTGCGCGACGGCCAGGTGGTCGAGTTCGACTCGCCGCGGAACCTCGTCAAGGACCCCACGGGCGTCTTCTACGAGCTCGCGAAGGAGGGCGGCTATCTCGACCGCTTGCTGTAATAGGTGTGGTGGTGAGTGGTGATGGTGGTGACAGTGCTAGAGGCTGAGTGTCAGGTGGTTGGAGTCTTGGTCATGCGCCACTTCGCAGCAGCAGCCGTCCCAGTAGTGGTCAGTCACTGGAGCGTCAGCAGTAGTTGTAGTGTGTCCTAGTTCGTAGTAATGAGTCTACTCGACCATCTTGATAGAGGGAGTGAGCGAGCTGGAACTTTGTGGCGTTTTGTGCGTGTGTGATAGTGAGCGATCGTTTGGTGGCGAGTGAAGATGTCGATGCGAGTCACAGTGTAGCGTGGTGTCAAACGCATTCACAGGAACAAGGTCAAGCAAGTGGTGATAGCGAGAGAGAGAGAGAGAGAGAAAGCGTCTCCGGATGCTGTGCGCGGAGGGGAGGTAGATGCTCGCACTGCTCGAGCACAAACGGCAAGGCAAGGCAAGGCAATATCGGAAAAGAAACAAACGCACGAGCAATCTGAAACAAAGTATTTGTCCACACTTGTTGTGTTGCACGTCTCAAAAAGCAACTACAAACAAATGGTACAAGCAAATCTGACAGCTCGCATTTTTGTATTGATCGACTGATTGTTTCAGCGTATCCAACACGTGTCAAACAAAAGCGACCAAAGCGGTGTGTCTCTGTGTGCTTGTTTCACTGTGCTTCTTGTTTGAGCTGGAAGTTTGTTTCCGTCTGAAAGAAACGCACATTTGATCTCAAACAAACAAACAACCAAACAACCACACACTCGACACAACACACACACTCGACACAACACACGACTCCGGCGCTCCGTCGTGTGGCTTGCTTGCAAGACTCTCGTGCTTGCTCGGGTTGCTTCTCGCGTTCGATCGTTCGCGCTTGCTGTCTCTCTGACTCCACCCTCACGATCGACTCGGTCGCTTTGGGGTCGCTTGGCCAACTCGCTCGCTTGCCGAGAAAGAGGTGCACACAGCACACCTCGCCAGGCAGCGTTGATCGAGCACCTCGGTTCGCTCGTCCACCCATTCTGTTCGCTTGCTTGCCTCGCTTGCTTCGGTCATGAGAAAAGCGTGCGACGTGGCAATCGCAAGAGCTGCTTCCCGCTTTGGTCAAGGTTGCGCGCGAGATCGGTGCGATCGTTGGTGGTGGTGGTGGTGTCCGCTGTCCGGGTCGTCCAGTCCAAGCACAACACAACAGAGCACAGCAGAGCACAGCACGTCCGAAAGCGCAAGGGAGCGCAAGGGAGGAGGGAAGCAAAGCTAATCGAATCAACCACACTCACTTGGCACTCGCCACGCACGCGATGTGGTTGTGCGGCAAGGTCCCACTGCAGCATGGCACGCCGCCTCTCACTCGCTCAGTCTCACTCGCGCAGTCGTTCGTTTACAGAGAACCGGTCCGTGGACCAGCTCTCGCAATGCCCTCGCATCCACTCGCTCTCGGTGCTGCTGAGATCACAACCGCGCAGCACACCAGATCTCACAGTCTCTCTTGCGGCTCTTGCCACCACTGCGCGCGTGCAAGTGTCGAGTGTCGAGTGTCGTGTGTCGAGTGTCGAATCGCAGTCAGAACGAGTGGCGGCAAGCGAGCAAACGAGAGCAAGTGCATGCTTGGTTGCTTGCCTGCCTGTACTTGCATTTGCACTCTTGTCGCGAATGCCCTTTCGGTCCTTTCGGTCGTTGCCCGCTACCGCCGCTTGGGCGAATAGGTCTGTCTCTGCAGGCATCGCGCCTGCAGAGCAGCGCAGCGTGGCGCTCGCTTGCCTGGACGCGCCTCGCCACATGCGCGTTCGCTTGCTGGTCCACACAACCACAACCGTGCTCGATCGCTTGCTCTGCTTTGCTCACTCAGCCAGCTGCGCGCTTCAATCTTCGATTTGGTTTGGTCTCGACCAAACGATCGTTTGATCGAGCGAGCGAGCGAGCGCTGGTCGTCCAACGCAGCAGTTGGGCACGCACTCGGGCGTGCTTGAGCATGCTTGGGCATGCTCACTCGCTCCGAGCAAACGAATGAACGGACGAGCAAGCGGGTTGTGCAGATTGTGACGAAGAAGCAGCGAGTCCAACTCACGCGAACGTCCGACCTGCAGACGAACGACACTGAGCAACAACCAAGCGAGAAAGCCAACAGGTGAGCGAATGCGAATGTCGATCGTCGAGTGCATGCTGCTGCGCGCGTGCACTGGTAGCAACAGACAGATTGTTCATGGGCAGAAGCGTGTGTGTAGTGTGTGTGTGAGTGTGAGTGTGTCGCGACGCGAATGCGTCTTGAGTTGCTGTGTGTGTGTGTGCGAGTGCTCTGCCTCTGGCTGCGCGAGCTGAGCAGGGGTGCGAGCACTGCTGCCGCGCATTGTGCGTTGTGCATGCATTGCGCGTTGTGCATGCATTGCGCGTGTGCGAGCCACACGGTCGGTTCTCGCTTCGTTCGCTGTGGTGCTTGCTAGATGAACGATCGATCGAGCGAGCGGCAAGAGCTTTGCGACGCGAGTTGGTGAAGACGACTTTCACTTCACTCACTTTTTCGCTTGGCTCGACTCGAGCGAAGCAAAACAACAGTGAAATGAAATGATGCGCGATCGTTTCCTTTCTTTGCTTTGCTTTTCGAGCTTGAGTGTGTTTGTTTGTTTTTTGAGTGTGTTGCCGAGAGTGAAGGATGTGGTGCGCGTTGCCATAATGGCGTCCAGCGACAGGCCGGACCAGCGCGCGCGCCCTCTCTTGGAGACTGCTCGCCCTGCGCACGCTTGCTGAACGCGGCTCGACCTGTGTATGCTTGCTGGAGCGCGGCTCACACACACTCTGCGTTATGGCCGCTCGCTCACTCGCTCGCTCTTTGCAAAGAAAGAAAGATGGCTATTGACTGTTGCGCGCTTCGATTTTTGACTGCTGCTGTGCTGCGTGATGCTGCTCGGCTCGCTAGAGACACCACACTTGCTTTTTGCTTTGTGCCTTGCCATTCATCAAGGCAAGCCAAGTCAAGCCGAGCGAGCCGACGAACGAACCCGCTGCCTCTCTGCTTTTGCTTTGTTGTTTGCTGCTGCTGTGCAACGTCAGTGGCACACACGCACACACACTCTCGCTTGCACACACAACGCACACGAGAGATCCACAGCTGCCAGCCAGTCAACGAGCGCAGCGAACCCGCTGAGGGACTCACTACTGTCGACGACAACAACAACAACGACCAGGCGAGCGGCGCGACGGCTCGTCGTGCGCTGCGAGGAGCACGAGGAGCGCTCACTCCGCGATTCGCGCGCTGCCGCTCAAGTGCCTCGATCCGACTGACCGACTGACCGACTGACGGATCGCTCACTCGCTCACACGCACGCATCCACACACACGCACATACACAAGAGCAGCAGCAAACGCAGTCGTCGCAGTCGTTGCAGTCCTCCCACACACAACAAACAACACAACACACGTACGACACACGTACGACACACTTACGACACAACACAACGTCGCCATGAGCTCGCTGCTGCAGCAATCGCCGCGCAAGCAAGGCTACGGCGCGCTCCACGATGCCGCCGCCGACACCGCTGCTGCCGCTGCCCAGACGAACCGCCGCGGCGCCACGCCCGGCACGGCGTCGTTCCTCTCGCGCATGCTCTTCTCGTACGCGACGCCGATGATGCAGAGCGGGAACGAGCGGCAGCTGAGCAACGACGACCTGTGGGCGCTCGAGGGCGAGAACCAGAGCGCCGTCGCGTTCGAGCAGTACAACGAGCAGTTTGAGCGCCACGGCAAGTCCGTGCCGTGGGCCATGTGGCGCACGTACGGCTGGTCGTTCTTCCTCTGCGGCCTCGCGACCGTCTTCTCGACGGCGTGCAACCTCTTTGCGCCGCAGGTGCTGCACCACGTGATCGACGCGTTCACGGCGCCGGAGATTGACGTGGAGGACCTGACGCTCTGGCTCGGCGCGTTCTTCGCGTCGCGGCTGCTCAACGCGATCGTGGCGGCACAGATGAGCTTCTACCTCGAGCTCGTGGCGCTGCGCCTCACGGTGTCGCTCAAGACGCTGCTGTTCCAGAAGGCCATGCGCCGCAGCATCCAGAGCAAGACCGAGGCGAAGACGATCGACATCTCGAATCTGTACACGTCGGACGTGTCCAACATCCTCTGGGCGGCGTTCCAGATCAACAACCTCTGGATCCTGCCCGTGCAGATCGGCGTCGTGGTCTTCATGCTCTACGACGTCATCGGCCTCGCGGCGTTCGCGGGTCTGGGCGTGATCGGCGCGTCGATGCTCCTGAGCTTCGTCATCGCCAAGTTCTCGGGCGACGCGTTCGAGGACATGATGGCGCGCAAGGACGACCGCATGAAGGTGGTGAAGGAGGTCTTCGGCGCGATCCAGATCGTGAAGCTCAACGCGTGGGAGAGCAAGTTCTCGGACAAGATCATGGCGCTGCGCGCGTTCGAGCGCTCGGCCATTGCGCGCGTCATGTACTGGGGCGCCACATCCATCTTCGTGCTCTGGGCCTCGCCGCTCTTCGTCTCGACCGTCTCGTTCGCCGTCTACTCGATCACGATGGGCCAGGTCTTGACGGCCGCCAAGGTCTTCACGGCCATGGCGCTCTTCAATGCGCTGCGCGACCCGCTGCGCGACCTGCCGAACGTCATTCAGCAGTGCATCCAAGCCAAGGTGTCGCTCGGCCGCATCTCCGAGTTCCTTGTCATGCACGAATACGAGCCGCAGAACGTCACGCGCGAGGACGCGTCGCAGCCGGACGACGTCGTGATTGCGATCGAGAACGGCAGCTTCGGGTGGAGCCAGGACGCGCCGGCGCTGCTCACGGACGTGAACCTGCGCGTGCAGCGAGGCGACTTGGTGGTGGTGCACGGCGCGGTCGGGAGCGGCAAGTCGACGCTGTGTTCGGCGCTGCTGGGCGAGACGGAGAAGCTGTCGGGCCGCGTATTTGTGCGCGGGAGCTGCAAGGTGGCGTACTACTCGCAGCAGACGTGGATCCAGAACATGACGATCCGCGAGAACATCCTGTTCGGCAACGCCTTTGACGCGCGCAAGTACGAGCGCGTGCTGGACGCGTGCGGGTTGGTGCCGGACCTCGCGGGCTTCCCGGGCGGCGACGCGACCGAGATCGGGCAGAAGGGCGTGAACCTGTCGGGCGGCCAGAAGGCGCGCCTCTGCCTCGCGCGCGCGTGCTACTCGGACGCGGACGTGCTCATCCTCGACTCGCCGCTCGCGGCCGTGGACGCCGTGGTGCAGAGCGAGATCTTTGGCAAGTGCATCTGCGGTCTGCTCGAGCGCAAGACGGTCGTGCTCGTGACGCACAGTCCGGACATCATCGCGTCCGAGGCGGCCAACTACAAGGTGCTCGTGCAGGACGGCGCGCTCTCAGGCGAGCGCCGAGAGATCACGCAGCCGCGCAGCACGTACGCGCCGGTGCTCTCGCCGCGTGAGGTGAAGGAGGCGCACGAGCACGAGACGGAGGAGAGCAAGGCGGCGCTGGCGGACGCCGGTCGGCTTGTGGACGACGAGGAGCGCGAGGAGGGCCGCGTGTCGAAGGAGGTCTTCCTCGAGTACTTCAACTCGCTCGGCGGCGTCAAGGTGTGCATCTTCCTGCTGCTCGTGCAGACGCTGTGGCAGGCGTTCCAGATCGGCAGCGACCTGTGGCTGAGCCACTGGACGGGCCAGAAGGCGAGCGCGTACGACGTGGACAAGACCGAGTACAACATGAAGGTGTACGCGTACTTGGGCGCCGGCGCGGCGCTGATGGTGCTCGCGCGCTCGACGACCGTGGCGTTCGTGGGTCTGCGCGCGTCGCGGCACCTGTTCAACACGATGACTGTGTCGCTCCTGAACGCGCCGCTGCGATTCTTCGACGCGAACCCGATCGGCCGCATTGTGAACCGGTACGGCGACGACATGGCGTCGGTGGACTTTATGCTGCCGTTCGCGTACGGCGGCTTCCTCGCGATGTTCTTCTTCACGGCGTGCCAGCTCGCGACGGCGGTGTACACGGTCAACTTCCTCGGCGTGCTCATCGTGCCGCTCATCTACATGTACGTCAAGTTTGCGCGCTTCTACTTGGCGCCGTCGCGCGAGATCTCGCGGCTGTGGAAGGTCTCGTCGTCGCCGGTGCTGAGCCACGTGACGCAGTCGGAGGAGGGCGTGGCGATCATCCGTGCGTTCGGGCAAGACTACGTCGAGCGCATGGTCGTGGAGAACTTCAAGCGCAATGACGTGAACAGCATGGTCTGGTTCGCCGAGACCGTGACGAGCCAGTGGTTCCAAGTGCGCATGCAGCTGCTCGGGTGCGGCGTGGTGATCCTCGTCGTGTCGGCGCTCGTGTACCTCCGCGCGTTCCTGTCGCCTGGTCTTGTTGGCCTCGCGTTCACGTACGCGCTGAGCGTCGACGGCGGTCTGTCGAGCCTCGTGCGGTCGTGGTCGTGGGTCGAGATCTGCATGGTCAGTCCCGAGCGCATTCTCGAGTACGGCAACATCCCGGCAGAAGGGTCGGACAAGGTGCTCGTGATCGAGCCCGCGGCGTCGTGGCCGCAGCACGGGTCGGTCTCGTTCGAAAACGTGGTGTTCAGCTACAAGCCTGGCGCGCCGGCCGTGCTCAAGGGTCTGTCGTTCGAGATCAAGGCGAACGAGAAGATCGGTATCGTCGGCCGCACGGGCGCCGGCAAGTCGAGTCTCACGATGGCGCTGTTCCGCATCAACGAGCTGGACGCCGGTCGCATCCTGATCGACGGCGAGGACATCTCGAGCGTGCCGCTGCGGTCGCTGCGGTCGCGTCTGTCGATCATTCCACAGGCGCCGGTGCTGTTCAAGGGCACGCTGCGCGCGTACATGGACCCGTTCGAGGAGTACTCGGACGCGCAGATCTGGTCGGCGTTCGAGAAGGTGGAGATGAAGGAGCAGGTCGCGGCGCTCGAGCAGCAGCTGGGGTACGAGCTGAGCGAGAACGGCGAGAACTTCAGCGTCGGCGAGCGGCAGATGCTGTGCATGGCGCGCGCGCTGCTCACGCAGACGCGGATCGTGGTCATGGACGAGGCCACGGCGTCGATCGACCACGCGACGGAGAAGAAGCTCCAGGCCATGATCACGCGCGACTTCCAGGACGCCACGGTGCTCACGATTGCGCACCGCCTCGCGACCGTGCTCGACTCGGACCGCATCATGGTGCTGCGCGACGGCCAGGTGGTCGAGTTCGACTCGCCGCGGAACCTCGTCAAGGACCCCACGGGCGTCTTCTACGAGCTCGCGAAGGAGGGCGGCTATCTCGACCGCTTGCTCTAGTTGTAGCTGTGGTGATTGTGCTAGCGACTGCTGTAGCACGATGTTAGACTTTGCTTTCGGACAACATATAGACCGTCCTGTCGATTGTTGGCTCTGTTGCTCGCAGTGTTGCTGTGAGTTGAGAGATCGTTGCGCTGAACGCTGGGCTTTGTTGCTTGGCAGCTGTTCGGCGGATCAAAGCGCGCGCGCGAGCACTGCACGATGTTCGCCGTGGCAATCGCGGTCGATTCGTGGCCTTGGGACTGCTGTCGTACATACGTAGACGGATGAGCTCGAATGATTGGACTTGCGATGACAGCCGTCGCATTCATGCCTCGTGAACGAGTGTTTTGAGCATCGTGAGTGTGTGTGTGTGAGAGAGAGAGAGAGAGAGAGAGCTTGGGGCGTGGCGTGAGATGTGAATCTGCGTTTGTCGAGAGGAAGCGGATGGTTGAGTTGGCTTGTAGTGTTCGATGACTTGGGTTGCTGTCGTTGTCATTTGCCTGAACCCCTCGACTCGGACGTTGTATGAGGGTGTGAAGTCGCCTCTACTTGTGCGCCCCAGCAGCAGTAGAAGAGGAACACTCGAGACCGAGATCGTCGTATCCAAACCTCTGGTGAAAGGATCCGGGCAAGACCAGGCACTTCCTAGTCAAACGCTCCAGACATACCTGGTATAAACCTTAAGGTAGATCGGATGCGGATCAGGACGTAGTGTACGTCGCGACTTGTTGACTCTTCTTGCCGACCAGTCAGTCAGTCAGTCAGTCAGTCAGTCGTCGGCCCAATGGCCATTTGCACTCTCACCTCTTCGCAAACACAGTCGCTCGAGCAGCTTCATCCAGCTGCACACGCTCCTTCTATCGACGTTGCTGTCGTCCATCCAAGCTCAAACCATGGTGCCACTCCGCTCGATCACGATCTTTGTCGCACTCCTGGTGCATGCAACAACGTCCGCTACCGCAGACTCCAAGACTAGCGCTTTTGCTGGCGTGTTCACGCGCACAAGCGTCTCGCCGAGTGCATGCATCGCGCCAAACAGTTGCGACTACCGCTGCTCGGCTGCCTACAATATCACAGTATCCGACGCCACTGCGACGCTCCGGCCGACCGCGCGGTCAGTGCGCTGCATCTGCGAGACGCTGATAGCCACGATCGCTGGGAACGCGGCAAGCGGCAACGGCATAGCGTCGCACTTCTCGCTCGAGCTCACGTCGTCTGGCATGACAGCTACGGTCTCTGTCGCTGGACACACATGCTCGAGCGTCTTCACGAACGAGACACGTGCGATGCCAAGCAGGGAGCTAGAGCTTATTGTCACGAGCGATGCACCAGCGATAGGTTGGCACCGCACGCTCGTTGGCAGAGTGCTGTCAGCCAGCGCCGCGATCCCAATGTACTTTGCCTAACGACGCTAGTGCCGCGCTTGGTCCGTCTCGCGCTGTGTTGATCGCGGCGCCTGCTCTTCCTCTCTGATGCGATCGCAGAGAGCGCGGCGCTGGACGCTTCACGCGTTTCGCTCTAGTTGTGTTGGCGAGCTCGCCCACTTGAACATGCACTGTCGAGTTTGGTGTACCACAGCGACATGGTCAGCGTCTGGAGCGCACACCACGACCATGGCAGTCGTGTGGTCGGGAGACGGTGGAGCCACTTGTCGTTATGTCGGTCTGCGCCGCGCCGTTCAAAACCGCGAGCAGCAAGTCATAGGCGATTGGTTACATCGGCGTCCGAGCAGCAACTGCGAGGACCGTCGATGGTCATGAGGTCCGAGTCTAGATCGAGCACTCTCACTTCAGCCTTTGCAACCAAGAGCAAGGTACCCAGAAGCGCCAGCTCCCCTCACGCGTGCCCCCCCGTCCTTTCGTCTCCGATCTGCTACAAGCGCCTTTGCCTTGAGCTGGCTGGATGTGGGAGCTTGGGCGGATGGTTGAGTTGGTTTGGACATGGGTTGCTGTCGTTGTCATTTGCCTGAACCCCTCGACTCGGACGTTGTATGAGGGTGTGAAGTCGCCTCTACTTGTGCGCCCCAGCAGCAGCAGAAGAGGACCACTCGAGACCGAGATCGTCGTATCCAAACCTCCGACGAAAGCTTACAGCTACGCGAGGCGAGGCGAGAGCAGCGGCCGCGACCTTGAGCGCCGAGCTGCGATGCTCTTCACAAACCCAAGTGATTGACTTGACTGTTGTATTAAAATACCCGCTATCATTCTGGGTCAAATCTCGTTGCGACCCAGAACACTCGCCAGTGTTCAAACAGCGATTCCGAGCCAAACGCGTTGGGTGGAATTCAAGGTACGACACGCACACACACCAGGCAAGCCAATGCGAGTCAAAGCGACGACCTCAGCGACGAGAAGCACGGCACAGACGACACCAGCGATGCGTGCGCACCACAATGCGTCTCCTTCTACTGCTGCTGCAGCACTCGCACAGGTCGCATGCACGCCGGACGGTATCCACGTCTCGCCGCTGGACGAGCGTCAGTACAAACACATGCGCCTGGGCAACGAACTGCAGGTGCTCGTCGTCTCGGACCCCGCGACCGAGTCAGCGTCCGCTGCGATGGACGTCCACGTCGGCTTTCACTCGGACCCGGACGCGATTCCAGGGCTCGCGCACTTTTGCGAGCACATGCTGTTCCTCGGGACGGCCAAGTACCCGGACGAGAACAGCTACAGCGGCTTCCTCAGCGCGCACGGGGGCAGCAGCAACGCGTACACGTCGGCGCGCGACACGAACTACTACTTTGACGTTAGCGCAGTGCACTTGCACGAAGCGCTCGACCGCTTTGCGCAGTTCTTCATCGCGCCGCTCTTCACGGCGAGCGCCACGGACCGCGAGATGAACGCAGTGGACTCGGAGAGCACGAACTACCTCCAGGACGACTACTGGCGCATCAACCAAGCGCACCGCGGTCTCGGGAACCCGCGCCACCCGAACCACCGCTTCGGCGTCGGGAACCTCCAGACGCTGCGCGTGGCGCCGTTCGAGCAGGGCATCGACGTGCGCGAGGCGCTGCTCGAGTACCACGAGACGTACTACTCGGCGAGCATCATGAAGCTCGTTGTGTACGGCAAAGAGGACGTCGAGACGCTCGGCGCATGGGTACACGAGCTCTTCAGCGCCATTCGGAACACGGGCCGCGCGCCGCCGTCGTTCGCGGGCGAGTTGCCGTTCAACCGCGAGCACCTCGCGCGGCGCCTCGATGTCGTGCCGGTGAAGGACTTGAAGATCGTCGCCGTGACGTGGCAGCTGCCGCCAGTGCGCGGCAAGCGGTACTCGCAGCAGCACACGTCCGTGCTGTCGCACCTGATCGGCCACGAGGGCCGCGGGTCACTGCTCTCGTTCCTGAAGAAGCAGAAGTGGGTCAACGCCATCAGCGCTGGGCTCGAGGAAGAGCACGACGAGTTCGCGCTCTTCCTCGTCCACTTTGACGTCACTGACGCCGGCATCGAGCACTTTGACGACGTCCTGTGTGCGCTCTTCCAGTACCTCGCGCTCGTGCATTCGAGCGCGCTCGCTCCGTGGATGTTCGAGGAGCTCGAGGCGCTCGCAGTCATGCACTTCCTCTTCCAGAGCAAGCAGCCGCCGATCAACTTCACGAGCACAGTTGCGAGCGTCATGCAGTCGCAGCCGCCACAAGACATCCTGACGCACGGCTCGCTGCGCTATCCGTACCAAGTGGAGCCGATCCAGGAGCTGCTGGAGCTCATGTCGCCATCGGCCATGAAGCTCCTCGTCGTGTGCAAGTCCCTCGAGCCCGTGGCGACGTCCGAGGAGCAGTGGTACGGCACCAAGTACCGCGACACAGCGCTCGACGACGCGCTTCTTGCGCGCTTAGCGTCGCCTGGCGAGAACGCGGAGCTGTCACTGCCTGCGCGCAACGAGTTCATCTCGTCCGACTTTGAGCTCATTGACCGCCACGTAGTCGGCGCAGAGCGCGCAACCCCGGTGCTCATTCGCGAAGACGACGCGTGCCGCGTCTGGTGCAAGGCGGATACGCACTTCCGTAAGCCAAAGACGCACGCGGCGCTGACGTTCCACTCGCCACACGTGAACAGCTCGCCGCTCGCATACGCGCTCTCCGACCTCTTTGTCATGTGTGTGCAGGACGAGCTGACCGAGTACGCGTACGACGCGTCACTTGCTGGGATGCACTACGACCTCGCCGTGCGCGGCAGCTCGATCCACCTTGGCGCCGTGGGCTACAGCGCTAAGGTGCCCGTGCTGCTCCGGCGCATCGCCGAGTTCATGGCCAACTTCAGTGCTGATATCCAAGAAGAGACGTTCGAGCGCGTCAAGCAGGCGGCGGTGCGCGCGTACGACAACGTGCGACTCGAAGAGGCGTATCGCCACGCGATGGACGAGACGACGTTCCTGCTCCAAGACGTCGCGTGGTCGCACGACGAGCTTGCCGTAGCGATCGCGCAGTGCACGTTTCCGATGCTCGTGGCGCACAGCACGCGCGTGTTCCAGCACGTCTTCCTCGAAGCCCTGGTGTACGGCAACGTCGACCGTGAGCGTGCGCTCGATGTGGTCGAAACCGTGCTCGAGCGCGTTCGAGCGCACCACGGCGCACGCGCACTGCCCGTGCCTCGGTCGCAGCGGTTCTGGATGGCGCGGCAGCTCAAGTTGCCTGCTGGCGCCACGAGCGTCTTCCAGAAGGTCGATCCGAACCCTGAGAACGCCAATTGCGCGCTCGACTCGGTGTACCAGGTCGGCGCGGAGACGGCGCTCGAGCGCGTCAAGCTCGCGCTGTTTGCGCAGATCGCGCAGGAGCCGCTGTTCAACCAGCTGCGCACGAAGGAGCAGCTCGGCTACACGGTCTTCTCGACGCCAGCGCGCGCGAGCGGCGTGCAGTTCTTTCGCATTCTGCTCCAGTCGAACGTCGCGTCACCGGCGTTCCTCGAGCAGCGCGTCGAGGCGTTCTGGCGCGACTTTCGCGCGTCGCTCGTGCAGATGGACGCCGTGCAGTTCCTCAAGCACGTCCAGGCGGTCGTGAAGGAGTACTCGGAGAAGCCCAAGAGCCAAGAAGAAGAGGTGCAGCTGCTGCACATGGAGATTAGCAACCACGAGTACGTGTTTGCGCGCCGAGAGATGCTCGCGCAGCTCGTCGCGACGCTGCAGCCAGCAGATGTGCTGCAGTTCTTCGACGAGCACATTTGTCCGAGCGCCAGCACGCGCAAGAAGCTGAGCGTCCAGATCTTCGGGAACACCACGCCGCTCGTGCAGCTGGCGAGCGCCAACTGCGGCGCAACTAGCACGCTCGACTCCTGGAGCCAGACTGGCATCGCTACGGCCATGGCACTTGGATCGGCGCTGGCAGCGCCTGAGGTGACGAGTGTGAACCACATCGAAGACCCGCGCGCGTTCAAGAGTCGCTCGACGTTCTACGGCCTCCCTGCGTGTGCCTTGCCGTAGGAGTCGAGCGTGAGCGATCACGCGCTTGGTCTTGGCGTGTGTGTGTGTGAACAAGGCAGACAAAGACTTGCGCAGTCTGTGCAGCTGAGCTCGCACGAGTTCTCTATGGACTTTGTCTCGCACGATGACGCAAGACGTCGTTCGCGAGCCTCGTGCGAAGCAAATAGATACTCTCGTTCCATTGACTCTGCGAGATCATGTCGATGGGCTCTTGGTCCAACAACCTCATTCGTGACTGGAGCAGCATCCAGAGACGCTATGTCTCTCTCTCTCTCTCTCTCGCTATCACCACTTGCTTGACCTTGTTCCTGTGAATGCGTTTGACACCACGCTACACTGTGACTCGCATCGACATCTTCACTCGCCACCAAACGATCGCTCACTATCACACACGCACAAAACGCCACAAAGTTCCAGCTCGCTCACTCCCTCTATCAAGATGGTCGAGTAGACTCATTACTACGAACTAGGACACACTACAACTACTGCTGACGCTCCAGTGACTGACCACTACTGGGACGGCTGCTGCTGCGAAGTGGCGCATGACCAAGACTCCAACCACCTGACACTCAGCCTCTAGCACTGTCACCACCATCACCACTCACCACCACACCTATTACAGCAAGCGGTCGAGATAGCCGCCCTCCTTCGCGAGCTCGTAGAAGACGCCCGTGGGGTCCTTGACGAGGTTCCGCGGCGAGTCGAACTCGACCACCTGGCCGTCGCGCAGCACCATGATGCGGTCCGAGTCGAGCACGGTCGCGAGGCGGTGCGCAATCGTGAGCACCGTGGCGTCCTGGAAGTCGCGCGTGATCATGGCCTGGAGCTTCTTCTCCGTCGCGTGGTCGATCGACGCCGTGGCCTCGTCCATGACCACGATCCGCGTCTGCGTGAGCAGCGCGCGCGCCATGCACAGCATCTGCCGCTCGCCGACGCTGAAGTTCTCGCCGTTCTCGCTCAGCTCGTACCCCAGCTGCTGCTCGAGCGCCGCGACCTGCTCCTTCATCTCCACCTTCTCGAACGCCGACCAGATCTGCGCGTCCGAGTACTCCTCGAACGGGTCCATGTACGCGCGCAGCGTGCCCTTGAACAGCACCGGCGCCTGTGGAATGATCGACAGACGCGACCGCAGCGACCGCAGCGGCACGCTCGAGATGTCCTCGCCGTCGATCAGGATGCGACCGGCGTCCAGCTCGTTGATGCGGAACAGCGCCATCGTGAGACTCGACTTGCCGGCGCCCGTGCGGCCGACGATACCGATCTTCTCGTTCGCCTTGATCTCGAACGACAGACCCTTGAGCACGGCCGGCGCGCCAGGCTTGTAGCTGAACACCACGTTTTCGAACGAGACCGACCCGTGCTGCGGCCACGACGCCGCGGGCTCGATCACGAGCACCTTGTCCGACCCTTCTGCCGGGATGTTGCCGTACTCGAGAATGCGCTCGGGACTGACCATGCAGATCTCGACCCACGACCACGACCGCACGAGGCTCGACAGACCGCCGTCGACGCTCAGCGCGTACGTGAACGCGAGGCCAACAAGACCAGGCGACAGGAACGCGCGGAGGTACACGAGCGCCGACACGACGAGGATCACCACGCCGCACCCGAGCAGCTGCATGCGCACTTGGAACCACTGGCTCGTCACGGTCTCGGCGAACCAGACCATGCTGTTCACGTCATTGCGCTTGAAGTTCTCCACGACCATGCGCTCGACGTAGTCTTGCCCGAACGCACGGATGATCGCCACGCCCTCCTCCGACTGCGTCACGTGGCTCAGCACCGGCGACGACGAGACCTTCCACAGCCGCGAGATCTCGCGCGACGGCGCCAAGTAGAAGCGCGCAAACTTGACGTACATGTAGATGAGCGGCACGATGAGCACGCCGAGGAAGTTGACCGTGTACACCGCCGTCGCGAGCTGGCACGCCGTGAAGAAGAACATCGCGAGGAAGCCGCCGTACGCGAACGGCAGCATAAAGTCCACCGACGCCATGTCGTCGCCGTACCGGTTCACAATGCGGCCGATCGGGTTCGCGTCGAAGAATCGCAGCGGCGCGTTCAGGAGCGACACAGTCATCGTGTTGAACAGGTGCCGCGACGCGCGCAGACCCACGAACGCCACGGTCGTCGAGCGCGCGAGCACCATCAGCGCCGCGCCGGCGCCCAAGTACGCGTACACCTTCATGTTGTACTCGGTCTTGTCCACGTCGTACGCGCTCGCCTTCTGGCCCGTCCAGTGGCTCAGCCACAGGTCGCTGCCGATCTGGAACGCCTGCCACAGCGTCTGCACGAGCAGCAGGAAGATGCACACCTTGACGCCGCCGAGCGAGTTGAAGTACTCGAGGAAGACCTCCTTCGACACGCGGCCCTCCTCGCGCTCCTCGTCGTCCACAAGCCGACCGGCGTCCGCCAGCGCCGCCTTGCTCTCCTCCGTCTCGTGCTCGTGCGCCTCCTTCACCTCACGCGGCGAGAGCACCGGCGCGTACGTGCTGCGCGGCTGCGTGATCTCTCGGCGCTCGCCTGAGAGCGCGCCGTCCTGCACGAGCACCTTGTAGTTGGCCGCCTCGGACGCGATGATGTCCGGACTGTGCGTCACGAGCACGACCGTCTTGCGCTCGAGCAGACCGCAGATGCACTTGCCAAAGATCTCGCTCTGCACCACGGCGTCCACGGCCGCGAGCGGCGAGTCGAGGATGAGCACGTCCGCGTCCGAGTAGCACGCGCGCGCGAGGCAGAGGCGCGCCTTCTGGCCGCCCGACAGGTTCACGCCCTTCTGCCCGATCTCGGTCGCGTCGCCGCCCGGGAAGCCCGCGAGGTCCGGCACCAACCCGCACGCGTCCAGCACGCGCTCGTACTTGCGCGCGTCAAAGGCGTTGCCGAACAGGATGTTCTCGCGGATCGTCATGTTCTGGATCCACGTCTGCTGCGAGTAGTACGCCACCTTGCAGCTCCCGCGCACAAATACGCGGCCCGACAGCTTCTCCGTCTCGCCCAGCAGCGCCGAACACAGCGTCGACTTGCCGCTCCCGACCGCGCCGTGCACCACCACCAAGTCGCCTCGCTGCACGCGCAGGTTCACGTCCGTGAGCAGCGCCGGCGCGTCCTGGCTCCACCCGAAGCTGCCGTTCTCGATCGCAATCACGACGTCGTCCGGCTGCGACGCGTCCTCGCGCGTGACGTTCTGCGGCTCGTATTCGTGCATGACAAGGAACTCGGAGATGCGGCCGAGCGACACCTTGGCTTGGATGCACTGCTGAATGACGTTCGGCAGGTCGCGCAGCGGGTCGCGCAGCGCATTGAAGAGCGCCATGGCCGTGAAGACCTTGGCGGCCGTCAAGACCTGGCCCATCGTGATCGAGTAGACGGCGAACGAGACGGTCGAGACGAAGAGCGGCGAGGCCCAGAGCACGAAGATGGATGTGGCGCCCCAGTACATGACGCGCGCAATGGCCGAGCGCTCGAACGCGCGCAGCGCCATGATCTTGTCCGAGAACTTGCTCTCCCACGCGTTGAGCTTCACGATCTGGATCGCGCCGAAGACCTCCTTCACCACCTTCATGCGGTCGTCCTTGCGCGCCATCATGTCCTCGAACGCGTCGCCCGAGAACTTGGCGATGACGAAGCTCAGGAGCATCGACGCGCCGATCACGCCCAGACCCGCGAACGCCGCGAGGCCGATGACGTCGTAGAGCATGAAGACCACGACGCCGATCTGCACGGGCAGGATCCAGAGGTTGTTGATCTGGAACGCCGCCCAGAGGATGTTGGACACGTCCGACGTGTACAGATTCGAGATGTCGATCGTCTTCGCCTCGGTCTTGCTCTGGATGCTGCGGCGCATGGCCTTCTGGAACAGCAGCGTCTTGAGCGACACCGTGAGGCGCAGCGCCACGAGCTCGAGGTAGAAGCTCATCTGTGCCGCCACGATCGCGTTGAGCAGCCGCGACGCGAAGAACGCGCCGAGCCAGAGCGTCAGGTCCTCCACGTCAATCTCCGGCGCCGTGAACGCGTCGATCACGTGGTGCAGCACCTGCGGCGCAAAGAGGTTGCACGCCGTCGAGAAGACGGTCGCGAGGCCGCAGAGGAAGAACGACCAGCCGTACGTGCGCCACATGGCCCACGGCACGGACTTGCCGTGGCGCTCAAACTGCTCGTTGTACTGCTCGAACGCGACGGCGCTCTGGTTCTCGCCCTCGAGCGCCCACAGGTCGTCGTTGCTCAGCTGCCGCTCGTTCCCGCTCTGCATCATCGGCGTCGCGTACGAGAAGAGCATGCGCGAGAGGAACGACGCCGTGCCGGGCGTGGCGCCGCGGCGGTTCGTCTGGGCAGCGGCAGCAGCGGTGTCGGCGGCGGCATCGTGGAGCGCGCCGTAGCCTTGCTTGCGCGGCGATTGCTGCAGCAGCGAGCTCATGGCGACGTTGTGTTGTGTCGTAAGTGTGTCGTACGTGTGTCGTACGTGTGTTGTGTTGTTTGTTGTGTGTGGGAGGACTGCAACGACTGCGACGACTGCGTTTGCTGCTGCTCTTGTGTATGTGCGTGTGTGTGGATGCGTGCGTGTGAGCGAGTGAGCGATCCGTCAGTCGGTCAGTCGGTCAGTCGGATCGAGGCACTTGAGCGGCAGCGCGCGAATCGCGGAGTGAGCGCTCCTCGTGCTCCTCGCAGCGCACGACGAGCCGTCGCGCCGCTCGCCTGGTCGTTGTTGTTGTTGTCGTCGACAGTAGTGAGTCCCTCAGCGGGTTCGCTGCGCTCGTTGACTGGCTGGCAGCTGTGGATCTCTCGTGTGCGTTGTGTGTGCAAGCGAGAGTGTGTGTGCGTGTGTGCCACTGACGTTGCACAGCAGCAGCAAACAACAAAGCAAAAGCAGAGAGGCAGCGGGTTCGTTCGTCGGCTCGCTCGGCTTGACTTGGCTTGCCTTGATGAATGGCAAGGCACAAAGCAAAAAGCAAGTGTGGTGTCTCTAGCGAGCCGAGCAGCATCACGCAGCACAGCAGCAGTCAAAAATCGAAGCGCGCAACAGTCAATAGCCATCTTTCTTTCTTTGCAAAGAGCGAGCGAGTGAGCGAGCGGCCATAACGCAGAGTGTGTGTGAGCCGCGCTCCAGCAAGCATACACAGGTCGAGCCGCGTTCAGCAAGCGTGCGCAGGGCGAGCAGTCTCCAAGAGAGGGCGCGCGCGCTGGTCCGGCCTGTCGCTGGACGCCATTATGGCAACGCGCACCACATCCTTCACTCTCGGCAACACACTCAAAAAACAAACAAACACACTCAAGCTCGAAAAGCAAAGCAAAGAAAGGAAACGATCGCGCATCATTTCATTTCACTGTTGTTTTGCTTCGCTCGAGTCGAGCCAAGCGAAAAAGTGAGTGAAGTGAAAGTCGTCTTCACCAACTCGCGTCGCAAAGCTCTTGCCGCTCGCTCGATCGATCGTTCATCTAGCAAGCACCACAGCGAACGAAGCGAGAACCGACCGTGTGGCTCGCACACGCGCAATGCATGCACAACGCGCAATGCATGCACAACGCACAATGCGCGGCAGCAGTGCTCGCACCCCTGCTCAGCTCGCGCAGCCAGAGGCAGAGCACTCGCACACACACACACAGCAACTCAAGACGCATTCGCGTCGCGACACACTCACACTCACACACACACTACACACACGCTTCTGCCCATGAACAATCTGTCTGTTGCTACCAGTGCACGCGCGCAGCAGCATGCACTCGACGATCGACATTCGCATTCGCTCACCTGTTGGCTTTCTCGCTTGGTTGTTGCTCAGTGTCGTTCGTCTGCAGGTCGGACGTTCGCGTGAGTTGGACTCGCTGCTTCTTCGTCACAATCTGCACAACCCGCTTGCTCGTCCGTTCATTCGTTTGCTCGGAGCGAGTGAGCATGCCCAAGCATGCTCAAGCACGCCCGAGTGCGTGCCCAACTGCTGCGTTGGACGACCAGCGCTCGCTCGCTCGCTCGATCAAACGATCGTTTGGTCGAGACCAAACCAAATCGAAGATTGAAGCGCGCAGCTGGCTGAGTGAGCAAAGCAGAGCAAGCGATCGAGCACGGTTGTGGTTGTGTGGACCAGCAAGCGAACGCGCATGTGGCGAGGCGCGTCCAGGCAAGCGAGCGCCACGCTGCGCTGCTCTGCAGGCGCGATGCCTGCAGAGACAGACCTATTCGCCCAAGCGGCGGTAGCGGGCAACGACCGAAAGGACCGAAAGGGCATTCGCGACAAGAGTGCAAATGCAAGTACAGGCAGGCAAGCAACCAAGCATGCACTTGCTCTCGTTTGCTCGCTTGCCGCCACTCGTTCTGACTGCGATTCGACACTCGACACACGACACTCGACACTCGACACTTGCACGCGCGCAGTGGTGGCAAGAGCCGCAAGAGAGACTGTGAGATCTGGTGTGCTGCGCGGTTGTGATCTCAGCAGCACCGAGAGCGAGTGGATGCGAGGGCATTGCGAGAGCTGGTCCACGGACCGGTTCTCTGTAAACGAACGACTGCGCGAGTGAGACTGAGCGAGTGAGAGGCGGCGTGCCATGCTGCAGTGGGACCTTGCCGCACAACCACATCGCGTGCGTGGCGAGTGCCAAGTGAGTGTGGTTGATTCGATTAGCTTTGCTTCCCTCCTCCCTTGCGCTCCCTTGCGCTTTCGGACGTGCTGTGCTCTGCTGTGCTCTGTTGTGTTGTGCTTGGACTGGACGACCCGGACAGCGGACACCACCACCACCACCAACGATCGCACCGATCTCGCGCGCAACCTTGACCAAAGCGGGAAGCAGCTCTTGCGATTGCCACGTCGCACGCTTTTCTCATGACCGAAGCAAGCGAGGCAAGCAAGCGAACAGAATGGGTGGACGAGCGAACCGAGGTGCTCGATCAACGCTGCCTGGCGAGGTGTGCTGTGTGCACCTCTTTCTCGGCAAGCGAGCGAGTTGGCCAAGCGACCCCAAAGCGACCGAGTCGATCGTGAGGGTGGAGTCAGAGAGACAGCAAGCGCGAACGATCGAACGCGAGAAGCAACCCGAGCAAGCACGAGAGTCTTGCAAGCAAGCCACACGACGGAGCGCCGGAGTCGTGTGTTGTGTCGAGTGTGTGTGTTGTGTCGAGTGTGTGGTTGTTTGGTTGTTTGTTTGTTTGAGATCAAATGTGCGTTTCTTTCAGACGGAAACAAACTTCCAGCTCAAACAAGAAGCACAGTGAAACAAGCACACAGAGACACACCGCTTTGGTCGCTTTTGTTTGACACGTGTTGGATACGCTGAAACAATCAGTCGATCAATACAAAAATGCGAGCTGTCAGATTTGCTTGTACCATTTGTTTGTAGTTGCTTTTTGAGACGTGCAACACAACAAGTGTGGACAAATACTTTGTTTCAGATTGCTCGTGCGTTTGTTTCTTTTCCGATATTGCCTTGCCTTGCCTTGCCGTTTGTGCTCGAGCAGTGCGAGCATCTACCTCCCCTCCGCGCACAGCATCCGGAGACGCTTTCTCTCTCTCTCTCTCTCGCTATCACCACTTGCTTGACCTTGTTCCTGTGAATGCGTTTGACACCACGCTACACTGTGACTCGCATCGACATCTTCACTCGCCACCAAACGATCGCTCACTATCACACACGCACAAAACGCCACAAAGTTCCAGCTCGCTCACTCCCTCTATCAAGATGGTCGAGTAGACTCATTACTACGAACTAGGACACACTACAACTACTGCTGACGCTCCAGTGACTGACCACTACTGGGACGGCTGCTGCTGCGAAGTGGCGCATGACCAAGACTCCAACCACCTGACACTCAGCCTCTAGCACTGTCACCACCATCACCACTCACCACCACACCTATTACAGCAAGCGGTCGAGATAGCCGCCCTCCTTCGCGAGCTCGTAGAAGACGCCCGTGGGGTCCTTGACGAGGTTCCGCGGCGAGTCGAACTCGACCACCTGGCCGTCGCGCAGCACCATGATGCGGTCCGAGTCGAGCACGGTCGCGAGGCGGTGCGCAATCGTGAGCACCGTGGCGTCCTGGAAGTCGCGCGTGATCATGGCCTGGAGCTTCTTCTCCGTCGCGTGGTCGATCGACGCCGTGGCCTCGTCCATGACCACGATCCGCGTCTGCGTGAGCAGCGCGCGCGCCATGCACAGCATCTGCCGCTCGCCGACGCTGAAGTTCTCGCCGTTCTCGCTCAGCTCGTACCCCAGCTGCTGCTCGAGCGCCGCGACCTGCTCCTTCATCTCCACCTTCTCGAACGCCGACCAGATCTGCGCGTCCGAGTACTCCTCGAACGGGTCCATGTACGCGCGCAGCGTGCCCTTGAACAGCACCGGCGCCTGTGGAATGATCGACAGACGCGACCGCAGCGACCGCAGCGGCACGCTCGAGATGTCCTCGCCGTCGATCAGGATGCGACCGGCGTCCAGCTCGTTGATGCGGAACAGCGCCATCGTGAGACTCGACTTGCCGGCGCCCGTGCGGCCGACGATACCGATCTTCTCGTTCGCCTTGATCTCGAACGACAGACCCTTGAGCACGGCCGGCGCGCCAGGCTTGTAGCTGAACACCACGTTTTCGAACGAGACCGACCCGTGCTGCGGCCACGACGCCGCGGGCTCGATCACGAGCACCTTGTCGGAGCCTTCTGCCGGGATGTTGCCGTACTCGAGAATGCGCTCGGGACTGATCATAGTCACTTCGACCCACGACCACATTTGAACAAGCGATGCTAAACGACTGTCGACACTCAGCGCGTACGTGAACGCGAGGCCGACGAGACCAGGTGACAGGAACGCGCGAAGGTACACGAGCGCCGACACGACGAGGATCACCACGCCACACCCGATCAACTCCATCCGGAGCTGGAACCACTGGCGAATCGAGACCAAAACGAACCAAACTCGGCTGCTCATGTCAATGCGAGTCAAGTTCTCCTTGAGCGTGCGGTCGACGTAGTCGCGGCCGAACGCACGGATGATCGCCACGCCCTCCTCGGACTCGCTGACGTGGCTCAGCACCGGCGACAATGCCACTTTCCACAGCCGGTACATCTCGCGCGACGGCGCCAAGTAGAACCGCACGGCTTGGAGGTACAGCAGGATGAGCGGGATGATGAGGACGCCGAGGAAGTCGACCATGTACACGGCGGTCGCGAGCTGGAAGACCGTGAAGAAGAGCTCCGACAAAAACGACCCGAAGCCAAACGGGAGCTGGAAGTCGACGGTCGAGATGTCGTCGCTGTAGCGATTCAGAATCCGACCGATCGGGTTCGCGTCAAAGAATCGCAGCGGCGCGTTCAGGAGCGACACAGTCATCGTGTTGAACAGGTGCCGCGACGCGCGCAATCCGACGTACGTAACCGCGAGTGCGCGTGCCAGCACCATCACAGCACTACTGGCGCACAGCAGAGCGTACACCGTCATGTTGTGCTCGGTCCGGTCCTTGTCGTACGCCTCGGTCTTCTGGCCCGTCCAGTGGCTCAGCCACAAGTCACTGCCGATCTGGAACGCCTGCCACAGCGTCTGCACGAGCAGCAGGAAGATGCACACCTTGACGCCGCCGAGCGAGTTGAAGTACTCGAGGAAGACCTCCTTCGACACGCGGCCCTCCTCGCGCTCCTCGTCGTCCACAAGCCGACCGGCGTCCGCCAGCGCCGCCTTGCTCTCCTCCGTCTCGTGCTCGTGCGCCTCCTTCACCTCACGCGGCGAGAGCACCGGCGCGTACGTGCTGCGCGGCTGCGTGATCTCTCGGCGCTCGCCTGAGAGCGCGCCGTCCTGCACGAGCACCTTGTAGTTGGCCGCCTCGGACGCGATGATGTCCGGACTGTGCGTCACGAGCACGACCGTCTTGCGCTCGAGCAGACCGCAGATGCACTTGCCAAAGATCTCGCTCTGCACCACGGCGTCCACGGCCGCGAGCGGCGAGTCGAGGATGAGCACGTCCGCGTCCGAGTAGCACGCGCGCGCGAGGCAGAGGCGCGCCTTCTGGCCGCCCGACAGGTTCACGCCCTTCTGCCCGATCTCGGTCGCGTCGCCGCCCGGGAAGCCCGCGAGGTCCGGCACCAACCCGCACGCGTCCAGCACGCGCTCGTACTTGCGCGCGTCAAAGGCGTTGCCGAACAGGATGTTCTCGCGGATCGTCATGTTCTGGATCCACGTCTGCTGCGAGTAGTACGCCACCTTGCAGCTCCCGCGCACAAACACGCGGCCCGACAGCTTCTCCGTCTCGCCCAGCAGCGCCGAACACAGCGTCGACTTGCCGCTCCCGACCGCGCCGTGCACCACCACCAAGTCGCCTCGCTGCACGCGCAGGTTCACGTCCGTGAGCAGCGCCGGCGCGTCCTGGCTCCACCCGAAGCTGCCGTTCTCGATCGCAATCACGACGTCGTCCGGCTGCGACGCGTCCTCGCGCGTGACGTTGCTCGCGTCGTACTCGTCGAGCTTCAGGAACTCCGACATGCGATGGAGCGACACTCTGGCTTGGATCAGCGTCTGGATCACGTTCGGCAGGTCGCGCAGCGGGTCGCGAATCGCATTGAACAGTGCGATGGCCGTGAAGACCTTGGCGGCCGTCAGCGTTTGACCCAGGACAAGCGAGTAGACGGCGAACGAGACGGTCGAGACCACTATTGGCGACGCCCAGAGCACAAACACAGACGCGGAGCTGAGGTAGAGGTACGCGGACGCCGCCTTGAGCTCAAACGCGCGCAGCTTGCGGATCTTGTCGGCGAACTTGTCCTCCCACGCGTTCAGCTTCACGATCTGGATCGCGCCGAAGACCTCCTTCACCACCTTCATGCGCTCGTCCTTGCGCGCCATCGCAGTCGTGAATGCTGCACCAGTGGCCGACGCAATGCAGACACTCGACGCCATTGTCGCTGCGATGACGCCCAGACCCGCGAACGCCGCAAGGCCAATCACGGCGTAGAGCATGTAGATGGCGACCCCGATCTGCAGCGGCAGGATCCAGAGGTTGTTGATCGTGAACGCCGCCCAGAGGATGTTGAACACGTCCGACGTGTACAGGTTCGAGATGTCAACGCCTTTTGCCTCGGTCTTGCGTCGCGTCCGAGCGCTTTGCTTGACCACCTTGGCAAACAACAGCGCTCGGATCGCCGCGGTCAGACGCATGGCAAAGGTCTGGGCGAAGAACCCCACCTGAGAGGCGACCACAGCGTTGAGCAGCCGCGACGCGAAGAACGCGCCGAGCCAGAGCGTCAGGTCCTCCACGTCGATCTCCGGCGCCGCGAACGCGTCGATCACATGGTGCAGCACGGCTGGCGCGAACACTGCACACGCAGCCGAGAAGAGCGTGCCGAGGCCGCACACGAAGAACTTCAGCCCGTACTCTGCGAGCGCCGCGCGCACGACCGACTGGCCGTAGCGGTCGAACTGCGCCTTGAGCTCTGAGTGCGCCGTGGCTGCGGTGTTCTTGCTCTCGAGGTCCCAGAGGTCGGTCATGTCGAGCTGCCGCGCGTTGCCCAGCGCCATGAGCGGGTTCGCAAACGAGAAGAGCACGCGCGAGACGAGCGACGCTGCGCCGTACACATGCTCTGTGCTGTCACGAGGCGCTGGCGAGAGAGTACCGGCCGCGGTCGAGACGTAGTCGCCGCGACCGGCGCCGTCCTTTGCGGCGCTTTTTGCGAGCAGTGGCGTCGCGCTGCTCGTCATGACGCCTCTTGAGTGGAGAGTGAGAGGCAAAGTGAGCCGAGCGCAGCGAGTGTGCACAGCAGCTCCTTCATCCACCGACTCAGCGCCTCGAGCGTGGCGTCGAGCCAATCACCGCGTGTCGCCGCGTGTTTACAGCTGCGCAGACCAATCGCATGTGCTCACTTCACCACGAGCACGCGCTCCCAAAGGCGCGCGAGTCCCCAGGCTCGAGTAAAAGCCGACGTGGACGTCCATCGCAGCGGACGCTGACTCGGTCGCGGGGTCCGAGACGACGAGCACCTGCAGTTCGTTGCCCAGGCGCATGTGTTTGTACTGACGCTCGTCCAGCGGCGAGACGTGGATACCGTCCGGCGTGCATGCGACCTGTGCGAGTGCTGCAGCAGCAGTAGAAGGAGACGCATTGTGGTGCGCACGCATCGCTGGTGTCGTCTGTGCCGTGCTTCTCGTCGCTGAGGTCGTCGCTTTGACTCGCATTGGCTTGCCTGGTGTGTGTGCGTGTCGTACCTTGAATTCCACCCAACGCGTTTGGCTCGGAATCGCTGTTTGAACACTGGCGAGTGTTCTGGGTCGCAACGAGATTTGACCCAGAATGATAGCGGGTATTTTAATACAACAGTCAAGTCAATCACTTGGGTTTGTGAAGAGCATCGCAGCTCGGCGCTCAAGGTCGCGGCCGCTGCTCTCGCCTCGCCTCGCGTAGCTGTAAGCTTTCGTCGGAGGTTTGGATACGACGATCTCGGTCTCGAGTGGTCCTCTTCTGCTGCTGCTGGGGCGCACAAGTAGAGGCGACTTCACACCCTCATACAACGTCCGAGTCGAGGGGTTCAGGCAAATGACAACGACAGCAACCCATGTCCAAACCAACTCAACCATCCGCCCAAGCTCCCACATCCAGCCAGCTCAAGGCAAAGGCGCTTGTAGCAGATCGGAGACGAAAGGACGGGGGGGCACGCGTGAGGGGAGCTGGCGCTTCTGGGTACCTTGCTCTTGGTTGCAAAGGCTGAAGTGAGAGTGCTCGATCTAGACTCGGACCTCATGACCATCGACGGTCCTCGCAGTTGCTGCTCGGACGCCGATGTAACCAATCGCCTATGACTTGCTGCTCGCGGTTTTGAACGGCGCGGCGCAGACCGACATAACGACAAGTGGCTCCACCGTCTCCCGACCACACGACTGCCATGGTCGTGGTGTGCGCTCCAGACGCTGACCATGTCGCTGTGGTACACCAAACTCGACAGTGCATGTTCAAGTGGGCGAGCTCGCCAACACAACTAGAGCGAAACGCGTGAAGCGTCCAGCGCCGCGCTCTCTGCGATCGCATCAGAGAGGAAGAGCAGGCGCCGCGATCAACACAGCGCGAGACGGACCAAGCGCGGCACTAGCGTCGTTAGGCAAAGTACATTGGGATCGCGGCGCTGGCTGACAGCACTCTGCCAACGAGCGTGCGGTGCCAACCTATCGCTGGTGCATCGCTCGTGACAATAAGCTCTAGCTCCCTGCTTGGCATCGCACGTGTCTCGTTCGTGAAGACGCTCGAGCATGTGTGTCCAGCGACAGAGACCGTAGCTGTCATGCCAGACGACGTGAGCTCGAGCGAGAAGTGCGACGCTATGCCGTTGCCGCTTGCCGCGTTCCCAGCGATCGTGGCTATCAGCGTCTCGCAGATGCAGCGCACTGACCGCGCGGTCGGCCGGAGCGTCGCAGTGGCGTCGGATACTGTGATATTGTAGGCAGCCGAGCAGCGGTAGTCGCAACTGTTTGGCGCGATGCATGCACTCGGCGAGACGCTTGTGCGCGTGAACACGCCAGCAAAAGCGCTAGTCTTGGAGTCTGCGGTAGCGGACGTTGTTGCATGCACCAGGAGTGCGACAAAGATCGTGATCGAGCGGAGTGGCACCATGGTTTGAGCTTGGATGGACGACAGCAACGTCGATAGAAGGAGCGTGTGCAGCTGGATGAAGCTGCTCGAGCGACTGTGTTTGCGAAGAGGTGAGAGTGCAAATGGCCATTGGGCCGACGACTGACTGACTGACTGACTGACTGACTGGTCGGCAAGAAGAGTCAACAAGTCGCGACGTACACTACGTCCTGATCCGCATCCGATCTACCTTAAGGTTTATACCAGGTATGTCTGGAGCGTTTGACTAGGAAGTGCCTGGTCTTGCCCGGATCCTTTCACCAGAGGTTTGGATACGACGATCTCGGTCTCGAGTGTTCCTCTTCTACTGCTGCTGGGGCGCACAAGTAGAGGCGACTTCACACCCTCATACAACGTCCGAGTCGAGGGGTTCAGGCAAATGACAACGACAGCAACCCAAGTCATCGAACACTACAAGCCAACTCAACCATCCGCTTCCTCTCGACAAACGCAGATTCACATCTCACGCCACGCCCCAAGCTCTCTCTCTCTCTCTCTCTCTCTCACACACACACACTCACGATGCTCAAAACACTCGTTCACGAGGCATGAATGCGACGGCTGTCATCGCAAGTCCAATCATTCGAGCTCATCCGTCTACGTATGTACGACAGCAGTCCCAAGGCCACGAATCGACCGCGATTGCCACGGCGAACATCGTGCAGTGCTCGCGCGCGCGCTTTGATCCGCCGAACAGCTGCCAAGCAACAAAGCCCAGCGTTCAGCGCAACGATCTCTCAACTCACAGCAACACTGCGAGCAACAGAGCCAACAATCGACAGGACGGTCTATATGTTGTCCGAAAGCAAAGTCTAACATCGTGCTACAGCAGTCGCTAGCACAATCACCACAGCTACAACTAGAGCAAGCGGTCGAGATAGCCGCCCTCCTTCGCGAGCTCGTAGAAGACGCCCGTGGGGTCCTTGACGAGGTTCCGCGGCGAGTCGAACTCGACCACCTGGCCGTCGCGCAGCACCATGATGCGGTCCGAGTCGAGCACGGTCGCGAGGCGGTGCGCAATCGTGAGCACCGTGGCGTCCTGGAAGTCGCGCGTGATCATGGCCTGGAGCTTCTTCTCCGTCGCGTGGTCGATCGACGCCGTGGCCTCGTCCATGACCACGATCCGCGTCTGCGTGAGCAGCGCGCGCGCCATGCACAGCATCTGCCGCTCGCCGACGCTGAAGTTCTCGCCGTTCTCGCTCAGCTCGTACCCCAGCTGCTGCTCGAGCGCCGCGACCTGCTCCTTCATCTCCACCTTCTCGAACGCCGACCAGATCTGCGCGTCCGAGTACTCCTCGAACGGGTCCATGTACGCGCGCAGCGTGCCCTTGAACAGCACCGGCGCCTGTGGAATGATCGACAGACGCGACCGCAGCGACCGCAGCGGCACGCTCGAGATGTCCTCGCCGTCGATCAGGATGCGACCGGCGTCCAGCTCGTTGATGCGGAACAGCGCCATCGTGAGACTCGACTTGCCGGCGCCCGTGCGGCCGACGATACCGATCTTCTCGTTCGCCTTGATCTCGAACGACAGACCCTTGAGCACGGCCGGCGCGCCAGGCTTGTAGCTGAACACCACGTTTTCGAACGAGACCGACCCGTGCTGCGGCCACGACGCCGCGGGCTCGATCACGAGCACCTTGTCGGAGCCTTCTGGAGGAATCGCAGCGTACTCGGTGACGCGCTCGGGACTGACCATGTTGATCTCAAGGCGCGACCATGACTGGACAATGCTCGAGATCTGGTTGTCCACACTTAGCGCGTACGTGAAGACGAGGCCGACGAGTCCTGGAGACAGGTACGCGTGGAGGTACACGAGCCCTGAGACGATAACGATCACCACACCGGACCCGATGAGCTGCATGCGCACTTGGAACCACTGCCCAACGACTGTCTCGGCGAACCAGACGACGTTGTTGACGTCGATGCACTTGAAGTTGGCTTCGACCATGCGCTCGACGTAGTCTTGTCCGAATGCGCGGATGACTGCGACGCCTTCCTCCGACTGCGTCAAGTGGCTCAGCACCGGCGACGACGAGACCTTCGAGAGGCGCGAGATCTCGCGCGACGGCGCAAGGTAAAAGCTCGCCACCTTGATGTACACGACCAGGAGCGGGACGATGAGCAGTCCGAGGAAGTCGACCATGTAGACAGCGGTGGCGAGCTGGAAGACTGTAAAGAAGAAGACAGCAAGGAAGCTACCGCAGGTGAACGGGAGCTGGAAGTCGATCGTCGAGATGTCGTCGCCGTACCGGTTCACGATGCGGCCGATCGGGTTCGCGTCAAAGAACTTGAGCGGCGCGTTCAGAAGTGAACACGTCATCGAGTCAAAGAGGCGACGAGAGGCACGAATACCGAAGAACGAGATCGTGATCGTACGCACGAGGACCATACAGGCGCTCCCAGCACCCAAGAGCGCGTACACCGTCATGTTGTGCTCGGTCCGGTCCTTGTCGTACGCCTCGGTCTTCTGGCCCGTCCAGTGGCTCAGCCACAAGTCACTGCCGATCTGGAACGCCTGCCACAGCGTCTGCACGAGCAGCAGGAAGATGCACACCTTGACGCCGCCGAGCGAGTTGAAGTACTCGAGGAAGACCTCCTTCGACACGCGGCCCTCCTCGCGCTCCTCGTCGTCCACAAGCCGACCGGCGTCCGCCAGCGCCGCCTTGCTCTCCTCCGTCTCGTGCTCGTGCGCCTCCTTCACCTCACGCGGCGAGAGCACCGGCGCGTACGTGCTGCGCGGCTGCGTGATCTCTCGGCGCTCGCCTGAGAGCGCGCCGTCCTGCACGAGCACCTTGTAGTTGGCCGCCTCGGACGCGATGATGTCCGGACTGTGCGTCACGAGCACGACCGTCTTGCGCTCGAGCAGACCGCAGATGCACTTGCCAAAGATCTCGCTCTGCACCACGGCGTCCACGGCCGCGAGCGGCGAGTCGAGGATGAGCACGTCCGCGTCCGAGTAGCACGCGCGCGCGAGGCAGAGGCGCGCCTTCTGGCCGCCCGACAGGTTCACGCCCTTCTGCCCGATCTCGGTCGCGTCGCCGCCCGGGAAGCCCGCGAGGTCCGGCACCAACCCGCACGCGTCCAGCACGCGCTCGTACTTGCGCGCGTCAAAGGCGTTGCCGAACAGGATGTTCTCGCGGATCGTCATGTTCTGGATCCACGTCTGCTGCGAGTAGTACGCCACCTTGCAGCTCCCGCGCACAAACACGCGGCCCGACAGCTTCTCCGTCTCGCCCAGCAGCGCCGAACACAGCGTCGACTTGCCGCTCCCGACCGCGCCGTGCACCACCACCAAGTCGCCTCGCTGCACGCGCAGGTTCACGTCCGTGAGCAGTGCCGGCGCGTCCTGGCTCCACCCGAAGCTGCCGTTCTCGATCGCAATCACGACGTCGTCCGGCTGCGACGCGTCCTCGCGCGTGACGTTGCTCGCGTCGTACTCGTCGAGCGCGAGGAACTTGGAGATGCGATCGAATGAGACTTTCGCCTGGACAACGAAGGCGATGATGCCAGGAAGCTCACGCAATGGGTCGCGAATCGCATTGAACAGTGCGATGGCCGTGAAGACCTTGGCGGCCGTGAGCGTCTCGCCCATGACTATGGAGTAGACCGCGAATGAGACAGTCGATACAAAGAGTGGCGACGCCCACATGATGAAGATCCCGAGCGCGCCGAGGTACATGTACCGCCCCACTGCGTTGACCTCAAACGCACGAAGCGCGTTGATCTTGTCGGCGAACTTGTCCTCCCACGCGTTGAGCTTCACGATCTGGATCGCGCCAAAGACCTCCTTGATCACCTTCATGCGCTCGTCCTTGCGCTTCATGATGTTCTCAAACGCGCTGCCCGAGACGACTGCGACAACAAGTCCGCACACCATTGAGAGCATGACGACTCCAAGACCAGCGAACGCTGCAGCGCCGATGAGATCGTAGAGCATGTAGATGACGACGCCGATCTGCAGTGGCAGGATCCAGACATTGTTGATGACGAACGCGGCCCAGAGGATGTTCATGACGTCGGACGAGTAGAGGTTGGCGATGTCGACGGCTTTGTCGTCGCTTGTCTTGCTCTGGATGCTGCGGCGCATGACTTTCTGGAAGAGCAGCGACTTAAGCGACACCGTGACACGGAGCGCCACGAGCTCGAGGTAGAAGCTCATCTGCGTGAGCATCACGGCGTTGAAAATGCGCGACGCGAAGAAGAAGCTGAGCCAGACCGCGAGGTCCTGCAAGTCGACCGTCGGCGCGGTGAAGGCGGTGATGACGTGGTTGAGCACTACCGGCGCAAAGAGCGTGACTGCGACAGTGAGGATCGTCGTGACTGCGTAGAGCATGAACGACACACGGTAGCAGTTCCACATCGTGCGCGCCACAGAACCACCAGTGCGCTTGTACTCGGCGTTGAAAGTCGCAAACGCCGTGGCGCTCTGGTTCTCGCCGTCGAGCTCCCACAAGTCGTGCTCGCTCAGCTGGCGCTCGTTCCCGAGCATCATGAGCGGGTTTGCGTAGCTAAACAGCAGCCGCGAGAACACCGACGCGTCGCTCGGCTTGGTGCGCACATGCGCGCTCGCAGCAGGCGGCACAGAGCCGTATCCCTTCGCTGGTGCGGAGGTCTGGAGCATCGCAGTCGGCGCGCTTGGTCTCTCTCTCTCTCTCTTACTGGCTCGTAGTCTGCAGCGGCGGGTAAATTGGAGAATGGCGGTCCGAGTTGCAGACTTTGCTCGCGTGATTTCGTGCACTGCGCGTCGGTCATCGGTCACGTCGGTGCACTGCCTGCAGCTCCTTGACTGCGGCTCCTTGGTGCATTACGTCAGGCATCTTGCGAGCTCATTGTGCAGCATGACCTAACTGAGCTCATCCGAGCTCATCTCCGTCGCTGATTGGCAAAAGCGAGCGCCTATTGCGACCGACTGAGGTATCAATTCATCCGGACGAATAAATTGTATTCAATATCGGGTCTTCAATGTTTCAAACTGTAGCTGCGATAGACAAGCGTATAGTATCGCTCGGGTAATCTGCCTGCCGCAGGCGCTAGGATCAATCACACTGATGTAGGTGCTGACCTACCGAAGACCGCACGTGCTATGGTTTGCAAACGAGCAAGGGTAGCGTGAAGGCTGGGTCAAGTGAACTGTTACGGAATTTATATGGGTATACGAAATTGGTATATAATTATACGTTAGAACCAGGCCTTTCTCGTAACCCAGTCGGTTGCAAAATCAAGAGTCGACATACCAACATTCCGATTTTCGCATACATTCCGGGGTATACTTGAGTTTTGTATCGACAAAATCAAACTTACAAAACTATAAGAGTTATCTGTGTTGTTCAAAGTGGAGTTGTCACTTTTGAGCCAAGGTGATGAAGTTGGCAACTACAGCGAGTCCAGAAAGAGATATCCCTCGTGGAATTGCATTTCCGTGGTTGTCGTGCTCGTGTTCGTATTTTTTGTCGGTTGAAAGCACCAGTAGGTGCATGAGAGAACTCTCGTTCTCGTCGTTCTTTTACATATCGACACTTGGTGAAAGGCGAATTATTCATTTCGCAACCAGTCAAACAACACCCCCAGCCACACAGAGAGCGACATATTCCCGAGCGACTGCACTAGTTTTAGTAATCTCTACGCCTTATCTTGAGCAAGCTGGTAAATGTTTAAAGCAGTGTGGTTTGGTTGTGTTGTATAGCATGGTCAGCCCAAACTGTCAGTGTTTATAATTGCGCACCTAACACTCGACTCTCATTTGAAGGAAATCGGCAGGAAGCCAACCAACTAGTGCGGAGTGGCTAGAAGTATGAGTGGTTGCGATGAGCAGAGCGGCACGTGCCCAGAGTGCCAAGCGCCATACATCTCATTCTCCATTTCGACCGTCCACGCGCTATGCTCGCCTCGCCCAACACCACTACGCAGACACCAGATGTGTAACGGCTTTATCCCCATTTCTTAGCGCCGCGTTAGGTTACCAGCATACATCAGAGAGGGTACTTTGGCGAGTTAGGTTGAAATGGACTAAGTACGCGTCAGCCCACATCTATGACCGTCGCCTGCATGTCGGCTGTTGATTGGCTAGAGGAACGTGCCGCAGCACGTTTTTCCAGCCTATCAGACCCTCCGTACATACCAATACAAAAGAGTCAAATTTGCCCCGATACAAGACGCCATACAAACATGAGCGAACACGCACAAAAATGCGCGTCGTTCGAGCGTTCCGCAAAGTCCGAGTCTGGAAGCATGTCGCCGCCAACAACACCATCCCCAGGACCACCGCATGAGAGCAACTCTGAGCGCTGGAGCTAGCCCCTAGAGATGCGAAGGAGTACGCAGCGCTAGCGTCAAAATGGCGCCAGAAGTCAAGTCCTGTATCGAGAAGTACGTGGACGAGGACCGCTGCGTCACGCTTGCCATGATCTGCGATTGCATGAGGGTCGATTGCGGTGTCATCGTCGCCAAGAGCTCCGTCCACGCGCCTTGCAGGGTCATCGTCGCCAAGAGCTCCGTCCACGCGCCTTGCATGACGTGCCATTCTCTGACAAACAGCTCCGAGTCGAGAAGGCAGCAATGGACAGCACAGCGAACAAGCAACAGCCTGCAGCGTTTGTCTCGCATCTCAGCCACTACCACGCATAAGAAGGCATGATTGTGTGCCTGGACTAGATTAACTTCAGTATATACCTCTTGCGTTCGCGCGGCTGGTAGCACATTAGCGAGACTGTCACGGTGATCCTTCCATCTTTAAAAGCCTTCCTATGCGCAGCGGTCCTCGTCCACGTACTTCTCGATACAGGACTTGACTTCTGGCGCCATTTTGACGCTAGCGCTGCGTACTCCTTCGCATCTCTAGGGGCTAGCTCCAGCGCTCAGAGTTGCTCTCATGCGGTGGTCCTGGGGATGGTGTTGTTGGCGGCGACATGCTTCCAGACTCGGACTTTGCGGAACGCTCGAACGACGCGCATTTTTGTGCGTGTTCGCTCATGTTTGTATGGCGTCTTGTATCGGGGCAAATTTGACTCTTTTGTATTGGTATGTACGGAGGGTCTGATAGGCTGGAAAAACGTGCTGCGGCACGTTCCTCTAGCCAATCAACAGCCGACATGCAGGCGACGGTCATAGATGTGGGCTGACGCGTACTTAGTCCATTTCAACCTAACTCGCCAAAGTACCCTCTCTGATGTATGCTGGTAACCTAACGCGGCGCTAAGAAATGGGGATAAAGCCGTTACACATCTGGTGTCTGCGTAGTGGTGTTGGGCGAGGCGAGCATAGCGCGTGGACGGTCGAAATGGAGAATGAGATGTATGGCGCTTGGCACTCTGGGCACGTGCCGCTCTGCTCATCGCAACCACTCATACTTCTAGCCACTCCGCACTAGTTGGTTGGCTTCCTGCCGATTTCCTTCAAATGAGAGTCGAGTGTTAGGTGCGCAATTATAAACACTGACAGTTTGGGCTGACCATGCTATACAACACAACCAAACCACACTGCTTTAAACATTTACCAGCTTGCTCAAGATAAGGCGTAGAGATTACTAAAACTAGTGCAGTCGCTCGGGAATATGTCGCTCTCTGTGTGGCTGGGGGTGTTGTTTGACTGGTTGCGAAATGAATAATTCGCCTTTCACCAAGTGTCGATATGTAAAAGAACGACGAGAACGAGAGTTCTCTCATGCACCTACTGGTGCTTTCAACCGACAAAAAATACGAACACGAGCACGACAACCACGGAAATGCAATTCCACGAGGGATATCTCTTTCTGGACTCGCTGTAGTTGCCAACTTCATCACCTTGGCTCAAAAGTGACAACTCCACTTTGAACAACACAGATAACTCTTATAGTTTTGTAAGTTTGATTTTGTCGATACAAAACTCAAGTATACCCCGGAATGTATGCGAAAATCGGAATGTTGGTATGTCGACTCTTGATTTTGCAACCGACTGGGTTACGAGAAAGGCCTGGTTCTAACGTATAATTATATACCAATTTCGTATACCCATATAAATTCCGTAACAGTTCACTTGACCCAGCCTTCACGCTACCCTTGCTCGTTTGCAAACCATAGCACGTGCGGTCTTCGGTAGGTCAGCACCTACATCAGTGTGATTGATCCTAGCGCCTGCGGCAGGCAGATTACCCGAGCGATACTATACGCTTGTCTATCGCAGCTACAGTTTGAAACATTGAAGACCCGATATTGAATACAATTTATTCGTCCGGATGAATTGATACCTCAGTCGGTCGCAATAGGCGCTCGCTTTTGCCAATCAGCGACGGAGATGAGCTCGGATGAGCTCAGTTAGGTCATGCTGCACAATGAGCTCGCAAGATGCCTGACGTAATGCACCAAGGAGCCGCAGTCAAGGAGCTGCAGGCAGTGCACCGACGTGACCGATGACCGACGCGCAGTGCACGAAATCACGCGAGCAAAGTCTGCAACTCGGACCGCCATTCTCCAATTTACCCGCCGCTGCAGACTACGAGCCAGTAAGAGAGAGAGAGAGAGACCAAGCGCGCCGACTGCGATGCTCCAGACCTCCGCACCAGCGAAGGGATACGGCTCTGTGCCGCCTGCTGCGAGCGCGCATGTGCGCACCAAGCCGAGCGACGCGTCGGTGTTCTCGCGGCTGCTGTTTAGCTACGCAAACCCGCTCATGATGCTCGGGAACGAGCGCCAGCTGAGCGAGCACGACTTGTGGGAGCTCGACGGCGAGAACCAGAGCGCCACGGCGTTTGCGACTTTCAACGCCGAGTACAAGCGCACTGGTGGTTCTGTGGCGCGCACGATGTGGAACTGCTACCGTGTGTCGTTCATGCTCTACGCAGTCACGACGATCCTCACTGTCGCAGTCACGCTCTTTGCGCCGGTAGTGCTCAACCACGTCATCACCGCCTTCACCGCGCCGACGGTCGACTTGCAGGACCTCGCGGTCTGGCTCAGCTTCTTCTTCGCGTCGCGCATTTTCAACGCCGTGATGCTCACGCAGATGAGCTTCTACCTCGAGCTCGTGGCGCTCCGTGTCACGGTGTCGCTTAAGTCGCTGCTCTTCCAGAAAGTCATGCGCCGCAGCATCCAGAGCAAGACAAGCGACGACAAAGCTGTCGACGTCACTGGTATCTGCGATACCCCTTTACGTGCAATATTAGGTAACCATATGTCTTGCTTGGATAGACCATTGAAGTTTTGCGGAGTTATATTTGAGTCAACGATACATTAGCGGAATTCGACCTGCTAGATATATCTACTTCAATGTAAGTATAATTTCTCGATCAGATACGAGTTTATTGTACACAAACGTGAATATCCTAGCACACCTTGCAAGACACACGTTACTCATATCATTTGAAAAGCGATCATTGCTTGTCAAACCCAACATTGTACTGAACACAATTATCTAAATGTTGAAAGAAGTATGTTTTGAAAATACGACTCGAAATACATTGAGAATGAACAACGTTAACACTTCGAGCCCCAGCCATTTTTGGCCCCAGAAATATTAACTAAGATGTATATCAAGAAATCTATCTTGATTAATGTATACTTGTGGTGTTTCTCGTCGGGTTTTTGATTTTGAAGTTTATTACGTCACAGACAGCTTATGGCTTTGATTGCCTTGACAAAAAAAATGTATCAGCATCATTTGCGCTTGATTGTGTGATGAGCAACTTGAACTACGGATCTTTAAAAATCGAGATTCACCCACAATCGAGGTGGGAACGCACCACAGCCACACAGCAAAGAGGATGCACTCGAGTAGTGGGTGGCTCAAAGCGTTCGAGACACACAAGGAGCAAGCACAAACACACAACGACACTGAGCTTTCACGGATCGACACATCGATCTACTCACTATTATCGCTAGCGTCGTCGTCGCTAGCGTCGCTCTCATCACTGCCACTTTTGCTCGATCCGCTTTGCGCTGCCTTGCGCTTGCGGAAGCGGATCGCCGCCGCTGTCGATTGCGCCCCTGCAGGTGCCAAATCTGGCTGCGCGTCGCTTGTTTGTCGACGTTTGGATCATGCTGCCTCACTTTCTTGCACAGGAACACGCGTCCGCCGTTTGCTGCCTCTGTGCACTCTTTGCAGTAGTAAGGAGTCTCAAGCGGCTTGGCGCGCGTGCCTTTGAGCGCGCTGCACACCTTGCACGAGTTCTGTCTGTGCTTCTTGATCGTATTGCCGTCTGCGTCGCGCGTGACGCGGAACTCGTCGTTGAGAAGGATCGTGTGCGCTGTTGCGATGCTCGTGGGTGTGCGCTGTTGTGGTAGCGGCGATGAGACGAGCGAGCTCACAGAAAGATTGCCTGTGAATTCGCCAGCGTCGACTTGGAGCAGCTGAGCTTGCAACTCACGCATGTACTGCGCGTGTGTCACCGTCTCTCGGCGCTGCCGCTTGATGTAGTGGTGTACGATGTAGCCGTTCACTAGAGCCATGTCCACGAGCCCCATGAAAATAGTCTTGTAGTACTTGCGGAACGTCATTGCGCGCTGAACCGAGTATCGGTGGAGCCGAAGCTGATCATGCGTGTCTGCTCCTCCCATGCACTGGTGGTACTCCTTGACGACTTGTGAGCACGGCACCTGGCTGATCGCGCCACCAATCGAACAGCGGCCGACGGTCGAGAGCTCTGTAGAACAGCCCATACCAATGAAGTAGACTGGTCGCGAGTCCATCCACGCCACCATGTTGGTGTCAGGCAGCACTTTGGAGCACGCGATGCGGAACTCGCCGCGCGACACTGTCGCCGGTCTCTTCTTCTCCTTGTACAGGATCCCTTCGCAAATGCCGACCCGGTTCGTCTGGATCGTGCCGACGAGGTAACAGACCCTTTGACAGCGAGATGTCCGACAGGAGCAGCGACGAGTAGAATCGATCCGTGATGATCACGCGTCGCTTCGGCAAGTTTCTCAGCACCACGTCAACGTGCGAATCACCGCGTCCGCGCCTTGATTGAGATCCGGTCGATCGCCCGTGCGCTTGCCTTGATATATCTCGACGCTGTACAGTACAGGTTTAGGAGGAGCCGGGTTAGACGTTGAGCTGTGTGGTACATCTTTAGCAGCGACTTGGCCAAAAAACGTACCCATAGCAGTACCCCGAGGCGCTGTCGCACATGAGGTAGCACTTTGTGCCCCGCGGATGCCGCTTCGCAGGTAGGTGCTGGTCATCGGGTTGTAGCGCGACTTGCCAGGAATCATGCCTGCGTCGAATGCGACGATGGACCGACAGTGAAGGCGTCTTCAAAGGTCGTCTCGAGCACGTCAACGACGTGCATCACTTTCCACGTCTTGTAGTCTTTTGCTGCTGTATCCTCGTTGTCGCTAAAGTGCAGGAACTGCATGATCTCTTCGAAACGCTTACGCGTCATGAATCGACCAAACGTTCCACGCGGCCCGGCGCCGTCGCTCTTGACTGACCAGTGTTTGACCATCTTTTGGCGCTGCGGGCATAAAGTTCTCGCGCACAGCAAGCCGATAAAGATCACGAACTCGTGCGGCTCGATCGGTTTGAACGCTCGCAGCTAGTTCATCAGCTGCTTGGCAGACTTCATCGTGTAGGTCGGTCGACGGTTCTTGATCGCTTGTTGCCGCGCCACCATCTGCGCTGTTTGCTCGTCCATGATCTTCTTCTGGTAGCGGTTGTTTTCTTCGGCGACGTGGACCCAAAGCGACTTCGGCATGAACAAAAAGAACAGCGCGAGAGGCGAGTCTGCGCACGCGCGAGCCAATGGAGTCGGCTCAGCTTCTCCTGGATGCAACTGCGCGCGCTGGTACTGGTGAGCGGTGCCGTCGTACACCTCCCATCCAGTCAGCGTGTGGTCGCGCAACTCTTGACTCGTGAGAATGTGTGTTGTGGTCGGTGCGAGTGGGCGTGCCGCGTCCGGCAAGTCGACTTCCGAGTCGCTCGACTCGTCGGGAGCAACGTCTTCCTCCGGATCGCTGTCTAGATCGTGTGGATCTTCTTCGCCGTCGCTTTCGAGAACGTTTTCGCTCTCAGGATGGTCGATGTTTGGCGCTGCTGGCGTGTTGACTGGCGATGGAGGTTGCAAGGCGGCGGCAAGTCGCGCTGCAATCGTTGTTTTCTGCCTCTTCTGTTTACCAAGCGCAAAGCGTCTAGTAGCGGTTGGTACTGATGGCGGGTCCGCGAGAGAACTATGGTGGAACGACCACAGCAAATTCTTGTCCTCAGTGTCAGACCCTTGCCGCTCCGTCGTATACCGGATCGCAGGGCGCGATCCGCTTTACCGGCGTGTAGTGTCGACCGTGGAGGTGGAGAAGACGGTCCTCGGAGGGAGAGAGGGACTTGGGTCGTGCGATCTCGCTGTTCCGGCGAGATGCACTGCGCGATCGTCGAGGGTCTTCAACGATCGCGGGTCGTGATCGTGGTTGTGAGGCACGATCACGGACGCACGGCGCGATCAAATGAGCCGTGCGGGGCGCAGAGCTTCTTTAGCGGACGGGTTGTGAGGCCTCCTTGATGCTCTGCTGGGGGGTCGCTGGTGCGTGCGGATGATCGTCGCACGAAGCCGGCGGTGTTCGAAGATCGCGGTCGCGATCCCAAACGGCGCACAAAGATCTGCAAGCGTAGACGCTGCAGACAGTAGCAGGGGACGATCTGGCCAAAGCTTCCAGGCTCGTCGCGTGCTCTTGATCGTCGGTGATCGCCAAGATCGCCAGACGATCGCCAATGCCAATGCCGATCCGATGACCCAACGTCGGTCGATCGGAGCGATTCTTCGGAGCTTTCAATTCCGGACATGCGCGTCGCAGGTGCTGGGCGTGAGGGTGAGAACGGGCCCTGCGAGGCTGGTCACTTACGATCCCCTATCGACTGGATCGGACGTGTGCTGGACAAGGAGAATTCCGGACTGAATTACTTTGCTTAACTATCTACCGCTTTGACTTGATCTCACTATGCTTGACTAGCTTGCACTATCGCGGACCTCTGCTCACCTTGCGTTTCACTAGATCGTCGGGAGATGGGTCGATCCCCTGTCGCTCCGCGATCTTCCAATCATGCTGATGGGACGAGCACGCTCGCTGCGAGTCGATCGCGCTTGCTGAGTCACTTGGTGCAGTCGCTGACGATGGTGTCAGCATACACCTTCACGTTCGATGCCCTGCTCGGCTCCGGACCGCACGGGATGGCGATGTAACCGCACAGGACCGCCGATAGCACCGCACAGGATCGCCGATGGCAGCCGTGCCCGATGATCGACGGCGATTGTGATCGAACGGCGATTGTGATCGAACGGCGATCATGGAGACTTCGTGGCTTGTGCGCAACCTCGCCGATGTCTCACAGCTTGAACCGCATCATGCTGAGTCGTCGAGATCGCTGCTGGCGTGCTCGATCGCTGAACTGCTTCTGGTCTCCACGACCTCGGCTTGCTTGGGCGATCGCTTGTCATCCCTGACCACTGAACACTGTTGTCGCGTTGCGCGTCCCTCTCGCGGCGTACATGTCGCCGTCACGCGCTAGCTCGTGCTGACAGGATCGTCGGTCGCCACACTCGATCGCCGGTATGCCGTCTCGCTTCGCGATCCGCGTTGGCTTGGATGATCGCACGTTGTCTTGGACGTTCGACCATCTCCCTCGCGTAGCGTGTTGCCTGGGTGGAGCGTCTAACGCTGTCGCACACTTGCACATGCCGATGTGATCGCCGATGTGATCGCTGTTTCCGGTTCTCGATCGCCGCTGCACGATCGTGGATCTAGCCGGATTTTTCTGACCGCGTTCTACCACAGAACTGCCAGTCGCAGGTGTTGAAGGTGCAGGCGACAAAGAAGTACTGGACATCGCAGAGGAAGTCGCCGTGCGAGACAAATATGTACGAGACGTCGCAGGACCGGCGGTCGTTACAGTCATAAGGACGGTCGCTGGCGCGGGCGACGCATGCGTTGCAGACGCCGACGTGGTTGTTGAAGTGGCTGCGGCAACCATCGTCGATGTTGGCGCAGTCACGGCAGTCGGCGTGGTCGTCGCCGACGTCGTCGAGGTCGCAGCGGACTTGGCCTTCTTCGCTTTTTGTGTCTGCGGATGACCGTAGACGCAACGTGAGACTTGCGAGCGCCAGTCAATCGCCAATCAAGCTGTACATACCATGGTTCGTCCAACCAGACGATGCAGAACGCCATTGTGTAGCAAATGCTTCATCAGCTCCTTCTCCCCGACCCAGTACTCGATCTTGCGCCAAGCTGTCGCTTTCGAAGCTGCACCAACAGGCGAGTAGTAGCGGTAGTGTATCTCGAGCCCTATTCCTGGTGCTGCCTGCCATCCTTCTCGCCGCAGCATCGGCCATGCTTCCCGAAACGTTGGTAGCGGTGTCAGCGTCATCACACATGTTTAGTTCGAGTGATTACTCTTTTGCAAATTCTAAACTGGTGGATGTGCGCGGCCCGCGCGCGACCGCGACGTGCCAGCCTTTCTCGATTTTGATACTTTCAATATGCTGAAAGGCATGGCTGTCCTGTCTCGTGCATGAGCGACTGGCCTCGGATCCGCAGCACGTCAGATTCTTGGAGTCAAAACACGTTGACTTGGTGTTTGTATGCGACTACTTAAAATTTGTATGGGCCAAAATCAAACCCCTCTAAAGATGTATGGTACATCTTAAGAAAATAGCTGAAGATGTATTGTACATCTTACAGGGCTACAAGTGTTAATACTCTATTGCATATCCTAATCAATGAGGTAAAAGTTCTTTGAATAAAAGGTCAACAGCTACGAGTACGAGATATTCGCTGGTTTGCATGATGATTAACCCCAGGAGACCGGATGTAGAATATGTTCATCTTTATTCCCGTCGCTTACGCGCTTATGTATAATATATTCTACATATGCAAAAATAAGCTTGATATAAATATACCAATGTTTTTCGTCTTTACAAATTTTAAGTCATCGATTCTGCGAACATAGTCTGGTCACTCACCCGACTATGCACTGTACAACTGTGACAGAAAGGCGGCCATTAAAAAACACAGATTATCGATTTGCAGAGTGATTTGAAGAATGACAACACTTGATCAAAGATGAGAGGATTCATCTCGACCATTTTGCTGAGCCAAGGTGCACCATTCAGGCGAGTTTGGCATATACGATATTGTATGTCCGAAGGACAGGGTTGCTGTTATTACTAGATACACACTGACGGGTATTATCCGTGCCAGCACTCGCCATTCAATGCGCTCGATCATTTACAGTTTTGCCGCGGCCGGAAGCATGCCCGTCGATCATGCGTACTTGAACGCACCGCGCAAGCTCAAGCTCAAAGGATGGCGTGTCAAGGCACCGAGCGCGTCAAGCACTGAGGTGCGCTTCGCGTACATTCGCCTCAGCTGTACAACAAATGGTGCAGAGGGCGTGGACTATCTGTTCGGCGAGCAAGCAGTAATCGACTACTGGCAGGAGGTACGTTTGATCAGTATTGCACGGCATGCATGCGGTCAATCCCTAATCTACATCGTGCGCGCTTGTTGACGACAGGGTCAAAAGTGGTATCTCACCCGAATGCAGAAAAAAGAACGCGCTCTGGACGATTGCTGGCAGCGCCGACGGCGTCCCCGATGGCACACTCATCTCTAGCAACGCTATAGCCACGCGTATCACTCGTAGCTCCATGCGCGTGACAACACGCAGCAGTCCGCGCAGTATAGCGGCTTCTGTTCCAGATGCTCGAGTAGCGAGCGAGGACAACGGGAGCGATCGCGATGCCAGCGACGATGACGGGAGCGAGGATGAAGCGAGCGATGACGACATGAGCGACGGTGACGCGAGTAAGAACGCCGCCGGCAACGACAACGCGAGCGAAAGCTCTGCAAGTGATGCAGAAGAGAAGGGAGCAGCTCCCGTCGCACATAGCGACAGCGGAACTCAAACGTCGACCGTCAACAACCGACAAATGGCGGAAGAGGTCGCAAGTAACTCAGCAAACGACAGTGCCGACACCGTCAGTTGCCGCAGATCGCGTGGTACGTGCGCAGTATGTATATGCAGCATACCACCAAGTCGTGTCGACACTATGCTGAATATTTATGCTGAATGTCTGTACTTTTTGTGCAGATTCGCGCGCTGTTGTGACCACAATCAATAGAGATCGTGAGCGACATCAAGGACGACTTGAACTAGTACGACTCGGGCGACAATCCGGATGACTTCATCACGCTAGACTCAGGCGACGAGCTCAAATATGCTGCAGACAACGCTGACGAACGTGTCGAAAATGCTGGACGTCACGACGACGGACCGATGTATGACCTAGTGGTCATGCTTCCGGACGTTCGCCCGCAGATCAACGGCCAAGCGCTGCGCAAGATTGCGACCTCGGGATGGGGTGTTGTCGAGCAACCAGACGTAGACGGCTACCTGCACAAACCTTACGAACCCGTTCCAAGCGCTTCTGGCTATCCGAACTTGGGAACCGGATACATTGGTCCGTCACCAGACGCACTTCCCTGTGGAGACCCGTCGCTGGCTCTGTTCTTCTTCTTTATGCCGGTCTCGCTGTGGCGTCACATCGCGGGTGAGTCGAACCAGTACCATCGCGACATGCTTGTGTCGCGCGCGAGCGAGCGCTTCGCCAAGTACAAGATGAAGCGACGTGCATCTCCTGACACGCCAGCAAAGACGAAAGCAAGACTTCGGACAACTCGCTGCAATTAAGACGATCAAGTCACACAAGCTGTGCGTGCACATTGGGAAGCTGATTGTGCACACGATCGCTCCGAACCGTAAGATGTTTGCGCACCACCGGAAGTCCATCGCCTAGGGTGCAATCCCTCGTGGCAACAGGGCAAAGTTTTATGAGTCGCGATCGCGTCGCCAGCATCTCTCGCAATTTGAACGTCATCCGCAAAAACGATTCGCACGCCAAGACCGACCGTGCATGGAGGATCAGGAAAGTCGTGCACGTTTTGCAGCAGACGTTCCAGCTCAGTTACGTCGCACCTGCCAAGCTTTCCTTCGACGAAGCAATGCTCCCATCGCGCCGAACGTTCAACCCTAATCGTGTCTACTTGAAAGACAAGCCCACAAGTGGGACTTGAAGCTCTTCATGCTGTGTAGTGCCCGATCGGCGTACTGCATCAGGTATATTTTTGGCTCGACCGATTTCTTATGCTGAACAATGCAGTCTTACTCACAATCATCTGTTTTTGTTATGCTGAATGCAAGATTTGAGAGGTACTGTGGGAAGAAGCAGAATCTTGCCGAGTCTGTCAGTTTCGACAACAAAACGGGTCTGGCAGCAGTCATCCGCAACTTGCGTGCCGTCTTCGGGCACGACTACCTGAACACCGACCACACATCACGCCCGATGTGACTCGTTGCAATCGATCGCGTCTGCACGTCGGTTTTTCTTGCCATCGAGCTCTACGAGATGGGGATGAACAGCGTGGGGACAGTGATGACGAACCGGCATGGATACTGCCAAGCAGTTGTCGAAAAGCGCAAGATGAGGCCGAGCAACATCGTGCGCGAATCGTTCAAATGGCGAAGTCCACTGCAGTGCCACACATGTGTGCCATCTCGTGGAGGGATAATAAGCCGGTCCACTTTCTTTGCGTCGGCGGCAACACTGCGATCGACCGGACGGTTTGTCGGGAGCATGGCATTCAGACCGAAGTCGCATTTCCACGCGTCGTCAAAGACTACCACGAGTTTATGGGCGGCGTCGACATCCACGATCAACTACGACTCCAGCGATACTCGCTGCAAAGCGCGATCGTGTACCGCAAGTACTACAAGTCGTTGTTCTTCGGGCTCGTGGATCTCGCTCTCGTGAACGCGTACATTTTCCACATAGAGTACCATGACAAGAACAAGGCGACACTGCTAAGCCACGTACAGTTCATGAAGCGTTTGCATATCGAGTCGATCCAGCTCCAAGAGGACGACATGAGTGACGGCAACACAAAGGTGAGCAACGCGCCGTCATGTGTGTGAGCGGTGTTTGGACAGACCCCTTACTCACTTGTGCCGCTTGTGTACAGTCACGACTCCAGTAGCGTTTGTGCCGTCCAAGATGAGCCGCGATAGCCACATGCCAGTACAGATCGACGAGTGGCGCAAAGGCAAACAGCCAAAGCGACAGCAACACGCGTGCAAGATGTGCGCGATTCTAAAGGACTCACCGCACCGCGCTGGCACAAGCTCGTACTACTGCGCACTGCGCAGGCTGCCCATCAGCGCCGATCTACTAGTGCATGATCCAGCGACGCAAGATGCACAGCAGTATGGTGTCGCGCTTTGAGATATGGCACAAGCACGCGCCGATATGTAAATCAGACACCGACTGCCCGTGTCGACAGCGTCGACCGTGTCAGTCACTAGATCGCCGCGCGCTACACCACCTTCGACAACAACGGCACAAGGGAAGCGTGACCCGGAGCTGCTCATGCTCGAAGCGACTCGTCATCGACTCCATGCGGCGTTACTCGTGCACGCATAGCACTTGTTGGCGCTGATGAGCACGCCAGCGACGACGACGAAGAAAAACAGCGTAAGCGTGTGTGTGTGTGTGAGCGCTAGTGAGCGCTCGCTTGTGAGTGACTTCATGCAACACGATTCAATTCTTGAGCAACGGTGTCTGTCTATGATTCTAATTGGCGAATGCAGCATGCGCACAACACGCAATGTAGCATAACGTGCAAGCCAGTGTCTGTCCACGCTCATCGTCTTGTCATCATTTGCGTCTTGATTGCACGACAATTGCGGTTTGTATAGTATGTTTGTGTGTCGGCGGCCGATGCAGCCTCTTGGAAAACGTGCAGGGTGACTGGAGTCGCATCGCATGCCATTCTACAGTGTAAATCTTTACTGCGATTGGCTGTTATAATGTCGAACGCATATACAGCATACGCACAAAACACAATGCAGCATACAAACAGTGCGGTTTTTGCACATGTTCCAAATTTTTAGCACATACTTAGAGTTTGTATGTAATGTCGATCAGCGCCAGAATATCATTTGAACATTCAAATATAGAGTGTCCAGCGGAAATCGTTTGTGCACACGTACGCGAGCGATGTTGCCACTTCTCTTCACACAAATGGGGCCTGTAATTGGCAGCAACCTTCATTTAGGATTTATATAGTTTTTATATTTTTGAAAAACAAAGACCCGGCGAACTCTCTACATTTGCGTGTCTTTTCTTGTGCACGCGAACGAGGCCAGACCGTGCACACATCTATTGCAGAATAATTCAACATACGTGTGAATACTGCCGAGCTTGATCGTGAATATATTCAGCATACAGCAAGTGTTGCACCATCTGTGTCTCGTTTTTGCAAGATTACTGGACTGAAATCAGTCGCATCCAATACAAAATGTAAGATGTCGCTACGTAGCATATGCTTCCTTAGCTTGAACGAAATCGCCCGTTCTCAGGGGGATAATTCACTTAACCCTTTTTGCACAGCGCGCTTTACAGCACAGCTTAAGAATACTTCTAAAGATGTATGGAACATCTTAAGAATTTTGATACGAACTTCAAGACAAAGTATACAAACGCAAGTCACTTTGCAATTTGAAGCGTGTAGCGGACATCAGTAGGTAGTTTCCGCTAGGACTAGGGTTCGTGAACCGCTCAAACATTCAAAATTTTGACTTTTTGTTGGTCGAAAAACTGCGGGCGCGCCACAGCCGTTCATTTGCGAAGTTGCCGAGACGACGCAAGCAACGTACGTGCTGCTGTCACTGTGTGTGCTGCTGGTATGCGGGTGTCTGATGGGTCGTGTCACGTTCTATGCAGGCGCGAATGAAACGACGCCCACCGCCAGTGACGTTCATGGAGGCGTGGGCAATCTTGCGAGCATACGGCTGGAAGGCGTCTCCTGCGAGAGGGCTCGAACTACACTATCGATACTACACACCTGTTGGAGCCGCGAACAAAAAGGCAGCATTTCACAAGCGCGATTACTGGTGTGGCGAAGATGAGCTCGTTGCCTACTGCAGAGCGTCTGGTACGTCGCATGCATGCTCAAGTTGCGACCATGTGCGCTTCTCTCACACCCGCCGCTGTGCTCGAATCCAGGCGTGCTGAACATGATGTCAGTCGCTCGTGACGACCGATTGTCAAGCTCTACCACATCTAACGCACCTGCAGGCGCGCAAACGACCACCGCGGCTCCACAGTCGACTGCTGGACCTGCTTCAGTGCCGCCACCTGCTCCTGCTGCTGTGCCGACGCCGCAGTCGTCTCCTCCGGCAACCACAGCGGCCTCTTCAGCGTCGCTACCGTCTTGCTCTGCAGTACATAGCAGTCGATATAGTTGCGATGCCCCGTACATCATAACGACAGCTGACCATAGGATGTTCCGAACAGCAAACGGCGCGCACGCCCAGTCCACGATCGTTACGACCCCGCCCGCAGACTCCGCAGAGTGTTGTGCCAACTGAAGTCGATCTCTCTACTGGCAGCGATTGCATAGAGTCAAGTGGCGAAGAAGATCCAAGCTTTGAGCTCGAGCGAGAGGTCGATGAAACAGACGACGTCGAAGCCGTTCTCTCTGACGAAGATGTCGAGTCGTCACTGGACGTGATCGCGCCTGCTGCACCAAGCGGGTCGACCGTGCACATCATGAGCAAGGACGAGCTCTAGGAGCACTCACGCACATGATGGACCGAGTTCGACGGCCTCACGCAGCACCAAGACCCGCTTCCACTTCTAGATTGCGCCGCCGAGCCAACGGCACTCGCGCGCGCCTGCAGTGACTCTCTGTTCGCGCTGTTCTTCCTGTTCCTCCCCAAGACGCTCTGGGTCGCAATCGCTGAAGAATCAAACTGCTATCAGCTGCAGATGATGAGCGAGTGAGAGACGCAGATGACCGAGCACCAACAACGGATCAAGCAAGCGAGACCAGAGTACAAGCCGATGTCGATCGCCCAGATTCGCAAAGAGCTACGGGCGTTTGTTCCAGTTGAGCCGCACGAGCTCGTCGTCTTCATTGGTCAGCTTTGTGCGCGCACACTGAGCCCACAGAGAGAGAAGGTGGCGCGGCACTGATCAGTGCAACACGATGACGCAGTACCAAGAGGCACGTTTGGCAAGTACATGTCGCGGCGCCGGTTCGAGGATATCATGCGCTTTCTCCACTTTAGCGACAACGCGCATCCTGACGCGACGAAGTAAAGACTTGGAAAGTCAAGCCGGTCGTCGACGCGCTCCAGAAGACGTTCAAGGAGGGCATGACTGTCTGACCTAGGCTCTCGTTCGACGAGGGAATGATCCCGTGTAAAAGTCGCTTTAATCCTGTGCGCCAGTATCTCGCTGGAAAGCCGCATCCATGGGGCACAAAATGCTACATGACGTGCGACGCAGCGACAAGCTACTGCTACTGGTAAGAGAGCGTGTCTTGCGCTGTCCCGGACATCTTTGCGACTCTGACGGTGTCTGCTTGTTCTGTACAGGCATAATCGAGATCTGCAAAGGCAAAGAGGACGCAGATCTCACTGACGCAACGTGGGTCCGAACGCCGTCATCCGCAACGTCGACGAAGTGCTCAAGGACTACCAACGCGCCGACTCGTGATCACAGACCGATTCTACTCAAGCGTGCTGCTGTCAACGATCCTGCTGAGCAAGGGACTCTACCACGTCGGCACCCTCACGACGTCTCGACCGGAAACGTGCAAAGAGATCGTCTACAAGAAGCGCCTGCCTCGCACGCCTCGCGGCACCTTCCGCATCGCACGCTCGAGCGTCTACCCAGAGCTCTTCCAAGTGTTGTGGATTGACAACCGGCCGGTCAACATCATCACTACAGTGTGCGCAACGACAATGACGACAGTCGCTCGACGCAACGAACGAGGCGTCCTCGGTCAGGCTTCGTATCCACAGCTCATCAAAGACTACCACGAAGGGATTGGCGGTGCGGACACGCACGACCAACTACGTCTGCACCGTTACCCGATCCAGCGATCGATGACGTTTCGCAAATACTACAAGACCATCTTTCTCGGTCTCGTTAACCTGGCGTTGGTCAATGGCTTAATCGTGCACCGCGAAGCGAAGCGTCTATAGGGCGAACGAGCACCCACACACGCTCAGTTCATGCGGGCATTGCAAGAGCAGCTTCTGCAGTGCCAAGCGGGCGACTTCGTTGGCGATCTGTCAGTTTCCATTCTGGCTCCAAGTCCAGTTCAGCAGCCGCGAGCGACGCCAGTTGCAACGACGCATTCGTTAGTGCAAACAGAAGAGACGCGCACGGTGAACGAGAATGGCAAAGCGCGCCAAAAAGTACCGCAGCACTCGTGCAAAGTGTGCTTTTAGCTCAAGGGCAACAGGACCAAGTCGCTCGAGACGATGTTCTACTGCAAAGGGTGCATGCAGTGCGCTGGCGGCTGGGTGTATTTGTGCAACAAAGTTCGCAACCACGACTCGATCCACAACAACACACTCACGTGAAGCCAGATCTAGCATCAGCAGTGGCAAAACGGAACGCGCTTGCCAGCGACTCGCAAGCCAATCCGCATGCGCAAGATCTTAGACTCAAGTGACAGCAAGGAGGAGGAGAAAGATGGCGAGGACAGTGACAGCGACTTTGAGTGAGCTTGTGATTGATCAATGCACAGCTGCGTTCGGCTTGCATTCATTCTTGAACGCGTTTCTTGCTTTGAGGCGTTGTTGAGCGTCAATTGAACCAACGCGCGCAGCTGGCGAGCGGCGCTGGCTCTCGTGAGTGTCGATCATTGCTGTTGTCGAGTTGCTCTCTTTGCGAGAGAGCTGCCTGCTCTTGCCACTTGCCTTTGTCTTGTTGATTTGGGAACTTTGGCGATTTGGTTATGTGTTGCTGTGGGTGCATGTGTGGAGTGTATCGCGTCATGGCATCCAAACCACTGTTTGGACGACATAAATTGGTATGACGTGCTTGTACGCAGGAGCACGATTGGCTGTCAGAGAAACACGTGGCTGGGTATGATTGGTGCGAGTAAAACAATCTAAATTTAGACAATGCCGGCACTGTGTCGATGCTGTTCCGAACAGATTACCACGCATTTATCCAACAGCTAAGATGTAAGAGGCTGATTGAATGTGGACATATTTAATGTTTGCGGATTTACAGCCAATACTATAATCAAGATATTGTTAAGCTGTGCCGTACATCTTCGGAGATGAAAATATCGGCGGGCCTAAAAGGGTTAAATTTGACATACATCAAAACAGTGTTAATCAAGGAGCGGGATGTTTAAAGAGATCTGTCCATATTTGATAGTCATTTATGCTAAATCAGGTGACTACCATTTTTGGTATTTCGTGACGCAGCGCCGCCGGCGCAGTAGGAGCCAGCGGAGTAGTGCTCGGGATTATCGACGGCTTGGAACCCTTAGGCCGCTCGACGTAGAACGTCCGGTGGAGGCGCATCGAAGGAGGAATCTAAGGTGTGTACGTGTTGTCGATGACTTTAAGAACCTTGAACGGACCCACGTATTTAGGAGCGAGCTTACTTGTGCCCAAGATTATCGCTCAATGGTTAGGTAGTCCATTGGTCGACAGGAGAACGCGGTCGTTGATTGCATTTCGCTCGAGGTTTGCCCTGTCGCTCATGGCCGCCCACGCTTTTTGCTTGTCAGCGGCTGCTGCGATCGCAACGCGCATGTAGCGAACATTGTCTTGTCGCTTGTTGACGAAGTGGTCCACATCCGCTGCGCTCGCGGCGCGAAGCGTCAAGCTGACTGGCCTTGCACTAACTGGCTCGCTGCTCGCCCGTCAGATCATGTCGCTCGACAGCGGCGGCGACGACGACAAAGAATGGTGACTTCTTGTTGACAGCGCAGTGATGTGCGCGTGCGAGAGCTCCGCCGGCTGGGGCACTGGCGTGTTGCTGGCGGCCGTGTTGTTGTCCAGAATGACGATCAATGATCACCGCGCTGGTGCTTGTGCTGGCGCGGATATTGAAGGCGAGCAGCTCGACTTCTCGCCCCCTACAGCCTCACGTCCACGCATGCCGAGAGTCGCAAGTTCACGTGGGTGGCGCGTGTGGTTGATGTAAAACGTCGCCATCCCTGTGCTGGTGTGAACGGCGTTGTTGATTGCACACTCCGCCATTGGCAAGTGCGATCTCCGCGACTCCAACGGCGTCGCGTAGCTGCGCAAGACGTCTTCAAGGATGCGGTTCACGAGTTTGCTTGGCGGTCTGTCTGCGATTGTGCCGACGTGGACATAGGCAAGCGAGTGTCGAGTAGCTGGAAGAGGCGCGACCAGAACGTGGCTGTGAAGCGTAGGTCGCGGTCGGAGGCGACCGACTCCGGCATGCCGGGATGGCGAAACACTGTGTCGAAGAAGGTCGAAAGCGTCTCCTCGGCGGAGATGGACCCAGACACTGCAGGAAGGTGCGTCATCTTGCTGAATCGATCGACGAAGACGACGATGCCCGTCCAACCGCTCGAGTCGGGCGGAAGACCGAAGACAAAATCCTTACTGTCAGAGTGCGAGGAAGTCGTTGCGACGGGCAAAGGTTGCAGTGGTGCTTGCGACAAAGATGCGAGCTTGACGCGCAGACAGGTCTCGCAGGAGCTCGCCCACTTCCAGGCCCACTTGTACAGGTGTGGCCAGTAGTATTCGGGCGCGAGCGCGAGGTACGTCTTCTCGCAACCAAAGTGACCGCCTGACGCACAGTCATGGAACCCGTGGGGAATGCGTGCCCACAGATTGTCGTCTGCGGGGATCACGACACGAGGAGCGTCGTGGACGTCGATTTGGTACGTCAGGGACTCGTCGCCCAGCGCATAGCGCGTCACGTGCGCGCGGACGAGTGACTGTGACTAAGCTTGTACAACGCTTTCTCCAATAGGACACGTCAGTAGTCGACGATCGCGGCGTAAAATTGGTCACGCGAGTGCGCTGCGACAATGGCGTCATGGAGCGGCGAGACAGCGACGTCTTCGGTGGCGAGGAACCCAAGATCGACGCAGGCTGCGCAGGCGTTATCATCGTCGTCATCGTCGACATCAACACCAACCACCGGCGGGCTGTGCGGGTAGAGGACGGAGTAAAGACACCGCGAGAGCGCGTCGGCGACGATATTACTCGATCACGGATTGTAAAGGACGACGACGTTGTACTCAGAGAAGTGAGACAGGCAGTTCGACATGAGCTTGCTGAGATGCGGACTCTTCGTCGCCGTGCGCAACAAGACGTGATCGGTGTAGATCGCAAACGTGTGTTTGCCAAGCAGGTACACGCGAAACATAAGGAGCGCGTAGCGCATCGTCAAGAGGTAATTGGCGTGGGCTGGGTAGTTGCGCGCTGCCTGCTTGACCTCGCGCGACTGGTAGCCGATAACACGCTCTTTGCCTTTGTCGTCGTGCTACATGAAATCCAGGCCGACGCAAAATCGCTCGCGTCGCCGACGACGTGGAACGGTCTCGCGTGGTCAGCCAGCGCGTGGATCGGAGCCAAAGAGAGCCGTGCCTTGACGAGATCGAATGCCGCCTGGTGCTCATTGACCATACGCCAGGCGGATTCCTTCTTCGGCAACTGTGAGAGCGGCTAGATCGTCGCCGCGGAGACTTTCGCGTAGTTATGCAAGTAGTTGGTGAGGACGAGTCGCTACCGCAGTTCCTCCTGGTCGGGAGGGACTGGCCAGGAGGCAATGGTAGCAATCTTCGCCGGGTCTACACGCACTACCTCGGCGATCACGTAGCTTCCAAGGGCTGGGAGCTATTGTGCACAGAAGATGCACTTGTTCTGGTGTACGTAGAGCTTGTGCTCGCGCATCACCTCGAACACCTTGTGCAGATGGCCGAGGCGGACGTCGACGTCAGTCACATCCGCAGTGGTGTGACTGTGCACATAGTCGTCGTTGATGTAGCTCGGCGCGAAGTCGCGCAGATGGAGGAGCACGTGCGAGACCATGTGTTTAAACGTCGCTGGAGCGTTCTTGAGGCCATGTGGCATGACGAGCCACTCCCAGAGCGTGCCACTGGGAGTGCTGACAGCTATGAACGGGATGTCAGACTCCGGCATCAGGATCTGGTAGACGCTGTCTGTCATGTCAATGCCGCTGAACACCGTTCTGCCGACTGTCAAGTCTAGCACCATGTCCTTGCGCGGGATCAGTGTCTACGCGGGAATGGTCGCGTCGTTTAGCTTGTTTAAAGCGTTACGATGCACCAACTGCCGGTCACTTTCGTCACGCAGAACCTCGGTCTGGAGTGCGGTGACGTCGACTCGCGCACTTGTCCCACAACCTACCTTCCTTTGAAGTAGGCCGTTGTCGTGGTGTACGCCGTGGTAAACGTGGAACACGGTGGGATCTTGTCGGGGGAGACGTCCGCAAACTCGCGTGCAAGCTCGTACATGGGGCTGTTGCTTGCCTAGAGCTGGTCCCACAACTGCGCGTCAAAACCTTGATATCCATGACGGGCAGGCGCCGTGCTTGTCGTGCTCGCTCACCTCAACCAGCGCACAGACTTGATCTAGATCGCCGGCCTCGAGCATCTGCAGGAACCCGTCGTGACTCATCTTGGGCAGGTGTACAATGCCATCTGCATCGCGAGGCGGGCTGGGATGGTTCTGCGTGTGGCGAGAGGGACCGCTTCCCGTCAGGGTTATCGCGCTGAAAAATTTAAAGAACAACTGACATCTGGTCGCACGCCCACGACGACCTCGTTGTCTTCACACCGTTTTCGAGTTAACTCACAATCAGTCATTCTTCTGCTTGACAATCTGCGCGAGAGTGCTCGTGTTGAGAGATATGCGAACTCGTGTCGCATTTTGCGCATCGTCGACTGTTGGCTTCTTCGCACACACGCTCGACGCGCGGGAATTGCGAGCAGGACACTCTGCACTTTTCTCTCTGTAATCATCCACGAGACGCAATGTCTACTGCACTGCCGACACGCTCGATGGACTTGCTTCACGGGAGCCGCTGCTCGACCGCCCAGCGCCATGAACCCCTGTTATAGCGCGGATTCGACCGCACGACTGCTCTGCGCCGTGGACCGCTGTCGTGGGGCAGTTTCTACTGCTTGTTCGCTACGCCCCCTTATGACCCTGCCTTGGCGCGACCTTTACATCTCGACCATTCTGCACCGACGGCCGGTACAGTCATATATTCGCCGCCGCGAATCGACACGAGGGCTTCAAACACGTCGCGTTCACACACGCATGTCGCGAAGGGCGATCGCTCTCTTCGTGCGCGAGTGCAGTCGTGGAGTTGGGCTCCACAACGGCGAAATATGACCACTTACTCGCCGAACCATGCAGGAACGCGAGAACTGCGCTGACGTCAATGTCGCGCAGCTCGACCGTGCAGTGTAGCCAGTCGACATCCGGGCGGTGTATAATCAGCCACGGCATGCCAAGGATGCAGTCTAACACGCCGTTCAACTGAATGACGAGGAACTCGTCATTGCCCCTATACCCATCGAACCCGTTTTTCGATATACGATGCGTGTCTCGCCATCAGCGAACCTCAAGGGCATGCTGCCCAGAACGTCGAGGTATGGTGCGTGACTCGCCGTCAGCGAACTTCACGGTCATGCCGCCCGGAGACTCGCTCGCACGCATTTGGTCAAGTAGCATGTACCGGCATCTGGCGTTGACAAAGTTGTTTGTCGCGCCGCGATCCAAGAGAGCGCGGAATGCTCTCTTGGCGCCAGCAACGTGCAAGCTGATAATGTTAAGTCGCTTGTCGCTTCTTGAGGTGATGACATGCAACTGCGCGTGCATCGGTATGGAGTTATCGCAAAGTCTCTCCGCTGAGGGCGCGTTGCGATCCATACGCCCAGGAGCGCTTGGCACCAACATGCCATCCGCATGTTTTGAACGCGGCTCTTCATCTTGATCGCCGCTAGCTTCGATAGTCGCGAGGACTCGAGCCGGAGCACGGTGCATCTCCACACAAAAACCAACCTTCTGGCAGCGGAAAAACTAGTTGCTTGTTCGTTGTGCGATCGCGCGCGTGAGCCACGCCGCGCGACGGCCTGTGTAACTGAGTATAGCGTCGATCTGCATGGGTGTGGGCCAGTCTCCGCTCTCGGTTCGTGCGTGCGGTACCCGCGAGCAACATTGACGATGGAGTCTTCGCGGGGAGACATGGCGAATGCCTCTTTGAGCGACGTTGGGGGCGTGCGCTTGGATCGTGATGTCGACTAAACATTGCCACCGATGAGAGCCAATCGGTGGGGACCTTCGCCGTTGTAGCTTGACAGGTCGAGATTGACGACCTCGTGCTTGGGCTGCGCGGGAGTTGGGGCACGTTGACGTGCGTCGGCGACCTTGTGCTAAGACCTTGTCCACCGCCGACCGCTGCTGGTCGGCGGAGATAGCGAACTGCATTGTGGCGACGGCCCCGAGGCCTGTGACTGCGGAGAGGAGACAGAGAACATCCCACTCGAACACATAGAAGTGCTTGAAGTCCGCGTGGTTGATCGCCTTTCCCATGTCGCTCACGATCAGCCCGCTCATCGTGGTTGGTCGTTGGATGGACTACGAATTGCAACCAGGTGTAACGGGATGAGACCCACGTTACGTGCTTACACATTACTTTGACGAAGCGTGAGACGCGCAAGGAGGGACTTGCACATTGATTGTCTATTTTTACTCCGAGGGGTTTGCACAAAGTATATATGGTGTTCACTATCTAACATGATATCCCTCAATATTGGATAAGAGAGGACTTAAGTCACCTCAACAACATATGCAGAAAGAGAGACTCCGCGCGAGTACTGTACTCGCGAGGTTGGATACGGCTACCCCTTTACAAGGGTACCAAACTTTGCGATACTTAACATAATTAACCAAACCATCACGTTTAATGTTGTATTTTTCGCTGTTTAATACTCAGGTCGAAGAGAGAGAACAATCATTATTATTTGGCGCAGCCGCAACCAATATGAATATGGTTTACCCAAGAAACCATAATAACGTATGATTTAGACAATTATGGTCGTTTTCCAGGTTTTTGGTCAGCCACTCCAACTACACAACTGCACTTAGTATTGATCCATATGGATAAACATGGTAATTGGTTGGACAAAATAGAATATTGGCCTTCTACGTTGGTCACTCATGTTTGTGACGACGTCCGGAAGCGCTTCGTAGTCGCATGTCTGCACATCCTTCTCGTCGTCGGCACCGTCTTGGGCGTTGGGCGCGACTGACCGCAAACTCCACTGCTGCATCAGCGACTTCACAGTCGACTCGAGCTGCTCGACACGACCGTAGAACAGCTCAGACGAGGTGTTCTTGAGTGCCGTGACTAGTCGCTCGACCTTGGGCTGCACAATGTTGTACTTCTCACACGACGAGAGCACTGGCAAGTCACCCGCCCGCGCTCTCTTGACGCTCACGAATAGCTCGTTCTTGCTTGGCTGATGTGGACGACGAGGTGGTGGAACGCGGTGACGCACGTCAAGATCGCGGAGGCCTTCGACCGTTCTCGTGATTGCTGGACGCACTGCCGCTGTCTCGCCCATGCTCCATCTCGGCGGCAACGCAGCGCGAGGTAGAGTCTTGAGCGACAGCGCGTCGCAAGCGACGCAGAAGATGTGCCGACAAGGCAGCCGGAACGAGAGCTGGTGCACGCAAGTGCAAGTCCACTTGGCTGTTTTCACTTTGTGTCTTGTGCTGGAGCGCGTCAGCACAGCGCAGCCACCTTGAGTCACCGACTTTGATCAGATTCGAGTCGACGACGATGTACCGATTGTACTCTTCGACCACCTTTGCCATTGCAAACTCGCTGAGTGTGCTCTCGACCTTTGACATGAACGCTGGATAGGTAGGTGGCATCCGCGTTCGCGACAAAACGATGGCTGTCTCCACAGTGCTCAGTATGCGTGTGACGTGCGAGATGATCCCGACACACAGTTGTCAATGCTGGACTTCCGGCCGAGCACTTGATTCAGATGCATGACACCAAGTTGTGATGTACGGTGTAAACGTGGCGAGGTGGTGCACGTGGTGTCGTCCATCTCGTCCAGTCTGTCTTGCACGTCGAGCACGGTCTTGGAGTACATCGCGTTATAGAAGCGGGACGTGACACCAGCTTGGATGTCGTGGTCGACTCGGTACGTGCCTGTCGAAACGACGTGGCGGATGTACTTTGCAGCGTGGAACTGGCAGAGAAGCACCTGCACAACAATCCATACCAGTCAACCATCCGTGCTCGCGCCGTCGACGTAGCAAGCGTAGCAACGCACCTTGCTGCTTGGGAACTGCTGAGTCAGGACTTGCCACTCCACGAAGTCTTTGTCTATTACAAACGTCTCCACGCTTGGCTACCGCGGGTTCTGCTCCTTGATCAGCTCGGTCATGGCGGACATTGTTGCCGCCTGCTGGTTGACATAAATGAAGTCCACGACTGGGATGCCTTGTCCTGTTGGCGTTGTCACGACAAGCGATCCTGATGCGCAGCATGCAGAGCACAGAGTTGCTAGTGAGTAAAGTGGCTCGAGTAAAGTTGCTTGAGTAAAGTTGCTAGAGTAGAGTTGCTGCTACATAAGGGTGCGCGTACCGAGGTAGAATCCCAAGTTGTTGTTATTGTGCGTGAAGTCGAACAAGACGCAGTCACCCCATGCTTTGAACGCTGCGCGCTACGCCTCCGTCTGCAGAACGATGGCGCAGGTTTGCTGCATGTCGTCTCGCACCAGCGCGTGGTCGCCGGCTGCCACGTACACTTGTAGCAGATCTTGCAGTCTCTCTTCAGCTCCGCGCTTGCCTAGTCTGTCAGCTATCAGGTTCTTGACCTGCTGCGTGGTCAGGTGTACGCCTGTGCAAAACACTCATACGAGTCAGTGCGATGCGCCATGGAGATGTTGAGCAACACACGAGCAAGTCACGCACTGAGCTCACTTCCGACAGCAGTGGCTATCTTGCGCGTCGCCGCATCCGCCTTCACCATTGCCTCCGCTTTGCCCAGGAGCACAGGATCATCAACGGCTGTTGTACGAAAGTACGTGGTCGCAACTTGCTGCGATAGCTCGTGGTTGTGCGTCTGGTACTGGTTCCTCACGTGTACCTTCCTAACTATCCGATCGCCGTCGTGAACCGGAACAACTCGAGCAGTCATTCTTGCGTCGCAGCCTGTGAAGCGCACGGCTGCGCACTTGCGCTTTCCAGTGCCTCGTGTGCTCTGGAGGCATCCGTGTTTACATCTGTAGACACGTTCTGCATGCTCAAACGGTTCCAGAACTCAAGGTCGACCCCGACTATGCATACGGAGCAGTCAAACAACGCAGAGAGTGGGTCAATTGGTGCAAAGTGCATCCATCCATTGATACATGTTACTGAGACGTACGTCCGGAAGCGCGACTCTCCGTTCCACGCCGCGGCACTAGTCGAGTGGCGAATGCGGAAGCACAGGTAATGCTTCGTGAAGTACGCCTCGACCGCGCGCTCAAGGTCCTCCCGCGCGTCATAGAAGATCAGCGTGAACAGCTCGCACATGGTAGTTTGCTCTGCTTTGCTCTTCATGACGTCGCGAACTCGCCACTCGCCTCGATTTCGCTTCTGTGGCTTCTTTTCCGCACGCGCTCGGTAGCAACACATGCGCGTCAGCGACCATAGAGTAAATACAATCACTACGCAGCGTAGCTTCACACACCGACTGGCTGCTGCGGATACGCCACGAGGAACTCGAACGGGATCGTCGATCCGTCGTTCATTGTTGCTTGACGCTTTCGAGCTCCGGAGTCGCTGTGCCGCGACACGCGCACATACATACACGACACACACGTGCACAATCGACCAAATCAGCGGATCGTCCATATCGCAGCATTTAACGCACACTGCGAGCACGTACGCCTCTGTTCTGGGGTCGATAAAGCCGTCGCTTGCGCTTGATTTTCCTCTGTCGCTTGTGTGAAGCACCATTCGATCATCAAATGAGCACCTGCGGCAGCATACAAACGAGCATACGCATACAAACATAGACGCGAATACTGAAGCAAACACATACAGAACAGCACGAACAGCACAAGCACATCGTTAGTACGTTCGTCCTCGCGTAGATATACAGCAGCAGCCAGCAACAACAGTAAGGAAGCACGTGCACGGTATGCGTGCGTACGTAGGTTGGGGTCGCGTCGTGGGAGGGGGGCGAATCTCGAAATGAAACGCAAACCATCATCCGCTCAATCGTCGCACTTACTTGCAAAAAACAGTAAACCTATGCACGTAAATTTCGGAGCATATATACGCTCAAAAAAATGGTGCAGCAACCACTCGCCTGCCACACGCCCTGCCGCGCGCTCAAGGCAACCACGTCCTTCAGGAAGCTCTCAGTGAACGGTGCGACCGTGTCCGAGACCGCGGCGCTCGGCGACAACTCGCCGACAAAGACCTTCTCAATGTGCGCTTCCGACGCGTCGGTGAGGTGCAAATGCGCGGCGAGGACGTCGCGCACGACGACACAAGCGACCGCGAGCGGCTCCCAGCGCTCTTTGCCGTACAGAAAGAGCGTCGCGAGCTTCTGCTCGAGCAGCTCGCGGCGCTGCTCGTGCGACAGCGCGGCGTTGTTGCTGTCGTTGTCGCTGTGGAGCGCATCTGGCGTAGGCGCGACGTGCGACTGCGGCTGCTTCCCGAAGAGCAGCGTTGCAATCGCAGCGCTGAAGTCGAACGCCGCATGCGGCACTTTGCTGCGGTGCTTGAGCGTCCGCAGCGCGCTCACACCACTCGAGATCTCCATCGTTCTCACTCATTTTCTTGCTTGCTTGCTTGCTTTGCCTTTGCCTTTGATCTCTAAGCTAACCTGAATCCAAGCTATGACATATCTATATAGCTATATGCGGTCTAAAACTGCGTATTATACCGTTTAGAAAACCAGAATATCGTTTTTTTTGTTTCACAACTTTTTAATTCACCTCACACAATACCACGATAAACCTCATATAACCTTAAACGTAGAGAACCGTGAAAAAATGAAAAAGTTTTGGTGAGGTGTTATTGTTTCAGTATACTTTTGTATTTTGGATGGCATTCAGAGGTTTTCAGTGTTCTTGTATACAAATGCATAGATGATTGAGTCTCGTATACAATAGGCAAGTCTAATACTACTCCCACTTTAGACTTGCATTTTATATAGACATATAACGAGTGCTCTTGAACGTATGACGTATATTGATCAATTGTATCGTATACTTTTCAACGTATAACATACTTTAACAGGCCACATCAGGTGTAGACATGCTGGAAGCTTGCTCGCTCGACTCAAGAGTTGTATATATGTACTTTAGGTAGGTATTTTCGGCTGCATGTTGTATGTACGACATCTCGTGATTGACTCTTTATTCGAGAGCGCACCTTTTCGACGCCACGAGCACCAAAACAGTGACAAAGACCAGCCTCAACACACACAAAAGCACTGAAACAAGACAGAAAGCACGTTGCACGATGTGTGCAATCAAATATATTGAGCAAAGCTGGTGTCAAATCACGCACACACACGACGATGACTGCTCAGAGCTCCTCCTCCTCCTCTTCTTGCTCGCGCTGCGACTCGTAGTCCTCAAACGCACATAAGGCAAAACTGTGAGCTTGCTCGCTCGCGTCGCTCTCGTCGCTCTCCGCTCCACTGTCGTTGTAGTTGTCGTGCGCGTTGCGTTCCGCTCCATTATCATTGATGCTGTCGCGCGCGTCGCCGTCCACACTCTCGTCACGGTCTTGCGTCGTGCTGCTTGTGCGTTTGCGCTTGCCGAGCGCGCGACCTGGCTTGTGCATTCGCATGCCTCTGCCGACAAGCGGATTCGGTAACGACGGGCCGTTCTCCCACAGACTATGCCAGATCTGATGGCACATCATGGTGTTGTCATTGTCGCGTGCTCGAGCATGATTGCACAGGTGTACACAGCATGTAGAGCACGCGCGTAGTTAGTAGACTTGGCACGGACTCACGCGATCATGAACACGATAGAGCAAGACCACCGCACTGTGCCGTGACTGAATGCAGGGCAGTAGTACTTGGTCCCTTGGCGCGCCTTCGTGTTTGTCTTTAGTAGTGAGCACACTTTGCACTGGCGTGGACGGCGGCGGCGCGTGTCGCCGATCATTTGGCAGTCCGGGCATTCGGCAAGGTTGTGCTCAGGAGATGTCCTGAAGAGCTCGCGCGTGGCTGCGTGTTGTGGCGCCACTCGCGATGATGCGGCAAAGTCGGACGCACGAAGCAACAAGAGCTAACCATGCAGGCGGTCCAGGAGCTTGGCGTGATCCCTTGCCTTGTCGCCCGCTGCGCGCTTCGACTCTCGGTGCACGACAAACGCATTGACGATCGCCATGTCCACGAAAGAGCCTGCGGTAGTACTTCTTCAGGATCATCGACTGCTGCAGCGAGTACCGCTGTAAGCTCAACTGGTCGTGCACGTCCACAGCGCCAATCCAGCGCTGGCGCATGACCGACGGGCACTCCACAGTCAATCTCTGACCGCTTGCATCACTCACCGCACGACTCCATCTCGCGACTGCTACCAGTGGCGTGAAGCTCGACTGGGCGGTTGTCCCACCAGACAAGAGCCGTCATGCTTGAGCAGCACTTGGCGACGGCAAAGCGCGTGGTACCTCGTGTCAGGTCGTGGCCGATTCTTCTCAGCTACGGCTGCCGCCTAGCCCAAGCGATTCGTCATGATCGTGCAGATACTGTAGACACATCAGTGCAGAAGCTGCAAAGCCAGCTGCACAGACGTGTAGAAGCGATCTGTCACGACAGCGTGATGAACGCCCTGCACTGGAGGCGGGAGTACGGCTTCAAGGTGCGCAGTACTGCTGAACAACCGGTTTTGGGATCGCTCGACGCCTTCTCCGCGTGCTGGGTCTTACCACAGTAGACTTCCAAGCTGACATGTTGACAAAACAACATGTTGTTCACGGCACATGTTGTCTGAGTCGCTCGACTTGCAGCGGATCTTGGCGAGCGCGAGCCGGAAACAACCGAGCCACTGCAGGTCATTATCTAGCGCGTCGTGATGCGGATTCGCGGCGCCGAGTGAAAACGCACAAGTCGCGATAAAATTGCGCAACACAGGTCAGGCAACGTTAGCTCAGCAGAATACGTGTGCGTCGCCGCCGCGCATGTGATCACAGGCGAGGACTCACTGGACATGCGTTGTTGACATGAACACAGCTATGCATTACACAGTACTATCGCGAAATTCTGCGCCTATCTTAGCTACGCTTGCTCGGTCAGACTTGATCTCATTGGCCGATCGCTCATTCTCTGCAGACATACACACCATCTCGTACAGCCTGCAGAGCCGCAGTGTGTCGAGTTCGTTATTGGAGATGCTGATGTGATCGAACAAATGCTGTGGCACCACTGCTCCATGCTCGTTAATGCGAAGGTGCTGATGAATGAACAACGACGCTTGAGCGATACAATGTACACCGCAGCTGTGTCCATCGTGTTGCCGTGGACTGGTGACTCGAGTGCACACTGGACTTGGGAACGGTGCGCCAAGGCATCACGCCGCCACCACCGCTGCAGCAATGTGCACGTGAACGTCTCCCAGATGGCCTGGAGCACGTCGTAGTTGTCGTCGCGCACAAGTGGGTCGTTCATGTGTGCCATGATCGAGCTCGCCGCCCATGACACTTCGACGATCTGGACGGTCCAGTGCAAGTTGTCGATGTTCACTGGTATGATGACGATCTCGACGCTCGTGAGTCTGGTCTCAGGCAGCGACCTGACATTGCCTTGGACACTGACTGGATCCACGACAATCCACTTCGCTTCGGCGGCAATCGAGCGAAGAGTGAATGCGAGCGTCGCATCCGACAGCAGTGTTTGGCGCGCCAGTCGCCCGACGATGTTCATGAACTGCGCTTCAAAGCGATTGTCGGGTGTGGATGCGTGAGGAATGGTGAAGGTTTGGGAGAGCGACGAATGTGGAACACCTTTTCGAGTTCCATTGCCACGATCGTGGGCGCTGGGTCGAGCGCTCGAAAGAGCAGTATCATGCTTGTCGTCGAGCGGTTCTTTCGAGCTCGCCGTAGCCAGTGCAGATCGTCTGCGTGCTGCTGTGCAATGTGCTTCGACTTGTAGAATCGCTGAGCGTCTACTATGTACCGGCTGTCACCAGCATCACGAGCACATGGTCAGTCGCGATGACAGCAAACAATCCCGACCACGACATGGTCACATACGTTGTGAAGGGCACTACGTCCTTGCCCAAGCTGACTTCAAACACCACGTCGTCGTCGCTTTCCACGTCGACTGGGTTGTCGTGGGTCGCGCGCGCGCATTGCTTGCTTCACAGCGCTGGCGAGCCGAGTCGCAAGCTTACCAGGCACGACGTAGTCGCGTCTGTGATTGACAGACTGTGTCGCATCGCTACGACTGCGTGCGAAGATCAGAGCACTGTTGTAACGTCGATCGTCGAAGCGCACCGGATACGAGCTAAGCTCGTCGAGCACGTCTTCCACGTGCTCGTGGCGCTCGGCCCAGTACAACAGTCGATCGATTGTCACACCGCTCTAGGCTGCTGGAGTGCTCGATCGAACGTGAAGGCGCTTGTCGCTTCTCCGCGATCTGATGTTGCCGCGCGTGACGGGTCTAGGCAGCGCCATCTGCTCAGGCGCACTTGTACGGTCCTCAACCTTATTGGCCCCAGGAGGTGCGTCGCTGGTGTCTTCCATGTCGAGACCAAGCCCACTCAGAGACACTTGCGACGGGTTGTCGACCGCTGCTATCGAGAGCAGGAGGTCTTGTGTGCTGCTGTGGTCTTCATCTTGGACAGCTTTATCTTGATCTTGGGTAACTTTATCTTTGACTACTTCATCATCGTCGTCGACACTTTCGTTCTTGCTTGTGCTTGCAATACAATAACATGCCGAAATTGTGACGGGCACTTTGGATACTTGTTGTGTCAGAAATATCGGGAAAATTTGTATACGACCGTACAACGAACAGTGAAATAAATACTAAAGAAACATACTCCGCAATGACATGCCTTCCTGAAGGAATTAGTTATGACTGATTATCGCCATGTGAAGCTGCGGATTCTTGAACTGAGCTAGTGCAGAAAGGTCCCCGAGAGGTGGTGTGCAGATTGTGTTGACAGCGCTGTTGTGCAAAAGGCGCCGTCGTGTACGAAAGTAGGCTTGTTGATGTAGAGTGTGACTGACATGAGTGCTAGAGTTTCCCAAGACGCAGCGTTGTTGTGTTTTTGTGGCGGTGCTTTGGCTGCGCGTGTCGGAAGTAGGCTGTGTTTGGACAGAGAACAGGATCGCTCGCGATGGTGGGTCGTAGTTTCTGCTTCTCCTCGCACATCATCCTTCGCGGCGGGGCGACATATGTGAATGGGGTAGACAAGTAAACTGCGCAACAATCTTGGTTCGAGGTTCATGAAATATTGAATCTCCTCGACCGACAACGTCTTCTACATAGTGGTTTTCCCCCGTAAGGATCTCAAGATCATTCTAGTGTTGAGTGGTGTGGAGTCCTTATGAGATTCCGATCGTGTTGATGTGCCGTTCATTGACAGCTCCACACGGTCATATCCTGTGCGCCGACCTTGCCGACAAAATAATGATCTCGTCGACAATAACGTCCTTGATACCCTTCGTGCGGTGCCTTTGATCCACCTCCTCACTCTCGTCTTTCAAACCGAAATCGCCAGTCGTCCGCCATGTCGAGAGGTGCGCCACGAAGAACGGCTCGAGAGCGCCGATCCCCATGTGATCTCGACCGTTCTTCGAGAGCGCGTCCTAGAGACGATCGTATGTGCTGGTAATTCAAATGCCGCTCCGAGCCTTGTAAGCTTTCACGGCGCCGCTGCTATCCAACAGCTGATCGAAATCAACCGCAAGCTATCCGCGTGAGACTTGTGTGTGAGAGAATGCGTGGCGCCACTTCCACCAAGGCGCAAAAGAGAGTGAACGTCGAACGAATCTTCAGTCCCGCCACGAAAGGGTCACCACAAAACGCTTCACACATAATCCTCTCTGCTGTCTGGTACGTTTGTTACACCAAAGTGCCTCGCATATGAATTGGTCCCCAGGCACTTGACTGACTACACGAACGCGGTCGCAGATCGCAACATGAAGGTTCTGGGTGTCAAGAGCAACCTGCCTGGAGAAATCGAGTACTGCAAGACACCAACGAGCGAGCCGAATGTCCATCGAGTCGACAAGAAGTCAAGCGTGCCGGTACCTACGACAGCAGATGAAGTCGCTGCAGTGCTGATGGAGCTCAAGACCTTCGCCGATTCAACACCAAACTTTTCCACAAGAACATCCGAGTCCAAAGAAGAGTCAAATCTACTAGCCTCCCCCTAGTACTATCGAGATGGATGCACAAGAGATCAAGCGAGCGCGCCGGGCGAGCACAGCTGCAAAAGCGAGCAATAAGCGTGCTCGCGCCGATGAAGCGGAGGAGACAAAGTCCGCCTAACAGTGTCTGAGACCAGTGATTTTTTTCCTTCATTTTATATATTGTATGTTAGCTTTGTGACATTTTAGCTCAGTATTACTGCTTTTCGTGATACGTTTGAACAACCCAGCACATAATTGTGATACAAATATGAGTGACAATGGTCAGAAATATGTGTTTGTCCGCTTTGGCGCTACATTTGAGGATGTTTCAGATCGATTCTGAGACTGTTTAACAACACCTTTACCTGAACTACAAAAGTAGACTTGTAAGACATGGTTTGAAGTGAAACCAAAAGTCCCGTGAAAGTAATTATCATGTGTTAATGTGTGCGGCCCACCCAACACTTCAAATCGACACACGTGAAGATGACCGACAGCACCACCAGTACTTCCTGGAGCTGCAAAACGCGTGTGACGACGTCGAAGCTCTGGATGCCGTCGCGACGTCTTGGTTCATGCGCAGTAAGAGCGAAAGGTGAACCACCAGGTCGGTTCTCGACCAGGGAAGTCGCCAAACGTTGAGCGCGAACACGCCGCTGGTCACACTCTTCAATGTCAAGTTATCAACACCACCGACATACCCAGCCTCGGTGTTTTAGCAATGATTTCGCATGTCGCGACACGTCTGTGATCGCATCCTGACTACTGCTCTCATCAGACAATACTTCCGACAGCAACCAGATGCGGCCTATCAGCGTACCAGATGGTCACCGCGGCTCTGCAGATGTAATGCTACGGTCTTGCGGCAGATACGACCGGCGTGTACGTTCACATCGGAGAGTCCAATGCGTAAGAGAGAATTAAACGGCTCACGCAGGCTGTCATTGCGGAGTTTGAGCGCACTATCCCCAGCAACCGACTCCAAGCGACATCAACTTCCAAGCAATACTCAACGCGCAACGATTCTACCCTAGTATGTTTGGATCCTCGGCCTGCACTCACCAAAGGTATTAGAACTGCAGTCAACGCGCAACGTAGCTTCCCCGGTATGTAAACCCTGGACTGCACTCTCTAGAAGTAGAATAACTGCCCAAGCACGTGGTGCGCTATGTTCCAGGACCGAGGCAGTGATGCGTCTGTGATTATGGAGGCCGTTACAACAAGCGAGCTTTGGATTTGGCACTCCTAAATAGGTGTGACACTATCCAACAACGACATCAAGGTCGTCGATCGACCGCCGCTCGCCGTCGATTGTCTTCAGAGAATGTCACGGGAGTGACTTGCGAACACTTTAGCAGAGGAAGCTTGAGTGTAATGTGTGTTTTTCAACCCTGAGGTTTTTGATTTGCTTTTATAGAGTGCTCTCCACTAAAATATGGCAGTACTGAGAGCCACTCAAATGCAAGGCGCCTCTAATAGGAGTCCCTCTCTAAAGAGACCCTTCACTAATAGAACACCTCCTAAAACGAATATTCATGAGTGACGGTCCGCTAGTCGAACCTAGCGGTAAGTACGGTGACCCCGTTACAGGGAATACACCAGCGTACGAGTATCAAGCCAACGGGAACGACTGCAGCACGTGCAACTTGCTGTGCGACGAGATCTACCCTCGATGGCCCGTCTTTGTCACGACAATGCGCGATCTAGAGTCAGAGAAGCAGATGTGGTACACGCGCAAGCAGGAGTCCGTCCGGAAGAAAGTCGAGCGGTGCTTTGGTGTGCTCTAATGGCGCTTTGGGTTCCATATTCAAGCCGCATGAACGCGGTCGCACAACCCGCTTCGCGACACTCACAGCATGATCGCCGAAGGTGAACGCGACTTGACCAATCCGAGTGCTGCTTTGCTACTGTGGTAATTGTATCAGCAGCAAGAGTGGCAATGCCGTTTGACTGCTGTTCATGGAAATGGGAGATGTGCGCAGTACTGAAGAGCACGGGATCTCCAAGCGGATCTGGTAGAGCATTTATGGTTGCCGAAGCATCGCAACGAAGGTATTGACAGGTAACCCAATGATATTGTAGTTTGCTCACCAAACTCTACTTGACGTCGACCACTGCTGTTACCTGGTCGATTGCTGCTTTGACTGTGTATTTGCCGGCTGCAGCTACAGGGGGACCATTTTCGCCGCAGGCGGTGGCCGCATGTTCCATCGTCTCCGTGGCGCTCAACACAATGCTGCGCGATGCTCAAAGTACCGAAAAGCGTCTGGATCAAGTGTGGACAGCTTGATAAAAATGAGCGCGAGAGTGTTCGCGCCCTCGAACGGTTTGGCGCGCTTTGCTCTTGAGTTGGCGAGCAGTAACGTCGCTGTTACGAGGCGATTGTAATCGCTGTCCATGTTGGCGTCGTTGCGCCCTTTGCCTTTTGCTGCTTTGACATCTTGTGACGGGGTCACACAGCACCTTGCTTGAGGAAGCGCGTATACACGTGTACAGCAACTTGCGTTGCAGGGGACGCATTTCCACAGCCTGGACGTTGAGAAGACAACAGAGCAGGTTCCAAACTAGTGCATTGAGTAGTTATCGTCCTATAACATGCATGCCTAAGTATCCCTATACTAAATACATGATAACCACTGAGTATCGTGAGGTACCCGCGACTCAATAGACAATGAGTCGCTGTCGTGCGTCGGATGTGACGTCGACCTCTGTTTGGTGTGTCCCTCACCACAACAGACCATGTCCAGAATTGGACATCCCGGATTGGTGTACGCATACACCAATCCATGTAACTGGCCATTTGGCCCCATTACATAGCTGCTGCTGCGAGTCAAGCAGCGAGCCAAGCTTGAGCAGCGAGTCGAGTGTCCGCTTCTGCTGCGAGTCGAGCAGCGAGTCGAGTATGCTTCTGTTGCGGATGTGCTGTGATTGTTCAAACGGAAATATGGCGTGCAATTGTTCATCTGATATTCATCAGAATGTTGCTGACATCAGAATAAATATGATGAGATTGAGCACACGAGCCACCACCGCACGAGCCACCTGCGTGGTGGTCGTGCTCGAGAGCTTCTCGCGCCGTTGCCATTGAGGACCGACCGAATCGCGTCGTCGCCCATTCTCTCTCCCCATGCGAATGTCCAGCGAGATGGCCTTTTATCCTCTTTCGAACAGCTACGAAAAGTGGACAAAAGTGGTACCGAGGGGTAACGAAACCTGAGGGAAACTGGCTAAACGTCAAATTACCGTACAACGTGATGCTGTACAGGATATATCGCTGGACGCCGTGGACTAACGACGCGCAAGCGACTCGCACTCAAGATCGATGCGTGCGAGACGGATGGACAGAAAGCCACCGAGGTGCGCGACGGCCAGCTGACGTCGACTGCGGCACCAGGCGACAGTGGCGCGAGCGCAGATACGGACGGCACATCGGATGCAGTGCCGTGGTGGATCCTCGAGTACAAGTGTCCGCCGCCGGGTCACCTTGGAGCGCATGACGTCCCAGTCGCGGCCAAGGACGATGCAAAGCACTCGGTGATGGCAGAGCTTCTCACGGTCCCATCTGACTTGGACACGCGAGACAGCACGAACACAGAGCTTACGCAGCGCACGTCTGAAGGCCAGCTTGCCGATTCACTCGGTGTTGTCAACGACATTGACGATCAGACGCTGGTCGAGAGCGTTGTTCGCGACATACGGCAGCGGAGGCAGCAACAGCACACCAACTCGATAGGTGCGCAAGCTGCTTCAAGGCGAGCGTGCCTATGTGTAGCTCGAGGCGCACACTGTCGCCGTGGCTGACACTCCTGCTGTGCAGACTACAGCCCGAGCCAAAAGCGCAAGATGGACGCAAGTGCCTTGAGCTCTGCTGTCGTCGCGAAGGAACCAAAGCGGTTCCACGAGCGCAGGTCGGCAGCTGCGTTGTGCGATGTGTGCTAGCCCATGTGGCTGCAAGTCTGGGTTTCGGTGTCTGCTCTGCTGTCGTTGCCTGCTAACGAAGAGGTGCTTCATGACAGCAGCAGCAGCAGCGAGCCATTATCAAGTGATGTGGCTACACCGACAGTCGTGACGCCGTCGAACCTCGTGCAGCCGCTCAACAAGATAGACATCCACTGCCAGCGCTCGACCGAGGCGTCGGTCGTGTCCGACGCAGCGAAAGCTCCGCCATCTGCGAGTGCAAACAACCACGCGTCGTCGAGCGCATAGTCAAACGCACACCAGGACTGGGCTACTACAGACATCCGAAAGGGAAGGCAGGCGTACACTTTGCAAGTCAGTCGCTACACTGCTTGAGCTGCAGTACGCTTGGTCTTGACGTTGCAAGTCTAGACTGACAGACTAGGTTTGACCATGAATCGCGTCGACGTCGTGCGCAAGAGCGCCAGTGAACCTGACCAGCACTGCTGTGTGAAGAGCACTGTTTTGCTTGCTCTCATGGTCACCGTGTACAACAGGTTGACACTGCGTATGGTAGAGAACTGTGGCGTTGTGCACACGACCACTTGTACGATTTGACTTCGCACTAAACCCTCGCTTGTTGCATGTCACTGCAACATGCAACTACTTGCACGCTCTACACCTCTGTACGGTACAAGCTAGCAACACCACTGCACGCTGTCGTCTTCTATTGACTCTTGTGTGAGATCATGTCAGACGACCGAATGAAGCCACAGTGTCTGTTTCAAACTGAGTCTTTGCTCTCACGCGCTCCTGTCATCTCGCCAAGGTCACGAACCAATCTCATTGACAAACTGACACCACTTTGCATAAGCTGATCAACTGCAGTTGGGGAGCTACGTCACGCAGTCCTCACTCTCGTGTAGTCCTCACTCTCTTGTCGACCACACAGTTGCCATTCGACCAAGTCAAGCGGCCATGGCAACACGCAACACATGGATGTATACGACTGCAAACATCAGTGGATGTATGTAGCCATTCCGTATGAAGCTGTCCAGTGCCAAACCCAATCGCGCTGCTACAGCAGTCGCTAGCACTATCACCACAGCTGCAACTAGAGCAAGCGGTCGAGGTAGCCGCCCTCCTTCGCGAGCTCGTAGAAGACGCCCGTGGGGTCCTTGACGAGGTTCCGCGGCGAGTCGAACTCGACCACCTGGCCGTCGCGCAGCACCATGATGCGGTCCGAGTCGAGCACGGTCGCGAGGCGGTGCGCAATCGTGAGCACCGTGGCGTCCTGGAAGTCGCGCGTGATCATGGCCTGGAGCTTCTTCTCCGTCGCGTGGTCGATCGACGCCGTGGCCTCGTCCATGACCACGATCCGCGTCTGCGTGAGCAGCGCGCGCGCCATGCACAGCATCTGCCGCTCGCCGACGCTGAAGTTCTCGCCGTTCTCGCTCAGCTCGTACCCCAGCTGCTGCTCGAGCGCCGCGACCTGCTCCTTCATCTCCACCTTCTCGAACGCCGACCAGATCTGCGCGTCCGAGTACTCCTCGAACGGGTCCATGTACGCGCGCAGCGTGCCCTTGAACAGCACCGGCGCCTGTGGAATGATCGACAGACGCGACCGCAGCGACCGCAGCGGCATGCTCGAGATGTCCTCGCCGTCGATCAGGATGCGACCGGCGTCCAGCTCGTTGATGCGGAACAGCGCCATCGTGAGACTCGACTTGCCGGCGCCCGTGCGGCCGACGATACCGATCTTCTCGTTCGCCTTGATCTCGAACGACAGACCCTTGAGCACGGCCGGCGCGCCAGGCTTGTAGCTGAACACCACGTTTTCGAACGAGATCGACCCGTGCTGCGGCCACGACGCCGCGGGCTCGATCACGAGCACCTTGTCCGACCCTTCGGCCGGGATGCTGGCATACTCCATCACACGCTCGGGACTGACCATGCAGATCTCGAGCCACGACCACGCGCGCACGAGTGCCGAGAGGCCGTTGTCGACGGTCAAGGCGTACGCGAAGACGAGACCGATGAGGCCAGGCGAGAGGCTGTGGCGGAGGTAGACGAGACCCGAGACAATCACGATGATCACGCCGGACCCGAGCAGCTGCATGCGCACTTGGAACCACTGGCCGATCACGGTCTCGGCGAACCAGACGACGTTGCACAGGTCGATGGCGTTAAAGTTCTCGGCCACCATGCGGTCGACGTACTCGGGTCCGAACGCGCGGATGACTGCGACGCCCGCCTCGGACTGTGTCACGTGGCTCAGCACCGGCGAGCCGGCGACTTTCCAGAGCCGCGAGACCTCGCGCGACGGCGCCAAGTAGAACTGACCGATGCTCACGTAGATGTACGCGAGCGGGAGGATGAGGAAGCCGAGGAAGTTAACCATGTACACGGCGGTCGCGAGCTGGAAGATCGTGTAGAACAGCGTCGAGAGGAGCCAGCCGTACGCGAACGGGAGCATGGAGTCCACCGCAGAGATGTCGTCGCCGTACCGGTTCACGATGCGGCCGATCGGGTTCGCGTCAAAGAACTTGAGCGGCGCGCTCAGGAGCGACACGGTCATCGAGCCGAAGAGCTGCCGCGACGCGCGCAGACCATACACGGCGATCAAGACCGCGCGTGCGAGCACCATCAGCGCCGCGCCGGCACCCAAGTACGCGTACACCTTCATGTTGTACTCGGTCGTCTCGAAGTCGCGCTCGCCGAGGTTCTGCGCCGTCCAGTGGCTCAGCCAGAAGTCGCTGCCGATCTGGAACGCCTGCCACAGCGTCTGCACGAGTACGAGTGCGACACAGACCTTGACGCCGCCGAGCGAGTTGAAGTACTCGAGGAAGATCGCCTTCGACACGCGGCCCTCCTCGCGCTCCTCGTCGTCCACAAGCCGACCGGCGTCCGCCAGCGCCGCCTTGCTCTCCTCCGTCTCGTGCTCGTGCGCCTCCTTCACCTCGCGCGGCGACAGCACCGGCGCGTACGTGCTGCGCGGCTGCGTGATCTCTCGGCGCTCGCCCGAGAGCGCGCCGTCCTGCACGAGCACCTTGTAGTTGGCCGCCTCGGACGCGATGATGTCCGGACTGTGCGTCACGAGCACGACCGTCTTGCGCTCGAGCAGACCGCAGATGCACTTGCCAAAGATCTCGCTCTGCACCACGGCGTCCACGGCCGCGAGCGGCGAGTCGAGGATGAGCACGTCCGCGTCCGAGTAGCACGCGCGCGCGAGGCAGAGGCGCGCCTTCTGGCCGCCCGACAGGTTCACGCCCTTCTGCCCGATCTCGGTCGCGTCGCCGCCCGGGAAGCCCGCGAGGTCCGGCACCAACCCGCACGCGTCCAGCACGCGCTCGTACTTGCGCGCGTCAAAGGCGTTGCCGAACAGGATGTTCTCGCGGATCGTCATGTTCTGGATCCACGTCTGCTGCGAGTAGTACGCCACCTTGCAGCTCCCGCGCACAAACACGCGGCCCGACAGCTTCTCCGTCTCGCCCAGCAGCGCCGAGCACAGCGTCGACTTGCCGCTCCCGACCGCGCCGTGCACCACCACCAAGTCGCCTCGCTGCACGCGCAGGTTCACGTCCGTGAGCAGCGCCGGCGCGTCCTGGCTCCACCCGAAGCTGCCGTTCTCGATCGCAATCACGACGTCGTCTGGCTGCGACGCGTCCTCGCGCGTGACGTTGCTCGCGTCGTACTCGTCGAGCGCGAGGTACTCGGTCATGCGGCCGATCGAGATGTTGCACTGAATCACTTGCTGGATGACGTTCGGCAGGTCCGAGAGCGGGTTCCGCAGTGCGTTGAAGAGCGCGATGGCCGTGAAGACCTTGGCGGCCGTCAGCGTCTCGCCCATCACGACCGAGTAGACGGCGAACGACACGGCCGAGACGATCACGGGCGACGCCCACATGATGAAGATCTCGAGCGCGCACAGGTACATGTAGAGCGCGAGCGTCTTGAGCTCGACCGCGCGCAGCGCGTTGATCTTGGCAGCGAACTTGTCCTCCCACGCGTTCAGCTTCACGATCTGGATCGCGCCAAAGACCTCCTTGATCACCTTCATGCGCTCGTCCTTGCGCTTCATCAAGTCGTCGTACGCCTTGCCGGAGACCTTGACAATGAAGAAGCTCACGAGCATCGAGAAGCAGATGACGCCGAGACCGGCGAACGCCGCGGCACCGAGGACGCCGTAGAGCAGGTACACGACGACGGCGATCTGGATCGGGAGGATCCAGAGGTTGTTCACTTGGAAAGCGGCCCAGAGGATGTTCTCGACGTCGGACGTGAAGAGGTTCGAGAGGTCAGCAGCTTCGCTGTCGTCCGAGTCGCTCGCGTCGTCCGAGCTGCCTGCCGACTTGCTGCTGCTCGTCCCACCCGCCGTCTTGCTCTGGCTGCTCCGACGCATGGCTTTCTGGAAGAGCAGCGACTTGAGCGCCACGGTCACGCGCAGCGCGATCATCTCGATGTAGAAGTTCGTCTGCGCCGCCACGACCGCGTTCACGAGACGCGAGGCGAAGAACGCGCCGAGCCAGAGCGCGAGGCTCTGCGCGTCGAGCACCGGCGCCGCGACAGCCGTGATGACATAGTTGAGCACGACGGGGGCGAGCAGGTTGCAGCCGGCAGTGAACGCCGCGCCGAGACCGCACACGAAGAACGACCAGGCGTACGTGAACCAGATCGCGCGCGCGACGGACTTGTTGCGGCGCTCGTACTGCGCGCTGAACTTGGCGAACGCCACGGCGGTGCGGTCCTCGCCTTCGAGCGCCCACATGTCTTTCTCATTGAGCTGCCGCTCGTTGCCGGTTTGCATGAGTGGCTGGACGTATCCAAAGAGCATACGCGACGCGAACGACGCCTGGCTCGGCGGCGGCAGCGGCACCACAGGCGGCTGCTTTTGCTTCGAGACATTGTCTTGTGCCTGCTGCTGCTGCAGGAGCGTCGATGTGCTGCCGTAGTCATCGTGCTTTGTTTGCAGGAGCGGCGAGCTCATGTTCGTCGCAGTGTGTGAGTCGTCGTCGCCCAGTCACGTGAAGTGGAGTGAGCTGACGACCGAGTGCGCGCTCCAGGTCGGAACGAAGAATGAGCGAACATCGCGGATCGGTCGTCCGCGTCGTGCAGCAGCGGCGGCGGCGGTTGTGCCTTGCGGAGACAGCAGCAGCAGATGGCGCCGTGGTCCAGTCAAGGAGCGCGCGGCACGTGAGTGTTAGTGCTCAGAGTGAGTGTTTAGTCCAAAACGACGCGCCTCAGCAGCGGGTCGTGTGCAATTGTGTGCGAGTACGTATTACAAAGAGAGGTCGAATCGATACTATCCGTGACCGTGCGCACGAGCCTGGAGCGAAACATCAGCACATGCAGGGATCCGTTTTTCAGCGAACACATAGAAACCCACTCAATTCGTCTACAAACGCAGGGTTTTACGCATCTTTGGAGGGGTCTCGCAAAATGCGTCAGAATACACGCTTGACAACAAAAACCGACAAAATACACGTCGACAATTTGCCACGTCTCCACACCAGCGCGCACGACCAACAACCGACGAACCAACGCGCACATTCGTGCACTGTTCGCTCTGGTCGAGGCCACGAGTGTTTGATGTACTACACTGTAGCAGGCGCATGAGTGTGGGTGCCACCCCCGCTACTCTTGCCTCTTATGTCGAGGTAGATGCAGTCGCTTGATGGCTCCATGGCTCGACTCGCCTTGGTTAGCCTTGACTCGTTTCCAGTCTCATTTGCTCGTCGTCGTGGCACACACACACTATCTCTCTCTTGGAGCACCATCAACCTGACTGGTTCCTTTCAAGTCGTCGTGCTTGAGTCACTCACGACAGCAGCGTCAGGTGTAGCAGGACGATGTCGACGAACTTGATGTTAATGGTGTCCTATTTCACAACTTAGTCTGTCAGGCGAATGTGACTCCTGTGTGATCGACACGAGTCCGACTCATTTGAGTCGACTACAGTGCGATGGCTCACGTACGTATTAGTAAGTTCGACAAGGACCGCATCGTGGTGCAGCGCGATGCCCTGTTTCACGATATTCGATCTATGACGCGAAAGTTCCACTTGTGTGTTTGCTCATGCCGACGTATAGGCGGATCAGTTCACGGCTTGTTCGCACCGCATCATGCGACGACCTTGGTGGTCGAGTTCTACTACGGTTTGCAGTGGTCTTGTGAGTAGTGAGATCGTTGCGATGATTCTTTGTTTCGTTACTTGCAGTCGCTCTGTCGATCAAAGTGTTCGAGATCGCTGCAAGACGTTCGCCGTCGCAATCGAGCCCAATTCTATTAGCTGTTGATCTCAAGGCTGCTGTCAGTACGAACACTGACGGATGAACTCGAGTGCTTGGACTTGAGATGGCAAGCATTGCGTTCGTGCCGCGCGAGTGCCTTAAGCACGATGTGTGTCTGAGAGATTGGGTGGCGGTGTGAGATGTGAGTGTGAATATCAATCTCACATCTCACAACCTGGCCATCGCGTAGCACTGTGATGCGGTCTGAGTCGAGCTCGGTCGTGAGGCGGTGCGCAAGCGAGGAGTAAACGCATCCGCACACGAAGTTCGACAAGCAGCAATCACACTAGTGGCAACTTTGCGTGATAGACCCAATGACGTGGCACTCGACAACCATTTAGATCAAGTTCATCGACATCGTTCTGCCCAAGCACAACGTGATTATAGGGTCCCCGTGTGTGTGTGCCACGACGGCGAGCAAATGAGACTGGAAACGAGTCAAGGCTAACCAAGGCGAGTCGAGCCATGGAGCCATCAAGCGACTGCATCTACCTCGACATAAGAGGCAAGAGTAGCGGGGGTGGCACCCACACTCATGCGCCTGCTACAGTGTAGTACATCAAACACTCGTGGCCTCGACCAGAGCGAACAGTGCACGAATGTGCGCGTTGGTTCGTCGGTTGTTGGTCGTGCGCGCTGGTGTGGAGACGTGGCAAATTGTCGACGTGTATTTTGTCGGTTTTTGTTGTCAAGCGTGTATTCTGACGCATTTTGCGAGACCCCTCCAAAGATGCGTAAAACCCTGCGTTTGTAGACGAATTGAGTGGGTTTCTATGTGTTCGCTGAAAAACGGATCCCTGCATGTGCTGATGTTTCGCTCCAGGCTCGTGCGCACGGTCACGGATAGTATCGATTCGACCTCTCTTTGTAATACGTACTCGCACACAATTGCACACGACCCGCTGCTGAGGCGCGTCGTTTTGGACTAAACACTCACTCTGAGCACTAACACTCACGTGCCGCGCGCTCCTTGACTGGACCACGGCGCCATCTGCTGCTGCTGTCTCCGCAAGGCACAACCGCCGCCGCCGCTGCTGCACGACGCGGACGACCGATCCGCGATGTTCGCTCATTCTTCGTTCCGACCTGGAGCGCGCACTCGGTCGTCAGCTCACTCCACTTCACGTGACTGGGCGACGACGACTCACACACTGCGACGAACATGAGCTCGCCGCTCCTGCAAACAAAGCACGATGACTACGGCAGCACATCGACGCTCCTGCAGCAGCAGCAGGCACAAGACAATGTCTCGAAGCAAAAGCAGCCGCCTGTGGTGCCGCTGCCGCCGCCGAGCCAGGCGTCGTTCGCGTCGCGTATGCTCTTTGGATACGTCCAGCCACTCATGCAAACCGGCAACGAGCGGCAGCTCAATGAGAAAGACATGTGGGCGCTCGAAGGCGAGGACCGCACCGCCGTGGCGTTCGCCAAGTTCAGCGCGCAGTACGAGCGCCGCAACAAGTCCGTCGCGCGCGCGATCTGGTTCACGTACGCCTGGTCGTTCTTCGTGTGCGGTCTCGGCGCGGCGTTCACTGCCGGCTGCAACCTGCTCGCCCCCGTCGTGCTCAACTATGTCATCACGGCTGTCGCGGCGCCGGTGCTCGACGCGCAGAGCCTCGCGCTCTGGCTCGGCGCGTTCTTCGCCTCGCGTCTCGTGAACGCGGTCGTGGCGGCGCAGACGAACTTCTACATCGAGATGATCGCGCTGCGCGTGACCGTGGCGCTCAAGTCGCTGCTCTTCCAGAAAGCCATGCGTCGGAGCAGCCAGAGCAAGACGGCGGGTGGGACGAGCAGCAGCAAGTCGGCAGGCAGCTCGGACGACGCGAGCGACTCGGACGACAGCGAAGCTGCTGACCTCTCGAACCTCTTCACGTCCGACGTCGAGAACATCCTCTGGGCCGCTTTCCAAGTGAACAACCTCTGGATCCTCCCGATCCAGATCGCCGTCGTCGTGTACCTGCTCTACGGCGTCCTCGGTGCCGCGGCGTTCGCCGGTCTCGGCGTCATCTGCTTCTCGATGCTCGTGAGCTTCTTCATTGTCAAGGTCTCCGGCAAGGCGTACGACGACTTGATGAAGCGCAAGGACGAGCGCATGAAGGTGATCAAGGAGGTCTTTGGCGCGATCCAGATCGTGAAGCTGAACGCGTGGGAGGACAAGTTCGCTGCCAAGATCAACGCGCTGCGCGCGGTCGAGCTCAAGACGCTCGCGCTCTACATGTACCTGTGCGCGCTCGAGATCTTCATCATGTGGGCGTCGCCCGTGATCGTCTCGGCCGTGTCGTTCGCCGTCTACTCGGTCGTGATGGGCGAGACGCTGACGGCCGCCAAGGTCTTCACGGCCATCGCGCTCTTCAACGCACTGCGGAACCCGCTCTCGGACCTGCCGAACGTCATCCAGCAAGTGATTCAGTGCAACATCTCGATCGGCCGCATGACCGAGTACCTCGCGCTCGACGAGTACGACGCGAGCAACGTCACGCGCGAGGACGCGTCGCAGCCAGACGACGTCGTGATTGCGATCGAGAACGGCAGCTTCGGGTGGAGCCAGGACGCGCCGGCGCTGCTCACGGACGTGAACCTGCGCGTGCAGCGAGGCGACTTGGTGGTGGTGCACGGCGCGGTCGGGAGCGGCAAGTCGACGCTGTGCTCGGCGCTGCTGGGCGAGACGGAGAAGCTGTCGGGCCGCGTGTTTGTGCGCGGGAGCTGCAAGGTGGCGTACTACTCGCAGCAGACGTGGATCCAGAACATGACGATCCGCGAGAACATCCTGTTCGGCAACGCCTTTGACGCGCGCAAGTACGAGCGCGTGCTGGACGCGTGCGGGTTGGTGCCGGACCTCGCGGGCTTCCCGGGCGGCGACGCGACCGAGATCGGGCAGAAGGGCGTGAACCTGTCGGGCGGCCAGAAGGCGCGCCTCTGCCTCGCGCGCGCGTGCTACTCGGACGCGGACGTGCTCATCCTCGACTCGCCGCTCGCGGCCGTGGACGCCGTGGTGCAGAGCGAGATCTTTGGCAAGTGCATCTGCGGTCTGCTCGAGCGCAAGACGGTCGTGCTCGTGACGCACAGTCCGGACATCATCGCGTCCGAGGCGGCCAACTACAAGGTGCTCGTGCAGGACGGCGCGCTCTCGGGCGAGCGCCGAGAGATCACGCAGCCGCGCAGCACGTACGCGCCGGTGCTGTCGCCGCGCGAGGTGAAGGAGGCGCACGAGCACGAGACGGAGGAGAGCAAGGCGGCGCTGGCGGACGCCGGTCGGCTTGTGGACGACGAGGAGCGCGAGGAGGGCCGCGTGTCGAAGGCGATCTTCCTCGAGTACTTCAACTCGCTCGGCGGCGTCAAGGTCTGTGTCGCACTCGTACTCGTGCAGACGCTGTGGCAGGCGTTCCAGATCGGCAGCGACTTCTGGCTGAGCCACTGGACGGCGCAGAACCTCGGCGAGCGCGACTTCGAGACGACCGAGTACAACATGAAGGTGTACGCGTACTTGGGTGCCGGCGCGGCGCTGATGGTGCTCGCACGCGCGGTCTTGATCGCCGTGTATGGTCTGCGCGCGTCGCGGCAGCTCTTCGGCTCGATGACCGTGTCGCTCCTGAGCGCGCCGCTCAAGTTCTTTGACGCGAACCCGATCGGCCGCATCGTGAACCGGTACGGCGACGACATCTCTGCGGTGGACTCCATGCTCCCGTTCGCGTACGGCTGGCTCCTCTCGACGCTGTTCTACACGATCTTCCAGCTCGCGACCGCCGTGTACATGGTTAACTTCCTCGGCTTCCTCATCCTCCCGCTCGCGTACATCTACGTGAGCATCGGTCAGTTCTACTTGGCGCCGTCGCGCGAGGTCTCGCGGCTCTGGAAAGTCGCCGGCTCGCCGGTGCTGAGCCACGTGACACAGTCCGAGGCGGGCGTCGCAGTCATCCGCGCGTTCGGACCCGAGTACGTCGACCGCATGGTGGCCGAGAACTTTAACGCCATCGACCTGTGCAACGTCGTCTGGTTCGCCGAGACCGTGATCGGCCAGTGGTTCCAAGTGCGCATGCAGCTGCTCGGGTCCGGCGTGATCATCGTGATTGTCTCGGGTCTCGTCTACCTCCGCCACAGCCTCTCGCCTGGCCTCATCGGTCTCGTCTTCGCGTACGCCTTGACCGTCGACAACGGCCTCTCGGCACTCGTGCGCGCGTGGTCGTGGCTCGAGATCTGCATGGTCAGTCCCGAGCGTGTGATGGAGTATGCCAGCATCCCGGCCGAAGGGTCGGACAAGGTGCTCGTGATCGAGCCCGCGGCGTCGTGGCCGCAGCACGGGTCGATCTCGTTCGAAAACGTGGTGTTCAGCTACAAGCCTGGCGCGCCGGCCGTGCTCAAGGGTCTGTCGTTCGAGATCAAGGCGAACGAGAAGATCGGTATCGTCGGCCGCACGGGCGCCGGCAAGTCGAGTCTCACGATGGCGCTGTTCCGCATCAACGAGCTGGACGCCGGTCGCATCCTGATCGACGGCGAGGACATCTCGAGCATGCCGCTGCGGTCGCTGCGGTCGCGTCTGTCGATCATTCCACAGGCGCCGGTGCTGTTCAAGGGCACGCTGCGCGCGTACATGGACCCGTTCGAGGAGTACTCGGACGCGCAGATCTGGTCGGCGTTCGAGAAGGTGGAGATGAAGGAGCAGGTCGCGGCGCTCGAGCAGCAGCTGGGGTACGAGCTGAGCGAGAACGGCGAGAACTTCAGCGTCGGCGAGCGGCAGATGCTGTGCATGGCGCGCGCGCTGCTCACGCAGACGCGGATCGTGGTCATGGACGAGGCCACGGCGTCGATCGACCACGCGACGGAGAAGAAGCTCCAGGCCATGATCACGCGCGACTTCCAGGACGCCACGGTGCTCACGATTGCGCACCGCCTCGCGACCGTGCTCGACTCGGACCGCATCATGGTGCTGCGCGACGGCCAGGTGGTCGAGTTCGACTCGCCGCGGAACCTCGTCAAGGACCCCACGGGCGTCTTCTACGAGCTCGCGAAGGAGGGCGGCTACCTCGACCGCTTGCTCTAGTTGCAGCTGTGGTGATAGTGCTAGCGACTGCTGTAGCAGCGCGATTGGGTTTGGCACTGGACAGCTTCATACGGAATGGCTACATACATCCACTGATGTTTGCAGTCGTATACATCCATGTGTTGCGTGTTGCCATGGCCGCTTGACTTGGTCGAATGGCAACTGTGTGGTCGACAAGAGAGTGAGGACTACACGAGAGTGAGGACTGCGTGACGTAGCTCCCCAACTGCAGTTGATCAGCTTATGCAAAGTGGTGTCAGTTTGTCAATGAGATTGGTTCGTGACCTTGGCGAGATGACAGGAGCGCGTGAGAGCAAAGACTCAGTTTGAAACAGACACTGTGGCTTCATTCGGTCGTCTGACATGATCTCACACAAGAGTCAATAGAAGACGACAGCGTGCAGTGGTGTTGCTAGCTTGTACCGTACAGAGGTGTAGAGCGTGCAAGTAGTTGCATGTTGCAGTGACATGCAACAAGCGAGGGTTTAGTGCGAAGTCAAATCGTACAAGTGGTCGTGTGCACAACGCCACAGTTCTCTACCATACGCAGTGTCAACCTGTTGTACACGGTGACCATGAGAGCAAGCAAAACAGTGCTCTTCACACAGCAGTGCTGGTCAGGTTCACTGGCGCTCTTGCGCACGACGTCGACGCGATTCATGGTCAAACCTAGTCTGTCAGTCTAGACTTGCAACGTCAAGACCAAGCGTACTGCAGCTCAAGCAGTGTAGCGACTGACTTGCAAAGTGTACGCCTGCCTTCCCTTTCGGATGTCTGTAGTAGCCCAGTCCTGGTGTGCGTTTGACTATGCGCTCGACGACGCGTGGTTGTTTGCACTCGCAGATGGCGGAGCTTTCGCTGCGTCGGACACGACCGACGCCTCGGTCGAGCGCTGGCAGTGGATGTCTATCTTGTTGAGCGGCTGCACGAGGTTCGACGGCGTCACGACTGTCGGTGTAGCCACATCACTTGATAATGGCTCGCTGCTGCTGCTGCTGTCATGAAGCACCTCTTCGTTAGCAGGCAACGACAGCAGAGCAGACACCGAAACCCAGACTTGCAGCCACATGGGCTAGCACACATCGCACAACGCAGCTGCCGACCTGCGCTCGTGGAACCGCTTTGGTTCCTTCGCGACGACAGCAGAGCTCAAGGCACTTGCGTCCATCTTGCGCTTTTGGCTCGGGCTGTAGTCTGCACAGCAGGAGTGTCAGCCACGGCGACAGTGTGCGCCTCGAGCTACACATAGGCACGCTCGCCTTGAAGCAGCTTGCGCACCTATCGAGTTGGTGTGCTGTTGCTGCCTCCGCTGCCGTATGTCGCGAACAACGCTCTCGACCAGCGTCTGATCGTCAATGTCGTTGACAACACCGAGTGAATCGGCAAGCTGGCCTTCAGACGTGCGCTGCGTAAGCTCTGTGTTCGTGCTGTCTCGCGTGTCCAAGTCAGATGGGACCGTGAGAAGCTCTGCCATCACCGAGTGCTTTGCATCGTCCTTGGCCGCGACTGGGACGTCATGCGCTCCAAGGTGACCCGGCGGCGGACACTTGTACTCGAGGATCCACCACGGCACTGCATCCGATGTGCCGTCCGTATCTGCGCTCGCGCCACTGTCGCCTGGTGCCGCAGTCGACGTCAGCTGGCCGTCGCGCACCTCGGTGGCTTTCTGTCCATCCGTCTCGCACGCATCGATCTTGAGTGCGAGTCGCTTGCGCGTCGTTAGTCCACGGCGTCCAGCGCGCTGTTTCCCAGTCGCTGGCGCCGGCGCCAGAAAGACATTCGCACTCGGAGTCGAGTCGCCGCACGTTGTCACAGCGCGAGTCGTCGAACTTGCTGGTGCGACGATAGCGGGCGTGGCAGGCGCAATCGCAGCAGCACAGTGCTCCTCCGACGAGAGCTCTGATGCGCTCGACTCCTTCATCTCCTGCTGCCGCTCCTAGCAGTCCGAGGCGCTCGCGAGTACGTCGTCGGCACGTCGGGTGGCGTCGCGTCGTACTGCGCAAGAGGTCGTGCTGACAACGTAAGAGGTCGTGGTCACAACGTATGTGTGCCTATCTCTCGTTTATTTCACTATACGAAACCCACCGATGCCAAATAGTGACGTAGACTGTCAAACAGTGACATTCCTTGAAGCGTCATGCGTTATGAGAATGCAGATGTGATCGAAGCGTGGACACGTGCTGCTGCTGCTTTGATCGTGCTGGTGTATGGCGACGACTGCGGTGACTGTAGTGACAGATCCACTCAACGACGATGATGCTCTTGCGCACGCGCCTGCAGCTTCTGGACCCGGAGGAAGAGTGGCGCCGCAGACGACTGCGCGCGCGCATTCTTCGGCGCAATCGGATCAAACGCGAGCTCGAACAGGGCCTCGAGCCGAGTCCACATCGCCGAGGCTACGAACCTTCGCAAGGCGTTCGCGAATATGGCGGCAGTGGCAGTAGCGGATCGTCGATGTTCACGCCGACATTTGGCGGGAATGGCGACCAGCACCCGCGCGCGCACGATCGGTACGTCGCAGGGACGCTCAAGTCCGCATACCGCCCAGTCATGCGCGCACAGTCACCATCCACAGCATCGCCATCAAAGCCTTCTCGACGGCAGCAGGTGCGACGAGATGCCAACGATGTGCACGAAGACGATGCGCACGGCATCTCCCATAGCGTCCAGTCGTCGTTGCTCAGTGCGACAGCGCTGCTGTCTGGCTCCGCGCCAGCAAGAGCCACATCTCTTCTCGCCGCATCATCTGCGCCACTACGGCCATCGTCAGTGGAGAAGCAGGAGGAGCTTCCACTACGATCCAAAGCAGCGATGCGATGGCGCGATGCGTTCCGCCGCGTCGTGTTCGCGCGGCACGAAGAGATCTTGGCGAGAGACCCGAAGCGCAAGTGGCGCCAAGAGCGCTTTGGCTACTTGCTCTTTGAGCAGCGGGCGTACGCGCGCGCTGCGACGCACTTGGCGCTCGCGATCACGCTCGGTGCGACGTCGAGCACGTGCTGGCGCCGCCTTGCGCAGAGCCACTTCTGCGTGTGGGAAGCGCACGGTAACTGGGACGCGCTCTGGGACGCCAAAGCCGCGTACGAGCAGGCGATGAGCCACCTCGAGATCACGTGCAACCCGTTCGCGCTCTTTGAGTACGCGCGCGTGCTGGAGGCGCTCGGGCTCTTCACTGGCGCGCTCAGCGTCTGCGCGTCGATTCTCCAGACTTTCCCGCGCTTCGAGCTCACGCAGCGCGTCACGCTCCGCTTCGTGCTGCTGCAGCGCTACCAGCTCTTCTCGAGTCCGTCGCACGCTGCGGCGTCTGCGACAGAGGCGATCGAGAAGGAAGCGACGCTGCTCAAGTGCATCGGATACACGAGAGCAATGCTCCTGGACCGACAGATCACAGACGTGAGCGTTTGTAGAGCGTGTCCTGGACGCACTGGAGAGCGGCTACAGGTCCTGACGCTCCGTGTCTTCTCTCTCTGTCTGCGTAGGGCGACAAGTACATCTGTGTGCTGTACATGCACGCGCGACTGAACGAGCTGCTCGCAGTGTCCGCGACGACCGCTGGAGGCGGCGACGCAGCGGCAAAGGCAGCGCAGCAGAGCTCCGACCACTCGTTTGACGAGCTCTATCGCGTCGCGTGTGCTCGCCAACTTGTGCCGCCAGCCGCAGCAAAGACGCTGACCTGGAGCGCGTGGAAAGCGCAGTCGACCTCGTACGTTGCGCTCGCAGGCCATTTCCACGACCGGAACGAGCCGATCGCTGCTGCCGATGCGCTCTCGCGCGCACTCGATCTGCTCGACGCGCCGCTCGTGCGGTCGGCGAGCGACACTCGCGTCGAGACAGCGGAGCAGCGAGAGTGCAAGCTCGCGCTGTACCTCGCGCTCGGGCGGAACTTCTACCAGTGCAACCAGATGGAGCGAGCGATCCGGTCAATGGAGGCGGTCTTTGACATGAACACGTTCCACGCCGAGGCGCGCGCGAGTCTCGCGGCATGGTTCCCTGCCAAGTGGAAGTGCGTTTGACCATGTCAGGAGTCGCGTCAGAGGCGCGCGCTCGCACTCACTTGTCGCTCTCTCCTCGCGGATGCGCACACAGGTACCGTCTCGAGCTAGAGGACGCCAGCCAGACTCAGATCGCGCGTGTCGTCCGTGGCATCTGGGGCCGCAACGCTGCGCGCGATCAGCGCCATCGCGTGCTCGCAGCACTTGAGCGCAAGTATCGAGAGAACCCGTACCACCCGCTCCATCGCCGCAACGTCGTGCGCATCAGCGACTTGCGCGCCACGTACGCGCCGCTCTTCCTCGCTCAAGACCTCTCGGCGCGACGCATCCAAGCAACAGCGCGCCGGTTCTTGTACTACGCGCGCATTCGCTGGTCGCTCGCAGAGCAGCGCGCCAAGTTCATCCAGCAGCTCGTACGTCGTGCTGTCTGTGCGTTCTCTTGGATGACGAGGCCGCAGTCATTCACCCACTCACTCATTCCTGCTGCTGCATCCCGACCATCTCGTCGGAACCCTAGACGAGCAAGCAGCAGACGCGCAAGTACCGGTACAATCGCCACGTCCGGCGGCAGCTCGCGCAGTTGATCCCCGATCCGTTCGACGCGCGGTTCGAGCGAGAGGACCACGCTGCGTTGCTGATCCAAGTACGATAGAGCGCCACTGGCTGATCTCCCAAATCCTGACGGTGTCTTGGAGAGAGCTGACCGTGTTTGTCCATGGTCGACAATGGCTCTCTAGCGCTGCGTTCGAGGCGAGCGCGTGCGCCGCAACTTTCGCGTCCGGCGCGACGCCCATCGCTTCACGGTGCGTCGCGAACTCGCAGCAGCGCAGTGTCTTCAGCGCTTCTTTCATCGCCACTGCAGCACACACACGGAGAGCGAGGCAGCATCGCCAAGTGAGCTACTCTTTTGCGCTCAGCGCCGAGTCGCACAGGCAAAAGCGCGCGTCGCGTGGAACTTGCAGCAGCTCTATCGCCGTCGCTGGTGCAGCGCCGACAGCGCTTCCTCGTCGCTCTTTCACGCCTCGCTCCAAGTGGAGCAACAGCAGCTCGAGCGCCGAGATGCCGGCGCAACCGCAATCCAGCGAGCCTGGCGTCGATGCCTTGCGCGCCGCGACCTTGGCGCACGCGCAGCAAGCGACTCTGCGAAGGTCCTCGTGCAGCAACTCCGACGCGGCCATGAGCGCCAGCACGAGCAGCAACCAACGCCAGATGGAGCCAACCTTGACGCTGCGGCGCGCAGGATCCAGGCGCTGTACCGAGGCAAGTGCATCCGCCGCTCGCTGTCCAAGATCCGGCGCGTGCTTGCGCCGCTGTCGCCGGGCCCCATCGCTACGCTGATCGAGCGGTGCGAGACGAACCACAGACAAGGCCTCGAGTCATGCGTGACGCTCCGACGCGTTCAGTCCGTGAGCGAGAAGTGCGCGCTCTTTGACAACGCTGTGGTGATCTTGGATCTGCGTTCAGCAGAGTCGGCTCGTGGCGAAGGCGCCGAGAACACTGTTGCGCCTCTGTTCTCCCTTCAATCGGTTGTGTCTGCGATCGAGCACAGTCCACTGCTGCGGTGCCTCGTGTGCACAGGTGGCGACTGGCGCGATGGTTGCATTGCGTCGCTCCTGAGCACGCTCAAGAGCAGTCGGTCGCTCCGGGTCTTGGCGCTCAGTGGCATCGCGACGGACCTTGACGCTGAAGAGTGTGAAGGCGCTGTTCATGGATCCAAGCAGCGCCAGCGTCGCCACTCACTCGCACCAGAACAAGACGACGACGATCGCAGCGACAATGATGGCAAGACCGAGCGACGTGCTGAGTTGTCTGCACTGCATCTCGGTGCGCTGCATCGTTCGCCTTGTACGCAAACCCACAGCAGTATCGTCACACACGAGCCGCAGCAACGACCGATGCAGCTGCTAGCGCAGACGTTGCGCACCGTCAACTTTGTGCTCGAAGAGCTGTACTTGGAAGACAACGCGCTCGTGCAGGCGCCAGTCGATGGCGCGTGCGTCGCTGCATTCGTCGGCGACTTCTTCTTTGCGCGCTACGGCCGCTTGACGACGCTCGCGCTCGTGCGCATGCGCTTCTCGGATGCAAGCGCCGCGTTCCTGGGTGCCGCGCTCGCAATCAACACTGTGCTCACTCGTCTGGACCTCAGCGGCAACCTCGTTGGCGACAGCGGCAGCGTAGCCATTGCGGTGAGCGGGCTGGCGCACAACCAAAGCCTGACGTACTTGAGTCTTGCAGACAATAGCGTCGGCAGTGCCGGCGCCACGGCGCTATTCAAGTGCCTCACACACTCGAACCGCACGCTCAAGACGCTCGTGCTCAGCAACAACAACGTCCGGAACGACGCGATACCGGCGCTTGCGACTGCGTGGCAGCAGAACGCGACGCTCATGTGCGTCGACCTGCGAGGGAACTTGATCCACAGCGACCATCTCGAGACGCTCCGTCAAGCAGTCGACGAGCGCCGGCAGCTAGCTGCAGCAGAGCCCGAGCTGCGCCTCTTCTTCGCGCGTAAGCGCTTTGCGCTCGACGCAGCAGACGCACTGAGCCAAGCTGGAGCAAGTCGCACGCGATCGCCGCTAAAGAGCGCGCTGTCGAGCAAAGCAAGTGGACGAGGCAAGCGTCCTGCCAAGCTCGCGCTGTCGCCGAAAGCGTTTCTCAAACATGCGCGGCAGACCACCGACGCGCTGGTGTCACCAGCGTTCATCCACTCGCCAGCTGCAGTGTACCGAGAGCAGCAGCTACAGCATCGATGCACCTGCACATCGAGCTGCTGCGGCTGCGCCACGAACGGCTTCGTGTCAACTCATCCCGCGTCAGCCGCTGTGCTCGCACTCGTGTCGCCAATGCGTGTGAATCGCAAGTCTAAAGCAGCACACAGTCCTGCGACCAAGCTCCCGCCGCTTTGCAGTAGCAATAGACCGAGGTGACAGACAGCAAGAGTGTCACTTGAAGCACTGCCGACGGCACGACAACTGCGTGCATTGCTACATCGAGTTGAGACTGCTATACTCTCATTAGTGCAGTGGTGCAATGGCGTTACTGGAGCTTGCAGCAGCAGAGGGGCAGAGTTCGAGTTGGTGTTGAACACTGTGTTTGTGTTTTGTGTGGGTGTGTCGCTTGGTGCACAGCCTTCCTAAAGCAATATACTTTTAGGCAGGTGATCTATTTCAAATGCAGACATTTTCCACTTCAAGCATCGATGCCCAAAAAATCAAATCAAAATGATCTGGACACTTTTAGTATGGAATAAAGTATGCTGAGGGTGTCCAGTAGTTTTGACGATTTTGCACACGTACTGAAATTAGATTCGCAATGTTTTGTACAAAAGTATATAAATGCGATTCTCTTTTGTACACTCAAAATAATACGTATTTCAAACTTACGTATCTCAAAGTTCAAAGAAAACATCTCTCGACATCTTGTCATGACAAGAGGCAACATCTGAACTGTACTATTAAATCGTGTGGTGTACACAACATCCTGTTCCTCAACGGATAATAATCATCCTACAAAATAGAACAATACATTTTACAACGTAATTTATCATATTGTTCGTAATTTTAGTACTTTTGTAACGGGGTTGCTGTGCTAAGTACGAAGTAGCACAGCAGACACCCAATTAGTGGCTCAACCTGATTTCTGGACGACCCTGGCCGTCCCATCAGACAGCTCACTATTTAGGTTAGCTCCCTCACTTTCATCACTATGCATGGTCCTAATACAAAAACCTCAGAGTTGAAAATACCGAGTTCAGCGCAGTCCCTCTGCGCTTCACCACATCGCTTCCTCGTAAGACCACGTGTAAGCTACGTCACGGAGAACACTCCCGTGACACCTGGTAGCACTTAGTAGTCCGTCTAACGACCAAGATGAGCACGCTCCCGACGAAGGTGACAACGGAACGTCGCTCAACTACAGCGACTTCGCGCACCTGACGCCATACGAGTGGGACGCGCTGCGCCGCCTCGCCGACGTGTCCGGCCTGACGGCTGTCGCGGCAATGCTGTCCGCGATGTCGCAGGAGCACCAACGTGCAGCTGCACAAGAGTTCATGGTCCGCGAACTCGCCGACGCGCGTCGGCGAGGCTCAACTCCCGCGGCATCATCAAGGAGCGACGTCGTCAAGCTCGACGTAACCAGCTACAACGGCGAAGGTCCCAACCGACTCGCTTTGAACCGCTGGCTGTGCGAGGTCGACATTGCCATACACGCGCGGCAGCTCACGTCCGAAGTATCGCGCACCCACTTCCTCCTGTCCAAGCTCGGTGGCCGTGCAAAGGAGTGGGCTTTGGGCCGGCTTGTCGCCGACCCCGACTGCTTCCCGACGCTTGACGCGCTCAAAAGCGACCTGCGACTCGCATTCGAGCCGCCTCAAGACGAGATGCACCATCGCGCTGCGTTCCTCGCGCTCAAGCAAGGTCGCGCGTCCATGCGCGACTACGTGCAACGCGCTCGCCACCTCGTGTCATGCGTGACATCGGCCCCAATCGACATGGCGACCCAAGTCCATGTCTTCATTTCCGGTCTGAACGCTGGACACCAGCGTCTGTACTTGACCCGGAAGCCTCCGGCGTCGCTCGAAGAGGCTTTTGCGATCGCGATTCGCGAAGACTTCAGCGTATCCGCCTCGCGGGGCCACCACGCGGTCGTCCCGCGAGCTGACAACGGCGCCGAGCCGATGGAGATCGACGCGATCGAGCACGACGCAACCCGGCAGCGCGCCAGCAGTGGTAACGGCAACGGCAACGGCAACCGACGCAGTGGAACAAGCAACAAGCAGCTCATTTGCTTTCGCTGCCGTAAGGTCGGTCATCGCGCGGCGGTGTGCTGCGCGCCAGCTCCAGTACTTGCTACTGTTGAGGTCGAAGACGAGTCCGAGCAGCCCGCGCATGCAAAAAACGCGGGCTCCCAGTAGGTGCAGGGCGACCTACTGGGCTCATCCAGCGGAACGTCCCTCCGGTGGCGTCACCTTCTGCTAGCCCCTCCAACGCCGCGCTTCATGCGCAGCTCTTTGCCACCACCTCAAGCAGCGACAAGCGACTGATCGTACTCAGCTTGCATGTCGCCGGCGCAAAGCGATCACTTCGCGCCCTCGTCGACTCCGGTGCGACGAACAACTTCGTCCGAGCCGAGTCTTTGAAGCTCCTGGCCTCGCGGGTGCGCGCCCGCGAGCAACCAGGTGCGATGATCGTCAAGTTCGCAGACGGCGAGCCACGGTCGCTCCCGCGGCGATCGGTCGAGTTCCAGTATGAGTTCGACGGATTCAAGAGCACCGACACGTTCCTCGTCGTCGACCTCGGCGGCTCGTTCGACTGCATCTTTGGAATGCCGTGGCTGGCGCGCCACCGGCCTGACATTGACTGGCTGAGTCGCACTGTAAAGCCGCGCGACATCGACGTCGACGGTGTTCTCGCTCACTTGAGCGATTGCGCGAGCGCCTGGCCGCACGTGGCTGTCGTGGACCCGGACTCCACGACCCTCAACCCGCACGAAGTGAGCGATGGCCCTTCGTGCGCGGTTTGCTGCAACGTACCGTGCGCCACGCCAACGAGACAAGAGATCGCTGATGACCAGTGGGTCACAGTGTGCCGCAGGAAGCAGACCGATCCTGCGGCGAGAAGCGGAGAGGCCCCCGGCCGTTCCAAAGCCGACACAGCACGAGCAGTGGCTCGCGCTCCAGATTCTCAGGCGCGCGAGAGACATCCACACGCGCCGGCTTGGCCCGTCGCGCCGGCGCCGACGTTCGACACGATCCACGTCGTCAACATGACTGGCCACGGCCCGCCGCGCCACGGCATGAAGGTCGCATCCCCACCACGCGCAGCAGCCGAACTCACTCGGCTGCCTGTGATGTCTTGGAAGAACATGCTCAGCGAGATCAAACTCGGCCACATCGAGCAACTGTGCGCCGTCGTGATCGACCCAGCGGATCCTGCGGTTGTTGTCAGCGAGCGGCCTACCGGAGCAGAGCCGAAGTCCGCTCGCGAAGAACGCTACGCTGCGCAGTCATGGAGCGAGCTCGAAGCCTCTGGAAATCCCGTCCTGGATCTCGCCCGCGAGTTCTCCGACATCTTTCCTGACACCATTCCGCCGGTGCTTCCGGCGGACAGGGGCGTGCGACACGAGATCGATCTCGTGCCCGGAGCGAAGTACTGCGTGACGCGGCAGTGGCCGCTGCCTCGCGATCAAGTCGAAGCGATCGACGCGTTCTTCGAAGGCCGGCGAGCCGCCGGCCATGTCCGCGAGTCGACATCACCGCACTCGAGTCCAACGTTCTGCGTGAAAAAGGCGACTGGAGGATGGCGCATCGTCCACGCGTTCAACAAGCTCAACGACGCGACGATCCCAGCACAGACGCCGATCCCGCGCAAGGACATGGTCCTCGACACCATGTCTGGCAGCACGATCTTTAGTACCATCGATCTCACCGACGGCTTCTACCAGATCCTCATGCGCGAGTCCGATGTTCCGCTGACGGCAGTCAGTACTCCCAGCGGCATGCTCTGGGAGTGGCTGGTGATGCCGCAGGGGCTGAAGAACGCCCCTGCCACGTTCAACCGCATGGTGTCGCACGTGCTTCGCCCGCTGCGCGACTTTGCCCCAAGCTACTTTGACGACATCTTCGTGCACAGTCGCGCCACCGAGGGCGCGACAGACCTGGACGTCCATCTCGGGCACTTGCGCAAGGTGTTCGAAGCCATGCGCGAGAACAAGCTGTACGCCAACTTGAAGAAGTGCATCTTCTGCGCTCCCGAGATCCCAGTGCTCGGCAGCTACGTGAGCGCGGACGGCGTCCGCACTGATCCAGAGAAGGTGGCTTCGATCGTCGCGTGGCCGGTACCTCGCGACCAAAAGGAGCTCCGGCAGTGGCTTGGGCTGGCGAACTACCTTCATCATTACGCGAAAGACTTCGCGTCCGTCATCTTCCCACTCTCGCAGCTGTTGAAGAAAGACGCCACGTGGGAGTGGCGTCGCGAGCACCAGACAGCGTTTGATGACGTCAAGACGCGGCTCTCCACCGCGCCGGTTCTTGTACTGGCGGATCACGCCAAGGCGTTCCATGTCGTTTGCGATGCGAGTGACTTTGCAATCGGCTGCGCGCTCATGCAGCACGACGACGAGGGACGAGAGCGCGTCATCAGCTTCCAGTCGCGGCAGCTGAAGCCCGCGGAGCGCAACTACCCCGTGCACGACAAGGAGCTGCTCGCGATGCGCTACGCGTTGGTGAAGTTCCGCGTGTATCTGCTGGGTGAGCAGACGTTCGCGATCTACACCGACCACGCGTCTCTCCGAACCGCGACAAAGTCGCCGCATTTGAGCCAGCGCATGGCGCGCTGGCTGTCGTTCTTCGCCGAGTACAACTTCGTCGTCTTCTACAAGCCGGGCGCGACGAACATCATCGCTGACGCACTGTCGCGGCGTCCCGATTACGACCCGCGACCCGACTCGCCGCAACACGCTGTCGATGATGACGACGAAGAGTGCAGCGCGTGTGTCGCGCTTGGTATAAGCGCGACAACGTCGACAGCTGTGAGCCCGCTTCGAGATGAGATCGCCGCGGCGTACTCCCGCGACCCGTCGTGCGCCGCAATGCTCAAGTACTGTCGTGACCCGTCTCCGTCGGCGCTGCTGCAGCTGACGCCTTCAGCGCGGAGTCAAGCACCGCGCTACTCGGTATCCGGCGACTTGCTCAAGTACCAGATCGATCGCTTCGACAGCCCTCGCGTCGTCGTGCCGCTCGACGACGACCTGCGCGCTCGTATCTTGCACGAGTACCATGACGCTGCGCCTGGCGGTCACCTTGGCCGCGAGAAGACGTATCTCGCTCTTGCACGCGACTTCTACTGGCCCCACATGTACAAGTGGGTGCGCAAGTGGGTTCGGTCGTGCGAGACTTGTCAGCGCGTGAAGCCCGCGCAGTCGTCGCAAGCCCCGTTGCAGCCCCTCCCAATCGCCGCGGACGCCTGGCGATCCGTGAGCATGGACTTCATCTTCGGGCTGCCTCGTGATCAAGCTGGTCGCACGGGCATTTTTGTGGTTGTCGATCGCTTCAGCAAGATGACACACCTTGCGCCAGTCGCGGTCGGCATCACCGCGCAGGAGACAGCTGAGCTCTTCCTCTCCATGGTGTATCGGCACCATGGCATGCCAACGTCGATCGTCTCTGACCGCGACCCGCGCTTCACGGCATCGTTCTGGGATCGCCTCTTCCAGCTCCTCGGGACACGGCTGCTCATGTCGACCGCGTCGCACCCAGAGACCGACGGGCAGACCGAGCGCGTCAACCGTGTCGTCGAGGACGTGCTGCGCAGTTATGCGTCGTCGCACACGTCGTGGAGCGCGCTGTTGCCGATAGTCGAGTTTGCGATCAACAACGCGGTGCACGAGTCCACTGGCCACACGCCGTTCTTCATCAACAACGCGCGTCATCCGCGCGTTCCCGCGGTTCTTGGCTTTGACGACGGCGGCTCTCTTGAAGGGGGAGGGACACCGAGTACATCGGTATCGCGAGGCGGCGCTCCTTCAGCAAAAGAGAAGAGCTCGTGCGGTGACCGGTCCGCGCGCTGCACAGTCGCGATGTCACCAAACGAAGCGACGGCTTGGGTGAACGCGGCACTCATCGCGCCGTCGCGACGCGCGATCGCCATCACCACGCGCACTGGCGCGGACAAACCATCCGCGCATTCAGCTACGATCGACGAGGACCGTGTGCTCGAGTTCGTTCAAAAGCGCGAGTCTGTCGCTCGCTTTGTGCGCGATGCAGTCGCCGCAGCAGTCGATCGACAGAAAACCGCAGCCGACCAGCGTGGGCGCAAGAACTTCGAGAAGTTCGCGGTCGGTGACCGTGTTTTGCTATCGGCGTCCGGCATTGCACCTGGTTCTGTCACGAACCTTGGCGCGACCAAACTCGCGCCGCGCTTCATCGGTCCGTTCACGATCGTACGATGCAAAGGCGAGGCGTACACACTCGACATGCCAAGTGCATTACGTCTGCACCCGACATTCTATGTCGGGCGCTTAAAGCGCTATGTACCGGCTATGACGCCTGCGGACGAGCTGCCTCGCCAGGCTCGAAGCGCGACCCGACGTGACGAGGACGCGGCTTCGTCAAAGCGCTTGGCGGCGTCTGACCCGCGCGGAACGCCCGATTGTCCGCGCGAAGAGCCTCGTTCGCTTGAACGACCTTCGCCAACTGCGCCTTCAGCGCAGCAACTTCGGAGTCGAGCCGATCTGTCTCTGCAATCGCGTCGTCAGCGCGGCTCAGAGCAACGTCGGCGTCGTGCGACACCATCTCCAGCCGATCAGGCACAGGCGCGACTGTCGCCTCGTCGCGCCACGTTCCGCCGCGATGGTCCGCCGCCGCTTGTTGACAGCGCGGGTCACCCGCGCTGGATCGTCGATCGTCTGCTTGAACACCGCGACCGTGGTCGCGGTGCCAGTCGCCGCGAGTATCGCGTTCGCTGGCTGGGCTTCGACTCGGCCAGTGACTCGTGGGAGCCTCGCGCCACGCTGCTTGAGGATGTCCCCGACTTGGTGACGGCGTACGAGGCCACTGCTCGCGCCAAGGCGACGGCGTGCGCGCGCGACCACGCGACCGAGAGCGTGAACGCGATCGTCTCGGCTCTTGCCACGCCACATGCCTCTCCTGCGAGCGCGCGACGCGCCCGCTGCCCGGATACGCGCGCTGGGGGGAGCGCGGGCTGCGCCCTCGAGACAAAGAACGCGCGCTTGTCGCGCGACGAGACGGAGACGATGAGCGAGAACGGCCGCGCGAACGAGAGCGAGAGCGCGTGCGCTCCGCGCGCGCGTGCGAGCGACGTGGTGGCGAGACGCCGCGGCGGTCACCGCGCGCAGCGCGGTTCGCCGCAAGCGCGCGTCGATACTGGGCGAGGAGAGCCTTCTCGTCTTCGTCGAGCGGATACTCCGCGAGCATCGCTTCCCACTGCTCGAGCGTCGGCTTCTCGCGGTGCGCGCAGATACGACAGTACGCGACGACGTGCACGAAGCAGCACGGCCGGTCTGCGTCCCACGACGCAGAGCACACACGCTCGGCGAGCTCGCCGAGATGGTATCGTCCGTGCTGGGACTCGCGGCGCTCGAGGGCGAGCGCCATGCCTGGCTCCAGGTTCCAACGCGCGACAAAGCGCGTCCACGACTCGTCGAGCGCCCCCTTCGTCACTTGGCCGGTCGTCGTGATGGTCTTGCCGCGCGACTGGCGCCATCGGCGCCACATGTCGGCGAGCTCCTCGTCGCCAGGGGAGTCGCGCACAGTGCTACAGTCGTACAGCGACAGTCGGCGAAGCGCGTCGGCGTATGTCGCCGTCGCTGCGATCACGCTCGAGCTCGGCAGAGGCTGGCGGCAGGCGTCGCACATAGCTCGGCTCTCCTCGCCGTGCTGCATGGTCTCCGAGGTCGTCGCTGCTGTTGCTCTCTGCGTCGCGCCACGTGTGCGCGTCGTGTTGCTTCTTCTTGTGTGCTTTTGCTTTCTTTCGCTTGTGTGTCTGCAAGCTTGTGTGGGGGATGGTGTAACGGGGTTGCTGTGCTAAGTACGAAGTAGCACAGCAGACACCCAATTAGTGGCTCAACCTGATTTCTGGACGACCCTGGTCGTCCCATCAGACAGCTCACTATTTAGGTTAGGTCCCTCACTTTCATCACTATGCATGGTCCTAATACAAAAACCTCAGAGTTGAAAATACCGAGTTCAGCGCAGTCCCTCTGCGCTTCACCACATCGCTTCCTCGTAAGACCACGTGTAAGCTACGTCACGGAGAACACTCCCGTGACAACTTTTGTCCGCTCTCTGAAACCTTCATTTGTATGTGAGCTCACGCTGTGCTGCAGCTCAGGCGGTACAGCTCAGGCGGCGTGGCGCGCACGTCTGTGTAGCTCTTTGCCGCGTCGATTACGCATCTAAACAGCGTGACTCAATTCGAATCACAGAGCGAGTTCTCCAGCGAGACAACAGTGACTGTATATATTTGTCCTCCACTTTATTCGTCCGTAATTCTCACGCGCACTTCTTTAAAAGACTAGTCACATTATATTCTGCCGTATTGGTAGATATTCACTCAATATTAGCCATACAGTGGTTTAGTGATCTTCGACTCTTAGAGCCAATCGTATATTAGTTGACTTCAAATATGACATACGTAGACCTAATAACTCACATCAAAGAGTGGTGTCCACTCTCCCAGCTAAATGGACACTCATAATTTTGAGCCATCATATTTTAGTTGGGCTAGCTTTAGTATTGCATATATTGGCCTTATTTGAATATGTGTGATCAATCTCGACTACAGAATCATTCAACAGTGACCCAAATTTTGCTTTCTCACGTGTTGGAATATTTGTGTCCCTCGATTTGTGTTGATGATCAACGATGATACAAATTAAGGAGATCAACAATGTAGGATTTTTGTGTGCGATGTCATCTGAATGTCACACCAACAAAGTATAGTTGGCCAGTTGTAACCCGATCGTACTGTGATTAACAAACAAAGGTGCCGTTACAAGCATCATTCTATTTGTCCAGCAAATGAGTTACTAGTATATGTGAGAACATATACTAGTAACTCATCGCTGAGTGAATAAGGCAAAGCATATGATCGACGCTGTTCTTTGTGCGGCTTGTAGCTTCTATTGAGAGAAACTCGCATCGTTATTATCGTGATGAATCTGAGGGAAACTGAGTGATCTAGAAGATACCAACCCTAACTCGATACCATTGAAGGGAAATCACAAGTTTCTTATGATGGTGAATCTGAGGGAGACTAAGTGGTTTACAATAATACATAGGTATGTAGGGTGTATGTAGTAGGAAGCTTGTCATGAATGTTTGAGCTCTTATTAATTCATGCACAAGTAAAAATGTATAGTATGCGATCGAGGTCTCGATTTCAGTGCATAGAGGTACTCACTTATTCAAATAGCGTGTTGCAATTCAAAATTGCTAAAAATATATATATGTGGAAATCTGAAAGTGATAAGTCGTGTAAAGCAAATCAAAGCAATCGAGTGAGAACGATGGAGTGACAATCTCGTTCGACTTAACACGTCAAAAGACGTGTTGACCCTCTATGGCACCACGACTGCGCACCGTCTCGTTCATACACTCGGAGAATGCACTCAGCGCAGAAGCGATGGTCGCACGTCGCGCTTCCCATTGCCGCCCTGATCTGCTCCAGACAAATCGTGCACTCGCTGGAGCCGCAGTGCTGTTGTCGTGACTTGGATTCAGTATGCCTCGTTTGGCGACGAGAGGTTGGCGCCTTTAATGCCGTGCCTTCTCTTTTGCTTCGGCACGACGTTGCTGAGCTTGCTCGACTGGCTTGCATCCTGAGATAGCTTGATGGTGCTCGAGAGAGCCGCGCAGCTCATTTGCGTAGACAGGACACACTCGCGCCATGCTGGCAAAATCCGATGTGAGTTTCGAGTTTGATTTGTAGCGTAAAAAAGGCTATTATTTTTTAACAAACTGCCAATTGCTTTCGGATACAAATAGTCGTATTTGTAGATAAATATGATTTTGACTTGCGATATGGACACTCAAGGCCCAATTCACAATTAACCAGCAAATCTGCAAATCGATCTGTATTCGAATTTGGCATGTTGTAGTGCAATTCGACGACATTTCTGACATCTTATCTGGTCTTCCTGCCAGACGATCAGTCTTATCTCTCAACGTTTCAAACTCAATCCAGTTTGCAGATGGCGAATCAAACATTTTATCACCAAACAATTTGAAATCTTCCAAACCCCTCATTGCGTTTGGACTCTAGTGAACCTCAACTCACACGAAAGTATCACAAAGCTATTCTATCTGAGTTGCTATTTTTGCTGTTTTCTCGCATTTTTGAATTTGAATGGTGTGTGGTCACCGATCTTGAGCTCCTCTAGCACTGAGTCTTTTTTACAAAAATATACTGGCCACGTTAAGGTTTGACTTGAAGTTTGGATTGTTAACTGTGAAATATTTTAACCTTGCTCATTTGGTTCCAGTATACTTGCCTTGAATAAATATGTTAAATACATCATACTGGCACTGCCAGGATACGAAAACTGATCTTGGCACTTACAGGATATGGTGATAGAGCACCTTATCGAGTAAGTGCCAATATAAATAACCGCGGCCCGCACGACGGTACCAACCGTGGTCCCGCATCATGGTTCGCACAGAGTCATCGAGTCCAGCTCGGCGATGTTGTCCACCTCTAGTGTGTGGACCACAAACTGGGATGTGTCACACGAAGTTATGTGTGACTCACGTCTTTGGTGTGGCCACTCCACACCAAACTTCAATCACAGCAACACGAAACGTCGCTGTGACTCATGAGCTATAAGACCGACATTGCGTACTTGTCGAGAATGATCGCGAGGCTGCATCCAGTCGCGTCGTTCTTGATCTTGCTGCGCGCCTCTGCCATGTAACGCCCTGAGTCAACAGGGATACCTCAGACGAGTCAAAAAATGATGAGCGGTATCGCTGGCTGTTGGAAGGGACTAATGAGGAGACTGGCATTGCGCTCGTGGTGAAGTGTGACAAAGCGTGACGAGCGCGGCTGTTTGTGCTGTACCGATGTGTACTTCGTGTCGTGCGCTGCTTTCGCTGCTTTGCATTGCAAGTATTGACAACACCGTCTTGTCACACATGTCAGAATCAAAGACTCAGATATGTGTGATATATGCATGTAATTATGTAATTCGTTGTGTTTGCTTTGAAAAGTAAAAATACGACAATCCTCACCTTGAAATAAAATACGTGTTGCATGTTTTGCGTACTTTCCAGTTTTTTCAGTACTCAACCAACTATTGCCTGCCGTGCAGGCTCAACTTGAGCCTGTACAACTTAAGTGTTGTGGGTAACCCACCGTTCCCCATATGTTGTACCTGCCAATTCACAACGTCTTGTCACAGATGTCAGAATCTTTACGATATTTTCAAAATGTTGAACAATTGACAACAATGTACTAGTATTTGGGTATTTATATTCTATTCCTACGCGATATTGTCACATGCTTCCTCTGTGTCACGAAATAATCGACATTTGGATGAAATTGCACAACTTCGCTCCATTTGCGTGTTTTGAACTACGTTCTTCACGTGCAGCATCAGCTGCTATTGGTCTACACTCTCAATTTGTTACTCTTTTCATGCTGTATTCGTCGTCAAGAACGAGATCGACTTTTATGGTACAATTCCAGCATTTTTCAAGCAGCATTCTCTTTTGACCCTGCAAAGCGATAATAATATATGACTGTAAAGTACGACATCTCTTCTTTCTTGTTATCGATATATTGTCCATTTACCCACATCAGAATGTATGTTACTACGGTTCGAAGTGAACAAGGGTATTAAATGCTGGAATTGATGTCAGCCATTGGCGTGTTGCAAATTTAGCATTTCATGAGCAGCGCATTTTCATTCGGCAGAATCGCTTTTCGACAATTTTTAGCCAATTATGGCAAACTAACCATCGTCAAAATTTACTTTATAACCCCAATATCGATTGTAATGTATATTGTGAACAGGAAGCAAAGGGTCCCTCGCTTAACGAACCTGCGTGATTTGTTGTCACCTCTAAAACGCTACAATCGTACATAACATGATACCATAATGTTGCCCTGTCAAGTAGTCGATGTGATACAAGCAAATGCCGCTGTGCTTCCATCACGTCTATTTCATGATCAAACAACAGCATGTACAATATATAGCACATCAGTGTGCGCAGGACTGTACACAACACCATGAACCGTTGTGGACGACGAGACCAGATGACAGCATTGTGTAGTGCTTGCAAGTGTGTACATTGACGCTTGCTTCATTTCACGATCAACACCAACAGCTCCATCGACTCAAACGTTTGACTTCAAGTGAAAACAATACCTAACATGCCATACAAAACACATATCATTTTTGAATGATTTATGAACGGAGTGCCTTCATGATTTAACCGAATGCGTTCGAACACCTGGCAAAAACTATTGTGTGTCAACCTTCGTTATTCAAGGGTTTTTGACCCTAACTGGTCAAAAAACTTATGTTTACTCCACAAGCAAGCACTTTTCCGTACTGTCAGAATGAGATCCATATTCCACCGCATATATAGAATACATGTTAACGAGCTGAAAAATCATGTATCTTCATTAATCCAAAACAGAAATGCGAGCGGGCAAGCGTCCAGCATGTCGAGACCTAATGTGGTCTGTTGATATATGGTTTACATTGAGAAGTATACGTTGCACGTTGATCACTATACGTTTTACGTTTAACAGCATACGTTATATGTCTATACAATATGCAAGTCTAAAGTGGGAGTAGTATTAGACTTGCTTATTGTAAACGAGACTTATAGCATTTGTAAACACAAGAACACCGAAAACCTCTGAATGCCATCCAAAGACAAAAGTACAGTCACTATTCCCATCTGTCAACGCTTGAGCCAAAATGACGGGATTGTATTCTTAGAGGTTATCGGCTGAGTGTACGTACAGATTATATGAGGTAATTTTTGACCAAAACACCATAACAAAATGATTGAATATGAGTATCAAACAAGTCCAATTCACGAAACACAGTCAAAAGCGTTGTGTGTTGGTCTTGGCCACCACCCACATGCTCACAAGCACATGCATGCACCCGCATGCTCACATGCGCACGCATGCTCTCAGCAAACATATTGCAAACATATTGCTGTATAGTATAGTTAAACAGCCACATGCACTTTGCTTGGCAAACATACTCTATGTTGTTGGCATCAGCAAACTCGCTGTTCCAAGTGTTCGCTTGTGCTGTAACAACAAAATCATGATAGTGATGTTTATGAGGTACTCGGCTAAAGTCGATTGGATCGATCAGGTGTTGAATAGTCCCTGTATACTGAAGCAATGATATTGGTGAGGTGAATGACACCTCACCAAAAAATTTACATTTTTTTCCCGGTTCTCTACGTTTAAGGTTATATGAGGTTTATCGTGGTATTATGTGAGGTGAATTAAAGTTGTGAAACAGAAAACGATTTTCTGGTTTTCTAACGGTATACTACGCAGTTATATAATCGGCGTAAAGCGATCACCGGTTACGAGCAAACGTTTTAAAACCGGTCACCGGTAATGAATGTCGAACTACATTTGTCATTCAAACCAGGTCGTTTCCCTCGATTTAAAAACAATCAGTCCTAAAATGTCTCAACCTAAATTCATTTTTCCATCAATTCGAGGACACCAAGATTCGACACTTGACTTGCTTGTGCTAATTCAATGTCCATTCTTTTGTCCTAAACGTTTTGGGATGGCAGAAACTGGATTTTGACCTATAAATGATCAGTTTGACGCCATATTTTTGAATATTGGTTTAGCTCTTCTTTCATAATGCCGATATAGCTATATAGATATTTCATAGCTTGGACTCAGGTTAGCAAAGAGATCAAGGAGATCAAAGGCATAGACAAAGCAAGCAAAAGGAGTGAGAACGATGGAGCTCTCGAGTGGTGAGAGCGCGCTGCGGACGCTCAAGCACCGCAGCAAAGTGCCGCATGCGGCGGTGGACCTCAGCGCTGCGATTGCAACGCTGCTCTTCGGGAAGCAGCCGCAGTCGCACGTCGCGCCTACGCCAGATGCGCTCGACAGCGACAACGACAGCAACAACGCCGCGCTGTCGCACGAGCAGCGCCGCGAGCTGCTCGAGCAGAAGCTCGCGACGCTCTTTCTGTACGGCAAAGAGCGCTGGGAGCCGCTCGCAGTCGCTTGCGTCGTCGTGCGCGACGTCCTCGCCGCGCATTTGCACCTCACCGACGCGTCGGAAGCGCACATTGAGAAGGTCTTTGTCGGCGAGTTGTCGCCAAGCGCCGCGGTCTCGGACACGGTCGCGCCGTTCACTGAGAGCTTCCTGAAGGACGTGGTTGCGTCGAGCGCGCGGCAGGGCGTGGAGCACTACGAGCCGCGCGTGCGCCTGGCGGTCGCGAAGCTCCTCGGCGTGCTCGCCAAGTGGGACCTCGCGTGGGTCACAGCGACGTTCACGCCGCAGCTCCTCGAGTCGATCGTGTGCAGCATGAGTCGGTCGCCGGACTTTGAGGAGAGCGGCTTTGAAGACTTTGACGACAACGTGAGCGTGAACGGCATGGAGACGCCGCCGCAGTCGCCCGAGTCGACGCCACGCACGCCGTCGACACCCTACCGCCTCGACGACGTTAGCGGCTGGAAGGCGCTCGAGAGCTCGCTCTGTGCGCTCAAGTTCATCGTCAAAGGCAGCGGCGCGGCGTTCTTGGCCACGACCGCGGACGGCGCGTTCGTGTACTTGACGCCCGAGCTCTTTGAGCTCGTGACGACCAAGAGCTGCTTCCACATCAATCGCCACGTGCGCGTCGTCGGGCTCGACACGATCACGGTGCTGTGCGAAGCCGCGCCCGCTGGCTTCTTAGAGGAACACGCGCGCGTCGCTGAGACGCTCTGCAAGTGCATCACGCGCGGTATGCAGGACAACTGGAGCCAAGTGCGGTACGCCGCGTCGATCGCCACGCGCGCGTTCCTCGTGACGCTCGAGCCCGAGGCGCGCACGCAGTACCTCCCAACGCTCGTGCCGCGTCTGTGTCTCAATCGGTACTACGTCGCAGAGCGCGTGTCGAAGCACTCGCAGGAGACGTGGCGCTTGCTCATGGGCACGCGCGGCCGCGACGTCGTGGCGACGTACGCGAAAGAGATCGTCGCGTACTACGTCGAGATGACGAACCACTCGGTGCGCGAAGCCGCGTGCCAGTGCATCGGCGAGCTCGGGACAAAGGTCGACGCAGACGCGATCCGGCCGCACGTCGCAACGCTCGTGCACGCGCTCGTCGTGAGTCTGTACGACAGTTCGTGGCAAGTGCGCGACGCAGCGTGCTTGGCCGCGGCGCAGATGGTGCTCGGGTTCCCGACCGAGTGCCGCCCGTTCCTCGACGAGCTCTACCACCTCTGGGTCGACCACCTCTCGGACGAGATCTGGTCCGTGCGCGAAGACGCCGCGATCGCCCTCGGCAACGCCGTCCGCGCGTACGGTCAAGAGGCGCTCGACCGCATCACGCCCGTGCTCGCGTCGTACATTGAGCTCGCAAAGACGCAGCCGGCGATGTCGCAGCAAGAGTACGACGCGCTCGTGGCGTCGGAGAAGAAGCACCACAGCCAGAAGGCGATCTCGTGCTGCGCCTTTGACTTCAAGACGAACGAGCGCCACGAGCACCGGACCCAAGAGCCGTGGGAGAGCACGGACGGCGCGATCTACCTCGTGCGTGAGCTCTGTGTCGTTGCGCCAGACGTCGCAGTCACGTACCTTGCGCGCGTCGCGGACGTTGCGATCCTGCGCCACTTCCCACAGACCGGTGTGCTGCAGGAGACGGTCTGGAAGCAAGTGCCGCGCATGTGCGAAGCGCTTGGGAAGCGCGAGTTCAAGCGCCACGTCGAGCTCTTCTTCGACCCGCTCGTGTTCACGCTCCAGGGCTCGCACCGCCTCGCGCGCTTTGCCGCGAAAGACTGCGTCGCGAGCCTCGCCAAGCAGATCGGCGCGAGCATCTTCCTCGGACGTCTCCAGGCCAACGCGACGTGGCTCGACGCCCTCTCGCCGTACGTGTCGACGCCAGCGTTCTAGGAGCCGCACGAGTGAGCTTACGCGACGTTGTCGTCTCAGCTTGAAACAAGTCCACGGAGCCATTCATGTCTGCATCTGTGGTTCGGTTGTATGAACCACCAACCACAACTGTGCTCGAACAACAGTGTCGCCACGTGCTCATGATCTCTCTCTCTCATGGCGCTTCCCAACACTCACACTCACACTCGGAGACGAAGTCAGATGGGAGCACAGTGGTCTACGACCGAGTCTTTGCTCTCACGCGCTCCTGTCATCTCGCCAAGGTCACGAACCAATCTCATTGACAAACTGACACCACTTTGCATAAGCTGATCAACTGCAGTTGGGGAGCTACGTCACGCAGTCCTCACTCTCGTGTAGTCCTCACTCTCTTGTCGACCACACAGTTGCCATTCGACCAAGTCAAGCGGCCATGGCAACACGCAACACATGGATGTATACGACTGCAAACATCAGTGGATGTATGTAGCCATTCCGTATGAAGCTGTCCAGTGCCAAACCCAATCGCGCTGCTACAGCAGTCGCTAGCACTATCACCACAGCTGCAACTAGAGCAAGCGGTCGAGGTAGCCGCCCTCCTTCGCGAGCTCGTAGAAGACGCCCGTGGGGTCCTTGACGAGGTTCCGCGGCGAGTCGAACTCGACCACCTGGCCGTCGCGCAGCACCATGATGCGGTCCGAGTCGAGCACGGTCGCGAGGCGGTGCGCAATCGTGAGCACCGTGGCGTCCTGGAAGTCGCGCGTGATCATGGCCTGGAGCTTCTTCTCCGTCGCGTGGTCGATCGACGCCGTGGCCTCGTCCATGACCACGATCCGCGTCTGCGTGAGCAGCGCGCGCGCCATGCACAGCATCTGCCGCTCGCCGACGCTGAAGTTCTCGCCGTTCTCGCTCAGCTCGTACCCCAGCTGCTGCTCGAGCGCCGCGACCTGCTCCTTCATCTCCACCTTCTCGAACGCCGACCAGATCTGCGCGTCCGAGTACTCCTCGAACGGGTCCATGTACGCGCGCAGCGTGCCCTTGAACAGCACCGGCGCCTGTGGAATGATCGACAGACGCGACCGCAGCGACCGCAGCGGCATGCTCGAGATGTCCTCGCCGTCGATCAGGATGCGACCGGCGTCCAGCTCGTTGATGCGGAACAGCGCCATCGTGAGACTCGACTTGCCGGCGCCCGTGCGGCCGACGATACCGATCTTCTCGTTCGCCTTGATCTCGAACGACAGACCCTTGAGCACGGCCGGCGCGCCAGGCTTGTAGCTGAACACCACGTTTTCGAACGAGATCGACCCGTGCTGCGGCCACGACGCCGCGGGCTCGATCACGAGCACCTTGTCCGACCCTTCGGCCGGGATGCTGGCATACTCCATCACACGCTCGGGACTGACCATGCAGATCTCGAGCCACGACCACGCGCGCACGAGTGCCGAGAGGCCGTTGTCGACGGTCAAGGCGTACGCGAAGACGAGACCGATGAGGCCAGGCGAGAGGCTGTGGCGGAGGTAGACGAGACCCGAGACAATCACGATGATCACGCCGGACCCGAGCAGCTGCATGCGCACTTGGAACCACTGGCCGATCACGGTCTCGGCGAACCAGACGACGTTGCACAGGTCGATGGCGTTAAAGTTCTCGGCCACCATGCGGTCGACGTACTCGGGTCCGAACGCGCGGATGACTGCGACGCCCGCCTCGGACTGTGTCACGTGGCTCAGCACCGGCGAGCCGGCGACTTTCCAGAGCCGCGAGACCTCGCGCGACGGCGCGAGGTAGAAGTTCCCGATCTTGACGTAGACGATCAGGAGCGGGACGATCAGCACGCCGAGGTACTTGACCATGTAGACGGCAGTGGCGAGCTGGAAGACTGTGAAGAACCCCATCGACGCCACGGTCCCAAAGGCAAACGGCACGCGGAAGTCGATCGCTGAGATGTCGTCGCTGTACCGATTCACGATGCGGCCGATCGGGTTCGCGTCAAAGAACCGCAGCGGTGCACTCAGCAGCGACGCGGTCATCGCACTAAAGAGCGAGCGCGATGCACGTAGTCCCAAGTACGAGATCGTCACTGCGCGCGCAAGCACCATCAGCGCCGCGCCGGCGCCCAGGAGCGCGTACACTTTCATGTTGTGCTCGGTCCGGTCCTTGTCGTACGCCTCGGTCTTCTGGCCCGTCCAGTGGCTCAGCCAGAAGTCGCTGCCGATCTGGAACGCTTGCCACAGCGTCTGCACGAGAAGCAGCAAGACGCACATCTTGAGTCCTCCAACAGACTTGAAGTACTCGAGGAAGACCTCCTTCGACACGCGGCCCTCCTCGCGCTCCTCGTCGTCCACAAGCCGACCGGCGTCCGCCAGCGCCGCCTTGCTCTCCTCCGTCTCGTGCTCGTGCGCCTCCTTCACCTCGCGCGGCGACAGCGCCGGCGCGTACGTGCTGCGCGGCTGCGTGACGTCCCGGCGCTCGCCTGAGAGCGCGCCGTCCTGCACGAGCACCTTGTAGTTGGCCGCCTCGGACGCGATGATGTCCGGACTGTGCGTCACGAGCACGACCGTCTTGCGCTCGAGCAGACCGCAGATGCACTTGCCAAAGATCTCGCTCTGCACCACGGCGTCCACGGCCGCGAGCGGCGAGTCGAGGATGAGCACGTCCGCGTCCGAGTAGCACGCGCGCGCGAGGCAGAGGCGCGCCTTCTGGCCGCCCGACAGGTTCACGCCCTTCTGCCCGATCTCGGTCGCGTCGCCGCCCGGGAAGCCCGCGAGGTCCGGCACCAACCCGCACGCGTCCAGCACGCGCTCGTACTTGCGCGCGTCAAAGGCGTTGCCGAACAGGATGTTCTCGCGGATCGTCATGTTCTGGATCCACGTCTGCTGCGAGTAGTACGCCACCTTGCAGCTCCCGCGCACAAACACGCGGCCCGACAGCTTCTCCGTCTCGCCCAGCAGCGCCGAACACAGCGTCGACTTGCCGCTCCCGACCGCGCCGTGCACCACCACCAAGTCGCCTCGCTGCACGCGCAGGTTCACGTCCGTGAGCAGCGCCGGCGCGTCCTGGCTCCACCCGAAGCTGCCGTTCTCGATCGCAATCACGACGTCGTCCGGCTGCGACGCGTCCTCGCGCGTGACGTTGCTCGCGTCGTACTCGTCGAGCGCGAGGTACTCGGTCATGCGCTTCAGAGAGACTGTGGCTTGGACGAGTGTCTGGAGGACATCTGGCAGAGCGCGCAGTGGCTCGCGAATGGCGTTGAAGAGCGCGATGGCTGTGAAGACCTTGGCGGCCGTCAGCGTCTCGCCCATGACAATAGAGTAGACGGTGAACGAGATCGTGGACACGAAGATCGGCGACGCCCAGAGCATGAAGATCGAGGCTGCCGTGATGTAGACGAACCGCGCCACGGCATTGAGCTCGACCGCGCGCAGCTTGTTGATCTTGTCGGCGAACTTGTCCTCCCACGCGTTCAGCTTCACGATCTGGATCGCGCCAAAGACCTCCTTCACCATCTTCATGCGTTGGTCCTTGCGCTTCATCATGTCGTCGAACGTGTCGCCAGACGCCGTCGCGATGTAGAAGCTCACAAGCGTCGAGAGCGCGACAACGCCGAGACCAGCGAACGCCGCGAGGCCGATCACCGCGTAGAGCATATAGATGACAGCGCCGATCTGCAGCGGCAAGATCCAGGCGTTGTTGATCTGGAACGCGGCCTCGAGCACGTCTTCGACGTCCGAAGTGTACAGGTTCGAGATGTCCACAGCGTTTGCGTCGCCCTTGCTCCGAGTGCTGCGGCGAACGGCCTTGCGGAACACAATCGACTTGAGCGCGACGGTCAGACGCAGCGCAACAACTTCGATGTAGAACTCCATCTGCGCCGTCACGACGGCGTTCAGCAACCGCGACACGAAGAACGCGCCGAGCCAGAGCGCGAGGTCCTCCATGTCGATCTCTGGTGCCGTGAACGCGTCGATCACGTGGTGCAGCACGGCTGGCGCGAACACGGCGCAAGCGACAGTGAAGAGCGCGGCGAGACCACACAGGAAGAATGCGCGGCCGTACACTGCGACTGTGGCGCGCACAATCGACCCGTTGTGTTTGACAAAGGCGCGGTTGTACGCTTCGAACGCAGCTACAGCCCTGTTGTCGCCTTCGAGCTCCCACATGTCGTCCATGTGGAGCTGGCGCTTGTTCCCGGTCTCGAAGAGCGGGATCACGTACGAGAAGAACGCTTTCGAGAGGAACGACGCTCTTGCGTAGCCGTTTGTTGGACGCGTCTCGAGCGTGCCGTAGCCTCGGCTTCGCGGCGACGCTGTCGTCTGGAGCAGTTTACTCATGGCGCTGTTCTTGACTTGCGAACCGAGAAGTGGTGGACCAAGGAGTGCGGCGAGCACAGCAAATCGAAGAGTGAGGCGAGGTGGGAGCGGACACCAAGCTGTGTGCTGTTACTTGTGTGCTGTGGCTGTGCGTTGATACACAAAGCGGACCGACTAGTGCGTCACATGAAGCTTAACTATCACACCCTCACGAGAGTCCATGACTTCGTGCACGCAATGTTCGCTGTGTCCGAGCCGAAAGACTCGATTTAGGTGACTTGGACTCGACCGAGACGACGAGTAGATAGTGACTCATTCCCACTCGCTAGTGGTTGTGGCGAAGTGGGACTCCAGACTCACCCACAACAAGCACAGGCGTCGGTTCCGTGAGTTCGTTTGTGTCGCATCTCTCTTAGAGCCTGCGAGTGAGAGTGCTGGTGTTACATTGCTCTTTGTCGAGAGAGCGAGATACACGCTTGGTAAGGAGCTGGAGCTGCTGATGGTCATGTCACGTCGACAGCCAATGGCTTGATACACAAATTCCTATAAAATTATTCATATTTACAGAAGTGATACGTAAGTTACTGTAGGTTATCGTAACCGTTCGAAGGTCGTGCGAGTGTGTGCGATCGATTTGAATTCAGCTCGGAATGGCTGTAATGTCGATCTTTAGACATTTTTGTCTACGAGTCCATCACCCACATGTCCTGGAACTGTCAGAATAACGCTAGGCATTGCCGGGTGCCAAAATCCTATGGACACCGACTGAGAGCAGTACTTTGTGGAGATGGTGACCACATGTTTGATGCAAAAAGGGACTCATGTCGCCTGGTTAAAAAGGACAAACGCTTACTAACTTCAAGGGGGAGAACTTTGAAAAAGCTGGCCCACCCTCTGCGCTGTTACTGAGCAAGTGTCTCTGGTAGGAGTGATAGACTTTGGCGCGAAATTCTCCCCCTCGCACGCGCGCACGCATTAGGAAATCGCGCGCCGACGGCAGAATCAACTGGATGGTACGTGTGGGTGAGGCGAAAGCGGCCGTGGTAAATGCGATCGCGCGCAGTGGCAGGTCGGCAAAGTGTGCGCCAGAGGAGCAGGAGAGGAGTGAGGCAAGCGCAGTCAAAGAGAGCGACGACGACGCACAAGGGAATGATGACGATGCAGAAGAGAGCGATGACGACGCGGATGCGCGAGAGGAGAGCGGCGGCGATTCTGCTGTGCACGCCGGCGACCGTGCTCATCCAGCTCCCGAGCCGGGCGTCGAGTCTGCAGCGATGGATCACACCGAGTTTGCGTCGCGGAGCGAGCATGCGTCCTACCTTGAAGACTACAACGACGCGACGCACCAGGTATGTGCGATTTGCGTTGATTCGAATCGCACGTGTGTGCGTGCGGGAGCGCTAATCGTCTCGTGCTGCTTGCGTGCGTGGTAGATCAACACGACTAAGACATCGACAAGCGTCTCGACACGGAAGAAGCGCATCGCCGCACAGCACGGAACCGACACAGTACCAGAACATTTTCAGGCGTATTCGAAGACGTTTGTCCGCCTGCATGGGGCGTGGCCCGCCAGCGAAGCCGAGGCATTCGGCCAAAGCAGTCCACCAGACGGATCGAGTGCTCGGCGCAGGTATGCGCGCGTATCTGTGTGCGTGAATGGACTGAGTCGGTTCACACCGACGGTATCGGTGTGAATCGATGAAAAGGAACAAAACCCACTGCGTCGGCGCAAGCACTGAACTAATACGCGTGTGTGCGATGTCTGCTGTACATCCAGATCAATGCGACAGTGTAGAAGCGAGCAGGGTAGTGGAGGTCTACGTGACGAAGCACACAGCTGTCTACAACCACATTGTCGGTCCGATCGTTCACGAAACGTATCCCGAGAAGCGACGAGTCAATGACCCTGAGGTGCTGCGCAAGGTGAACGCGTTGCGCAAGGCGGATGTGAACCGGAAGAAGATTCCCGAGTACTAGCGAAGATGTGACGCGACAGCTACAGCGGCTCAAGCACGCACGAGAGACTGCAGGTCTGTATGAAAGACTTTTGCGACGAGAATGGCAACGTCGCGACAGTGAGCACGGATGAAAAGGTGCGAAAAATGGCTAAAATGAAACGCCGTTCATCTATATGATGTCCTCGCTTGCTTAACGTTTCCTACTGTCGTAATTATATAGGGCGTGGTAATGAGCATTGCATTGCAGACTGCACACATGGCGACGATGTTCTCGCACTTTCCAGAGGTCGTGTTGGTTGACGCGACCCACGGCACTAACAATCTCGGGTACAAGCTGTTCTCGTTCATGCTGTATGACGCGTTTGACAAAGGTCAAAATGCTCAGGTAATCCAGTACGTGTGTAGCACCAATTGGGTTTGTGTGATCGACACCGACTAAGTCTGTGAACATATATGTACAGCACGCGTTCGTACGCAACGAGCGCAAGGAGACTCTGCGCGAAGTCCGTGCAGCTTTCAAAGCGAACAACGAGCGCTGGGAAGCGTGCGCTGCTTTGTGATCGACAAAGAATTCGCTGAGACACCTTTTCTGCGCGAGGCGTTCTCAGACGCGCGGCGGCTCTTATGGCATTGGCATGTGCAGAAGGCGTTGTACAAGGAGATCGGGAAGGCCAAGTACGACTTCACCTCGTTTGAGAAAGCGAGCTTAAAGGCGGCGGTCGACGACATGATCTACGCACACCCGCCACAGCGATTCCAAGACCTGACAGAGCATGTCAGTGTGAAGAAGTGGCGTGTAGTTTGGCTTCCTTCAGCGACAACCCTGAGAGCTGGCGATGGGGGAAGCGCCAGGCCAGGGGTCGAGCCGGGATGCACACTCACGCGTTTCACACGATATGTATGCACTCACGACTCTATGTCACTCTTAGTCAGAGATCTCATACAGTGACCCCCGTGTGGTAGTTCTTTCAGATTTAGAAAGCGTGGGCGCTGACGTGCGACTGACCAAGTTGGCAGCTCACAATCGAGATCCATATGTGGACAGACCGTTTGAGTAAAAAGAGAATGTCTCTTGCGCATTAATACATAAGTATAGCCCCTCTAACACTGGGGCTCTTCACCACTAATCTTGGTGGACACTCTGTGCACTTCAATCGGTACACCTGTCAGGCCGGCGGACCTTCCGCTAGTCAGCCTGACGAAACTAACGCTCGTCGTCTCTACGGCTCTTACGCGTTCACACTCTATTGCTGACCACACTTGGCTCTTACGTAGTCACTCTGACAGCTGTACACTCCTTGCCTCTTACGCCGAACTCAATCACAAAGCTATTTGGTTCGCCACCTTAGCAGCCAGTCTAGTGGAATATGGAGTATGTACAAGGGGACACGTCCACTCGCACTATCGAATGCACAAAGGCACACGGAATGGTAATTTCATGCTCTTCGTCATGCACTTTAAGTAACACGCACACTAAACATGGCGGGTCTGCGATATGTAGTCAGACGGAGGCTGGCACACACACGCACACTTACGAGTTCGGCGCTTGGTACAGGTCTTCTCGCTCGGCGACGCGGCGTTCTGCAGGTTGTCGACGATGCTGAGCTCTGCAGGAGGCGACGAGTGGAGCGGTGGAGACTTGAGGGTTGGGGAGAAAAATCGCGACTGTGATGTTATGGTGAGCGTCGGCTCTCTCTGAGCTTTGTCAGCCGCTCATCTACTCGTCCAATCATGCTTACTCATCTAATCATGCACCGTTTCTAACCCAAACAGCCGGACCATTCTGAACAGCTGCGGTGGTCCATTCTAAGTTGGTAACCGAGCCAACCTGGCGAGTCGAAGCGGACTTGGCGGTCCGAGTCAACCTGGCGGCCTCAATGAAGTTCGACTTGGTCTTGCTTGAGCGAGGTGCTGAACACGGCTGGTACCTCGTCGGAGCTTGGCGACTCTGGCCGACTTGGCGAGTCGAGGCTGACTTTGCGGTCCGAGCCAACCTGGCGACTCAAGGCGCCTTCGACTGGATCCGTCTGGCAAGGCGGCCGAAGCACGACTGTCAAGCTGCGGGTACTTGGCGACACGAGCCGACTTGGCATACCGCTCCTACCTGGCGGGCAATGCCAACCTGGCGACCCAAGTCGAGCTCGACTGGTTCCAAATCGAGTGGCGCTTTGGACTTGGCGAGCTAGCTGAGTTGACTTGGCGGGCCGGGCTGACTTGGCGGCCTGGGCCAAATCGGGTCTTTGTCCGATGACTGCCGACGTTTATACAGCGATACTTGGCTAGAGTAAGCCGTACAGACGTCGAGTCGCGCTGGGAACCGAGGAACGTTCTGGAAACTCGCCCTGTGGTGACATGCGACATTGCCGCCTCGGCGAACGGCGGAGAACGCGGGAACCAGAGTACGACGACCGAGCGCGGCACACGCGGTCTCGACTATCAGGCGGAACGGTTAACTCCGTGGCTGTCGACCTCACATGCGGCTACTGCTTGGCCGCTGTTGCTGCAGCAGCTCGGGTGCGCAGCGAGCACTCGCCTCGAGACCGGGCGAGGCGTTGGACGATGGACGATGGACAAGTGACAGTTCGTTGTGCTCACCCCATCTTTCATGTGTGTGTCAAGAGGGTGGTATTGTGCCTTTGGCTTTCCACCCTCAATCCCAATCTCGCTCTGTGGAACGCACATGTTCTCTAGTCTCCTCTACCTTCGGTCGTCTCGGTCACAAGAGCCCACACGAGTGTCCTTGCGGATCTCACCTCCTCGACTTTCAGTCATTGACACGAACACAGTACGTTGGCGCGAGCGCGACGCCACTGCAAACAAAGAACGCGACTGTCAGCTCCGCGGGCGCTCTGCACAAGTGTCGCTCAGCAGTTAGCACGCCCGCTGCTGTTCCAGTCGCACATGGACGACGTCTCATCAGACAGCGGCAGCCAAGGCGGGGACGGGCAAGAATGCGATGCCAACAAGTGTTGCAGTCGCCGTCGACGCATCAGACAGAAGCGAATGCGACAACAACATCGCGCCACTGACTGCGACGCGTTCACCGTCTGTATTAGCTACTCCTGTCATCACGCTCACAGACTCGGACAGCGGCAGCGTGGACAATTTGCCTCTCGTCGAATTATCCCCACGTCATATCAACTCCAGTGACGCAAACTTCACGAGCGACGAGATGCAAGAGCTAATTTGACTCTGACGACCGAAATGAGGACTTTGAGCGAGAGACTCCCATCACCGAATCGCCGCACGTGCCTAGCCCCGACTCAGATGACGACGACGACGAACAGATCTCAGCAGCGTTCGTGAAGTTCTTGGCAGTTCCGTGCAAGTTGGCGCTGGCTCGATAGACCAGACAGCGCATCGGTCGAAGCAGTGGTTTGCTGCAACGACCGAGTGTGAGAGCGACACGGCCGAGTACCTGGGTCTTGCCACAGACGAAGTAGGGCCGAGAAGCCACGTGACTGCGGTCTACGAGTCGTCGCTCGATCTGTTCCAGCTCTTTTGATCGAAGGCGATGTGGAATCGCATCGCTATCAAGACCAATCGATTCGAGCGTCAACAAAGACACGAGCGTGCCGCCGCGTTCGTTGCCGCGCAAAGGCGCAGACGGACCGGTTCGACCGAGACAGTTTCTGACGTCAAGGCGCTCATGCTGCTTACTCAGTCAGTTGGCGCGCACGAGATCGTCCGCGCGATCAGTCACTTATTTGGCAACGTGCTATGTAACCACGCCCGCGGCATCATGTATTACTGGAAAGTGAATGCAAAGCGCAGCATGATCAGCAACGCCCAGCCTTCGACAACAGGACAGGCACAGCAGCTGTGATCCGCAACATCGAACGAGCTGTGACCAGTGACGATCGAAGCCGCGGGTGGCGCGTCGTCATCATCGACTGCTTTTACACAAGTGTGGCGCTCCTGCTCCAGCTCCTGACGGTCAAGTGCTACGCGGTTGGCACCATCATGACCAACAGACTCGGTTTGTGCACGGACGTGATCGCCCAACGCAGAGCAAAAAGTGTGTGAACCAACGCGGCGAGTTCAAGCTGGCCCGTTCTGTGACGTGCCATCTCTAGCTGCAGTCAGCTGGGATTACAAGAGGTCTGTACTCTTTTTGTCGACGGACGCGTCACTGTGCCAATCAAGCGTCGACAGACGAGCAGAAGGGTCACAGCACAGCAAGCAGTGTCGTGCCTACAGGTCGTGTCCGACTACCACTCAATAATGGATGGAGTCGATCGACACGACTAGCTGCGACTGCGGCAGTACGCAGTGCAGACATCGTTCCGCTTCCAGAAGTATTACAAGTCGCCCTTCGCGGGTGTGATCGACTTAGCCACCGTCAATGCGTACGTATCGTACGTCGAGTGTGCTAAGAGAGCCGCAACGACGCCGCTGACACGCGTGCAGTTTACGACCGAGCTCCACGCCCAGATGATTGTGGTCAAGGCGTTGCAGTTATCGAGTGCGAGCGAAGAACCAACACCGACACGCCGATCGCCGGTTCCACGCATCAGCCACACCATCGCAAAATACGACGTCTGGTGCGGCACGGCCAAGCCGCTCAAGCACCGCCGCATCGCCTGCAAAGTGTGCTATATCAAGTTCCGTGAGCCAGGCAAGAAAAGCCACCAGTCTTCGCACTACTGCGCCGAGTGCAGCGAGGTCAAGCGCCGCATGTTCTTGTGTACTGCGATACGCACCGCACAAGGCAACACGAAGACTTTCTTCGACACCAGGCACCAAGACTGGCGGCGCAAGGTGCCAGTGACTGCAAAGCCGAGCATCCAGCTTCGCGAGTCACCAGTAGTGCAATGGCTCAAACGTGCACGCCGCCAGCTCGCACAGGACGAGGAGACAAAGGACGGCGCCGACGAGGACGATGACAGTGACTTCGAGTAGTGCAGGCTAGCGAAGGGATAGACGTAGCTGAGCACAGTGAGCATGCATGCGTTTACACTACATAACGCGCACGAATGAGTGAGACCATCACAGCTAGCATAACACAGGCGCAAGCTGACACTTATCATCGACATACACGAGTTTGGTGCTGGTTTGATGACCGACTCGCCCTGTCACTGGGCAGCCGTGCAGTTGTGCCGGCAAAAACAGGCCGTCGGTTCAATGTGCCGGCAAAAGCGCTGCCGTCCTAATCCATTGGAGGCGTAAACTTACATTAACCTTAAGCGAATTGTCAATATTTAGCTTTCCTTACTCTAACGTTTGCACCACTTCTAATCAGTTAGAGTTTGGCCATGCTGCACGCTGATCTCGCACCATGCACGACAACGCAGCTAACGCAGTGTATCACCAAGGAGCTGCAGCGCACTGGCGTGGCCGATGACCGACGCGGGATGCACGAGACTCGCCCTAGCATAGACTGCAACCCAAATCGCCATTCTCCGATTTGCCTTCCGGTGCAGACTACGAGCCAGTGGAAAAGAGCGAGACCAAGAGGGAGACCAAGAACAAGACCAGACCTGGAGGGGGATAACCGTGGCCGGTGCTACAATCCAATCACTGTCATCATTTATCGTCCGATTGTTACTCCGAGTAATGTCCAGTTTTGTACTGTTTGCGGATACGTTCGTGACACATCTGAACTGTTCTTGCTTCAAGAGCGAGCGAGCGAGCGATCGAGCTTTAGCAACGATAACAACGCTCAAGTCAGTGTGCTGCTGCTTGCTGTGTGCTGCGCCGTTGCTTAATCGTTGTGCCGGCGATCTATCGATTCTAGACAAGCTTTACAACAAAGACACCCGCTGGCGCGTGCAGCGAGACGACAGCTTTGATTGTAAGCCTATTCAAGGTGCAGCAATCATCGACACGCATGCAATGGAGGTATTGGTTGACGACAGCGAACTCATCGGGATCAAACCGTGCCGTACGCGAAAGAGCTTGACGCCTACGCCGAGAGATGATATTTCAAACTTCGTGACTGTCAGCTCAATCATCATGACTTGCAATCCTTACACCTGACAACGCACCCAAGATCGACAAGTACGAGAGTGCGATCTGGAGCCGATCCGAATAGAATACAAGAGCACAAGGGATCAAAAGACTAGTCTTTACACCTACGCCCAACTTGCAGTTAGTACGTAGATCAGTAGGGTAACCGAAAGAGCAACAATTGCTTGGGCTCACCTCCCGAGGAAGTTTCGGGTCTACAAAGCGCCAGAACCGCAGGCACACGAAGAACCCCCAACTGAGCGAGTCGAACTGGATTGGATCATTGACGCTCACCACTTGATAGTCGTCTCCAAGCTCGCGCACATGATCCCATGAGAGCTTGTCGACTTTGCGTAGGTAGTGATTGGCGTTCATGGGGTCGTAGTACAGAAGGCGCCGAGCTTTTGTGTCCGCTATGAAGTCGCATCAGTGAATACTGCTAAAGTTTACTAGGATCAAGAGCGCGTCTACACCCTCGGCGAGCAACTGTGCTCGCTTCATCACGGCGTCGTCAAGCTTGAGTGAGGTCTGTAGGCGAGTTGCAGACTGCGCCACTGCTTTGCCGACAATCCGAACAGTGCTCCAATCGCCACACAGTCGCTCGCAAAAAGACGTGATCAAATCGTCGTTAGCCCACATGCCGGGAATGAGTCGTTACAGTGTTGCGTAGTGTACATCACGTTCGCCGATCGCACACGTAACGTGTGGATACTGCTGAGCCACTGTGTCTGTGATCTGGTGTATTTCGGTCTGGTGTGTTAATGGGACAGCGGACGCGAGATCGAGTTAGAGCCATCTGCTATACGCAGGTCCCTCTTCGCACTGGGATCGAAAAGCAGACAAGTACGCCATAGACTCGACTTGTTCACGCGAAAAGAAGCCAAAGCCGGTGCCATGAATGGACACAGACTCCGTGTCCACGTGTAGTCCAGTTCCACCCAAGTGTTGTCCAGTGCTTGCGCCCTTGTTGTATTGGCTGGGGATCTCGATGGCTGTTGCTGCAGTGTTCTTGAGTGGCAGCACTTACACACTTCTGGAAGAGCTTCTTTGGCAGCAAGTAAAATTCGTTCTCGTTCAGAATAGGACAACGCTTTTTGCTTGAGCACAGCCAACTGGAACTTGCTCTGCAGAGGGGCGACACGACGCAAGGCAGACTCCAATGCTGGCTGCACTTCGGCGAGGCTTCGTGCTAGATGCGCGAGTGTGACCTCTCCTTGCTGACGGGGTTGTGACTCCTAATCGTTGAAGCATGATCGCTCTTGACGCGCGTCTGCGTTGTGTTGCTTTCGATCAAGTCTTGGTCGACCATACTTCGCAGCTCTGGGGTTCAAGTGAATGCGCACAGCTACACCCTTTGGATTATCTTCGAAGTCGTCGTCGGTGAGAGTCGAGCTGGTTGCCCATGCTTGCTGTCGTTTCTGCGAGACAATGCTTGTGAGGACAGCTGCTGTTTGGACAACGAGGGTGCTTGAACCGCAAACGCCAGGAGGCGAGTTCAGGTCGATCGGAATCGCAACGATTGAGTCTGAGCACGTCGTTGGAGAGATGTTGTATCTCGATCGGCATCGTGAGCTCTTTGAAGCTCTTCGGGTGCACAAAGCTGTATACGCTTGAGTTGTCGGACGTTTTGCTATTGGCTGACCACGAACGTCAAGTGCTCGTGGTACTCGTCGTCGTCGTCGATCTTAGCAAGCTCGTTGCTGATCGCCTGAAACGCGCTGAGAGTTTCCTTGTACTTAGAGCGCGCGCTCATGGTACTCTTCTTCACTGCAGCGGCAAAAGGGTTCACGACGAATTGTTGAGGCTTGATCTCGTCTTCAGAAGGGTGTAGCCATCTTCGCGGCTGCCATCACGTACTGCTTCTCCACGTGTGACGCAACAAAGTGCCTTGTAAAGCGCAAGACGTGGCTCATTCCTTCATTGTAGTTGCGGTTGACTCGGGACATGTCAAGATATAACTTATCGTGATGAATGCATAGTTGCCGATCAAAGATCGGACGCTGCAAGTCATCGGCATTGACGGCGTGACGGCGTCATCGAAGTGGCCGAACCAGCTATCGAGGTGGTTGTTGGTGTGCACCTTAACGTGCAGAGGCTGGAACGTGTGTAAAGTATCCATATGTCGATGCATGTGTGCCAATTCCATTCAAAGTAGGAGAAGAACGCGTCGCACACAGTCCTAGTGCAAAGGCGTCTGAGAGACGTGCTGCTCTCTTCGTAGACTTCTGTGCTCGTCGCGTAGACCATGTTGTGGATGAGCACGTGGATGGTCATGGTCGTCAGACGACATCCTGCCGTACTCGATCTTTCGCGACGCGATCTTCCGGTTCTCGACGACATGGAAGACGCAAATGAGCACTCGAGCTCGAGAGAAGAACGACTAGAGCACCCGAATCTCGTTGAGATCCTTATCGACCATGATGACTTGCATTTGGGCGGCGGCCGAGCTGCTTACGCGTAATGTGAGCTCGAGCACACGCGACATGTGCCATCGACTGTTGTATAGGCTGACCGCGGCAGTTGTCATCGATCGTCATCAGTGTGCACAGTTGGTAATTGTAGCTATGGCAGCGACCAAGGAAGCGTGATCGGGTTAGACTTGGACAGTGCGCGGTGAATACACGGACAACACACAGTGACTCGTACTGGTTTGTCTTGTGTGTGTGCGGTCAAAATGCTAGAGCTCCGGGAATCGAGTTAGCATGTTGCGCATGTGCCGCGACGACAAGTTAATGACTTCAGAGTGGCCTGCATATGTCTCGTCGACTGTGACGACGTTGCCTTCAACAGAAGCAAATTCGCCCAATGCTGCAGCGCACGTCGTTGGCGTCACTGTGAAGTGACTCTTTGTACTGCTGCATGATGTTGTTGACGTCATTTTGTACATCGTTTTCGCCGTCCTGAAGCAAGTACTCATAGACGCGCTCACGGCCGTGCTTCATCATGTCGTTTTGGGGATGCAAGGCCCGGGATCGCGCAGCAGCAGTCTCTACAGCGCGCATGACCGCTGCAGACCAAGACCGTTCAGCTCGACTCGCCCGCACTCGTCGCCTACGCGCCAGTTGCTCCCAAAGGGTCCTAGCACCCGCGAGTCTTACAAGACCGATCAGCAGTCGAGAGTGCGTGCGTGCTGCACCCAGATGTACCAGAGACGTGACTAGATTCACGACAGCGACCGACAAGTCAAGAGACCCTGGGGGCGCGAGTCACAAAGACCTCAAGATCGCGCGAGTGCCGAGTCGAAGAGGCGTGCAGACTTCGCCATCATGAAGACAGCGCTCGATTACATCCCTAGACGGCCCGTAACCAGCCGCGTTTCTCGCAGTCAAGCGTGTCGCTCCTCAGAGGGTCGAGTCGGCCGGTGCACCCCCAGGGTGCACCCTCAGTAAAGAAAAGCGCCAGCTCAAGACTCCAGGCAGTGGAAACTGTGAACCCAAGCGAACCCAGCGCGCGCGTGGAAACACAAGCCGTTGTGTGTACTCAAGACTGCGCGCCCAGCACAGGTGTTGACACCCAGGCGCTCAAGCCGCTCCAAGACTCAAGACGCTCAAGTCAGCATAGTGAGTAGCAAAGCGAACGACCCTAGTCTTTTGCATACCTTTATCAATATAGATTCGCCAATTTGCCGGCTACTGCTCAAGTCCCGTCTCGGCTCTCCTCAGACTCAACCGTTCAGCGAACACTCTCGGCCACGACGCTCGCACACGGCACAACGTCTGCGGCACACTTGGGGTTCAGCGAGAGGTTACCTGCGGAAGTGTAAGTGTAGAGCGTTATGCTTGCATCCTGGGGTCTCAAAGCCTGTTGTATTTACACATACATGTTGGTGCTGCGTGTGAGGGCGAGGTTAATCGTGGAGTGTATTCCATATTGCATTGTGTGCCCCTGGGGATCGACCGGAGATCGGGTAGCCGCCATACGTCGACGATCCTGGTACCCAGGACTGCGACCAAAAAGACACAAAAGCGACGAAGTCGCGCCGATCTCGAGGTGAGAGAGAACACTCGAGTCTCAGGTCAAGAAGAAGTGCCCCACCCCCAGGTCGCGGCGACTGAGAACATCTCGCTCGACCGCCCATCCAGCAAGTGCCCGAACAAGCGGGACTCCTGTTGACACCCCAGGTCCAGCCGCACAAGCGCTGTTGGTCACCGTCGTCGCCTGAGGCCGCAGTCCCATCGGACCTACGCCAAAGGCTTGACGTGAAGCCCAGGTGTGCCCGGCGACGCACCTGGAGACGAACAGCTATCGCCCGTTCGGTCTTGATCAAGACCTCAACAAAAATAAGATCAACCAAGGGAAGAAGAGCACGTGCCTCGTCCCCGAACCGAAGACTTGCGCACAATCCTCATCCCAGCCCTGTGCTACTCGTCGTCCGAAAACACAGGGCTGTCGAAGACCGCCAGGCGTGCCGACTAGCTTGAAGGCGGGCTTCTTCGCTGTATTGCCACGATCCAAAGAACGTTCAAGAGTTCACAGTGTGAGGTCTGACCAACCGAGTCTCGACAGAGTCCTACCCTTGGCTCGCACTCGAAGACCCCTTTACTACGGGCGAGGTCGACGAAGACTCCCAGGTCCCAGGCACTCCCAGGTCCAAGGTCCACGAAGGTCCAAGGCCCCGGAAGCACCAACGCCCCGAAAGACCTCAGTCGCCCTCAGTTTTGCGTGCCAATCATTACACGGTTGACCTTAGATCTTGCCGACTCGCTTTCGATGTCTCGTTTTTGGTGCGGAAGGGCTCGGAGCCGATGGCGTGGCTGTGATGGAAAACGCCATGCTTGACTTTCAGCAGCCAGACGTCTTTCACGTCGACGAGCTGAACGATGAACCGAAACGGGCACTTGCAGTCGCGAACGAAGTGCTTCGGTTGTTGCCCATTACTTCGGTCCTTTGATGACCAGCCATGCGTGCAGATGTATGTGCGCTGGTGCATACCCCACACAAGTAGAACGCGCGGTAGTACGAGCTCTTCTTTCGCCGGAACAGTGCAATTCAGAAGCTTGTTGAGAGTAGAACAACTCACAGTGCTGAGAACACGGATCACTTCCTGCGTTTGCTTCGTGTATTCCGTCAAATACCTCGCCCACTGATCCCATCCGCTGTGCGTGTCATCTGGAGCGGGAACATCGACAAACGTCTTCAAAACCTGGACACTACATGGACGCTCCATGTATTGACCGGGTTGCTCGGTAACGCGCTTGTTCTCGTCCGTGGCTCAATCCCTGCGACCACAAGCGTCACGCTCGTCTGCACTGGCGCAGTTGGTTGCTTCTGGTCGATAGCGACAGTCAGTACGTTCTCCATTACAACGTGGGCTGGACTGCACACAACGCACTTCGAGAGCGCCATCACTCGCACGGTGCGATTGGCGCGACTACAGAACGGCGAGCACGTTGGACACACAAAGCGGCGAATGCTCAGCATCGCGCGGCGCGTTCAAAGGAAGTGGATCTGGCTCGAGACGACAGGGATCGTTGTTCAGATACGTGTGCGAGCACTCCGAACGGACGGGCAGGTGCACGCACGACATGAGCGTGCCCTGGTCCATCGCCTTATCGACAGCGACAGCAGCACTTGGCTGGCAAAGAACGTGCGGCGGCGTACGCATTGGCGGTGAAGGAGGCGACGACATCGTGAGGCAGAGGTGGCGAGGTGGCGAGTAAGACGTTCGAGGGAGGTTCGCAAATGAACGGCACAGAACTCACTGCGCTCTTATGGCGCTGGACATATGAAAGTTTGTATGCTATTGGAATCCGAAATTTTCATCTTTACTTTCAATCCTGGACATTACGTGGAAGAAAACATGGAGTAAATCTAGACTGGACAATTGGACCGTAGCATTTGCGTTTTACCTTATCACTGACAGAACGGAAGGAAGGACATCGAAACACCTCGTTGAGAGCGATTCGAGCACACGGGCACATGAGCGAGAGCGCACTTGTGTGTGTTCTGCGCTCCTCCCTCACTCCAGAATCCCATCAGTTTCTGGACAAGCGTTAGCATGCTACAGACTTCTCCAGCGTCTCGATCAGCATTGACAATGCAGCCAGCGGCGCTCCTCTTCGCAACAGCATCGACTGTGTCGGTCTTCCAGTACGGCTCGAACAACCGCGTGTTGTGGGACAACCTCTCCGGCGACGTCGTCTACACAATCCACGTTGGTGCAGATAACTACGGCGACGTCTGCGCCAACGACGCTCACTGTGCTGGCTCATGAGTGCCGAGAACAACGTCCATCCGGCTGCAAGGAGCGACCCGAGCGCTGTCAGCCGCAGCACGAGCTCTTCGAGCGGGCTCAGCAATGACGACATGGACAACATGCTTTACCTCATCAACGACTACCGACGCCAGTACGGCGTCGCGCCCGTGGCGCTGAGCTAGGAGCAGGCTGATGTGTGCCACATGACGCACGACGGGGCGACGGGCTCGGACTTTTCGAAGCGCATCTCGAGCCAGGGCTACGAGTGGAGTGTGCGCGTGAACGTCGCCTCGGGGAAGTCGTCGGTCGCCGACGTCATGAACTCGCGGATGAACTCGGACCACCACCGCGCGAACATCCTCGACCCGGCGATCAAGTAGGTCGGCTTTGCCAAGGCCGTGAACAGCGGCTGCGACAGCTACCAGATCTACTGGACGCAGATCTTTGGCACTGCGGCATGAGCGTCCTCTGCGCGAGGTCGTAGCGCTCGACGTCGATGTCGATGGCACGATGGCAGGCAGCAAGGGCGTGCACTCAGAGGACGGCGCGGGTGTGTGCGGTCGCGAGGACAGACAATGGCGTCAGCTGCATGGAAAGCGCTCGAGGCGCGCGTCGCGAGTGCTGGGTCCAGCGCCGAACGGCTGGTAGCGCAGTGGCGCCTTGCGTTCGTGAGCGAGGGGCGCGCTGCCTTTCCTCGACCTGTACGAGGAGGCTGGAGTTGCAACGACCGTCGTCGATGAAGTCGCGCGTCGGGAGCATGTCAATACTATCGCAGTTGTCGTCTCGTGTTCGTTGCTGTTGAGATGTCGACCATGCGCTCGCTTCTCCGTGCGTTGAGTGCGACGCCGTGACAACTCGCTCGCAAGTATCATTCGCGTCGTGGTTGTTTGGCATGCTGCGACTCCAGGTGGTTTGCTTCTTTCACATGTGTGCCGTGTGTGAGTGCTCGTGAGCCCAGCTTCCGCGACAATGCACTCGATCTCGCCACATTGCGAGCGCTCGACGACGACGACGCGCTGGTCGAGTGCAGAGATCGTTTGGAGAGCGTCGGCGCCAAAAGGATGCACCAAGCACCTGACCGGAGTCGCGTATCATTCGCCGCGACATACACGAGCGATTGTGATTGTGGGCTCTGCTCCATGGCGTCGGGTAGTCTGTGCAGAACAAGCACTCTAAAACAACGACAACGACGACGACAGCAGCACTGTGTAAATGGACACACGAGGTCTCTTGTCCGCCTTGGAAGGACAGGAGCGCCAACAGACGCACCGCACGTATCTTCTTGCTTGGAGCGCATACTGTCTGTCTGTCGATCGGTCATGTGCGTTTGACGCGCCGGTACGACAAGCAGTGGCCTGATAAGCAGGAGGCGAGTGAGAGGCGCACACGTTTGCTGTCGAGACACAGCTGGCTGTCTCTTTGCGAGCGGCACGTGCCTGTCAAACGCCGATGATCGATAACGAAGATACTCGTTGCTGAGAGCGAGCGCCAACCATCACTCGCATAGATCGGAGAGATGCTGTCGTCTCTTGAGACCTGACTCAGTCGTGCCACACCGCCCCTGTCTCGCACAAAGCACGCCGCCCGGTGCTCAGTGCTCGGTGCGCGCCAGCCTGCCGCTCAGGATCAACGTCTTGTATGTACTAGTATCTCGCTCGTACAGCAACGAGCTGGTTCATTGCAGAGCAAACACTCTCTCCTGAGCAGCCTGGAAGGCAGACGCGCTGCCGACGAACGAACTTACGACGCTTGTCGTTGCTGTGGGTGAGCCTCGAGTCCCACTCAGCGCCGGCTGCGCCAACCAAGCCAACCAAGCCACGACGACCACCCGCGAGTGGGAGGGAGTCAAGTTCGAATCAACGCTGGCACCCGCACTCACGTTCTACTTGCAAACACTCGTCGTCTCGGCCGCAGCGAAGAGCGTGCGCACGAAAGCGCCGGCTGGTTCATGTGATGCGCTCGCCAGCTGGCTAAGGTTCGGGTGGAGCGCCAGTCGGCTCGCAACCGCGACCGCTCTAGCGCGTTGTGCGTCAACGACGCAGCCGCGGCGCACAGCCACAGCACACAAGTAACAGCACACAGCTTGGTGTCCGCTCCCACCTCGCCTCACTCTTCGATTTGCTGTGCTCGCCGCACTCCTTGGTCCACCACTTCTCGGTTCGCAAGTCAAGAACAGCGCCATGAGTAAACTGCTCCAGACGACAGCGTCGCCGCGAAGCCGAGGCTACGGCACGCTCGAGACGCGTCCAACAAACGGCTACGCAAGAGCGTCGTTCCTCTCGAAAGCGTTCTTCTCGTACGTGATCCCGCTCTTCGAGACCGGGAACAAGCGCCAGCTCCACATGGACGACATGTGGGAGCTCGAAGGCGACAACAGGGCTGTAGCTGCGTTCGAAGCGTACAACCGCGCCTTTGTCAAACACAACGGGTCGATTGTGCGCGCCACAGTCGCAGTGTACGGCCGCGCATTCTTCCTGTGTGGTCTCGCCGCGCTCTTCACTGTCGCTTGCGCCGTGTTCGCGCCAGCCGTGCTGCACCACGTGATCGACGCGTTCACGGCACCAGAGATCGACATGGAGGACCTCGCGCTCTGGCTCGGCGCGTTCTTCGTGTCGCGGTTGCTGAACGCCGTCGTGACGGCGCAGATGGAGTTCTACATCGAAGTTGTTGCGCTGCGTCTGACCGTCGCGCTCAAGTCGATTGTGTTCCGCAAGGCCGTTCGCCGCAGCACTCGGAGCAAGGGCGACGCAAACGCTGTGGACATCTCGAACCTGTACACTTCGGACGTCGAAGACGTGCTCGAGGCCGCGTTCCAGATCAACAACGCCTGGATCTTGCCGCTGCAGATCGGCGCTGTCATCTATATGCTCTACGCGGTGATCGGCCTCGCGGCGTTCGCTGGTCTCGGCGTTGTCGCGCTCTCGACGCTTGTGAGCTTCTACATCGCGACGGCGTCTGGCGACACGTTCGACGACATGATGAAGCGCAAGGACCAACGCATGAAGATGGTGAAGGAGGTCTTTGGCGCGATCCAGATCGTGAAGCTGAACGCGTGGGAGGACAAGTTCGCCGACAAGATCAACAAGCTGCGCGCGGTCGAGCTCAATGCCGTGGCGCGGTTCGTCTACATCACGGCAGCCTCGATCTTCATGCTCTGGGCGTCGCCGATCTTCGTGTCCACGATCTCGTTCACCGTCTACTCTATTGTCATGGGCGAGACGCTGACGGCCGCCAAGGTCTTCACAGCCATCGCGCTCTTCAACGCCATTCGCGAGCCACTGCGCGCTCTGCCAGATGTCCTCCAGACACTCGTCCAAGCCACAGTCTCTCTGAAGCGCATGACCGAGTACCTCGCGCTCGACGAGTACGACGCGAGCAACGTCACGCGCGAGGACGCGTCGCAGCCGGACGACGTCGTGATTGCGATCGAGAACGGCAGCTTCGGGTGGAGCCAGGACGCGCCGGCGCTGCTCACGGACGTGAACCTGCGCGTGCAGCGAGGCGACTTGGTGGTGGTGCACGGCGCGGTCGGGAGCGGCAAGTCGACGCTGTGTTCGGCGCTGCTGGGCGAGACGGAGAAGCTGTCGGGCCGCGTGTTTGTGCGCGGGAGCTGCAAGGTGGCGTACTACTCGCAGCAGACGTGGATCCAGAACATGACGATCCGCGAGAACATCCTGTTCGGCAACGCCTTTGACGCGCGCAAGTACGAGCGCGTGCTGGACGCGTGCGGGTTGGTGCCGGACCTCGCGGGCTTCCCGGGCGGCGACGCGACCGAGATCGGGCAGAAGGGCGTGAACCTGTCGGGCGGCCAGAAGGCGCGCCTCTGCCTCGCGCGCGCGTGCTACTCGGACGCGGACGTGCTCATCCTCGACTCGCCGCTCGCGGCCGTGGACGCCGTGGTGCAGAGCGAGATCTTTGGCAAGTGCATCTGCGGTCTGCTCGAGCGCAAGACGGTCGTGCTCGTGACGCACAGTCCGGACATCATCGCGTCCGAGGCGGCCAACTACAAGGTGCTCGTGCAGGACGGCGCGCTCTCAGGCGAGCGCCGGGACGTCACGCAGCCGCGCAGCACGTACGCGCCGGCGCTGTCGCCGCGCGAGGTGAAGGAGGCGCACGAGCACGAGACGGAGGAGAGCAAGGCGGCGCTGGCGGACGCCGGTCGGCTTGTGGACGACGAGGAGCGCGAGGAGGGCCGCGTGTCGAAGGAGGTCTTCCTCGAGTACTTCAAGTCTGTTGGAGGACTCAAGATGTGCGTCTTGCTGCTTCTCGTGCAGACGCTGTGGCAAGCGTTCCAGATCGGCAGCGACTTCTGGCTGAGCCACTGGACGGGCCAGAAGACCGAGGCGTACGACAAGGACCGGACCGAGCACAACATGAAAGTGTACGCGCTCCTGGGCGCCGGCGCGGCGCTGATGGTGCTTGCGCGCGCAGTGACGATCTCGTACTTGGGACTACGTGCATCGCGCTCGCTCTTTAGTGCGATGACCGCGTCGCTGCTGAGTGCACCGCTGCGGTTCTTTGACGCGAACCCGATCGGCCGCATCGTGAATCGGTACAGCGACGACATCTCAGCGATCGACTTCCGCGTGCCGTTTGCCTTTGGGACCGTGGCGTCGATGGGGTTCTTCACAGTCTTCCAGCTCGCCACTGCCGTCTACATGGTCAAGTACCTCGGCGTGCTGATCGTCCCGCTCCTGATCGTCTACGTCAAGATCGGGAACTTCTACCTCGCGCCGTCGCGCGAGATCTCGCGGCTCTGGAAAGTCGCCGACTCGCCGCTTCTGAGCCACGTGGCCGAGATCGAAGAGGGCGTGACGGTGGTCCGAGCATTTGGAGCCCCGTACGTGGAGCGCGCGCTCATGGAGAACCTCAAGCGCCTCGATACGACGAACCGCATCTGGTTCATCATGATCATCGGCGAGCAGTGGTTCAAGATCCGCATGCAGCTCATCGGCTGCGGCGTCGTGATTGTCATCGTCTCGGGACTCGTGTACCTCCACGCGTACCTGTCTCCTGGGCTCGTCGGGCTCGCGTTCAGCTACGCACTCGGCGTTGACGGAAGCATCGGCTCGCTCGTCCAAGCATGGTCGCGTCTGGAGATCTGCATGGTCAGTCCCGAGCGCATCGCCGAGTACGCGAGGCTCCCAGCGGAAGGCTCCGACAAGCTACTCGCGATCGAACCTGCCACGTCGTGGCCGCAGCACGGGTCGGTCTCATTCGAAAACGTGGCGTTCAGCTACAAGCCTGGCGCGCCGGCCGTGCTCAAGGGTCTGTCGTTCGAGATCAAGGCGAACGAGAAGATCGGTATCGTCGGCCGCACGGGCGCCGGCAAGTCGAGTCTCACGATGGCGCTGTTCCGCATCAACGAGCTGGACGCCGGTCGCATCCTGATCGACGGCGAGGACATCTCGAGCATGCCGCTGCGGTCGCTGCGGTCGCGTCTGTCGATCATTCCACAGGCGCCGGTGCTGTTCAAGGGCACGCTGCGCGCGTACATGGACCCGTTCGAGGAGTACTCGGACGCGCAGATCTGGTCGGCGTTCGAGAAGGTGGAGATGAAGGAGCAGGTCGCGGCGCTCGAGCAGCAGCTGGGGTACGAGCTGAGCGAGAACGGCGAGAACTTCAGCGTCGGCGAGCGGCAGATGCTGTGCATGGCGCGCGCGCTGCTCACGCAGACGCGGATCGTGGTCATGGACGAGGCCACGGCGTCGATCGACCACGCGACGGAGAAGAAGCTCCAGGCCATGATCACGCGCGACTTCCAGGACGCCACGGTGCTCACGATTGCGCACCGCCTCGCGACCGTGCTCGACTCGGACCGCATCATGGTGCTGCGCGACGGCCAGGTGGTCGAGTTCGACTCGCCGCGGAACCTCGTCAAGGACCCCACGGGCGTCTTCTACGAGCTCGCGAAGGAGGGCGGCTACCTCGATCGCTTGCTGTAGTAGGTGCGGTTATGGTGAGTGGTACTGCGTAGTAGGCGATGTAGCGCGATTGGCTTTGGTACTGGACAGCTTGATACGTTCGGCAACTACAAGTACGTACATGTGTACGTACTTGTAGTTGCATGTAACAGTAGTATGCAACGAGCGAGAGTTAGTAAGTACAAAAGTTACACAAGAGAATTACAAAATATTAACTGATGGTTTTCAAAGAATCACGAAAGTAACCACAGCTTGCTTTATCACGCGATTCCCTCGTGATACTTGCTATGTGGTTGAGAAAATCTCGTGATAAATCGTTTCGCGAACATTCGATGTTTCCGATTCCATACAAACACCAAGTTGGTTTGGCATCATACAACCGTCAAGATGTTTTCAAGCTCAAGTGCCAATTGCACTCACAACGCAAAAGAAGCTCGGACCCCAATCGATCCATCACATCTTCTTCTCACATCGTAGCTATGGTGCGTCTGCGTCTGCGCATGTGTGTGTGCTCAAGTCCCTCGCAATGCATCAACGATCTCTAACGCGTTCTCTATTGCGCGCAGGCTGACGCGTGGAAAGCAAAGGGCAATGCCGCGCTCAGCGCCGGGAACGCGCACGAGGCGGTCGAGTGCTACACGAAGGCGATTGAGCTCAACCCGAACGACCACGTGTTCTTCTCGAACCGCTCGGCCGCGTACCTCTCGATGGACGACGCGCAGCACGCGCTCGAGGACGCCGATGCGTGCATCAAGGTCAAGGGCGACTGGGCCAAGGGCTACGCGCGCAAAGGCGCGGCGCTGCACGCGCTGCGTCGGTACGACGACGCCATTGCTGCGTACGAGCAGGGCCTCGGCGTCGAGGCGAGCAACGCGGCGTGTCTGAACGGCATTGACGAGGTGAAGAAGGCGAAGGCGTCGCCGCCGCCGTTCAACCCGTTCGCGAACGCGTTTGGGCCCGACATGTTCGGGAAGATCGCGACGAACCCGCGCCTGTCGCCGTACTTGAGCGACCCGGACTTTGTCGCGAAGCTCCAGGCGATCCAGCGCGACCCGTCGGCGATCAACGTCCACCTCTCGGACCCGCGCGTCATGACGGTGCTCGGCGAGCTCATGGGTCTGAACGTCAACATGGCCGAGGACGCGGCTGGCGCAGACGAGAGCGCGGCGTACTCGGTGCCGCCGCCAGCAGCTGCGACGCCATCGAAGGAGTCGGAGCGCCCTGCGACGCCAGAGCCGATGGACGAAGACCTGACGGAGGAGGAGATTGCGCTGCGCGAGGCGAAGAAGGCGGCTGAGGCGGCCAAGCAGCGCGGCAACGACCTGTACAAGCAAAAGAAGTTCCCAGAGGCGATCGCGTGCTACACAGAGGCGATCGAGAAGGACCCGACGAACCTCTCGTACGTGAGCAACCTCGCGGCCGTGAAGCTCGAGATGGGCGACTACGACGCGTGCATTGACGACTGCAAGTACGTACCTCTTCACATTGCGTCGCGTATGATACGAGCCGATGGATCTGTCACGTATGACAAGAGGCATTCTGTCAGTTACAAACGCAAATGACTCATGTGCGTGTACTGTACAACTCGGTTTGTAGAAAAGCGATCGATGTTGGACGCGCGCACCGCGCCGACTACGCGCTGATCGCCAAGGTGTACGTGCGCATCGGCAACGCGTACTTGAAGAAGGGCAAGGACGTGGCGAACCTCATGGCCGCCATTGACGCGTACGAAGGCGCGCAGATGGAGAACCGCACGAAGGACGTTGAGCGCAAGATCAAGAACCTCCAGCTCGAGCTCAAGAAGGCGAAGGACCTCGCGTACATTGACCCAGAGCTCGCGCTCGCAGCGAAGAACGAAGGCAACGACTTCTTCAAGGCCGGCGACTTTCCAAAGGCCGTTGAGCGATACACGGAGGCGATCAAGCGCGACCCGAGCAGCGCCGTGTACTACGCGAACCGCGCGGCCGCGTACACAAAGCTGACGTCGTTCGTGGAGGCGAAACGCGACTGCGAGAAGGCACTCGAGCTCGACCCGAAGTACGTGAAGGCGTACAGCCGCCTCGGCGCGATCCAGTTTTTCATGAAGGAGCTCCACAAGGCGCGCGAGAGCTACGAGAAGGGCCTGGCGCTCGACCCGAACAACTACGAGTGCCAAGAGGGTCTGCGCAACGTCGTGTACAAGATCCAGAGCGGCGAGACGGATGAAGAGCGCGCGGCGCACGGGCTCGCGGACCCAGAGATCCAGGGCATCTTGCGCGACCCAGTCATGCAGAACGTCCTGAACGACTTCCAGACGGACCCGGTCGCGGCGCAGCGCCACTTGCAGAACCCGGGCATCTTGGCCAAGATCGAGAAGCTCATTGCCGCTGGCGTGCTCCAGACCAAGTGAGCTGCCCGGTCGCCAGACGGCGGTGTGTAGGCGTAGGCGACCCCGTTCGAGCGTCGCGATCAATGCTAGTGCTCAGTGTCTCCATCGTCGCCTCTCGTCTCCATGCTCCTCGACGCAGCATGTGGCCGCGTTTCTTGTGTGTTGGACTGTGGGTACGTGAAAGGTCACTGGGTTACGCTGACATGGATACATGTTGACATTATCACCAGCGTAACCAAGGACGACATCACTGGTTGTCACTCGCTACGATCAATGCGAGGAGTGCTCCAAGTCTCTCTCTTCTCTTCTCTCTTAGGACGCTCTGGGTGTCTCTCCTCCGTCTCCTCCTCCTCCTACGTCTCGTTCTCGTTCTCCTCTGACGCACCAAAGAGCTGCTCAAAGCACCGCACAAAGTCGCTGAACGCGAGCGTCTGCGCCTCGAACGGCGGCGGTCGGACGCACTGGCGCTGCACGAGCGCCTCAAGCACAGCGTCAGTGCTGCTGAACAATGGCACTGGTGTAGCGTGAGCTGACACTGACGATGTTACTGCTGGCGGTGCGAGCATCCGCAACGCGTCGGCTGCTGTCACGACCGCCACGCGGCCGTCGGCGTCCGGTCGCAAGCGCAGGAACACGCTCCGGAGCAGCACGTGCGAGGTCTCGAACGCCGCGAGTGCCTGCTGCAGCGCAATACGCCGCGCTTGGAGCGGCAGCAGCCGCGCGCGCTCGCGCTCGAGCTCGAGCGTCTTGGTGTGGTTCGCGTCGCTCACGCGCGTGCACGCCGTCTCGAGCTTGCGCAGGTCTCTCTCGAGCTTAGCTTTTATCGCAACGGCGTCCTTGTCCTTCGTGGCGCTAGCGCTAGTGTCCTTCGCACCGGCGCTGTTGTTGTTGGTACTGCTGTTGCTGTAGTTGTTGTTGTTGCTGCTGGTGGCGCTGTTGCTGTTGTTGTTGGTGACGTCAGTCGTCGTGAGCCCAGCCGCCATTGGGTCGCTACTCTTCGCTGCTGTCGCTCCTCCTCCTCTTGCTCCTCTTGCTCCTTTGACTGCTGCTGCGCCACTCAGAGCTGCCGCCTGCTGTCTCTGCTGTCTCTGCTGTCTCTGCTGCTGCGCATTGAGTAGCGTGCGCTTGGTCTCCAGGAGCTTTGCGATCTCGACTTGGACGTCCACAAGCGACCAGAGGTCTCGTCGCGGCACGCGCGCGAGCGGAGCACGGCGCTGCTCGCACTGGCGCTCGCGCTCTTGGATGGCGCGCTGCTTTGCTTGGGCACATGCGCGGAGCTGCTCGTCATTGTTCATTCGTTGTAGTTGGTGGTCGTGCCATCGCAGTGTCCAGTCGACGTGGTCGCGTCGCCATTGAGAGGCATCAAGAGGCGTCGAGAGGCGTCGAGAGCACAGGAACATGGACGTGAGGACGCGCGGACGCATGATCAAGTGAGTCGACAAGGTCGAGTCGTAGAGAGATTGAGTGAGAGAATGAGAGAGAGACAGACAGGAGCTCACTCGCTCGCTCGTTCGCCAGTCGGTCTGGCGTACCTCAAAGAGCTCCTGCTTGCGCTGCTGTGACACGAGCTTCTGGTCGAGCACGCGCTCGCGCCAGTCGGCTGCAGTCTGTGGCGCTGACGCCATACCACGAGACGACAACATGGATGGTGACGATGTCTGGCTGAGCACGCTCGCGAGCGTCACGCGCGTCTTGAGGTCCTCGAGCTCGCGCTTGAGACTGGCGCTACGCGTCTGTTTGGCGCGGAGCTGCTGCTCGAGCGCCGCGTGCTCGTGCGCGAGCGTCTGCTTCTCGAGCTCGAGCGCCTGGCGCATCTCGCGCAGCGTCTCGGCGTCGCGGAAGAACACGGCGTTTGAGACGTGCAGAGCAGTGGCAGCAGAGCGTGTGCGTGGCTTTGGTTGTTGCTCTTGCTGTTGCTTCTTGTGCTCTTGTTGTTGCTGCTCTTGTAGGACGTTTGCTGCTGGAGAGTGGCGAGCATCATCGTCCATGTCACTGTCATTGTCACTGCTGTTGTTGTTGTCTTGATGGCGTTCCGGCGAAGGACGCGCTGCCTTCTTCACGTTCTCAACATTGACAGCAGCAGTAGCTCTAGTGGCAGTGGCAGCGGTGTCCAAGTGCTTGCGCTCGCTCTCCTGTTCACTGTCGCCACCATCGCCATCGCCATCGCCATCGCCATCGTCAAACTCGTCGGCGTAGTCGGCGTCCGTGTACGCAGAAGGCGGCGGTTCCTGGCTCCAGATGCGCGGGTGGGACTCTGTCGGTGCGTCCAACGCGCGCAGTGAGGACTCGGGGACGCTCGTGAGCGGCGGAGCGATGAACTTGATGAGCGTCTCGCCACTCGCGTCCTGTGGTAGTGAGGACGTGCAGCGTTCGCAAGACACAGTCGCGTGTGTATTGAGAGAGAGAGAGAGACAGCATGAGCAAGAGTGTGTGAGAGAGAAGAGAGACACAAGGTACGAACGACCTCACAGATGCACATGCACTTGTACACCTTAGACACTTGTGCACACTGATGCACCTCCCACTGCTCCTCGCCGTCGTCGTATATCACGAAGTAGCCGTCGGCTGGCGCGAACGTGGCGATCGTGCCGTCAAACCACTCGCCCTCGCCCTCCCAGTACACTTGCACGCGCCAGCCGACGCGCTGCGCTGGCGCCACGAGCTCGTGGGTCGCCATCGTGTGCGCAGAGCTGTCGTGTTGCGTCGTGGACCACGAGTCGTAGGTGTCAAGCGTCTGCTCTGTGCCGCTACTGCCAGCGCATCCACGCGCCGGTCGCAGCGCCAGCAGCGTCAGTGTCGAGCGTCTGAAGCGCCGAGTCCAAACGCCAGCAACGTCTGAGGTGTCGGCTGTCGAGAGCTCAAGAGCGTCTCAAAGCGTCTTGAAGCGTCGAGTCGTCTGCACTCGCGCCGCCTTGAACACGAGTGAGTGCGTCGCAAGGAGCCATCGCAGCGTCCTCTTGGCTATCGATCGAGTGCCTATGGAGACAGCGCAGTGGTGGTGCGGGTCGAATGCAGAACCCTCGTCATGGTCGTGCTTTGGTCCATGGACTGCGAGTGCTCGTCGCGAGTTCGACTCGAGTCCCTTGCGACTATGTGAGGGGGAGTGAGTGCAAGAGCGCGCAAGTGCGAAGAGAGCGAGAAGCACGAGACGACGATCGTGTTGATGGACGCCACGGCATTCACACACACTCGAGAGTCGCGCTTGAAGTGCCGCCACAGACCACCACTACCCAGCAGCAGCAAGTGGACGTCCATGCAGTTGCCGATCTGCATCTGTCGCACGACCACGCGCGAGTCGCTCATGTGCTGTCATGGGAAGCCAAGTTGTTGATCTCCAACGCAATGTGCGCTTCTTCTCATGATTGATCATCATGCTCATCGCCTGCTGCATACTGTGGTGGTGCCTCTCACTGTCGTCGTTGCGAACGACATCAACGACATTGAGAGCGCGACGTCGAGGGAACTTGGTGAAGAGGAACCCAATGGGAATGGAATGGGACTTCATGTGAGCCATGTGCACATGGCGCCGCCAAGCGAGCGAACAGCTGTTTCGAGACAGACGCCCATGTGCCGACGCCGAAGCAGCAGCGCGTGCAAGCGATTGTGAGCTGCTGCTCCACACTTGCACTTGCACTTGCGCGCGCTTGTGTTGAGCGTCGAGACTCGAGACGACGTGCGCTCATGCGCGCATGAGGTGGGGAGCATGAGGTGCGTCGTCAACGCGAAGCAAGGCACGTCGTGCGTGGTGGTGCTGTGTGCTCATGTACGTGGTAGTGATAAATACGAGGGACTGAAGAGGATGGGTCGATTCAGAATCCAGCGTGTTTGTGCGACAAAAGCGAGGGGATTGTCATTCGTCAAAACAAATAGTAGCATTGAACTTGCAATTTGTATGTCATGCTTGAATACATTCATATGCACATATGCACTTGTTTTGTGTATAGTATACAATTTTCAAAGCTATGAAATGCGTGTTTGAGTGACTCGTTCGCCGTCGAAGCCATTCATCAACTCGCCGTGCCGCGCACAAGCACCGAGAAGCTCCCGCCGCCCGCTCTCCACATCCCACGACCTCCCTCTCTCCACCTCCTTCTTCACATCGTTAAGATGGCGTTTGCAACCGAGTCGAACGTCGTCGCCAAGCCATTTCTCGCAGCCGTCGGTGCGCTCGAGAAGGAAAAGCAAAAGCTCCACGCGTCGATCGTCCGGACGCTCGCCAAGTGCACGCCCGGGTGGGCCGACGCGCACCCAGACGACGTCGACGTGAACCACATTGGCGGCGCAATGACGAACCTCATCTTCACGGTCTCGAAGCCGTCGGGCGAGAACGCAGACGTGCTCGTGCGCATCTACGGCGAAGGCACGGACTCGTTCTTCGTGCGCACGGACGAGACGCGGCTGTTTGAGCTCCTGTCGACCAAAGACATTGGCATTGCGCTCCTCGGTGAGTTTGGCAACGGCCGCGTCGAGCGCCTCATCCACGGCACGACGTTCACGAACAAGCAGATGCGCGACGCTGCGTTCGTGCCGCAGATCGCGCGCAAGATGTGCGTGTTTCATGGCCTCGACGTTGCGATCGACCGCGCGCCGCGGTACTTGACTGAGCCGCGTCGGTTGCTCGCAATCGCGCGCAAGAAGTGCACGGACGCGCGGTTCACGGACGCGATCGACTTTGACGCCATGGCGCGCGAGATCGACGAGCTAGAGGCGCTGCTCGCGACGATCCCGTCGCCGATTGTCTTGAGCCACAACGACCTGCAGTACGGCAACCTCATGAACACGCCCAGTGGCGTCGTGCTCATTGACTTTGAGTACACGTCGTACAACCCGCGCGGCTTTGACCTTGGGAACCACTTCTGCGAGTGGGCGTACGACTACCACAAGACGATCAACCCGCACTTGGGCGACTTTGCCAAGTACCCGAGCGTAGCGCAGCAGCGCGCGTTCTGCCGCGCGTACTTGGCGCAACAACTTGGCGGTGACGACGCAGCAGACGACGACGCGCGCGTGAGCGACGCTGCGGTCGACGCGCTCCGGCGCGAAGCGAACGCCTACAGCCTCGCGTCGCACATCTTCTGGGGCATCTGGGGCTTCATCCAGGCCACGCAGTCGGAGATCGACTTTGACTTCTTTGCGTACGGCAAGTGCCGGTACGACGCGTTCAAGGCGCGCACGACGTTCAAGCAGAACGACGACGACGAGTCGTAGATGCGTGACGTAGTAGGACTGAGTAGTAGTAGGCGCGTGATCGTAGGAATGACCAAGAAGAGCTCTCGCTCTCGCTCTTTGCAGACGATGGAGCTGATCATGAGGAGCGTACGTGGTGCTGGAGTTCACTTGCACTCACTCCCCCTCACATAGTCGCAAGGGACTCGAGTCGAACTCGCGACGAGCACTCGCAGTCCATGGACCAAAGCACGACCATGACGAGGGTTCTGCATTCGACCCGCACCACCACTGCGCTGTCTCCATAGGCACTCGATCGATAGCCAAGAGGACGCTGCGATGGCTCCTTGCGACGCACTCACTCGTGTTCAAGGCGGCGCGAGTGCAGACGACTCGACGCTTCAAGACGCTTTGAGACGCTCTTGAGCTCTCGACAGCCGACACCTCAGACGTTGCTGGCGTTTGGACTCGGCGCTTCAGACGCTCGACACTGACGCTGCTGGCGCTGCGACCGGCGCGTGGATGCGCTGGCAGTAGCGGCACAGAGCAGACGCTTGACACCTACGACTCGTGGTCCACGACGCAACACGACAGCTCTGCGCACACGATGGCGACCCACGAGCTCGTGGCGCCAGCGCAGCGCGTCGGCTGGCGCGTGCAAGTGTACTGGGAGGGCGAGGGCGAGTGGTTTGACGGCACGATCGCCACGTTCGCGCCAGCCGACGGCTACTTCGTGATATACGACGACGGCGAGGAGCAGTGGGAGGTGCGTCAGTGTGCACAAGTGTCTAAGGTGTACAAGTGCATGTGCATCTGTGAGGTCGTTCGTACCTTGTGTCTCTCTTCTCTCTCACACACTCTTGCTCATGCTGTCTCTCTCTCTCTCTCAATACACACGCGACTGTGTCTTGCGAACGCTGCACGTCCTCACTACCACAGGACGCGAGTGGCGAGACGCTCATCAAGTTCATCGCTCCGCCGCTCACGAGCGTCCCCGAGTCCTCACTGCGCGCGTTGGACGCACCGACAGAGTCCCACCCGCGCATCTGGAGCCAGGAACCGCCGCCTTCTGCGTACACGGACGCCGACTACGCCGACGAGTTTGACGATGGCGATGGCGATGGCGATGGCGATGGTGGCGACAGTGAACAGGAGAGCGAGCGCAAGCACTTGGACACCGCTGCCACTGCCACTAGAGCTACTGCTGCTGTCAATGTTGAGAACGTGAAGAAGGCAGCGCGTCCTTCGCCGGAACGCCATCAAGACAACAACAACAGCAGTGACAATGACAGTGACATGGACGATGATGCTCGCCACTCTCCAGCAGCAAACGTCCTACAAGAGCAGCAACAACAAGAGCACAAGAAGCAACAGCAAGAGCAACAACCAAAGCCACGCACACGCTCTGCTGCCACTGCTCTGCACGTCTCAAACGCCGTGTTCTTCCGCGACGCCGAGACGCTGCGCGAGATGCGCCAGGCGCTCGAGCTCGAGAAGCAGACGCTCGCGCACGAGCACGCGGCGCTCGAGCAGCAGCTCCGCGCCAAACAGACGCGTAGCGCCAGTCTCAAGCGCGAGCTCGAGGACCTCAAGACGCGCGTGACGCTCGCGAGCGTGCTCAGCCAGACATCGTCACCATCCATGTTGTCGTCTCGTGGTATGGCGTCAGCGCCACAGACTGCAGCCGACTGGCGCGAGCGCGTGCTCGACCAGAAGCTCGTGTCACAGCAGCGCAAGCAGGAGCTCTTTGAGGTACGCCAGACCGACTGGCGAACGAGCGAGCGAGTGAGCTCCTGTCTGTCTCTCTCTCATTCTCTCACTCAATCTCTCTACGACTCGACCTTGTCGACTCACTTGATCATGCGTCCGCGCGTCCTCACGTCCATGTTCCTGTGCTCTCGACGCCTCTCGACGCCTCTTGATGCCTCTCAATGGCGACGCGACCACGTCGACTGGACACTGCGATGGCACGACCACCAACTACAACGAATGAACAATGACGAGCAGCTCCGCGCATGTGCCCAAGCAAAGCAGCGCGCCATCCAAGAGCGCGAGCGCCAGTGCGAGCAGCGCCGTGCTCCGCTCGCGCGCGTGCCGCGACGAGACCTCTGGTCGCTTGTGGACGTCCAAGTCGAGATCGCAAAGCTCCTGGAGACCAAGCGCACGCTACTCAATGCGCAGCAGCAGAGACAGCAGAGACAGCAGAGACAGCAGGCGGCAGCTCTGAGTGGCGCAGCAGCAGTCAAAGGAGCAAGAGGAGCAAGAGGAGGAGGAGCGACAGCAGCGAAGAGTAGCGACCCAATGGCGGCTGGGCTCACGACGACTGACGTCACCAACAACAACAGCAACAGCGCCACCAGCAGCAACAACAACAACTACAGCAACAGCAGTACCAACAACAACAGCGCCGGTGCGAAGGACACTAGCGCTAGCGCCACGAAGGACAAGGACGCCGTTGCGATAAAAGCTAAGCTCGAGAGAGACCTGCGCAAGCTCGAGACGGCGTGCACGCGCGTGAGCGACGCGAACCACACCAAGACGCTCGAGCTCGAGCGCGAGCGCGCGCGGCTGCTGCCGCTCCAAGCGCGGCGTATTGCGCTGCAGCAGGCACTCGCGGCGTTCGAGACCTCGCACGTGCTGCTCCGGAGCGTGTTCCTGCGCTTGCGACCGGACGCCGACGGCCGCGTGGCGGTCGTGACAGCAGCCGACGCGTTGCGGATGCTCGCACCGCCAGCAGTAACATCGTCAGTGTCAGCTCACGCTACACCAGTGCCATTGTTCAGCAGCACTGACGCTGTGCTTGAGGCGCTCGTGCAGCGCCAGTGCGTCCGACCGCCGCCGTTCGAGGCGCAGACGCTCGCGTTCAGCGACTTTGTGCGGTGCTTTGAGCAGCTCTTTGGTGCGTCAGAGGAGAACGAGAACGAGACGTAGGAGGAGGAGGAGACGGAGGAGAGACACCCAGAGCGTCCTAAGAGAGAAGAGAAGAGAGAGACTTGGAGCACTCCTCGCATTGATCGTAGCGAGTGACAACCAGTGATGTCGTCCTTGGTTACGCTGGTGATAATGTCAACATGTATCCATGTCAGCGTAACCCAGTGACCTTTCACGTACCCACAGTCCAACACACAAGAAACGCGGCCACATGCTGCGTCGAGGAGCATGGAGGAGCTGAACCAGTTCCTCAACAGCGTTGAAGCGAGCGCGCGGCGCATCCTCAAGCAGCAGCACAAGAAGCAGCAAGAGCTTGCAGTGCGCGATCGCGTCGCGCTTGCACGCAGCGGCGCCAAGTACGCGGCGCCGAGTCCCAGCAGCAAAGACTGCGTCTCGCGCGACGAGCTCCGCGCGTCGTACGGCTCGCTCATTGTCGCTGCGTCGGCGTCGCACAAGCCGCCTGACTCACCTGCTGCAGGACGGCGGAGCGAGCACGCGAGCGAGCCGAATGGCGACACTGACAACGACGACGACAACAACAGCGCGCTCTTGCCGCGTCTGCCGCAGTCGAGCGGAGCTGAACCGCTGCGCAGCGCCGCACCGACCGGCTCGTTCCTCCCTGCGCTCGGCAAGAGCCATCAGCAGCAGCAGCAACTCAAGAAAGATGCGGCTGCGAGTGCGATTGAGGCGGCGAAGCGCGCGAACCGCGACCGGCGCGCGAGCACCAAAATCCTCGCGTCGCCGCTCTACAAGTCGCTCGCCAAGGGCAAGATCGAGGCGCCGAGCTTTGGCTCGCCGCAAGCGCTCAAGAAGGCGCTCCGCGACGCCGACCACGTCGGCATTCTGCTCCGGAAGATGGGACTGCGCAATCCCGCGGCGTCGCCGTCGCAGCGACCGGACCACGCCGTCGAACGCCGCATGTGCAACGCGTGCTGGGCACAGCCGCACAAGCTCACGGGCTGCGAGCACCACGGCCGCGTGATGCCGGCACCTGGGACCCAGGACGCTGTGCTCCAGAGCCTCGAGCTCCAGGGCCCCAAGTCCTGGCTCTCAGACGACCTCTTTGTCAAGTACCGATCCGAGTCAGACCGTGAAGCGCTCTGGACGGCGTTCCAGCAGCTCCAAGACGCCGCCGCAGCAGCGTCGCAAGCGAGCGAGCTCGACGCATCCTCGCCGTCGCCACAGGCGCTCGCTGTTGTTCCTGTCGTGACGCGCCATCCGATCGTCGCCAAGTGCGCCGCGCAGCTCGAGCTCGAGAACCTCCGGACGCTCGCAGAGACGCGGCGGCGGAACCAGTCGAAGGCGTTCGTGTTTGACGTGAACCACCTCTGGCTCACGAACCTCGACCACTTCAGCGCTCGGGCAATGCGCGCAACGCGGCGGCAGCAGCAGCGCGCTCGTGCAGTCGCTCAAGGCCATGACGCCATCATTGGCGACGAGGACGACGAGGATCCGCTCGAGGCGCAGGCGCTGAGCGACCGGCGCGACGAAGCTGCGATCGCGCAGGGCTACTCGCAGATCCAGTCGATCTCGACGGCGCGTGCGCTGCAGCACGCCATCTTCCCAGAGTACGTTGGTGCCACAAGTAGTAGCAGTAGAGGCGCAACGCCAGGAGCAGGAGCGAGTCCTCAGCGCCGCATGAACCGACGCAAGCGGCCAAAGCCGTCGATCGAGCCACTCAGTCTCTTCATCTGCGGGCGATGGCGCCTCGATACGCAGCCAGATCCGCGCGACCTCGTACCGGGTGTCGCGATCACTGGCGCGCGCCGCGCGCTCTGGTGGCGCTACGCTCACGACGAAGACGACGCCGATGAGCTCACGAAAGTCGTCGCGATGTTCGGGCGCGACGCCGTGCTCTCGTCCTCGAACGCGATCCTCGTGTCCGTCGTGCTTGCGCTCGACGCGCCAGTGCTGGCGCCGCGCTGGTTCGCGTGGCACGTCGGCTCGCGCGCGCCGCCACCAACGCTTGCTCTCATATCCTCCCAGGCGTTCGACGTCGCGTACATCCCGTGCCGCGTCTCGCACTGCACGACGAGTCTCGTGCGCACGCCACTGCAGTCGCGTCTCGACACGCTCTTGCCAAGTACGATCGTATTGCTCAACACCGCCGCTGAGCCGAGCGACCACGTGCTCCAGCTCGACGAGCCGTATGGCCATCGCCGGCTCTGGCCCGAGTTCACAGCCGATGCGTTCCGCCAGTGGTGGCGCGTGCGCGAGACACTCCCACCCAACTACACTGTCATCCCGCAAGGCTGCAGCGTCCTCGCCGCACAGCCGAACGCCCCGGGTGTGTGCGGTCGCTTCTGCTGGCACGCGCCAGACGCCGTGCACGAGCTCCTCATCCGGCGCCGCGCTGAGCGCGACTACGTCTACATCGTGCACAACGACCGGCCGTGCGGCTCGAACACGCCCATGTACGTCGCCGTCTCGATGGCGCACGAAGCCATGGTCGGCGTGCACGCAGCAAAGCTCTCGGCGTACCTCGAGCTCGTAGCTGCGCGCCAGCGCCAGCGCGACTACGAGGCAAAGCTCGTCGAGATCGAGCAGAAGCTCGAAGTCGGACGCCTCGTGCTCGAAGCGAAGCGACAGGAGCAAAAGCGCATTGAGCAGGAGCTCGCGGCGGCGGCGGCGATCCGAGACGCGCATGGCAAGAGCAGCGACGCAAGTGCACTCGAGGAGTGGGATGCGCGGCTGCGAGCGTCTGTCGTGCGCGACGAGCAGAACGACTGGCAGCAGCGCGAGATCACGACCGACGGCAGCCAAGTGCTGTTCTACTACGCGCTGAACGCGCACTTGCCGCCGCTCGCGCGCTTCTCGTGGACGGGACCAGTGACCTGGCGCGACTCGCCGGAGGCGCAGGAGACTGACGAACCAGACGACACCAGCGGCGCGCTGACAGACCGGAGCGATGCGTCGTCGACCGTGAGTGACGCTGCAACGGAAGACGCACTCACAGCTCAGCAGCAAGCGACGAACGAAGCTATGGCGCAGCTCACGCGCGCGCTGCTCGAAGACGAGCAGTTCCTCTCGATCCTGAAAGACAAGCTCGGGCTCCCGGCGCTCGCGGCTGCGATGGAGGACCAGAGCCTCGCAAGTGCGCTGCAGTGCAAACCCGAGGCGCGACGGCGCAGCAGCGCACAGAGCATCGGCGACGCGAGTGCGCTGCAGCTCGACTGGGACGACCAGTTCGCTGCGCTGACAGAGGAGAGCGAGCGCGCGAGTGCGTCGCTCATGGCACGCAAGATGGCGAAGCTCCAGTTCGCGCCGGCCGTCACGAGCACCGCTGCGATGGCGCCGGGTGCGGGCTGGAAGCGCCTCAAAGTGTCGAAGCTCCCGCGCAACTTTGCTCGGAGCGTGTACACTGCGCACACGGAGGGACCGCGATCGGCGTTCATCAACCAGCCGAACCACGCGACGCCTGTGGGGATGCTCGACCCGGCCGAAGCGAGTGCGTACGAAGTGCCCGAGTTCATCCCGGAGCTCCGAGCGCTCCTGGTGCCAAAGGCGAACGCCGACTTGCAAGAGAAGAAGGCGATCTGGGCCGAGTACGAGCGCCTGCATCGGCCGCGCGTCGTGGCAGGTGCAGCGACCAACAGCGGCTCAGCCGCAGCGCGGACACCGCTCGACGAGCTGCTCGAGGGCGACCCAGCCGAGTCGCAGCTCTCGATGGAAGCGCGCGTGACGCAAGCCATCTTGTTTGCGCGCAACAACAACCTCGAAGGGCTCGAGAACGCGCTCGACGGCGGCGTGGACGTGAATGCGCGCGACAACTACGGCAACACGCTCTTCATCCTTGTGTGCCAGCAGGGGAACAAGCGCCTCGCGAAGCTCTTGCTCCGGCGCCGCGCAGACATGAACCTCCAGGTGCGCATTGTTGTTGTCGTTGTTGAACAACTTGTTGTTGCTGTTGATCGCAGTTGTTGTTGTTTGCAACTTGCACCCATTTGCACTCACTTGCAACTTGTTGTAGAACATGAACGGCAACACGGCGCTGCACTACCTCTACGAGTACAAGCACGTCGAGCTCGCCGAGTACCTCAAAGACAAAGGCGCTGGCGACACGATCCAGAACGCAGCAGGGCTCACGTGCTACGAGGGACTGAGCACAGACGCACTCGCGCAGCGCTAGTAGCGCAACCGCACGCGTTCAATACACGCAAATGGCAATGTGCAGTAAGTCAATGCGCGTGTACAATGCAAACAAGTCGTGTGTATTCAGCTGGTCGAGAGTGCGCGCAAGTGTAGCCAGTTGCACACACAACAATGCCTTGTCACAGCGGCTGCAAGTAGTTGCACCACAACGCGCGATGGCGTCTGTTGTGCAAACGTGCAGCGCATGCGCAAGTCGTCTAGTCGCTCTTCATCTTGTGCTTCTCCGCGTCCGTGAGGTTGTGGCGCTTGACGCGGCTGAAGGCGCCAATGTTCTTGTCAAAGACGTAGTCAAACATGACCTTGACCCACGACTCGTGCTGCGGCAGATTGTCGTAGAACTCAGGCGCGATCTCGCGCACCTTGTGAAGGCGCGAGCCCGGGACGTACGGGAAGTCGTGGTGCTCATTGTGGTACCCAACGTTGTACGTGAAGAAGTTGAGGATGCCGTAGTACGAGTACGTTTCGTACCCGAGCACAAAGACGTAGTGCTCGGCAATGAAGTGGCCCGCGACGGGGTGGATGCCCGAGCCAAAAAGCGAGCTGATGAAGAGGTACGCGAGCGACCAGCCGCCGCCGATCTTGTAGATGAAGAAGTTGTACGACATGCACGCGATCCAGTTGTAGAGCTCCCAGAGCCCTGGCGTCTTGGGGTTCACCACGAGCGGCCGGAAGCTGTAGAACAGGACCTGGAAGACCACGAAGAAGAACTTGGTGATCGTGTTGTTGAAGATCTTGCCCTCGATCGCAGTCGGGAGGTCCACGTCCACGCCCTCTTCGCCCTGGTACCGGTGGTGCTCCATGTGGTACCGCTTGAACGACACGGACGACGGCACGCCGATCGGCAAGTTCGCAAAGATCCCGAGCAAGCGGTTGTAGATCATCTTCTTGAAGCCCAAGTTGTGCGACAGCTCGTGCATCGACATCATCATGTTGTGGTTCGCCGTGCCGCCGACGATGTACGCAAGCGCGAGGTACGCTGGCCACGACAGGAACTGCGACTGGTACGCGCAGTACGTCTGCAGGAGCACAACAAAGAGCGTGACGTACTTGGTCTTCCAGCAGTGACCAAAGAGCTCCTTGATCTGCGGGTACTTGGCGAGAATGAGCTTGCGACGCGTCGCGTGCGGCTCGTCCGTGGCGACCCAGTGGAAGTCCTTCTGCGGCTCATGCGCGGCTACGAACGGCTTCTTGGACAGCAGCACGTCCATCGACGCGGCCGGGTTCTCGGTCGTCTCGGTCACTTTGCACATCGTGGTGGTACTGGACAAGAGCGACGCGCAAGCGAGAGCGAGAGACGGTGGCGGTGGCGGTGGAGGAAGAGGTGAAGGAGGGAGGGAGTCGAGCGACGACGACGACGACGGAGCCGGCTGCTGCTGCTGTCCTGCGTGGGCCGAGCGGTGCGAATCGCAAACTAAGCGGGCCACACACTCACTCACATGGCTTGTTGGCAGGCAGCGCGTCTCCTGCTGGCAAAGTCGCAGGGCATAGTCAACCGCTGTGCATCCAGTCTCGGCACGACAGCATACTCTCTGTCAGTGAGAGTCACTGTTGCGTCGGTGAAGAAGCGTGTATTTTAGCCACACACGGCTAATGCCACGTGCTGTGTCATGTGAGACTACGACGTAACAACTGGCTGTGCGACCAGCACGGCTCGATACATTCTAGAGGATACATTTGTGGCAGCAACTTGTAGACTCGCTTGTTGTATGTAATCGCGATGGTCGTGTAGTGTCCATATGACAGATAAATACGCGCGGACTTTCAAAAACACGCAAAAGGAACGCAGACGTGCGCCATACAAAAAGCGATATTAAACAGTCCCATTACACAGCAGGTTTTGGTTTGGTTGTCTTGATTTGGTTTGCACTTGGCGTTTGTATGGGAGCTCGAGACCTTGCTTTGCGATCCCACTCGACACGTTTGCGGTGGTCTTGCCTCACGCGACGACAAGCGAATCGCGTGCCGCCACGCTGGCGATGCCAAGACTTTTCATTGAGGCAGCGATTGCATTGTGTTTTGTGTGGCGACGACGACCAGGATGGATGGTGGTGGCACATTGAGTATCGAGACATGTGCAAGAGTGTGCTCAACACCATGCTATCAAAACATCAAGGTTTTTGTATTGGTCACTATCCGTTATGAACAGGTTTTTCGCATACTAAAACCAACATGTGAGACACACCTGCAAAACCGAGAGCTGTTGCTGCAACCTTCGTGACACATTCAGACCACATCACATGGCTACATACGCTCGATTCCTATCGATTATCATGCATAACGTCAAATTATATGTACATGGAGGAATGTGCAGCCCGGCATTCGAATCACACTGTTGACATCTCAATCTTGACATGGCTACACCTTGCGTGTATTTGCGATCCATCCAATACAACCAGCTCGTGCTCGCCCACAGCGTCAAGATGATCGTGAGCCAGGCACTAGTACACCACATAAACCTGAATGGCCAAACGAGCGGCACGGCACGCCCGGCGCTCACATTTGAATGGACATGGTGCTTTGATTCACCACATACGGCGACAGATAACGACGCTCTCACTAAGAGCACTGGGCGATACCCGAGGCTGCCTCGGATATATCGCTCACTACAGAGTGTTTGAGCAGCAGTACGACTGCTTTAGTGGCGACGGGGAGACGCTCGCTCAATTGTGAAGCAGACGTCAGGCTGGACGAGCAGCTGGAACAACCGGAGCGCTCGGTCTCAGGCTTGGCGACCATGTTGACAACAACAGCTCAGTAGTACTGACTTCAGTCACGTGTTGTTGCGACTCGAGTGCTGATGCATGGACAACTTTGGTCTTCTGGCTCATGATGGAAGAACGAGGAGGAACGCGAGACTTTGTTACTTGGAGCTCAGAGCCCATAGTCTTGGTGGGGGCAGCAACAAACAATCTCCTCATCTGTAGCAACAAGCTCTCACTCGGTGCGTGTACGATGTAGTCGCATCGTTCAGGTGTGCGGACGTCGCTGCGCTAAACAGGAGCGTTCTACCTCCTGCACCAGAGCGTCGCGGTGCTCAAGACGAAAGCCACAAGAGCAAGAGCGCACCGAAGGCGTGAGTCGCTAATCGCTCTGTCTGGTAGAGTCTCCTTCCAGACGTCTTGTGTCTTGCGTCGTTGCTGAGAGTGTCTACGCAAGAGAGCGACAGCGTCACATAACAGCAAACACACTGCGACTCAATCGGATCCAGCACAGCTTCGTACAGCGTACGATGACTACTGCAACACAAACACCTCAGATCACACAGACGCGACTGCACTCGATGTCATCGCGTCACTACACGGCTCTCGGTGCTCTCGCATGACCAGATGCGATGCGCCGTGGCGTCTGGCCACTTGCATCGAGCGCATGCAGACTCGCGCCATGCGACACCAGCGCTTGAGCGACGCGGACGTGTCTGAACTGCGCGGCGCAGTGAAGCGGTGTCGTGTGGGTCGCGTCCGCTGCATTCGCGTCTGCGCCGTGCTCGAGCAGCATGTGTACGACGTCTGCGTGACCTCTGCGTGCCGCGACGAGCAGCGGCGTCTCGAGCGTCGTTGTCGCGTAGTCCACAGTCGCACCATGCGCCAAGAGCGTCGCGACCACATGAGTGTGTCCTTCATGAGCAGCAGCATGCATTGGCGTGGCGTGGCGTGCGTCAGTAGCATCAATGGCTGCGCCGTTTGCCAGGAGCACATGTACGATCATCAAATGGCCGTGCTGCGCTGCTGTATGGAGCGCTGTTGTCTCGCTGTCCTGCGTCGCGTCCACGTTTGCACCGCTCGCCAGCAGCGCTGAAACAATACGCACGCGTCCGTGCGCTGCCGCAGTGAAGAGTGGCGTGCATCCGTTCGCGTGTCTTGCTGCGTCTGTGCTTGCGCCGTGCGCTAGTAGCAGCTTCACAGTCGCGTCGTGTCCGTCGCGCGCCGCGAGGAACAGCGGTGTGTCGCCGTTGTCTTGTGCGGCGTTCACGTCTGCACCGCGCCGCAAAAGCTCTGCGACCACGCGGTTCTCGCCACGCAACGCTACAAAGTGCAGCGCCGTCGCGCTGTTCCGCATCGTAGCGTTCACATCGACGCGTGGGTCGTACGCCAAAAGCGCCAGAGCCATCGCGTCGTCGCAGTACTGCGCCGCAATGTGCAGCGGCGTCCACAGATCAACAGTCGCAGCCGACACGTCTGCGCCGTGCGCGAGCAGCAAAGAGACAACGCTCGTGTGTCGGTGGAACACGGCATTGTGCAGCGGCGTCCAGCGCCGCTTCGTCGCTGCGTTCACGTCTGCACCGTGTCTCAGCAGCTCCACGACAATCGCTCGGTGGCCGTTCCGCGCTGCGGTGTGGAGCGGCGTTGACCGGCTCACAGTCGCAGCACTGACGCTCGCGCCGCTCTTTAGCAACGCGGCGACGGCGTCGAGGTGACCGCTCTCTGCAGCGGCGTACAGCGCCGTCGCGCCGTCTTTCCCAGCACGGTCGATGGGTGCGTTGTGTGCGAGCAGCATTGCCACGATGTCGGTATGCCCTTGCTCAGCAGCGAAGTACAGTGGTGTCTCGCCATTGGGAGTGGCGATATCGACGCTTGCTTCGTACGCGAGGAGCGCTGCGGTAATCGCCCCGAATCCTTTCTGCGCCGCGATGTGGAGTGGCGTGCGGCGGAGATACGTCGCGGCACACGTGCGAGCGCCGTGGTCGAGTAGCGCCTGGACGCTCGCGAGGTGGTTGTTCTGCGCTGCGAGGTGGAGCGGCGCCCAGTGGAATGCGTTGAGCGCTTCTGTGTTTGCTCCGTATCGCAGTAGCAGCGAGACGACAGTGTGGTGTCCATTGTCCGCAGCAATGTGCAGTGGCGTGGCGGCATAGTCTGCGCTCGCGTCGACCTGCGCACCGTGCTCAAGCAGCGCTTGGACAGTGTCTGCGCTGCCGACTTGAACGGCGACCCACAGAGCAGTCGCATTGCTCGGTCCAGTGGCGCTCACGTCTGCGCCGAGTGCGAGGAGCGTCGTAACGAGCGTGGCGTGGCTGCCTCGGCTCGCTGCGATGAGCGGTGTGTCGCCGCTTTCCCCGACGGCGTCTATCAAGTGCGGTCGGTGGCTCAGGACGTCGCGCGTAGCCAGCTCACCACCGCTGCTACATGCAGTCAGGAGCTGCTCGTGATGCAGCGCTGTCACGTGCGCAGCCGTGTGCTCGTCGTCGCTGTCCATGGCAGTGCACCCACTTGCTTTTCGAGATTGATAGCGAGTTTGCGAGTTGTGTCCGATTCAACGGAAAGGAAGTAGACACGCACATACATAAAACAGCACATCAAGTAGAACTTTTCCAGCGCATTGAGACAATGAAGAGCTTCCCAAGTGCTGATGAAGGCTCGGGGTCTTTCATTCCTAACACACGACGACTTCTGCACGACGACGAACAACTGCGCTCATACACACACGGATTCGACACGACACGAGACTCGGACACGCATGCACGACTCACACGGCACACACGACAGGAGATGCTACAGGAGACAGAGACGCACTGCCTCACACGATGCTCGCTCACTTGTGACGCAGACGTCAGACGTCCGGCTGGACGAGTGACTGGAGTGACTGGAGCGCTCGTTCTCTGGCTTGGCGACGTCGACAACAACTCAGTAGTACTTGTTGTAGTTGTCGTAGTAGCCCTTGCCGTTGTCGTAGTAGTAGCCCTTGTCGCCGTAGTTGTAGTTGTCGTAGTAGCCCTTGTTGTTGCCGTAGTTGTAGCTGTCGTAGTCGTAGCCATGCTTGCGGTTGTGCCGCTGGCGGCCGTGGTGCTTCATCTTGCTGTACTTGCCGCCATAGTCGTTGTAGTAGTAGCCGTCGTCGTAGTCGTAGTAGCCGTCGGCGTTCTTGTAGTAGCCATCGTCATAGTCGTCGTAGCCCTTCACGCCGCCGTACTTGCCATAGCCATGCTTGTTGCCGTAGTAGTAACTCGAGTCGTCGTAGCTGTACGCGTGCGTCGTGAGCACAGCCGACGATGCGAGGAGAGCGAGCGCTGCCACAGTCTTGCGGAAGAGCATGGTTGAGTTTGGAGGCTGGAGGCTGGAAGAGTGGTGAGACCGAAAGACTGCCGACCGGAAGACGCAGAGACTAGAGTCGTCGATGTGAAGAGTCGGGAGGAGACAGCGGCAGGAGAAGTAGGAAGGCGAAGTGGACGAGGAGGAGTGCTGGCTCGGAAGCAAGCAAATTGCAAAGTGAGCGTCCGAATCTGGCGATTAGATTGAGCGCTCAGTCGAGTGCGAGTGCGAGCTGGCAAGTAGCTGGCAAGTCTAGGCAAGAGCGCAGGAGGAGGGACTAGAGCTAGAGCATGAGCAAGAGAGAGAGAACGACCGAGTGATGTGGGGTGAGTGACAGACAGCAAGAGAGATAGCAAGAGCAAGCAAGTCGGCTATGCTTCACGCGAGTATCTTGATGCGTGTCTGTGAGCTTGATGTGAAGGTTGTTGATGGCGTTGTCTGTCATTGTGAGAGAGCTGCTGCTGCATGTTGTGTGTGTGTCGGTTGTCAGAACGAGATGTGATCAATGTCGAGAGACGTACACAAAGAGAGAAGAGGTATGTATGTGGTCGTGTGGAATCTATGAAGCCGTGAGAGAGTTGTCAGACGTGTACGTCTAGTTGCTTTTGAAGGATCTTGCTCTGTCGTGGACAGTGATAGGTAGATGGATAGAGTGACCTTGAGTAAGTCGAATACATGTATGTTGATGGAAAACACGACAATGAACGATGTGCATAGGTGTCGTTTGACGAGCCCCGGTAGATCGAGTGCCGGCTTGAGTGACCAAAGTGCTGCGCTCTCGCTCCGTCAAGTACTCGTGTTCTTCGCGATCGACAGAGCGATGTTTGTTCGTGGCGAGAGATGCCTGGAAGTTAGTCTCACGACAATGGCGATTAGTTGTGTCAGAGGCTCAAGCCGTGTCGATGACGCTCTCTTCGTCTCTGGTGGACATGAAAGGCACGTTCCAGCGACAGCGACAGTGAGAGACTCATACGCACACACGAGTTTGACACTGCGAGATCTCGAGACGTCAGTCCTTCGTATGAAAGACGAGTTGGTGCTAACCTTCACTCGACACGATACAACCGAGCATGCGTTTGAAGATGCCAGAGGTCAGCAAGTCGATTGAAGAGATACGAATGACAGACGATGGCCATGACTTTGATGCATCCGAGCACACCGATGTTCACGTTCGCAGGCGGCTGCATCGTTGCTCGCGCCATCATCACGGTTGCCGTCACGCTCGTTCCCCTCTCACTTGTGGTGCACTTGCTGCACTCAAGGCAATGGGAGGCAAGTTCACTCTCATTTTATTCACACTCAAATATGTTCTATTGGACTCAAAAGCATAGAACTAGCAAGTCGTTGTCCAGTTTTAGAGACAAATCAAATATCCACTCCACAATGAAAACCATCGTGGTCAACATTGACGCCAAGTGTGGCGTTTGCGAGGTGGAGGCAACCAACCAACCAACGAACCAAGAGAACGAACAGGCACACAGGAGTGCGCAGCACACAAGAGCATTCGCCACCATAGCGAGCAACAAGAACAAGTGCCTTGATCGGCCAAGCCAGAGACTGGTATGTGTCTATGATCATGTTGAGAGACAATGGTCTGAAGGTCATACATGTATTCGACTTGCTCAAGGTCACTCTATCCATCTACCTATCACTGTCCACGACAGAGCAAGATCCTTCAAAAGCAACTAGACGTACACGTCTGACAACTCTCTCACGGTTTCATAGATTCCACACGACCACATACATACCTCTTCTCTCTTTGTGTACGTCTCTCGACATTGATCACATCTCGTTCTGACAACCGACACACACACAACATGCAGCAGCAGCTCTCTCACAATGACAGACAACGCCATCAACAACCTTCACATCAAGCTCACAGACACGCATCAAGATACTCGCGTGAAGCATAGCCGACTTGCTTGCTCTTGCTATCTCTCTTGCTGTCTGTCACTCACCCCACATCACTCGGTCGTTCTCTCTCTCTTGCTCATGCTCTAGCTCTAGTCCCTCCTCCTGCGCTCTTGCCTAGACTTGCCAGCTACTTGCCAGCTCGCACTCGCACTCGACTGAGCGCTCAATCTAATCGCCAGATTCGGACGCTCACTTTGCAATTTGCTTGCTTCCGAGCCAGCACTCCTCCTCGTCCACTTCGCCTTCCTACTTCTCCTGCCGCTGTCTCCTCCCGACTCTTCACATCGACGACTCTAGTCTCTGCGTCTTCCGGTCGGCAGTCTTTCGGTCTCACCACTCTTCCAGCCTCCAGCCTCCAAACTCAACCATGCTCTTCCGCAAGACTGTGGCAGCGCTCGCTCTCCTCGCATCGTCGGCTGTGCTCACGACGCACGCGTACAGCTACGACGACTCGAGTTACTACTACGGCAACAAGCATGGCTATGGCAAGTACGGCGGCGTGAAGGGCTACGACGACTATGACGATGGCTACTACAAGAACGCCGACGGCTACTACGACTACGACGACGGCTACTACTACAACGACTATGGCGGCAAGTACAGCAAGATGAAGCACCACGGCCGCCAGCGGCACAACCGCAAGCATGGCTACGACTACGACAGCTACAACTACGGCAACAACAAGGGCTACTACGACAACTACAACTACGGCGACAAGGGCTACTACTACGACAACGGCAAGGGCTACTACGACAACTACAACAAGTACTACTGAGTTGTTGTCGACGTCGCCAAGCCAGAGAACGAGCGCTCCAGTCACTCCAGTCACTCGTCCAGCCGGACGTCTGACGTCTGCGTCACAAGTGAGCGAGCATCGTGTGAGGCAGTGCGTCTCTGTCTCCTGTAGCATCTCCTGTCGTGTGTGCCGTGTGAGTCGTGCATGCGTGTCCGAGTCTCGTGTCGTGTCGAATCCGTGTGTGTATGAGCGCAGTTGTTCGTCGTCGTGCAGAAGTCGTCGTGTGTTAGGAATGAAAGACCCCGAGCCTTCATCAGCACTTGGGAAGCTCTTCATTGTCTCAATGCGCTGGAAAAGTTCTACTTGATGTGCTGTTTTATGTATGTGCGTGTCTACTTCCTTTCCGTTGAATCGGACACAACTCGCAAACTCGCTATCAATCTCGAAAAGCAAGTGGGTGCACTGCCATGGACAGCGACGACGAGCACACGGCTGCGCACGTGACAGCGCTGCATCACGAGCAGCTCCTGACTGCATGTAGCAGCGGTGGTGAGCTGGCTACGCGCGACGTCCTGAGCCACCGACCGCACTTGATAGACGCCGTCGGGGAAAGCGGTGACACGCCGCTCATCGCAGCGAGCCGAGGCAGCCACGCCACGCTCGTTACGACGCTCCTCGCACTCGGCGCAGACGTGAGCGGCGCTGGACCGAGCAACGCGACTGCTCTGTGGGTCGCCGCTCAAGTCGGCAGCGCAGACATTGTCCAAGCGCTGCTTGAGCACGGTGCGCAGGTCGACGCGAGCGCAGACTATGCCGCCACGCCACTGCACATTGCTGCGGACAATGGACACCACACTGTCGTCTCGCTGCTACTGCGATACGGAGCAAACACAGAAGCGCTCAACGCATTCCACTGGGCGCCGCTCCACCTCGCAGCGCAGAACAACCACCTCGCGAGCGTCCAGGCGCTACTCGACCACGGCGCTCGCACGTGTGCCGCGACGTATCTCCGCCGCACGCCACTCCACATCGCGGCGCAGAAAGGATTCGGGGCGATTACCGCAGCGCTCCTCGCGTACGAAGCAAGCGTCGATATCGCCACTCCCAATGGCGAGACACCACTGTACTTCGCTGCTGAGCAAGGGCATACCGACATCGTGGCAATGCTGCTCGCACACAACGCACCCATCGACCGTGCTGGGAAAGACGGCGCGACGGCGCTGTACGCCGCTGCAGAGAGCGGTCACCTCGACGCCGTCGCCGCGTTGCTAAAGAGCGGCGCGAGCGTCAGTGCTGCGACTGTGAGCCGGTCAACGCCGCTCCACACCGCAGCGCGGAACGGCCACCGAGCGATTGTCGTGGAGCTGCTGAGACACGGTGCAGACGTGAACGCAGCGACGAAGCGGCGCTGGACGCCGCTGCACAATGCCGTGTTCCACCGACACACGAGCGTTGTCTCTTTGCTGCTCGCGCACGGCGCAGACGTGTCGGCTGCGACTGTTGATCTGTGGACGCCGCTGCACATTGCGGCGCAGTACTGCGACGACGCGATGGCTCTGGCGCTTTTGGCGTACGACCCACGCGTCGATGTGAACGCTACGATGCGGAACAGCGCGACGGCGCTGCACTTTGTAGCGTTGCGTGGCGAGAACCGCGTGGTCGCAGAGCTTTTGCGGCGCGGTGCAGACGTGAACGCCGCACAAGACAACGGCGACACACCGCTGTTCCTCGCGGCGCGCGACGGACACGACGCGACTGTGAAGCTGCTACTAGCGCACGGCGCAAGCACAGACGCAGCAAGACACGCGAACGGATGCACGCCACTCTTCACTGCGGCAGCGCACGGACGCGTGCGTATTGTTTCAGCGCTGCTGGCGAGCGGTGCAAACGTGGACGCGACGCAGGACAGCGAGACAACAGCGCTCCATACAGCAGCGCAGCACGGCCATTTGATGATCGTACATGTGCTCCTGGCAAACGGCGCAGCCATTGATGCTACTGACGCACGCCACGCCACGCCAATGCATGCTGCTGCTCATGAAGGACACACTCATGTGGTCGCGACGCTCTTGGCGCATGGTGCGACTGTGGACTACGCGACAACGACGCTCGAGACGCCGCTGCTCGTCGCGGCACGCAGAGGTCACGCAGACGTCGTACACATGCTGCTCGAGCACGGCGCAGACGCGAATGCAGCGGACGCGACCCACACGACACCGCTTCACTGCGCCGCGCAGTTCAGACACGTCCGCGTCGCTCAAGCGCTGGTGTCGCATGGCGCGAGTCTGCATGCGCTCGATGCAAGTGGCCAGACGCCACGGCGCATCGCATCTGGTCATGCGAGAGCACCGAGAGCCGTGTAGTGACGCGATGACATCGAGTGCAGTCGCGTCTGTGTGATCTGAGGTGTTTGTGTTGCAGTAGTCATCGTACGCTGTACGAAGCTGTGCTGGATCCGATTGAGTCGCAGTGTGTTTGCTGTTATGTGACGCTGTCGCTCTCTTGCGTAGACACTCTCAGCAACGACGCAAGACACAAGACGTCTGGAAGGAGACTCTACCAGACAGAGCGATTAGCGACTCACGCCTTCGGTGCGCTCTTGCTCTTGTGGCTTTCGTCTTGAGCACCGCGACGCTCTGGTGCAGGAGGTAGAACGCTCCAGACCGGTTGAGGTGGCTCCACAGGTCTGAGCTCCGCGCACGACGCTCTTTGATCTCCCACGTCCGTCACCTGAACTCAATGACCAGAGACGTCCAAGCATCGGCACTCGAGACGCAACAACACACGAGCGAACGAACGAGAGAGTGCAGGAGCGTGTGGATTGACGAGCGCACAGAGGGCGACGACGCAGTTGCAGTGGAGCAGCCGACGCCTGCGCGTGGGTCTAAAACTACAGACGCAAGACGCGGCTAGTACATGTCGCCTTCGTACAGCACTTCGTCGCCCTTCTTGCGGAAGATCTGGTCGCCCTCGTGCAGCGACACTTCGAGCGACGTCGGCTGCATCGACCGCGCCGCGCCAGCTGCGAGCGGCCGCTTGTCCCCGGCAGCGCCCGTGAGCGGCGTCATGATCTCCTCGTAGTCGTCTGTGGCCTCCTGCTCGCGCATGAGCGCCGTCTGCTTTGCGCGCTCGCGCACCTTCGCGCCGTAGTGCACGAGACAGAGCATGAGCGCGACGCCGCCAAAGACAATGCCCGTGATCGCAGGGCCCGAGAGCGTGATCGTCGTCTTCGCTGGCGCCGTGTAGAGCTTGTACGTCCGGTCCCAGTCCGAGGACAGACCGTTCGACTTGGTGCAGCACTTGAGGTGCTCGCCCCAGATGCCGTTCGTGATGACGCACTTGCCCGAGAGGCCCTGGCACTTGGTCGCGAGCTGGTCCCACGTGTACGTCTTCGTCTTGTCGAACTTGAGCTCCTGCGTGAGGCACCCTGCGAGCACCATGGCGTGGCCGGCTTGGTCGCCGTAGCACCCGCCGTTCATCATCTTGGACCCGGTCACGGCCTTGTTATTCGCCGTGTACTTGATCGGCGTCGACGCCACGGCCCAGAAGCTCTCGCAGTCGATCGACGCAAACAGGATCGCTTTCTACAGTGTCAAATAGAATAGAGTGATGGTCCGTTAGCACAATATAACCCGTCACCGTCCAAGCCAGCAAACGCCAGGAGACGCACCACAGCCTTCTCCGGCGGTGTGAGCGCCTTGTCAATGCGCCACTTGAGCGTTGGGCCGTAGAGGAAGCCGCACGCCTCGGCCGTCGGCGGGTTCGCCTCAGCGTTGCAGTCCGGCATGACCTTCGACTTGGTCTTTGGCGCGTAGCAGCAGCCGTTCGAGACTGTGGACGAGTAGATCGCAGGGAGCGACGCCATGAGCGTCGCATTGCTCAAGTTGAGCGACGTCCCGGTCGGTCCCGTCGCGCGCTTGATGCACGTGTACGGGCACGTCACGCAGCCGCCACCATCGGCGTCGTAGTTCGACCAGTCGGTCGTCGAGACGTCGATCACGTAGCCCGACGACTGGTTAAACTTGACGCGCGGCTCTGCGGCAACGCCTGTGCTCAGGAGCGCGACCGACGCGACGAGCAGCACGAGCTGCAGACACGAGCGTGGCGCCATTGTTGTTGTTGTAGTAGTCGTCGTTGTTGTTGTTGTCGAGCGACTGGTGGTCGATTGTGTGTGTTGTTCGTGTGTTGTTGTGGTTGGTCTTGTGCGGGAGCGAGCGAGCGAGCACAGAGAGAGAGATAGGTCGTGGACTCTCGAACTGTCGAGAGAGACGCGAGAAGCTGTCGAGTCACGCGGCAGTCGTAGCGAGGATCGTGATGGCTCGCGAGCGCGTCTACTGCGTCGACTTGCGTCTGCTGCGTCTGCCTCGGTCCTGCTTGTGCTTGTTGAGCGTGCGCAGCAGAAGGAGTGAGCGAGAGTGGGGCGCCTCGCACATTGTTGTGCGAGAGACGAAAACCGATGCGCCACAAATGCGAGCGCAATTCAGACGCAATGCGGCAATGGTTGTGGACATGTAAATTACGCACACCCCGAGCCCTCAAGGTGTGCGGTTCGGGGAAAACTATTGAGTGTTGCATTGCAAGATCCGTTTCGCCTGCTCATTTGACTTGATAATGTATGCTTGCTGTGTCTGCGCTACACAAAAAGTAGCAGCTGCGAAACGCCCGATTTTTCAGCGACTGGCTGACAACACCACACAATTCAACGATTCGACAGCTTGTATCTGCGAGAGACAGTCGATGTCAAATGCCTTTTTTGCTATTTCGAAAAGAGTGCGTCTAATTAGTTTAATTATATCAATTTAAATGGCTATGTTTTATATGTACTGTCAGGATCATGAAGAGGTCTTTGACCATGAGGAGGCACTCAAGTTCATGACAGTCCGTGAGCGAGCACTCGCGCTGTTCTCCTACAGCAAAGACGATCGTCATATCCACGCTTTTGCAGCAGCAGGAGCATGACAACTTGCAACACGAGCGAGTGTTTGCTGAACCTGCTGCTGCAGCCACACATGCGCGCTGGGATACGCTGCTGCGCGATCTCCATCTGCTGCTGTCGTGCCTCGAGTTCATGCTGAATGGAAAGGAAAGGATGGAAAGCAAGGATGCCGATCAACGTGATGATCGTGGTCGAGACAACCGAGCGAGCACACGAGAGTTCACTCGATCAATCGCTTGTTTGTTCGTTCACAGTCACATCGACACCAACAAGAGCATGAGCAACAAGAGCACGAGCAATAGCGAGAGACTGCATGAGCAAGAGCAAGAGCGCACTCGATTGATCGATCACTCCAGAGCGCACAAGAGCCCAACCAAACATGATTTCAATACCAAAGCAAGTCAATTGCGCGCGCGATCCGGATCGTTTTCGCTGCGCCTTTTTCCGATCATCGGGTTGTCGAAAATTGCAGCCTGACGCATGTGCGCGATGATTGAGCGCTCTTGATCTTAAATTGTGTATGTGAAAGAGCCAGCGAAATGCCAGTGTGTCCCGCCTCTGTGTGACAAAATATTTCACTTGGTAATTACGATGTGACGGTAAGTTTGCAGATCCGACTCTTTGGGTATGCTTGTCTTTGTTTGAGTATGTGGAAGTCGCCCGGCTTTTCCCGGGCGACTTCCACATACTCAAAGCCTAGCGCACCAATTATTCAGTCACAAAAATCCACCTGTTTTGTTTTTTACTATGAAATGTTTCACAGCGAGCAGTTTCTTCTCCTTTTGCCGACTCTTTGACGTGTACAAGCCGACATACAAACATCCAGTCAACGAGCAGTCGATCGCTGCTCCAAGCACGCTCTTCACAAACGCGGCTTCCGCGACGCGCAGCACTTGGCTCATTCGCCAACAAGCGGCGCCGCAGGGGAGAGAGCAAGCGGTCGAGACACCTTCTCGCGACCCATCGCCGACTCCAAGGCAGACGTTCGTTCACACACAGGAGGCAGCGCGCGCGCGTGCGGGGCGACACGACTGCACCGCGCGATTGTGGCAGCAGCACACGCGGCCCCTCGCGACTCTGTCGACGCTCCACCGCCGGCAGACTCACTCAACTCAACACACACTACTACTTCTAGCACGTTTACACTCGCACGCTCTCGCGCGTGACTGACGCAGCAGCAGCAGCAGCAGCAGCAGATCGAGCAAGCATGACGTCCGCAGTCGAGATCATCGCGTCGGTCGTCGGCATCATCTGCGGCCTCTCGCTCGCGTTCGGCGGCTGGTCGTCGCTCTCGCTCGGCGCTCGCTCGCTCTTTGTCACGACGCAGTTCATCTCGGGCTTTGGCATGTAAGTGTGTGCTTGGTGTGTGTGGCGTCTTTCTGGGTTTTATTGCAAAAGTACTTGCAATTTGTATACTGACTGGAATCTGGGTTCTTTTTCTATCGTCATCACTACTATCAGGGGCTTCGTCGCAGCGTACACTGCGATCACAAGTCTTGCGTCCGACACGAACGAGTGGATCGCACTCGGTGCGGCCGGTGGCGCCGGCGTTCTCTTTGGCGCGGTCATCGGCTTTGTCACGTCGGTCGGTCCGTTCTTCTTGCTCGTCGCGACCGGCGCGATCATTGGGCCGTACTTGCTCCTCATTGATGCGTACGACGGCGTTGGGCTCTTCCCAGCTGACAACCAGCTCGCGCGCCAGGAGTTCGTCGTGGCGTTCCTCATCATCTTTGTGCTGGTGTGGTCCTCGCGCTCGAAGACGACCGAGATGGAGAACCACCGGTTCAAGTACGTGCTCTTCACGGCCATCGTGGGTGGCTGGATGCTCGCGGACGGCGTCTCGCGCTTTGTCGGCGACAACTCGCTCTCGAGCGTCCTCTACAACAGCTTCCAGAAGGGCGGCAAGGAGGCGCTTGCTGATATCGACGGGTCGGCGCAGCTTCTGATGTTCCTCGTCTGGGGCGGCGTGGCGCTCATCGGTGTGCTCAACCAAGTCGCGATGCGCTGGGGTCTCATTTGCTACAACCGCGTCGGCAGCCACGCGCAGCTGAGCGGTCCGATCGAGGAGAACCTCCCAGAGCTCCCGACTGGCGTGATGCTCCAGGCGCAGGCCGGCACAGAGCGCGTGCGCCTCGTGTGCGAGAACTGCTTCGCGACGGTCCCAGCTGGCACGGCGTTCTGCACGGAGTGCGGTGAAGCGATGCCGACGGACGAGATGGACCAGAACGTGTCGATCTCGCAGGCGCAGATGCCGTCGGTCGCGATGAACTCGACGACGAACACGCCGGAGCGCTGGCAGCAGGTGCCGCACCGCGCGTACGTGTCGACGACGTCGTACGTGGACCCGAAGATGCAGATGGAGGCGAGTATGAAGGGCGACGGCCGGTCGATCCGGTTCATGGACGCTGGCGTGCAGGACCCGGACGGCAAGATGCGCGGCTACAACGACAACAGCATGGCGGCGCGTCCGAACTTCTACGAGCCGTCCTTCCGGTCGTTCGCGATGAGCACGTACTCGATCGCGAACCGCGCGGCTGAGCCGGTGGAGACGCCGAACATTCGCAAGTACAAGATGTCGGGCTCTGGGATCTTCCACCTCGTGTACTTCTTGTCGGGCATCGCCGGCGTCTGGTGGCTCGTCTTCCTCGTGGGCTTCTACCCGCAGGAGACGTACTGCAGCAACGTGTCGCCGACGCTGCCGTGCTCGAAGCTCGACGAGTCGGTCAAGGTGGGCTGCTACCCGTCGACGAAGAACTTTGACCTGACGTCGAACGAGGGCTACTGCATCCGCGACACGCCGGGCGCCGTGTGGCTCATGTACCTCATGATGGTCTTCTCCGAGTTCCTCAACTTCTTCCTCGGTCTGCTCTTCAACTTCAGTATGTGGCGCCCGATCCGCCGTGGCGCGCGCTACATGAACGACTTCAAGCCGCCAATCCCGAAGGAGCAGTGGCCGACGGTCGACGTCTTCTTGTGTCACTACATGGAGCCAGTGACGGACACGATGCAGACACTCAAGAACTCGCTCGCGATGCAGTACCCGCCAGAGCTCGTGCACATCTTCATCCTCGATGACGGCTACACCAAGTCGGTCTGGGACGCGAACAACCACTTCAAGGTCTCGGTGAACACGAAGGTGATTGAGTTTGCCGGCGACTTGCGCGGCGACTTGGCGCGGCTCATGCACGAGCGCGTCGTGGGTCCAGTGCAAGACGACGCGTCGCTCAAGGCGTGGCGCCGCCAGCACTCGTCTGTGCGCGAGCTGCGCAAGGAGGGTGGCAAGGGTGTGCAGCGCCGCGACTGCGCCGTCGGCTCGCTCTCGGACGACTACGACTACCGTGACCGCGGCATCCCGCGCGTGACGTTTGTCGGTCGCATGAAGCCGGAGACGCACCACTCGAAGGCCGGTAACATCAACAACGCGCTGTTCAACGAAGGCGCCGACGGCAAGTACCTCCTGATTCTGGATAACGACATGAAGCCGCACCCGAAGTTCCTGCTCGCGGTGCTCCCGTTCTTCTTCTCGGAGGGCGAGGCCGTGGACGGCGGCGGTCGTCAGTACTCGGACGACATTTCGTGGAACCAGGTGGCGTACGTCCAGACGCCGCAGTACTTCGAGGACACGCCGCAGCTGACGGTCATGGGCGACCCGTGCGGGCACAAGAACACGATCTTCTTCGACGCCGTGCAGTGCGGTCGTGACGGTTTCGACTCGGCCGCTTTCGCCGGTACGAACGCCGTGTTCCGTCGCCAGGCGTTTGACTCGATTGGCGGCATCCAGTACGGCACGCAGACGGAAGATGCGTACACGGGCAACGTGCTGCACACGTCGGGCTGGGACTCGGTCTACTTCCGCAAGGACTTTGAGGGCGACGCGAAGGACCGCATTCGTCTGTGCGAGGGATCGATTCCAGAGACTGTCGCTGCGTCGATGGGGCAGAAGAAGCGTTGGGCGAAGGGTGCCGTGCAGATTCTGCTCATGAAAAATGAGTCGGAGGTCGACCCGGACTGGCGCCCACCGCGCGTGCCGGCGCCAGACCCGAAGCCGTCGCTCGCGTTCCCGCGCAAGATGTTCTTCTGGGACTCGGTGTTCTACCCGTTCGGTTCGATCCCGGCGCTGTGCTACGTCGTGATTGCCGTTTACTACCTGAACACGGGCGACGCGCCGATCTACGCCAAGGGCACCAAGTTCCTGTACTCGTTCCTGCCGCTCATGCTCATCAAGTGGATGCTCAACCTGCTCGCGAACCGCGCCGTTGACAACAACGACGTGTGGCGCGCGCAGCAGACGTGGTTCTCGTACTCGTTCGTGACGCTGCTGGCGATCATTGAAGCCATCCAGGCGCGCGTGACGGGCAAGGACAAGTCGTGGGCAAACACGGGTGCCGGTCAGAAGACGTCGTGGACGGAGATCCCGAACGTCCTGATCTTCTTCACGCTCGGCGTAAGCCAGGTCGTGGCGCTCATCCGGTTCTTCCAGTACGAGAACGCGACGAACCCGTGGAACTACGTCTCGGCGATGTTCTTTGGCTTCTTCATCATGTCGAACTTCTACCCGATGGTCAAGATGAGCATCACGGAGTACTGCGGCTGGGACCACACGGCCGCGACGTTCACGGCGAACCTCCTCGGCTCGCTCATCATGGTCTTCGTCGTCGTCTTTGTGCAGCTCTGGCAGGTCTACTTCGAGGGCAACTTGGCGGTCGCGCGCGGCGAGTCGTCCGAGTCCATTGCAACGTAGACAACGCTCGAGTCCAAGCGGACGGACGCTCCAGTGGCCACTGCGCAGACGCTCGCGCGTACTTAAGCGAACGAGCGCGTGCGCTGCCAGTGGTCCTGTGCATATCTACCACCAATAGTCACCATACTACTCTCTACTGCGTTGGTCTTGCGTCTATTGTCTCGATCATGAGTGAGGAGATCCTCTCTATTCGTTGTTGGTCGCTGCTCGCGACGGCGTGCTGCTGCCTGGCGGACAGTACGCGCCAAAGCCGCACGCGTGTGTAGTCGCGGAGATACTACCGCGCGGACAGTAGAAGCCCTCGCGACACTGCCCTGCACACGCGGCATCCGTCAGTCCGATGCGGTCGCCGAACGTGCCAGGAGGACATGGCACTGGCGCAGCGCTCTGTTCGGGACAATACGACCCAGCAGGACAGAGCTGCGTGCACTGCGGCGTCGCAAGCCCCGTCGTGGCGCCATACGTGCCAGCTGAACACGGTCGACGCGTGCCTTGGGAGCAAAACATCCCGAGCGGACATGCCGCGATGCGGTCGCGCTGGAGCGAGGAGCTTCCGAGCGAGTAGAAGCCTGGAGGCACAAGCTGTGGCGCGCTCGAGCCGAGCGGGCAGTACCGGTCTGCGCTGCCACAGGACACTGGCGCACTTGAGCCCTCTGGACAAAAGAACCCAGCTGGACAGATCGCCGAGCACGCTCGTGTGCGAAGCTGCGACTCGGCGCCGTACGTGCCAGCAGGACACGGTCGCTTTGCGCCACCTCTGACGGCAAACGCGACAGTCACGACATCAGAGCAGCGCACACGCAAGCAAGACAGAGGCAATCACACCCGCACACACGAGTTCGTGGACGAGATGCAAGAACAAGCAGACGCACGTGCAGAAGAAGCCTGGTGGACACGGCAGAGCTCCAGGACACGGCTCGAGCGTCGCAGCGCCAGCGCTGTAGTAACCCTCGAACGTGCACGTCCGCGCGCTCGCACTGACAGATACGACGCCGCACACGAGCAGAACGAGACCGACTCGCCATCGACGCATGCTGCACATCGACAACATCGAGCCCTTCGTGACGTTTCGCGCCAAAGCACTTCAAAGTGTTACAACGCTTGCCAACACTTGTCTACATGTATCGACTCGAATCGCTTGTGTAAACCCTACACAGTAGTTTCCAACGCTTTCCAACGTATACCGACGCTTTATGAGATTTGTATAGCCTTTACAACGCTTGCTTACTTTTGTATACGCGTACCAACTTCTTTCATCTCTTCTAAACGCGTCAATGCAATTTTGAAAAACACGTACCAACGCATATCACCACGGAGCAACACGTATATCATCGTATACACACTAGAACATACAATGCACACTTCGATAGACATCACAACACTCATGTCTACACTGTCAGCACTTGTGACTGTGCAGCACACTGCACAAGTGAGAACGGAAGGAGTGCACTGCGCTCTTTCAATGCGCATCGAACGAACAGGCTCTCAACCTACTGCAAACGAAGAGGCGATCTACTCAAGCTCACACACGTGAGCAATAGAGACGACATGAAGATGATAGCTGGCTGATGACAGACTGACTGGTTGACTGGCACGATGACTGACTGACTGGCCGTGGCTGGAGGCTGGCGGGTAGTGAATGGTGAATGGTGCATGGCGGAGCGTCTTGATACGCTGTTGAGGCTGCGAGCGATCGCGCGGTCGCGTCGGCAGGGTGTGTGGTCCGATCTTAGAAGCTCGGGTGGGGCGACGCGCTCGGCGGCGTGACTGAGACGGCGTACTTCTCGGCCTCGAGTGCGGACAGTGTCGCGCCCGAGGCAGCAGCAGCAGCGCCAGCACGGTGGCGCTTCACGCTGCGAGCAACCACAGCGATGGCAGCGACAGCGGCGAGCGCGCCGACCGACACTGCTGCGACTGTGGCGACGCTCATGCTGGACTCGGCGCCGGTCACGGCGAACGACACAGACTTCTGTTGCTGTTGCTGCTGTTGGTTCGATAGCTGCGCTCCAGGAGTTGAAGGCGGTGGACCCTGAGGCGCTATGGCGGGATTGAAAGTTGGCGGCTGCGTGGCTGGTGCTGGCGCTGCTGGCGCCTGTGTCGCTGGAGCAGTCGCCACTGGGGCAGTCGTTGTTGGAGTGGTCGCGACGGGAGGATTCAAATCGCGACCCTCTGTTGCAGGTGCTGTCGTGGTTGGAGTCGACGGAGCCGGTGTGACTGGTGCAGTCGTGGCTGGAGTTGACGGAGCCGGCGTGACTGGTGCCATCGTGTCAGGCAACTGACTCGCAGGAAGAGTTTTTGCGGCTGGGGTTGTCGGTGCCGGCGTGGCAGAGTTCGTCTTCGTTGGAGCTGGGGTAGACTGCTGTCCAGCATCCGTTGTGGTCGTTGACACTGGCGTCACTGGCTTCTGCGGCATCGACGGCGCAGGCGTCACGGTGCCTGAGAGGTTCCAGACACAGCCCCACGCACCGGTCTTGATCTTCTTGCACACCGAGTCGACAGGCGCGACACACTTGCCTCCATCCATGTAGCTCTTGAGGTTCTTCAGACACGCCGCAACGGCTTCGTCGCCCTTCTTTGGGCAGTAGCTGCCTGCAGGCTTCTCACCGGCGCCACTGCAGATCGGGCCGCTGATGCAGTAGGTAGCATCGCCTTCAACGCTCACTTCCGTGCACGATGCCTTCGGCTTGCTCGGTGCTGGCGTTACGGGTTCTTGTCCCTTAGTCGGCGCTGGTGTCACAGGCTCCGAGCCCTTGCTCGGCGCTGGAGTGGTCGGCGCTGGCGTCACTGGCTCTTGTCCCTTAGTCGGCGCTGGCGTAGTTGGCGCTGGCGTCACTGGCTCAGATCCTTTGCTTGGCGCTGGAGTGGTCGGCGCTGGCGTCACTGGTTCTTGTCCCTTAGTCGGCGCTGGCGTAGTTGGCGCTGGCGTCACTGGCTCAGATCCTTTGCTTGGCGCTGGAGTGGTCGGCGCTGGCGTCACTGGTTCTTGTCCCTTAGTCGGCGCTGGCGTAGTTGGCGCTGGCGTCACTGGCTCAGATCCTCTGCTTGGCGCCGGTGTCGTAGGTGTTAAAGAAGCTTGTGTGTTAGGAGCTTGCGTGACAGGAGCTTGAGTCACTGGAGTTGTCGTCGCAGGCGCTTGAGTCGTGTCGTTCTGCTGTTGTGCGAATGCGATCGACGGGTGGTGCGCAATGACGAGGAGCGCGATCGGGAAGAGGATCGCCGAGAGCTTCATGGCGACCGAGCGTGCGTTGAAAAGACCCCTTGCTTGGCGAGTGCTTGGTGCGAAGAAGACTGCGAGTTGGACAGTGAGAGTTGCGAGCGCAAGAGTGAAAGTGAGAGGAGTGAGGACAAGCTCTCTTTGCTCTCTCTTGCTCTCTTGCTCTCTTGCTCTCTTGCTCTCTTGCTCTCTTGCTCTCTTGCTCCGGAGCGACGTGACGCGAGTGAACCCACTAGCAGCCAAACTTTTGCAGAGTAGCAGCGACGATGTGCGACGGTTCCCGAGCTTCCAACTTCCAACGGACATCTCGGTGGTGATAGTGCTGGTGGTGGTGGTGTGGTGGTCGTCGTGTGCCACAGCCAAGCGAGCTGGCTACATATTGGGCGACAGCATCGGCGGTCAACAATGCTTGGGCGCGGGCGTCAAGCACCAGCCACTGCAGTGCCTTCGTCTCCTACCCGTGTTCGACCCGAGACCGAGTCGTCGGTGCGTCTTCACGACTACGAGTAGCATATCGTCTAGGACGAGGACGGTCTGTCGATCGGATACTCGAAGACACTCGAACAAGCACGGGTGGACGCTATGAACCACTTTTGCTTGCTTGTGAGCCACAGCAGCGACACCAACGAGGTGGAGACACGATGGGTTGTTGGTGCTTGACAGGTTATCGTGCTTCAAGATCGTGCTTTGGTTCCATTCACTGCATACGACAACGACGCACCAAGGCAAAGCACCAGCGATGCTCACACAGATCCGACTTGACTTTGACTTGGACATGCGCTCACTGCGACACACCCGAGTCTGCAAGCTGAGCGACTGGCAACTAGTAGACTAACACACAAACGCGACACACACGACAGGAGATGCTACAGGAGACAGAGACGCACTGCTCATGACCAGCCCACGATGCTCGCTCACTTGTGACGCAGACGTCAGACGTCCGGCTGGACGAGTGACTGGAGTGACTGGAGCGCTCGGTCTCTGGCTTGGCGACCATGTTGACAACAACAACTCAGTAGTACTTGTTGTAGTTGTCGTAGTAGCCCTTGCCATTGTCGTAGTAGTAGCCCTTGTCGCCGTAGTTGTAGTTGTCGTAGTAGCCCTTGTTGTTGCCGTAGTTGTAGCTGTCGTAGTCGTAGCCATGCTTGCGGTTGTGCCGCTGGCGGCCGTGGTGCTTCATCTTGCCGTACTTGTCGCCATAGCCGTTGTAGTAGTAGCCGTCGTCGTAGTCGTAGTAGCCGTCGGCGTTCTTGTAGTAGCCATCGTCGTAGTCGTAGTAGCCCTTCATGCCACCATAGCCATGCTTGTTGTCGTAGCCATGGCCGTGCTTGTTGCCGTAGTAGTAGCTCGAGTCGTCGTAGCCGTACGCGTGCGTCGTGAGCACGGCCGACGATGCGAGGAGAGCGAGTGCTGCCACAGTCTTGCGGAAGAGCATGGTTGAGTTTGGAGGCTGGAGGCTGGAAGAGTGGTGAGACCGAAAGACTGAGAGACTGCCGACCGGAAGACGCAGAGACTAGAGTCGTCGATGTGAAGAGTCGGGAGGAGACAGCGGCAGGAGAAGTAGGAAGGCGAAGTGGACGAGGAGGAGTGCTGGCTCGGAAGCAAGCAAATTGCAAAGTGAGCGTCCGAGTCTGCAGTTTGGATTGAGCACTCGGTCGAGTGTGAGTGCAAGCTGGCATGAAGCTGGCAAGTCTAAGCAAGAGCGCAGGAGGAAGGACTAGAGCATAAGCATGAGCAAGAGAGAGAGAACGACCGAGTGATGTGGGTGAGTGACAGACAGCAAGAGAGATAGCAAGAGCAAGCAAGTCGGCTATGCTTCACGCGAGTATCTTGATGCGTGTCTGTGAGCTTGATGTGAAGGTTGTTGATGGCGTTGTCTGTCATTGTGAGAGAGCTGCTGCTGCATGTTGTGTGTGTGTCGGTTGTCAGAACGAGATGTGATCAATGTCGAGAGACGTACACAAAGAGAGAAGAGGTATGTATGTGGTCGTGTGGAATCTATGAAACCGTGAGAGAGTTGTCAGACGTGTACGTCTAGTTGCTTTTGAAGGATCTTGCTCTGTCGTGGACAGTGATAGGTAGATGGATAGAGTGACCTTGAGCAAGTCGAATACATGTATGACCTTCAGACCATTGTCTCTCAACATGATCATAGACACATACCAGTCTCTGGCTTGGCCGATCAAGGCACTTGTTCTTGTTGCTCGCTATGGTGGCGAATGCTCTTGTGTGCTGCGCACTCCTGTGTGCCTGTTCGTTCTCTTGGTTCGTTGGTTGGTTGGTTGCCTCCACCTCGCAAACGCCACACTTGGCGTCAATGTTGACCACGATGGTTTTCATTGTGGAGTGGATATTTGATTTGTCTCTAAAACTGGACAACGACTTGCTAGTTCTATGCTTTTGAGTCCAATAGAACATATTTGAGTGTGAATAAAATGAGAGTGAACTTGCCTCCCATTGCCTTGAGTGCAGCAAGTGCACCACAAGTGAGAGGGGAACGAGCGTGACGGCAACCGTGATGATGGCGCGAGCAACGATGCACCCGCCTGCGAACGTGAACATCGGTGTGCTCGGATGCATCAAAGTCATGGCCATCGTCTGTCATTCGTATCTCTTCAATCAACTCGCTGACCTCTGGCATCTTCAAACGCATGCTCGGTTGTATCGTGTCGAGTGAAGGTTAGCACCAACTCGTCTTTCATACGAAGGACTGACGTCTCGAGATCTCGCATTGTCAAACTCGTGTGTGCGTATGAGTCTCTCACTGTCGCTGTCGCTGGAACGTGCCTTTCATGTCCACCAGAGACGAAGAGAGCGTCATCGACACGGCTTGAGCCTCTGACACAACTAATCGCCATTGTCGTGAGACTAACTTCCAGGCATCTCTCGCCACGAACAAACATCGCTCTGTCGATCGCGAAGAACACGAGTACTTGACGGAGCGAGAGCGCAGCACTTTGGTCACTCAAGCCGGCACTCGATCTACCGGGGCTCGTCAAACGACACCTATGCACATCGTTCATTGTCGTGTTTTCCATCAACATACATGTATTCGACTTACTCAAGGTCACTCTATCCATCTACCTATCACTGTCCACGACAGAGCAAGATCCTTCAAAAGCAACTAGACGTACACGTCTGACAACTCTCTCACGGCTTCATAGATTCCACACGACCACATACATACCTCTTCTCTCTTTGTGTACGTCTCTCGACATTGATCACATCTCGTTCTGACAACCGACACACACACAACATGCAGCAGCAGCTCTCTCACAATGACAGACAACGCCATCAACAACCTTCACATCAAGCTCACAGACACGCATCAAGATACTCGCGTGAAGCATAGCCGACTTGCTTGCTCTTGCTATCTCTCTTGCTGTCTGTCACTCACCCACATCACTCGGTCGTTCTCTCTCTCTTGCTCATGCTTATGCTCTAGTCCTTCCTCCTGCGCTCTTGCTTAGACTTGCCAGCTTCATGCCAGCTTGCACTCACACTCGACCGAGTGCTCAATCCAAACTGCAGACTCGGACGCTCACTTTGCAATTTGCTTGCTTCCGAGCCAGCACTCCTCCTCGTCCACTTCGCCTTCCTACTTCTCCTGCCGCTGTCTCCTCCCGACTCTTCACATCGACGACTCTAGTCTCTGCGTCTTCCGGTCGGCAGTCTCTCAGTCTTTCGGTCTCACCACTCTTCCAGCCTCCAGCCTCCAAACTCAACCATGCTCTTCCGCAAGACTGTGGCAGCACTCGCTCTCCTCGCATCGTCGGCCGTGCTCACGACGCACGCGTACGGCTACGACGACTCGAGCTACTACTACGGCAACAAGCACGGCCATGGCTACGACAACAAGCATGGCTATGGTGGCATGAAGGGCTACTACGACTACGACGATGGCTACTACAAGAACGCCGACGGCTACTACGACTACGACGACGGCTACTACTACAACGGCTATGGCGACAAGTACGGCAAGATGAAGCACCACGGCCGCCAGCGGCACAACCGCAAGCATGGCTACGACTACGACAGCTACAACTACGACAACAGCAAGGGCTACTACGACAACTACAACTACGGCGACAAGGGCTACTACTACGACAATGGCAAGGGCTACTACGACAACTACAACAAGTACTACTGAGTTGTTGTTGTCAACATGGTCGCCAAGCCAGAGACCGAGCGCTCCAGTCACTCCAGTCACTCGTCCAGCCGGACGTCTGACGTCTGCGTCACAAGTGAGCGAGCATCGTGGGCTGGTCATGAGCAGTGCGTCTCTGTCTCCTGTAGCATCTCCTGTCGTGTGTGTCGCGTTTGTGTGTTAGTCTACTAGTTGCCAGTCGCTCAGCTTGCAGACTCGGGTGTGTCGCAGTGAGCGCATGTCCAAGTCAAAGTCAAGTCGGATCTGTGTGAGCATCGCTGGTGCTTTGCCTTGGTGCGTCGTTGTCGTATGCAGTGAATGGAACCAAAGCACGATCTTGAAGCACGATAACCTGTCAAGCACCAACAACCCATCGTGTCTCCACCTCGTTGGTGTCGCTGCTGTGGCTCACAAGCAAGCAAAAGTGGTTCATAGCGTCCACCCGTGCTTGTTCGAGTGTCTTCGAGTATCCGATCGACAGACCGTCCTCGTCCTAGACGATATGCTACTCGTAGTCGTGAAGACGCACCGACGACTCGGTCTCGGGTCGAACACGGGTAGGAGACGAAGGCACTGCAGTGGCTGGTGCTTGACGCCCGCGCCCAAGCATTGTTGACCGCCGATGCTGTCGCCCAATATGTAGCCAGCTCGCTTGGCTGTGGCACACGACGACCACCACACCACCACCACCAGCACTATCACCACCGAGATGTCCGTTGGAAGTTGGAAGCTCGGGAACCGTCGCACATCGTCGCTGCTACTCTGCAAAAGTTTGGCTGCTAGTGGGTTCACTCGCGTCACGTCGCTCCGGAGCAAGAGAGCAAGAGAGCAAGAGAGCAAGAGAGCAAGAGAGCAAGAGAGCAAGAGAGAGCAAAGAGAGCTTGTCCTCACTCCTCTCACTTTCACTCTTGCGCTCGCAACTCTCACTGTCCAACTCGCAGTCTTCTTCGCACCAAGCACTCGCCAAGCAAGGGGTCTTTTCAACGCACGCTCGGTCGCCATGAAGCTCTCGGCGATCCTCTTCCCGATCGCGCTCCTCGTCATTGCGCACCACCCGTCGATCGCATTCGCACAACAGCAGAACGACACGACTCAAGCGCCTGCGACGACAACTCCAGTGACTCAAGCTCCTGTCACGCAAGCTCCTAACACACAAGCTTCTTTAACACCTACGACACCGGCGCCAAGCAGAGGATCTGAGCCAGTGACGCCAGCGCCAACTACGCCAGCGCCGACTAAGGGACAAGAACCAGTGACGCCAGCGCCGACCACTCCAGCGCCAAGCAAAGGATCTGAGCCAGTGACGCCAGCGCCAACTACGCCAGCGCCGACTAAGGGACAAGAACCAGTGACGCCAGCGCCGACCACTCCAGCGCCAAGCAAAGGATCTGAGCCAGTGACGCCAGCGCCAACTACGCCAGCGCCGACTAAGGGACAAGAGCCAGTGACGCCAGCGCCGACCACTCCAGCGCCGAGCAAGGGCTCGGAGCCTGTGACACCAGCGCCGACTAAGGGACAAGAACCCGTAACGCCAGCACCGAGCAAGCCGAAGGCATCGTGCACGGAAGTGAGCGTTGAAGGCGATGCTACCTACTGCATCAGCGGCCCGATCTGCAGTGGCGCCGGTGAGAAGCCTGCAGGCAGCTACTGCCCAAAGAAGGGCGACGAAGCCGTTGCGGCGTGTCTGAAGAACCTCAAGAGCTACATGGATGGAGGCAAGTGTGTCGCGCCTGTCGACTCGGTGTGCAAGAAGATCAAGACCGGTGCGTGGGGCTGTGTCTGGAACCTCTCAGGCACCGTGACGCCTGCGCCGTCGATGCCGCAGAAGCCAGTGACGCCAGTGTCAACGACCACAACGGATGCTGGACAGCAGTCTACCCCAGCTCCAACGAAGACGAACTCTGCCACGCCGGCACCGACAACCCCAGCCGCAAAAACTCTTCCTGCGAGTCAGTTGCCTGACACGATGGCACCAGTCACGCCGGCTCCGTCAACTCCAGCCACGACTGCACCAGTCACACCGGCTCCGTCGACTCCAACCACGACAGCACCTGCAACAGAGGGTCGCGATTTGAATCCTCCCGTCGCGACCACTCCAACAACGACTGCCCCAGTGGCGACTGCTCCAGCGACACAGGCGCCAGCAGCGCCAGCACCAGCCACGCAGCCGCCAACTTTCAATCCCGCCATAGCGCCTCAGGGTCCACCGCCTTCAACTCCTGGAGCGCAGCTATCGAACCAACAGCAGCAACAGCAACAGAAGTCTGTGTCGTTCGCCGTGACCGGCGCCGAGTCCAGCATGAGCGTCGCCACAGTCGCAGCAGTGTCGGTCGGCGCGCTCGCCGCTGTCGCTGCCATCGCTGTGGTTGCTCGCAGCGTGAAGCGCCACCGTGCTGGCGCTGCTGCTGCTGCCTCGGGCGCGACACTGTCCGCACTCGAGGCCGAGAAGTACGCCGTCTCAGTCACGCCGCCGAGCGCGTCGCCCCACCCGAGCTTCTAAGATCGGACCACACACCCTGCCGACGCGACCGCGCGATCGCTCGCAGCCTCAACAGCGTATCAAGACGCTCCGCCATGCACCATTCACCATTCACTACCCGCCAGCCTCCAGCCACGGCCAGTCAGTCAGTCATCGTGCCAGTCAACCAGTCAGTCTGTCATCAGCCAGCTATCATCTTCATGTCGTCTCTATTGCTCACGTGTGTGAGCTTGAGTAGATCGCCTCTTCGTTTGCAGTAGGTTGAGAGCCTGTTCGTTCGATGCGCATTGAAAGAGCGCAGTGCACTCCTTCCGTTCTCACTTGTGCAGTGTGCTGCACAGTCACAAGTGCTGACAGTGTAGACATGAGTGTTGTGATGTCTATCGAAGTGTGCATTGTATGTTCTAGTGTGTATACGATGATATACGTGTTGCTCCGTGGTGATATGCGTTGGTACGTGTTTTTCAAAATTGCATTGACGCGTTTAGAAGAGATGAAAGAAGTTGGTACGCGTATACAAAAGTAAGCAAGCGTTGTAAAGGCTATACAAATCTCATAAAGCGTCGGTATACGTTGGAAAGCGTTGGAAACTACTGTGTAGGGTTTACACAAGCGATTCGAGTCGATACATGTAGACAAGTGTTGGCAAGCGTTGTAACACTTTGAAGTGCTTTGGCGCGAAACGTCACGAAGGGCTCGATGTTGTCGATGTGCAGCATGCGTCGATGGCGAGTCGGTCTCGTTCTGCTCGTGTGCGGCGTCGTATCTGTCAGTGCGAGCGCGCGGACGTGCACGTTCGAGGGTTACTACAGCGCTGGCGCTGCGACGCTCGAGCCGTGTCCTGGAGCTCTGCCGTGTCCACCAGGCTTCTTCTGCACGTGCGTCTGCTTGTTCTTGCATCTCGTCCACGAACTCGTGTGTGCGGGTGTGATTGCCTCTGTCTTGCTTGCGTGTGCGCTGCTCTGATGTCGTGACTGTCGCGTTTGCCGTCAGAGGTGGCGCAAAGCGACCGTGTCCTGCTGGCACGTACGGCGCCGAGTCGCAGCTTCGCACACGAGCGTGCTCGGCGATCTGTCCAGCTGGGTTCTTTTGTCCAGAGGGCTCAAGTGCGCCAGTGTCCTGTGGCAGCGCAGACCGGTACTGCCCGCTCGGCTCGAGCGCGCCACAGCTTGTGCCTCCAGGCTTCTACTCGCTCGGAAGCTCCTCGCTCCAGCGCGACCGCATCGCGGCATATCCGCTCGGGATGTTTTGCTCCCAAGGCACGCGTCGACCGTGTTCAGCTGGCACGTATGGCGCCACGACGGGGCTTGCGACGCCGCAGTGCACGCAGCTCTGTCCTGCTGGGTCGTATTGTCCCGAACAGAGCGCTGCGCCAGTGCCATGTCCTCCTGGCACGTTCGGCGACCGCATCGGACTGACGGATGCCGCGTGTGCAGGGCAGTGTCGCGAGGGCTTCTACTGTCCGCGCGGTAGTATCTCCGCGACTACACACGCGTGCGGCTTTGGCGCGTACTGTCCGCCAGGCAGCAGCACGCCGTCGCGAGCAGCGACTGGCGCGTACGTCGTCAACGGCAACTCGGCGCACGCAAGCTCGCAACTCCCGTGTCCGATCGGGTCGTTCTGTCGCGGCGATGGCACCGCTGAGCTCTGTCCTGGCGGCACATTCGGCAACACGACGACGCTGGGAACGAGCAAATGCGCCGGTCCGTGCGCTGACGGCTACTACTGTCCGCGTGGAAGCACGAGTGCCACGCAGATCGCTTGTGGTAGCGCAGATGTGTTCTGTCCTCGTGGCTCGACAACGCCTCAACGTGTTGCTGAAGGCTTCTATAGCGTCGGCGCACTTTCGCTTCCAGGTCGCGACCAGCTTGACGAAGACGCAGCGACTCGGTCGTCTCAGCGGCGCTGCGAGCCAGGGCACTTCTGCGTGCTCGGCGTACGCACTCCATGTCGAGCTGGCACGTTTGGCAACACGTCGGGGCTCACAACACCTGCATGCAGCGGAGTCTGTGCGCCAGGGTTCTACTGTCCCGAGCGCAGCATCAGCGCCACTGCGCTCCAGTGCGGCGCGAGCGACCGGTTTTGCCCAGCAGGCTCTGCGGTGCCAGTGCGTGCGTCGCGAGGACACTGTACAATCAGCGGCGGTAGCTCACTCACGCGTGCCGCGCAGCGACCAGCACAGCCTGGTGAGTTTGCATGGCGTGGCACGTGCTACCCGTGTCCCGGAGGGACGTTCAGCACCGAGATGCTCGAGACCAACCCGCAGTGCTCGGGAGTGTGTGCACGCGGATTCTACTGTCCGCCTGGAAGCACAAGCGCCACCGCGCACGAGTGCGGCAGTGCAGAGACGTACTGCCCTGAAGGCGTCGCAACACCGCTGCCGGTCCAGCGCGGGTACTACACCACGACGCAAGACAGCGAGCTGTGTCCGCCGGGGACGTACCGCGATGTCTCAACGACGACAGTCAACAGCTTTGTCGACGTCGTGACGGGGCGGAGTCCGATCAGTGTGAGCTACGGCGACTACAGCTTCCCGCTCGCCAAGTGTGTGCTATGTCCACTCGGGACATTCAAGCCTGGCGTCGGCGACGACGTTGGACTCTGTCAGCCGTGTCCAGAGTTCACGACCATGAGTGCGCCAAACCGGCGGTCGTGCGAGTGCTTCCGTCGCGCAGGTGGACTCCCACTCGACGACGCAAAGACGCTCGAGCTCCGGTTCAACGCAGCGACGCTTGTGTGCGAGCAAGTGCGCATCGACGCTGTTCATACGAGCGATGTCGCAGCAAATACCTCTGTCTTTGCAAAAGCATCACAGTTCCCATGCGAGCGCGGCTACTACTGCGTCTCGGGCGTGCGCCGGCCGTGCCCTGGCGGTCGCTTTGGCAACCGAGAGTTTGAGACTCGCGCGCAGTGCACAGGAGCGTGTGCGCCAGGGTTCTACTGTCCACTCGCTAGCACGAACAGCACTGCGCGCGCGTGCGGCAATGCGAACGTCTTTTGTTCAGAAGGCAGTGCCGTGCCGACGCCAGTGTGGACAGGCTACTACTCGATCCGGTCAGCACCGGTGCTCGCGTCGTCGTCGACACCAGCAGTTCGCGCACTTGCGTACACGGCGCTGAGTGCGAGCGCGAACGACGCGATTCGAGACGCGCAGATGCAGTGCGAGCCAGGCTTCTTCTGCGTCGGCGGCCGCAAGTTTGCGTGTCCAAGCGGTCGGTACGGCGACCAGCGCGGCGAGACGTCACCACTCGTACGTCTCAGTTGTCGTTGTCTGTGTACGTTCCACACCTCAGCGAGCTCACGAGTGGCTTATGTGTGTTGCTTGCGACTCTTTCTCTCTCCTGCTGCAGTGCGCTGGGAGCTGCCAGCGCGGGTTCTACTGTCCGCCTGGAAGCGTCTCGGCCACGGAGCGCGCATGCGGTGGCGACGACCGCATCTGTCGATCAGGAGCATCGCTCCCAGCGCCAGTCTCGCGCGGCTACTACTCGGTCGGCGACACGAACACGACGCGGTTCACGGAGCTCCCGTGCGAACCTGGCTACTTCTGCATGAATGGCGTCAAGTACCAATGTCCAGAGGGTTCGTTTGGCGCCACGACTGGTCTTGATACAGCAGCGTGCTCAGGTCTGTGCACTGCAGGCTACGCGTGTCCGTCGTACCCGAACGCTCCGAGTGTGCGTGCGACGCAGCGCGAGTGCGGCGACGCCACAGTGTATTGCCCCACTGGCACTGGCAATGCGCCAGTGATGGTGTCGAGTGGATTCTACACCACCGGTGCTGGCGACGGCAGCGGCGACACGCGCAACACGACGCGCACGGACCAGCGCAAGTGTCCGCGAGGCTCGTACTGCCGCCAAGGCATCGTGATCCCGTGTCCCGATGGCACGTACGGCGGCGTGGAGGGACTGAGCGACGCGTACTGCAGCGGCTGGTGTCCGCCAGGCTTTGCATGTCCGCGCGGCACCGCCGACTACCGCCTGAACGCGTGCCTGTTTGGAACGTACGCAACCAAGGGCTCGGCGCGGTGCATCGAGTGTCCGTCCAAAGCAGACGCGCGCACGCACGACGTCCTCGCGCTCTTCCAGCTCCTGACAGACGCGCAGGAGCAGCAGCCGTGCACCGACAAGCGCGAGTGCTGCTTCTTTGGGTAGTGGTGACCAAAGGAGTTTGCAAAACTATACTTTATCCTAGTGTAATACGTCGCATCATGTGCGCAACAGCACCACCGCGTCGCCTTCGTGAGCGCACGTGCCGCCTCGCGCTGCAAACACTACGCGCACTTTGCCAGCTTTCCCGAACGGCTTCTCGATCACTCCGACGTCGCGGTCGTCTGGCGCTTGCGCTACGACGTGGACAGACTGTCCGACAGCAGCGAGCGCCTCGACGTCCGAGGCAAAGAGACCCGAGACGATCGCCAGTGGATTGCGGCCGTCGGCTGTTGTCTCGCCTTTGAGGCGCTCGATCAACCCGCGAGGCGCCTCTTGGTCCGTCTCTGGCGATGAGAGCGAAGGCTGTGTGCTTGCTGGAGCTACTGGCGCTGCAGCAGTTGCAGACGACGACAGAGCGCTACTGTCGTGTGCCTCTTTCGGCTCTGCGCGCGAGGCGCTGGCAAATGCCTCTGGATACAAGAGCGCGTCGTCCTGGAGCACATTCTTTGCTGCTTTTGCTCGCTGTGGCGCGCTCTTGAGCGCCGTCGCTGGCGCTTGCAGCTGCACGAGCTTGACAAAGCGCAAGACGATCGCGTCGCCAGCGACTGGCGTCTGCTCTGATGTCAAGAACAGCTCAATGCGGAACTTGCCAGCTTTGCCAAACGGTCCGAGCACACGACCGAGCGCCTTTGAGGCTGGGAAGAGCACGCGGACGTCCGCAAAGACGCGCCAGTCGACGTCTCTCGGGAACAGATCGCGACCAATGACCTCCGTGGCGTCGCCAGCGGTGCGCCGCACGACTTTGTCGACGATGCCGTCGCGGGTCTTGACTTTCCCGATCCGGAGCTGCGCGAGCGAGATCGTGGGCACAGCAGCAGGCGACTGCTCGAGCGCGGCGCTGCCATTGCTTGTAGCCAAGGCGTCAGGCGTCGCGACGACTGCAGCAGCGACGCGACCGTGGAACGCGAGGCGACACGCGTACTTCTTCGGGTCCAAGTCGAGACGAGAGCACACGACGAGCGCACTCGGTTGGCACAAGACTGGCTGCTCGAGCGTCAAGAGCGCAAACGTCTGCGCCACTGGCGCGGCCGAGGCGTCACTTGAGAGCGGTGCCAGCGCAGTCACGTGCTCAAACAGCTCGTGCGGATCAAAGACCGAACTACTCGCACTCGCCGCCATGCGCTGGAAGAACGTCGCGCGCGCCACGACTGTCGTGTGGCCGACTGTCGTGTGGAACTTGCCGCCAGTGGCACACGCTGGACCTTGGAACAGCGCAATTGGCGTGACTGCGACCACGAGCTGCGACACGAACGCGAGGCTCCGCGGCGGCGACACGGCGACACTGCGCTCGACGAGCGCCGCGTCCAAACCGTTCACGCGAATGCCGACGCGGTCGCCCTGCGCAGCGCGCGCGACGCTCGTGCGGAACATCTGCATCGACTTGACGGGCTTCACGACGTGGAGACTCGGGAGCTCGAGGTCGTTGCCGACTGCGAGCGCACCGGAGAGCACGGTGCCCGTGAGGATCGTGCCGCTGCCGGGGATCGCAAAGCAGTGGTCGATCGCAAAGCTGAACGGACCGCGCACGTCGCGCACTGGGACGTACACGTGCTGCGCGAGCGTCGCGACGAGGTCAGCGATCCCCAGCGCCTCTGTTGGCGCCTCACTGCTTGAGACTGGCGCTGCCGCAACAGGCACGATCGGGATCGCGTGGTCGCGCAGTCGCGGGAAGTGGCGCTTGACGAATGTCTGGATGTCCTCAGTGACGCGCTGGACGCGTGCGCCGCGGCTGCGCAGTGGAATGAGGTCGACCTTGTTGAGCGCAATGACAATGTGGTGGGCGACTGCGAGCTCCGCGATCAAGAGGCTCTCGATCGTCTGCGGCTGCAGCCCTTTCGTCGCGTCGACGACGAGCAGCACCATGTCGATGATGCGCGCGCCGCCGAGGATCGTCTTGAAGAGCGACGCGTGGCCTGGACAGTCGACGAGCGTCACTTGGAGCGCATGCGGACTGCTGGCGTCAGGGCGATGCGCAACAGGGAGTCGGAACGCCGAGAAGCCGAGATCGAGCGTGATGCCGCGCTGCTGGCTCTGCGGGTGTTTGTCGAGCGCTGCAGTCGAGAGCTGCGTGCTCAGCACGCGCACGAGGTTCGTCTTGCCGCTGTCGACGTGGCCGAGCACCCCGACATTCACGTTCACTGGTGCCGGCTGCGTCACTGCGCGCTTCCCCATAGTCGTCGCTCTCACTTTGAGCACGATTCACCAATAACAACAGCCGATTCAACGGAAAGGAAGTAGACACGCACATACATAAAACAGCACATCAAGTAGAACTTTTCCAGCGCATTGAGACAATGAAGAGCTTCCCAAGTGCTGATGAAGGCTCGGGGTCTTTCATTCCTAACACACGACGACTTCTGCACGACGACGAACAACTGCGCTCATACACACACGGATTCGACACGACACGACACGAGACTCGGACACGCATGCACGACTCACACGGCACACACGACAGGAGATGCTACAGGAGACAGAGACGCACTGCCTCACACGATGCTCGCTCACTTGTGACGCAGACGTCAGACGTCCGGCTGGACGAGTGACTGGAGTGACTGGAGCGCTCGTTCTCTGGCTTGGCGACCATGTTGACAACAACTCAGTAGTACTTGTTGTAGTTGTCGTAGTAGCCCTTGCCGTTGTCGTAGTAGTAGCCCTTGTCGCCGTAGTTGTAGTTGTCGTAGTAGCCCTTGCTGTTGTCGTAGTTGTAGCTGTCGTAGCCGTAGCCATGCTTGCGGTTGTGCCGCTGGCGGCCGTGGTGCTTCATCTTGCCGTACTTGTCGCCATAGCCGTTGTAGTAGTAGCCGTCGTCGTAGTCGTAGTAGCCGTCGGCGTTCTTGTAGTAGCCATCGTCGTAGTCGTAGTAGCCCTTCATGCCACCATAGCCATGCTTGTTGTCGTAGCCATAGCCGTGCTTGTTGCCGTAGTAGTATCTCGAGTCGTCGTAGCTGTACGCGTGCGTCGTGAGCACAGCCGACGATGCGAGGAGAGCGAGTGCTGCCACAGTCTTGCGGAAGAGCATGGTTGAGGTCGGAGGTGGAGGCTGGAAGAGTGGTGAGACCGAAAGACTGAGAGACTGCCGGCTGGAAGACGCAGAGACTAGAGTCGTCGATGTGGAGAGTCGGGAGGAGACGGCGGCAGGAGAAGTAGGAAGGCGAAGTGGACGAGGAGGAGTGCTGGCTCGGAAGCAAGCAAATTGCAAAGTGAGCGTCCGAGTCTGCAGTTTGGATTGAGCACTCGGTCGAGTGTGAGTGCAAGCTGGCATGAAGCTGGCAAGTCTAAGCAAGAGCGCAGGAGGAAGGACTAGAGCATAAGCATAAGCAAGAGAGAGAGAACGACCGAGTGATGTGGGGTGAGTGACAGACAGCAAGAGAGATAGCAAGAGCAAGCAAGTCGGCTATGCTTCACGCGAGTATCTTGATGCGTGTCTGTGAGCTTGATGTGAAGGTTGTTGATGGCGTTGTCTGTCATTGTGAGAGCTCCTGCTCCTCTCCTGCTGTTGGTTGTCAGAACGAGATGTGATCGATGTCGAGAGAAACACAAAACAAGAGAGGAAGTCTGTGGTCATGCTGAACTTCTGTATGTGCCTCTGCGTTGTGGACCAAAGTACTGATCTCTCAGCTGAGCATGAAGTCTACGCTCTAATGGTAATAGTGAGAGAGACGACAACGCGCGCACATGAGCTCGCCATTGTGAGACCTCGTGAGTTTGTTCTTCATGTGAAGCGCGAGTTGGTTCGATTCTATCAACACAACCACAACCACACACACACACACATCAAATTGAGTCGGTAAAGGTCGCCCGTTATTTATGGTAGACTACAACGACAGATATAATAACGATGGGGTCGAGAATGCCGACGCTCACGCTCATACACGGCTGCATCGGTGCATCGATGCTCGCGCCACCATAGCCGTCGCCACGCTCGTTGTCGTCGTCGCTCTCACTTGTATTCAGTACAGTGTACCTGTTGCAATCGAGGCGATTGAGGCAGTTCATACACACACATTTGTTTACACACAGCTCTTCATGTATTGGACTCGACAGCATCCAATTCGCAAGTTGGCTGTGAAGTTGTGAAGACAATGAAATAACCACACCACGCTTCTACTAATCGATGAAAACCATCGTGGTCGTCGCATCGTGTGCTAGAGCAGCAAGTGTGGTGTTTGTGAGATAGAGGCAAGCAAGCGTGCGCAAACAAGAGAGCAAGAGTAGCAAGTGAGCAAACACCCTTGCCATTCACTACATAGCACTTCGAGATAGCTCGTGTCCTGGTCGCCCAAGCAAACGAGTACTACAGCAAGAAGAATGTCGAGCGACGCTGCTCGCATGGTCGAACTCGACTTACTTAAAGTGTCGTCATACATCGATCACATCTTCCGACAACAAACAGCACACAGTATGCAGCAGCTCTTACAAACCCGCTAAGCGCAATGAAGAACGACATACACATGCTACGGCTTCACGACGCGATGCTTTGAGTAGCGAGAGTAGCGAGTTGAGCAACATAGAGCTCGCGACGACGACGATGTGAGCACTTGGAGACGCAATCGCGAATGAGCCGGTGTCTGTGAGGTGCTTCGCGTGTGCCAGTTGGTCGAGTGGTTCGACCACTCACACGTTCGCGTTTCAGGCTTATCGACGATCTTTGAAGCGAGAGACTCCTACGACGTCGCCGTTCAGTTTCCCGTCGTTCCTCGCAGGTCCATCCATGTGCATCGATCGACATGAAGCTCGCGATGATGGAGATGAAGTGCGCGCTCGCGGCGCACTTCGGTCTCTTCGACCTTACGACCATTGAGGATCCGTGGACAATCGCGTGCGAGATCGCGATCGCTGTGAGTGTCAAGACAAGGGGCCGCTCATGGTGAGTGAACGTCTAGAGTCGCTGTTCAGAATAACAAGAGCGAGTGCGTACGTGCATGAGAGCAGTGGCAAGGACTGTAGATGATGAACTGCGTCAGATCAGGTACAGAGGTAGCGAGTTGGACGTCAAGTGCTGCGGGCCGCATTGCTGTTGCGTGTGTCTGCGAGCATGTGCCAGCTCGCCTATCCGGCACACTCACTCACTCACACACTCACACTGTCGCTGGCTTGGCTGTTTGCATACGTCCCTTGGTCGCTTGATCGCCTCTTGGCGTGTTTGCCTCTTGGACTGTTGGCCTCTTGGACTGTTGGCCACTTGGCGTCTTGGACACGACGGACAAGATGAACAGCGCGGGCTCTAGTTCTCGAGCACGACGCGGTAGCGCACCTTGCCGTCGCGCACGAGCTGGATGCCCTCGTTGACCTTGCTCATCGGGAGCTTCTGGATGATCGGACGTACGTTCTTCTCGGCCGCGAGCGCGAGCATGTCCTTGATGTCCTCGATCGAGCCGATCTTGGAGCCAACGAACTTGTTGCCGTTGCCCACGACGAAGAACGGCAGGAACTTGACCTCGTCGTTCGGCAGACCGAGCATCACGCACGTGCCGCGCGGACGCAGCAGGCTCAAGTACGTGTTGTATGGCATGTTGGTCGCGTCCGCCGTGATGAGCAGCACGTTCACCGACCCGACTGCCTTCTTGGCGTCCTCGTCGTTGCTCAGGTTGTAGAACTCCGCGGCGCCGAGGTTGCGGATCTCCTGCTCCTTGTTCGCCGAGCGCGAGAACGCCACCGGCACGGCGCCGAGCGCGCGGATGAACTGGATCGCCAAGTGGCCGAGACCGCCGATGCCGATCACGCCCACGCGGTCGCCCGCCTTCACGTTGTTGTGCTTGAGCGGCGAGAAGACCGTCGCGCCGGCGCACAGCAGCGGTGCCGCAACGTCCGACGGAATCGCGTCCGGGATCTTGAACGCGTAGTGCGCCGACACGCGCACGTAGTCGGCGTAGCCGCCGTACGCCTGCGCGCCGTCCTCGTACTGCGAGTTGTACGTGTACACGATGCGGCTGCAGTACGGGTCGGCGCTGTCGGCGCACTCGGCGCACGGCGCGTCCTTGTCCTTGTTCAGGCACGCCCAGACCTGCGCGCCGACGCCCACGCGGTCGCCCACGGCGAGGTGCTTCACGTCCGAGCCAGCGACCGTGACCTCACCGGCGACCTCGTGGCCCATGCATACAGCCAAGCCAGCGACAGTGTGAGTGTGTGAGTGAGTGAGTGTGCCGGATAGGCGAGCTGGCACATGCTCGCAGACACACGCAACAGCAATGCGGCCCGCAGCACTTGACGTCCAACTCGCTACCTCTGTACCTGATCTGACGCAGTTCATCATCTACAGTCCTTGCCACTGCTCTCATGCACGTACGCACTCGCTCTTGTTATTCTGAACAGCGACTCTAGACGTTCACTCACCATGAGCGGCCCCTTGTCTTGACACTCACAGCGATCGCGATCTCGCACGCGATTGTCCACGGATCCTCAATGGTCGTAAGGTCGAAGAGACCGAAGTGCGCCGCGAGCGCGCACTTCATCTCCATCATCGCGAGCTTCATGTCGATCGATGCACATGGATGGACCTGCGAGGAACGACGGGAAACTGAACGGCGACGTCGTAGGAGTCTCTCGCTTCAAAGATCGTCGATAAGCCTGAAACGCGAACGTGTGAGTGGTCGAACCACTCGACCAACTGGCACACGCGAAGCACCTCACAGACACCGGCTCATTCGCGATTGCGTCTCCAAGTGCTCACATCGTCGTCGTCGCGAGCTCTATGTTGCTCAACTCGCTACTCTCGCTACTCAAAGCATCGCGTCGTGAAGCCGTAGCATGTGTATGTCGTTCTTCATTGCGCTTAGCGGGTTTGTAAGAGCTGCTGCATACTGTGTGCTGTTTGTTGTCGGAAGATGTGATCGATGTATGACGACACTTTAAGTAAGTCGAGTTCGACCATGCGAGCAGCGTCGCTCGACATTCTTCTTGCTGTAGTACTCGTTTGCTTGGGCGACCAGGACACGAGCTATCTCGAAGTGCTATGTAGTGAATGGCAAGGGTGTTTGCTCACTTGCTACTCTTGCTCTCTTGTTTGCGCACGCTTGCTTGCCTCTATCTCACAAACACCACACTTGCTGCTCTAGCACACGATGCGACGACCACGATGGTTTTCATCGATTAGTAGAAGCGTGGTGTGGTTATTTCATTGTCTTCACAACTTCACAGCCAACTTGCGAATTGGATGCTGTCGAGTCCAATACATGAAGAGCTGTGTGTAAACAAATGTGTGTGTATGAACTGCCTCAATCGCCTCGATTGCAACAGGTACACTGTACTGAATACAAGTGAGAGCGACGACGACAACGAGCGTGGCGACGGCTATGGTGGCGCGAGCATCGATGCACCGATGCAGCCGTGTATGAGCGTGAGCGTCGGCATTCTCGACCCCATCGTTATTATATCTGTCGTTGTAGTCTACCATAAATAACGGGCGACCTTTACCGACTCAATTTGATGTGTGTGTGTGTGTGGTTGTGGTTGTGTTGATAGAATCGAACCAACTCGCGCTTCACATGAAGAACAAACTCACGAGGTCTCACAATGGCGAGCTCATGTGCGCGCGTTGTCGTCTCTCTCACTATTACCATTAGAGCGTAGACTTCATGCTCAGCTGAGAGATCAGTACTTTGGTCCACAACGCAGAGGCACATACAGAAGTTCAGCATGACCACAGACTTCCTCTCTTGTTTTGTGTTTCTCTCGACATCGATCACATCTCGTTCTGACAACCAACAGCAGGAGAGGAGCAGGAGCTCTCACAATGACAGACAACGCCATCAACAACCTTCACATCAAGCTCACAGACACGCATCAAGATACTCGCGTGAAGCATAGCCGACTTGCTTGCTCTTGCTATCTCTCTTGCTGTCTGTCACTCACCCCACATCACTCGGTCGTTCTCTCTCTCTTGCTTATGCTTATGCTCTAGTCCTTCCTCCTGCGCTCTTGCTTAGACTTGCCAGCTTCATGCCAGCTTGCACTCACACTCGACCGAGTGCTCAATCCAAACTGCAGACTCGGACGCTCACTTTGCAATTTGCTTGCTTCCGAGCCAGCACTCCTCCTCGTCCACTTCGCCTTCCTACTTCTCCTGCCGCCGTCTCCTCCCGACTCTCCACATCGACGACTCTAGTCTCTGCGTCTTCCAGCCGGCAGTCTCTCAGTCTTTCGGTCTCACCACTCTTCCAGCCTCCACCTCCGACCTCAACCATGCTCTTCCGCAAGACTGTGGCAGCACTCGCTCTCCTCGCATCGTCGGCTGTGCTCACGACGCACGCGTACAGCTACGACGACTCGAGCTACTACTACGGCAACAAGCACGGCTATGGCTACGACAACAAGCATGGCTATGGTGGCATGAAGGGCTACTACGACTACGACGATGGCTACTACAAGAACGCCGACGGCTACTACGACTACGACGACGGCTACTACTACAACGGCTATGGCGACAAGTACGGCAAGATGAAGCACCACGGCCGCCAGCGGCACAACCGCAAGCATGGCTACGGCTACGACAGCTACAACTACGACAACAGCAAGGGCTACTACGACAACTACAACTACGGCGACAAGGGCTACTACTACGACAACGGCAAGGGCTACTACGACAACTACAACAAGTACTACTGAGTTGTTGTCAACATGGTCGCCAAGCCAGAGAACGAGCGCTCCAGTCACTCCAGTCACTCGTCCAGCCGGACGTCTGACGTCTGCGTCACAAGTGAGCGAGCATCGTGTGAGGCAGTGCGTCTCTGTCTCCTGTAGCATCTCCTGTCGTGTGTGCCGTGTGAGTCGTGCATGCGTGTCCGAGTCTCGTGTCGTGTCGTGTCGAATCCGTGTGTGTATGAGCGCAGTTGTTCGTCGTCGTGCAGAAGTCGTCGTGTGTTAGGAATGAAAGACCATCGAGCCTTGTGTCTCGCCTTGTGTCTCGCATCAGCACTTGGGAAGCTCTTCATTGCCTTGTTCCTGTTCGTCATGTGCTCTTTCAGCCACTCGTGGAGCTAGAGCGTGTCCTATCGTCCTCGCGCATCATGCTCAGACAGTTTGGACTCATCACGAAAGCGCTCGGTTCCATTGCCGTGAGTTTATGGTGGTGACTGACTGCGAGTGCGCTGCACCTCGACGGTTCTCACGCCAGCTTCTGGTCGTAGCGAGTGATCGAGGCCTGGAGACTCGCGAGGATCTTCTTGATCGACCCCATGGCTTCGCGCACAAACAGCAGCGCCTAGTACCACCGAGTGCATCGTCTGTCAGTCCATTATCTAGCAAGTTCTGTATGCATCAAGCGAGCTGCAGACGCACCTCGCGCTTCTTCTCGTTCTCCTGTCGCTCCTTCTCAAGCGCCGCGCGCTCGTCGTCGCCCCTTGCCAACTGCATGCGAATGTGCACGCTCTCCATGTTGATCACTTCGATCGAGTACGCCTGAGCAGTTTGATCACAGTGTCAGAGCGTCAGTGCCGCGTGGACGATAGCGACAGGACGTGGGTCAAGTCAGCACCTTGTCGAGCGTCTCCCAGTCGGCGCTAAAGCTGTCGTACTGCTGCTCAAACGCACTGTAGTCGGCGCCATCGAGGATCGCTGAGCGCGTGATGTGCGTCGCGATCTTCTTGCAGATCGCACTCACAGCGTCCGGGAAGAACGCCAAGTCGGGGATCCGCGTCCCGCGCACCACTGGGCGCTTCTTCTCGGGTGGCGCGAGCGGTTTGCGCACAGCCGGAGGCTTTGGTGGTGCTAGTGGACGTACAGTCGTCGCCTCTGTCGTTGCAGTCGAAGCAGCAGGAGGCTTGAGCATATCGCTTGGTGCTGCACTTGGCTCTTTGGTTACTGCTGTTGGCTCTGTCGGCGGCGCTGGCGCTGATGAACTGATGGCGACTGGTGCTTTTGAAGCAGCAGACGCAGCTTTGACTGGTGTCTCTGCTCGTGCTGGCGCTTCGCTGTCGCTCGCGTCAGAGCCAGAGGACGGCGAGAAGAGCGACGCGTGGTCCGCTGCTTTGCTCTGACTCGACGCCCGCGCGCGCTGCTTGCGCGCTGTCCCTGGTGACTTGACTGGCGACGCTGCTGCTGCTGCTGTTAGCGTTAGCGTTGGCGTCGGTGGCGGAGGCTTCTCAAAGCCCTTCTCGATCTTCTCCTTCGTCTGTTGTGCTGCTGCTGCAGACAGCGCAGACCGCAGGACCCTAGTGCATCGCACAAGTCACAGGCGGCAGATCAGCGTCCAACGCCACTCCAAGGCACCACACAACGCTCTCTGAAGTCAGTCGCACCGCCGTAACGGTGGCGATCCAGCAGCAGCAGCGCCAGCGCCTTTTGCATCCAACTTGGTCACTGGCTGGGACGAGAAGAGCGAGATGCGCCGGCGCTTGGACGCGCCAGCCGCTGGCGCCGAGGCCTCGTCCAAGAGCTTCGACGACCGCGCGCGCGACTCGATGACCGACTGCGCGTGTCGGTCCTTCATCCGCCCTTTCTCCGTCGAGTCGAGCAGGCGCTGGACAATGAGCTTCTGGTAGATCCTGCCGGTCGTGTAGATCGAGTAGCCGCTCCTGTTGTGTCGGTCCTGACGACCCGCAGCAGCAGTCTCTGCGCTGTCGCTGTCGCTTGCGTCGCGGCGGAATGCGCACAAGTAGTTCACGCGCGGGTCTTCCTGGAACGAGTGCAGCTCGTACCGCGCGACGCGACTGCTGCTGCTGTCGCCGTTGTCGCCATTATCGCTGTCGTCCGTGTGCTCGCGCGGCCGCGCGCCACCCATGTCGACGCTCAAGAGACTCGTCTTGGTCGAGCTCTTGCGCGCAGCGACGCCATGTGCGGTCGTGTTGAGCGTGAGTAGCACTTGCTCGGGCGCTTGCTGGAGCTTGAGCAAGAGCTCAGGCGTCAAGCGGATGTGCGCGGCCCATTGCATCGGCCGACTGCCATCGTTGTCATAGAGCGCGTACTACACAGACCAACGACAATGAGCCACGTCAGTCCATACGCGCGGGAAGAGATCCACTCGCTCATTGCGCAGGTGCGTCCTGCCACACGCACGCACGCACGCACCGGTGCGTTCGCCTCCATTGAGCAGAGCTGACGCTGCTGTGGTCACACTCGCAGTCAGCTGTTTTTTGGCTCGTTCGAGCACTGAGCATACTTTGTTCAAGTCAAACAGATCAGGAATGATCCCTCTATTTAATCACTATCGAAACACAACCTGTCGACCTGATTTCGTCGTGAAGGATGACAACCACGACGACGACCGTCAGTCTCGAATCTCCAAGCACCAAGCAACAACAACGACGACGACGACGTGAGCGACTCGACCATGCGAGGCTTCTCCTGCGCGCGGCTCGCAGCGCTTGCGACCGCAGTGCTCGCTGCACTTTCGCTCGACGGCGCTCACGCAGTGCCGGATGCGCGCACATTAGTCAACGCGCCGCTGCCGTTCCCTATCCAGACGCATCGGTTCCAGCTCAGCGACACGCTCTTTGCAGCGAACGAGCCCGTGCTTGAGTCGCACGGCCGCACGATCGCGCATGCGAATGGCACGACAACTGCGACTGCTGCGCTGCGTGCGACGCGTCTCGGCGACGTGCCGTTTCCGACTGGTGCGTTCTGGACGAACCTCGTGCTCGAGCAAGGCGAGTCGACGATCACGACGCTGCCGTACGCGTTCCGGTTCGTCCAGGACCGCGTGCTCGTGTCGTATCCGTTCCGCGTCGTGATGCCAAAGATCATCCAGAACGGCTTCTTGGCCGAGATCGTCGTGAGTAGTAGTAGCGCGTCTACAGCCGAGGCAACCGCGCCACTGACGCACCGCGTCGTCGCGTTCGACGCGTTCAGTGCGACCGTGCGCTTCACGCGCGACAAGACGGACGAGTTCACGCTCATCCTCGTGCGCGGCTCGCCGTACGTCACGGCCGAGTACACAGCGAGCACGCCTGTGCTCACGAGCGGCGACGGCATCTCGATCGTGCGGCTCAAGAAGCTCCAAGACCAAGTCCTGATGAACGGCGACGCCGTGGACTTTGCAGTCTTCACGCTCATGCTCAGCAACGGACGCACGTGGAGCATCTACGCATCCGACCCGACGCTCGAGCTCACGCTCGACGCAGGGACGATCACGTCCACAGCGCCGTTCACTGGCACGCTCCGCATCGCGCTCAGTCTCAGCAGCGACGTCCAGCCGTACTTGCTCGAGTCTGCGCCAGTGTACGCAGTTGGCGGCGCTGTGGACTACACGGTCGACACGGCTGCAGACGTCGCGCACGTCCAGTTCCAGTGGAAGACGCGCGCGTTTGGCACGAGCCAAAGCAGTAAGGACAAGCTCTTGATGCTCGCGCTGCCGCATCACCGCGAGACGTTTGCGCGCGACGCCACGAACACCTCGAGTGTCAATGCGTTCGTCAATGAGCTCGCGTTCACGTCGATCAAAGGCATGATGCGCGGCGTCTTGGGCGACGTGTGGCACTTGGACGAGCCGCTGCCGGACGTCGCGTGGGACTTTACGCACGACGGACTCTTCCAGCCGAGTGACAACAAGACCGAGGACGCCAACGAGCGCACGGCGATGCGCACGCGCGCCATTGAGGCGATCACCGCACAGCTTGCGCGCGACGCTGACGCGTTCCCAGCGCTCGCAGTCGACTCGTACAACTTTGGCAAGCAGATCGGCCGCGAAGCGCGCTTGCTGCTCATCGCTGACCGCTTTGAGCAGCGCGCGGTCGCAGACGCGCTCCTGCAGAAGCTCAAGCGCGAGTTGAGCGCGTGGCTCACGGCCACGAACGCCGACGCGCTCGTGTACGACGAGACGTTTGGCGGCATCGTCACGCGCGACGGCATGCGCGACCCTGGCGCCGACTACGGCAACGGCCAGTACAACGACCATCACGTACGTCCTGCGCACGTGATGATGCTCCCCCTCTCTACTGGCAAATGACTGTCTGACTGACTCGTCATGGCAGTTCCACTACGGCTACATGGTCTACGCGCTCGCAGTCGTGCGCAAGTTTGATCCCGCGTTCATCGAAGCGCACGCTGTCGCGTGTGCGCTGCTCATTGGCGACATTGGCGCGCCGGTGCTTGAGCGCACGCCGTTCGTGGACGCGAGCGTGCCCGTCGCGCAGCTCTTCCCAGTCGCGCGCCACAAAGACTGGTTCGTCGGTCACTCGTACGCGAGCGGACTCTTCTCGATGGAGGTTGGCAAGTCGCAGGAGAGCAGCAGCGAGTGCGTGAACGCGTACTACGCGCTCGCGCTTTTTGCGTCGCTCGATGCGAACTCGAACGGCGCAGACGCGTACTATCAATACGCGCGGCTGCTGTTAGCAACGGAGCTCCGGTCGACCAAGACGTACTGGCACATGCAGCCGCACTCGACGATCTACGAGCCTGCGTTTGCGCAGAACACGATGGTCGGCGTCGCTGGCGAGATGTCGGTCGTCTACAGCACGTGGTTTGGCGACAAGGCCGTGTACGTCCACGGCATCAACATGATCCCGTTCACGCCGATCACGGCCGCGCTGCTCGATGAAGCGTACGTCGCGACCGAGTTTGCGCTCCTGGAGCAGGACTACCGCGACTTGCCGGCGCACGACATCTGGCGCTCGGCGATCGTGCTCGACCACGCGATCCTCGACGCTGCGGCCGCGTGGGACGACCTCACGACGTCGATCACAGCTTACGACACGTGGAACTCGGCGACGAACTCGATGTACTGGATCGCCACACGTCCGTCCTGGTTCTCGCAGAAGACGCGCACGACGCTCACGCACCCCGACACGCACGACGAGCTCCAGTGCTTTGGGTACCCGGCGTGCAGCACAGCAGGTGCGAACGGCACAGCGCTCGGCTGCTGCGCGACGCTCCCCGGCTGCTGTCCAAGCGCACTCGGCTGCTGTCCGCCAACGGACCCGAGCCGCGTGCCGCTCAACGCGTGCTTTGGCGAGCACGCGTGCGCAGTTCTTGGCTTGGGCTGCTGCAACACCATCGACGGCTGCTGCGAGCCAGACCCGATCACAGGCACCGTCCTCGGCTGCTGCAAGAACCAGCACCCAGTGACGACGACGCCGCGCGCGACAGCAGCAGTAGCAGCTGCGAACGCCACTGGCGCGTGCTTTGGCGAGCCAAAGTGCGCCGCTGCGAAGCTCGACTGCTGCGACGGCCCAATAGGCTGCTGCGCTGGCGACGGACCCAAGCTCGACTGCTGCGCGCCTCCACCGGCGCTCACGTCGACGGCGCACCAAGTCACTGGTGCAGATACGTGTCAGCGCCAGCCGCGGTGCGCAGCCGCAAAGCTCGACTGCTGCGCGACGGCAGCTGGGTGCTGCCAGCCAGACCCAGTCACGGGCACCAAGCTCCTCTGCTGTCAAGACGACGACGCGGTGCCTGCTGCTGCGACCACAAGCGCGCCGACGCCAAGTGTCCCCGACTACGTCCACTCGTGCCACGGCGAGGTCGCGTGCCTTACTGGCGGCGCGAACGGCACGGCGCTCGACTGCTGCTTCAGCGAGAAAGGCTGCTGCCCTGGTCTCTTGTGCTGCACGGCAAACAATGACAGCGACAACGATGGTGATGGTGATAACAGCGACACGACGCGCGTGAAGACGGCGTCTGGACGCGACGCAGAGGACGAAGCGTCGGCTGTGAACCTCGTGTTCGCGACCATCCTCGGCGTGTTTGTGCTCGGGACGATCGCGTTCTGCCTCACCATGTGCTACCGCCGCCGCCACTACGCGCCGATCGACCACGACCTCCGCGCGTGGTACTGCGCCGCAATGGTCGTCGTCGTCGTCGGCTTCTTCTTCTTCCTCGTCGCGAGTGCGTAGCTGTCGTTGGCGATTGCGACGCCCGCTCGCTGTCTCGAGCGACCAAAGACGCTCGTGTTGCTATGACATGAGACGTCATCTACTGTCGCGTATCGTCCTCGTTGTCGTTGTTGTCATCGTCTGCTGTCGCATTCCTCTTCCGTACAAACCTGGAGGATCGTGTAGCCATGCCACGCACAGAGCGTCTCGTGCAGTGTGTCGAATGCGATCCAGTCGCGCGGTCGCTGCCCTTTGCGCGCTGTGAGGACCTCGCGATGATGGTCACACGGTCGAGACAGACTACATTCCGTCTCGCTGTCTGGACGAGCGTCGCTGTCCGCGTCGCGCCACTCGCGCAGCGCAAACACGAGCGCGTAGTGGTTCGTCAGGTGGTAGATCAGCACAGTGTCTGTGCGCGTGAACGCACGCCAGAGTGCGCTCCACGCTGCGGTGCGCTGCTCCAACGAGTCGTCGCGAGCGACTGGGAACTGCGCGACGAGTCTTGACGGCGATGCCTGATGCTCGAGCTCGTCTGGCGCTTTGCGCATGCCCATCAGCACTCGAGCACGGAGACGTCCAGCCACTCGATGGAGGCGCAGTCGGTCGCGCTCGTTCGCGTCGATAGCGTCGACAGCGCGCACGACGGCTTCGTTTCCGCAGATCGCAGTGCTCGGCTTCACGGGTCGCTCGAGCTTTGCGAGACCATCGAGCAAGTGCAAGAGCTGCACGAGTGCATCAGTTTTCGTAGATCCGCTGCCGTGATGTGTTTGTAGCGCAATGCCGAACGCGATGCTGCTCGTGCTCGTGCGCTGAGTGTCGATTGCGGTGGCGTCAGCGCTAGGCAAATCGTTGTCATTGAGGTCTGACAGCACCGCATCAGCGAGAGTTGGGAAGTTGGTCGAGTGGGAGCCGAGACAGCGCTCGACAGCGTTGCGCAACATCCGCCGCGTGAGCTTTGTCGGTCCCTGTGGTCGTCCACACATCGCAACAGCAGCAGCAGTGTCAGTCAACACTCAATGCTTCCATTTGCTGTGGTGCTGGACGCACCCCAAACGCCAACTCTGTCTGCACGAGCGCTACAAAGCGGTCGAGTTCGTCGTCTGACGCCTGCGTCTGCATCAGCACAACGCGCTTCTGGCGACGCACGCGCTCGTGCGTCATCGACGAGTAGAACGGCAGCACGTCTGCTGCAGCCCAGTCGCTCGCGTCGCTGTCTGAAAGCGCATTCAGCGCACCGGCAACGCTCGCAGCTGCACAGCACGGCGGGGATCATGTGCGACGTGCTCGCTCATGAGGCTTGACGTGGGTCTGGTCGAAGATCTTCTGGCGCGTGTGATTGACGGACGGACGTTCGGTCGACGTTGGACTGGCTACGAGTGGCTGAGGGGACGCGCGACTCTTCTAGCGATTGAGTGGCTCGCAGCAGCCGCAACAGTGGATGATGACGGTCTGCGACGACTGCGCTCGATCGCACGGACAACTCGACCCCAGCTCTGCTCTTGACAACTCGCGCTCGCTCGCTCGCTCTTACGTTGTACGCGTTGGTGCTCAGGCAGGATGGACGCAGGACAGCAGGCAGGATACCAGGATACCAGGTACGTCTCTCTCTCTCTCACTCACACACTTCGTTATCTCTGAGCTCCTCTCTCCAACGGACGCACGCTCGCACGGACCAGCAACCGCCATCTCTTTCTTCTGCTTCGCTCTCGTGTAGTCGCTGGCAATCACTCCCTCGGTCGCTCTCCATCTCGTTGTCTTCATGCACGTTGCGTTGCGTCGCGTTGCGTTACGAGGTCACCTAGTCGCGGCGAGGAGGCGAGCCACTGCGGTGACGAGGTGGCGAGCGGCTGCGGTGGCGGCTACGGCTGCGGTCGCGGCCACCACTGCGGTGGTGGTCACGGCGTGGGGAGCGCGAGCGCGAGTACCGGCGCGGACGGTCGCCATAGCGGTCACCACCGCCGCGACGGTCGTCATAACGGTCACCACCACGGCGGTCGTCGTAGCGGTCACCTCCGCGGCGGTCATCGTAGCGGTCGCCTCCACGGCGGTCATCGTAGCGGTCACCGCCACGGCTGTCTTCGTCACCGCCACCGTTACGCGCGTAGTACTCGCGCGGGTTGTCTGGGCGGCGCTGCTTTGCAAACTGCACGCGCAAGTCGCGGCCCTGGAAGTCCTTGCCCTCCATCGCTTCGATCGCCTCCTCCGCGTCACGCTTCTGCATGAAGCGCACGAACGCAAAGCCGCGCGACTCGTTCGTGCCGCGCGCGCGTGGGATGTACACGTCGCCGATCTCACCGAATCTGTGCGATGCATCAACAGAGAGATATCGTGCGTTAGCGTGTGGTTGGGCAGTTGTCACAGGCAAAGATAACGATCCAGTTGCGCACGCGACCACTCACTGCGTAAAGATCTCACGAAGTTCTTCGTTGCTACGGATAGTATGGCATGAGCAAAGATGGAGAGAAAGAAGCGATTGCATGTGAGGGTACATTGTAAAGCGCGCAGTTGGCAACGATCGCATGTCCTGCGCATGTGCACATGCGCGACGCCTGTGTCCAGCCGACTCGTCATGCCGGACTTGCTCGACGCCGCATTCACTCGGACACAAACAGATACAGGAATGAAACGCGAGACGCACCCGCAGTTGAAGGGGACGTTGTCCACCTTGAGCGTGAACATGTTGTCGACGTTTGGCGGCGACATCGTAGCAGCAGGTGTCGAGCGTGAAGGCGGCGGCGAGTGTGGCTGGGTGCGGGCTTCGCGGTCACTTGATCTGTGTGTGTGCAGCTAGAGCAACAACAACAGAGCGAGCAAGAGAGAGAGACTGTTGGAGCAAAAGGGAAACGCAGACGCTTGTGAAAATCACTTGGATTTTGTATGCTCGCACAGGAGTGTCGGTCTTGTTATCTTTGTGTGGTACACATGATGTTGAGTGTGGTCCACACCACACATTGCAATCCTCCCTTGGCTCGCCACGCAAGTGAAACGAGCAAGACAGTAGCAAGAGCAACAAGCGAAGAAGCGACGCGAGCAGCCAGCAAGCAGCATGGACGTCCCGCACGGAGGCGCAGACAGCGTCATGGAGCCGCCGTTCATCGCGCGTGTGAGTGCGTCGATCCGGAGGTGCGTCTCTTGTTTCTGTGCACTTTACTGTTCTCGCTGTCTGGCGTGACGACGCGCCACGTCACTCACAGGATCTCGCTTTCGTGCTTCTTCATGTGATGACGACGATGGTCGTACTCGCTCTCCATTGTACACAACGCTTATTGTCTGTGCTCCACTGCGACAACAACGCCTATCAACTACTTGTGACGCTGCAGAAAGTGGCAGCACTTGCTCGACAAGTCGACGATCCACGTCGTCGGTCGCTGGGTCGTCGCCGCGCTCCTGCTCGCGCTCTACCTCGTGCGCGTGTTCTACTTGAACGCGTTCCACATCGTCACGTACGGTCTCGGCATCTACTTGCTCAACCTCTTCATCGGCTTCCTGTCGCCGCAAGTACGTTCGTGTGACTGTCTAGTGTCGCTCTTCAAATGCTGTCTCGAGTCTCTCTCTCTCTCTCACACACACGCACACACTCACGACCACACCTACGCATGCACGAACAGATCGACGCAGAGACGGACGGTCCGCTCCTGCCGTCGAAGCAGAGCGAGGAGTTCCGTCCGTTCACGCGCCGCGTGCCCGAGTTCCAGTTCTGGTACTCGAGCTCGAAGGCGACGGTCATTTCGCTGCTCATGACGCTCAGCAGCGCGTTCGACGTCCCAGTGTTCTGGCCGATCCTGCTCATCTACTTCATCGCGCTCTTTGCGCTCACGATGAAGCGCCAGATCAAGCACATGTGGAAGCACAACTACGTCCCGTGGAGCCACGGCAAGCAGACGTACAAGGGCAAGAGCGCCAAGGACTCGAAATAGAGCGAGCGAGCAATGACGCGGCCTCGCGCGCGAGCGCACGCACGGATGCAAGCGCGAGCGAGCAAGCCATGCATGGAGCGACGACAAGCACTGAGCAACACGTGCTCTTTTCATCGAACCAACATCAACAAGCAGTGCATTTCGTTGCGTGTGTTGCATGGGATACATTTTACAAATCATTCACTTAAGTGCGGTTTTCGATTCGACACTACTGACGCATTTGCTGTGTGCGATTCAAGTTCAAGCCTCAACCACACCAGCATTTCGTCGCGAGCTTGACGCGAGCACGCCACATCGAGTCGACCACTGGCAATGGCAGGTGTCGTCATCGGCACGAGCGCGAAGCGGCTGCTGCTGCTCGCGACGAGTGCAGCAGCTACGCCGACTGTGCGAGCGAGCGCGCTCCATGCTCGGCATCTGCACTTGTCTGCGCGTCGTCTGGGCGTCCTCAGTGCAACGCAGACGCTCCGTCAGCACCAATGGAGCTCTTCGCGAGTGCGCATTGCATTCTCGCTTGGTGGCGTCAAGAACAACAACAGTATCAACGCGCGGACTCTGCAGCGCGCACTGTCAACACTGCCGTCTAGCAGCAGTAGCAGCACTAGCAGCAGCAGCAATGCAAACCCGCAGCAGGACGAACAGAAGCGCCGCGACGACGAAGCGCGGACGATCAAGATGAAGCTCGCAGCAGACATTGAGAAAGCGCGCACGCTGGTACGAATGCATCGATCTATCGAGCCCACAGTTGGGATGACTGACACGCACTTGGGCGCGTCTGCAGGCGCTGCACCAAGTCGTGAACGTTCCGAACGTCATTACGTTCGCACGCATCCTCTCGACGCCCTACCTCGCGTACCTCATCATCGACGGGCAGTACGAGCCTGCCATCGGCTGTACGCTGCGCTTGTCTTGTGTTGTATGTTTTAGCAACTGGCGAGTTGCTAACGTCTATCGCGTGCATACCGACAGTGCTCGCTGTCGCAGGGCTCTCGGACTGGCTCGACGGATACATTGCGCGCACGTACAAGCAAGAGGTGCGTCCATCGCTACACACGCTGCCTCTTGAGGATACGACACATGCACGAGCTCACACGTCGTGACCGTCTGTCGATTGTGGCTCCTCCAGTCGATCATCGGGTCGTTTCTCGACCCGTTCGCCGACAAGCTCATGATCGGCGCGCTGTCGCTCAGCATGATGGGCTCAGGCTTGCTCCCGTGGCCACTCGTGACGCTCATCTTCGGCCGCGACGTGCTGCTCGTGTCCGGGACGTTCTACCACCGCCTCAAGACCAAGGACGCAGACACGGCGTTCTTCGACACGTCCGACAGCGGCGCGTTCGAGGTCAAGCCGACGCTCCTGAGCAAAGTGAACACTGCGCTGCAGCTCGCGCTCTTTGGCCTCACGCTCACGAACGCAGCGTGGCACGTGCCAGCAGACCCGGCGCTGCATGCGCTCTTGTACGTGCACCATGCTCTTGTATCGTACCTTGACGCTATCAGCTGCGAGTCGCAATGCCACCATCGTCCTCACTCAATGCAACGCTATCTCTCTCTCTCTCTCTGCTTGTGCGATGCAGCGGTGTCGTTGGTGCGACGACGTTCGCATCAGGGTCCGAGTACCTGTGGAGCTACATCAACCAGACTGGAGCGTTCCGGCCCCTGCACAAGAGCGTCGCGGCGCTCAAGACCAAAGCCACAAAGAGCAAGAGCGCACCGAAGGCGTGAGTCGCCACGCGAGCTGTCTGGTAGAGTCTCCTTCCAGACGTCTTGTGTCTTGCGTCGTTGCTGAGAGTGTCTACGCAAGAGAGCGACAGCGTCACATAACAGCAAACACACTGCGACTCAATCGGATCCAGCACAGCTTCGTACAGCGTACGATGACTACTGCAACACAAACACCTCAGATCACACAGACGCGACTGCACTCGATGTCATCGCGTCACTACACGGCTCTCGGTGCTCTCGCATGACCAGATGCGATACTCTGCGGCGTCTGACCACTTGCATCGAGCGCATGCAGACTCGCGCCATGCGACACCAGCGCTTGAGCGACGCGGACGTGTCTGAACTGCGCGGCGCAGTGAAGCGGCGTCGTGTGGGTCGCGTCCGCTGCATTCGCGTCTGCGCCGTGCTCGAGCAGCATGTGTACGACGTCTGCGTGACCTCTGCGTGCCGCGACGAGCAGCGGCGTCTCGAGCGTCGTTGTCGCGTAGTCCACAGTCGCACCATGCGCCAAGAGCGTCGCGACCACATGAGTGTGTCCCTCGTGAGCAGCAACATGCAGTGGCGTGGCGTGGCGTGCGTCAGTAGCATCAATGGCTGCGCCGTTTGCCAGGAGCACATGTACGATCATCAAATGGCCGTGCTGCGCTGCTGTATGGAGCGCTGTTGTCTCGCTGTCCTGCGTCGCGTCCACGTTTGCACCGCTCGCCAGCAGCGCTGAAACAATACGCACGCGTCCGTGCGCTGCCGCAGTGAAGAGTGGCGTGCATCCGTTCGCGTGCCTCGCTGCGTCTGTGCTTGCGCCGTGCGCTAGTAGCAGCTTCACAGTCGCGTCGTGTCCGTCACGCGCCGCGAGGAACAGTGGTGTGTCGCCGTTGTCTTGTGCGGCGTTCATGTCTGCACCGCGCCGCGATGTGGAGTGGCGTGCGACGGAGGTACGTCGCGGCACACGTGCGAGCGCCGTGGTCGAGTAGCGCCTGGACGCTCGCGAGGTGGTTGTTCTGCGCTGCGAGGTGGAGCGGCGCCCAGTGGAATGCGTTGAGCGCTTCTGTGTTTGCTCCGTATCGCAGTAGCAGCGAGACGACAGTGTGGTGTCCATTGTCCGCAGCAATGTGCAGTGGTGTGGCGGCATAGTCTGCGCTCGCGTCGACCTGCGCACCGTACTCAAGCAGCGCTTGGACAGTGTCTGCGCTGCCGACTTGAACGGCGACCCACAGAGCAGTCGCATTGCTCGGTCCAGTGGCGCTCACGTCTGCGCCGAGTGCGAGGAGCGTCGTAACGAGCGTGGCGTGGCTGCCTCGGCTCGCTGCGATGAGCGGTGTGTCGCCGCTTTCCCCGACGGCGTCTATCAAGTGCGGTCGGTGGCTCAGGACGTCGCGCGTAGCCAGCTCACCACCGCTGCTACATGCAGTCAGGAGCTGCTCGTGATGCAGCGCTGTCACGTGCGCAGCCGTGTGCTCGTCGTCGCTGTCCATGGCAGTGCACCCACTTGCTTTTCGAGATTGATAGCGAGTTTGCGAGTTGTGTCCGATTCAACGGAAAGGAAGTAGACACGCACATACATAAAACAGCACATCAAGTAGAACTTTTCCAGCGCATTGAGACAATGAAGAGCTTCCCAAGTGCTGATGCGAGACACAAGGCGAGACACAAGGCTCGATGGTCTTTCATTCCTAACACACGACGACTTCTGCACGACGACGAACAACTGCGCTCATACACACACGGATTCGACACGACACGAGACTCGGACACGCATGCACGACTCACACGGCACACACGACAGGAGATGCTACAGGAGACAGAGACGCACTGCCTCACACGATGCTCGCTCACTTGTGACGCAGACGTCAGACGTCCGGCTGGACGAGTGACTGGAGTGACTGGAGCGCTCGTTCTCTGGCTTGGCGACCATGTTGACAACAACTCAGTAGTACTTGTTGTAGTTGTCGTAGTAGCCCTTGCCGTTGTCGTAGTAGTAGCCCTTGTCGCCGTAGTTGTAGTTGTCGTAGTAGCCCTTGCTGTTGTCGTAGTTGTAGCTGTCGTAGCCGTAGCCATGCTTGCGGTTGTGCCGCTGGCGGCCGTGGTGCTTCATCTTGCCGTACTTGTCGCCATAGCCGTTGTAGTAGTAGCCGTCGTCGTAGTCGTAGTAGCCGTCGGCGTTCTTGTAGTAGCCATCGTCGTAGTCGTAGTAGCCCTTCATGCCACCATAGCCATGCTTGTTGTCGTAGCCATAGCCGTGCTTGTTGCCGTAGTAGTAGCTCGAGTCGTCGTAGCCGTACGCGTGCGTCGTGAGCACGGCCGACGATGCGAGGAGAGCGAGTGCTGCCACAGTCTTGCGGAAGAGCATGGTTGAGGTCGGAGGTGGAGGCTGGAAGAGTGGTGAGACCGAAAGACTGAGTGACTGCCGACCGGAAGACGCAGAGACTAGAGTCGTCGATGTGGAGAGTCGGGAGGAGACGGCGGCAGGAGAAGTAGGAAGGCGAAGTGGACGAGGAGGAGTGCTGGCTCGGAAGCAAGCAAATTGCAAAGTGAGCGTCCGAATCTGCAGTTTGGATTGAGCACTCGGTCGAGTGTGAGTGCAAGCTGGCATGAAGCTGGCAAGTCTAAGCAAGAGCGCAGGAGGAAGGACTAGAGCATAAGCATAAGCAAGAGAGAGAGAACGACCGAGTGATGTGGGTGAGTGACAGACAGCAAGAGAGATAGCAAGAGCAAGCAAGTCGGCTATGCTTCACGCGAGTATCTTGATGCGTGTCTGTGAGCTTGATGTGAAGGTTGTTGATGGCGTTGTCTGTCATTGTGAGAGAGCTGCTGCTGCATGTTGTGTGTGTGTCGGTTGCCAGAACGAGATGTGATCAATGTCGAGAGACGTACACAAAGAGAGAAGAGGTATGTTTGTAGTCGTCTTGGGTTCTATTATGCCGTCGTTGACTCGATGTGCAGATCTTGCGTACTGGGTCTGTATGCTCGCTTCTTGTTGATGGAGAACACGACAATGGACGATGTGCATAGGTGTCGTTTGACGAGCCCCGGTAGATCGAGTGCCGGCTTGAGTGACCAAAGTGCTGCGCTCTCGCTCCGTCAAGTACTCGTGTTCTTCGCGATCGACAGAGCGATGTTTGTTCGTGGCGAGAGATGCCTGGAAGTTAGTCTCACGACAATGGCGATTAGTTGTGTCAGAGGCCCAAGCCGTGTCGATGGCGCTCTCTTCGTCTCTGCTGGACATGAAAGGCACGTTCCAGCGACAGCGACAGTGAGAGACTCATACGCACACACGAGTTTGACACTGCGAGATCTCGAGACGTCAGTCCTTCGTATGAAAGACGAGTTGGTGCTAACCTTCACTCGACACGATACAACCGAGCATGCGTTTGAAGATGCCAGAGGTCAGCGAGTTGATTGAAGAGATACGAATGACAGACGATGGCCATGACTTTGATGCATCCGAGCACACCGATGTTCACGTTCGCAGGCGGGTGCATCGTTGCTCGCGCCATCATCACGGTTGCCGTCACGCTCGTTCCCCTCTCACTTGTGGTGCACTTGCTGCACTCAAGGCAATGGGAGGCAAGTTCACTCTCATTTTATTCACACTCAAATATGTTCTATTGGACTCAAAAGCATAGAACTAGCTAGTCATTGTCCAGTTTTAGAGACAAATCAAATATCCACTCCACAATGAAAACCATCGTGGTCAACATTGACGCCAAGTGTGGCGTTTGCGAGGTGGAGGCAACCAACCAACCAACGAACCAAGAGAACGAACAAGCACACAGGAGTGCGCAGCACACAAGAGCATTCGCCACCATAGCGAGCAACAAGAACAAGTGCCTTGATCGGCCAAGCCAGAGACTGGTATGTGTCTATGATCATGTTGAGAGACAATGGTCTGAAGGTCATACATGTATTCGACTTGCTCAAGGTCACTCTATCCATCTACCTATCACTGTCCACGACAGAGCAAGATCCTTCAAAAGCAACTAGACGTACACGTCTGACAACTCTCTCACGGCTTCATAGATTCCACACGACCACATACATACCTCTTCTCTCTTTGTGTACGTCTCTCGACATTGATCACATCTCGTTCTGGCAACCGACACACACACAACATGCAGCAGCAGCTCTCTCACAATGACAGACAACGCCATCAACAACCTTCACATCAAGCTCACAGACACGCATCAAGATACTCGCGTGAAGCATAGCCGACTTGCTTGCTCTTGCTATCTCTCTTGCTGTCTGTCACTCACCCACATCACTCGGTCGTTCTCTCTCTCTTGCTTATGCTTATGCTCTAGTCCTTCCTCCTGCGCTCTTGCTTAGACTTGCCAGCTTCATGCCAGCTTGCACTCACACTCGACCGAGTGCTCAATCCAAACTGCAGATTCGGACGCTCACTTTGCAATTTGCTTGCTTCCGAGCCAGCACTCCTCCTCGTCCACTTCGCCTTCCTACTTCTCCTGCCGCCGTCTCCTCCCGACTCTCCACATCGACGACTCTAGTCTCTGCGTCTTCCGGTCGGCAGTCACTCAGTCTTTCGGTCTCACCACTCTTCCAGCCTCCACCTCCGACCTCAACCATGCTCTTCCGCAAGACTGTGGCAGCACTCGCTCTCCTCGCATCGTCGGCCGTGCTCACGACGCACGCGTACGGCTACGACGACTCGAGCTACTACTACGGCAACAAGCACGGCTATGGCTACGACAACAAGCATGGCTATGGTGGCATGAAGGGCTACTACGACTACGACGATGGCTACTACAAGAACGCCGACGGCTACTACGACTACGACGACGGCTACTACTACAACGGCTATGGCGACAAGTACGGCAAGATGAAGCACCACGGCCGCCAGCGGCACAACCGCAAGCATGGCTACGGCTACGACAGCTACAACTACGACAACAGCAAGGGCTACTACGACAACTACAACTACGGCGACAAGGGCTACTACTACGACAACGGCAAGGGCTACTACGACAACTACAACAAGTACTACTGAGTTGTTGTCAACATGGTCGCCAAGCCAGAGAACGAGCGCTCCAGTCACTCCAGTCACTCGTCCAGCCGGACGTCTGACGTCTGCGTCACAAGTGAGCGAGCATCGTGTGAGGCAGTGCGTCTCTGTCTCCTGTAGCATCTCCTGTCGTGTGTGCCGTGTGAGTCGTGCATGCGTGTCCGAGTCTCGTGTCGTGTCGAATCCGTGTGTGTATGAGCGCAGTTGTTCGTCGTCGTGCAGAAGTCGTCGTGTGTTAGGAATGAAAGACCATCGAGCCTTGTGTCTCGCCTTGTGTCTCGCATCAGCACTTGGGAAGCTCTTCATTGTCTCAATGCGCTGGAAAAGTTCTACTTGATGTGCTGTTTTATGTATGTGCGTGTCTACTTCCTTTCCGTTGAATCGGACACAACTCGCAAACTCGCTATCAATCTCGAAAAGCAAGTGGGTGCACTGCCATGGACAGCGACGACGAGCACACGGCTGCGCACGTGACAGCGCTGCATCACGAGCAGCTCCTGACTGCATGTAGCAGCGGTGGTGAGCTGGCTACGCGCGACGTCCTGAGCCACCGACCGCACTTGATAGACGCCGTCGGGGAAAGCGGCGACACACCGCTCATCGCAGCGAGCCGAGGCAGCCACGCCACGCTCGTTACGACGCTCCTCGCACTCGGCGCAGACGTGAGCGCCACTGGACCGAGCAATGCGACTGCTCTGTGGGTCGCCGTTCAAGTCGGCAGCGCAGACACTGTCCAAGCGCTGCTTGAGTACGGTGCGCAGGTCGACGCGAGCGCAGACTATGCCGCCACACCACTGCACATTGCTGCGGACAATGGACACCACACTGTCGTCTCGCTGCTACTGCGATACGGAGCAAACACAGAAGCGCTCAACGCATTCCACTGGGCGCCGCTCCACCTCGCAGCGCAGAACAACCACCTCGCGAGCGTCCAGGCGCTACTCGACCACGGCGCTCGCACGTGTGCCGCGACGTACCTCCGTCGCACGCCACTCCACATCGCGGCGCGGTGCAGACATGAACGCCGCACAAGACAACGGCGACACACCACTGTTCCTCGCGGCGCGTGACGGACACGACGCGACTGTGAAGCTGCTACTAGCGCACGGCGCAAGCACAGACGCAGCGAGGCACGCGAACGGATGCACGCCACTCTTCACTGCGGCAGCGCACGGACGCGTGCGTATTGTTTCAGCGCTGCTGGCGAGCGGTGCAAACGTGGACGCGACGCAGGACAGCGAGACAACAGCGCTCCATACAGCAGCGCAGCACGGCCATTTGATGATCGTACATGTGCTCCTGGCAAACGGCGCAGCCATTGATGCTACTGACGCACGCCACGCCACGCCACTGCATGTTGCTGCTCACGAGGGACACACTCATGTGGTCGCGACGCTCTTGGCGCATGGTGCGACTGTGGACTACGCGACAACGACGCTCGAGACGCCGCTGCTCGTCGCGGCACGCAGAGGTCACGCAGACGTCGTACACATGCTGCTCGAGCACGGCGCAGACGCGAATGCAGCGGACGCGACCCACACGACGCCGCTTCACTGCGCCGCGCAGTTCAGACACGTCCGCGTCGCTCAAGCGCTGGTGTCGCATGGCGCGAGTCTGCATGCGCTCGATGCAAGTGGTCAGACGCCGCAGAGTATCGCATCTGGTCATGCGAGAGCACCGTATAGTGACGCGAATGGAGTTGCGCTCGTGGTGGTCATCGTTGCGTGATTGGCATGTGACTGGCATTGTCGTGATGATCTCTTGAATAAAGTATGGTATAGTGTAATCAAAATAACTCAGTTCTAATTGACACGCAAAAGCTCAACACGAACGAGTTCTCGGACGACGAGCAAGCGAGCGTCATGGGTCTCGAGATTGACGCAGGACGCGCTGGGAGCTACGTCGCAGGACTGCTCTTTGGCGTCGGCTGGTGGCTCTTCATTGACGGCACAGCATCGGCAGCGTTCCGCGACTCGAAGATCCCGATCACGTTCGTCACGTACCTCCCTGGCATCGTCTCGACGCTCGCGTTCTTCCTGTACGACCAGTGGCTGCTTCAATGTTGCTTGATCTGTATGTCTATGGTGCTACCATGGCTCACGCTCGTGCTGTACACGCACTGCTCGTCAGTCTCAATACGCTCGACTGGGAGATGGTGACCGACTCGCCTGCGTACGGCTCGGACACTGCTGGTCGCGCACGGTGCGTACGACGCTGTGATCGTCCCGTTGACTGCCTTGACTGCGCTTGTTCCTGACAGTGCAAACCGCGCTCATGCGGTGCATGGCAGCGTCTTTGCGCTCTTCTGCGTGCTCATGTCAGTCTGCGCGCTCGTCGGGTCGATCCTCGTGCTCACGCACAACTACGCCGGCAATTCGTTTGGCGAGCCCGTGTGGCCAGGCGTCGCTGTGCTGCTCCAGAACATCATGCTCTTCCTCGCAACGCTCGTCATGCGCGGAAGTCTCATTGCGTCGGCGACGTACTAAGCGAGAGGACTGGCGCCACGGACCAAAGACGCATCACAAGACCAACAGCAGCAGGACTAGCAGATCACACACAACGCAATCCATTCAACGTCACTACAGCGATCCTCTCGCTCCCACACTCCCATACACACGCAACTAGACGCACGGCCGGTCTGCTTTCGCCATGCCCGTTGAGCTTCGTCGCAGCTTCTCGGTCTCTCGTTCACGCTGTTGCAGGCTGCAGCCGCGTAGACGACCGCATCGCAGCAGCATCGGCTCTGGGTCTGGAATGTCGATTGCAGCGCTCAGACGTCTTGAAAGTGCGCGCTGGGAGCGGCTGTTGGCGTCAAGAGCACGGCACTCTTGGGCTCATTCAGCTGCTGCTTCGCCTTGTCGCGGACCGTGTTCGTGTACACGCGCATGGCGTAGGCGCCAAGAGCAAACCCGCCGATCGCAAAGAAGAGCGCCGTCCACATGCTGAAGCTTCACAGCTCGAGAGAGGCGTTGAGTAGCAGCAAAAGCAGCAAAGAGCTCGCGACGATGACGACGATGTGAGCACTTGGAGGCGCAATTGGGACTGACGACTTGGTCTTGAAGTGCTTGTCATGTGCCAGTTGGAACAGCATTGCGTACAGTGGATAATAGATTTTATTCTGTCTTGTACAGTAGCGTTCACAAATGCAAAAATCATGATCAAAATCATTGATTATAGAATTTTTGAAAAATCAACGATTTCTAAAGCAACATGTGGTACCACACAAGTTTGAGCTGCGAAAGTGATGGTGTACTATATATCATATGTTATTACAACAACTAGATATGTCAGTACAGCCCATTCCAAATCATATGTGGACCACATTACATGAAGTTGAAGCGGGAGACCTCAGACTGACCAACAACGAGCTGAAGCACGAGCAACGCGATGAATGGCGAAGTCGCTAGCCAGCAGCGCGTGATGGAGACGATCGAAGACCTGAAGCAGCAGTATGACGCCGCGCTACTGCGGAAGCGCACAATTCTCGACGAGATCGATGCGCTTGACGCAGCGCTTGAGCAGGCGCACAAGAAGGCAAAAGTGCAGCGACCACGCCCCCCAATCACACCGAGTGTGTTGGCCTACGCGTCGGCTTTGACAGAGCACGTACCGCCAGAGCACCGACTCACTACGAGCGCGCTCGCACGCATGCTCGAGGTTGGCCGCGAAGGACTTCGAAAACGACTTGCTCAGCACACTGCACGTGCGCGAACGCACGAAACATGCAGACACATCAGCTTGACAGCAACTCTTTGGCGTACAACACTACAGCAGACGTCGCGGAGGACTTGCAGCTCGATCATTCACCACTCGACAATTGCGACGACGCCAACATGCCGACTCAGCAGGCCGACGACACCGCAGCAGACGTCGCAGACGACATGCAGCGAGCGCTTAATCGAGATCAGCTGTGCGCTGTGGCATCCATCCCTCTCGAGATCCGGCCGAGCAACATCGGCGACGCGACACTGATTCCTGCGCACGCTCTCCCTTTGCAACACCAGCCGGTCAGCATCACTTGGGTCTTACAGCTTCGTGTGAGCGGAGCTTCGCTCGATTCGCGTAGGTCAGCTCTCACGGTGTATGCGTGTTCTTCCTAGGTCCTGGTCGTGGACGAGCGCTTAGTCCTCCATGGGGCGATGAACGCGTCGGACAATGCGTTCACAACGTGCAACAGCGAGTGCAACAGCATGGAGGGATGGAGCTCGTCTGTGCTCTCAAAGTCTCTCTCCGGGCGCCTGTACGTCGCCAACAACGATCGCGTCGTCATCGAGGGTCGCAAGCCGCGCAAAGTGTGCCCTCACAAAGGACATGGATACCCATGGGCGGTGGAGGAAGAGCTCGTGCTCGAACGAGCGTACGAAACGCATCCAAGAGTCCGTCTCGTGGAGCTCCGAGATCGATCGTGTGAGCGACTTGGCGTTTAACAACGCGCTGTAACCACGTCAGTGCGCTCGAGTCTCCACGACGATGGATCGTGCCTCATGAGTCGATCGTTCGGTCGGAGCAAGGTCACGTTGCGGAGGTCTCAACGTTGCGTCTTTGCTCCTCGAGTGGAGGGTTCATTCGCGACTATTCACTTCTGCGAGTCGTGTATAGAGCAACTCGCGACGACTTTGGCGCACATGGAGATGCAGCTCGAAGAGAGCAACTGCAGCAGCAGTGAGGGCGAACGGCCACAGTCGTCGCCAGCGACAGCGACGTCGACGATCGAGGTCGCGAGCAGTGTGTCAGCGCGTCTGTGTCACAGCCACACGCTTCGACTGCGCAAAACGCGCGCTGCATCCACGCCGTCGCCGTACCTCGACGTCCTGTCGATCCAGTCCCGACGCTTGGTCGCGCAGACGCAGGCGCAGATCGCAGCCCATGAAGCACAGGTGCTTGCTCAACGAGGGCACGATCGAGAGTGCCATCGCGACGCAGAGGACAGCTGCGAGTCAGAGGCTTTGCGGCTTGATCGACTCCTCGAGTCTGTACGGCTGCTCATTGAGCCGATCCAGATCCCGGACTTGAGCCACACTGGCGTCTTCCACGAATCGGTCTCGCAGCTCCAGCCGATGTTCGAGAGAGCGCAACGTGGCGCTGGCGCACAGCCGAACGCAACGCTCACGCTCAGCTCCGTCGAGAAAGAGAGCGACATCAAGCTGTTCTACCCCACAGGCGCGAAGAAAGCCAACATGCGCGAGTACATCAAAGAGACGATCCAGCGCCACTTGGCGACCGACTCGACGCAGTCATGTGCAGACTTGATGCACCAGACGCAGGCATCGCCGAGTCTCTCTATCACAAAGCTCAGCGTCTCTGCGTCTGCGCCAGCGCTTGCACTTCATGCGTCGTCGAGCGCGGTCTCGCCGGCAAAGAGCGCCGTCAGCAGTGGTGTCAGTGGTGCAAAGGCGTCTGTGAAGAAGCCTACAACCAAGTCGCCGCTCAAGCACAAGAAGCCCAAGGCAGCGCTCGTGAGTCCAACTGCCAAGTCTGCGTGCAGCAGTCCGCTGCTCAACCCGGAGCTCACGCGCCAAGCAAAGGACATCATCGCAGCCGTGCGCGCGAACTCGTCCAAGATCAACGAGCTCATGAGCTCGTGACGTCTGTGGTGTGCGTCGAACGGCTTCAGCAAGACAAAGAGGAGCGCACTTGCCATGAAGGAGCTCGAGCTTGAGCTTGAGCACCAGCTCAACGAGCAGCATGATGTCGAGGCACGAGCGTCTTTGTGTCGATTCTGAAGGGTTCTCTCGCTCTTAGCCATGGCGTTGACTTGCTTTGAGTATGTTGCACAGCAAACACCTCGGATCCTCGACTGTCCCACACTCGATCGCTCCCATGTGCCGAGACCGCGGGAAGCGCTGGCGTCGATGCGCTTCAAGTGCAGCACTCGACAGCCCTGAACGTGCGCTCAGCGACAGCGCTCGATCATGTCAGCGCACACTGCAGCATCGACCTTGAAAGCGAGAGAGAGAGCAAGCAGGTTCACCTACGAGATCGCGATCGCTGTGGGCGTCAAGAAGCCGCCCCTGGTGCAGTCTCGAGTCGCTCTTTGTTGTATGGAGAGCACTGATGTGCATGAGAGCAGTGGCAAGGACTGTCGATGATGAACTGCGTTAGATTAGATACAGAGGCGTCGAGTCCTACGTCAAGCGCTGTGAGCTGCTGCGCGTGTCTGCGAGCGTGTGCCACTTCGTCTATCTGGCACACTCACTCACTCACACTGTCGCTGGCTTGGCTGTTTGCATACGTCCCTTGGTCGCTTGGTCGCTTGATCGCCTCTTGGCGTGTTGGCCTCTTGGACTGTTGGCCTCTTGGACTGTTGGCCTCTTGGACTGTTGGCCACTTGGCGTCTTGGACACGACGGACAAGATGAACAGCGCGGGCTCTAGTTCTCGAGCACGACGCGGTAGCGCACCTTGCCGTCGCGCACGAGCTGGATGCCCTCGTTGACCTTGCTCATCGGGAGCTTCTGGATGATCGGACGCACGTTCTTCTCGGCCGCGAGCGCGAGCATGTCCTTGATGTCCTCGATCGAGCCGATCTTGGAGCCAACGAACTTGTTGCCGTTGCCCACGACGAAGAACGGCAGGAACTTGACCTCGTCGTTCGGCAGACCGAGCATCACGCACGTGCCGCGCGGACGCAGCAGGCTCAAGTACGTGTTGTATGGCATGTTGGTCGCGTCCGCCGTGATGAGCAGCACGTTCACCGACCCGACTGCCTTCTTGGCGTCCTCGTCGTTGCTCAGGTTGTAGAACTCCGCGGCGCCGAGGTTGCGGATCTCCTGCTCCTTGTTCGCCGAGCGCGAGAACGCCACCGGCACGGCGCCGAGCGCGCGGATGAACTGGATCGCCAAGTGGCCGAGACCGCCGATGCCGATCACGCCCACGCGGTCGCCCGCCTTCACGTTGTTGTGCTTGAGCGGCGAGAAGACCGTCGCGCCGGCGCACAGCAGCGGTGCCGCAACGTCCGACGGAATCGCGTCCGGGATCTTGAACGCGTAGTGCGCCGACACGCGCACGTAGTCGGCGTAGCCGCCGTACGCCTGCGCGCCGTCCTCGTACTGCGAGTTGTACGTGTACACGATGCGGCTGCAGTACGGGTCGGCGCTGTCGGCGCACTCGGCGCACGGCGCGTCCTTGTCCTTGTTCAGGCACGCCCAGACCTGCGCGCCGACGCCCACGCGGTCGCCCACGGCGAGGTGCTTCACGTCCGGGCCAGCGACCGTGACCTCACCGACGATCTCGTGACCCACGACGCACGGGTACGCCGTCGGCCCCCAGCCGCTGTCGAGCGTGTGGATGTCCGAGCCGCAGATGCCGCAGTGCGAGATCTTGATCTCGACGTCCTCGGCGCCGAGCGGGCGCGACTGGTACGTCCACTGCTTGAACTCGCCTGACTGCTCGAACGCGGCGTAGGCGTTCACGGTGCGCGGTTCGGCCGACATGGTGCTAGAGTGTGTGTGAATGTGCTTGGTGTGGTTGCTGTTGAGCTGGATGCGCAGTTGCGATCAAGTTGCAGAGTGAGCGAGTAGGACGTGGCTGCGCATGTGGAGGCGCTGCCGCTGCTGCTGCTGGTGTGCTTGCTGCGAGCTCCGCCGACTGCTGGTTGCGAGCGCACCGATCCAACTTGACTGGCGCGTTGGCATCAAGAGAGGGGTCAATCGGTCGAGCCGCTGATCAAGCGAGCCGCGTGTCGCGAGGCAGGAGCCCTCGTGCGTTGCAGGCGTGCACGAGCAGGCGCGCGCAGCCACTGTCCATCGCTCATCGGGCGATCGATCGATCGATCCGTCAGTCGACAACCATTACAGAGCCCAGTGCCAAAAGCCATGCGGAGACGGCAGTGTTCCAGAGCCTGAGCGGCGCCTCACACTTGCCAATTGTATGCCGACGGCGGACTGTTCGCGGATTGGCTGCTTCAGGCTCGCATGACGCAATAGCTCGCCTTTCATCATCACGTGCGCGTCTTCGACCTGTCAATAGCGGGTGCAAGCCTGCACATGTCAGATGCTCGTCTGAAAACAACCGACAACAGACCTCTGAATCTAGACTAAGAAGCTCAAACAACGCGCGATGTGAGGCCGCGCAAAAACCCACGACCCAAACACCCGCACAAGCTCGTCGTTTGCGTGAGCACCAAGCGCATCGTAAGCGAGCTCTGCGCGTCCGTGTAAGAGCCAGGTCTCTCGCCCCAAGCGAACGAACATTCGGCGCCATCGCGACCTCGACACGACACAGGGTCCAGGACGCAAGACCCGGGAGGACTCGAGACGCGCTCTGTCGCGACCTGCGCATACCTGCCGTGACGAATGCACTTGACCGTTGACCGGTCGCCACGTTCTCGATGATTCGATCCGATGGACAGTCTCGGACTCGTGCACTCATGTATGTGTAAGTGTGAAAGGAAGGAAGGGGGGTCAAGCAATCTGCTTGTATTGCTACTTCCAGACTCGGATCGGTCGGATCGGACCGAATCGGTGTAAACGCTTCCTAGTGCCTCAGACACATTCGAGGCTAAGAGGCGGCAAGATCATCTTGATCCCAGATGCCAATCTGACGTTGATGATCATGGGCGAGTAGAGCATGAGGCGGGCCATATGCACATGTAGACGTGGTGGTGGTTCAACAGCTGCAGCGTGGTGCTAACGTGCTTCAGTTCGGTTGCTTCCATCCACAGGACACGAGGGTACACTACAAGCAACTACCTCACACGGATTCGACACGACTCGGACATGCACTACTCACACGACATGCTACAGGAGATGCTACAGGAGACGGAGGCACACTGCTCGCGAACAGCTCACACGACGCTCGGTCGCTCACCGACACAGACGTCAGACATCCGGCTGGACGAGTGACTGGAGTGACTGGAGCGCTCGTTCTCTGGCTTGGCGACGTCGACAACAACTCAGTAGTACTTGTTGTAGTTGTCGTAGTAGCCCTTGCCGTTGTCGTAGTAGTAGCCCTTGTCGCCGTAGTTGTAGTTGTCGTAGTAGCCCTTGCTGTTGTCGTAGTTGTAGCTGTCGTAGCCGTAGCCATGCTTGCGGTTGTGCCGCTGGCGGCCGTGGTGCTTCATCTTGCTGTACTTGTCGCCATAGCCGTTGTAGTAGTAGCCGTCGTCGTAGTCGTAGTAGCCGTCGGCGTTCTTGTAGTAGCCATCGTCGTAGTCGTAGTAGCCCTTCATGCCACCATAGCCATGCTTGTTGTCGTAGCCATAGCCGTGCTTGTTGCCGTAGTAGTAGCTCGAGTCGTCGTAGCCGTACGCGTGCGTCGTGAGCACGGCCGACGATGCGAGGAGAGCGAGTGCTGCCACAGTCTTGCGGAAGAGCATGGTTGAGGTCGGAGGTGGAGGCTGGAAGAGTGGTGAGACCGAAAGACTGAGTGACTGCCGACTGGAAGACGCAGAGACTAGAGTCGTCGATGTGGAGAGTCGGGAGGAGACGGCGGCAGGAGAAGTAGGAAGGCGAAGTGGACGAGGAGGAGTGCTGGCTCGGAAGCAAGCAAATTGCAAAGTGAGCGTCCGAGTCTGCAGTTTGGATTGAGCACTCGGTCGAGTGTGAGTGCAAGCTGGCATGAAGCTGGCAAGTCTAAGCAAGAGCGCAGGAGGAAGGACTAGAGCATAAGCATAAGCAAGAGAGAGAGAACGACCGAGTGATGTGGGTGAGTGACAGACAGCAAGAGAGATAGCAAGAGCAAGCAAGTCGGCTATGCTTCACGCGAGTATCTTGATGCGTGTCTGTGAGCTTGATGTGAAGGTTGTTGATGGCGTTGTCTGTCATTGTGAGAGAGCTGCTGCTGCATGTTGTGTGTGTGTCGGTTGCCAGAACGAGATGTGATCAATGTCGAGAGACGTACACAAAGAGAGAAGAGGTATGTTTGTAGTCGTCTTGGGTTCTATTATGCCGTCGTTGACTCGATGTGCAGATCTTGCGTACTGGGTCTGTATGCTCGCTTCTTGTTGATGGAGAACACGACAATGGACGATGTGCATAGGTGTCGTTTGACGAGCCCCGGTAGATCGAGTGCCGGCTTGAGTGACCAAAGTGCTGCGCTCTCGCTCTGTCAAGTACTCGTGTTCTTCGCGATCGACAGAGCGATGTTTGTTCGTGGCGAGAGATGCCTGGAAGTTAGTCTCACGACAATGGCGATTAGTTGTGTCAGAGGCCCAAGCCGTGTCGATGGCGCTCTCTTCGTCTCTGCTGGACATGAAAGGCACGTTCCAGCGACAGCGACAGTGAGAGACTCATACGCACACACGAGTTTGACACTGCGAGATCTCGAGACGTCAGTCCTTCGTATGAAAGACGAGTTGGTGCTAACCTTCACTCGACACGATACAACCGAGCATGCGTTTGAAGATGCCAGAGGTCAGCGAGTTGATTGAAGAGATACGAATGACAGACGATGGCCATGACTTTGATGCATCCGAGCACACCGATGTTCACGTTCGCAGGCGGCTGCATCGTTGCTCGCGCCATCATCACGGTTGCCGTCACGCTCGTTCCCCTCTCACTTGTGGTGCACTTGCTGCACTCAAGGCAATGGGAGGCAAGTTCACTCTCATTTTATTCACACTCAAATATGTTCTATTGGACTCAAAAGCATAGAACTAGCAAGTCGTTGTCCAGTTTTAGAGACAAATCAAATATCCACTCCACAATGAAAACCATCGTGGTCAACATTGACGCCAAGTGTGGCGTTTGCGAGGTGGAGGCAACCAACCAACCAACGAACCAAGAGAACGAACAGGCACACAGGAGTGCGCAGCACACAAGAGCATTCGCCACCATAGCGAGCAACAAGAACAAGTGCCTTGATCGGCCAAGCCAGAGACTGGTATGTGTCTATGATCATGTTGAGAGACAATGGTCTGAAGGTCATACATGTATTCGACTTGCTCAAGGTCACTCTATCCATCTACCTATCACTGTCCACGACAGAGCAAGATCCTTCAAAAGCAACTAGACGTACACGTCTGACAACTCTCTCACGGCTTCATAGATTCCACACGACCACATACATACCTCTTCTCTCTTTGTGTACGTCTCTCGACATTGATCACATCTCGTTCTGACAACCGACACACACACAACATGCAGCAGCAGCTCTCTCACAATGACAGACAACGCCATCAACAACCTTCACATCAAGCTCACAGACACGCATCAAGATACTCGCGTGAAGCATAGCCGACTTGCTTGCTCTTGCTATCTCTCTTGCTGTCTGTCACTCACCCACATCACTCGGTCGTTCTCTCTCTCTTGCTTATGCTTATGCTCTAGTCCTTCCTCCTGCGCTCTTGCTTAGACTTGCCAGCTTCATGCCAGCTTGCACTCACACTCGACCGAGTGCTCAATCCAAACTGCAGACTCGGACGCTCACTTTGCAATTTGCTTGCTTCCGAGCCAGCACTCCTCCTCGTCCACTTCGCCTTCCTACTTCTCCTGCCGCCGTCTCCTCCCGACTCTCCACATCGACGACTCTAGTCTCTGCGTCTTCCGGTCGGCAGTCACTCAGTCTTTCGGTCTCACCACTCTTCCAGCCTCCACCTCCGACCTCAACCATGCTCTTCCGCAAGACTGTGGCAGCACTCGCTCTCCTCGCATCGTCGGCCGTGCTCACGACGCACGCGTACGGCTACGACGACTCGAGCTACTACTACGGCAACAAGCACGGCTATGGCTACGACAACAAGCATGGCTATGGTGGCATGAAGGGCTACTACGACTACGACGATGGCTACTACAAGAACGCCGACGGCTACTACGACTACGACGACGGCTACTACTACAACGGCTATGGCGACAAGTACAGCAAGATGAAGCACCACGGCCGCCAGCGGCACAACCGCAAGCATGGCTACGGCTACGACAGCTACAACTACGACAACAGCAAGGGCTACTACGACAACTACAACTACGGCGACAAGGGCTACTACTACGACAACGGCAAGGGCTACTACGACAACTACAACAAGTACTACTGAGTTGTTGTCGACGTCGCCAAGCCAGAGAACGAGCGCTCCAGTCACTCCAGTCACTCGTCCAGCCGGATGTCTGACGTCTGTGTCGGTGAGCGACCGAGCGTCGTGTGAGCTGTTCGCGAGCAGTGTGCCTCCGTCTCCTGTAGCATCTCCTGTAGCATGTCGTGTGAGTAGTGCATGTCCGAGTCGTGTCGAATCCGTGTGAGGTAGTTGCTTGTAGTGTACCCTCGTGTCCTGTGGATGGAAGCAACCGAACTGAAGCACGTTAGCACCACGCTGCAGCTGTTGAACCACCACCACGTCTACATGTGCATATGGCCCGCCTCATGCTCTACTCGCCCATGATCATCAACGTCAGATTGGCATCTGGGATCAAGATGATCTTGCCGCCTCTTAGCCTCGAATGTGTCTGAGGCACTAGGAAGCGTTTACACCGATTCGGTCCGATCCGACCGATCCGAGTCTGGAAGTAGCAATACAAGCAGATTGCTTGACCCCCCTTCCTTCCTTTCACACTTACACATACATGAGTGCACGAGTCCGAGACTGTCCATCGGATCGAATCATCGAGAACGTGGCGACCGGTCAACGGTCAAGTGCATTCGTCACGGCAGGTATGCGCAGGTCGCGACAGAGCGCGTCTCGAGTCCTCCCGGGTCTTGCGTCCTGGACCCTGTGTCGTGTCGAGGTCGCGATGGCGCCGAATGTTCGTTCGCTTGGGGCGAGAGACCTGGCTCTTACACGGACGCGCAGAGCTCGCTTACGATGCGCTTGGTGCTCACGCAAACGACGAGCTTGTGCGGGTGTTTGGGTCGTGGGTTTTTGCGCGGCCTCACATCGCGCGTTGTTTGAGCTTCTTAGTCTAGATTCAGAGGTCTGTTGTCGGTTGTTTTCAGACGAGCATCTGACATGTGCAGGCTTGCACCCGCTATTGACAGGTCGAAGACGCGCACGTGATGATGAAAGGCGAGCTATTGCGTCATGCGAGCCTGAAGCAGCCAATCCGCGAACAGTCCGCCGTCGGCATACAATTGGCAAGTGTGAGGCGCCGCTCAGGCTCTGGAACACTGCCGTCTCCGCATGGCTTTTGGCACTGGGCTCTGTAATGGTTGTCGACTGACGGATCGATCGATCGATCGCCCGATGAGCGATGGACAGTGGCTGCGCGCGCCTGCTCGTGCACGCCTGCAACGCACGAGGGCTCCTGCCTCGCGACACGCGGCTCGCTTGATCAGCGGCTCGACCGATTGACCCCTCTCTTGATGCCAACGCGCCAGTCAAGTTGGATCGGTGCGCTCGCAACCAGCAGTCGGCGGAGCTCGCAGCAAGCACACCAGCAGCAGCAGCGGCAGCGCCTCCACATGCGCAGCCACGTCCTACTCGCTCACTCTGCAACTTGATCGCAACTGCGCATCCAGCTCAACAGCAACCACACCAAGCACATTCACACACACTCTAGCACCATGTCGGCCGAACCGCGCACCGTGAACGCCTACGCCGCGTTCGAGCAGTCAGGCGAGTTCAAGCAGTGGACGTACCAGTCGCGCCCGCTCGGCGCCGAGGACGTCGAGATCAAGATCTCGCACTGCGGCATCTGCGGCTCGGACATCCACACGCTCGACAGCGGCTGGGGGCCGACGGCGTACCCGTGCGTCGTGGGTCACGAGATCGTCGGTGAGGTCACGGTCGCTGGCCCGGACGTGAAGCACCTCGCCGTGGGCGACCGCGTGGGCGTCGGCGCGCAGGTCTGGGCGTGCCTGAACAAGGACAAGGACGCGCCGTGCGCCGAGTGCGCCGACAGCGCCGACCCGTACTGCAGCCGCATCGTGTACACGTACAACTCGCAGTACGAGGACGGCGCGCAGGCGTACGGCGGCTACGCCGACTACGTGCGCGTGTCGGCGCACTACGCGTTCAAGATCCCGGACGCGATTCCGTCGGACGTTGCGGCACCGCTGCTGTGCGCCGGCGCGACGGTCTTCTCGCCGCTCAAGCACAACAACGTGAAGGCGGGCGACCGCGTGGGCGTGATCGGCATCGGCGGTCTCGGCCACTTGGCGATCCAGTTCATCCGCGCGCTCGGCGCCGTGCCGGTGGCGTTCTCGCGCTCGGCGAACAAGGAGCAGGAGATCCGCAACCTCGGCGCCGCGGAGTTCTACAACCTGAGCAACGACGAGGACGCCAAGAAGGCAGTCGGGTCGGTGAACGTGCTGCTCATCACGGCGGACGCGACCAACATGCCATACAACACGTACTTGAGCCTGCTGCGTCCGCGCGGCACGTGCGTGATGCTCGGTCTGCCGAACGACGAGGTCAAGTTCCTGCCGTTCTTCGTCGTGGGCAACGGCAACAAGTTCGTTGGCTCCAAGATCGGCTCGATCGAGGACATCAAGGACATGCTCGCGCTCGCGGCCGAGAAGAACGTGCGTCCGATCATCCAGAAGCTCCCGATGAGCAAGGTCAACGAGGGCATCCAGCTCGTGCGCGACGGCAAGGTGCGCTACCGCGTCGTGCTCGAGAACTAGAGCCCGCGCTGTTCATCTTGTCCGTCGTGTCCAAGACGCCAAGTGGCCAACAGTCCAAGAGGCCAACAGTCCAAGAGGCCAACAGTCCAAGAGGCCAACACGCCAAGAGGCGATCAAGCGACCAAGCGACCAAGGGACGTATGCAAACAGCCAAGCCAGCGACAGTGTGAGTGAGTGAGTGTGCCAGATAGACGAAGTGGCACACGCTCGCAGACACGCGCAGCAGCTCACAGCGCTTGACGTAGGACTCGACGCCTCTGTATCTAATCTAACGCAGTTCATCATCGACAGTCCTTGCCACTGCTCTCATGCACATCAGTGCTCTCCATACAACAAAGAGCGACTCGAGACTGCACCAGGGGCGGCTTCTTGACGCCCACAGCGATCGCGATCTCGTAGGTGAACCTGCTTGCTCTCTCTCTCGCTTTCAAGGTCGATGCTGCAGTGTGCGCTGACATGATCGAGCGCTGTCGCTGAGCGCACGTTCAGGGCTGTCGAGTGCTGCACTTGAAGCGCATCGACGCCAGCGCTTCCCGCGGTCTCGGCACATGGGAGCGATCGAGTGTGGGACAGTCGAGGATCCGAGGTGTTTGCTGTGCAACATACTCAAAGCAAGTCAACGCCATGGCTAAGAGCGAGAGAACCCTTCAGAATCGACACAAAGACGCTCGTGCCTCGACATCATGCTGCTCGTTGAGCTGGTGCTCAAGCTCAAGCTCGAGCTCCTTCATGGCAAGTGCGCTCCTCTTTGTCTTGCTGAAGCCGTTCGACGCACACCACAGACGTCACGAGCTCATGAGCTCGTTGATCTTGGACGAGTTCGCGCGCACGGCTGCGATGATGTCCTTTGCTTGGCGCGTGAGCTCCGGGTTGAGCAGCGGACTGCTGCACGCAGACTTGGCAGTTGGACTCACGAGCGCTGCCTTGGGCTTCTTGTGCTTGAGCGGCGACTTGGTTGTAGGCTTCTTCACAGACGCCTTTGCACCACTGACACCACTGCTGACGGCGCTCTTTGCCGGCGAGACCGCGCTCGACGACGCATGAAGTGCAAGCGCTGGCGCAGACGCAGAGACGCTGAGCTTTGTGATAGAGAGACTCGGCGATGCCTGCGTCTGGTGCATCAAGTCTGCACATGACTGCGTCGAGTCGGTCGCCAAGTGGCGCTGGATCGTCTCTTTGATGTACTCGCGCATGTTGGCTTTCTTCGCGCCTGTGGGGTAGAACAGCTTGATGTCGCTCTCTTTCTCGACGGAGCTGAGCGTGAGCGTTGCGTTCGGCTGTGCGCCAGCGCCACGTTGCGCTCTCTCGAACATCGGCTGGAGCTGCGAGACCGATTCGTGGAAGACGCCAGTGTGGCTCAAGTCCGGGATCTGGATCGGCTCAATGAGCAGCCGTACAGACTCGAGGAGTCGATCAAGCCGCAAAGCCTCTGACTCGCAGCTGTCCTCTGCGTCGCGATGGCACTCTCGATCGTGCCCTCGTTGAGCAAGCACCTGTGCTTCATGGGCTGCGATCTGCGCCTGCGTCTGCGCGACCAAGCGTCGGGACTGGATCGACAGGACGTCGAGGTACGGCGACGGCGTGGATGCAGCGCGCGTTTTGCGCAGTCGAAGCGTGTGGCTGTGACACAGACGCGCTGACACACTGCTCGCGACCTCGATCGTCGACGTCGCTGTCGCTGGCGACGACTGTGGCCGTTCGCCCTCACTGCTGCTGCAGTTGCTCTCTTCGAGCTGCATCTCCATGTGCGCCAAAGTCGTCGCGAGTTGCTCTATACACGACTCGCAGAAGTGAATAGTCGCGAATGAACCCTCCACTCGAGGAGCAAAGACGCAACGTTGAGACCTCCGCAACGTGACCTTGCTCCGACCGAACGATCGACTCATGAGGCACGATCCATCGTCGTGGAGACTCGAGCGCACTGACGTGGTTACAGCGCGTTGTTAAACGCCAAGTCGCTCACACGATCGATCTCGGAGCTCCACGAGACGGACTCTTGGATGAAGCGGCGAGCCTGCTCGAGCCCTCCGGTTCAAAGCGAACCCTTGACACTTCCGACAGCAGAGCCACCGCTTCGAGTGCTTTCGCCACCACTCACTCACTCACTCACACAGACAGACAGACAGACACTCACGCGCGCGTGTGAGTGTGCAAGACGAAGCGCACAGGCGTGATCCGTCTCGGTTGAACCAGCCAGCAATCATCAGCAAGCAACTCAGCGACGCAACCCTCGCTTTTTTCACTACCAGCAACCCAGTCGCAGTGGGAAGAATGCGAGACTTTGGAATCACGACGAGCTCCGAGCTTGAAACCAGATGATGGCGAAGACATCGCGCTCCCTTCTCGTGCTGCTGCCGCCAACAGCTCCGCACTCGTAAACGCGCTGCGCTCTCGACACACGACGACGACGACGAACGATGCTCAACGTCGCGCAGCTCCAGTCGCTCGCGCAGGACGCGCCGCTCGCGAGCGTGCTTGCGACCTCGGCGCTCGCAGCGCTCGGACTCCTCGCTCTCCGCGCGCAGCGGACAAAGCGCTCAACTGTCACGTACGCGCAGCCGGCGTCGACGCTCCCGATCCTCGGCAACACACTCGACGCCACGGTGTACCAGGTCGACCGCATGTACGACTGGCTCGCGGAGCAGAGCGAAGCGCTCGGACCGTGGGCGCTCTCGATCCTCGGCGAGCCGCCCAATTTGATCGTAACGAGCCCGGAGCTCATCGAGGACATCACGAAGACGCAGTTCGAGATCTTCCAGCGCGGCGCGCAGGACGTCGAGTGCATGCGCGAGCTCTTTGGCCGCGGGATCCTCGCGTCGGACGGCGACGCCTGGTACTTTCACCGCAAGACTGCGAGCCACTTGTTCTCGCACCAGATGATCCGCGATGTCATGTACGCCGCGGTGCGTGAGAAGACTGCGACGCTCTGCGACGTGCTCCAGCAGTACGAGGCGCGCGGCGAGGCCGTGAGCTTCAAGCGCGTGATCACGCACTTCACGAGCGACGTGTTTGGGAAGATCGGCTTTGGCGTTGACCTCGCGTGTCTCGAGCACGGTGTGCGCGGTGACAGCGGCAACGAGTTCATCGATGCGTTCGCAACTGCGATGCGTGTCGTGTTCATGCGGTACCAGCAGCCGATGTGGCTCTGGAAGCTCAAGCGCGCGCTCAACGTCGGCGACGAGCGGCTCCATCGCGAGAGCATCGACGTGATCAACCGATTCACGTTCCGGATCATCGACGCGTCGGTCGCCGCGCGACACGCAGCGGAGCGATCGGATCCAGCGACAGACAAGAGCCACAAAGCACCGAAAGACCTCATCTCGCTCTTTGTCCACAGCACGATCAAGGCCGAGGAGCACATCAAAGACACGGCGTTCGAGTCTGAGACGCACCTCATCCGCGACACAGTCGTCAACTTCATCTTCGCCGGCAAAGACACGACGTCGCACAGCCTCTCGTTCTTCATTGTCATGATGAACCGGTACCCGCGCGTGCTCGCTGCGATCCGCGACGAGCTCGCAAAGAAGCTCCCGGGTCTCGCAACTGGCGACATGGCGATCCCAGCGATGGACGACCTCCCGCAGCTCGTGTACTTGGAAGCTGCGATCCGCGAGAACCTGCGGCTGAACCCGGTCGTGCCGTGGGTCTCGCGCCAAGCAAAGGCTGCGACGGTGCTCTGCGACGGCACGCCGATCCCGTACAACACGCGCGTGGGTATGCTCGTGTACGGCACAGGCCGGTCAAAGGCGGTCTGGGGCGATGACGCGCTCGAGTTCAAGCCCGAGCGCTGGATCGATCAAGCGAGTGGGAAGCTCATTAGCGTCTCGCCGTTCAAGTTCCCGGCGTTCATCGGCGGTCCGCGCCAGTGTATCGGCATGAAGTTTGCGATGCTCGAGCTCAAGTGTGCGCTCGCAGTGCTCCTCAGTCGCTTCGACTTCACGACTGTCGAGGACCCGTGGAGCTTCACGTACGAAGCGGCGCTGACGATGGCGGTGAAAGGCCCGCTGCTCGTCAACGTCTCGTCGATCGCAGCAGCAGATACGAACGCTGCGACTGTGGCGGCGCCGGCGTGAGTGTCGTTGTGACTGTGGCGTCGAAGTACTCGTCAAGGCGCGAGTGTGCTGTGTCGTGTTGAATTGAAATGACTGCTGCTGCCTCTGTTGCCTTGTCCGTCTCGCTCTTGGGGACTTGCGTACGATGGCATTGAGGGCGCCGTTGGCTTCACCACCTTGCGTTATCGCCATGCCGAGAGCAGAGAGTGTCGTGTCGTAGCATCGAGTCACGATAGTGAAGTCAAGTGAGCTGCTCATTGGGCATTGGGTGCGGATGTGAAGTGTCCTGTGGCCACTTGCTCCATGCTCCAGTCTCGAATCTGCTACGCGCCGCACACACCACCGTCTCACCTCGACCGCTATCGCCATGCGCGCTCGCTCGACTGCGCCGTCGCTGCTGCTGTTTGCTGTGCTCGCACTGCTCGCGCCGTTGTTCTCGAGCGCAGCGACGTCGTTCGCTGGCGACTTTGTGCGCACGAGCCTCTCGCCGAGCTCGTGCATCAACCCGGCGAGCTGCGACTACCTCTGCACTGCGTCGTACACGATCACAGTCTCTGGCTCCGTAGCGACGCTGTTCCCGACTGCGAATCCGCCCGGATGCATCTGTTTCGTGGCGAGCGCGTTCGTCTCGGGCAGCACTGCCACGGGCAGCAGTCCGCTTGTGATGTTCACACTCACGCTCACGTCGGACGGCATGAGCGCAGTCTACTCGGCCGGAGGACTCTCGTGCTTTGCCAAGTTCTCGGGCGGCACGAAGTCGACAGTCGACACGATTGCGCCTCGCGTCGTGACGCCGAGCACAACAACACGACCGCCGACGAGCAGCGGCACCACCACCACCACCACCAGTGCGCCAGTCACGACTCGCGCGCCAGCAAGTAGCGCGGCTCCAAGCACCAGCGAACCGTCCACCAGCAACATCGTCGATCCATCCACGAGCAGCATGACCACACCAGTTGCCGACAGCTCTCCAACTCCGACGCCAACGAGCGGCAAGTCGGCCACTATCACGCTTCCAAAAAGCGGCGCCGTGACGACACACTGCGCGAGTCTCCTCAAGACTTCGATTGCAGCCAGCGTTGTGCTCACCGCGTGGCACTTGTAAGCACAGCAACAAGCGGGTTGTGCTTGGTGCATATCGTCATGATAGCAACAGACGCGAGGCGTCGCGCATCTTGTCGTCAGGATGCACTCGCTCACTCGTGTGTTGTCGAGGTCTCGCTCGCTTGTCTTGAGAGAGAGAGTGTGTGATCGTCAACATCGTTCGCGTCACAAGCTCGCCGCTTTGATCTGTCGCTGCGGTAGCGACGACACTCGATCGACTCGGAAGATCCGTGACGTGTGGCGGTGCTTGCCAAAGTACTCACTCGTTGGTGATCAAAGCCAACGCAACTCAGCTCGGTGCGCTGTAGAACAGCAACGCACTGGCGCGTCGCTCGTCGTTGGACAGACTCGACACACCACACTGTTTGTTTCTACAGACTCTTGCTCTTAGGCACTAGGCACTAGGCTCTTAGAGGCTCGTCATGTTCAACGTCGTGACATGCGCGATTTGCTCCAGCGACGCGCTCTTCTATCGATCGACGCCCAGCACTCACGCGCGCGCTGGACACTCGACGACTGAGCAGGGACACTCGAGGCATTTCGCTGCGGTGCTCGTTGCGCGCACTCTGAGAAATCGTCGAACGAGTCGAGTCGTGGATCCAGCGTCCTGAACACAAGACAGTGGCGCCAGGTCCATAGAGCGCTTCGGACGCGCTCCACCACGCAAGAGTCCACACACAAGCGAATTCGCTGCCTCGGCACCACCGCTCAACGCACACACCACACACGCGTATCGCCGCGATGATCGCTACCGCCGCTCGCGCTTCGACACTCCTGCTCCTGCTTCTCCTTGCGGTCTTGACACTCGCTCGCCTCTCGAGCGCGTCAGCAGCAGCAACAGAGCCGTCTTTCGCTGGCTCGTACACGCGCATTAGCGTCGCGCCGAGCGAGTGCATCGTGCCGTCGAGCTGCGAGTACCAGTGCTCCGCGGCGTACAAGATCACCGTGTCCGGGTCGACGATGACGATGCGTCCGACAGCAAAGCCCGTCGGGTGCACGTGCGAGACGCTGTCTGCGATCATCGATGGGAACGTCGCAGCCGGACGCGGCGCGGACTCGTCCTACTCGCTCGCGCTCACGCCGTCGGGGGTGAACGTCATCACGACTGTGGCGGGGCAGACGTGCCTGGGCATCTTCGCAGCGAGCTCGTCAACGACAGCCAGCAGTGCTGCTGCGACGACGACGACGCGCTTTGGACACGCTGACGCAGCGATTGCAACGACGATCGTAGCTGCGCTGCTCGCTGCGTGGTGAGTCATGACGAGAACACGAGAGAGCAAGAGAGGTAGTGAGCACGAAGCCTCACGAGCAACCCAAACAGACGAACTGAAGAAGAAGAAGTACCAAGTAATGCATGCGTGTGACGTTCTCTCTCTCTCTTGCGTGTGCGCTGGTCCTCTCGTCCTCGTCCACTGCGAGCAGTGCGTGTGCGAGCGAGAAGTGCATCGACTGCACTCTGCTGCTACTGCAACAAGAAGCGCGTTTGAGCGACACACGTGACGCACTCATGCTGCTGAACCAGCAGCGAGTGGTGTCTCGCTCGCGTGGACACTTTCGTAGGAGTGTCTCTAAGTGTGTGGTATCTGAAGGCGACACCTACGTGGACCTCGCGACGTCTCAACACAGTCATGTGTTTTTGCGTTGGACACTCACGCGAGCTCGACGCACACCCAATGTCTTCTCGTGTACAAAGCAGCTCCCGCCACACTGGATGCGCAGCGATGTTGAGTCGAGTCGACGGCAGTGGATGCGTGCGTGCGTTAGTACTTGGGCCGATTTCAAGACCCGCTTTTGTCCATGGGCAGCTCTGCTTCTCGTCTCGATGAACGACTGGGAGGCTGCTTCCGACCCACTACGATCGAGAGCTACTCGTGCTTGTCGCTGGCGGTGATTGCTCTGTGCGCTTGTCCGCTGTTGTGGATGTCTCGTGGTCAAACTCCTTCAGGACGTGCCCATAGTTTACCGTCCGCACGCATCGACTGCCACAAGCACTTGCGAGTCTGTACCTGGAATCGAGTGAGCCAGAGTCTTTCAAGAGATATCATGAGTCTTTCAAGAGAGAGAGAGCATGGGAGGTCATGCGCGTGTCGCTCGTCGAGCATCGAGCAGCGGTTGGCGCCGATCGTGGCGACTAGTTGACTAGTCTTGCTGAGGTTCGACCAGTCGCAAGCGAGCGAGCGGTCAGTCAGTCAGTCGGCGCAAGCGGCCACTCAACGCCATGTCGCCATGCGTGCATGGTCATTCGCACTCTCGCCTCTCGGTTAACACACTTGCACGTACTCGATCTCTACTCACCCACGCACGCTCCTCTTCCTTCCGACTCTGCTGCTGTCTGTCCAAGCTCGAACCATGGCGCTGCTACGCTCGATCGCGATGCTCGTGGCGCTCCTGCTCCTTGCAACAACGCCCGCAGCCACAGCCGCACAGCCAAGCGCGTTTGCTGGCGTCTTCACGCGCACAAGCGTCTCGCCGAGCGTATGCATCGCGCCAAACAGCTGCGACTACCGCTGCTCCGCCGCGTACAACATCACAGTCTCCGACGCCACGGCGACGCTCCGGCCGACCACGCGAACCACGCGCTGCATCTGCGAGACGCTGACAGCCACGATCGCTGGGAACACGGCGAGTGGCAACGGCACAGCGTCGCAGTTCTCGCTCAAGCTCACGTCGACTGGCGTGACAGCTACCGTCTCTGTCGCTGGACACACGTGCACGAGCGCCTTCACGAACGAGACGCGCGCGATGCCCAGCAGCTCTCCGGTACTCGAGGACAGCGCGCCAGAAGTCGTAGTCATGAGCAGTGCGCAGGCGACACGCTCGTACCGCACGCCCATCGGCTGGGCGCTGTCAGCAGGCGTCGCGATCCCAATGTACTTTGCCTAACGAACGCGAGTACACATAATTCGTGACGCACTTGATCCGTCTCGCGCCATGTCGATCGTGGTGTCTGCTGCTGTTCGCTGATGCGATCGCGCCGTGAGCAGCACGTTGCACGTGTCTTGCTCCGACTGCGCTGGCGAATTCAGACACCACGGCGACGTGGTTGGTGTCTGAGCTGGGCGCCATGAGCGTGGCTGTCGTGTGGTCGAGCAGACAACAGAGCCACTTACCAGCAGTCTAGGTCTGCGCCGTGATGCTCAAAGTCGCAAGCGGCGAGCCAGCGATGCACACGTCGGCGTCTGAAATGCGACCACAAGGCGAGTCTTCTCGGTGCCGACGGACAGGTTCACGCACTTTTGCCTGATCTCAGTCGCGTCACCATCCAGAAAGCTCGCGAGGTCCTGTGCCAAGTCGCAAGCATCCAGCTTGCGCTCGTGTTTGCGCGCGTCGTCGAGCAAGAATAGCGCCGCCTTGCCGCTCCGAACCACACTGCTCGTGTGCAGCGCTTGGAGCGCCTCAAGAGCGGCAGTAGCACCTTCGCCTCGAGCTGACTCGTCTTGTGCATGAGCTTGATCCACTTTTCGTCCTCAACCGCGAGCTTCGAGTCGCGAATCACGTCGGACGCAGTCGACGCTGCGCGCGCAGCGTGGCGCAGCAGCGGCGACGGTGACGCCATTCGCCCTTGCAGCGTGCGCAGCGAGGACGCAGCCGCGCGTCGTCGGAGCATGCCGCTCGCTATCGCCATCGTCATCTCTTGCACTCACCACTTGTTTGCTTGGTCGTAGCAGCTCTCGCACACTCACACGCGCGCGCGCAGTCACTCGCTTTTGGCGGTGGCGGTCGTTCTGTTTGCGTGAGTTGTGGCGGTTGTGGCCGCCGCCCGTTTGGCTCGCGAGTCTTTGATGCAAAGTATACGCGTTCGAGAGTATACTTCAGCGCAAAGGCGGGTATACTGAAGCCCACAAGTATACATACTGCGTGTCGAGACGCAAAATGACGCGCGTGCACACGCTCAAGACTACCTAGTGGTGGTGCTGCTGCTACCGCAAAGCAACCAAGCAAGCACGCTCGTGGCTGTGTGGTATCGGCGCTTGCAGTACACAAGTGCAAACCTCAGTAGCATGGCATGGCGTATGGCGTGTGCACACTTGACGACGACAGCAGCGCATATTGATACCAAACTAGAAACACAAACAAAACCATGAGCTGAAGAGCACACAACAACAAGAACAACGACTTGGTCTGCAGACGGCAATGGACACGCGAGCAGCAAGCGTCTTGTTGTCTCTTGTTCGCTTGCAGCAGCACTACATAACGCACCACTACATACTACCACGCATGACTGCAGCCGCTACACAGTCGCTTCAAGTGATGCAAAACATAGTCTCCTCTGTCGTGATCCACGCACTGGCAGCACAACTATCATTCGCGACGCTTGTCTTCTAACACACTTTGCCTGGGAGTGCGTGCGTTCGCGAGCTCTGTTGTACGCAAAGCGAGCCGCCACAACAGCACTCGCGGCGTGCTGCCGCCACCAAAGACTTTGAGTCTGCGTGCGTCGACCAACGAGCAACGACATCAAAGACGCTCGCTGCGAGGTCCTCATCTAATGCTGGCCAGCTGGCAAGCAAGAGCGCGGAGCGGCAAGAGCGCGAAGCACAGCCCGATCGCTCGAAGGCATCTGCAGCGCACATGCGTGGCGTCGAATCGAAGCATTTGCTCGAAGCAAGACAGGATCGCTGAGCATCGATCGACGTGTGCTCGCTGCACCAACACAACGGCAATAGCTGGCAGCAGTAACAACAATGGGCTTGTTGCATTCGGCGATGTGTGCTGTGCTGCGCAGTGCTAGGTAGTGTGCGAACTATGTAGTGGCATTGCGTTGTTGGAGTGGCTGCTGTTGAGCACAAACAAGACTTGACCCGACAACCGACCCACACATGTGCACACAAACACACGCACGCATGCTTGAACGGATTGGTTGATTGATTGATTGACAGCCGAACAGAGAACTAACTACATCCTTCAAAGTACGAGTAACGCACGAGCGCTTAGCTCTTGGTGATGACAAAGCTGTCGAGCTCCTTCTTGCTCGCGCTCGCGACGAACTTGAACTCGAGCGCCGAGCGTGAGACCTTGAGCGTCGAGATGCCAAAGTTCTCAAAGTCCGACGCGACGTTCCACGCTGCAGTCGTGCTCGGTCGCTTGGTGTGGTCCTCGATGTTGCCCGCGGCGCCAGTCACGATGTACACTGGCGCCTTCGGGTTCGCGTACGTCTTCTTGTCTGCTGAGACGCCCGCCGTGACGGCGACGCCGCGCGCAATCGGCAGGTGGCGCTCGTACGAGTGCTCGTGGCCCGTGAGCACGACGTCCACGCCGTACTTGATGAAGAGCTCTTCGAACGCCGCTTGGAGCGTCTTGGCTTCGTTCGTGGGATTGCCGGCGCTGTCGATCGTGCCGATGTGGTAGATCGGACGGTGCATCGCCACGATGATCCACGGCACGTTCGCGCGGTTCGCTGCCGCCTTCTTCAGGTCCGCCTCGACCCACGCGAGCTGATTGCCAAAGTTGCCGTTCTTGCTCGTGAGCGTGTACTGATTCTTCGGCGCGCCTGGGTAGTCCGTCTCGGACGAGAGCGTGGTCACGTGGAGCGGTCCGTGCTCGAACGAGTACCACATACTGAGCACACCGCCGCTCTCCTTCGACGGCATCTTGAAGCGCGCATTGTACGCCGTATAGTTCCCGAGACGCTCCTTCTTGTACGACGAGAGCTGGCAGTTGGGCGAGTGGCACTCCGCCTCGTGGTTCCCGACCGAGACCATGTACGGCACCTGGCTCATGATCGGCGTGAGCGAGTTCATCCACTTGTTCCAGACCTCTTCGTAGAAGAACCCGAGCGCCTGCGACGGCACGAGGAAGTCGTCGTCTGCGTACGAGATGTCGCCGATGTGGTAGACAAAGTCCACCTTGTCGCCGAGCGAGTTGACATAGTCGATCGTCGCAACGGACTTGTCGCCGTCGCCAGCGTCGCCGTAGATCGCGACTGTGAACGGACTCGTGTCTGTCGGCGCGCGCGCCGTCGTGAACGAACTCACCTCGCTCTGCAGCGTCGCGTCGCTCGGGCTCCCGACCTTGTAGTAGTACTTGGTGTTTGGTGAGAGTCCACTCACGACGGCGTGGTTTTGGAAAAGCGAGTAGTCGCCCTCCGAGTAGTACGACGCGCGGTTGACAGGCGTGTTGATGCGCATGAGACTCGAGGGCGTCGAGCCGATCCAGACTGCGCTGTCCGCGACGTCGTCGAACGTGGCCCACGAGATGGTCATGCCCGTGCCGGTCGGACTTCCGGCATACGACAGATGGAGCTGCTGCGGCACCTTGTTCACGCCCGCCTTGACGCGGCACGACTGACTCGGGGTCAGGTCGCCGAACTTGTACTGGTACGAGCACAGTGCCGAGGGGTGGCAGCCGAGCGGAATGAGTTTCCACGAGCAGACCTTGTCGTCAACGGCGGCGGAAGCGACCGTGGCGCAGAGCGCGAGTGCGAGCGTGCCGAGGAGCTTCATGGATGCTTTGCGGGTGTCGATGTTGTCTCTTGCGCGCAACTTCACGAATGAGCGTCTCGGCGCGTGACAGATCGGTGATTGACCAACGGAGAGACCTGGTTCGGCGCCGTTTGCGCTCTTGAGGCAGGAGCGCAATCCTCTTCTCTCGCTCGTGCTCGTGCTCGTGCTCGTGTGTGTTCTTGGCGGTCTTGCACACACACACACGCATGCAGTCTCCGTCTCTCGTCCGTACTCACTCACGCTCTGCAAACGAGTGGCGAGCACACACGCAATCGCGCGCGGTAGCTGTGCGAGTAGTGTGGCTGGCGGTGATGGGTCTGTCACTTACGACTTACGACCACAGGTAGGCAGGCGGGCAGGCAGTCAGCAGCACTCGCCATCTAGCCAGCTGTGAAGGAGCGAGTACGAACGCGAACGCGACGGCGAGTGAGCGAGTGAATCTGCGTAGAACCACCGGCATGACAAGCAAGCGTGACGCAGGCTTGAAGCGCGCGGCATCAGCATCAGCAGGCTTGAAGCGCGAGTCGAGTCGAGTCGAGTCGAGCTGCGGGTCGAGCGCGCGAGAGAACGCGCATGCAAGGAATCTCTGTGCGTTGCGCGACGCGAGAGACCAACTCTAGCTCTCTCCACACAGGAGCTGATCGCGACTCGCGCTTGCTTTGGCGACAACGAACCGAGTGAGCATGAACAGGAGACCAATCCGATCCATCAAGCCAAGCCAAAAGCTTGAAAAATGAGTTGAGAATAGAACGACGCTGCGCCGTGAGCGTGGTACGTGATGCAAGTAGAAGCAGACGTCTCTCCGAGCTGCAGCTGGGTTCCGGTGGCGATCATTCATATACTAGTAAAGTGCACGACAAAAGTCTTGGAAATTTTTTGTTTCATTTCAAATATTTTTGATTTTCATCGGACAGAGCTGCAATGAAGCTGGATTAATAGCGCAATTAAATACGGTTCGAATGCTATATGTCGATCATCGAAATACACAGTGTAGCCAGCACAATGGCAGAAAATGTCATTTTCGAAATATTTCAACGATGCGAGAATAAATGGAGAGGCGTGGTAAGATTGGTATCAAAATTGTAATTGTGGTCAAACGAGCCCGAAAACACGTAATTTAGATAGAACACATTGCGTACACCAAGCGAACAAATTTCCAGTGCCTCCGAAGCTGTTTTGCGATGACGGCGTGGCAAGAGATGACGGCGAGCGACGTCGCAACTATCCTCGACCTTCGAGGCCAAGGCGAGAGGCTGCAGGCGATTGCAACGCGTGTGCAGCGCAGCGTATCGACTGTGTCACGCGTCATCAACGGCGAGAGAGCCTCGAAGACCAAACAGCGCACGGGAAGGCCTCGAAAAGTGACTGAGCGTGAGGGCCGGCGGCTGGTGCGCGCGGTCACGACGCGAAATGAGAGCGCCTCTCAAGCCCGAGCGAGTGTCGGTGTTGACGCATCGGTGCGCACCGTGCAGCGCGTCCTCCATGCACACCCTGACGTGTCTTGGAAGAAGAAGAAGCGGACGACGGTGATGACCAAGATGCACCAAAAAGGACGAGTCGCATGGGCGAGCGAGAGAGCAGCTTGGGGCGCGAGTGAGTGGTCGCGTGTCGTGTTTAGCGACGAGAAGAAGTGGAACATGGATGGGCCGGATGGCTTGCAGTTTTACTGGCATCGCGCGGGGCAGCCAGAGCGATGCGCCGTGAAGCGTCACAGCGGTGGAGGATCGGTCATGGTCTGGGGCGCATTCTCTGCAGCCGGCAAGTCGGAGCTCAAGTTCATTGAGGGCGGCCAAGACGCGCAACGCTACACAGAGACGCTTGCCACGCACTTGCTGCCGTTCTTACGCGCGCACCACGAAGAAGGGCACGTGTTTCAGCATGACAACGCGCCGTGTCATCGCGCTCGACTTACTCAAGCATGGCTGCAGACGAGCAACGTGACGACGATGAGCTGGCCAGCGATGTCCCCGGATCTCAATCCGATCGAGCACCTCTGGGGCATCCTGACGAGAACCGTGTACGCGCACGGTCGCCAGTTCTCATCGCAGCAAGAGCTCAAGTCCGCCATCACCCAAGCGTGGCGCGATCTCGACCACTCAGTCATTGCCAACTTGGTTGCATCGATGCCCAAGCGCTGTGCAGCTGTCCTCGAGCGCAAGGGAGCGTTTATTACTAGTTCGTAAGCTTCAAACGCAGCGTCCTCACGTTCAATACCAATCTTACCACGCCTCTCCATTTATTCTCGCATCGTTGAAATATTTCGAAAATGACATTTTCTGCCATTGTGCTGGCTACACTGTGTATTTCGATGATCGACATATAGCATTCGAACCGTATTTAATTGCGCTATTAATCCAGCTTCATTGCAGCTCTGTCCGATGAAAATCAAAAATATTTGAAATGAAACAAAAAATTTCCAAGACTTTTGTCGTGCACTTTATACTAGTATCTGCATGTGCAATGCCGCACGGAGAATGAGCGGCGGCGACACTCGTTAGTCGAAGATCGAGGCGTACGTAGTGTAGTGTAGGTATGCACGCGACCGCCAGCGTCACGCAACCTCTCACCCATGTGCTTGCCGTCCGACACACACACGCATTGGTGCATTGCCATTGTCATCCATCCGCCGCCGATTTGATGGAGTGTGCGAGCGAATTTCGATCGCGAAGCTTTCCTGTTGCACGCTTTCCTGTTGTACGCTTTCCTTACAAGACAAAGACCGCCGTCTTACTTGAATCTCAGTAACATCGCGATCTGATTACATAGCGCTTTGTTGTGTTTTGTCTGCGACGACCAGTCTCGCAGCGACGATCGATCGACACATATTTTATGATACAAGGAAGACACATTCGAATACTTGGATGACACGTATTTAACATGAGCCGCACATTTGTTTTAAACACGTGGGTCGCGCGAGAGCAGGCAGAGTACAGTATTTCAAAACGGAAAGCACACATACACAACAGCCAGACCGTTTCAGTACATTGATCACCGTCTCGATCGCTTCGGCCGGGACCCACGCGCCGAACGCCGGGTGCTTTGGTCCGAGGCTAATCGTGTCGCCGCTACTGCGCGTGGTTGGGTTGTAGTTGATCGACGTCGCGCTCGCGCTCGAGAGCACGACTGCCGCCGTGAACGCAGCAAGGAACGACGGAGTGGCCACCATGGTGTGTGAGAGTAAGGAGAGGAGCTGGCACTGCTAGTTGCTAGTTGCTAGTAGTTCCCACCGCCGCTGGTGCGCTAGTGGAAAATAGAGGAATGACTCGGACGACCGAGCTGGCGTTGGTGCGCGGGCAGGAAGCGCTGCCGCTCTCGTCATTTCTATGCGGTGTCGTCGTTGATCGGAGCTGCCGCCACACGCCCGCGATTGTATCGTCCCTCTCTAGCAGCAGCAGGCAAGTGACACGGAGGAGAGAGAGTCAGCGCTGAGCACGCGTTATGACAGGCGAAGTTTCAAATGGATCCGACTCGTTTCTTGCGTGAAGTGGGTCATTTATTGAGCACAACTTGGTATTTGTAGCCCGACGCGCGAGTACCGAAACCATACAATCGCAAGTCAAACCCGTTTCCTGACGGTCAGGTATTGAAGTCGCGATGAAGAGGAGGGTCAAAAGCACTAACCGCCTCAATGTCTGCGCTTCAGTATCGCACGACCCTCTCTCAGCACCGCAACGCCTCTTTATTCGTGCCGCATCCCTCTTCGTTCACACTAGTGGACCTGCTCTTCGCGCGTCGACACCAACACCAGCGCGAGCGCACTCAAAGTAAACAGGCTGACACTCAAGTGTACGTCCACGACCAAGACCAAGATCAAGACCATCGTTGAGCTGTGTACAAATGACCAGTGTGCATGCCACTCAAACGCTCCAAGATGCATGGGTCAAGCCACTCGGGTCAAAGCAATCGGGACAATGGAATGCATCCTCTCTCAGCTCTTTCTCAAAACGGTGAGTACACATACAGAATAGTCAGATCAAGCGCCGCGGCGTGAACCTCGGCGGCTGGCTTGTGGCCGAGCACTGGATGACCTCTGGCGCTGAGTTCTGGAAGGGCATCAGCGACGCGCACGCCAACTCGGGCGAGTTCACGATGATCACCAAGTCTGCGAACCAGGGCGCCACGCGTGCGCTAATTGACAAGCACCAAGCGACGTACATCACTGAGAGCGGTAGAATATTTGCGGGTTCTGTACTTGTCTGGTGTCGCTTTTCGGTCTCGGCTTTGTGGTTGGATGGTCTCGCATTTTGGTCCTGGTCATTCATTCCGCAACAGGAACAATCCAGAGAACAACTCCACCACATTGCCCAACTCGCTCACCTCGCTAGTCAACAACGACAATGACCCTTCCGTCGCCGACATCATCGAGCGACAGCATGTTCGGCTCGTGTAGCCACAGACGCCATGCTAGTAGCTCGCGCTCGATCGATCAAGGTTGTCGCCAGTACCGCTCCACCTTGCTCGATCCTGACAGCGCTCGCTCAGTCCGAATGCTTGTAATCGTGGCCGCCGCCATGGCGGACTGGACGCTCGTGATCGCCGCCAGCGCAGCTCGGACTCTCGCAATCGCAGTCGCACCCCGCGCAGCTCGCACTCTCGCCATAGCGATCGTCGCTTCCTTAGCGACTGTTCTCTCGGTAACAACCGCCGCTAGCGCAGTCGGCACTCGTATGTCCGCGACCAGCGTGCGCGAAGCCTGGACCAAATCGACGCGCACACGCGGCTCGTTGGTCCCGCCGTCAGTAGGGGAGAGCGCGCGACTTTGATTCACGTAAACGGCTTTCAATACACACGGCACACACAAACTTGGATCAAGATCGCATACAGATGTAGTATGCATCGAAGCAAAGACTGCCGAGGACGGGTCGAGTTTCTTGCTTCGACGATGGAGTGGGGCAACTTCCGCGCGCACTCATGTACCGACAGACAGCGATTGCGAGTGGACGTCAAAGACGTATCGGAGGAGATGGCAGCATTCGTCGACAAACTTGCGGTGACTGCACCGACATATCTGGCAAAGGAGGTGTGGAAGAAAGCCCGGGACAAGCTCTACAGCGCAGCCGACGTCGCGATGAAGGGCCTGACGCAAGACCAAGCGGTGCAGAGAGTGAATCGCGGCGCGGCGCGATGAGTCGGCAGTCAACGATCGTGATCCTAGTGCGCATCGACGATCCTGTTGGGTGCATCGACGATCCGGCAAGGTACAGCGGCAACCCAGAGCGATCCGGAACCAAGTACGTCCGCGGGTGTGAAGGTGAGCGCAAGCGCCACCACGCCGAATGTACCAAGTGGCTATGCGCGATCGACTTGAGTCAAGTGTGTTCGTCCCATCAGCATGATTGGAAGAGTGAAGAGCGACAGGGGTCAAACCATCTCAACGATCCAGTGAAGCGCAAGGTGAGCAGAGGTCCACGACAGTGTGAGCTAGTCAAGCATAGTGAGATCAAGTCAAAGCTGTAGATAGTTAAGCAAAGTAATTCAGTCCGGAATTCTCCTTGTCCAGTACACGTCTTGATCCATTCGAAAGGGAATCGCGAGTGACCAGCCTCTCAGGGCCCGTTTTCAACCGCTCACGCCCAGCACCTGCGACGCGCAGATCCGGAATTGAAAGCTCCGACGAACCGCTCCGACTGACCGACGTGGGGTCATTGGATCGGTATTGACCTTGGCGATCATCTGGCGATCTTGGCGATCACCGATGATCAAGAGCACGCGACGAGTCTGGAAGCTTTGGCCAGTTCGTCCCCTGCTACTGTCTGCAGCGCTCTCGCTTGCATACCTTTGTGCGCCGTTTGGGATCGCGACCTGTGGTACTCGACACCGCCGTGTTCGTACGACGATCATCCGTACGCACCGGCGATCCTCCCCAGCAGAAGCGTTGAGGAGGCCTCACAACCCGTCCGCTACAGACGTTCTGCACCCCGCACAGCTCGTTTGATCGCGCCGTGCGTCCGTGATCGTGCCTCACGACCACGATCACGACCCGCGATCGACGACACCACTCGACGATCGCGCACGTGCAGCTCGCCGGAACAGCGACCCTGCACGACCCCCAAGTCCCTCTCTCTCTTCGAGGACCGCCATCTTCACCTCTACGGTCTTCACAACTCGCCGGTAAAGCGGATCGCGCCCTGCGATCCGGTATTCGACGGAGCGGCAAGGGTCTGACACTGAGGACAAGATTTGCTGTGGCCGTTCCACCACACAAGCCATAATCATGGAGGAATGCGCAGCGCAAGGAGTGACGTAGTCAGTGAGCAAGTGGGGCGCGTTCTGGGAGTACTTCATGGCGACGTGGGTCAGTCGCTTTCCTGTCGAGTGCTGGAACGCCTGAGGGCTGAGCAAGAGTGTCATGGCGTGCACGAACAACCCCCTCGAGCGCTTCTACAGGACGCACACCAGTGCGTTTCCTCGTGCGCACCCTTCACAGCTCGACTTCGTCGGAACTATCGAACAACTATCACGCGGTCCGTCAACCTGTTGCGCGACATCGACACAGAGCGCTAGGAAGCACCACGCCGAGTGCCCTTCATACTGCCGCCTGCGGTTGAACTAAACTAAGATGCTAATGATACTTGCTCGTGCTGTTTAGTGGGGCCAAAAAGCGAGACAAGACCAGTTCGCAAAAAAAGAAAACCCTGAGAGCGACATCCAAGCGATCGCTGCCGCCGGACTCAACACTGTGCGCGTGCCAGTCGGGTACTGGATCGTGGGCTTTGACAAGAATGACCCAGGGAACCACAAAGAGTGGAGCGTGTACAGCAAGAACTCGATCAAGTACCTCGACTTGCTCATCAAGAACTGGGCCAAGAAGCACAACGTCGCCGTGCTCATCAGCATCCACGGCGCCAAGGGCTCGCAGAACGGTGCAGATCACTCGTCACCGTCCGTCAAGGGCAAGTCGTACTGGAGCGAGTACAGCGAGAACGTCGACAACACGATCGCAGTCGCGAGCTTCCTCGCGGCGCGGTACAAGACTGAAGACGCGTTCTTGGGCATCGGCTTGCTCAATGAGCCAACGCTGACGACGAAAGAGGACGTGCTGTACAAGTACTACGAGGACGCGTACAAAGCAATTCGTGGCACCGGCAACGACTGCGTCCTGAGCGTCGCGCCGCTCTTGTACAAGCAAGTCACCAAAAACATTCAACGGTGCTATACGTAGTAAACAATCATAATGCCCTTGTTCTCCTTCCGCGTCTCTTGAACCTCTTTTGATTGGGAGCAGATTTACAAATTTGTGACCCTCAGTACACATGTTGATCTTAACCCTAAGTTTGATCAATCGAAAACGGGTTTTTGACAATGAGAGTATTATTTTGTATGGGGTTCTTCAAAATTGGACGCTTCTAAATTTGTACTGTCACTTTCTCCACAAGAATTTGACAATTCTGGAAATGGACAGGAAATACTGTACTCTACCTGCTCTTGCGCGACTCACGTGTTTAAAACAAATGTGCGGCTCATGTTAAATACGTGTCATCCAAGTATTCGAATGCGTCTTCCTTGTATCATAAAATATGTGTCGATCGATCATCGCTGCAAGACTGGTCGTCGCAGACAAAACACAACAAAGCGCCATGTAATCAGATCGCGATGTTACTGAGATTCAAGTAAGACGGCGGTCTTTGTCTTGTAAGGAAAGCGTGCAACAGGAAAGCTTCGCGATCGAAATTCGCTCGCACACTCCATCAAATCGGCGGCGGATGGATGACAATGGCAATGCACCAATGCGTGTGTGTGTCGGACGGCAAGCACATGGGTGAGAGGTTGCGTGACGCTGGCGGTCGCGTGCATACCTACACTACACTACGTACGCCTCGATCTTCGACTAACGAGTGTCGCCGCCGCTCATTCTCCGTGCGGCATTGCACATGCAGATACTAGTATACTAGTATATGAATGATCGCCACCGGAACCCAGCTGCAGCTCGGAGAGACGTCTGCTTCTACTTGCATCACGTACCACGCTCACGGCGCAGCGTCGTTCTATTCTCAACTCATTTTTCAAGCTTTTGGCTTGGCTTGATGGATCGGATTGGTCTCCTGTTCATGCTCACTCGGTTCGTTGTCGCCAAAGCAAGCGCGAGTCGCGATCAGCTCCTGTGTGGAGAGAGCTAGAGTTGGTCTCTCGCGTCGCGCAACGCACAGAGATTCCTTGCATGCGCGTTCTCTCGCGCGCTCGACCCGCAGCTCGACTCGACTCGACTCGACTCGCGCTTCAAGCCTGCTGATGCTGATGCCGCGCGCTTCAAGCCTGCGTCACGCTTGCTTGTCATGCCGGTGGTTCTACGCAGATTCACTCGCTCACTCGCCGTCGCGTTCGCGTTCGTACTCGCTCCTTCACAGCTGGCTAGATGGCGAGTGCTGCTGACTGCCTGCCCGCCTGCCTACCTGTGGTCGTAAGTCGTAAGTGACAGACCCATCACCGCCAGCCACACTACTCGCACAGCTACCGCGCGCGATTGCGTGTGTGCTCGCCACTCGTTTGCAGAGCGTGAGTGAGTACGGACGAGAGACGGAGACTGCATGCGTGTGTGTGTGTGCAAGACCGCCAAGAACACACACGAGCACGAGCACGAGCACGAGCGAGAGAAGAGGATTGCGCTCCTGCCTCAAGAGCGCAAACGGCGCCGAACCAGGTCTCTCCGTTGGTCAATCACCGATCTGTCACGCGCCGAGACGCTCATTCGTGAAGTTGCGCGCAAGAGACAACATCGACACCCGCAAAGCATCCATGAAGCTCCTCGGCACGCTCGCACTCGCGCTCTGCGCCACGGTCGCTTCCGCCGCCGTTGACGACAAGGTCTGCTCGTGGAAACTCATTCCGCTCGGCTGCCACCCCTCGGCACTGTGCTCGTACCAGTACAAGTTCGGCGACCTGACCCCGAGTCAGTCGTGCCGCGTCAAGGCGGGCGTGAACAAGGTGCCGCAGCAGCTCCATCTGTCGTATGCCGGAAGTCCGACCGGCACGGGCATGACCATCTCGTGGGCCACGTTCGACGACGTCGCGGACAGCGCAGTCTGGATCGGCTCGACGCCCTCGAGTCTCATGCGCATCAACACGCCTGTCAACCGCGCGTCGTACTACTCGGAGGGCGACTACTCGCTTTTCCAAAACCACGCCGTCGTGAGTGGACTCTCACCAAACACCAAGTACTACTACAAGGTCGGGAGCCCGAGCGACGCGACGCTGCAGAGCGAGGTGAGTTCGTTCACGACGGCGCGCGCGCCGACAGACACGAGTCCGTTCACAGTCGCGATCTACGGCGACGCTGGCGACGGCGACAAGTCCGTTGCGACGATCGACTATGTCAACTCGCTCGGCGACAAGGTGGACTTTGTCTACCACATCGGCGACATCTCGTACGCAGACGACGACTTCCTCGTGCCGTCGCAGGCGCTCGGGTTCTTCTACGAAGAGGTCTGGAACAAGTGGATGAACTCGCTCACGCCGATCATGAGCCAGGTGCCGTACATGGTCTCGGTCGGGAACCACGAGGCGGAGTGCCACTCGCCCAACTGCCAGCTCTCGTCGTACAAGAAGGAGCGTCTCGGGAACTATACGGCGTACAATGCGCGCTTCAAGATGCCGTCGAAGGAGAGCGGCGGTGTGCTCAGTATGTGGTACTCGTTCGAGCACGGACCGCTCCACGTGACCACGCTCTCGTCCGAGACGGACTACCCAGGCGCGCCGAAGAATCAGTACACGCTCACGAGCAAGAACGGCAACTTTGGCAATCAGCTCGCGTGGGTCGAGGCGGACCTGAAGAAGGCGGCAGCGAACCGCGCGAACGTGCCGTGGATCATCGTGGCGATGCACCGTCCGATCTACCACATCGGCACGATCGACAGCGCCGGCAATCCCACGAACGAAGCCAAGACGCTCCAAGCGGCGTTCGAAGAGCTCTTCATCAAGTACGGCGTGGACGTCGTGCTCACGGGCCACGAGCACTCGTACGAGCGCCACCTGCCGATTGCGCGCGGCGTCGCCGTCACGGCGGGCGTCTCAGCAGACAAGAAGACGTACGCGAACCCGAAGGCGCCAGTGTACATCGTGACTGGCGCCGCGGGCAACATCGAGGACCACACCAAGCGACCGAGCACGACTGCAGCGTGGAACGTCGCGTCGGACTTTGAGAACTTTGGCATCTCGACGCTCAAGGTCTCACGCTCGGCGCTCGAGTTCAAGTTCGTCGCGAGCGCGAGCAAGAAGGAGCTCGACAGCTTTGTCATCACCAAGAGCTAAGCGCTCGTGCGTTACTCGTACTTTGAAGGATGTAGTTAGTTCTCTGTTCGGCTGTCAATCAATCAATCAACCAATCCGTTCAAGCATGCGTGCGTGTGTTTGTGTGCACATGTGTGGGTCGGTTGTCGGGTCAAGTCTTGTTTGTGCTCAACAGCAGCCACTCCAACAACGCAATGCCACTACATAGTTCGCACACTACCTAGCACTGCGCAGCACAGCACACATCGCCGAATGCAACAAGCCCATTGTTGTTACTGCTGCCAGCTATTGCCGTTGTGTTGGTGCAGCGAGCACACGTCGATCGATGCTCAGCGATCCTGTCTTGCTTCGAGCAAATGCTTCGATTCGACGCCACGCATGTGCGCTGCAGATGCCTTCGAGCGATCGGGCTGTGCTTCGCGCTCTTGCCGCTCCGCGCTCTTGCTTGCCAGCTGGCCAGCATTAGATGAGGACCTCGCAGCGAGCGTCTTTGATGTCGTTGCTCGTTGGTCGACGCACGCAGACTCAAAGTCTTTGGTGGCGGCAGCACGCCGCGAGTGCTGTTGTGGCGGCTCGCTTTGCGTACAACAGAGCTCGCGAACGCACGCACTCCCAGGCAAAGTGTGTTAGAAGACAAGCGTCGCGAATGATAGTTGTGCTGCCAGTGCGTGGATCACGACAGAGGAGACTATGTTTTGCATCACTTGAAGCGACTGTGTAGCGGCTGCAGTCATGCGTGGTAGTATGTAGTGGTGCGTTATGTAGTGCTGCTGCAAGCGAACAAGAGACAACAAGACGCTTGCTGCTCGCGTGTCCATTGCCGTCTGCAGACCAAGTCGTTGTTCTTGTTGTTGTGTGCTCTTCAGCTCATGGTTTTGTTTGTGTTTCTAGTTTGGTATCAATATGCGCTGCTGTCGTCGTCAAGTGTGCACACGCCATACGCCATGCCATGCTACTGAGGTTTGCACTTGTGTACTGCAAGCGCCGATACCACACAGCCACGAGCGTGCTTGCTTGGTTGCTTTGCGGTAGCAGCAGCACCACCACTAGGTAGTCTTGAGCGTGTGCACGCGCGTCATTTTGCGTCTCGACACGCAGTATGTATACTTGTGGGCTTCAGTATACCCGCCTTTGCGCTGAAGTATACTCTCGAACGCGTATACTTTGCATCAAAGACTCGCGAGCCAAACGGGCGGCGGCCACAACCGCCACAACTCACGCAAACAGAACGACCGCCACCGCCAAAAGCGAGTGACTGCGCGCGCGCGTGTGAGTGTGCGAGAGCTGCTACGACCAAGCAAACAAGTGGTGAGTGCAAGAGATGACGATGGCGATAGCGAGCGGCATGCTCCGACGACGCGCGGCTGCGTCCTCGCTGCGCACGCTGCAAGGGCGAATGGCGTCACCGTCGCCGCTGCTGCGCCACGCTGCGCGCGCAGCGTCGACTGCGTCCGACGTGATTCGCGACTCGAAGCTCGCGGTTGAGGACGAAAAGTGGATCAAGCTCATGCACAAGACGAGTCAGCTCGAGGCGAAGGTGCTACTGCCGCTGAACGAGCGCATCCTCGGTCCGCTCGACCGCAAGCACAAGGAGGAGAAGCTCCCGTCGCTGCCGTTTGTGTTCTTGCTCGGGAACCACTCGTCCGGCAAGTCGACGTTCATCAACTACTTGCTCCAGCGCGAGGTCCAGAGCACGGGCGTCGCGCCGACGGACGATGGCTTCACGATCATCGCGCCTGGGAGCGAAGACATTGACCAAGACGGTCCGGCGCTCGTGGGCGACCCGGACCTCGGGTTCTCTGGCCTGCGGAGCTACGGCCCAGCGCTCGTGCAGCGCACGCAGCTCAAGGTGCGCAAAGGCATCAACGCGAACTTCATGCTCGTGGACAGTCCTGGTATGATCGACAGCCCGAAGAGCGTGCACGCGAACAGCTACTACAGCGTCCCGCCATCGCTCCGGAGCTCGTCTGGATCGTCGTCGTCGCTCACGTACCGCGGCAACGGCGACAGCTCGGACCGCGGATACGAGTTCCCCGAGGTCGTGCGCTGGTACGCCGAGCGCGCCGACGTGATCCTGCTGTTCTTTGACCCGGACAAGCCGGGGACGACCGGCGAGACACTCTCGATCCTCACGAGCTCGCTCGTGGGCATGGACCACAAGCTCCACATCGTGCTCAACAAGGTGGACCAGTTCCGCAAGATCCACGACTTTGCGCGCGCCTACGGCTCGCTCTGTTGGAACCTCTCGAAGGTCATTCCGCTCAAGGACCTCCCGCGCATCTACACCATGTGCGTGCCCGTGAAGCAGAACGACAAGGGGCAGCTCCAGACTGAGAGCGGCCTCGGTGCATCGCTCCGCGACCTCGATGCGATGCGTGAAGAGGTCGTGAGCGAAGTCGTGCGCGCGCCAGAGCGCCGCGTCGACAACCTCATCACGAACCTCTACGACTCGTCGCGCATGCTTCAGATGCACGCGCGCATCTTTGAGGACCTCCGCGCGCGCTACAGCAGCGAGAAGTGGCGCCGCGCCGCGCTCGTTGCGTCAGCACTCGTCGGTGGCAACGGCCTCGCGGCCTCGGCGCTCGTGAGCGGTGCGCCGGTTGAGTTTGCTGCTGGCGTCGCGCTGATCTCGATGCTCGCGTCCGGCGCGCTGCTCTGGAACAACGCGTCGGTGCTGAGCCAGCTCGAGCGCGACTTGCTGAGCGAAGACGCGCTGAGCGACCAGTTCCGTCGGCTCTACGGCCGTCAGCTCGCAGAAGGCGACGAGTACGTGCTCGCGCTCTGGAAGCGCGTGCTCCCGGCGATCCAAGTGTCGGTGCACACGCTCGGCTTCCGCGCACTGCCGAAGCTCAAGGCGTCCGAGCTCGACGCGATCGAGACGATCATCAAGAAGGAAGTGCCGGAGCTGCGCCGCCAGTGCGCGCCGTCGGACACGAGTCTCGCGCACCAGGTCGCCAAGATGTTCCGCGCCTAGAGAGAGCGAGCGACGTAGAGAGAGCGAGCAAGCGAATGACAAGACTCGGTTCCGCACACGTGGCGACTGCTGTACTGATGTGCTGCTGCTGCTCTATCAAAGCCGAAGGCGGCGCTTTGGCTGTCATCAAGAGGCAAACGCCTCAGTCGTCGTCGCCGAACGAGATCTTCTTGCCGCTGAACGCCGTCAGCGACGCCTTCGCCTTCTCCTTGAGCGCCTGCTTGGCGATCCACGACGGGTGCGACGCCTCGACAGCCGATGCGCGGGTGTTTGCGCTGCTGCGCGGTGCACTCGGAGCTGCAGCTGGTGCGCCGCGCTCGCGCTTGCGGTCGCTGCTTCCGCCTGCTCCTGCTCGCCGCGGCACCTCTGGCTTGCCACTGGCGCTGCGGCTCTTTGCGCGCTTGCTGTCGCCAGCCTCTGGCACCTTCTTCTTCTTTGGCCGCTCCGACGGTCCGTACTTGCTCACGCCGTCGTCCTTGCGTGGCGCGTACGACCGGAAGATGCCATTCTCGCGGTCCTGCTTGCGCTTCGCGGCCTCCTCCATGCGAATGGCCTTCTGCCGCCGCGCCATCTGCCCCATGCGGTTCTTCTTCTTCTTGGTTTCGCCGAGGAACTCGGCAATGTCGTCCTCTGCGCCAGCCATGTGGCCCGACGCCATGCCAACGGCGCTGTCGTCGTCGTCCAGCACGCCGCCGCGACCAGAGAGCGAGCCGAGGAAGAGCGACGTCGGTGCTGCGGCACTGCGGCCGCCGATCAGCACTTCGTTCCGATCGCGCTTGAGCGCCTTCTTCTCCTGGCGCCGGAGCTTCTTCTCGAGCTCGCGCTCGTCTTTCTCGATGCTACACAACGTCACGACCACGTGAGCACCAGCACACAGACAAGCGATGGATAGAGAGAGACACACACAGCAGGACGTACACTTTCTCGATCGCTTCGAGAAGCGGCTTCATCTGCTTGTGCGCGAGGATGCGGTCGATGAGCATCGTCTGGAGCTGCTCGTCTGCGCTCGGCTTGTGTGGTGGCGCTGCAGCAGCTGCCGTGGCTGCTGGCTGCTGCTCGCTGCTCGCGTCCGTCTCCATCGGCTCTGGTTGTTTCGCGGCTGCAGGCGCACTGGCGCCTTCGTCTTCGCTGTCGCTCTCACTGTCGCTCTCAGAACCAGAGGCGTCGCGGTCGCCACTCGCTCGGCGCGCGTTCTCGTACTCCTCCGAGTCAAAGCCGTCATCGTCGCTGCCGCTTGCATCTGCGAGCTGCCGTCCGTAGCGCCCGTCGCCATCGTCGTCGTCATCGTCGCTGTCCGAGCCGTCCACCGACTGCTGCTGCTGCTGGAGCTGTTGGAGCCGCGCCTGCTCGCGCTTCTTGGCGAGACCAGTCGTCTCCATGGCACGCGCGACAACGGCTTTCAGGTCGAGCGCCTTGAACACCGCGAGCTCGTTCTCGAGCTTGCTCACATTCCCGCGCAGCTTTGCGACCTGCTTGGTCTTCTTGTCAAGTGCCGCAGTGTCGCTGCTCGCGAGCATCTCGAGCTCTCGCTGTGCCGTTTCGAGCTGCGTGCGCGACTGCTTGAGCTGCTGCACGACCTTGCGCACCAGGAACGCGCGCACTTTCTTCGCTTCACGCTGCAGCAGCACGCCGCTCTTGTGCGCAAACTTGTCTTGCTCCGTGCGCGCAGTCGCAGCGCCACGCTTGCGCTTGCCGCCGACATGCGCGACCATGACGCTCGTACGTTGTCGTGTAAATGACTGGCTAAAGCTCCAGTCAAGCCAGTGTCGTGAAAATCGACATATATACCTAAATATCATATTTTGTATCTTAAAATTCACCATTTGGCTATAAATGGCTACACTTGACCACAGGACGCTTGCTCCGGTGCTCCGATACAAACGCTACAGTGAGTGTCCGGTGCGACTGGAGTCGAGCGTACGCACGCACGTTTCAGAGAGACGACGTCCTGATACGATCGAGCAGGTCATCTCGTCGTCGGCGCAAGGTCAGCACCGCCTGGCGTCGTGCTGCACGAGAGTCTTTGCGCGCGCTCCAGGTCGATAGCAGCTAGCCCATCAATACAAGGACGTACTTGCACAGACGCTCGGGATATGGCGTCTCGAAGTACACCGCCAATGAGAGGACAGCGCGCAAGCAGCGGCGGGAACGCGTCGCTCCGGTCAAGCGCGAATCGCTTGGCAGGACAGGACATCGCTGGCGTGACCAAAGTCGTTGACGCGTCCGAGATCGCAAGGATCAAGGTCGAGTGTGCTTGCCTCACGCGCGTGCTCGTAGTTCACTCGGTGTATTGACCTCACGTTTGCGATTGCTTGTGCTGCCTCTGTAGAGCCGAGCTGTGATCCTGACAGACGACGACTTGAAGCACCTGAAGCAGGACCATGACCAGCAGCTCTCTGCGACGCGACACGAATCCGAAGAGCGCAAGCGCAAGATGATGGAGAAAGAGCTCGCTGTGCGTGCGCGGCGCGAGCAGTCGGCACTCGAGATGGAGATCGAAGCCGAGAAGAAGGCGCTGCTCACAGGCGAAGAGGTGCTGCGGAACCAGCACTTGACGTCCATTCGGCGCATCAACTCGCTCGCGCTCCAGGCGACCGGCTACCAGCTCTGTGACGAGCTCCAGGGGCACAAGAAAGCGCGCGCGCAGATGGAGGCGCGGTACGAGCGCGTGCACGACAGTATCATGGAGCGTGAGCGCGTGACCGAGCTCCAAGTGCGCAAAGAGCGCGAAGCCGAGGCGCAGCAGAAGCGCATCGAGGCGCGACAGATGCTTGAGCAGCAGATCGGCGAGCGACAGAAGAAGGCGATCTGGGAAGAGGAAGCAAAGGCGATCGAGGCGCAGAGGATCCTCAAGACGTACAAGCAGTACGAGGCGGAAGAGACACAGAAGCTCGAGCAGCAGCGCGCGCGTCGACAGGTCATGATGCAGGACATCACGCACACGAACGAGCGCATCAAGCAGATGAAAGAGGACACCGCAGCGCGCGAGCGACAGGAAGAAATGGCAGTCGCAGTATACTTGCGCAAGAAAGCAATGGACGAAGACGCCAAAGCCCAGGAGGCGCAGCGGCTGCGCAAGTCCAAGGAGCTGCGCATCGCGAAGCTCCGAGCGCAGCAGGAGAAAGCCCAGGACAAGCAAGCGATGCAGGATGCGTTCAAAGCCAAGCAAGCGAGCGAAGCTGCTGAAAAGAGCATGCGTGCAAAGGAAGCGCGTGAGCGCGAAACCAAAGCGGCGCTTGTGCAGACAATTGCACGCGACCGGCAGCGACAGGAGGCGTTCCACGCGGCGCAGAAGGAGCAGCAGCGCCAAGCCGATCTGTGCATGGACGCACTCGCTCAGGCGCACGTCGAGCAAGAGTTTCAGCACGAGCGCGCAGCGCTGCGTGCCGCAAAAGAGCGCGAGCGACAGCACGGCCAGGAGCTGTGTGCGCAGATCGCGAGCAACGTGGCGCGGCGCACGAAGGCGAAGCTGTTTGAGCACGACGACGCCAAAGTGGGCAAGAAGAAAGCAGCGCGCGAGTGCATCTTGGCAGAGAAAGTGCGACTCGACACGCTGCGTCGGCTGCAGCGGCAGGGCGTGCCCGAGGAGTACTTGCGCGAGCTCAAGGACATGCAGATCACCGAGTCGAACGCATGAGCGAGCGACTGGCGAGTGTAGCTATTGCCCACTCGCGCGACAATGTTGTATACATCGCATACAACTCGCAAGTTGCCTTCGACAATATTGTGTACAGTTGGTGTGCGCCACACCACGACGCTTGGACACACGTGTTTGTCCATTCAGAAAGTTCCTCTGGTGACTACACAGTCACCACACACTCAAGTAAGAACGCGAGCGTCGCCGCTGGTGTCCTGCTCCTGCGCTTGCTCCTGACGCCATCATCGCTGCGCTCGCTCCTCGCATTCACACGACGTATCGCTGCTGTTGCTCAGAGCCTGCGTGTTGCTACGCGTCTGCTTGCCAGCGCTCGCTCGCTCACACTTTCACACTCGCACAGACACACTCGCACAAAGACACACACACACACACGCGAAGCAGCATGGAACTGAAGGACCTGCTCGCGAAACTCGCGCGCCGCGAGCATTTGAGCGACGCAGAAGCGACGTTTGCGATCGAGCTCATTGCGTCCGAGGCGTCGGCCGAGAACCCGGTCGGTGTCGGCGTGCTCCTCGCGCTGCTCGCTGCAAAGGGCGAGACCGCGGCAGAAGTCGCAGCGTTCGCCAAGCACATGCGCGCGCAGTCTGTCCAAGTGGCCGTCAAGGTACGACTTGCGTTTGCGTGTCTGTGACTGCTCTCGACACGCTCTATCGCTCACACTCAATGCGCACGTGTGTGGACAACTGCTCTCTTTGTAACGCGCAGTCGGAGCGTCCGACGCTCGACATTGTCGGCACGGGCGGCGATGGCGCCAACACCGTGAACCTCTCGACTGCCGCTGCAGTGCTCGCTGCAGCATGCGGCGCGCTGGTCGCCAAGCACGGCAACCGCTCTGTCTCGAGCAGGTTCGCTTCAGTCTTTGTCTCTGCATGTGCAGCGCCATCCATACACTCACACTGCCACCTCTCTCGACTGTGTTTGCAGATCTGGCTCGGCCGATGTGCTTGAAGAGCTCGGTGTCCCGATGCTCCAGCCCCACGCGATCGCACCGTGCATCCAGGACGCGAGCATCGCGTTCATGTACGCGCCGCACTTCCACCCGGCGATGCGCTTCGTGTCGCCGATACGCAAAGCCATTGGCATCCGCAGTGTGTTCAACGTCCTCGGGCCGCTGCTCAACCCCGCCGGCTGCAAGCGCATCGTCATTGGCGTGTACACGCCAGCGCTGCTCGACGTCTTTGGCGAAGTCTTCGTGGCGCTCGGCATTGAGCACGGCCTCGTGGTGCACTGCGCTGGCCTCGACGAGCTCAACTCGATTGGCGTCGCCGACGTCGTCGAAGTCAAGCTCGGCGCGCCGCTGCGGCGCTTCCAGCTCGCGCCAGAGGAGATCGGCATCCCGCGGAGCTCGCTCGAGGACCTCAAAGGCGGCGACGCGACTGAGAACGCCGCGATCCTGCGCGCGGTCTTTGCTGGCGGTGCTGCGAGCGACAACGCGATCGGCAACACGATCGCGTACAACGCTGGCGCAGGGCTGTATGTCTACGGTCTCGCCGACAGCATCAAGAGCGGATACGAGCTCGCGCGCGCCAAGCTCGCGTCGGGCGAGGCGCTCGCGACTCTCGACAAGTGGGCAGCGACTGCGCAGCGGTTGGATTGCTCGTCGTAAGCAGCGGATCAATTGAGACACACACAACACACACTTGCCATGCTAGGACACTGCATGCTCTTGTCGTTTGGCTCTCTCTCTCTCTCGTACGACGGACAAGTAGTGCGGACCGCGAGCGGACATCATGCACTCGAATCATATTGAAAATAGCTAGGACGTGCACACCACGACCGGACTCTGACCGACTACAAGTTCACCACCGCAGTGGTTTCATGACATTCATCGTCGTCGTGACGCGCAAGCGCAGAGCTGGACGACCGCAGCGCGAATGGATCCGAGCGACGCCGCGCAGCGAGCGTACGCGCGCGCGCTCGTGCAGACGTACTACCGGATGCTCACAGTCGGCTGCGGCGTGGCTGCGTGCACGAACGCGCACTGTCGAGCGAGCGGAAGTACAGCAGACGCAGTGATCCAGAGCGTGCACTTGGCAACGCACGCGCCAGTGCCGCTGTGCATTCCTCTTTGCACTAGCACTGACGAAGGCGAGGCGATCGATAAGCAGAGCGAGCGTCCAGAGACCGACGACGACGACGGCGACAACAACAGTGACGAGCGCACGCGCGCTGACGACGCCACAGAGCCGAGTGTGCTCTCGGTATTGAGCTCCACGCCGCGCCGACGGCTCTCGGACGCAGTCGAGCTCGACCTCACGCTTGGCGCGTCCACATCCGTCGCAACAACCAGCGACGACGACGACGACGATCGCGCGTGCCGCACACGTGACGACAGTCACCAGCTCTTGCGCGCGCGGAAGCTCAGTCTCCCCAAGCAGAAGCTCTTGGACGCGATCACCAAGAGCTTTCCATCGAGCCGTCGGATCGAGCTCGAGCGACGTCGAGGCGCGGAGCGATAGAGAGAGCGAACGAGCGAGAGACTGCGCTGCATACGATCGGCATCTGCACAACGGACCTCAATGCACAGAGAGAGAGCCTTGGGACGAACGATGGATCAATGGATCGAGACGCAAGGGATGCAGCGAAGTCGGTAGTCTACAACATAGTGGCGCGCGCCAGACGAGGCTCAGATGCCCTGCACTGGCATCTCTGCGACGTCCGGCATGTCTTGCGCTGGTGGCGCAGCGCCGTCGCCGCCATTGAGCGGCTGCGGGTGCCACGCCGGCACGAGCGAGAGGAGGAAGCCGACGACAAAGTACTTGACGTCCTGGACAAAGCCGCCGCGGTCGGACGAGATGCGGAGCAAGTCGAGACGCGCGAGGCCAGCGACTGCGCCGTTCGGTGCTGCAGGCGCGTTTGCATCTGCAGCTTGCGCGTTGTTGTGGCCTGGTGCGTCTGGGGGCGCTGCAGGTGCGACTGGCGCGTAGTGGCGCTTGTAGACTTCGTAGATCTTGGCGAGGATGCCCGTGATGTGGAGGTACGAGAGGAACGAAAGCAGCGCGAGCATGAGCACGCGGTCGTTCGGCGTGTCCTGGCCGATGATGAAGAGCATGAACGCCATCTTGAGCGCCAGGCGCAGGTCAAAGAGCGGCAGGATCTCGCGCGCAATCTGCACGACGAGCGCGTCTGGACGCGGCGCAGCAGCAGCAGCAGGTGGCGCAACAGCAGCAGGCGGAAACGCCGCGTTAACCGGAGCGACGTGCGGCGCAGGCGCGTGCATGCCCATGCCAAAGTAGTGGCCATAGTGGCCGTAGTGCTGCGGCTGGTGCGCGTACACGTGCGGCAGTGGCTGCGTCGCAGCACCAGTCGCCTGCGCGTGTCGCTGGAGGTACTGCAGGTACTGGATCTGCATCAGCACGAGCGCTTGCTGGTGCATGAGCACGCCTTGCGCCAGCAGCTGCTCGTGCGCGAGCGACTGCAGACCCGGCGCTGTTTCCTCGGTGTTAGTCGGGCGACTTGGCGCTGGGAACGTGAACGACGCTGGCGCAACGGGCGGCGTCGCGTGGCTCATGTGGAGCGCTGCTGGTGTCGCTGCTGGTGTTGTTGGCGACGGCCGAGGCGAGTCGATCGCTGCGTGGTCCGCGCCGACTGCATCAGCCGAGACGCGACTGAGCGTCGGCGTCGCACGGGGCGCAACTGGCGCAGGCGCTGGCGTTGAAGCTGGAGCCGCAGCTGCTGCGTCAGTCGATCCGCTTGCTGTCGCTGCAGCGGCTGCTGGCGGCGTGTTTGGCCGACTGCGCGGCGGCACAGACGTCACGAGCAGGTGGAACACGACGGCAGTGGCTTCTTCTGCGCACTCTTCGCTCTGCACTTGGTTCTACACCCACACAAAGCCACGCGTCAGCAAATGTGTACAAACTGATGCAAGAGCCTACAAGCAGACGTACGACGTTGAGAATCGTCTGGAGCGGCTCGCTGTCGGCGCAGATCTTGCCGCCAAAGATGAGCTTCTGGTGCGCTGGGAGCGGACGCCCTGGGAACTCGGTGTGCACGAGCTGCTTGAGGTGCTGCACGAGCGCCGTCTCGTCGACGATGAACTGCTGCTGCTCCGCTGGCGCGTAGACGTTCTTGACCACGATCTTGACTTCGCGCGCCATCGTTCACGAGAGGAGGTGCAAGTTGCGCTTTGTCGACGTCGTCGTCGCGTTCCACGTGTAAATGTGATTATGTGCGCAGTTGATCTTGCTGTTTGTATGAAAACGAGTTAAAACGGATTGTGATAGTGCAATAATCCAGGTTGTACTTTCAGAGAATGAACTGAGCTTTACATGGAGCGGTGCTCTTGTGGTGGTGGCTGAGCGATCTGCCAGGCGAACTACTCAAGCACGATGAGTGACTGACTGGCTAGTCCTGCAAGTACGCGACACTAGCTAGACGTACGACGCATGCACATCGACACTTCATACAAACGCGCGACCTCCCTCTACTGGTCTAGTTCCCGAGCAAGTACGCCTTGAGCTTTGCGTCGCGCAGGACACTGCGGAGCGACCAGCCATTCAGACCGTTCTCGTCGCCCGTGCTCTTCCAGCTCCAGAACGTCCAGCCGCCTTCAGCTTGGTTGTGCACCTTGGCTTGCGCTTCGGCAAACTCGTAGAACTGCTGCTGGTTGTTCCCAAACTTGCCGGCAGTCGCGAAGCTCCACTCGCCAAAGAACAGTCGGTTGTGGTTCGCGCGCGCGTTCCACGTCGACACTTTGCCCTGGAACTCTTTCTTCACCGAGACGTTGATCAGGTCGCTCTCGCTTGTCTGCTCGTGGCCCCAGACAAAGTACGGGTGCCACTCGACCCAGACGTTCTTGTACGCTGGCGCTTGCATGAAGTCGACCATCGTGTTCGTGTCTTGCTTGTACAAGAGCGGCGCGACGCTCAGGACGCAGTCGTTGCCGGTGCCACGAATGGCTTTGTACGCGTCCTCGTAGTACTTGTACAGCACGTCCTCTTTCGTCGTCAGCGTTGGCTCATTGAGCAAGCCGATGCCCAAGAACGCGTCTTCAGTCTTGTACCGCGCCGCGAGGAAGCTCGCGACTGCGATCGTGTTGTCGACGTTCTCGCTGTACTCGCTCCAGTACGACTTGCCCTTGACGGACGGCGACGAGTGATCTGCACCGTTCTGCGAGCCCTTGGCGCCGTGGATGCTGATGAGCACGGCGACGTTGTGCTTCTTGGCCCAGTTCTTGATGAGCAAGTCGAGGTACTTGATCGAGTTCTTGCTGTACACGCTCCACTCTTTGTGGTTCCCTGGGTCATTCTTGTCAAAGCCCACGATCCAGTACCCGACTGGCACGCGCACAGTGTTGAGTCCGGCGGCAGCGATCGCTTGGATGTCGCTCTCAGTGATGAACGTCGCCTGGTGCTTGTCAATGAGTGCGCGCGTCGCGTCCTGGTTCGCGGACTTGGTGATCGTCGTGAACTCGCCCGAGTTGGCGTGCTCGTCGCTCACGCCGCGCCAGAACTCAGCGCCAGAGGTCATCCAGTGCTCAGCCACAAGCCAGCCGCCGAGGTTGACGCCGCGGCTCTTGGTCTGTCCGCTGCGGATCATGGACTGGACATGCACCTCTCCGATGTCGACAGCGCGTGCTTCAGCAATGACACTGGACGCGCCTTCTGTGAGGTTGACAGTCGCGAAGCTGAGGTCGTCGGTGTCGGTTGGCTGCGCCAATGAAGGCTGAGAAGATGCAGCGAGCGCCACGAGCACTCCGAAGCAGGTGAGTCGACGGAGCATGGTGTGAAGTGAGTCGTGCTAGAGTAGAATGCGAGGCGCTGCTGCTTGACTTGATGCTGACAAAGCAGAACGAAGAATGAAGACGCGAGCAGATCGATCTCGAGTGCGATTGTCCACAGTCTGTGCGCTCCAGGAGCGGTCGAGCGGGACCGCTCGCTCACATTGCGTTGGTGCTGCCGCTGCGTGTTGCTGGGAACGAATCAAGGGCTTGCGCTCGACGAAGAGGGGAACGAGCTCCGGCTGTCAATCGGTCATCCAGACACACACACGTACGCGTGCGCGCAACCAACCTGAACGGGTACGACTGACAATCCGACGCAACAACGCACGACGAAAGCAACCCACGCACAGACGTCCGTGCACCGAGAGCCCGCAGTGGACGCGGTCGATCGCTGAGATTGCGCGCAGCAGATCGCCACACATTTGTGACGAACAGCGCGACCGCGAACACGCCGCAGTTCCAGCTGGACAAAGAACCTCGAGACTCGACTCGAGCCAACCGCTTTCATTCCTCTGTTCCAGACGCGAGGAGTGCGACGACGACTGGCTGTTCGGGCGGCACATGTGGTGATACCAAAGTGGCCGCGACCTCACACTCACACAACGACCCATTTGCTCTTGTTGATGCCACCACACACAACGAACCTTCAGACAAACCCGCTCGATGCCAAAGTTGTGTAAGTGTCGTCACCTGACGCAGAACACGCTCACATGTATGATCGCGAACGAGTTCGCTCCTTACAAGGGTTTTTGGTCAATTTTTTGGTTTATAAAGGAATTTGTATGGGTGACAGGTGTGCGTAGATTCCCATTTTTTGTATTGGAGTTTATGACTGAATGCGAATTTAAACTCGATGTCATTCGAACGCCTACACTAAGATACATGTCATATCTAAACTAGCATTGTCAAACTGGACGTGGTTGAAAATATATGAGCGTTTGTATGGACAGGTGGTCAGTTTATCAATTTTAGACAATTATTTTAATAGTTACTTCAGTTCCAGTCGCTTTGTAGCCTGTAGTTTGCGAAATACGTGATTCTTGTGCGCCAAGCAATTTTCACGAAAATTGAATATTTTAATCAAGTATAAATTGACTGAATCTGTTCATCCTTTGATTTCTAGAACAAGAACAAAATGTGGACCAGTTTTAGTTGGTGAAACAGAACGCGGAGTTGGTTGAGAAGGCAACGGCGTTGGTACAGTGTGTGACTGCGATCGAGAGTGAGCTGCACACGGCTCGGCAGCAGAACGCACTATTCATCCGCCCATCGCCGCGGTCCGAGTTGCGTCAAGCGCCTATGTCTACCAGCACACTCGCTGCTGATGCTGCTCCAAGGAAGAGAATGCGCAAGGAAGCACGAATGAGCCTAGTGTCAGTCTGGTGCGCCTGGCACGTCGACAAGACTTGGCTCAAGACAGACAACCGACAGAGGCTACTCGAAGCACGGCTCACTGTCGCTTTCCTGAAGCTCTTTGCCTCGCAGATCAGCTTGGTCGAAGGCGGTCGTGTCGACAAGGCAGCAGTTCTACAGTCCGGCACAGCTTGAGAGGTCTGCACTAAAGTTTCTCCGCTCCAATGGGCACTCCTGTAGAGCATACGGGACCACAGTGACTGCCATCAAGCAACTACACAAGAGCGCTTGGCATCCTGATCGAGCAGCACGACATCCGCGTGCGATCGGGTTTGATCAGTGACCCAACGCCAGAGTCCAAGACGTACCGCTTCACGCTCACTCGCCAGTAATAAGGAGCCATACAACGCCTGCGCGCACACACATACATTTACACACACACATACACACACACAGTCACAGTCGTTGCGTCACTCTGCGCGCACGTACGAGTCGCGAGTGTCGGGGTGCACCAATTCCCGCTCGCGCTCGCGTGCACACTGATGCTGTTGCTGCTGCGGATCTCGTCGTTGTTGTTTGTGCGTGAGCAGTGTAAGCGATTATCGCTTCCGTTGGTGTTTTAAACATATTGTGGCCCACACAAGAATCTCCGAACTGGTCCGAACCAATTCTTTCGTCCGAACACGCGAGGAATGGGGCTCCAATCAAAAATATCTTAATCAAGTATGTCAAGCAAGATACATTTACAAATCAAGTCAGATTATCTCACAATCTGGTCGACTCTAAAAATCGTAGAACCGTATATGAATTCTGCATATAGCATCGAAAGCGAGTGGTATACTTGGTATTGTCTGACTCGCCATAATCGCATACAGATAACGACTAAACGGAACGCCCATCAACTTGCAGACCTTTGATACAAGTATATGGCAGTAATGCACGATAAATATCTATTTGGACATTCTGATACAATCCGATATGCCCAAATCGCAAATTTAACGAAACGAAATTTGCGATTGACGAATCGCAGTTTTATGAATTTACACAAATGTGCGCATTACGTTGGTGTATATTCATACAAAATGCACAACGCCGGCAGCGCATTTTTGAGCGGACCTATAACTCCCAAGATGAGCGGCTGACAAAGCGCTTTAGAGTTAGGTGGCAGCTTACGAAAGGTAGAGTGCAGCCCGCTAGCAATGATGTTTTTCGACTCCGCGGACACTTGCGCGCTGAGTTTGTCGACCATCGACACAGTCGGCCCTTCGATCCGCGAAGCACTGAACCTCTCGCAAGTACTCGCGCCAGATGCGCAAGTCCATCAACGCGTTTGTGTGAGTGCTGTAGTAGCGGCCTAGCAGTATCGACGCGTGTTTGATCAGGCCTACATTACAGAGCAACAGCCAATCGACGAGCGACTTACCGTGCGGCAGTTCGCCCAGCTCGCGCTCACGGATGCGTCCGTGCTCGACACCTCAGTGTCAGACCCTTGCCGTTCCCTCGTATCCCAGATAGCAGGTCGCAATCCACATTACTGGCGTGTTGAATAGACCGTGGAAATGAGGACTGCGGTCCTCAAACGGAGAGAGGGACTTGGGCATCGTGCTGCGTTGCTGTTCCGGCGAGCGGCACGGCGCGATCATCGAGTGGTGCCGTCGATAGCGGGTGTGATCGTGGTTGTGAGGCGTGTTCACGGACGTGCGGAGATCTCAAATGAGCCGTGCTGGGCGCGGAGCGTATGTAGCGGATGGGTTGTGAGGCCTCCTTGACGCTTCTGCTTGGGAGTAACCGGTGCGTACGGACGCTCGTCGTACGGAAGTGGTGGTGTTGACGATCGCAGGTTTCGATCCCAAACGGCGCACAACATTCTGCACGCGTGATCGCAGTAGACAGAAGCAGGGGTGAGCAAGCCAAAGCTTCCAGAGTGAGGAACGTCTAGCGCGTCATTGAGCTCGTCCCGTGTTCTTGACCGTCGGTGATCGCCAAGATCGCCAGATGATCGTCAATGCCAATGCAGATCCAAAGACCCCATGTCGGTCAGATGGAGCGGTCCGTCGGAGCTATCAATTCCGGACATGCGTGTCGCAGGTGCGCTTGCGCTCAGGACCGTCGTCTTGAACGAGGATCGTCGGTTTGCTGCCATGTTCGACGATGTGCCGCGTCGTTAGCGATCCGACGCTGTCGCTGCACTTGCCCGCGCGCTGCAGGATTTCTCTGCACTGGGTTCCACGCCACTGTTCATCTCGCATCTCACACTTGATCACAATCGCTTCGATCGTTTCCCGCAACTGGCGTGTGCCGATCGATCGTGTTGGCGATGATTGCGCGTCGCACTCGCTGCATACCGCGCATCTGCCGCCACCGTTGGCGTTCATAAGCCCTCAACCGCTGTTGCACGTCGCATCGTTGCCACTGGATCTTTGTACGTATACTGGATCGCTGTCGCGATCTTCAATCGTGAACTGGCTTCTCGACTCGAGCTTGCAGCTGCGATCGGCCTTGCTCACTGGATCTCGCGCAGTTTGTGTAGCTAGAATCTTGCGTATGTTGCGCTTGGAGCGCCCTCTGGCCATTCTTGTGGTTTTGGATCTCCGGTTTGTTCAAGTCGGATCGTTGATGCCAATCGCGATCGCAGAACGCGGGCTCTTTCGACCCCGCCTCTAGGCTGCGTTACTGGCCTAATCGCGCCGCCCAGTTGTACACCGACTTGCTCATGTTGACGCACTTGACACCATTCCCATCGGACTTGTTGCTCCGTGTCGCATTGGGCGATCGAGTGGTGGGTGTTAGCACGACAAAACTCAGGACCGATTATTCTCGGACCTCATTCTACTGCACGTGAGGGCTTAAGTTGCTTCTCACCACTAGCTGAGCCGATGGGCCATGCGACTGAGTGAGTGCTGGCTGATGATTGAGCTGCAGGAGATGCGACACCACTGCTCACAATAGTCGAGGACATGGTCGTGAAGCGGAGCGTTGGCGAGCCACTCTCTATCTTTACGTCTCTCTAGCTGGCGCTGCTCTATGAAATCCGCAATCTGCTCGATATGTTGGGGACAGGAGAGTCACAGTACTACAGACACACAGAGTTGGATGTATTGATCTTGTGGTTCCACTTGCAGCTACAGCACGACTAGGGCAAGACATAGGAGGTATATCATACTGCTCTTCCAGAGCCACCACAAATGATTGTGTCAATAGACATTACCACAATAAGTATGTGATATATCCGATTTGAGTCAGATTTTGGCCAAACGAACTGATTTGAGTCACCTTTTAGCATAACAAACTGATTTGAGTCATTTTTAGAATATCCCCAACAATTAAAATGAAGTTTTTACATTAATCATCTATTACAATTGGTTTGATATGTCGTTTTCATGAGTGTATATAACCATTATATAATTGTGTAGAATAGTTTTTTGATAATTTAGAAGGTTTTTTTCACACATGAACATAACCAGCCGTTTGATGTCACTGGCAACGCTTCTGATAAAAAAGTATAATTCTCTAATCTCTTTAAGCACAAAACGTGTCACTCTCGTGGGTTCTTTGTCGACAAAATATGTAGCATATATCATCGTGTCCCAAAAATGGTCGAAACAATCGACGTTTCAGTAAAATCGCTCCAGTGATCAAAATGATTCCACAGTCGTCAGTTCGGATATCATATTAAGCCTGAATGATTTGTGTATTTACTAGCTGCTCTTTAGCTACCAACATATACGAACAGGCAAAACACACTGTTGAAAGTGAAGCCCGAATATCTACAATAGTCAGTTCATGACCCACACAATTTGTTTAACATTTTAGAGAGGGAGGTAAGTTCAAAATACCTCTCAAAATACCTCTTTAATATAGTGGGTCATATAGGGGTTAAATTTCAAGCGACCCAATCAGCAATCGATTTTAATGATTTGAGGAGCCTTACTGGAAGAAGGCCAGAAAATGGGCGAGGAAAAAGACAGCCAGCTCTTGGCTAGGTACAGCCAGACCATACACAATAAGAACGGAATCGCGCAGAAAAGAACAACGAGCGCGTTGGAGCACACAACGAAAACCTCTTTATAGTTAGAGGCGATCACAAGCGAGCTGATTCTTATTGCTGCGTGCTTGCGACCGAGCGCGCAGCAAGTGAAGAGCCCCGCTCGCTGGATCATTGCCACGTGTGTGTAAGCGAGTGTCTGAGTGTGTACTAGCGTGGGCACTGGGATGTGTTAGTGATTGAGTACATGCATGCACATTTGTTCGACCTGAACGAGACCGTCATGCGAGCCAAGCGAGTCTTGCGGTCAATAGTAAAAACACCGTACTTATCGAAAAAGCGTTTGCGTGACAACTCGGCGTGGGCGTGACAAATATCGCACCTAGCTGAGCGATCGCGATATTACCGATTGCGTGACAAAAGGCGGTTTGTGTGACACGACTGTATATTATATGCGAGTCATTTCGAAATTGACCGTACGATGCCAACATCGCCTCTTCCTTCTTGGGGATACCTCGTCGTCGATCTGAACCTCAACGACGAGGACATCAACCAAGCCTTGGCACAGGCTCAAGCGAAGAAGACCAAAGCGTGCTTGAAGGTCTTTGAGAAGCCTCGTGAAGGCTCAAGTGACCCAGATCGACTGCAGTCTCGTTTTACGCCGCGTTCGGTCGCCATGAAGACAATCGCAACCGCGGCCGGGCACGTAACACAAAGTATCGATAAGCGTTGGGAGCCTGTAGCGTTCACAGTTATGTAGTCAAAGCCACATGGTGCGACGCAAGAACCTCACGCGGACTACACAGTCTAGGATCTGGCTCGTGTGAGCGAGCGCTGGCCCGACACAGTGCACGGAGACGCTATCGTGTCGCTGCAGCCAGGAACACGCTTGCGTGTGTTTCTTGGATCGCATGAAAACTTGACTCACTGCCTCGAAAAGATCGTGGAGATTGCTCCAGGCCACTGTATCATCTTCGAGGGTGACTTGCTTCACAGTCGAGCGAGTTACCCGGAGACCAACCACCGCGTAAATTGCTACCTCGCTATGAACGGCGACGAGCAGTTCTTGCCTGACGTCGTGACTGGTGTCGAGAGCATCACATTCAAGTGCAACTACTGCGCCTACTTCAGCGACGACTCGGCAGCGACAAGTCAGCACCGCCACTACTGCAGCATGAACCCAGATGCAGCAGCGCACAAGGAGAAGAAGAAGCGCGCTGATGAGGTTCCAGCGGAGTGCAAATTCTGCTTCAAGATGTTGAAGAACAAGCCTGCTCTTCGTCAGCACCACCACCGCAACCACAAGTAGGAAGTAGGCATTATCTGTCACATGAGTGCTCTCCGCGATGTAGCTCGCACGAGGTCTTACAAGGAAGCGATGGGTGAAGCGCAGAGGAACTGCGCTGAACTCGGTATTTTCAACTCTGAGGTTTTTGAATTAAGATCATGAATAGTGATGAAAGTGAGGGAGCTAACCTAAATAGTGAGCTGCCTGATATGACGACCAATGTCGTCATAATTCAGGTTAGGCCACTAATAGGGAGTCTGCTGTGCTAACTCGTACTTAGCACAGCAGCCCCGATACACCATCCCCACACAAGCTTGCAGACACGCAAGGGAAAGAAAGCAAAAGCACACAAGAAAAAGCAACACGACGCGCACACATGGCGCGGCGCAGAGAGCAACAACAGCAACGACCCGGAGGACCATGTGGCGCGGCAATGAGAGCCGCACTATGTGCGAAGCCTGCAACCAGCCTCTGCCGAGTCCGAGCGTGATCTCAGCGACGGTGACGTACGCCGACGCGCTTCGCCGACTGTCGCTCTATGCGCAGCACATCCTCGACGACTCGGTTGATGCGCTCAGACTGCCCGTCGGTCTCCGGATGCGACGCGGTTGACATGAGCAACAGCGTTTCTAGCAAATGGAAGAGACGGTCTCAGAACGAAGCGCGGGGGGTGTCAGAGACGATCGACGTTGGCATGCCATGGTGCCGATACACCATGGAGAGGAAGAGCTCAGATGTCTCGTGCGCGGTGATGCCGACCGCGACTGGCGCAAGGTGTGTCATCTTGCTGAAGTTATTGACAACCATGAAGATACCCGTGCGACCAGCTTGATCACGAAGAAGCCCGAAGATGAAGTCAATACTCCTGGATTGCCAGGCGTCCGCGGCGATTGGGAGCGGCTGAAGCGGGGCCTGCGACGACTGCGAAGGCTTGACCCTTTGGCATGTCTCGCATGAACGGACCCACTTGCGAACCCACTTGTACATGTGAGGCCAGTAGAAGTCGCGTGCAAGAGCGAGATACGTCTTCTCGCGGCCAAGGTGACCGCCAGGCGCAGCGTCATGGTACTCGTGCAAGATACGAGCGCGCAGGTCGTCGTCGAGCGGCACGACGACGCGAGGGCTGTCGAAGCGATCGATCTGGTACTTGAGTAAGTCGCCGGATACCGAGTAGCGCGGTGCTTGACTCCGCGCTGAAGGCGTCAGCTGCAGCAGCACCGACGGAGACGGGTCTCGACAGTACTTGAGCATTGCGGCGCACGTAGGGTCGCGGGAGTACGCCGCGGCGATCTCATCTCGAAGCGGGCTCACAGCTGTCGACGTTGTCGCGCTTATACCAAGCGCGACACACGCGCTGCACTCTTCGTCGTCATCATCGACAGCGTGTTGCGGCGAGTCGGGTCGCGGGTCGTAATCGGGACGCCGCGACAGTGCGTCAGCGATGATGTTCGTCGCGCCCGGCTTGTAGAAGACGACGAAGTTGTACTCGGCGAAGAACGACAGCCAGCGCGCCATGCGCTGGCTCAAATGCGGCGACTTTGTCGCGGTTCGGAGAGACGCGTGGTCGGTGTAGATCGCGAACGTCTGCTCACCCAGCAGATACACGCGGAACTTCACCAACGCGTAGCGCATCGCGAGCAGCTCCTTGTCGTGCACGAGGTAGTTGCGCTCCGCGGGCTTGAGCTGCCGCGACTGGAAGCTGATGACGCGCTCTCGTCCCTCGTCGTCGTGCTGCATGAGCGCGCAGCCGATCGCAAAGTCACTCGCATCGCAAACGACATGGAACGCCTTGGCGTGATCCGCCAGTGCAAGTACCGGTGCGGTGGAGAGTCACGTCTTATTTGCGCAGGCTTGCGAAGTGATACAATCGCGAAATGCTTTGCTTTCTCGTATACCTGATGTGAGTTAAGTGTCTAAAACATAGAGAGTCACCCCCACATACAGGTTACACCAACAATTTATACCCAGGCATTGTATATTTCTCTATAAAGCGTATTTGTATATTTATCATTAAGTGTATGTTCTATTTTATATGTGTTTTAAATTTGCCGTTCTGATTTTGTCATATATACATCCATATTAAACATTCTGACTTTTAAGTTGATAGCTCAAATACATATATATTTTTAGTTTCAACGAAATGGTTCTCTCACACTGGTTAGACACAAAGTTGGCGGGTTGTTCACAAGAGGTCTGCAGCGCTTCGCTGTTAATGGTGTCCCTGTATTCAAGCTCTCAAGTGAGTTGCGATGCGATCTGAGCGTTTGAGTGCATGACCGAACGAAGGGCTTGACTTGGGAGCACTAGTTTGGGTGAGAGGCGTGGACCGTCCTTGCATCGACCAACCAGACAGGAACCACACAAACTCCCTCGCGCACGACAACTCTGGATAATGGGACTTTCGGCGAAATTCCTGCACGAGGAAGCGAACGACGCGCTCGCGGTAGATGAATGCCACGCGGTGCTCAGCACGCCCACCGCAGTCTCGATTTACCGACCTGAAGCGCACCAGCGATCGCCGTCGCCATCGTTGTCGTCTGAGTCCATAGTCCAGTGCAATGCTCCGTCGGGTCACGCTCCTCACCGTGCTCGCTGCGATGGTCACCTTCGCGAGTGCGTCGCCGCGCGTGCACGTCGCGATGCCAAAGCGCCGCTCCGTACCAGACACTCCGACTATCACTGCTGTTCCCAGCACGCCGAGTGTCGTCTCGGCCGCTCCCGAGCAAGCGAGTTCAGTCGCACCGAGTCACATCCAGTGGCAAATCCGCAGCGGACAGACCAAGAGCCGCGGCGTCAACCTCGGCGGCTGGCTCGTGGCCGAGCACTGGATGACAAAAGACGCCGACTTCTGGCGCGGTGTGGGCGAAGAAGACGCGAACCGCGGCGAGTACACGGCGATCACCAAGTCTGCGAACCAGGATGCCACGCGCGCACTCATTGAGAAACACCAGGCGACGTTCATCACCGAGAGCGACATCCAAGCAATCGCTGCCGCCGGACTCAACACTGTGCGCGTGCCAATCGGGTACTGGATCACTGGTCGCGACAACAACGATTTGGCTAGCAACGCCGAGTGGCGCGCGTTCACTCAAGGCACGCTGAAGTACCTCGACTTGCTCATCAAGAGCTGGGCCAAGAAGCACAACGTCGCCGTGCTCATCAGTATCCACGCCGCCAAGGGCTCGCAGAACGGCGCGGACCACTCGTCGCCGTCGGTCAGCGGTAAAGCATACTGGAGCGACTACCGCGAGAACGTCGACAACACGCACGCGCTCGCGACGTTCCTCGCGGCGCGGTACAAGAACGAAGACGCGTTCTTGGGCATCGGCTTGCTCAACGAACCGAACGGCTCGACGAAGGAGGATGTCGTGCACCAGTACTACCACGACGCGTATAAAGCCATTCGCGGTGCTGGCAACGACTGCGTCCTGAGCGTCGCGCCGATGCTCTCGAAGCAAAACCCGAGCTCAATGGTCGGCTTCATGCAAGCGCCAGCATACAAGAACGTCTGGGTCGAGTGGCATCCGTACTTTGTCTGGGGCTACGAGCACATGGCAGACGCTGATCTAGTGAAAGCTGTCAAGACGAACTTCCAGAGTGACGTGAGCACGTGGAACGCGCGCGCGAACCACAACCGATTGTTCATCGGCGAGTGGAGCTTCGCGACGCCAGCCGGCAAGTTCGCGAACAACAAGCAGCAGTTCTACGAGTTTGCCGAAGCGCAAGCCAACGTGCTGAACCAAGCCGAAGGTGGCTGGACGTTCTGGAGCTGGAAGACGTCGGACGACGCGCAAGCGTTTTACGGCTGGTCGCTGCGCAACGTGCTTCGCGACGCAAAGCTCAAGGCGTACTTGCTCGGGAACTAGACCAGGAGCGATCGAGCATGACCTGGCACGACAGGGTGAACGTGGCGATGGTCTTGACTCTCCGCTCAAACAACGCTCGAGTGAGAACGAACGAACGAACAATGGATGCAACTACAGTCTGTGTGGCTTGAACCGTCGTCTGCTCCATGCACACAGAGTCGTGAGGAGCTAAGAGACATTGGCGTCACCCCGCGATCTACAAGGCTTGAGCAACGCCCTTGCGTGTGTGCTGGTACAAGAGAGAGCCTAAGCTGATCGTACGTCTATGTCTCTCACGTTGCGTTACGAGCGCTCGCAAAGCCATCAGTTGCGCTCGCTTCCACTCTGCTTTCGTTGACTCTGTCCTCGTACGTGTACACTCTGTGCTGGAGCCGTCGCACATGATCGCGCTTGGAACAGTGGACATGCGTCACACAGCCCACCCTCCGCCCATGAAAGTCGCTGCGCGCAGTCGCTTGAGGTCGTCGTCTACGACTGCGCAGATGAGCTGCACGAGCGCAATGTCGACGTTTGGTGCGATCTCGACCATGAAGCCGCTCCTGAGTGCATTTGGCGGTCGAGAGACTTTCGCGACGGCTGTGCGCACGCCCGAGTGGATGCGCTCGAGCCAGAGCACGGCGGAGCGGATGCGCCACTCGCCCTCCATCTCGATCTTGCACCGCTCGTTCGTGCTCGCGTCTACAAAGTCCACTCGCAATGTCGTGTCGAGGTACTTGGTCTTGACGTCTTCGCCTTGTTTCACGTACACTTGCAGCAGCTCAGTGCCTTCGTACATGGTCGAGGCAGCATCTGCAACGTCGAGTGGCGCGTTGTCAGGTCGATAGGCGAAGTAGATGCCGTTGATGTTGGGCTTGGTCGTGACCTTGACGAGCGGCGTCTTGTCCGCGCCGTCGAGGAACGTCCCGAGCTCTTTGTCGCGTCCAGTGCGGAACTCCTTCACGCCCGTCTCGACGTTCTTGAACGCGAGGTGCTTGGAGCTTGCGGACGACTCGGACATGCGCAGTCGCGTGACCTGCGCGCGCACGTACTTCTTGTCGATCACGACGAGCGGCGTCTCGAGTGCCACAAGCTCGACTTCAGCGAACGGTCCAGAGAACGACTCTGTGTTGCCCATGCTGCAGCGAGTAGTGAGCAGCTGAAGCGCTTGCGTCTAAAGCGGCGACTTGAGGAATGAGAGCGCCGCCATTCGTGTGCAGCAGCATGCAATGACTGGCGGTCCAGTACCCACTATTGCGATGGTGGGTTCATGGCAACGTCATGTGGTTGTAGACGCCTGCCTCAGACGACACGCGAGCAGCGAGCGCTCATGATCGACATCGTAGACGTCAACTTCGTTGTGCGCTGTCGTGCTCTGTGGTGCTCTGTGTGAGCGTATATCGCCTATTTCCAACAGCAGTGGTCGTTTGCTCCACATCAACGAGCAGCATGGGCAGCGCGAGCTCAACCGACGTGCTGACGCTCCATGACGCTGTCCGCGCGCGCGAGTGGCTCCTCCTCGCGCTGCACCGCCGCTTCCAGGTGATGGAGCACGCGCAGATAGTGCCGCATCAAAGCATGTCGCTCTCAGCGAGGCTCTTGCTCCTGTTCCAGCGCTATGATGCAGTACGATACGCTAGTCTGTCGTTGGCGTTGGAATGAGCTCCGTGATGCCTTGCTTGAGTTCACTAACTGACCGTCTGCTACCCGTTCGACTGTGTCACAGGAGCAACCTCCACGAGGCACTGTACCGCGCGAAGCAGCGCTGGTGCTCGCACACGACCTCGCACTCGACATCAAGTGGACGCACAAACAGATCGAGCGCTTCTGCGACCACTTTCGCAGCACCGAGAGCGACGACAACGACAGCGGCGCGCCGTTCAGCTATCATCGCTTCCTTCGCTTCGTGTTTGCGCCACTTGTGTGCGAGCGGACAAGACTTGAGCTCCAGGCGTGCAGTACGACGACAGTGCTCGGCACAGTGCACCCGAGCGAACTCGTGAGCGAGAGTGGTGCGCAAGGCGGACTCGAGCACCGCGTGCCTGTCGTAGCCGTGAAGCTTGATCTTGAAAGGCTCAGTGTCGAGAACAATGAGCACGGCGACGCTCTCGCAGCGCTGCAGCAAGCTGTAGGGGCGCTGAGTCTCTTTGCGCACCCAAACATCACGTCGTACGAGACGACGCTCTGCGCCAAGCACGCCGTGTACCTCGTTGTGGCGAGCCACGCGAGCTGCACGCTCAAGACGATCCTCGAGTCGTTCGGCGCGATGCGCGAGCCGACGATCCGGCGCTACGTCCTTCAGCTTCTCGTGGCGCTGCAGTTCCTCCACGAGCGCGGCATCGCACACGGGTGCGTACAGCATGCGTCGCAGCTGATCCCTCGCGTGCTGTGGTATGGAAGCACTCATGCTAGTGCGCACTGGACCGCCGTCGTGCGACTAGGATGCTGAGCACACAGACCGTGCACATCGACAGCTATGGTCTCTTGAAGCTCAGCCTGTTTGGCATCAAGCGATGCGTGCACGCGCTGCCGCTTCGCGTGCGTGAACAGCCGAGTTTGAGTCCCAGCGACATCGAGCGGACAGCGGCGTTCCTTGTACGTGGTGCAGCTCGCTGCAGAGCCCTCGGTGGTGCTAGTCGTTGACTTGACTTCTCGTACCACATGTGGAGTCTGCTGCAGCCGCCTGAACGTGGGTACGACCTAGCGCACGCGAGCACACAGAGTGACATCTGGAGCGTCGGAGTCCTCGTGCTTCAGATGGCGAATGGCTTTGTGCGTGCGAGCGACAGCTCAACGACGACAGCACCGGCAGCTGCTGCGAGTTGCTCCGCAAAGAGCAGCAGCAGTCCGCCGAAGCGATCGCAGTCGCTGTCACCGCAGCGGCGCGCGTCGCCAGTGAAGAGCCCAGACGCAAAGACGTCAGGACTCCCGACACTGCCGTCAACAGCGTCGAAAGCGCTGCGAGCACTCGTGCGAGCGTGTCTGCAGCGCAACCCACGCAAGCGCGCGACAGCAGCTCAGCTCACAGAGATGGACTTCTTCCAAGTCGACGCGGCGCAGGCGACGAACGAGATGCTCCGGACAGTGTGCACGGACCTCGACGCGTCGATGAAGCGACTCATGTCATCGTCGTCGTCGTCGTCGCCTTCGAGTGCATCACGCCGCGTTTCACCGGCGTCGAGTGGAGGCGGCGGGAGTTCGATCCGGTCTGTAGCAGCGCGATCTGGCTCGGCGTGTGTCTCGCCAGTGTACTCGTCCATCCGCGCGAAGGCGCGAACAGCGAGTGCGTCTGCAGCTGGTGCGTCAGGACGATCCAGTCGATGGTAGCGCATGTGCGCGTGGTAACCCAAGTCTGCTATAGGAACCGAGTACGCTGGTCCATGCAGCGTCTTTCGCCTCTTCTTGCCTGCCTCAGGCGCTAAGTCTTGGCTTGGTACTTGCGATGGTCACTCGTGGTCACAGTCACTTCGTCGTTCGCAAGGGCGTATCGAGTAGCCTTGTGTCGCTGCCATTGCGGCGGCATCTGCATGCCTCGTGTCCATGTCGTGGACGCTAGACGTGAGCGCGATGCCTATCATTATCACACGCCTCGCGTCGAGTCACAGAGCGATCGCTGCGCGCACTCGTACGGGAGCATTGCGCTGGTGCAAGTGGTGCCGAACGGTTGATAGGCATGTACCACCACCACCAGACGCAGACGCAAGTCTATCGCCACGGCAGTAGCAGCAGTCATGTCGACCCTGTTGCGATGCGTCAGAAAGAAGAGCAGCGGCGCAAGCAGCAGGCGTACGCACAGGCACTCGCACAGCAAGTCCAGCAGCGCGAGATCCAGAAGCAGCGCGAGCGCGAGGTCGAGCGCCAGGGCACAAGTCACGGTCGTCCAGGACACGGTCAGATGCCGTTTAGCAGTGGCAGCCATGGCGTTCAGCAGCAGCAACAGCACCAACAACAACACGAGGCGGCTAAAGGCTTCTGGGACGGCTTTGGCGAGCGCGCGAATGCCAACCGAACGAACTTTGCACGAGGCCAGCGACAACCGACGCCGTCCACGCCGCCACAGACACACCACATGTCGCCATCGCGGCACAACCAAGCGCCAAGCGGATACCCAGTCGAGGCGCACGAGCAGATTGAGCTCCAGCAACATCCGAGTGGTCTCATGCACGGCGGCTTCGCTGGCGCTGGCCTTCCAGGACACGGCGCACCGCACATGTTTGTACAGCCACAGCCACTCCACGTTGCACTGCCTCCGCCACCGTTTGGCATGGACGCGGCGGGACAGCTCCACGACTGGGGTGCGCCACTCCAAGCGCTGCCGTTTGGACAGCACTATGGACAACACCAACAGCAGCAGCAGCAGCACACAGAGCAGTACGGCGATGGACGAGCGCGCTTTCCGCACGAGTCGCACCTCTCTCTGCACTCTGAGCAGCAGCGCCAAGACCACTTGAGCGACCCGAGAAGCGATCCACGACCCGACGTCGCTCCAAACGCTCCAGCCGCAGGCGCCCATGGCTTTGGTTCGCTCCGTGCTGGCGTCGGCGGTCATGACGATACGAAAGCGCGCCGCAAGCTCCAGCAGCAGCAAGAGATGCAGCTTGCACTGCAGCGGCAGGTCGAGGAGAAGGCGCAGCAGAAGCGCGAAGCAAAGCGGCGACAAGAAGAAGAGGATCGACGCGAAGCCGAACGGTTCAAAGCCGAGCAGCAGCGCCTGAAGCTAGCAGACGAGCAAGCAAAGGCGCTCAAGCGACGCAAAGAAGAGGAGGAGCTCGTGCGCGCGCAGCAAGCCGCTGCAGCGCTCGCGGACCACAAGCGCGCTCAGCAGCACCGCCATCAACAGCAGCAGTCCTACAACGAACACTCGCCGCAGTCGCCAGTGCGCTCACAGCACGAACAACCACAGGCGCCACCACAGCGACGTGCGCCAGTGACACACACGATGGATCCGTTCGCCAACTCGCGAGCGCACTTGTTCGAAGATCCGCCGGTCGCGTCGCAAGATCCCAGCGCTAGTGGCACAGAGCTGCATCGACAGCTCGCTCCGCCGCGTGCTGTCGGACACTACGCAGAGCACGTGCGCTCAACCGATCAGCAGCCGCGTCCCGCGCACTCGCTTGAGCGTCAAGAGCAGCAACACGATCGAAGAGATCGAGGCTGGTCAATTCAACCTCCGCCACCTGCACCGGCAGCCATTGACACGACCGTGCTGCTCCGCCAGTATGACGAGATGAAAGACGAGCTCATGCGCCAGCGCCAGGTCGTCGACCAGCTCCGACAAGCGCACGCGCAGCTCCAGATGCAGTCGCAGTCCCTTGCGAGCGCCTCGAGTCCGACTCTGTCCGACCTCGAACAGCTCCGAAGTGAGCTCCGAGCCGAGCTCGAGCACCGTGAGCAGCTCCATCGCCAAGAACTCGAGAAGTTCCGGCTCCAGCACGAGCAGCTCCAGCTTGTGCGCGCACGCAGCGATCTCCGCGTGTCAACGCCGCGATCCTCGAGACTCGAACCACAACAAGAGACGCCAGTCCCAGAACTAGCGAGTAGATCGCCACGTCGAGCGAACAACAGAGCTAGCGCGAGTGAGGAGCGCGAGCTCGGGTCCACATCGTCACACGCAGTGCTGTGTCGCGACAGCAGCAGCAAGGCGGAGGCGTCGCTCGTGCCACTCGCCTCGCTTCAGTGCGACAGCAAGCTCGTGTACTTTGACGGCCGCGTGAAGCAGGCGCAACCCAGCACAGCCGTTGCAACGCAAGGGCGTCGAGCAAGTCCGCGCAGTCGCCAACGCGTCCAGCGCCAAGAGTCAGCGACGCGCATCCCGGAGCTCGACGCTCGTACCTCTGAAGCACCGCGTCCAAGCGTCGAAGCGCAACAACGCCAAGCTGGCAGTCAAGCACTCGATACCGATGGCACTGCTGCACATCGCAGCAGCAGCGATAGGAAGCAACAGCAGCGTCAACGACCTCCAGAAGCCGCAGCACACGACAGCGAGAGCGACGGCGACAACAACAGCGACGACGACGGCTTCTTTGTCCAGGACCTCCGCGGCAGCGTGTCCAAGCGACGCGAAGGAGCAGCATCTGCTCAATCGCATCGCACTCGACGCGCAGGTCCGAGCGATCGTGGCGCATCGAGACGCTATGCGTCATGGACTGACGCGAGTGACGATCCGGCTGCACATGCGGATCTCAGTGCGTCGTGCGACACACTCGCACTACCGACCGAGTGGCGCGGTCTCCTGGACGACGACAGTGGCGACGACAGTGAGGACGACGACGATGCTGATGTGGCGAGCGCGAGTCTCACGGGCGACGAGCTCGACGCGATCTTCCAGCGCAACGTGCGACGCCACGAGATCCTCTCGGGCTTCCAGCGCCACGCGTCACGCAGCACTGACCAGAGCAACCAGCACGATGCGATGGCGCCGACCAAGTCTCACAGCGGAACTGCGCGACGCACGATGGCGTGGACAGAACTCCACGAGCAGCTCGAAGCGAATGTCCGAAACACGCAGCGCAGGCACGAGACGAGAGGCAGTCGCGAGTCGACACAGCGAAGCAGGACGTACGACACGATGGCGGCGGCCACTACCGAAGACTCGCTCGTTGCGTCCTCGCGCTGGATGCACACGGCGACGTAGACGATCGCGCACATGAGCTCCAGACTGACATTCAGACAAAAAGGTATCAGATACGCAAAAGGCTTTTGATTCGGGTTGATACTAAAGTACCACAAAAGTATCACACAGATGCGCCAGAGCCGTCCTCGGCATCGGCTGCGCTCTCCAACTCGAGTGCAGCGATGCGAGCGGAGATCTACTGGCACTTGACCGAGCGGTTGATCAGGTCCTTGACGTTCTTGTAGCTCAAGCCCGTGCTCGTGACTGCGTTCGGCGCCGGCATGCCGGTCGGGAACCAGAGAAAGTCGGGGTGGTTGTCGTTCGACGTCCAGAGCCACTCGCCACCGATGATGTTGTCGCTCCCGTCGAGCTCGAGCAAGTACGTGTAGTCCGCGCCCGTCGTGTACGCGTCGACGCGGCCAGTGTTCACGAGCTCGCCGTCCTCGAGCGCCTCGACGATCCAGCTGAGGCGCGTCTTGACGTACGCGATGCTCTTCGCGCGCGGGTTGAACGGGTACGTCGCCGTCGCGTAGAAGTTCCGCGCGGCCTCGCGCGGCTTGAACCGGCGCAGCTCCTTCACTTGGAAGCCGCGCACGGGCTGGTTCCAGACCTCCGGGCCGGCCGTGACGTCCACGACGAATGACTTCTTGAACTTGCCGAGGATGTTCGTGACTGCAGTGTGGAAGTAGCCGGCACCGAGGTCGCGGTACGCCGGGTCGACGTGGCGGCCCCAGCGGTCCTTCGCGTCGTTCCCGCCGTTGTAGCGCACGCCAGTGAAGACCGTGTCGACGGCCGCGCCGTCGTAGACGTCTGTCACGAGCGCCTTGATGTCGAGCGGTTGGAACGTCACACCGTTCTGCTGCACGGCGCACTTGGGCTCAGGCTCGAGGATCGCAGCCGGCGCCCACGCGTGGCAGATGCCGAACCACGTCGGGATACAGAAGCCGGCGCTCTCACCCTTGCGCTTGCCGCACTTGCTCCCGTCCTTGAGGCTCGTGCAGTCCGAGTCGGCTTTGCACGCGCGGCGCGAGCTCTGCGAGAGCACGCCGTTCGACTTGGACACGGCGTCCTGGAACGTCTTGACGTTGAGGCCGTACGCCTTGGCGTACTTTTCCGCCGCGCTCGCTTCGCCGTCCGACCAGACCGCGTTGATGCCGTCCTGGTAGATCGGCCAGTAGCTGCTCGGCCACGGCGCCGGCATCACGACGCCGCGCGTCGGGAGCTTCTTCAGGTTCATCTCCATCTTCGTCTTGAAGAACGTCTCGAGCTTCCGGATGTCGTCGCTCGAAGCCTCGAGCTGGCGACGCCCGCCCTTGCCGCTGTTCACCTTGCCTGGCAGAATCGCGCTGGCGTCGTCGTCATCGTCGTCGTCGTCCTTCGGGTCGTCGAGCGAACGACCGAGACCGACCACGGCTGTGTGCGCGCTTGCAGTCGAGTTTGCAAGCAGCGACGGGTCAGCGACAGCGACCTTGACAAGCGACGCCACGTCCGGGAGCTCCGGGTCGACCTTGATCACTGTCTCGACCGCCTCGGCCGGGACCCACGCGCCGAATGCCGGGTGCTTTGGTCCGAGGCTAATCGTGTCGCCGCTACTGCGCGTGGTTGGGTTGTAGTTGATCGACGTCGCGCTCGCGCTCGAGAGCACGACTGCCGCCGTGAACGCAGCAAGGAACGACGGAGTGGCCACCATGGTGTGTGAGAGTAAGGAGAGGAGCTGGCGCTGCTAGTTGCTAGTTGCTAGTAGTTCCCACCGCCGCTCGTGCGCTAGTGGAAAATAGAGGAATGACTCGGACGACCGAGCTGGCGTTGGTGCGCGGGCAGGAAGCGCTGCCGCTCTCGTCATTTCTATGCGGTGTCGTCGTTGATCGGAGCTGCCGCCACACGCCCGCGATTGTATCGTCCCTCTCTAGCAGCAGCAGGCAAGTGACACGGAGGAGAGAGAGTCAGCGCTGAGCACGCGTTATGACAGGCGAAGTTTCAAATGGATCCGACTCGTTTCTTGCGTGAAGTGGGTCATTTATTGAGCACAACTTGGTATTTGTAGCCCGACGCGCGAGTACCGAAACCATACAATCGCAAGTCAAACCCGTTTCCTGACGGTCAGGTATTGAAGTCGCGATGAAGAGGAGGGTCAAAAGCACTAACCGCCTCAATGTCTGCGCTTCAGTATCGCACGACCCTCTCTCAGCACCGCAACGCCTCTTTATTCGTGCCGCATCCCTCTTCGTTCACACTAGTGGACCTGCTCTTCGCGCGTCGACACCAACACCAGCGCGAGCGCACTCAAAGTAAACACGCTCACGCTCGGCGCACGACCAAACTCAAGATCAAGACCGAGACCATCGTTGTGCTGCGTACGAATGACCAGTGTGCATGCCGCTCAAACGCTCCAAGATGCATGGGTCAAGCCACTCGGGTCAAAGCGATCGGGTCAATGAAATGCATAGCATATCGCCACGGCTGGCTCTCGGAGAATCCACCGTCGCGATTGCCACCTGGTGTCGTTGTGCCTCGATGCCGCGCTTTTACATGCTGCATGCATTAGGAGCTGGTCACCAGTTCGCCAGCTGGCTGTGCTGCTGCAGCCTCGCCGTCAGTCGCTGTCTCCTTGTCGTGCGAGACAGCCAGCTACACGACCTGGTCGACGTCTGCTTGCTCGCCTTCCTGTCCGCTCATTCACACACACTCGCATGTGCTGCTGCGGCTGGCGTGCGAATGGGATCCAGAGTCCGATGTGTTCAGGTCCTCAGGACGCGAGGCAGAGCGATCTCTATGCACGAGAATGACAGCAGTGAGCAAGCGTCTCGCTTGACTGCTCGAGTGTCGCTCTCTTCAAACTACACCTGAGACGATCCAACGACGACAACGAGCTTCAATAGACAGAGCACTACTCGCTCGCTCGCTCGCTGCTGTCAGTCCAACTTGCAGCGATCGATCCTCAACCGTCGTCGCTGTCCAGTTAGCGGACACTCCACGCGACCAGCTCCACGCAATGACCCTCGTTGCTGCATCCAAAGCAGCGAACGCACGATCCTAAGCTAGAGACGCAGTGCGAGTGCGGAGGATAAATAGGAACGGGGCATCGTATTAAAGCACGTTGGCCGGTGGCGATCGCAGCGAAGCCGATCATCGGCGTTGCGCTGCACTGGACAGAACCACACCGCGCACTTGCCCACGCCGCGATGCGAGTGAGTCAGCGAGCGCGTCGACGACAGACTCGTTATTAGCAAAAGTGCGCGTGGTGCTGCGGCTGCTCGTGCTGCGCCGTTGCAGAGAAGCACTTGATGAAGAAGTCGAGGCACTCGCTGAGACTTGGGAGGTCGCTCTCGTCGCCTTCAACGTCGTCTTGCTCGCTCTCTTCGACCTTGATGCTGTCGTCGTCGGCGTCGTCGTCGTCAAACTCGGACAGCGAGAGGCGAAAGAGGTCGTCGCCGAAGACCGGTGTGTCGGACTCGGTGTCGGCGCTGCTGTCTGCTCGCTTCATCGCTCCTGTCTCGGCTGTTGCGGCTGCGGCTACTGCTGTTTGCGCCGCGTTCGCTGCGAGCTTCGCAGCCGAGGCTTTGCGTGCATTGCGGCGGCGCTCGCCTGGTGTGCTGATGAGCGTCTGACCGTCCAGCACATCGTGGTCGATGCGGTGCTCCTGGCGCAGTCGCAGCACCTTGGCTTTGCTCGAGCCGTTGAGGCGCCGAAGGACCTTCTCCTGGTACTTTTGCGCATGCGTCTGGACCTGGCGAATCGAGCGCGAGCCGATGTGATCGGTGATCGCCTTCCACGGGCCAAGCGGGTACTTCTTAAGCGCGTCGAGGAACCGGTCGTGCTCGGCTGTGGACCAAATCCCTTTCGCGCGCTGCTGTTGCTGCTGCGGTGGTGGCGGCTGTTGGTGCGCGTGGTGGCTCGCCATGGACCCTGTGAGCGCGAATGCAGGTAGTCGTGCGACGTCGTTCATCGCTCGCTCGCACCGCGGGCTTGGAGGTGTGTGCTATATCGGCAGTTCAGCGTCGTCTCGACTGACCTGCGGTGCGCTCGTGTCACTCGCGCGCTGCACACGCTATCGACGTCAGCGTGAACGTGAGCCTGTCGTTGCGAGATCAAGAGTGAGAGTGAGAGCGATGACGCGAGCTCCGGCGGCGCTCGTGATGCTGCTGCAGCGGTGCTTGCGCTCGAGAGGCGCAAATCAGGAGTGGCGCGCGCGTTCTGGGTGCAATCGCTCGGTCGCTGCAGGTCGTGCGCTGTCGTTGTTGCTGCTGCTCTGCGGGCGCTCTGCTGCTCTGTTGCGCTGCTGCTGGCGGTCGAGTGCCAATCGAAAAGTGAACCCACTAGGTGAACAGCGTCGTGACCGCCTCGCCCTTGTGCAATCATTCATTACGCAGGACTGCTGCTGAGTGAGTCTGCTGCTTCGGTCAATCGCCGTGGTTTAGTACTGAGATCGATCTCGATCTCGATCTCGACCGAGGCATGCACGCATGCGTCGGGGCAACGGCCGCACAGCTCGTGGCCCACACGCCGCGATTCCAGTCCAAACCAGCACTGCCGCATGGTTTAAATCAGTCGTATCGTATGCGCTGCGTACTCGGTCGCTTGCTCGTTTGCTTGCGGTCTTGGTTGCTTGCTTTGTGAGCGTGCTTTGCGTGCGCGCGCTTGGTGAACATGTATCATGCTCGGTCCACATTGCACGACGACGTACCCATTGACCGACTCGACAGAACTGACCATCTGCGTGAGCCTCGCTCTATAGAGCGATGTCAAGTCGTTGCGTGCACACGCTGAATCTCCTCCACGCACTTGCCGCCGCGATCGTCTCGACATCGATCGCTCCTCGTATCATCGATCGATGGAGCGTCGTCGCGCTCTGGAAGACACATCGACCGCGAGCGCGTACATGAGTGATGCTCGAGAGAGAACTTTTTGGACATTGGGTTCGTTTATCGATCGTGACGAATGAATGTGAGGCTGACACTGCGACTCGCAACGAGATTTTGCTCTCTTGCAGCAGAGCACACATGCTTGTGATTGACAGGCGATTGGGCGCTTGACGTGACTCGAGCCATAACCAGCAGTTGAACTCTGAGTTTGCACCACCATTGTGCTGCTTCGCGTGACTGCCACGCTACTCACACCTGTGATTGATCTCCCTCTCTCGCGAGAACACTCGGTCGACGCACGTATGGAGAGCGCGAACATACTCAAAAACGACCGATAGGTGACTTGGTACGACTCGAACTGACGCGGACTGTGTTCACCTTAGCTATGCTAGCTCGCAACACGATACACTATCTTTCAACCGCTCACACGTCAGCTCATGTACGGATTCGTGATCGGCGCAAAGTCATCACCTTGCTTGTTCGCACGCAGCCGGCAGCGCTTGAGGTCATCGTCCACAACGGCGCAGATCAGCAGCACGAGAGCGACATCAATGTTTGGCGCAATGTCGAGATTGAAGCCGTTGCGCATGCCGTGGCGGTAGATCCAACCGACAGCTGTGCGTGGACTCGAGTGACCGCGCTCGAGCCAGAGTAGCGCTGTGCGAGCGCGCCACTCGCCCTCCATCTCGATCTTGCACCGCTCGCCCGTGCTCGCGTCCGAGAAGTCGACGCGGACGACACTGTCGAGATACCCAGTTTTTGTCTGTTCACCGAGCTTGACGTAGATCTGCAAGAGCTCGTTATCGCTTGGCGCTGCGCTCCCAGGTCGATGCGCGTAGTAGATGTTGTTGATGTTGGGCTTGGTCGTGACCTTGACGAGCGGCTTCTTGTCCGCGTCGAGGAACATCCCGAGCTCCTTGTCTGGACCAGTGAAGAACTCCTTCTTGCTCGTCTCGAGGTTCTTGAACACGAGGTTCTTGGAGAACGACGACGTCTCCGCCAAGCGGATGCGCGTGATCTGAGAGCGCACAAAGCGCGCATCGATCGCTACGACGGACGGTGCTGGCACTGCGAGCTCGACGTCTGCGTATGGCCCTTCGTACGACCCCTTATTGCCCATGCCGTTGACACTTGCTTGCTCTTGTGCTTTTTTGCACTTGAGCTCGTGAAATGGAGAATGGCTGCTCAACACCAACAACGCTCAAGTAGGCACTGACAGCACGATGTTGATCATGTTCACCACGCAGATGATCAAGCGTTGCGCGGTGTTGGATCAGACGGCGACCTCGTGCACTGGATTTTCCCGTGACGAGCTGTTCGGTGCATCCATCTCTCAAGGGCACTCAAGCAAGCTGTACCTGGAATCGACCACAATTGCACCAGCCCATACGCTCCAGCAAGAGCAGTCCGGTTTGTTACCATACTCAATACGCAACGAGTTTAGGTTGACAAACCAGCAGATCAGTTCGACTCGAGTGTGGCTCGACGTCCTTGTCATCAAGTGGGTCGACGCCAGGAGAGGTCAAATTGAAGCGAGAGTGCCGAACAAACCAAAAGATCGCATTTAAACGTAAATACAACTTGTGTAACATATGTAATCCTCTTAAAATATGGTTGTTTTGGGCATGTCAAACGGAAAATTCCAACAAATGACTTTAATCATTTGTTGGTCCAAAAAGTGACTCAAATCTTGCTTGGTCTTGTGGTTGTCCTTGAACTTGTGGATTGGAGATGGACGAACAACTTCAGAAAAGCTCGGCATACAATACAATTTGGCAGGTCTTGTCGTCATACTTCACTCCATACAAACGTTTGTGACTAAGTGTGTTGGGCGACGTCGGCTTTATCCAAACACAACTGAGCATTTGTATCTGTACGTCTCATCAACTTGTGATTCGTACTTTTTATGCAAAAATGCTCGTTTGTCGTACACATTTATTGCATGTTTTGGCCAATAGCAAGGCTCATTCATTGGAGTAATATCAGATAAATAGGTCTCAATTTATATGCTGCGCAGACAACGCGACGCGCACTAGCGGCACCGCGGTCAACATCGCTGGTCACACACCTCCTTGGCGCTACAGGTCTCGCGAACAAGAACGGTCGCTGACAGCAACAAATGAACCAGACGACGCCCGCGGCGGAGATTGGAGTATGGTTAATCGCACGTACACACTCACTCGCGTCTCAGCTCAGACAGACCGATCTCTGATGCAGCGCGATGCACTTTGCGTGGTGCACACTCCACGCATTGAGAGGCGTGATGCCGAGCTCAAGTTGACATTACTATCATTTGGTGTTGCTTAAATGTCATGCTCAAAATGAGAGAGACTGTGACTGGTTTGTGTCAATATACACAAGGAAGAAGAACACGTTAATCTCAGGTAAAACCGATTTGAGCCACTTTTTGGACCAGTAAATCGATTTGAGTCACTTTTTGAAATATTCTTTTGTTATTAATACTACCACATGCTACATATCGCAGGGTATGTCTTTCTAGACAATATCGTTTGATGGATTATTCCGCATTTGTTATGACTGCCGTATGTCACATACAGCAATCATGAGAATCAGGCCGTTCACTAATTGGGAGTCTACTGTGCTCTTTCGCACTTAGCACAGCAGCTTTGTTACATATCGCAGATTACCAGTTAGTAGAAATATAAATATATATATATATATGGTTAAAAGAGACACATGTACACCATTTTTTCAGTCATTTGTTCTGGTATTGCAATGATGTAATCGGGTTTGAAGGAATTGCGCCAAGTACCTGTAAAATATAATATTTAAAATTGGTATAAAATGATGAAGGTATCGTTTGTATGGGATAGCGCGAAAACTGCTGGGATGACCACAACGATTGTGTGGCACGTCAATCGCACATCGATATCAAGTAGCGCAATTTTGATTGTTTTTGCCATACAAATTGAATTCCTGCAAATTTGTTCACTTCATTGCAATACGAGCACAAATGACTGGAAAATGTGTATATGTCCGATGTATTCAATATTTACATCAATTTAGATGATGTGTGTACAAACTGAAAGCATAGTTACGTTTCATAACATATAACGTACTTGAGGCTATAGTTTGTTATACGTAGTACAAGTACTGTGCAGGTAAAACATGGTTAAAAATATACGTTTGACTTATACAATTCGACATGTACGTTATCCTTTATTAGGACAACATACATGTTATTTACAAGTATATAACCATACGAGGCGCTGCCGCGTGGATCAATATCTATAAAACCACGAGTTAACATATATCAAGGAAATTATAGATTGAATGATGTATTATTCCGGGGCAAGAAGTGTTATGAAGCTATTTTGGCTGTGGAAATATTCACCTGTTGTGTTTGTCGTTACGTTTGATACCATGATTTGTGAGTAAATTTGCAACTTACGGTACGTTTGATACAGCTTTTGTGATTTTCCTTGGTATCCTTAATATTTGGCGCTAACCGTATAATATTTGTCTGCAGCGACATTCTTGATACCATTTTGGTATCAAACGTACTTGGATTGCCCAACTACAGTATGTACTAAGGTCGTATAATACACTACCACTCGCTACATATCGTTGGGTGGGACTTACTAGACATACTCGTTTGAAGATAAAGTCGCTCCATTCCGTGCACGTTCGGACGCGTCAAATTTGTTCGGACACGTTCGGACAAATGTAGTCCACATAAATACTGTGTAGTCCGCGTACAAGTCTCGCTCTTGTGTTAATTCAACCAAAAGCGAATTCGAGCGACTGGCCGAGCGCGCGGGCAGGAATTGGCGCCCTGGCACCCGCCGATCGCGCCGGACGCAATGAGAGGTGTGTGTGCGTGTGCTCGTGCGATTGGTGTGTACGAATGTGTTTGTGATCTGGTAATGTTTTGCCCAGGCTACTAGCAACCACCCCTTACGCACCACGGCGTTGCTGCGGAGCATTCATCGCACTCTCGCGTACGTCACTACACACGAACCTGTGTCGCTTTGGTAATGGCGTTGGGTCGACGATGAGGTCTTGCTGGATTCTGAGATCATCGTCGCGCACGAGTTCGTCGAGCTGTCCGCGCTTGTAAAGTGCCTTCACGGAGGTTACGACTGTGCCGTATGACTGACTGACCCATGCGCTTGAAGGAAGTCGAGTGCTCGCTGTGGGCTTGCGTTCCAGCCTCAAGATCTCGCATCTTATCGATCGCCTGACCTTGGCCGACGTTGAACTCAGTCAGGAACAGCTGCATGAACACAACAGTCAGTTTGGCGTCATGCAGACGCTGTCTGTGGCCTTCCTGAGCGAACGCTCACTCGCCATGCCACGCACACTACATTGACAGCATACTGCACCTCTGTGCTTTACGCTTTCCAGGTTTGTTTGTGCTCGGCTCGAGCGCAACGGTGTAGGACTGTTGAGGTACGGCGGCTTGTTGGTCGACATTGCTTGCTGGTGGTCGCGTCGAGGTTCGCAGTTTGTGCTTCAGCGATGCGACGCGAGCGACGAGCGTCTTCATATCACTCACACACGCTGTGTTCTGCTCGACAAGACGCTCTAGGAGGGCGGTCTGCGAGAGGTTGTGGTCTGGCGATGCACGAAGGTGAGTGCGTGCGGGGCTTGACTCAGATGCAAGCGGCTTGTATGCGATTGCGCGCTGCGTCGCAGCGCGGCCTTCAAGCGACCACGCCACAAGTTCGTGGAGACTGACGCCATGTGTGCTCGCTATCGCTTGCCCTCTGTTGACATAGGTCGAGGCTGCTTGAAGCGCTTGCTGAACTTCAAAGACGTCGTCACGCACGCTGCCTGTCGAGCCGTACTGTGTCGCGCAGGAGAAGACGTCGCGAAAGACCGCTTGGACGCGAGCGCCGACGACAGCATCAAACAGGTGCTAGGCTGAGCATCACAACGTTGTTGCTGCTGCCCCATCTGCTTAACAAGCGCGCCACCTTTTGGTCTTCTTTGGTCGTGTTCACGATGTAGGCAAATCCCTTGCTCAAGGAGCTCATGCTCGATCCTCCACGATCCAGGATCCACTGCGTGGAGAGGTTGCTGTCGGCGTTTGCGTCCATCGCTGCGCCTCGGCAAATGAGTGAGAGGTAAGACCAGGTGTCAATGGGAGGTTGAGGTGCTCGCACGTCGTCTTGAGCCGAGCGACGAGGCGATTGACGTATGAGTGAATACTGACGCCTTGCTTTTGTGCTGCTGTTGTCTGCTTGGCATCGGCAACTAGCACGCCAGAAGCCATCGCCTCAAGCAAGCTTGGCTTGCTGTCGTCGTCGTAACTGTCGTCGAGGTGAGCCCCGTGCTATAGCTCCTGTCACAGTCCTTGCCCCAACAGACTGGCGCATGGGGCTTCCTTCGTGGCGTGAGCGACAGGGATCGCGTGAATAAGGCAGACAGCTGCGCTGGTGACGTCCTTGTAGAGAGCGACTCCTTGCTCAGCGCCGGTCTTGACGCGCTTCAATCGAATGAACAAAGCACCACCTAAACATCATTTCGCACACAGTGTTCAGCCGTTCGTTGTTACAGGCACTTGCTCAACACAAACTGCGCCCCAGTGTAGACCGAGATCTGGGCCTTGCGCAAATGCGAGGCGTCTGAGATTCGCCCAAAGTGGAACCACAGAACAACGAGAAGTGTTGCGTCCTGGTAGTCGTGTGACGAGGTTGCGTTCTTGTAAAGCGCTGACGCGTGCGATTCGAGGTCGGCCTTACTGCATGGCGGCGCTTGCTTCACGAACGAGCCGTCTCGCTTGACACAGTGGCTTTCGAGGTTGTGGAGAATCTTTTTGAGCTTGCGCTCCGTGAGCGGGCGCAGCACCTCGTTCATGTTGAGCAGATAGTTCTTCACGTGCCCGAAATATGGGAGAGCTGTGTTTGCCCTCACACGATCGCCCGAGGGCCCAGCTCCAAAGGCAAGGTGCATGGCGAACTTGTCGAGCAGAACCACGAACGCGCTGCCAGTGCTGTCGGCTGCGACGGCGCGCTCGACCGCCTCGCGTGACGTCTGCTTGTTTGCGAGAAACGCGTCGAGCGCACCTAGAGTGTTCGTGCGCGTGCGTTGCGAGCATGCTCGCGACGGACATGGTCATGTTGTTGTGGAAGCGCACAATGTTCGTGTGGCTTCATCGCCCAGTCGACCTCAGGTCGAGCACGAACGCGGCGCGGCCGCACGTACTTGCGCTGTCTGACAGCAAACTGAGCGCGACGTAGCCGTGGCGGTACTTCCTTTGCCACTTGCGCGACTCGCAGCATCTCGACCCAAACTGCTGCTTGAGGACGACGATGTGCGGGTCGCGGCGCCAGTCTTGAAAGAGCTGCTCGTCGAGCGAGAGCGTCGAGCCGTCGCTCAGCGCGCCTTGGAACCCGCGGTAGCACACAGCGCTTTGCTGCTGCACCAGGTCTCGCGGCGCGCGCGTGGGGCCGTAGAGCAGCAGCTTGAGCGCCCCTTTCTTCGCGAGGCCGCACGCGACGGCAGTAGCGATGACAAATACCGCGCCAAGGACGATGAGGCACGCCTCCCCACGTACCTGACGCGTCGCACTCGCTAGTGGTGTTGATCTTGGTCTGGCCCCGCGGAGCAGAAGGCGGCGGTGTGTCGTCTCCATTTGCAAGCGCCTGGTCGCACGTCGAGACGTTCGCGTTTGATGCGGACGCGACTGCGCGTGCGCAGCCTGTGCGCTCAAACGCCTCGACGTCAACTTCGAGCGCTGCATGCGTCATCGAGTGAAACGCAAAGTACGCTGGTGTGAGGCGCTGGTGCGTGATCGCGATGAGCTGGAGCCGCAGCGCCCAGAGCGTCGCGAGCTCAAGCACACGCGCTGGAACCTCGGTGTGCTGGTTTGTGCCAGCGATAGTGACCGCGAGCTCCTGCAGCTGGCACATCGTGCGTCGGCGCGCTCTCTTCTTCTTGTGTATCTTGTGTGTTCGATTGATAGTGAGGTTTAGCGCAGGGCGCGGCTGCCGCAATCTACGGTGCAACTTGCTGATCAAGCGAGTGTCTTGTCGGCGCTTGCCCATGGTCAATCATACACATTCTGTTGGAACGGCACACTCAACACACCAGCGAGCCGGTACATTGGTGGTGCCACCTGCACACTCGCGCACTATTGGTCTCGCAATGACTTTCGACGTTCACCGTCGTCACACACACTGCGCTGCTCATGGTGCTCGTCGCTACTTGGATGGTCGTCCGGCTTGGTCGGCCGTAGTACACACGTACACTCGAACAAGCACACACTCGTCTAACGCCACCTCGACTCGCATGCGAGCATCATTGGTAGCGCAGTCCACATCAAATCACATATGCAGTCAACTTATAGTCAAAGACAATATATTGCACACACGCGTCCCGAAGCAGCTATACCTGTTCTGACAATTCGCGCGGGACAGGTCCCTAATCCACCTCAAGTGTGGACGATTCAAAATGTGATTTCATGTCTCGAAAATCACCCATCAAAATGCAAGTCAAAAATTGTCTCTTGCCCTAAAAATGCGTGACACATTCTTGCTGTCTATTGGACGTACACACGCACGCATGCACGCACGAACGGACACATTACGACAGGAGTTAAGTGTTAGAATAGCCGAGTGCCGCCCGCTGCGCGGGCGGAAGAACAATGTTTGGATGTTGATGTTTGTATGCTAAAAGTCACAACAGTCGCCTTAGAACCACCGCGCAAAACCTCAGTCGCACCATGCTGAGCGGTGCTGCCGACCTCCGCTGCGCTGCGGTGGCAAGCCCCAAGCACCATGGCACTGCTTCGGTCCGCGCGAGGTGCTGTCGGCTAAAAGCCGGGACAGTCACGAACAACACATAACTATTCTCGCAATGTCTCATCGAAATTGTCCCTTTGCCAAGAATCGACTTGCTACATTGTAGCATTCAATGTTACACAAATCTGATCTCACTTTTCGAAAAGCGTTGCAGTTAACAACTGTCGTCGACGTTCAACTTCGTTGTCTCGGACACCCTGATCGACGTCAACGCGATCACGTTGGTGTACGCGCGGATGTTCTTCTTGAACTCGCTTGAGTCGAACAGTAGACGAAGAGCGGCTGGTGGTTCGCGAAATGGCGGCAAGTGAATCCTTCCTGTGAGACAGCACTTGTTCACCGTCTCGCCTTAGAGCTTCCATGCGTTGTATGTCGGACAGACGTCAGGCTTCATCTCGACGCCGTGTCGTCCGTCGACGACGCTTGCACCGGTAACCAAGTCTGGCATGAGCTCGCTGTGGTACGCAAACGCCTTGCCATGCTGTCTCGTCCGGCTGCGTAACTGAATGCGATCGAGATTGCTCGCACGGTCGTCTTCAGTCATCATTGTTCGTCGTTGTGCCTGCTGTAGACGACTGCGTTCGCGCTGTGCCAGTTGTTCCTCGGTGCTCATCGCTTCACGGCGTTCAACCTGACGCGCGCGCTGCTGTTGACGCGTACGTTCGCGTTCGGCGTATGTCATGTTGTCGCGACGTGTTTGCTCTCTCAACCATCTCTGCTCGCGGACTTGTTCTTGGTCAGCCTGGTCCGAACTTAGTCTGTGTTCGAGATGCCGTTGGCGTTGCTCCTCGCAAACTCGAGTGTGTTCAGCTCTTTCCATCGCTGAACGGCGTTCTTGTTTACGAATCCGGTTCTCCTCGCAAATGCTTTCTTGCTCGAACTCGGAAGCTTCTGCTCGATGGGCACGCTGACGTTCGCGCTCTGCCTCGTGGGTTGCAGACGCGTCGCGCTTGCGTTTTTCGTGTTGACGAAACCGGTTCTTTTCACGACGCACACCGAGCTTATCGATCGGCTGTGCATTGTCTGGAACAGCAGGTGTCGCTTGACGGGTTGCCTGAACTTGCGCGGGTGGTGCTGCACTTGCCTCCTTTTGGAGACGACGTACAGCTGCTCGAACGCGGGCGAGACGCTTCTTTCGCTCTTGTGGCGTCTCGCCTAGTGGTTCTGGGTTTGCTGCGGCGATGTCCTCTTCCGTCTTGTGCGACCGTCCCCTTTTTCAATGTGCGTATTAGAAATTTTACCAATTTATTACGCGTCAGAAAGAAATCGTAATAAATATTTCCTGCGCGTAATAAGTACACATACCTCGTTGGTAACACGGTGCTGGCAGACGAAGAAGCCATCGCAGGTGTTGAACACACGTTTACCATCAGCAAATCACCGCCAGATGGAGGGACGGACTGTCCTGGTACTACCGCATGGGATTCCGCGGGACTGTCACCATCCCGGCTCGCGGTGGTCACAGAAGCACTGGGTGCGTCGTACTCTTGTGGTACAATCCGCGGTTCCCTCGCGGATACAACCGCTTCATCCCCGCCAATTTCCGTCACTAAAGGTGCAGAGAGAGGTCGACTTCGCCTACGCACATCACGGATGACTCATGCACCACCCCAAGTGACTCAGAATCGGTTCCGGACGCAGTTCGACTCAACGTCTGGCGTTCCCTTTCGGGGATATCTGTCGTATCACTGTCAGTACTGCCGGATCGCAAAACTGTTCCTTCACAGTGCGATCCTGGCGCGCGTGCGTCTGGAGGTCTTGGATCTGGGTGTCTTGTCTGTAAGTAGCGCGGAATCAATTAAATACCAGGTAAATTGCACGTTTGGTGAGTAATTTACTGCTTGATTTCAATAAAATACAGTCGGAAATCATAAAATACTAATGAAATCCAGTCGAAAATGCATATATTTCACTCGAACAACACATCTTTCGCATAAAATACATGCGTAAACGATACATTTCACCCGCAAAAACGCATACAGTCGCTCAAACTTGATAAATTACACATCTGCATGGTGCTGGGTCACTGGTGGGTCTTGGTAGGTAGTGTGGGTTTTACCCCCGGAGGGAAGCAAGCAACGCTCGCCTTACAGGTATGGGGACGATAACCCTATGTGTTCTGCGCTTCCACCCACAAAAAAAACTTTGCACACACCCTGATTCCTCCGATCCTTGGACCCACAGAAGTCTGGCTCGGGTTAAACAAATAACCCAAACCCTTCTGCTAGCGCGCGCTGTTAAGTCACAGTAACACTTGGTGATATTCACCCAGTAATATAAAAATTACTGCTCTCTCGGTGCCGGGCGGCCCTCGCTTGTGGGTTACCCCAAACCTTAGATCGCGTCGACCCGTGGGTCTTAGTCTCGAGACCCCTGTGCCACGGGTGCCCCAAGACTGGCGAATAACCCTGGGTTTTTAGGCCCTCTGGCGGCGATAGGAAGCGACGACGGTTACCCCGACAGCTGAGAGAAGTGCCTGGCAGCGGGATATGGTCTTCGCCTCGATTGGCCAAGGCAAATTCCAAAGTGAGATGGTTGGTGGACAGCGCACGGCGCCGCAAAGTGCGTAAACTATCATGTGGAATATATGCAAGTAAATAGGTCAGTTTCAAATTGTTACAAAGTATTTGGGTGGTACAACCGGCTCAGCAACTGTCTCCTTTTCCCAAATCCTGGTATTCGCGCCCCGAAGGGCTCCCCAGGCATCTGGTCCAGGCGACATGCTTCATGACCGCAGGAGGAATCGAACCCAGACACAGCGACTGGAGTGGCCAACACCAAACCACTGCGCGACGCACGACCCTAAGCAAATGACTGTTTTCACTTTTTACTGCTTTTTGTATGCACTCACACATACATATGCACACACAAACACACATGTCATCGTCGCGCATGTTCACATGCAGCGCACACACAGCAGCGGCAGTCGAGCTCGTTGCTCATGCCGCTCGCTCGCTTTGCAAATGTGTCGAGCGCTCGCTCGTTTGCAAAACAGACTCGAGCGAGAACTGTTTATATTCAAATAAGTGCGAGCGCGCTCGTCCCGAAAACCCTGTAACTATTCTCACAATATGTTGTCGGAACAGTCCCGAAAATCACTCAAGTCTCGACACTTAAAAACAAATTTCGAAACACGACCAATTTTTCTGACAACAAACAACAGACTTGAGCGAGAAGAGCGTGGCGTTTCGAACAGGAATCCCGAACACGTACACACGCAGCCACGAACAGACAAAAAGGTAGAGTAGTTAAGGGTATAGACTAGCCGAGTGCCGACCGCTGCGCGGGCGGAAGAACAATGTTTGGATGTTGATGTTTGTATACTAAAAGTCACAACAGTCGCCTCAGCACCACCGCGCAAAACCTCAGTCGCACCATGCTGAGCGGTGCTAAACCCTAGATTCCGCTTTTGTTATGACTGCCGTACTTCGAAAAGTCCACAAACGGCAGTCATGAGAGTCAGGACGTTCCTTGACACGAGCTGCCATCGACACCACCGTCGTCTATTCGTCCGCTCCTTGCTTTGAACGCAGCAGTATGAACCAAAGAAGAACGGATCGATTGACGGACGTACGGATGCTCATCGCTCGCTCGTACTCGCTCTCGTTCACAAGAGGCGCATGCGTCTGCGCACTCGACCCTCTCTGTCTCTCATCTCATTCTGTCATCTCATATCGTCGCTCGCGCTTGCTCCAGACGCACGACAAGGAGCACGTCTCGGGACGTCTCGACGCTTCCGCACACACCCGCACACATGCATCTTAGAGCGTGAGCGCCTTGTTGATCACACGCGCTTGCTCGATCTGGTGCACGGCGTGGTAGCCCGTCGCTGGCGCCGCGGCGGCCGAGCGCCCAACGTACGACGGTCTCCGCGCGCTGTCGCCGTTGATCTTGGCGAGCGCCGTCTCGATGCGCGGCGCGACGTACGTCCAGCAGCCCATGTTCTGTGGCTCCTCCTGGACCCACGTCACCTGCGCGTGCTTGTACCGCGCGGCCTCCTCTGCGACCTTGTCGAACGGGAACGGCGCGATCTGCTCCACGCGCACGAGCGCGATCGAGTCAATGCCGCGCGCCTCGCGCTCCGCGAGCAGCTCGTAGTAGATCTTGCCCGAGCAGAAGACCACGCGCTGGACCTGGTCGTCCGCCACGAGCGCCTCGGGCGTCGCCTCGGGCAGCACGCGGTGGAACTGCGTCCCTTCGGCCATGTCCTCGAGCTTGGACGACGCCTGGCGCAGACGCAGCAAGTGCTTGGGCTGGACCGAGATGAGCGGCTTGCGGAAGTCGCGGTGGATCTGCCGACGCAGCACGTGGAAGTACTGCGCCGGCGTGGAGCAGTACACGACCTGCCAGTTCGTGTGCTGGATCTGCATGCGGTTCTCCTCGTCCATGAGCGGCACGACGCTCGGGTCGTCGTCGGTCGACTGGAGGTAGCGCTCGATGCGGCACGACGAGTGCTCCGCGCCCTGCCCTTCGTAGCCGTGCGGCAGGAGCATGACGAGCCCCGACTGGCGCATCCACTTGTCCTCGCCGCTGCTCAGGAACTGGTCGATCAGGATCTGCGCGCCGTTGGCAAAGTCCCCGAACTGCGCCTCCCACATCACCAACGCGTTCGGGTTCTCGAGCGAGTACCCGAGCTCAAAGCCCAGGACGCCGAACTCCGACAGCGAGCTGTTCGACGCCACGAACTCGGCTTGCGTCTCCGGGATCGACGCGTGGTCGCTCGGCACGGCGTACTCGAGCGGCGCCGACGGCAGCGTCTTCTGCACCAAGTTGTTCAACGGCACGTACTCGTCGTTCGTCTCCTGGTCGTGCAGCACGGCGTGGCGGTGGCTGAACGTCCCGCGCTCGACGTCCTGGCCGCTGATGCGCACGTGGTTGCCCTCGAGCAGGAGCGTGCCCCACGCGAGCGCCTCGGCCGTGCCCCAGTCAATGCCCTCCGACGCATCGATCGTCGTCTTCTTGGCGCTCAGGATGCGCTCGAGCTGGCGGTTCACGCGGAAGCCCTCGGGCACCTGCGAGAGCTTGTCGCCGACGAACCGCAGCGTCTCCATGTTGACGCCCGTGCGCCGGATGCGCGAGAGCTGGTTCGGGCTCTTGAACGACTCCCAGCGGTTCGCGAGCCAGTCCTCCTTCTTCGTCGACTCCCAGTCCTTCGACTCCTCAAACGTCGACTGGAAGAACGCCCAGACCTTGTTCGTGATCTCGTCACACTCCTGCTTCGTCGCCGTGCCAGCCGACACGAGCTTGTCGACGTACAGCTCGAGCACAGAGCTCATCTGCGCGATCTTCTTGTACATGAGCGGCTGCGTGAAGAACGGGTTGTCCACCTCGTTGTGCCCGAAGCGCCGGTAGCACGTGAGGTTGATGATCACGTCCGAGCTCCACTGCTGCCGCCACTCGGCCGCGAACTCAAAGACCTTGACGACCGACTCGGGGTCGTCGCCGTTCACGTGCAGGATCGGAATGTCCATGGCCTTGCCCAGGTCCGTGCAGTACTGCGACGACCGCGAGTTCTTCGGGTCAGTCGTGAAACCCACTTGGTTGTTCACGACCACGTGGATCGTACCGCCCGTGTCGTAGTTCTCGAGCTCCGACAGGTGCATCGTCTCGTACACCACACCCTGTCCGCTGAACGCCGCGTCACCGTGGAGCAGCAGCGGCATCACCTTGCGCTCCGCCTCGCGGTCGTTCCCGAGGTAGAACTGCTTCGCACGCACCTTGCCGACCACGACCGGGTCCACAGCCTCCAAGTGCGACGGGTTCGCCACGAGCGACAAGTGCACCTTGCGGCCGTCCGGGTACGTCCGGTCGTACGACGTGCCGAGGTGGTACTTGACGTCGCCCGAGTTGGACCAGTCCTCGATGTCCTCGTGCTTGTACGCCTCGACGTCCACGTGCGTGCCCTGGAACTCCTTGAAGATCTGCTGGATCGGCTTGCGAATGACGTTCGAGAGCACGTTCAGGCGCCCGCGGTGCGGCATGCCGATGACCAAGTGCTCCATCCCGAGCTCCGTGGCGCGGTCGATCATGTACTTGAGGCCCGGGATGAGCGACTCGGCGCCGTCGAGCCCAAAGCGCTTTGTCGTGTTGTACTTGTTGCCCAAGAAGCGCTCAAACACGACCGAGAACGCCAGGCGCTCGAGGATGTGCAGCTGCTTCTCCTTCGACTCCTCCGACTTGACCAAGTGCTCCATCTTCGTGCGGATCCAGTTGCACTTGTCGCGGTTCAGAATGTGCATGTACTGCGCGCCGATCGTGCTGCAGTACGTCTCGCGCAGGCGCTGGACGATCTCGCCGAGCGTGAGCGTGTTGTTGCCCTCCGCGAGGTCTTCCAGGAAGCCCGAGACGCCGGACGAGAAGTTCTTGGGCACGACGATCACGCGGTCCAAGTCCGCGTCCGTGAAGCCGTACTGCTTGATGTCGAGCTCCGGGATCTCTGGGCGCTGCTGCAGACCGAGCGGGTCCAAGTTCGCGACCTCGTGGCCGCGCACTTGGTACGCGCGGATGAGGTAGCTCAGACCGAGCGCGTCGTTGTGGTCTGGCGACGCCGCCGACGCCGCCGAAGCGACCGACAGCACAGGCTTGACGCCGCTCTGGATCGTCGGTGGCGGAATGAACGCCTCGCCTGGCACGGCGCCGCTCTCGATGCCGCGAAAGTACACGTCCCAGGACTTGTGCACGCTAGAGAGCGCGGCGATTCAGACCAGCGAGCGCGCGCACAGCAGTGCATGCGTGAGTGTGTGTGTGAGTTCCTCTGTGTGACCGTCTCTTTCTCAGTCCTATGCACGTGCAACGAGCGAGAGAGCGAGCGTATGTGCGTGCGTGCGTACCTCTGTGGGTTGGTCTTCCAGCTGTCGTACATCTCCTCGACGTACGCGTTGTTCGTGCCCGTGAGAAAGGTCTCGCTCGGGTGCGGCACGCTCGAGAACGCGCGGATCGCGCTCAAGCGCTGCGAGTTCGCAGCGACATGGTGCTTGGTCGCCGGAGCAGCGCGCACCGACGCGTTCGCGCGGATGCCTCGGCGCACGCACTTGGACGCGGCCGCGAGCCACTGCTGCGTCATGGTGGGCGAGCTAGCGAGCTAGTGGAGAGAGGGGAGGGAGAGCGCGGGGGGAGATCGGAGCCGGCGACGATGGCGCGAAGTACCGAAGTGAGAGAGCGGTGCGGCTGCTGCTGCTGCGTGTGTCTGCGTGGGCAGCAAAGCAAAGCAAACGAGCGGCGAAGAAGCGCTGAGCGCAACAGCATACAAATTCCAAGAGATCGTGTTGCTGCAATCGCGCGGCGCATGCAATTTTGCAGTCACTAAGGTTAGTAGGTGAAACGCGCAAACTTCAAACCATACGGAGCGCAAGAGACTGGCCGAATTCGTCTGTTTGACTTGATACTTGTATCCAACGAGGGAATGTGCAGTTTAACACAAATGAGACAACAGCACCGAGGTTTTGCTTGGTGCTCGTTGCTCGTTGCTCGAGACTCAACTCGCTCGCTCGACTCGCACTTGGTGCTGCTGCTGCTTCGACCGCTCGATCGATCCACACCGCAAATCCCCACGAGCGCGTCACATGGTCCACGACGACGTTGCCGAGCGAGCGAGCGCGTCGTGTGGAGAGATGTCGCAGCCACCTCGGGAAGCTCAAACTCTGGCTTCCAGTGCGCTGGACCTCAACCTCGACGCTTGCTCTCCCTCGGTGCTTCATGCGCCTTTGCTCCGAGCAACTCGCTCGCTCACTTGGTGATAGTGAACTCATCGAGTATCGCACCAGTGGCGGACGCGACAAACGTCCACGCGAGCGTCGACGGCGTGGCCTTGAGCAGCGAGACGCCGTAGTTGGTCATGTCGAACTTGGCGTTCCACGGACTCGTGGTGTCCTTGTAGCGGTAGTGGCCTTCGGACGAACCCGAGGCGCCCGAGATGACGTACACCGGCGCTCTCGGACGCGTGTACGTCCTGTGGTCGGCTGATACGCCGTCGAGCACCGGTTTGCTCCGAGCGATCGGGAAGTGGCGCTCGTACGCGTGGACGTGTCCTGCGACGACGAGGTCGACGTTGTACTTGAGGAAGAGTGCCTCGAACGCCTGTTGCACTGGCAGCGCTTCGTCGTTCGGCACGCCGGCGTCGTCGCATGACCGCAGTGTGTACATCGCGCGGTGCATGCCGACGACGATCCACGGCACACGTGCGCGGTTCGCATCGGCTTTCTTCAGATCGGCTTCGAGCCACGCGAGCTGGTCGCCGAAGCGTCCGTGCTTGCGCAGCGTGTACGAGTTCGACGGCGCGTCCGGATAGTCTGTCTCGCTCGACAGCGTCGTGAAGTGCACAGACGCATAGTCGAACGAGTACCACATGTTCTTCGCGCCGCCGCTCGAGGCCGACGGCATCTGGAAGCGCGTGTTGAACGCCGTGTAGTTGCCCAGTTGATCCTTCTTCGCGCTCGAGACGAGGCACGACGGCGAGTGGCACTCAGCTTCGTGATTACCCACAAGCACCATGTACGGCACGCGCCGCATGAGCGCCGAGAGCGAGCGCATCCAGCGATTGTACGTCTCTTCGTAGTAGAACCCGACGAACTCGCCGATCGTGAGGAACGCGTTGTCGGCGTGCGAGATGTCGCCGACGTGGTACACAAATCCACTCGGTCGCTCAGCGCGTTCACAAACTGGTTCGACGCTGCGGCGTTCGCGTCGACGCCAAAGTCACCGTAGATCGCGACCGTGAACGCGTCGGTACTGCCGGCCGCTTTCGCTGTCTCGAACGATGCGACGTCGCTCTGGAGCGCAGCGCTCGCGGCGCTGCCGACGCGGTAAAAGTACGTCGTGCTCGGCGTGAGACTGCTCACAGTCGCGTGGTACGTGAAAAGCAAGTACGAGCTGTCTGCGTAGTAGCTCTTTGTCTCAATCGCGGCGTCTGTGGCACGAGTGAGCGTGTCCTGTGTTTTACCAAGCCAAACAGCGGGGTCGTTCACTTTCAGCGTCGTTGTCCACGAGATCGTCATGCCTGTGCCGGCCGAAGCGCCAGCGAATGCCAAGTGCTGCTGCTGCGGCACTCGTTTCGCATCGACACTCGTGTTCGTCGCGCGACACGCTTGCGCAGGCGAGACGTCGCCGAACTGGTACTGCAGACTGCAGCTCTGGAGCGGCGTGCACGCGAGCGTTGCGTAGTCAAAGCCGCGCGTGCGATCGTGTCGACTGCTGTAACAACTGGTTCGCTCTGCGCTGTCGCGATCGTCGCGAGCAGGGCAAGCGTCACACTGCGACGGAGCCATCGGCGCATTGGCGACATAGTGTCTGACAGTCTAGCAACTGGTGGGAGCGTGTGAGTATGTGCTGGCGAGTTGCGAAGTGCGCTCGGATGCAAGTGGCGTTGAGCTGACGAGCAAAGGAGCAGGAGCGTCACCATATCGTCATGGAGCCAGGCCGAGCTGCTTGTCGAGAACGAAGCCATCGAGTCAGTTGTGGGAGCAACGACCTGACTTTCAGTGCACGAGTAGCGAGACAGCAAAGAGGAGTCGCCACCTGTGGCAGGGACTCACTCACGGCGATCAAGTGGTCCTAAAGAACTCAACTCTCAGCACCTTCACGGACCCTTCACAGTGCACTGAGCATCGAGCAGATGACAGTCGAGCCACGCAGACTGTCGTCTCATCGATTGTGCGTTCTCACTTGAGCGCTGTTTGAGCGGAGAGTCAAGACCATCGCCACATTCACCCTGTCGTGCCAGGTCATGCTCGATCGCTCCTGGTCTAGTTCCCGAGCAAGTACGCCTTGAGCTTTGCGTCGCGAAGCACGTTGCGCAGCGACCAGCCGTAAAACGCTTGCGCGTCGTCCGACGTCTTCCAGCTCCAGAACGTCCAGCCGCCTTCAGCTTGGTTGTGCACCTTGGCTTGCGCTTCGGCAAACTCGTAGAACTGCTGCTTGTTGTTCGCGAACTTGCCGGCTGGCGTCGCGAAGCTCCACTCGCCGATGAACAATCGGTTGTGGTTCGCGCGCGCGTTCCACGTGCTCACGTCGCTCTGGAAGTTCGTCTTGACAGCTTTCACTAGATCAGCGTCTGCCATGTGCTCGTAGCCCCAGACAAAGTACGGATGCCACTCGACCCAGACGTTCTTGTATGCTGGCGCTTGCATGAAGCCGACCATTGAGCTCGGGTTTTGCTTCGAGAGCATCGGCGCGACGCTCAGGACGCAGTCGTTGCCAGCACCGCGAATGGCTTTATACGCGTCGTGGTAGTACTGGTGCACGACATCCTCCTTCGTCGAGCCGTTCGGTTCGTTGAGCAAGCCGATGCCCAAGAACGCGTCTTCGTTCTTGTACCGCGCCGCGAGGAACGTCGCGAGCGCGTGCGTGTTGTCGACGTTCTCGCGGTAGTCGCTCCAGTATGCTTTACCGCTGACCGACGGCGACGAGTGGTCCGCGCCGTTCTGCGAGCCCTTGGCGGCGTGGATACTGATGAGCACGGCGACGTTGTGCTTCTTGGCCCAGCTCTTGATGAGCAAGTCGAGGTACTTCAGCGTGCCTTGAGTGAACGCGCGCCACTCGGCGTTGCTAGCCAAATCGTTGTTGTCGCGACCAGTGATCCAGTACCCGATTGGCACGCGCACAGTGTTGAGTCCGGCGGCAGCGATTGCTTGGATGTCGCTCTCGGTGATGAACGTCGCCTGGTGTTTCTCAATGAGTGCGCGCGTGGCATCCTGGTTCGCAGACTTGGTGATCGCCGTGTACTCGCCGCGGTTCGCGTCTTCTTCGCCCACACCGCGCCAGAAGTCGGCGTCTTTTGTCATCCAGTGCTCGGCCACGAGCCAGCCGCCGAGGTTGACGCCGCGGCTCTTGGTCTGTCCGCTGCGGATTTGCCACTGGATGTGACTCGGTGCGACTGAACTCGCTTGCTCGGGAGCGGCCGAGACGACACTCGGCGTGCTGGGAACAGCAGTGATAGTCGGAGTGTCTGGTACGGAGCGGCGCTTTGGCATCGCGACGTGCACGCGCGGCGACGCACTCGCGAAGGTGACCATCGCAGCGAGCACGGTGAGGAGCGTGACCCGACGGAGCATTGTGCTGGACTATGGGCTCAGACGACAACGATGGCGACGGCGATCGCTGGTGCGCTTCAGGTCGGTAAATCGAGACTGCGGTGGGCGTGCTGAGCACCGCGTGGCATTCATCTACCGCGAGCGCGTCGTTCGCTTCCTCGTGCAGGAATTTCGCCGAAAGTCCTATTACCTGTTGTGTGCGTGCTCTCCGTTTTGAAATAGAGTTGTGAGAGAATGCATGAGGATGCATTTCATTGACCCGATCGCTTTGACCGGAGTGGCTTGACCCATGCATCTTGGAGCGTTTGAGCGGCATGCACACTGGTCATTCGTACGCAGCACAACGATGGTCTCGGTCTTGATCTTGAGTTTGGTCGTGCGCCGAGCGTGAGCGTGTTTACTTTGAGTGCGCTCGCGCTGGTGTTGGTGTCGACGCGCGAAGAGCAGGTCCACTAGTGTGAACGAAGAGGGATGCGGCACGAATAAAGAGGCGTTGCGGTGCTGAGAGAGGGTCGTGCGATACTGAAGCGCAGACATTGAGGCGGTTAGTGCTTTTGACCCTCCTCTTCATCGCGACTTCAATACCTGACCGTCAGGAAACGGGTTTGACTTGCGATTGTATGGTTTCGGTACTCGCGCGTCGGGCTACAAATACCAAGTTGTGCTCAATAAATGACCCACTTCACGCAAGAAACGAGTCGGATCCATTTGAAACTTCGCCTGTCATAACGCGTGCTCAGCGCTGACTCTCTCTCCTCCGTGTCACTTGCCTGCTGCTGCTAGAGAGGGACGATACAATCGCGGGCGTGTGGCGGCAGCTCCGATCAACGACGACACCGCATAGAAATGACGAGAGCGGCAGCGCTTCCTGCCCGCGCACCAACGCCAGCTCGGTCGTCCGAGTCATTCCTCTATTTTCCACTAGCGCACGAGCGGCGGTGGGAACTACTAGCAACTAGCAACTAGCAGCGCCAGCTCCTCTCCTTACTCTCACACACCATGGTGGCCACTCCGTCGTTCCTTGCTGCGTTCACGGCGGCAGTCGTGCTCTCGAGCGCGAGCGCGACGTCGATCAACTACAACCCAACCACGCGCAGTAGCGGCGACACGATTAGCCTCGGACCAAAGCACCCGGCATTCGGCGCGTGGGTCCCGGCCGAGGCGGTCGAGACAGTGATCAAGGTCGACCCGGAGCTCCCGGACGTGGCGTCGCTTGTCAAGGTCGCTGTCGCTGACCCGTCGCTGCTTGCAAACTCGACTGCAAGCGCGCACACAGCCGTGGTCGGTCTCGGTCGTTCGCTCGACGACCCGAAGGACGACGACGACGATGACGACGACGCCAGCGCGATTCTGCCAGGCAAGGTGAACAGCGGCAAGGGCGGGCGTCGCCAGCTCGAGGCTTCGAGCGACGACATCCGGAAGCTCGAGACGTTCTTCAAGACGAAGATGGAGATGAACCTGAAGAAGCTCCCGACGCGCGGCGTCGTGATGCCGGCGCCGTGGCCGAGCAGCTACTGGCCGATCTACCAGGACGGCATCAACGCGGTCTGGTCGGACGGCGAAGCGAGCGCGGCGGAAAAGTACGCCAAGGCGTACGGCCTCAACGTCAAGACGTTCCAGGACGCCGTGTCCAAGTCGAACGGCGTGCTCTCGCAGAGCTCGCGCCGCGCGTGCAAAGCCGACTCGGACTGCACGAGCCTCAAGGACGGGAGCAAGTGCGGCAAGCGCAAGGGTGAGAGCGCCGGCTTCTGTATCCCGACGTGGTTCGGCATCTGCCACGCGTGGGCGCCGGCTGCGATCCTCGAGCCTGAGCCCAAGTGCGCCGTGCAGCAGAACGGTGTGACGTTCCAACCGCTCGACATCAAGGCGCTCGTGACAGACGTCTACGACGGCGCGGCCGTCGACACGGTCTTCACTGGCGTGCGCTACAACGGCGGGAACGACGCGAAGGACCGCTGGGGCCGCCACGTCGACCCGGCGTACCGCGACCTCGGTGCCGGCTACTTCCACACTGCAGTCACGAACATCCTCGGCAAGTTCAAGAAGTCATTCGTCGTGGACGTCACGGCCGGCCCGGAGGTCTGGAACCAGCCCGTGCGCGGCTTCCAAGTGAAGGAGCTGCGCCGGTTCAAGCCGCGCGAGGCCGCGCGGAACTTCTACGCGACGGCGACGTACCCGTTCAACCCGCGCGCGAAGAGCATCGCGTACGTCAAGACGCGCCTCAGCTGGATCGTCGAGGCGCTCGAGGACGGCGAGCTCGTGAACACTGGCCGCGTCGACGCGTACACGACGGGCGCGGACTACACGTACTTGCTCGAGCTCGACGGGAGCGACAACATCATCGGTGGCGAGTGGCTCTGGACGTCGAACGACAACCACCCCGACTTTCTCTGGTTCCCGACCGGCATGCCGGCGCCGAACGCAGTCACGAGCACGGGCTTGAGCTACAAGAACGTCAAGGACCTGATCAACCGCTCGGTCAAGTGCCAGTAGATCTCCGCTCGCATCGCTGCACTCGAGTTGGAGAGCGCAGCCGATGCCGAGGACGGCTCTGGCGCATCTGTGTGATACTTTTGTGGTACTTTAGTATCAACCCGAATCAAAAGCCTTTTGCGTATCTGATACCTTTTTGTCTGAATGTCAGTCTGGAGCTCATGTGCGCGATCGTCTACGTCGCCGTGTGCATCCAGCGCGAGGACGCAACGAGCGAGTCTTCGGTAGTGGCCGCCGCCATCGTGTCGTACGTCCTGCTTCGCTGTGTCGACTCGCGACTGCCTCTCGTCTCGTGCCTGCGCTGCGTGTTTCGGACATTCGCTTCGAGCTGCTCGTGGAGTTCTGTCCACGCCATCGTGCGTCGCGCAGTTCCGCTGTGAGACTTGGTCGGCGCCATCGCATCGTGCTGGTTGCTCTGGTCAGTGCTGCGTGACGCGTGGCGCTGGAAGCCCGAGAGGATCTCGTGGCGTCGCACGTTGCGCTGGAAGATCGCGTCGAGCTCGTCGCCCGTGAGACTCGCGCTCGCCACATCAGCATCGTCGTCGTCCTCACTGTCGTCGCCACTGTCGTCGTCCAGGAGACCGCGCCACTCGGTCGGTAGTGCGAGTGTGTCGCACGACGCACTGAGATCCGCATGTGCAGCCGGATCGTCACTCGCGTCAGTCCATGACGCATAGCGTCTCGATGCGCCACGATCGCTCGGACCTGCGCGTCGAGTGCGATGCGATTGAGCAGATGCTGCTCCTTCGCGTCGCTTGGACACGCTGCCGCGGAGGTCCTGGACAAAGAAGCCGTCGTCGTCGCTGTTGTTGTCGCCGTCGCTCTCGCTGTCGTGTGCTGCGGCTTCTGGAGGTCGTTGACGCTGCTGTTGCTTCCTATCGCTGCTGCTGCGATGTGCAGCAGTGCCATCGGTATCGAGTGCTTGACTGCCAGCTTGGCGTTGTTGCGCTTCGACGCTTGGACGCGGTGCTTCAGAGGTACGAGCGTCGAGCTCCGGGATGCGCGTCGCTGACTCTTGGCGCTGGACGCGTTGGCGACTGCGCGGACTTGCTCGACGCCCTTGCGTTGCAACGGCTGTGCTGGGTTGCGCCTGCTTCACGCGGCCGTCAAAGTACACGAGCTTGCTGTCGCACTGAAGCGAGGCGAGTGGCACGAGCGACGCCTCCGCCTTGCTGCTGCTGTCGCGACACAGCACTGCGTGTGACGATGTGGACCCGAGCTCGCGCTCCTCACTCGCGCTAGCTCTGTTGTTCGCTCGACGTGGCGATCTACTCGCTAGTTCTGGGACTGGCGTCTCTTGTTGTGGTTCGAGTCTCGAGGATCGCGGCGTTGACACGCGGAGATCGCTGCGTGCGCGCACAAGCTGGAGCTGCTCGTGCTGGAGCCGGAACTTCTCGAGTTCTTGGCGATGGAGCTGCTCACGGTGCTCGAGCTCGGCTCGGAGCTCACTTCGGAGCTGTTCGAGGTCGGACAGAGTCGGACTCGAGGCGCTCGCAAGGGACTGCGACTGCATCTGGAGCTGCGCGTGCGCTTGTCGGAGCTGGTCGACGACCTGGCGCTGGCGCATGAGCTCGTCTTTCATCTCGTCGTACTGGCGGAGCAGCACGGTCGTGTCAATGGCTGCCGGTGCAGGTGGCGGAGGTTGAATTGACCAGCCTCGATCTCTTCGATCGTGTTGCTGCTCTTGACGCTCAAGCGAGTGCGCGGGACGCGGCTGCTGATCGGTTGAGCGCACGTGCTCTGCGTAGTGTCCGACAGCACGCGGCGGAGCGAGCTGTCGATGCAGCTCTGTGCCACTAGCGCTGGGATCTTGCGACGCGACCGGCGGATCTTCGAACAAGTGCGCTCGCGAGTTGGCGAACGGATCCATCGTGTGTGTCACTGGCGCACGTCGCTGTGGTGGCGCCTGTGGTTGTTCGTGCTGTGAGCGCACTGGCGACTGCGGCGAGTGTTCGTTGTAGGACTGCTGCTGTTGATGGCGGTGCTGCTGAGCGCGCTTGTGGTCCGCGAGCGCTGCAGCGGCTTGCTGCGCGCGCACGAGCTCCTCCTCTTCTTTGCGTCGCTTGAGCGCCTTTGCTTGCTCGTCTGCTAGCTTCAGGCGCTGCTGCTCGGCTTTGAACCGTTCGGCTTCGCGTCGATCCTCTTCTTCTTGTCGCCGCTTTGCTTCGCGCTTCTGCTGCGCCTTCTCCTCGACCTGCCGCTGCAGTGCAAGCTGCATCTCTTGCTGCTGCTGGAGCTTGCGGCGCGCTTTCGTATCGTCATGATCGCCGACGCCAGCACGGAGCGAACCAAAGCCATGGGCGCCTGCGGCTGGAGCGTTTGGAGCGACGTCGGGTCGTGGATCGCTTCTCGGGTCGCTCAAGTGGTCTTGGCGCTGCTGCTCAGAGTGCAGAGAGAGGTGCGACTCGTGCGGAAAGCGCGCTCGTCCATCGCCGTACTGCTCTGTGTGCTGCTGCTGCTGCTGTTGGTGTTGTCCATAGTGCTGTCCAAACGGCAGCGCTTGGAGTGGCGCACCCCAGTCGTGGAGCTGTCCCGCCGCGTCCATGCCAAACGGTGGCGGAGGCAGTGCAACGTGGAGTGGCTGTGGCTGTACAAACATGTGCGGTGCGCCGTGTCCTGGAAGGCCAGCGCCAGCGAAGCCGCCGTGCATGAGACCACTCGGATGTTGCTGGAGCTCAATCTGCTCGTGCGCCTCGACTGGGTATCCGCTTGGCGCTTGGTTGTGCCGCGATGGCGACATGTGGTGTGTCTGTGGCGGCGTGGACGGCGTCGGTTGTCGCTGGCCTCGTGCAAAGTTCGTTCGGTTGGCATTCGCGCGCTCGCCAAAGCCGTCCCAGAAGCCTTTAGCCGCCTCGTGTTGTTGTTGGTGCTGTTGCTGCTGCTGAACGCCATGGCTGCCACTGCTAAACGGCATCTGACCGTGTCCTGGACGACCGTGACTTGTGCCCTGGCGCTCGACCTCGCGCTCGCGCTGCTTCTGGATCTCGCGCTGCTGGACTTGCTGTGCGAGTGCCTGTGCGTACGCCTGCTGCTTGCGCCGCTGCTCTTCTTTCTGACGCATCGCAACAGGGTCGACATGACTGCTGCTACTGCCGTGGCGATAGACTTGCGTCTGCGTCTGGTGGTGGTGGTACATGCCTATCAACCGTTCGGCACCACTTGCACCAGCGCAATGCTCCCGTACGAGTGCGCGCAGCGATCGCTCTGTGACTCGACGCGAGGCGTGTGATAATGATAGGCATCGCGCTCACGTCTAGCGTCCACGACATGGACACGAGGCATGCAGATGCCGCCGCAATGGCAGCGACACAAGGCTACTCGATACGCCCTTGCGAACGACGAAGTGACTGTGACCACGAGTGACCATCGCAAGTACCAAGCCAAGACTTAGCGCCTGAGGCAGGCAAGAAGAGGCGAAAGACGCTGCATGGACCAGCGTACTCGGTTCCTATAGCAGACTTGGGTTACCACGCGCACATGCGCTACCATCGACTGGATCGTCCTGACGCACCAGCTGCAGACGCACTCGCTGTTCGCGCCTTCGCGTGGATGGACGAGTACACTGGCGAGACACACGCCGAGCCAGATCGCGCTGCTACAGACCGGATCGAACTCCCGCCGCCTCCACTCGACGCCGGTGAAACGCGGCGTGATGCACTCGAAGGCGACGACGACGACGACGATGACATGAGTCGCTTCATCGACGCGTCGAGGTCCGTGCACACTGTCCGGAGCATCTCGTTCGTCGCCTGCGCCGCGTCGACTTGGAAGAAGTCCATCTCTGTGAGCTGAGCTGCTGTCGCGCGCTTGCGTGGGTTGCGCTGCAGACACGCTCGCACGAGTGCTCGCAGCGCTTTCGACGCTGTTGACGGCAGTGTCGGGAGTCCTGACGTCTTTGCGTCTGGGCTCTTCACTGGCGACGCGCGCCGCTGCGGTGACAGCGACTGCGATCGCTTCGGCGGACTGCTGCTGCTCTTTGCGGAGCAACTCGCAGCAGCTGCCGGTGCTGTCGTCGTTGAGCTGTCGCTCGCACGCACAAAGCCATTCGCCATCTGAAGCACGAGGACTCCGACGCTCCAGATGTCACTCTGTGTGCTCGCGTGCGCTAGGTCGTACCCACGTTCAGGCGGCTGCAGCAGACTCCACATGTGGTACGAGAAGTCAAGTCAACGACTAGCACCACCGAGGGCTCTGCAGCGAGCTGCACCACGTACAAGGAACGCCGCTGTCCGCTCGATGTCGCTGGGACTCAAACTCGGCTGTTCACGCACGCGAAGCGGCAGCGCGTGCACGCATCGCTTGATGCCAAACAGGCTGAGCTTCAAGAGACCATAGCTGTCGATGTGCACGGTCTGTGTGCTCAGCATCCTAGTCGCACGACGGCGGTCCAGTGCGCACTAGCATGAGTGCTTCCATACCACAGCACGCGAGGGATCAGCTGCGACGCATGCTGTACGCACCCGTGTGCGATGCCGCGCTCGTGGAGGAACTGCAGCGCCACGAGAAGCTGAAGGACGTAGCGCCGGATCGTCGGCTCGCGCATCGCGCCGAACGACTCGAGGATCGTCTTGAGCGTGCAGCTCGCGTGGCTCGCCACAACGAGGTACACGGCGTGCTTGGCGCAGAGCGTCGTCTCGTACGACGTGATGTTTGGGTGCGCAAAGAGACTCAGCGCCCCTACAGCTTGCTGCAGCGCTGCGAGAGCGTCGCCGTGCTCATTGTTCTCGACACTGAGCCTTTCAAGATCAAGCTTCACGGCTACGACAGGCACGCGGTGCTCGAGTCCGCCTTGCGCACCACTCTCGCTCACGAGTTCGCTCGGGTGCACTGTGCCGAGCACTGTCGTCGTACTGCACGCCTGGAGCTCAAGTCTTGTCCGCTCGCACACAAGTGGCGCAAACACGAAGCGAAGGAAGCGATGATAGCTGAACGGCGCGCCGCTGTCGTTGTCGTCGCTCTCGGTGCTGCGAAAGTGGTCGCAGAAGCGCTCGATCTGTTTGTGCGTCCACTTGATGTCGAGTGCGAGGTCGTGTGCGAGCACCAGCGCTGCTTCGCGCGGTACAGTGCCTCGTGGAGGTTGCTCCTGTGACACAGTCGAACGGGTAGCAGACGGTCAGTTAGTGAACTCAAGCAAGGCATCACGGAGCTCATTCCAACGCCAACGACAGACTAGCGTATCGTACTGCATCATAGCGCTGGAACAGGAGCAAGAGCCTCGCTGAGAGCGACATGCTTTGATGCGGCACTATCTGCGCGTGCTCCATCACCTGGAAGCGGCGGTGCAGCGCGAGGAGGAGCCACTCGCGCGCGCGGACAGCGTCATGGAGCGTCAGCACGTCGGTTGAGCTCGCGCTGCCCATGCTGCTCGTTGATGTGGAGCAAACGACCACTGCTGTTGGAAATAGGCGATATACGCTCACACAGAGCACCACAGAGCACGACAGCGCACAACGAAGTTGACGTCTACGATGTCGATCATGAGCGCTCGCTGCTCGCGTGTCGTCTGAGGCAGGCGTCTACAACCACATGACGTTGCCATGAACCCACCATCGCAATAGTGGGTACTGGACCGCCAGTCATTGCATGCTGCTGCACACGAATGGCGGCGCTCTCATTCCTCAAGTCGCCGCTTTAGACGCAAGCGCTTCAGCTGCTCACTACTCGCTGCAGCATGGGCAACACAGAGTCGTTCTCTGGACCGTTCGCTGAAGTCGAGCTTGTGGCACTCGAGACGCCGCTCGTCGTGATCGACAAGAAGTACGTGCGCGCGCAGGTCACGCGACTGCGCATGTCCGAGTCGTCGACAGTCAGCTCCAAGTACCTCGCGTTCAAGAACATCGAGACGGGCGTGAAGGAGTTCCGCACTGGACGCGACAAAGAGCTCGGGACGTTCCTCGACGGCGCGGACAAGACGCCGCTCGTCAAGGTCACGACCAAGCCCAACATCAACGGCATCTACTTCGCCTATCGACCTGACAACGCGCCACTCGACGTTGCAGATGCTGCCTCGACCATGTACGAAGGCACTGAGCTGCTGCAAGTGTACGTGAAACAAGGCGAAGACGTCAAGACCAAGTACCTCGACACGACATTGCGAGTGGACTTTGTAGACGCGAGCACGAACGAGCGGTGCAAGATCGAGATGGAGGGCGAGTGGCGCATCCGCTCCGCCGTGCTCTGGCTCGAGCGCGTCCACTCGGGCGTGCGCACAGCCGTCGCGAAAGTCTCTCGACCGCCAAATGCACTCAGGAGCGGCTTCATGGTCGAGATCGCGCCAAACGTCGACATTGCGCTCGTGCAGCTCATCTGCGCAGTCGTGGACGACGACCTCAAGCGATTACGTGCGGCAAACAACCGCATCAACAATGGCTACGCAATGTGAAGCAACGCCACTGCATTCGCTACGAGCTCTGTTTGACAAGTTGCTGTTTGGCTCGTCCAAACTATGCTGCGAGTGCACTTTGACGCAGCGAGTGCTCGGTTGCAGCGACGATCGTTGTCAGGTGATGGTGACTGCGCACAGCCACACAGCGTGTATCCAGACAAGACCTGCCTCTCTGTGCTTGCATCGTGGATTCCATTATCACGTCGCAATGACGTCTCGTCGATCGAGAGGGTGGTGCGTGGCAGTGGCGCTTGTGCTTGCACGTGGAGCAGATCCTCCGACTCGACCGACTCGACCGACTCGGCAGCACACAAACCGATACACAAACTCGCAAATGGCTACATGTGTACCCACATGGCTACACTCGCTCGCAAATGGTCAAATGGCTTCACTCACTCGCGCACATGCGTGCTGTTCCTCTCTCACTCTGTCAGACTCTTTGACGACTCGAGACACACGGCAGAGACACCCTTGATCTCAAGCGACTGTAGTCACCTCTCGCACGCTCGAGACCAAAGTTGCCTCGTCACGCTAAAACGATGCACGCATATCCCCGCTGTTGTCGCTGTTGTCGCTGTTGTCGCTGTCCTCCCCGTCCTAGACCATCAACATGATCGCATCAGCATCACGATGTTGGACACCCAGAGTGTCCTACGCATACGTGACGTATGCGTCACTGGCGATGCGCTCGCTCATGAACGGCTTTGATGCACACAAGCAGCATGTGTGTGGAGTTGCGTGGTCTTGAGGCAGCTCTTGAGGAGCAGCTCGCTGCTGCTCAGGACACGACATTCGCGTCTTGGGGTCTAGGAATAGTTGAACCCTGTGGCGGATCTCGTTGGCTCGGAAGTGAACCCCGCAGCTCGCGCGGTTCACTTCCGAGCCAAAACATTCGGCCGCAGGGTTCAACTATTCTGAGCTCGGACGAGACGTGTGTGAAACGGACGCTGTGTGGTAACTGATGATCGTGATGATCATGCTGGCGACTGCTGCTCGCAGGATGTGTCCCTGCGAGTCATTCGCGGTTTTCCTGTCTCTTGCAGACGCGGTCTCGTCGCCTCGTCACCACCGTCGTGCGGTCTCCAGCGCAGTCGTCGGCTCTCTCGCTCTTTCGCTCGCCCGTCTCGACGACGCAGTCTCGCTTGCTCTCTCTCTCTCTCTCACTCGGTAGAGAGGGAGCGCTCTCGAGCACGATGTCTCCGACTGTCGACGACGTCCGAGGGACGCGAACAAGGCGCTGGACGCGCTCGCGCACACGTTGCTCGAGTGGCGTGCTCCTTCTTCTTGTGCTGGCACTCTTCGCTGCCGTGGGGCAAAGCAGTGATGCGTCTTCGCTACTGCGGGGTCCAACGCACGAATTTGACGGCACGCGTGAAGCTCAGTTCACACGCCGCGTACTCGCATACAGTCAGCAAGAGCACGATCAGCAACTTGTTGTCGCACGTCGCCTCTCGACAAACGACACGATGAACGACGCTGTGAACAAGGCGAACAAGATCGGTGCGTCCGTGCGCAAGGCGATCAAGCAGCTTCGAGGCGGCTCGGACAAGTTTTACCGCGACCTCATCACGGCGGTCAAGATCTTGCTCTGCGAAGAGAAGGTCAAAGACACAGGCTCGGCGACGAACCCAAAGAACCGGTACGTCGACGCCAGCGACAGTCTCGCGTACAAGGACGACAAAGGCGACTGCATCCGCATTACGCTCTCCGCTGCGAGCGACGACACGATGCGGACCGAGTACACTGTCAACAAGAAGTGCGAGGTCAAGCCCAACTGCTACTGGACTGCGATCGACACGGCCGTCGACACTGATCGCGTCCCAGTCTACGCACTCGACCAGAGCACGCAGCCTGCAGACGGTGCCATGACGTACGACGACGCCAAGGACAAGGCGATGAAGTGGGCACAGGGTCTCATGATCTTTGTTCTCCCCGGCATCATCCTTGCGGTCCTGAGCTTGCTCACGATGATCTTCTTTCTCATGTGCCGCTGCTGCTGCAACCGCTGCGGCGGCCGATCGCCGAAAGAAGGCGGCTACACGTGCCTGCAGAAGTTCTTACCGGTTCTCTTCTTCCTGCTCTTTGCAATCGGCGTCATCGTCGTCGCTGGCGTGTCACTTCTATACCAGAAGACCGTCACAGCCTCCGTCACCGACATGTTTGACGCGACGTCCGGGACGCTCTCGAACGCGAGCGACTGGATCAACAACATCCAGACGCCTCTCGAGAAGATCCGTGACAAGGTCGTGACGTCCGCCGACTCGGTGAGTGTCCAGCTCGCAGACACAGGCTTCATTGACGACGGCATCAACAGCTTGACGAGCACGCTCGGTGACTTTGAGAAAGGCTCGGCCAATCGGACGCTCCCAAACGGGTGCACCGTGAAGCCGAACTACCCGTACTGCGTTCAGTGCACTGTGTGCACGACGATCAGCACGCAGGTCGCGACGGCACGGAAGCAGATCGAAGAGAACGCTGGACCGGGCGTGGCGGCGCTGAAAGACGTCAAAACGGCGCTCAACTCGAAGCTCGTGGACATCAAAGACACGGTGCGGTCGCAAGTGAACGAGCAGGTCGAGAACACGGACGAGTTCATCGTGACGATCAACGACACGCGCGACAGCGTCAACGACGCGCACGAGACGTACGAGGAGCAGAAGATCGCGCAGCAAACGGGCGTACTTGCACTCTTTGCGCTCGCGCTCGTGGTCATTGCGCTCGGCCTCATTGGCGTGCTCTTTGGGCTCACGCCGCTCAAGTTCCTTGCCAACATCATCCACTTGGCGTACTTCATCGGCTTCATCGCGCTCATCTTGACGTTCCTCGTGAGCGCGATCTTCCTCGCGATCAGCGTCGTGCTCGGCGACGCGTGCGAAGTCACGATGATCTTCACCGAGGACTGGACCGTGCCGCTCGGGGACACGGCAAAGGGTGCGAACGCGTGCTTCCGGAACGAGTCGCTCATTGATGTGCTCGACCTGTCGTCGAGCCTTGACTTTGCGCGCGACGGCGTCAAGTTCCCGGACGCGATCGACACGGACGAGCTCCTGGACTTTTCGAGCCTCGACGCGTTCGCAACGTCGATCCAGGGCGTCGACGCGTCGACGTTCCGACTCGACCAGGCGAGCGTCGACAAGGACATGGCGCTGCTGAACAAGTACACGAAGCAAGCCGACGGGCTCTGCGTCATCGCAGACGGCAACTACAAAGAGACCAACATCCTCGAGCCGTGGACCGCGAACGGTGACGTGCAAGGCTCGAGCGCGAACGGACTCGAGTACATGACTGCGCGATACAAGCAGTACGAGCAGCTCTGTGTCACGCCAGGCGACGGCGAGGACTTTGAGTGCGGGGACGCGAGTGGGAGTACCGTCCCGTGCGCCTTCCAGACGTTCGTGGGCGGCTTGTACACGAAAGTGAGCACGCTCGTGGCGATCAAGGTCGACTCGAGCGCGTTCGTCGCGGAGCTCAAGACGAACATGACCAAGGTCACGACCACGACGGCGACGTTCAAGACCAAGACCAAGAGCCTGAACGACAAGGTGAACGCGATCAAGGACGACCTCGAGAGCAGCCTCATCAAGTACGTCCGCGAGTTCGAGAAGGCGATGTACTGCACGTTCATCAAGGACGGCTTCTTCGAGATCTACTACGCGCTCTGCGGCGACCTCATGCCGGCGTTCACGATGATCTCGCTCATGCTCTTCCTCGCTGGTGTCTTCCTGCTCCCGGTCAACATCTGCCTCATCATCGCGCTCAAGCGCCTCAAGGCGCGCGGCAATGGCAGCCACGTCATGGACAACGAAATGAAGTTCAAGTGACCTAGAGGCACGCAAGGGCCAGCTGCGGCAGCGGCTGCATTTGCATAGCTTATCTATCAACCAGCAGCACACAACACAGCATCGCTTGGTGCGCTCTCTCTCTTCACACATACCTTTCGTCCAGAGCGTCTGCATACTAGCTGCCTCATGATGACCGTCACGTCGGCATCCACACTGCATGAGTCCAGGACACGCCACTCGGACTTGTATTTGCTCTGGCACTTGGCAACAGCCTCCAGGACTTCCGCCAGCTCGGCAATGCAACACGCAACGTGTACAGACTAAGCAAGACCAAGTCATAATTCTCGCTCTCGTCATGACACTGTCATGACGAGAGCTTGGTAGCGACAGCACCACAAAGGTGTGAGTTGCAAGAGCTGAAGGTGTTCCTACTGCTCTTGCACCAGCACACCTTCAGCATGGCACAGAACCGGTGAAATGGCGAGTGCAATCTCAATAACAACCAGATGAGAGAACTATTGTTCATAATGTAACAAATATGTAGTGGTTATTGAACCACACCACCACCAAACCACCGAACACAAAATGAAGGGGAAATAAAAAGTGACTCAAATCAATTTGATTGACCAAAAGGAGACTCGAAACGGATATCATGTGGTGCGAGAAGGAGTGCTCCGTCACCAGCCAATTCAAGCATCGCAATGGCCATCGCCGCTGACCGCACGGCGATCGCCGCTGACCGCACGTCGATCGCCACTCCTGCCGCGACGTTTGTCGTCGTAGGTGCCGCCACACATTTCGCCACTGCCGTTCCTAGCATTGCAATGGCCATCGCCGCTGACCGCACGCCTATTTCCACTTTTGTCGTGGTGGTTACGTTCGCGCGAAACTTAACTATCGCTGAAAAGGCCCCGACAGCTGGCTCAATGCAGCGCCACCTTTTGCTCTCTCCATTGTTCTCCTCGGTCGCGTTCTTTATTACATATTTGTTTTCTTATCCTTCTGCTGCCAGAAGCGCTGCTCAAGCGCAGAATGCAAGTGTACTGTGCAGTCTTAACTGACACACGCAGGGAGTCGTTTTTTTACGGTAATATTGATTACACGAAGAATACGGTCTGTCGTCCTTGTTGCGATCTGCAGCACGAGACTTACAGCGGTCACAAGCGCAATAACAGCCAGAACCTCCAAGCCGTCACTGCTCCTGCCCGAATCGCACTGCATTTTTCGTACCCAATCGGTGGTCGCCGCCACGACGGTGCGTTCCTCCGCGAAGGCGGCCTCATTTCTCATTTCTCAGCTTGATTCACTCGACCACATCATCAACGGCAAGCACGTGTACGGCGATCCAGCGTGTGGCGTAAGCTAGAGTGTCTTCAGCGGTTTCTCTGGTAGGACGCTGATAGAGCATCAGCGGCAATTCAACACGTCTATGAACAGCGCTCGAGTCGCCTTGAAATGCATCTTCTGCTTGCTCAAATCCATTTGGACGTTGACGTCCCCCGCAACAAAAACAAGTTATGTTTGACACCTGTCAGAATGATCGTACAGGTCTGCATGCTCTTGACCAACTACTTCACGTGCAAGAATGGTGGCAACCAAATTCGCCATTTTTGTGAGTGAAACCACCCTCATCGCACGGGTTCTTAGTGTAAGAGTCAATCCAAGCAATCGCTGTGTTGTATGCTGACTACTTGATCTCAATCATCATGTAAAATAGCGCGAGCAGTCGCTCTTGCTCGAGCTAAGCGAGCTATATTCGCTCCTCTATGTCCTCATCGCGCTATTGCTTGCGCTTTCTGCCCTCTTGTTCTTGTTCTTGTTCTTCGGAACGTTTAGCACGCGCATCATGTCTCGCTTGTCCTCGTTCGGCGCGGACCCTTGCGCTCTTTCACCTCCACCATCAACAGTGCACGCAGAGCGGCAAAAGCCACCTCGTCGTCAGTTCTGAGCATCTCCCTATCTCCGCCGCTATGGACATCTTGGACTGGCGTCGTTTCTGCAGTCGCGGCGAGCCGCTTTCGTTCTCGCACATGTGCTTTATTGCGTGCGCACGTACTACTTGTGCAGATTCGTACCTCGCGTTTGGCAAGATGATCGTCGTAGCGTTGGGCGAGGTCGTCAAGTAGTTGTAAGGTGTCTGAGAGCTCTTCCTTCACACCAGATAGCACCTGTGCTCGGCGCTGTAGTGTACGATGCATTGTGAGCAATGAGGAAAATCGATCGTGATCTGCCTTGCCGGCGATGCCGCCACTTGAGAAGGACGCACACGAGCGCACATTGGCAGCGACTGTATCCCACGCATCCATCTCCGCGTCGCGTGGATGCGCAAACGGTGTGTCTGCTGCCACCTGCCGTATAATCACCAAGTCATTTTTCTGCAGTGAACTTGCGTCTACAATTTTGGCTCAAGTGTGAACAGGTGGCTGTTGCGGTTCTGTTGTGCTTGTACGCTCGACGTGTGCACCTGCTGTGCGCACTCGTTGTGTTCGTGAGCTCAGTTGCGAACGCCGAGTTACGTGAGCCTGACACTCTCTCAGCACAACAGGATCCGTATGGACGTGGACAGCCCAAGAAATGATTTGGCACTATTCCAAACACTAGAAAACGCTTCGACGCACTCGATTTTTGTCCAGGTGTGGACTGATGCGAAATCTCTCTTGTATTAGTAAACTTGAAACGCTAATACCTAGATATATACCCTTAATGTATCTATTTATGTCATGTGGAAGGGAATATCAATATACATTTCGCCCTATATGTACCGCAAGCGAATTCACAATATAATCTAATTATAGTGGAAATGCCATTGGCACTTCTTTGGTGCATATATTTTGATGAGAACGCCATACTGAGCATAGGTGTGATAGAAATTCTCGGCCCCAAAGATGTGTTTTAACGTATGCACATACTGCTGTTATCGAATTTGCAATGCATCCAGCACGTGCAAATGAGCACCGATAGTGAGGAAGAGACTGAGGGAGCGGACCCGCGCATGCTGCTCCTGTTTGTAATGATCAGGACACGGCCGACTCGCCTCCATCAGCGGCAGTGTCTACAGTATTCGTACATTGTCCAAGAAGTGTCTTTAGTATTCGCACAGTGTCTGCGCAGTGTCCTTGCAGTGCCCAGCAATATCTGGCATTATGAACGATTTGAACGGCATTTGGACTGGATCACAAGCTTCGCAGGTTAGGTTTCAGCAAGGGGCGGTCAACATAGCTCGCTTTCACAACGAGTAGAGAGAAGCAACGAATATCCACTCAAGTGACTTCATTTTTGCTTTGAGCACTTCGGCAAGTGTGCAATCTTCAACAACTCTCAGCGACAACAACGTTTGATCAAGTGTCAACCTAAACTCAATTGGAGCCCGTTGGAAGGCAAGAAGCGCAACAGGGCTGGCTTCTTAAACCGAAGTCGCGCAAGCGGGCACGCATGGCGAAGCGAGCCGCGGTGCGCAACTGTTTTTTGTGGCATCGTGTGTGTCACGGGAGTGACTTGCTTACACTATAGCAGAGAAAACTTGAGTACAACGTGTCTTTTTTAACTCTGCAGTTTTTTGATTTATTTTTGATGAGAGCTTTCCGCTATATCAGCTTTCCGCTATTTCACGGCATTAACCCCCAGAGAACGGGCATTTTCGTGCACCCTAAGGTAGTATATGCTACGTAGCGACATCTTACAATTTGTATTGGACGCGACTAATTTCAGTCCAGGAATCTTGCAAAATCGAGACACAGATGGTGCAACACTGGCTATAAGCTGAATGAAATTCACGATCAGGCTCGGCAGTATTCATACGTATGTTTAATTATTCTGCAACAGATGTGTGCACGGTCTGGCCTCGTTCGCGTGCACAAGAACAGACACGCAAATGTAGAGAGTTCGTGGGTCTTTGATTTTTAAAAATATGAAAACTCTACAAATCCTAAATGAAGGTTGCTGCCAATAACAGGCCTCATTTTTGTAAAGAGAAGCGGCAACATCGCTCGCGTACGTATGCACAAACGATTTCCGCTGGACACTCTATATTTGTAACTTAGAATGATATTCTGGTGCTGACCGACCTTATATACATTATCTAAGTATGTGCTAAAAATTTGGAACATGTGCAAAACCGCACTAGTTCTATGCTGCACTTTGATTTGTGCGTATGCTGCATATGCGTTCGACATTCTAACACCCAATCGCAGAAAAGATTTACACTGTAGAAAGGCATGCGATGCGACACCAGTCATCCTGCACGTTTTTCCAAGAGGCTGCTTCGGCCGCCGACGCACACATATACTGCGTCGCTGGATCATGCACACGTAGATCGGCGCTGATGGGCAGCCTGCGCAGTAGTACGAACTTGTGCCGGCGCGGTGTGGTGAGTCCTTGAAAATCGCGCACACATTGCACGCGCGTTGCCGCCGCTTTGGCTGGTTGCCATCGCGCCACTCGTCGGTCTGTACTGGCATGTGGCAATCGCGGCTCAACTTGGACGGCACAAACGCCGCTGGAGCCATGTCTGTACACAAGCGGCACAAGTGAGTAAGGGGTCTGTCCAAACTCCGTTCACGCACATGACGGCGCGTTGCTCACCTGTGCCAAATGTATTGCCATCACTCATGCCGTCCTCTTGGAGCTGGATCAACTCGATATGCAAACGCTTCATGAACTGCACGTGGCTGATTGGCGTCGTCTTGCTCTTGGCATGGTACTCTTTGTGGACGATGTACGCGTTCAGAAGAGCGAGATCCACGAGCCGGAGGAACAACGACTTGTAATACTGGCGGTACACGATCGCGCTTTGCAGCGAGTATCGCTGGAGTCGTAGTTGATCGTGGATGTCGACGTCGTCCATAATCTTGTGGTAGTCTTTGACGACACGTGGACATGCGACTTCGGTCTGAACGCTATGCTCGCGACGAACCGTGCGGTCGATCGCAGTGTTGACGCCGACGCAGAGAAAGTGGACCGGCTTGTTATCCCACCACGAGATGGCACACATGTGTGGCACTGCAGTGGACTTCGCCATTTGAACGATCCGCGCACTTCATCTCCATCTCGTAGAGCTCGATGGCAAGAAAAACCGACGTGTAGAAGCGGTCGATTGCAACGAGTCACATCGGGCGTGGTGTGTGGCCGGCGTTCAGGTAGTCGTGCCCGAAGATGGCACGCAAGTTGCGGATGACAGCTACCGTACCCGTTTTGTTGTCAGTACTGACGGACTCGGCAAGATGCTGCTTCTTTCCACAGTACACCTCAAACCTTGCATTCAGTATAACAACGACAGATGAGTGTGAGCAAGATTGCAATGATTAGCATAAGGAATCGGTCGAGCCAAAAAATACCTGATGCAGTACACCAATCGTGCACTACACAACATGAAGAGCTTCGAGCCCCACTTGTGGGGCTTGTCTTTCATGTAGACACGAGTGGGGTCGAACGTCGAGCGCGATGGAAGCATTGTCGAAAGAAAGCTCGGCATGTGCGACGTAACCGAGCTGAAACGTCTGCTGAAAAACGTGCACGACTTCCCTGATCTTCCATGCGCGATCGGTCTTGGCGCGCGGATCGTTGTTGCGGTTGAAGTGCGTGTTGCGGGAGATGTTGGCGAAGCGGTGGCGACTCATGAACTTGCACCAATTGCCACGTGAGATCGCGTCCTCGTCGACGGTCTTCCGATGGTGCGCAAACATTCCGCGGTTTGGCGCGATCGTGTGCGCGATCAGCAGCCCAATGTACACGCACAACTCCTGTGGCGTGATCGTCTTCATTGCGGCGAGTTCTTGTCTGAAGTCTTGCTTCGTCTTTGCTGGCGTGTCAGGAGATGCACGTCACCGCTTCTTGTACTTGGCGAAGCGCTCGTTCGCGCGCGACACAAGCATGTCGCGATGGTACTGGTTCGACTCGCCCGCGATGTGACGCCACAGCGAGAACGGCATAAAGAAGAAGAACAGAGCCAGCTGTGAGTCTCCGTTTGGTGACGGACCAGCGTATCCGGTTCGCAAGTTCGGACAGCCAGGATGGCTTGGGACGGGTTCGAACGGTTGCTGCAGGTAGTCGTCTACGTCTGGTTGCTCGACAATACCCCATCCCGAGGTCGCAATCTTGCGCAGCGCTTGGTCATTGATCTGCAGGCGAACGTCCGGAAGCACGACCGCTGGGACATACGTCGGTCCGTCGTCGTGACGTCCAGCATCTTCAACACGTTTGTCAACGTTGTCTGCAGCATCTCGAGCTCGTCGCCTGAGTCTAGCGTGATGAAGTCGTCCGGATTGTCGCCCGAGTCGTACTAGTTCAAGTCGTCATCGATGTCGCTCGCTCTCCCTTTTGATTGTGCAGTTACAACAGCGTGCGAACCTGCACAAAACGCACAGACATTCAGCATAAACATTCAGCATAGTGTCGACACGACTTGGTGGTATGCTACATATAATACTGCGCACGTACGACGCGATCTGCGGCAACTGACTCTGTCGGCGCTGTCGTTTGCTGAGTCACTTGCGACCTCTTCCGCCTCTTGTCGGTTGTTGACGGTCGACGTTTGAGTTCCGCGGTCGTTACGTGCGACGGGAGCTGTTCCCCTCTCTTTTCCGCATCACTTGCAGAGCTTTTGCTCACGTTGTCGTTGCCGGCGGCGTTCTTACTCGCGTCACCGTCGCTCATGTCGTCATCGCTCGCTTCATCCTCGCTCCCGTCATCGTTGCTGGCATCGCCATCGCTCCCGTTTTCCTCGCTCGCTACTCGAGCAACTGGAACAGAAGCCGCTGTACTGCGCGGACTGCTGCGTGTTGCGACGCACATGGAGCTGCGAGTGATCCGCGTGGCTTGAGCGCTGCTGAATGAGTGTGCCATCGGCGACGCCGTCGGTGCTGCCAGCAATCGTTCAGAGCGCGTGCTTCTTTCCGCATTCGGGTTCGATACCATGTTTGACACAGTCATCAACAAGTGCGCACGATGTAGGTTAGGGATTGACAGCATGCATGCCGTGCAATACTGATCAAGCGTACCTCCTGCCACGTAGTCGATCACTGCTTGCTCGCCGAGCAGATAATTCACGTCCTCCACACCATTTGTTGTACAGCCAAGGCGAATGTACGCGACGCGCACCTCAGTGCTTGTCGCGCTCGGTCCCTTGACACATATTCCTTTGAGCTTAAGCTTGCGTCATGCGTTCAAGTACGCATGATCGACGGGCATGCTTCCGGCCGCGGCAAATCTGCAAACGATCAAGCGTTTTGAATGATGGGTGCTGGCACGGATAATACCCGTCATTGCGTGTTACTAGTAATTACACCAACCCTGTCTTCGGACATACAAAATTGGATATGCCAAACTCGCCTGAATGATGCACCGTGGCTCAGCAAAATAATCAAGTTGAATCCTCTCATCTTTGATCAAGTGACGTTCATTCTTCAAATCACTCTGCAAATCGATAATCTCTATTTTTGAAAAAATGACCGCCTTTCTGTCAAAGTTGTACAGTGCATAGTTGGGTGAGTGACCAGACTATGTTCGCAAAATCGATGACTTAATGTTTTATTGAAGAAACACATTGGTATTCAAGCATATTTTTGCCTAGGTCAAAAATATTCTACATAAGCGCGTCAGTGACAGGGATAAAGATGAATATATTCTACATCCGATCTCTGGGGGTTAATCAAAACCAGGGCGAACAAAATATGAGTCCCCTCGAACGTGATCCCTCGCTAAATAGCACCTCTTGAAAAGAGTATGTATGAGTGAAGGTCCACTACTCGCACCTAGTGGTATGTGAACGGCTACCCCGATCCATTGCGCCAATAATGCGCGCATCCTTGCTCAATCTGTTCCCCAAGCACGTCAAGGTCGCCTATTGTTTGAGCGCCACTCAGGCGCCAGCAAAAGATAGCGGAACAGCGAGGATCGCGTACTTGACGAGCTCGACCTCGACGAGGTTGATAGTGAAGAAGAGTAGAGCGCAGGCCCTGACCTCCTAGTTTCCGATGTCACCAAGTCAGTCGATCGAAGATACGGGCAGCGAGTAGGGCGACATCGCGAGCGTTTCGTGGCCAGCAAGTGCCGTGCATATCGCTCACACAGAGAACCCAGACGGGCTCATTGTGCCAGACTTGGGTCTGTAGATTGGTACGGCTGCGCCCTACGGTGGCACATGAGACAATGTGCGAACGCGTCAGCGGGTTGACTCTGTGTCTCGAACATCTGCTGCGCCGGCCAGCACTGCAGCAATCGACTGATTGACCTATCGAACGTTCAACTCAAGATCGGTTCGTCATGGACTTGGTCTGTTTGTGGCGCTGTTGGTTCTGAACGCTACTCTAATCAGCGAATACTTAGTACTCGCGGCTTCGACTACGCAAACGATCCGTGGCAAAGGTGAGCGTATGCGGTCAAGCTGCTCTCGAAGTAGTCGCGCCAAGAGCAGCTGCTCATCGACGCCAAGAAACCTAGCGAGCTGATGTGCTTCGCCAACGACAGCTGCGACGAAACTGTCGTTTCTTCATTAAGTTATGATCCGAACTACACTCGAGAAGGTCGTCAAATTTGACGGCAGCAACTACCCGCTGTGGGGGCATAATATGAAGATGATCCTGCAGTCGCGCGGTCTGTGCGGGGAAGTGCAACGCGACCTCAGGCGACCGAACTGCCGAGCAGTTGGACAGCACTGAGTCCCAATACGGGGTCTTGAGGAAGCTTGGACTCCAGCGCGAAGGGACTCACACGATGTGAGCCGATCGCCTGTGCGTGGAGGGTGTCTTGGTTCCGAGAGGACGGCCGGAGAGAAGGGAGGAAGGCGACTTGCTTGGAAGAAGGTAAATTTGCAACTGACCTAGAATGCACTGATGGTTCCTGCCGCGGACTGCCGCTGTCGGCAGCCGCGCTGTCTTGCTGTCCTAAAACATCCCAATGGCGCCTAGAGGTTATGTGATCAAAACCTCACTCCTACTGACATGCACCTACTTTCATATACAAAGCCTTGGATGCATCCGAGGTTCAACCCACGGACGTTGAGCTTGAAGTCCGGAGAGAACATTCTCGAACATTCTCGAACCCGTGATTGGCTCACGCCTCTCACTTGAACCTTGGTGTCGCGTCGACACGCGTCACAGGTCCGGTCCACTGAGACTCGGTGTCGCGTCGCCACGCGTCACCTATCCAGTTCCCCAAGAGCAGGAACCATCATTCCGCATGATTACTCCTTTGGGTGATTACACCCGCAGGTCCATGCCGGAATGGTGATGATGTCATCCATGACATCATCATGTGCCTGAATGTTGGTTCCTCACCAACATTCCTGAGGCACCCAGTTGGTGTGGTCCACACAACTGTTCCCATGTAACGGCCAATGTAGGCCCGTTACATCACCTCCCCCTTAAAGTTTGACTCCGTCGAGCCAAAAGGTTTGTTCTAGGTTCATCTCATTCGAGATAGTCCTGGAGCATTCTCGAAGGTTCTCGAATATACTCGAGCCTTCGAGATCCTCGATGATTACGCCGAAATGGCACCCCGTGACCGATGATTACGCTCTTGATTGCGTCATCACATGTCTCACTGCAAAGTGGACAGATTCACACGCTCGGCATCGCCATGCGCCGCGAGCAAGTCGGCATTCGCCTCATTCGGCAATTTGCCACCGACTTGACAAGCGCTCGACAAAAACCCGCGAGGGGGAACGTCCCAAGCCGGTAGCATCGTGATCCCTGACCCGCGTACCCCACACTCCGTGGGACAGTTCCAAACAAGTGGGCGGTGGACAGGTAAACCACGAGGCTGCTGCCGGAAGTGCACGGTGAACCGTGTCCGGGGCGTTCCAGTCCAACGTGCACAGTCACTCGGAGCTGGCCAACTGCCAGACTGACGCTGTCAGCTTTGGTCGGAGTGGATTCCTTTTCCCTCCGTTGCTGCGAGCCGTTCCTTGCCGCTATGAAGCGCGCAAGCGAACTGGACTCCAGCCATTCTGCCAAGAAGAAGTCGGGTGCGGTGCTCTTCGACACCTCGGGGATCATTCATCCTGGAGGTGACGTTGAGTTCTACCGCAACTGCTTCTTCGCCTGGCGTCGGGTCAACCATTGTGACAACCCGACCCAGTCGCTGGCCGCGAAGACCAACTCTTGGCGAACGTTTGTCCGTCTCAAGAACGAGAGCAAGATCGACTCCCTTCTTGCGAAGGCGAGGCTTGACTCTCATCGGAGTTCGGATGCACGCCGATCCTCCGATCGTCGTAGCTCGAGTCGCACCGAGTCTACGGACGGTTCGCGTACTCGCGAACGATATCTGGGACATCAGCCGCGAGGCTCTCGCGACGCTCCCAGGTATCCACGCTCGGCGGATACCCCCGCCAGCGCACACGGAAGAAGCGAGTCGGTCGCATCTTCCCGCGCCTTGACCGTGTCTTATCATCCCGATGACCCACGATTGACTCCACCAGTCACCGACGATCTCCATGAGAGTCAATCATCGGAGGTGGGGCTGAACGCCACGACGATCGAGCGGCTCTGGAAGTGGAAGAGCGCTCATCGTCACCAGATCGCAGATCTTTCCCAGCACTGCTCCGATCTGACGGCGCGTTGCGAGTCTCTTGAGGCTCGTTGCGGTGCCCTCGAGGATCGCCTCGAGTTGACGGCTTCCGCACCTCATGTTGAGACCGCCCTGTAGCCTCTCCGCTCGGACGTGCGGGAGCTGCAGCAGCGAGAGAAGGAGCGGGACTCGAAGCAGTCTCGCCTTCTCGTCGCTGTCGACGACGCGGGCTCGGTTCTCTCCAGGCTCCGCGGTGACCTCGAGGCTCGTCTCGTTGCGCTTGAGTCGGTGAAGGAACAGTCGTTCGACGTTCTTCAGCGTTTCTACGCCGAGAGCCAGCTCCAGACGACCGAGATGGCACGTATTCGGGAGCAGATCGACGCACTTCAGCATGACCTCGAGCGTCTTCGTCGTCTTCGTTAGGATCCGCAGATCCGCTCGGGTAGTATGGCTTCAGTCTGCCCACGTAGAACGTTGGGTGAAGACGCATACTCGTCGGGATGTCTAACTTGTAGGCATCGCCAAAGCACTTCAGAATCTTGAACGGTCCGACGAACCTTGACAAGAGCTACTTGCTCCCCAGGTTGGACACTGCATGTTCAGGCAGATCCGTAGCATTGAGCAATACTAGGTCTCCTTTCTTGAACTTGTGCATGTTCCGTCTTCCGTGCTTGTCCGCTTGCTCTTTCTGCTGGTCCTAGGCGAGAGCAAGGGCGTCGCGCACAAATCTCACGATTGCTTGTCGTTTGTCGACGAAGCTGAGAATTTGGCTCTTGTCGCGCCTCGACAGCTTGGACCTCGGTACCAAAGCTTCGAAGTTGGCGCTTATCCCACTCGCATGGTTCAACTCCGCTTCAGCAGGAGTTCCTCCCCCACTCAGAGTAGATCCAACCCATGACAGGGTAGCCGGTACTCGAGGATGGAACCCGCTGTTGCCGTAGAATGGAGAGTAGCCCGTCGACGCGTGCGTTGAGTTGTTGATCGAGAACTCAACAAGAGGGAGGAAGTCACTGCACTCTTTGAAGGAGGTTGCGTCGCTCCGCAACATGTCCTCCAGCACGCGATTGACTCGCTCGGTCTGACCATCCGTCTCTGGGTGCGCAGCCGTCGACATCGACAGCTTTGTTCCCAAGCGCTCAAAGACTGTGCGCCACAAGACGGAGGTGAATCAAGGATCGCGATCACTCACGATCTCTTCAGGCAAACCATGAAGCCGGAACACCGTGTCCACAAAGACATGGGCGGTTCCTTCGGCATCGATGGTATCACGAACGGCTGTCAAGTGGACCGTCTTGCTGAATCGGTCCACGATGACGAGGATGCCAGTTCGCCCTTGCGAGTCTGTCGGAAGTCCGAAGACAAAGTCCATGCTCACGGACTTCCAACAGTCGGTTGGGACAGGTAGTGACCGCAGCGGAGCCTGAGCCGAGCTCGAAGGCTTCACGCGTTGGCACACCTCTCATCTACGGACGCACTTGCGTACCCACTTGTACATGTGCGGCCAGTAGTAGTCTCGAGAAAGACCCAGGAACGTCTTCTTTCGACACATGTGGCCTCCAGAGAGGCTGTCGTGGTAGTCGAACAGCAGCCGATGCCTTAGCTCCTCGTCGTTTGGCACGACGATTCGCATCTGGTCACCGTCCTCCACTCTGTGGTACAGGATTCCGTCTCGGACGGATATCCTGCGGACCCTTGACCGTGCCTTGAACGAGAGCTTCGCCAGCTTGTCGTCCTTCGGGTCTTCCAGGTAGTGCATGAGCTCCTTGCACTCCTTGCCGTCGTTGTACGCGCGCTTGATGTCGTCCACGACACTGGAACTTGCGCGCACCGCGATCGTGTTCGCGGTCTCGCTTTCACTTGGACAGCTTCTGCATCCTGCACTTGAAGCGTCCTCGCTCGACTTGGGGTCGTAGTCGGGCCGCCTTGAAAGCGCGTCGGCCAGTATGTTCGTACTGCTGGGCTTGTAGTGTACAACGAAGTTGTACTCCGCAACGAAGGAGATCCACCTTGCCATCCGTTGCGAGAGGTGCGGGGTTTTTACCGCTGTCCTCAGCGAAGCGAGATCAGTGTAGATCACGAATCGCACTTCACCCAGAAGGTGAACCCGGAACTTGACAAGAGCGTACTTCATCGCGAGTAGCTCCTTGTCGTGAACTGGGTAGTTCCATTCCGCCGGCTTGAGCTGTCTCGACTGGTACGAGACCACCCGCTCATGCCCTTGCGCATCGTGTTGCATCAGAGCGCAACCGATCGCGTAGTCGCTCGCGTCGCACGCGACGTGAAACGGCTTCGAGGCGTCAGGGAGTGCGAGCACTGGGGCTACCTGCAAACTCCGCTTGACCCTGCCGAACGCATCCTGCCGTTCGACACACTTCCACTCGGCGTCCTTCTTGAGCAGAAGTGTCATCGGCCGAACCATCTCCGCGTAGTTCCGCGTGTACTTGTGGAGATAGTTGGCGAGACCCAGCCACTGGCGTAGCTGCTTGACGTTGGACGGCACCGGCCAGTCCGTGATCGCCTAGATCTTTTCTTGATCAGCACGGACGCCGATCTTGCCGACGAAGCAACCGAGGGCGGGGATCTCTGGCGAGACGAAGATGCACTTCTTCAGGTTCGCGTAGAGCTTGTTTTCCCGCATCTCTTCAAACAGCCGTCGAAGATGCTGGAGGTGAACCTCCACGTCCGTCTGGTTACCAGACGCCTTGCTGTGGACAAAGATGTCATCAAAATAGCTTGGAGCGAAGTCTCGCAAGGGTAGAAGAATGTTGGTCACCATGCAATTGAACGTCGCAGGTGCATTCTTGAGACCTTGGAGCATCACAAGCTATTCCCACAGCATTCCACTGGGTGTTGACACCGCAGTGAGGGGCACGTCTTCCTCCCGCATCCTGATCTGATAGAACCCGTCCATCAGATCCAGGGTGCTGAAGATCGTGCTCCCGACCATACCGTCCAGGATCATGTCCTGTCGTGGCACGGGGGTCTGGGCAGGAATGGTGGCATCGTTCAGCTTGTTGAAAGCGTGAACTATCCTCCAACCTCCCGTCGCCTTCTTCACGCAGAAGGTCGGGCTGCAATGCGGAGACTTGCTCTTACGCACATGACCAGCTTTCCGACGCTTCTCGAAGAACTCGTCGATTGCCTCGACTTGTTTCTTCGGCAGTGGCCACTGCCGAGTGACACAGCACATGGTGCCCGGAGCCAAGTCGATTTCGTGGTGCACGCCTCGGTCAGGCGGCAGCTCTTCCGGAACCGCGTCTGGGAAGACATCCTTGAACTCTTGAGCAAGCTCATACACCGGATTTCCCTTGAGCGCTTCCCACGACTGAGCCTCGAACCACTCAGCGCGTGTCTTGTCGTCCAGGACCTCGATGTCCATGTTCGACGACGTCTTGATCTCTTCCAGATCGGCCGAAGCAACGATCAAGCATACTTGGACGATCTCACCAGCCTGGAGATCTGCGAGGAACTTCTTCTCGCTCATTTCTTCCAGAGAGAGCAGCCTCGACAGCGAGCTCGGGGGATCTTGAACCTTGTACCCGCGCATGCCCCGCGCGTTCCCCGATGCGCCGTACGTCATTGCTTGGACGTACCGCTCGCTCTCTGCATCATCGCGCATGACGCAGCCCTCGTCGATGATCTTGTTCGGCGCATTCGTGCCTTGTTCAGGGACACGCGTCGCGCTCGAACCTTGATCGCCCGGCGTATCCCGACGGCTGATTTGAACAGGTTCAACCACCGAGACTTCCTCCTTCTTCGGATGAAGATTCACGACTTGATCTTGAACGCGCTCTTCAATGCTGGACCCAAGAGATTCGTCAGAAGTGCGTGTGGGGCCATCGCACGCCACTTGCGCTTGAGCAGAATCCTCTACTTCTTCAACCGAAGTGGAAACCCAGGAGACTTGCTCCTCGTCCGCAGATTCCCACCGCACAGAGTTCGATCCTTGAACTCTGATCCGACGCAGTTCCCAGAGAACTTGGGTTGATAGCGAATCAACGACGGCATCCCAAGTATGATGTCATATTTGTCGTCCAGGTCGAGGAGGATGAACTCATCCTCGCCTTCGTACACGTCACTGGTAAACCGAAGCGAAACGATTCGCTTGGCTTGTTCGATTGCCGATCCATCAGCAAAACGAACGACCATCTTGCCACGGACGTTCACTTCCAGAGCAAAGTCCTTGCTCCGCAGAAGAGCGTCTGCCCGAACAAAGGTGTTCGTCGCCCCACTGTCGACAAGCGCGCGCAAAGGAACCGAAGTTCGATCCACATTCACGTTCAGAACGATCAGCTTGGATCCGCGGCTGTCAGACTTCTTCGTCTTGATCTTGGTGGTCCTTGTCCGTGCGTCGACCCGCACGCTGGGGCCGCTGCTCTGCGAGTCCACCTTGTTCGCAGAACACGTCTCGCGGCCAGTAGGAGGCCCCGCCCCTACTGTCCGTAGCCGTTTTTCGCTGGCTCACTCTGCCCACCAGGCCGTCGCTGGCTCGAGTTGCTGGGGCGAGAGTACGTCGCGGGCGTCTTCTGGTCCATTCCCACGCGACAACCCTTCTTCATGTGGCCCATCTTGCCACAGCGGAAACACTTGACGTTCGCGCTTGAGCGTTGGTTGCCACCCGAGTCTTGCGACACTGCAGACAGGTCCATCGGCTCTGGGCCGTTGTACACCGGACGCTGGAACTGCATCAGTCGCCGTGGCTGCCGGAACGTCGCACTGCCGACTCGCCTCTGACGCAGGCTGAAGTCCTCCTGGAGCACCAAGCTGATCGCGTCTTCCATTGTCGCAGGATACTCGCGAAACAGCTGCGTCTTGATCGGACCGTCGTTCAGACCCTTCATGAACGTCACGACCCTTGTGGCCTCCTCGATCGGGTCGCTCACGACACTCGATGCGAGGTAGCGCGCACATTGCACGTAGCTGTGCAGGTCTGATCGCCCCTGGCGCAGGTCCAGGAACTCAGCTCGCGCTCGAAACTCACACTTGGGTGGTTCGAAGGCTTGCTTGAGGTCGAACTTGAAGTGGTCGGACGTTGAAAAGCAGTTGGCATCAGCCATCCGCTTACCGAACACCCACGTCTTCGCGCATCCCGCGAGCTTCGACATCGCGAAAGCGACTTGCTGACTTGTGTTCGTCAGCTGACGAGCCTCGATCGCCGCCTCAAGCTCGACGAACCAGCGCAGAAGCGGTTCGCTCTCGCCGCCCCGATACGGCGAGATGTCGAGCTTGAGCGGGGGAACCCAGCGCGGAGCAGAAGGAGTTGCCGGCTGGGTACGCGCATGCATCAGCTCACGATGCAGGAAGCGCACCGCAGCCTTCTTCTGCTCTTCCGGCGAGAAAGTAGTCAGGATCATGCCGACACTGTCCTCGCCGATCGACTCGACCATCCGAGCGAACGCCGACCACTCTTCATCCACCAGATAAAGGTAGTTGTTCCGGTCGAGCATCGTCTTCCCGATCGATGCACTCGACATCTTGGCGCTTGTCTTGAAGGAGTTGGAAGGACTCTTTGAAGTGCTACCAGGAGTAACGGGACCTCAGGCGACCGAACTGCCGAGCAGTTGGACAGCACTGAGTCCCAATACGGGGTCTTGAGGAAGCTTGGACTCCAGCGCGAAGGGACTCACACGATGTGAGCCGATCGCCTGTGCGTGGAGGGTGTCTTGGTTCCGAGAGGACGGCCGGAGAGAAGGGAGGAAGGCGACTTGCTTGGAAGAAGGTAAATTTGCAACTGACCTAGAATGCACTGATGGTTCCTGCCGCGGACTGCCGCTGTCGGCAGCCGCGCTGTCTTGCTGTCCTAAAACATCCCAATGGCGCCTAGAGGTTATGTGATCAAAACCTCACTCCTACTGACATGCACCTACTTTCATATACAAAGCCTTGGATGCATCCGAGGTTCAACCCACGGACGTTGAGCTTGAAGTCCGGAGAGAACATTCTCGAACATTCTCGAACCCGTGATTGGCTCACGCCTCTCACTTGAACCTTGGTGTCGCGTCGACACGCGTCACAGGTCCGGTCCACTGAGACTCGGTGTCGCGTCGCCACGCGTCACCTATCCAGTTCCCCAAGAGCAGGAACCATCATTCCGCATGATTACTCCTTTGGGTGATTACACCCGCAGGTCCATGCCGGAATGGTGATGATGTCATCCATGACATCATCATGTGCCTGAATGTTGGTTCCTCACCAACATTCCTGAGGCACCCAGTTGGTGTGGTCCACACAACTGTTCCCATGTAACGGCCAATGTAGGCCCGTTACAGCAAGTGAATGGTACCTCGCCGCTCTCTCCCATATGGAGCAAGTACTCGCGGCGGTTGTGCTCATCATGACCGACGCTCAAGTTCTCCATGTGGTTGCGACGACATTGGTGGTCGAGGCATGGGTGGTGATAGCGCGAATGAACAAGTCGCACAACATGGCGAGCCGCATGTGGATCAAGGAAAATTTCGCGACGTTCCGATACACGGCCGCAACAACGGAGAAGCACTTCGAGGGGCTCAGCGCGCTAGTACTGCAGATGAGCAGTGCTGGTTGCCGTCCGGATGAAGACGACGTCTGCGCGGTGCTTATGCGCAGCTTGCTTTCGCCGTTCACGTTCTGATGTAGGCGATCCGTATGAGCGTCAGCAAGTTCACGAACGGAGACGTGTTAAGAAGGGTATTAACTGAAGTCAACCGGTAGAAAAACTAAGGCCGCATCAAAGGAGAAACTGGTATTCTCGCTAGATAGGGAAAGGAATGATGGTAAGACAAAGGTATTCGACAAGCATCGATCCAGTGCTACCATTGTGGCAAACGTGGCTACTTCAAGCGCGAGTGTCAGAACGCAGAATGTGGCGTTTCATGTAATTTACACTCATGAGGCGTATGACTTGGGTGGGTGGTCGACTGAGAGCGTCGAACCATATGTGCGCATTGCAAGGTGCATTCCAAGACTACCACACTAACGTTGTTGGTCTCGCCGTTTTGATTGCTAGGTCCGGGGTTATTCTACAAGTTCTCAGCCATTACACAGTGGTGCTGCGTTTGAGCGTCGGCCCACGTACTGTGTATGCGCGCATTAAAAACGCCTTGTGCGTCGAGGACTAAAGCCGCAACTTGTTACTTGTGTTCGATTCCTGCCGTGCTGTCCAAGGCGATGTGAGTCAATATGGACAGCAACGGTTGAGAGATCGTGTACAACGGCGCAGTGGTCGGAAGTGTAACGGGGTCGCCGTACACGTACCGCTAGGTACGACTATCGGACCTTCACTCATGCATATTCGTTTTAGGAGGTGGCTTTATTGGCGAGGGATTTCTTTTGAGAGGTGGTACAATTAGAATGCGCCCATCATTTGAGTGGCTCTCAGTACTACCGTACATTAGCGGGAAGCACTCATTAAAACCAAATCAAATACCTCAGTGTAGAATATCGCACATTACACTCAACATTCCTCTGCTAAAGTGTAAGCAAGTTACTCCCGTGACACCTGCTCACACTTCGTCGTCTATCCAACAATTATGAACGTCCAGCCAAAAGAGAGCGACAACGGGTCGCCGCTGCCGTACGGCGACTTTCAGGACCTCACTCGGTATGAGTGGGAGGCGTTGCGCCGCCTGTCAAGTACGGCCGGCATCTCCGTCGCAGCAGCGATGCTCACTGCGACGCCCAAGCACAACAACGTAACGCAATCCAAGTATTCATGGCGCGCGAGCACGCCGACGCGAGTCGGCGAACATCAACTCCTGCGTCGCCCAGACTCGACGCGGTCAAGCTCGATGTCTCCAACTACAGCGGCGAAGGCACCAAGCGCTTGCACCAGCCCGTTGGTTGTGCGAGGTTGACACCTTAATCCAAGCGCGTCAACTGTCTGGCGAGTACGCTAGCACCCACTTCTTGTTGACTTGCAAGCCGCAGGCCACCCTCGAAGAGGCGTTCACGATCGCTTTTCGAGAAGACTACAGCGTCCACGTATCTCATCACCAAATGTCGTTCTATCAGTACGAGAACGAGCCGAAGCCTATGCAGATCGACGCCATCGTGCAGTCGTCCCCGCCGCAGAGTGGACGCGGTAGTCCAGCGGACGCCATCTCCGTCCGCTGTTGCAACACCATGGACAAGGTGATCAACTGCTTCGGCCTCCGCAAAATCGACCACTGGACAGCGGTGTGTCGCGATCTGACACCCGTTCTCGCTTCCATCGAAGACGCCATTGAGTCGAGCGCCTCCGGTCAGCTAAAAATACGAGAGACGCCAGTACGTGCGGGGGAGCTCTACTGATCGTGCTGCAAGAAACGTTGGTTTCGGTGGCAAATTGTATCCCTAGCAACTCTACGCTTCGTGTGCAACTCAACGCCACTACCTACTAGCAGCGACTTGCGGTTGATACTATTCAGTCTGCACGTTGAAGACGCCTACTGACCATTGCGCGCATTGCTCTACTGGAGAGCGACGAACAACTTCGTGCGCACTGGGTCAACCTCGCTGCTGTCCTCGCGAGCGCGCGTTTGCGATCTCCCAAGCTAAACGATCATTAGGTTTGATGACGGTCTTCACTGATCGCTTTCTCGGCGATCGTTGTTGTTGGGTAGCAGTTCGACGGCTTAAAAGGCCACTACGAGTTTTTTTATCGTGGAGCTCAGACGCGCGTTTGCCTGCATCTCCGCCGTGATATGGCTTGTTTGACTTCGTTCTGATGTCGAATGACTTAACTGCACTGTTAAGCTAAGCGACATCGACGTCGACGCGATGTTCACTATGTTACAACCGAGCAACTGGCCGCACGTCGCAGTCTTGGATCCCGCGTCTGCCTGTCTCACGTACCACGAAGATAGCGATGTCTCTTCGTGTATCTCGTGCTACAACGCCTTGTGCACTCCCTGGCCGACAGCGGCTCCCGAGCGGTACTGAATCGCCCTGTCAGTCGATTACGTTGAGCAAAAGTCGACAGTCCAAGCGTGCACAAGCTTCAACGCACGCGCATGGGACTCCTGAATGTGCTCGAGCAGCTGCTTGCACGACGGTGCAGTTTGTTTTGCAGCAGCGGGACGGTGGTCGCCGCCGGGCTGAACAGATGGAGATACAACACGTCGACTAAACCGTCGGCACAGATAAGAAGACATGGCCGTCTGCAGCTCCCTCGTCGGTCGTCGACACTATTAGCGTGATCGACATGACAGGCCATGGTCCAACACACCACTCAGAGAAGGTTGTAAGCCCTCCGAGTAATGCTTTGACCATCACGGAGCTGCAGAAAATGTCATGGAAGAAGATGCTGCGCAAGATCAAGTGCGGCAAGATCGAACAACTCAGCACGATCGCGAACGAGCGTCCCGAAGGAGCCATGCCGAAGTCGGCACGGGAAGAGCTATCTGCTGCGCAGACGTGTGATAAGCTCGCAACCCGCAACCCGATCCTCGAGCTCGCGCGGTAATGTCCCAACCAGCTCCCCTTGGCGCTGCCAGCGACCTCAATGTCCGCGAAGAGATCGACCTCGCTCCAGGCACGAGTAATGCGTCCCGCAGCAGTGGCCACTGCCGTGTGACCAAGTCGAAATGATCGACGAATTCTTCGAAGGACGCCGCGCGTCAGGACCCATGCGCGAGTGCAATTTGCCGCACTCGAGCCCCACGTTTTGCGTCAAGAAAGCAACAGACGGCTGGAGAGTCGTTTTTGCATTGAACAAACTCAACGACGCGACAATCCCAGTACAGACGCCAATTCCGGTTGAAGGACATAGCGCTCGATACCTTGACATGCAGCACGATCTTTAGCGACATCGCCTTGACTGACAGTTTCTTCCAGGTCCTCATGCGCGAAGCCGACGTCCCGCTGGCGGCAGTCCGTGCCCTCAGCGGCATGCTTTGGAATGGGTCGCGATGTCGCAAGGTCCGAAGATCGCCCTCTGCGCGACTTCGCGCCAAGCTATTTTGACGACATTTTCGTGCACACTTGGGCTACAGACCAACTGACCGAAGTCAAATCCTACCTACGACTTCGTAGCGGTGCGCGAGCACAAGGTGTATGCGAATCAGAAGAAGTGTATTTCTGCGCGCCGGAGATCTCGGTCCTCGGCAGCAATGCGAGTGCTGAGGGTGTGCGCGCCGATCCAGAGAAGGTGTCCGCAATCGTCTCCTGGCGGGAACCGCGCAGCCACAAGAAAGAGTTGGTAGTGGCTTGGTCTCGCCAACTACCTGCATCATTACGCGAAGGACTTTGCAGCAACGATCTACCCGCTCTCGCAGCTCCTCAAGAAGGATGCACTCTTGGTGTGGCGCCTAGAATACCCGGCGATATTCGACAAAGTCAAGCGACACCTCGCCAGCGCGCCTGTGCTCGCACTGGCAAACCACGACAAGGCATTCCACGTCGTGTGTGATGCGAGCGACTTTGCGGTCGTCTATACACTCATGCTGCTTGATGCCAACGGGCGCGTGCGTGTTATCAGCTACCAGTCGCATCGCTCAAGGCTGCTGAGCGCAACTACCCAGTCCACAAGAATGAGCTTCTCGCGATGCAGTACGCGTTCGTGAAGTTTCGCGTTGACCTTCTCAGCGAGTGGACGTTTGTTGTGTTCACGGATCACGCATCGTTGCGCACTTTGACAAAGTCGCCGCATCTCAGACAGCGGATGGCGCGCTGGCTGTCGTTCTTCTCCGAGTACAACTCGTCGTGCATTACAAGCCAGGCGCGACCAACACCATCGCCGACGCTCTCGCGCCGACCAGACTACGATCCGCGACCAGAAACGACTCGGCACCTCGTCGACGCCGACGAGGAATACGACGAGTGTGCGGCGTGCGTCGCGCAAGGCATCAACTCGACGACCGTCGTCAGTAGTCCGCTGCGTGAGCTGATCGCAGCGGCGTACAATGCTGATCCGCGATGCTCCGCGTTGGTCACGTACCTCAAGTCTCCGTCTGAGAAGGCGTTGAGCGCGCTTCCTCCGATGTCCCGGTCGCAGGTCAAGCGCTACTTTGTCGAGAACGACCTGCTCTACTACCAGATCGACGGCCACGATGCGTGGCGCATCGTGGTACCTTTGGACGATGATCTCCGCGCTCGCATCATGCACGAGTACCACGACAGCTCGAGCGCCGGTCACTTGGGCAGAGAAAAGACGTACCTCGCGCTCTCGCGCACTTTCTACTGGCCTCACATATACAAGTGGGTGCGCAAGTGGGTGCGGAGCTGCGAGGTGTGCCAGCGCGTCAAGACAGCGGTCGCAGTACAAGCACCACTTCAGCCGCTACCTATCGCTGAGTCGGCTTGGCACTCAGCGAGCATGGACTTTGTCTTTGGTCTGCCGCGAGACGACCAAGGACGAACGGGTATAATCGTGGTGGTGGGTCGATTCAGCAAGCAGGTGCACATCGCGCTTTTCAAGGTGCCAATCTCGACAGAACTGTCGCCCGCACTGATTGTCGACATTGTATACCGACACCATGGCGTGTCGTCTAGCATCGCCTCCAACCGTGATCCAACATTCTCGGCGGCGTTCTAGCAAAAGCTGTAACAAGCTGCTCGGAACGCGTATACTCATGTCGACCACCTACCATCCGGAGATGAATGGGCAGACGGAGAGTGTCACCCGCGTCGCGAAAGACGTGCCCCGACGCTACGCATCGTCATACACACCATGGGGTACGCTGCTGCCCATGGTGGAGCTCGCAGCCAACAAAGCGGTGCACGCATCGACAGGAGAAACGCCGTTCTTAGCAATTTACGACCGTCGTCCGCGAGTCCCGGGCGCTCGTGGACTCAGCGAACCGCTTACTACCAAGTCGCATGTCGCCCACGCTGATCTCCACCCTTGTAGCGACAAGCGCGGTACCAAGCCTCACGACGCCTTGAACCTCGTGACTCGCGCTGCCGCACAGTGCAGATATGCTCGTGACCATTCCACTCTCTCGTCGACCGCAGCGTGGGTGCAGCGCTCGCTGATCAACCCCAGTCCACGACGCGCAGTCGCGCTTGCCGGGCCGCCTGTTCGCTCGCCGTCGCCACCGCTCCATTCTCCGGTTGTACGTTCATCGTTTCACCACGCCCGTTGCCACCTAGCTCGCGCAGTTGCCTGCGCGCTCATCACAGTTGGCACGTTTGTCGCCACCAGATTTGTGTGCGGCACAAATCCCGCCGCGCACGCAAGTATAAGTAACGCTGGCTCGGCTGAACTTCCTCCCACAACTCATGGGAGGCCCACTCAACGCTGGTTGAAGACGTTCCGAACCGGAGAGAAATTATGTCAGCGGGGCGGCGAGCGTCGATGAACATCAAACGACAAACAGCGCGGCGGCTATCGCAACCTGGGTGGGAATTTCGCACGGCAGTGAACGACGATCGATCCTTGCGCGCGCGCGACCTGATGATCATTCGCCTCGACGCCAGTAGGTATTGTGTGACAAAAACCCGCGCGGAGAAGTTTGGCGATTGATCCAAACGTGCGCGACCAAGGTCCTCCTCGTCGCGTCCCCAGTCCTCGTGTCGCCGCGGACGCCCGAGCGGCTTCGATGGATCGGGTTCCTGTGTGTGCGACTGTCAATGCGACTGCTCAGCTCCACGGCTCGACGAACGACAGCGCGGCGTTGACCGACCATGCAAGCGAGATCAGGAGCGGATCGGCGATCGATGCTGCGACGCTGCTGCTGCGGCCGCTGGTGCTGCTGATGCTGCGACTGCGACTGCGCGTTGGCGCGACACGACATGTACTCACGTGGCGGCGACCTGACGCGCGAACGAGATCGAGGACGCGGTGCCTGCAGGGTGGCGTCGGCGCAAGGCGCGCCGTGATCATGCGAGGAGTGTCTTTGACGCGATCGCGATCGACGACGTGAGCCTGGCTGCGAGAGCTGATTTCCATTCTTGGCAACTACGAACGCGGATGAGCGCGATTCTATTCTTCCGTTTAATCCGGGTCACCACGTGCAACGCCATAATGAGTGCGCTCGTAAGTGCATACACCACGACCATACCTCCCGACGAGGCGCTCCTCGTCGGCACCATGCGGCTTCTCTTTCAGGATCCATAGTGCGCGCGCTAGTAATTGCTTTCAGCACGACGATACCTCCCAACGACGCCCTCCTCGTCGGTATCATGTGACTTATCTTCCGGGATCTCGCGCCACCCAACAGTCACCAGTCGTCCACGACGCGTGCATTACGATTCACAAACGCGTTAGAACTGCGTGTAGCAATATCGACGTTCGGGTTATAACGTGCGCTCAAACAGCTCGTTGACCAGCCGTCACACCAGTCACGTCAGCCACAGCAGCCGCAGCAGCAGGACCAGCATCTCCCGAAGCGCTCAAAGCGCGACGGTCTTCCGCCGGTCGTTGATAAGACAGGCGAGCCTCGTTGGATTGTGGACCGAATCATGGCCCGTCGTGTCGAGCAACGCGCTGCTGGTCGACCTCTTAGAGCACAGGACCACTGCCAGTACCACGTGCGTGGGTCGAGCTACTCTATCACCCATGATACATGGGAGGCGCGCGCGACTCTAGCTCTCGACATCCCAGATCATGTTGTGGCGTACGGTTGTACTCTCCTAAACGACGAGGCGACCACTGGCGCAAATGCAGCTCGTGCAAGCCGCCGCGCTGCACCGTCTCGGCGATTCTATTCGAGCTTCGGCGCGCAGTGCTACATTCTTCGTCAATGGAACGCCGTTACGAAACCGTGATCGCTCGCGACATTGGTCGCCGAAGCCTCGCGCCTGATTGACCGCACACTCGTCTTGCCTGTTCCCGCGCGGTGGGACGCCTCCGCACGCGTCGACCACAATCGATCGCTAGCTCGTGCTGTGTCTTGACGATCCGGCCCAGGCAAGTGAGTGCGATTCGACCAATCTCCGCGCGACGCGCCATTGCCGCGCGGTCGCGAGCGCAAACGACTTCGACCACAGCGCGGCATCGGCACCAAGCGATCTCGCCACTGCTCTTTCCTATGCGCCGGCTCAAACGAACGGTCGTATTGTGGTCAACTCCCGCGCACTGCAGCGCTATCATGCAGCAGCGATCGAAGTCGGCCACACGCGTGACGAGTTCCACGGTCTGGCACAAACGAGCGCTCCGTCTGTGGCAAAGAACCGCACGGCGCGAAGGTGTTGCGTGGCATCGACATGCGACCGCGCCCGCTGACCACGCGGTGGCGAGCGAGAACGTTCACTACAACTCTGCGACTCCGTCGAGAGAGAATGCTATCGTGCGCAACGACGCTCCTCTTCCGGCTATCCCTGCGTCACGCCAAAGCTCTCGTGTTTGAAGCTGTTTGTAGCTTGTAGCATCCCACCAGCCGATCTTCTTCGTCGTCATGCTGGTGATCGTCGTGAATCTCTCGCCGACCGAGCAAGTTCGGCCGCGCTCGCAGCGATGCGCACGATGCGCAGCCGCGGTAGAAATGTGCGAAGCAACAAACACGTCCATCAGCATCCCAAGCGCGACTGCGGACCTCTTTCGTATGTTCCGCGGTGCTGTAGTCATGGCACGGCCCGCGGTTCTCAACGCCGCTCTTGATCTCGTCGTCTGTGTCCCTACGCCCCACAAACGCAGTCCATGACACGCCAAAGTCGTCCCGAGCGACAGTTCCGGCGGGATCAACCAGCCTCCTTTCGGCTTGGCGCTGCCGACGACAAAGGTGTTCGAGCACGCTGTCGCCTGGCGGGTTCACCGCGCCGCTACGGTCGTACAGTGAGCAACGCCGTCTCTGCGTAGGACAACTCCGCTCGTCTCATCCTCGCCGCGCTGCCATTGTCACATCTGTCCGTCTGCACCTATGACCCTTGGCGCTCCATCGCGCGAGGTCGCGCGATGGTCTAGACGTCGCTCACATGTTCCAGACGTTGCTCGTCGTGTGCCCGCCTCTCAACTGCTGCGACAGTGCTTGCTGCTTGCCGCCTGCTGCCTTTTGCATACTATGGCCTTTCTATAACCCGTTTTGCATTACTCGCAGTGCGAGCTGTCTTTTGTGGGAGGGGGGGGGTAACGTCCTCTTGCTTTATGTCAGGTCGACACAATACAAACAACAACATCTAAGCACTGTTTTTCCGCTGGTCTATACCCTTTACTCCTCTTGCTTTTTGTCAGTTCGAGGGTGAGTCCGTCCGTGGTACGAACCGCAATTCTAGCTGCAACGCGTTTGTTCAAGCGAGATCCGATTTTGGGTGATAATCGTGTGACATGTGTCCACATTTGAATGCTAAAAACAGAAATATCGATTCTTGACAGTTTTAGAGCCATTACCGACGACACATTGTGAGAATAGTTATAGGTTGTTCGGGACTGTCCCGGCTATCAGCGGACAGCACCTCGCGCGGACCGAACCAGTGCCATGGTGCTCGGGGCTTGCCACCGCACAGCAGTGAGCAGTGGATGTCGGCAGCTCCGCTCATCATGGTGCGACTGAGTTTTTGCGCGGTGGTGCTGAAGGGTCTACAACGATTAACACAATACAAACAACACCATCTATACATTTTCTCTCGCGCTGAGAGTGCAAATGCGGAGAGGAGGAGAGTAGGAAGATGGGAAGTGTCTAGTTGCTGGCTTTTGAAGAGCGATTCGTTTATGTATATGCACACCATCGCTTGCACAAGTGCTCGCTCTGGTCTTTTCACTACTGTGCTCCTACTCGCTTGCTATTGCCTATCCCTGAGTCTGTTCAGCTAGGACCACATAGCCATGGCGTCAGGTGCGGCCGGCTGCGACCACACTCACATACATATGCGCACATATGCTGGCGTGAGCTCTGGTGGCTCGCACTTCGTGAACACTCGGTCCCGGACCACGGCTTGTGCCATGGATCCGGCCGCGGATCACGCTGGCAAGTGTAGGGGGCGGCACACGGCTAGTCTATATACAGATTTTATCAGTGGTGTAACGGGGCCAAATGGCCAGTTACATGGAGTGGTGTATGCGCAACTAGTCCGGGATGTCCAATCCTGGACATGGTCTGTTGTGGTGTGGGACACACCAAACAGAGGTCGTCGTCACATCGGACGCACGACAGCGACTCATTGTCTATTGAGTCGCGTGTACCTCACGGTACTCAAGTGGTTATCTTGCATTTAGTATAGGGATACTTAGGCATGCATGTTGTAGGGCGATATCCACTCAATGCACTAGTTTGGAACCTGCTCTGTTGTTCGCACAACGTCCAGGCTAGAGGGAACACATTCCCAGCAACTTGAGTTGCAGCGCACACATGCGCACGCTTCCTCAGCGTGTTGTGCTGTGTGACCCCATCACAAGTGGTGTCTGTCCCGCACAAAAGTGTCCAACATACTATATGGCTATATAGTGATATCTGTCGAAATTGTTGCCGGATCACTGGGCGCGGCCTGAGGCCCACAAGCAGTGCAGACGTCGCCACCGGAACGCAGCGAAGGTTGACGACTCCGCCTGATTGTGGAGTAGCCGAAGGTTTTTGCACAGGAGCACTTACAGGTTCGCTTGGCTGGCCCGTCGAAGTGGGCACTACGCCCTTGTTTGTGTGTATATCTGAAGAGTGCCAGCACAAGAAGAAGACCGCCACTCGCGCACCTCGAACTTGCACTGCAGGCGGCGTGCTCTGGTCGAGTGCGTAGACTGGGACGCGATCAGTGTCGACGGCCGTGTCGATCGCAGTCCAGTAGCAGTTGGGCTTGACCTCGCACTTCTTGTTGACAGTGTACTCGGTCCGCATCGTGTCGTCGCTCGCAGCGGAGAGCGTAATGCGGATGCAGTCGCCTTTGTCGTCCTTGTACGCGAGACTGTCGCTGGCGTCGACGTACCGGTTCTTTGGGTTCGTCGCCGAGCCTGTGTCTTTGACCTTCTCTTCGCAGAGCAAGATCTTGACCGCCGTGATGAGGTCGCGGTAAAACTTGTCCGAGCCGCCTCGAAGCTGCTTGATCGCCTTGCGCACGGACGCACCGATCTTGTTCGCCTTGTTCACAGCGTCGTTCATCGTGTCGTTTGTCGAGAGGCGACGTGCGACAACAAGTTGCTGATCGTGCTCTTGCTGACTGTATGCGAGTACGCGGCGTGTGAACTGAGCTTCACGCGTGCCGTCAAATTCGTGCGTTGGACCCCGCAGTAGCGAAGACGCATCACTGCTTTGCCCCACGGCAGCGAAGAGTGCCAGCACAAGAAGAAGGAGCACGCCACTCGAGCAACGTGTGCGCGAGCGCGTCCAGCGCCTTGTTCGCGTCCCTCGGACGTCGTCGACAGTCGGAGGCATCGTGCTCGAGAGCGCTCCCTCTCTACCGAGTGAGAGAGAGAGAGAGCAAGCGAGACTGCGTCGTCGAGACGGGCGAGCGAAAGAGCGAGAGAGCCGACGACTGCGCTGGAGACCGCACGACGGTGGTGACGAGGCGACGAGACCGCGTCTGCAAGAGACAGGAAAACCGCGAATGACTCGCAGGGACACATCCTGCGAGCAGCAGTCGCCAGCATGATCATCACGATCATCAGTTACCACACAGCGTCCGTTTCACACACGTCTCGTCCGAGCTCAGAATAGTTGAACCCTGCGGCCGAATGTTTTGGCTCGGAAGTGAACCGCGCGAGCTGCGGGGTTCACTTCCGAGCCAACGAGATCCGCCACAGGGTTCAACTATTCCTAGACCCCAAGACGCGAATGTCGTGTCCTGAGCAGCAGCGAGCTGCTCCTCAAGAGCTGCCTCAAGACCACGCAACTCCACACACATGCTGCTTGTGTGCATCAAAGCCGTTCATGAGCGAGCGCATCGCCAGTGACGCATACGTCACGTATGCGTAGGACACTCTGGGTGTCCAACATCGTGATGCTGATGCGATCATGTTGATGGTCTAGGACGGGGAGGACAGCGACAACAGCGACAACAGCGGGGATATGCGTGCATCGTTTTAGCGTGACGAGGCAACTTTGGTCTCGAGCGTGCGAGAGGTGACTACAGTCGCTTGAGATCAAGGGTGTCTCTGCCGTGTGTCTCGAGTCGTCAAAGAGTCTGACAGAGTGAGAGAGGAACAGCACGCATGTGCGCGAGTGAGTGAAGCCATTTGACCATTTGCGAGCGAGTGTAGCCATGTGGGTACACATGTAGCCATTTGCGAGTTTGTGTATCGGTTTGTGTGCTGCCGAGTCGGTCGAGTCGGTCGAGTCGGAGGATCTGCTCCACGTGCAAGCACAAGCGCCACTGCCACGCACCACCCTCTCGATCGACGAGACGTCATTGCGACGTGATAATGGAATCCACGATGCAAGCACAGAGAGGCAGGTCTTGTCTGGATACACGCTGTGTGGCTGTGCGCAGTCACCATCACCTGACAACGATCGTCGCTGCAACCGAGCACTCGCTGCGTCAAAGTGCACTCGCAGCATAGTTTGGACGAGCCAAACAGCAACTTGTCAAACAGAGCTCGTAGCGAATGCAGTGGCGTTGCTTCACATTGCGTAGCCATTGTTGATGCGGTTGTTTGCCGCACGTAATCGCTTGAGGTCGTCGTCCACGACTGCGCAGATGAGCTGCACGAGCGCAATGTCGACGTTTGGCGCGATCTCGACCATGAAGCCGCTCCTGAGTGCATTTGGCGGTCGAGAGACTTTCGCGACGGCTGTGCGCACGCCCGAGTGGACGCGCTCGAGCCAGAGCACGGCGGAGCGGATGCGCCACTCGCCCTCCATCTCGATCTTGCACCGCTCGTTCGTGCTCGCGTCTACAAAGTCCACTCGCAATGTCGTGTCGAGGTACTTGGTCTTGACGTCTTCGCCTTGTTTCACGTACACTTGCAGCAGCTCAGTGCCTTCGTACATGGTCGAGGCAGCATCTGCAACGTCGAGTGGCGCGTTGTCAGGTCGATAGGCGAAGTAGATGCCGTTGATGTTGGGCTTGGTCGTGACCTTGACGAGCGGCGTCTTGTCCGCGCCGTCGAGGAACGTCCCGAGCTCTTTGTCGCGTCCAGTGCGGAACTCTTTCACGCCCGTCTCGATGTTCTTGAACGCGAGGTACTTGGAGCTGACTGTCGACGACTCGGACATGCGCAGTCGCGTGACCTGCGCGCGCACGTACTTCTTGTCGATCACGACGAGCGGCGTCTCGAGCGCTGCGAGCTCGACGTGTGCAAACTGCTCCGAACAAGACCAAGTGGTGCCCATGCTGCAGCGAGTTCATCAAATGCGAGGCGTGCCTGTAGTGTGTGCACGAGACGTTGACCGGGAAAGAGCAACGAAGCGCTTGCGTCCGACGCGGCGACTTGAGGAATGAGAGCGCTGTCATTCGTGCGCAGCAGCTTGCAGCGACTGGCGGTCCAGCTGACGAATTGGTACCCACTATCACGATTGCGGGTTCACGCCATCCGTGATATGTGAGCAGCTCAACTCTCGCGATCGTCTTCTTCTGCTTCACAGACGCCAATCATGATGTGCTCTGTACTGTGGCTCCCTCGTCACTGTAGCTTGTTTGGCTGCTCGGTAACTATGTGTACCCAATTACTTGTCGAGTCGTGGGGTAGTTGATACAAACGCATGACGGCCAGCACCACAGCCACGTTCACGCACGACTCCAAACAACAGTATGACCATCAGAGCAAAGAACAGCACGGCCAACAGAGCAACAGATCGCGAGGGCGAACGTCTATAGTAAAGGGACCACTAGCGAATGTTTCGCGCGCAACTAGAACCGAAGCGAACGGCGCTTACCAGACGAGGCGCGGAACATGCGGTCGTGCAGCGCTGCTGAGAGCTCATGGTCGTGGTTGAGCACGTCGGTGATCACGACGCGCTCGACGCCTGCGACGTTCTCGGCCCAACGCAGCATGTCGAAGATGTGTTGCGTCGCTTCAGCGACGTCGCCGGTTGGAGACAGGTCGTTGTATGCCTGCACACGGTGCGCGAGCGCGCAGAGCTTGCCGTGGAAGTCGATCACGACCCAGCGACTCACGTCTTCGGTCGCTGCGTCCCAGCTCTCAGCAGCGCTGTCGTGGATCAAGTACGTGTCCACGTCTGGCGCGTAGTGCGTGAGGAGCTGCCCCGGAGCTTGCTGCGCCTCGCGCGTGTTTGCTTTCACTTCGTTCTGGATCGTCACGATCTCGTACGTCGCACCCAAGCGCGCGGCGTTTGCTTCGAGGACGCTTGCGAGTGCGCGGTCCGACACGCCACCGCGCCGAAAGATCACGAGCTTGTTCTCTTCCGGGACGATCTTCACGACCGTCGACTCAATGCCGACTTGGCACACGGCGGTGTCTGTACTTGCGTTGTCATTCTCACTGCTGCTGCTCGTGGCTTCGATGATCCCAAGGTTGCGGCACGCGCCGAGGTCGTCCATGACGTGCTGCGCAGTCGTCGGCGACACGTGCCCAAAGCGATTCGCGCTCGGCGCTGCAACTGGCACTTGCGCCGCTTCGAGCAGCGCCTGAGCGATCGGGTGCGACGGACAGCGCAGGCCGACAAAGCCAGTGTGCGCCGAGACTGTGAGCGGGAGCGCTGGCACGGCTTTCGCAATGAGCGTGAGCGGTCCAGGCCAGAACGCTTCGCCGAGGCACTCGAACGCCAGCCGGCCTTTCTCAGTCAAGTCGACGAGACCAATGGCTTCGCGGATCGTCGGGACGTGCACAATGAGCGGGTCCGTGAGCGGTCGGCCCTTGGCCGTAAAGATTGAGAGCACGGCGTCCGGGTCGAGCGCGTTCGCACCGAGGCCGTACACAGTCTCTGTCGGGAACGCAATGAGCTGGCCTGCGCGCAGCTGCTCACCCGCGTGCGCAAACCCTTGCGCGTCCGGTTTCACAAACGTCGCCATTGTGCGCGCTCGGGATGTGGTGTTGAGTGGCGTCCTGTGTGCGCACGTGGTCGCAACGGCAGTGCTCCAGCAGTTGCTGCTGGTACGAGAGACTCGAGTGAGTGAGCGCAATAGCCACAGAGGTCGCAGCGTCGTCGTCGTCGTCGTGACTGCAGCGTCGTCGTCCAAGATGTGGACGCACGAACGACACACGCACGCGAGTCGAGGTTGAGGTCGAGGTGGCGCGTGCCTTGACTCGTTTTGCCTTCTTGTGAAGACGCTGAGGTCAACTCGACTGGCAGCAGGACTTTCAAGCCAATTGCCTGCATGCGGCTCACATTCGCGGGTACACGCTCACATGCTTACAAAACAATAGACAACACACGTCGCATGCACGAAAGTAGATAAAATCGTACTTAACAGAATATGTGTTGTGGTCCACGTGAATGGGTTGACTATTCTTGTGCTGTCTATGCATACTCTCTTCAAGTCAAATGCCTTCACTTCATCTCGATCAACCGCGTGATCGTCCCGATCGATAGTGTTCCGAACCGTCCTGGTTTTCATTCTCTACTACTACGGGAATGTTCCATGATGGAATCGAGCCATTCAAGCCCAACCGTGGATTGGGTTTGAGTTCGATAGTGATAAATACAAGTATGTGAAATTTGAGGTTAGCATACTTGTCATTTCGTTTATTTCACTATCAGAAATATATAGCCCAGTCCCTCTGTGTGACCCACATAAATGGACAACATGTCTCAGTGTCCCAGTGTGTGGTTACATAGTTGTGTACACAACATCCTGTTCCTCAACGGATAATCATCCTACAAACTAGAACAATACATTTACAACGTAATTTATCATATTGTTCGTATTTTTAGTACTTTTGTCCGCTCTCTGAAACCTGCAATTTGTATGTGAGCTCACGCTGTGCTCGCTGTGCTGGTTCAATTGCTACTGTTCACATCGATTGAAAACTGGTTCAAACTAACTGAAAGTGTAAGTGTAAACCTCTAGCTCTTGAATTAATACGCAAAGAAATACATGCTCGACGATGAGTGTGCAGACTTGCTCCGAGATCGGTGAGGTGCATCTGGTCCTACGATGTGACGGACCACCGAAGCGACTGGTTCCGAGGCGATTCGACTCGACTCACACGCACACATCATCGCGTCTCTTGCGATTGTCGTGTCGGTGGTCAAGTCAGTGCCGATCAGCTTCCTGTTCGAGCCGACAACACGCTTTGCTCCAGCATGCGCGCAGTCTCTAGCATGCTCAGTCTCTTGTGCTGGCGGCTCCCAACCATCACAACGTGCTCATAGAGCGGTGTTGTTCACGTGTGTGCAAGTCGGAAACTCTGGGATCAAGGATCGGATCGGCATGTACACACGGACGGATCCTGTCAGATGGCGTCGGCGTTGCCCATCGAAGCTCCTCTCGCGGTGTGATTGACGGTCTGATCCTCGATCTCGCTCGTCCACGAGCAAGCCGGCAGACACTTGGCAACTTGCGCGCCGCTGCTCACACGACTGCTGCCAAGATGCCAAGCAAGAATCTTCGGCTCGCATGCGTGCTTTTCACTGCCGCAGCGTGCGCCTCGAGTGCCCAAGCTGTAGACTGCTCGTTCGACTACTCGGAGCTCGCGTGCACGCCGCTCCAGAGCTGCAGTCTGCAGTACCAGTTCGGCGACGTCTCGCCTGCGCAAGCGTGTCGCGCGACGAACACGAGTGTCGATGCGAAACGAGTGCCGCAGCAGCAGCACTTGGCATTCGCTGGCGCTTCGGCCGGCACGGGCATGACGATCTCGTGGACAACGACGCTGAAAGTGAACGACCCCGCTGTTTGGCTCGGTAAAACACAGGACACGCTCACTCGTGCCACAGACGCCGCGATTGAGACAAAGAGCTACTACGCAGACAGCTCGTACTCGCTTTTCACGTACCACGCGACTGTGAGCAGTCTCACGCCGAGCACGACGTACTTTTACCGCGTCGGCAGCGCCGCGAGCGCTGCGCTCCAGAGCGACGTCGCATCGTTCGAGACAGCGAAAGCGGCCGGCAGTACCGACGCGTTCACGGTCGCGATCTACGGCGACTTTGGCGTCGACGCGAACACCGCAGCGTCGAACCAGTTTGTGAACGCGCTGAGCGACCGAGTGGATTTTGTGTACCACGTCGGTGACATCTCGCACGCCGACAACGCGTTCCTCACGATCGGCGAGTTCGTCGGGTTCTACTACGAAGAGACGTACAATCGCTGGATGCGCTCGCTCTCGGCGCTCATGCGGCGCGTGCCGTACATGGTGCTTGTGGGTAATCACGAAGCTGAGTGCCACTCGCCGTCGTGCCTCGTCTCGAGCGCGAAGAAGGATCAACTGGGCAACTACACGGCGTTCAACACGCGCTTCCAGATGCCGTCGGCCTCGAGCGGCGGCGCGAAGAACATGTGGTACTCGTTCGACTATGCGTCTGTGCACTTCACGACGCTGTCGAGCGAGACAGACTATCCGGACGCGCCGTCGAACTCGTACACGCTGCGCAAGCACGGACGCTTCGGCGACCAGCTCGCGTGGCTCGAAGCCGATCTGAAGAAAGCCGATGCGAACCGCGCACGTGTGCCGTGGATCGTCGTCGGCATGCACCGCGCGATGTACACACTGCGGTCATGCGACGACGCCGGCGTGCCGAACGACGAAGCGCTGCCAGTGCAACAGGCGTTCGAGGCACTCTTCCTCAAGTACAACGTCGACCTCGTCGTCGCAGGACACGTCCACGCGTACGAGCGCCACTTCCCGATCGCTCGGAGCAAACCAGTGCTCGACGGCGTCTCAGCCGACCACAGGACGTACACGCGTCCGAGAGCGCCGGTGTACGTCATCTCGGGCGCCTCGGGTTCGTCCGAAGGCCACTACCGCTACAAGGACACCACGAGTCCGTGGAACGCCAAGTTCGACATGACCAACTATGGCGTCTCGCTGCTCAAGGCCACGCCGTCGACGCTCGCGTGGACGTTTGTCGCGTCCGCCGCTGGTGCGATACTCGATGAGTTCACTATTACCAAGTGAGCGAGTAAGACAAATCGTTCGTGAGTGTAGCCATGTGGTGTGCACATGTAGCCATTTGCGAGTTTGTGTGGTGTTGAGTCAGTGGATCTGCTCCACGTGCAAGCACGAGTGCCACGCTGCACGCAGCACTCTCGATCGACGAGACGTCATTGCGACGTGATAATGGGACCCACGATGCAAGCAACCAAGCAGGTCTTGTCTGGATACGCGCTGTGTGGCTGTGCGCAGTCCTCATCACTTGCCGACGATCGTCAAACAACGCGTTCGTTCAAACACAAGAACTTGTATGGACACGCGATTCAGCAGGTGTGCGCTCGCTCTCTCTCGACTGCTGCTGCAACTGGAGATGACAGCAGCCACGGCGCTACTGCCCTACTTCGCTCTCTCTTTCCTTCTCTCAGGCGCTTCAGCAATGCCACGACCGCGATGACAACAACAACGACAACGACGCTACGAGGGCGTCGACTCGCGCTGTCGTCTAGCGGCGCGACTGAAAGAACGAGTTGTTGTTCGAGCTGCGACTGTCGCTGCTGCGGCTCGAGCGAAAGAGGCCGCTCGTGCGGCTCGACGACGACGACGACGCGCCGTTGCTGCCGCCGCCGAGCATGACCGACGAGTCCGACGGCGAGAGACTGAGCGTCGACGACGACGAGAAGCGGCCGCTCGAGCCCGAGACCGAGTTCGCGAGGATCGAGATGCGTTGAAAGTCCTCGACTTCGAGCGGCGGCGAGCGGTCGTGGCGCTGACTGCTGCTGCTGCTGTTCAGTGCACTCCCTTTCTCGAGCTGCGACAATGTGATGCGCATGCTCGTGCCAATGAACTCCTTCGTGTGCACGTGCACTTGGATGTCTGGCCGCTCCGCGAGCTTCGGGATGATGAGCTGCATGAAGCCGTCGAGCATCATCGGCGTCACGTACTTGAGCTCGACGCCCATGGGGAACGTGTCCGAGACGATTGGACCGCCGTCGAGGACGTTCTTGAGCCAGCGCGTCATGTAGTCGAGCTTCTTCGGGTTGCCCTGCGCCCAGTCCGTGAGCAGCCGCTTCCACGGCACAGACCCGAGCGTGAACTGCATCGGCGGCGGGAAGTTCCGGATCTCCTCCCACTGCTCCTTCACGCGCCGCGCACTGCCCTTGGACGTCACGCGGCTCTTGGCGTGCGAGATGCGCGCCGCGCTCTTGAGGATCAAGTGCTGCGCCTCGGCGCTGCGCGGGTCCGACGACGTCGACGTCGCGGCGCTCGCACTTGCAATGCTCGCGAGCAGCGCCTTGTCCGAGCCCTGCGCCACGAACGACGACCGGAGACTCGGCGCCGGGGCGTTCGCAGCGCCAGCCGCAGCGCCGCTTGAGCCACTCGTGGCTGGCGTGATGATCGTGCCGAGCTCAGACGGGAGCTCAAGCGTGTCGCAGATGTAGCTCCGGAGCTTCTCGTACTCGGCCTCGAGCGTCGAGAGGTACGTGAGGTCCTTGCTCTCCTGGTCGCGATGCGCCATCTTCTGGACCTTCTCGTCCACTTCTTTCGACTTTTGCCAGTTCTTGAGCGTCCGGTTCTCGCTCCGGAGCTTCTGGATCTCGGCCTCTTGCGTCTCGAGCTGCTTGCGCAGGCGCTCGTTCTCGTCGTGGAGCGCCGTGATCACCTCTTGACTCTCGTCCAAGATCCCGCTGCTTGCGCTGAATCGGTGCTGCTGGCTCTGGAGCATCGAGCCGCGGAGCGACGACGGCGCCGACGACGTTGACGACGACGCAGATGCAGCACCAAGCGCGTTTGCGTGGCTCTCGCCTGGGACTGGCGCACGCGCTCGCGCACCCGACGGCGAGAGCCGCGCACTGCCGCCTGCTACAGGCGACGCAACGTGCTTGCGGTCGAGCTTGAGCTGGAGCTGCGCGACCTTGGACCCGAGCGCTTTGTATTTCTTCTCGCTCTCCATTTTCTTGAGGAACACGAGGCGCAGGAGCGTGAAGCGCGAGAAGCTCTGGAGCTTCTTCACGGCCCAGACTTTGCGCAAGTACGCACGGCGCACGACAAAGCCGCGGTAGATCGCTTGGAAGCGCACGATCGAGTGGTCAAACTTCATCGCCTGGAAGTGCTTGCGCGCGAGCTGGCCGCGGTACTGCGCCTGAAGCCGCACGACGCCGCGCTGGAGCGTCACAAAGCGCTTGCGCAGCACGAAGCGGCGCCAGTACTTCTGGATCACGACTGCCTGCTGCTTCATGCGCACGTACCGACGGCGCACGAGGAAGCACCGCACCGTCTTCTGGAGCACGATCGCAAACGTCCGGAGCGCGAGCGCGCGCTTCGTCTCGAGGCTCTCGAGCACGCCTTCGCGAAAGTACACGCGCGTCGAGCCGACTTGGTAGTCGACAATGTTCCCACTCGGCAGCAGCACGTCCATGAGCTGCTCGCACGTGCGCTTCACGTCTGCGTCAGTCATCGCTGCGAGGTCGTCGTGCTGCGCAACGGCGCCCGTGTCGAGCAGCACGCGGAACTTCTTCACGCACTCGAGGTGCGGGATGCGGCTCGGGTACGCCGAGCGCGAGACGCGGATCGCTTCGATCACACCGGCGCACCGGAGCTGGTTCACAATGTCGCCATGGGAGAAGCAGTGCGCGCTCTTGAGCGCATTCGGCTTAAGGCACCGCACGTAGTGCACTTCGGTCAAGCTGATCTTGTCCATGAGTTGCGAGAGGCTCTCTTTGAACTGCGTCCCGACGGTCGTGCGCTTTGGCTGCGCCTGTGCGCGCTTGCGGGTCGCCGCGCCACGCGCTGGTGCTGCGGCGCTCGGGACTGCGCCAGCTGCGTCGTCGGCAAACGTGCGCGAGAGGATCGAGAGCGTCGACGTGCTCATGCACTGCTTGATGTCCGGTAGGATCGCGTCGCGGTGCTTGTCCAAGAAGCCCGTGGCATCATACGTGACTTTGCCGGCGTAGTGGTAGATCGAGAACGCGCACTGGTTGAGCCGCGGCGTCTCAAGAAGCGGGTTGTTCTCCATCACGGCGCCGAGCTTGCTCGCAAACGCAGCGTCCGTGCCGGTGACAAGCAGCGACTCTTCGTTCAAGAAGCTAATGACGCCGAGGCGGCCTTCGATCAAGTTGAGCACGTCCTGATTGTCTGCAAACGTGATGTGGGCCCACGTGATGTTCTCCTCTTCGTACTCGAGCTGGACAGTCTTGAGCACGTCCTGGACGAACTTCTGCTGGAGCTTCTCGTTCGCGTAGTTGATGCAGAACTGCTCGAACGAGTTGTGCTCAAAGTGCTCAAAGCCAAAGATGTCGAGGATCCCAATGAACGAGATCGCGTCGGTCGCCGACGCTTTCACGCCGATCGTCTCGTTGATCCGGTCAACGAGCCAGAGAAAGAGCTTCGAGTACAGACTCTTGGCGAGTGCGTCGCGACAGTCGGTCGCTTGGTCGCTCGTCATTGGCTTGAGGAACACTTCGCGGCCCACGACGACGTTCCGATTGCACACGGCGCGCTCGAGCGCCGCGACGTCGACGCCCAAGAGCCGACACGCAGTCGCAAACGGCGCGCGGTCAACGAGCTGCGACGCGTCGACGTCGCCGTTCACGGCGCAGAAGCTCGTTTCGCCCAAGTGGAGGACACTTGCGAGGATCTGGAGGATCTCTTGCTGCAGCGCTGCGTCAATGCCGATGATCTCGAGCGCCTCGCGCGTGCGGTCCAAGTCGCCCTCTTCGTCCAGTGGCACGTCGTTCTCTTTCTCCGACACGTACTTGAACACCTGACCAGCAGCGAGTCCGAGGTCTGGGTACTGCTCGCGCTTGCTCAGGAGCTGGTAAAAGATGTGAAAGTTCCGCTCGCCGCTCGCTTGCGTCGTCACGCGCGACTTCTCGAGCAAGTACGTGCGCGAGCGCGCGCCAATGAGCATACCGTCCTGCGTGAACTGGAGCTCCGTGAACTTGCCAAAGCGCGAGCTGTTGTCGTTCCGAACGGTCTTGGCGTTGCCAAACGACTCGAGGAGCGGGTTCGCTTTGATGATCTGCTGGATCACCTTTGAGTTGGCGTTCGACGCGAGCGCCGCCAAGTGGCTCATCACGATCTTCGTTGTCTCGGTCTTGCCGGCGCCCGACTCGCCGCTCACGAGGATCGACTGGTCCTCGCGCTTCGTGCGCATGTTCACGAACGCCTCCATCGACACGGCGTACACGTGCGGTGGCTTGTGCTCGCGCGTGCCGTCGCGGAACTGGTCCATGATCGCCTTGTCGTACAGATTCAGCCACTGGTACGGGTTCACAGCAATGCAAATCTTGCCAGTGTACGTGTCTACTCGTACGTCATGGGCGAGCGAGCGTATCCCAAAAGAAATATCGGATAAAAGACAGTGCGTCAGGACAGTAACCACAGCGTCATGGGTTACGAATGCAGCAGCGCACGTACATGGGAGCTTGCGGAAGAAGCGTCGGCGGAGGTTGTGGAGGATCGAGGCTTCGTGGAGGTGGTCGATCGTGATCATGTCTTCAAAGCCATTCGACGTCGTAGAGCTGTCGCTCGCGTTCTGGAGCGGGAGCGACAGCGTCAGCGCATTGCTCGGTGCGTCGGCGCTCGACGCCGTGTTGAGCCCTTGGAGCGCTTTCACAGTCGCAGCGTCGCTAAAGTCCACTTCGCGCTCCGATCCCTGGAGGTCGTGGAGCTCGCGCTCAGCTGCGATCGTCGCGAGTGCCTCTTTGTCCGTCGGACTCACGATGTTCTCGAGTCGCACAGTCACACGCTTGCCGCCGTCGCGGACCTGGCAGATCACGCCCGGGAGCCACATGTGTTCGGCATCCGGCGCATACACCTGCAGTCGGCGCGCGTAAACGCGTACAGCGATCGAGAGAGCAAGAGAAGCGCGAGTGTCAGTGCTGAGCACAGCAGCGCAGCGAGCATATCAGGTCGCACCGAGCGAGCGCTGTGCGAGGCAGCGCTCGCCTGTGCACGGGATGCACGCACCTTGACGCCTTCCATGGCGCTGCTCTCGCGTCACGCACTGCTGCGCCTGCTCGTGTCGGTCTCGCTTCTTTGCTTTGCGTGCGGATGTCGTCAACGACGCACTCGTGCACTGCTGCTGCTGCTTGTCGTCGCCTTCTCTACGCGCTCCTGACGACGTTGAGCTCAAATGAGCCTTCCCCCTTTTGACCTGGCATGAGTATACAATTTCCTAGATAGTTTACGCGCCTACAAAAACCAACAGATCCGATAAAGTGCGAAATGGCAGCATTCTTGCACATCACTTATGTTAGCATACAAACGCCAAGTCAGTTTGAGAACGAGCCAACCCACCAGCAACTCGCAATGGTCTTGACACCAGCGCGCATGCAAGTGCGACGCCTACTGCCGCTGCTTGTGCGCCGACCATGCACTGCATCAGCACCAGCAACCACTCTTGTGCTGCAGACACGGCAGCGCTGGAGCGATGGAAGCGCGAGTGCTGCAAAAGACCCGTGGGCGTGGATCAAAGACCCAGAGCACCCAAAGCTCCAGCAGTTCCTCGAGGTGCGTCCTGCATGTGTGCACCTGCACTCCTGCTTCGCAGTGCGGCGTCAATGCGTGACACTCACACCTATGTATTGGTGCACAAATCCTGCACTCTTTGCCCACACACACAACAGCGAGAGCACACGTATTTGACGCAGCAGCTCGCAAAGCCGCGCTTCCGCAAGATCGAGCGTGCGTTGTACCTCGAGCTGCGGCGCCGCCTCGTGCGCGACGATGCAACGATCCCAGAGCGCATTGGCTCGTACGAATACTTTATGCGGCAGTCGCCTGGCGCGAACTACCAGGTGTACTGCCGCCGCCACTGCGTGACGCAGGTCGAAGAGACCGTGCTCGACCAGAACCGCGAGCTCGCACTCGCGCAGGCGTTCCAGTTCGTCACTGCGATGAAGATCTCGCACAACGAGCGGTACTTGCTGCTCGTGATGGAGAACGAAGACGAGGTCTGCCGCGCGTTCGTGAAAGACCTCAAGACGCAGACGCTCGCGCCGCTCGACGCGCTCCACGCTGTGCGCAACGCTGAGTGGTGCACAGCGCCAGACCGCCAGTGCTTCTACTACACGCGTGTTGACAAGCATCGGCGACCGTATGCAGTATACCGGTACGACTGCGGTACCAAGCGCCACGAACTGGTACGTGCTAGATGCACTTTTGGTACTTGTTGATCTCTCTCGTGATACTGATACTCAAAAAAATGTTCGCGCTGTGTCTGCTCGATGCCTCTGCTCGCATGCGCACACGTGCAGATCTACGAAGAGATGGACGACAGCTTCTTTGTCGACGTCTCGCAGACGAAAGACGGCAAGTTCATCTTGATCAACTGCAACTCGAAGACGACGTCCGAGATCTACGCGCTCGCAAGCGACGACGTCGATGCAGTGCCGCAGCTCTTGCGGCCGCGCGAAGTCGACACGTCGTACTTTGCAGACCACGCGCGCGATCGGTTCTACATCGTCACGAACGCAGACCGCGCTGCAAACTACAAGATCGTGACAGCGCGATCGAGTCGACAGGATGCGATTGGTACCAGTGATACTTATGATACTTCTGGTACCACAAATCCGTGGACAACACTGTTGCCGGAGGCATCAGACGTGAAGATCGACGACGTCGATCTCTTTCAAGACTACTTGGTGCTGTACGAGCGCGTGCAAAGCGTCCCGCGCATCCGCGTGTGCCACTTGCATGGCTCGACCGACTCGCCCCCGAGCGTCGTCGTGCCGCTGCCAGCTGAGCACGCGGTCTGCCGCATCAGTCCGGGCGTGAACCGCGACTTTGCAGCCACGCGCGTGCGGTTCTCGATCTCAACACCGCTCGTGCCCGAGATCGTGTACGACTACGACATGGCGACGCACGAGCTCCACGTCCTGAAAGAGATCGCAGTCGACGCGTCACCAGCTCGTAAGCCACCGACCGCGTCTGGTACCAAGACTGCGACGAGACCGACACGGTCGACAGAGGCGTCGTCCGACCGCCGCGTCTTTGTGCCAGAGGACTACACGTGTGAGCGCCGGTTCGTCCCGAGCCACAGCTCACTCGGTGTCCAAGTGCCAATGACGCTCGTGCATCGCCGCGACGTCCAGCTGAATGGACAGAACCCGACGCTGCTCATCAGCTACGGCGCGTACGGGACGAACCTCGAGGCTCAGTTCGAGCTCGAGCACGTGAGTTTGCTCGAGCGCGGGTGGGTCATTGCGCTCGCGCACACGCGCGGTGGTGGCGAGCTCGGCTTGCGCTGGTACCACGACGGCAAAGGCCTCGCGAAGCGCAATACGTTTGACGACTACGTCTCGTGCACGCACCACTTGCTCGACGCGCACGTCACGAAGCCGAGTCGGCTCGCGGGCAAAGGCGTGAGCGCCGGCGGTCTCGTGATGGGCTACGTCGCGAACACACACCCGTCGCTCTTCCAGGCGCTTGTGCTCAAAGTGCCGTTCCTCGACATCCTCGACACGATGCAGGACGCGAGCTTGCCGCTCACGGTCCACGAGTACGAGGAGTGGGGCAACCCATCGGACCCACGCGTGTTTGACTACATCCGGTCATACGCGCCGTGCGAGAACATGCAGCTGGACGAGGCGTACCCGTCGATGCTCGTGACTGGGAGCATGAACGACCAGCGCGTGCAGTTCTGGGAGCCGGTCAAGTGGGTCTACAAGCTCCGCGAGCTGCGTCGCGAGCGCCTCAAGCGCGCACGACAGACCAACAGCGTCGGTGTTGACGACAGCGACCGACTGTTGCTCCTCAAGCTTAGCGAAGACGACGGTCACTTTGGCGGCGGTGGACGCCTCGAGCAGCTCCAAGAGAGCGCAATGGAGATGGCGTTCCTCTACCAGGCGCTCAAGCTCCCGTTCCCATAGAGAGAGAGATAGGAAGTTGACAGCGACCTGGATTCGAGGCTAGAAGCGCTAGACTAGTCAAAGCGCTAGGCTAGTCACCAGCGTAACGTCTCACGACTCGACGCCTTCCTTGCTCATATCACTGCCTAGCAGACTTGCTCGCGAGCGCTCTCGAGTGTGTGACGATGGCCGGGACCACGACGACGCAGGCGCTCGAAGACGAGATCGCGGCGATGGAGACGCGACTCGCAAGCGTTCGCGTGACGGTCGACGGCGAGCGCGTGGCGTGGCAACAGAGCTACCGCACAGGCAAGAGCGGCACCAAGTGGCGAGGCGCTGCGACTGGTGCTGGTGCATCTCGCAGTAGCCCGCCGCTTGCAGTCGGTGGGAACGCGCCTGCTACGAGTCGTGATCCAGCGAACGCAGACGCGTCGTCGGATGCAAGTGGCGGTGTCATGCCGTCGTACTGGGACGCGCTCGAGCTCGCGCAGTACTTGCAAACGAAACAGCTCACGGCGTTTGCGCAAGTCGTGATCTACGAGCAGATCACAGGCAAAGCGCTGCTCGCGACGCCGCCAGGGAAGCTCCGCGCGCTCTTCCAAGACGTCACTGCGTCTGCGAGCGACCCGAACTGGAAAGCGTTTGTCCACGTCACGTCTGGACTCACCAAGCTCCAGAAGCGGCTCGAGCGCGCAGCCGCAGCAGCGTCCTCTGGTGCTGCTGGACACGCCGATGCGAGCGCCAAGAGCAGCGACTCGTCCAGTCAGCACATGCCAGCGATTGCGAGTCCGCGTGGACCTGCTGTTGCGAGTGCCACTTCTGCGCTGTTCCCCGCGATCTCGCCTCGGATGCCGAGCCTCACAGCGACGTCCGTGATGCGACCACCAGGTGCTACAAGCGCCACTGCGACAGCCGATGCAGACGAGAGCGAGCGGCGACTCAGGACCGCGCTGCCGCTGCGCAAGCCACCTGTGAACGGACAGCAGCTCGCGACGTGCTGGAACTGCGGCACGCGCTTTCCACGAGCGCAAGCCTCTACTCGCAGCAGCAGCTCGGCACTGGCGTCGCGAGCACCACCGACGCGGATCTTCTGTTCGCCTACGTGTCAGAGCGCGATCGAGAGCGCCGACATGAGCGTCTCGTCATCACTAAGTGCGAGTGTGAGCTTGCACGTCTCGACAGCTCGCGAGCCACTTGGCAGTCACGGCGCCAACACTAGTAGCACCAGCGACAGCAGTGACGCATCCGCTCGGCCCGTGCGCGCAGGGCTCAAGACCAAGCACAAGAGCAAGTCGGAAGGCAGCGGACTCGTCGTTCGCACACATGCCACACTCACAGCACCATCGCCCGGACAGGTCGACCGTCTCGGTGATCTCCTCCACGTCGCGCACCGAAGCAGCAATGGCACTGCGGCTCCTGTCTATGGCGACGTCCCACGACCGCCGCCGCAGTCGACTATGTCATCAGCATCCGCGAGCAAGTCGAGCGGCAGTGGCGTTGGTGGTCGCAAGCGCATTCTCACAACAAGCGCGACGTCGCCGTCCGTTGCATCGATCACATCGACGCGCGAAGCTGCAGACCTCGTGCTCACGACCGCGAGCGACGCACTCGCGACGCGCCAAAGTCGCGTGTACCAGCAGTCGGTCTACAAGCTCGACCCGGAGCTGTACCAAGCGAGCGGCGTGCGCTTTGCCACGTGCTTCTTCGATAGCTCAGCAAACGCAGCAGCTCCGACTACATCCGCAGCAGGCGACATGAGCACCGTGCGTCGCAGGAACCTCGTGCGGCTCCAAGAGTTCCTGAGCATCCAGTCGCTCCATCACTTGAGTCTCACGTCGCGCGCGTGGTTCGACGCGCTCGTGCACCAGCCTGGTGTCTCTGATGCGCTCTGGGGCGTCCACTTGCTCCGGATCTGGCGCCGCTCAGACGCAGACGACGACGCGCTCTTGCACGACATTGGCGTCCTGAGCGCCAAGCCCGAGCGGCCGCGGCAGATGCTGCGGAAGCTCACGCGCCACGTCGGTCGCGTCGTGCTTGAGAACATGAAAGCGCTGCTCCAGCCCGAGTCCTGGCAACTCGCTGCGCTAATGGCCGCACCGCCGCATGTGACGCTCCAGACTGCACTCCGGTCCATACGAGCTCGCACACGCAGCCACAGTGGTAGCGCTGGTGTTCTCTCAGCATCGCCAGGCAAGCCGCAGCTCACGCCGTCGGATCTGTTTGAGCAGATCGCGATCGTGTGCAATCGCAAAGGCGAAGTCGTCGCGGTGTGCGCGCAAGAGCTCATTCGTCCAGTCGGGACAGATGCGATGCTCACGGACATTCTCCATGGCGTGCGCACTGGTGCGCTGTGCACGATCGAGTGTCGCCGCTTGCGCCTCTTCTCGAGCGCGAATCGTTTGTCATTTGACCAGTGGTACGAGCTCGCGCACTGCCGCACGGTGTTTGACTTCTTCTGGCGCACGGACGCAGACGCAGAGACGGCACTGGCCCGCGTGTGGCACCAAAAAGTGCTCGAGCGCACGCAGCGCGCGATGCAGCAGCGTCTGCTCGCGAAAGACAGCGTCCAGCAGGTCCTGAAAGCGATGCACGAGCGCAACGGACCGCCGCAGGTGCTCGTCGCGCTCGAGCAGTTCCTCATCGCGTGCCATGCGTCCGGCATGGCGGCGCAGACTGCAGCGAAGCGAAAGAAAGAGCTGCAGCATCAGCAGCACCACTCACCTACCAGCAGGACAGCAGCGCTTGTGTAGAACGGAGTGAGCGACCCGAGTCGCACTGCTACTGTTGATGGTGGTGACGTTGATGATCGCGCTGCCGATTTGCAAAGGGTCTGTTGGACACAACACACTCGACACACTCGACACACATGCACATGCACATGCACATGCACATGCACATGCACATGCACGCGCATGCGCTAGTCGACCAGCGACACACCGAGGCGTCTGCGTCGCTCGCATGCCGTCGATCGAAGCGCAGGAATCAGGCGACGCGTGTTGCATCAAGACCACCACGCAACACATCCACGCAACAGCTGGCGCACCTGGAATCGCGAGTGGACCTCCTGATCAGATCGATGTGTGTGTGGTCGTTCGGCGTCATCCGCGCAAGCGAGCACGACTGCGAACGAGCGCTTGAGCGACGTCGCCATTCGTCGACTTGCCGCAGAGCACGCACACACACACACGCAGCAGCAGCCATGGGAAACAAAGGATCGTACGAAGGACCGTTCGTGCACATCGAGATGACGCCGCAAAAGACGCCGCTCGTGGTGCTCGACAAGCGCTTCGTGCGCTCACACGCCACGCGCTTGCGCATTCCCGAGACGTCGTCCGACTCGAAGAACGTCGCGTTCAAGAACATCGACTCGGGCAAGACCGAGTTCCGCGCTGGACCGGACCTGGAGCTCCAGACGTTCCTCGACGGCGCCAAGACGCCGGTCGCCAAGGTCCTGACGAAAGAAGGCATCGACAACGTGTACTACATCTACCGCCCCGAGAGCGCGCCGGCAAACAGCGCCGAGGCTGCGTCCGACAAGTACAAGAGCACGGAGCTCTTCCAGGTCTACGTCCGGCAAGGGCGCATCACAACGACCGGTTACCTCGACTTGGACCTGCGCGTCGACTTTACCGACATCACAACGGGCGAGCACTGCCGCGTCGTCTCGGAAGGCGAGTGGCGCGCACGCAGCGCGATGCTCTGGCTCCAGCGCAGCAACAGCACTGTCCGCACGCCGCTCGGGAAGATCTACCGCCCCACGTACGGCCTCCGCAACGGCTTCAACATGGAAGTGGCGCCGAACGTCGACATCGCGTTCGTGATGCTCGTGTGCGCAGTCATCGACGACGACCTCAAGCGCGAGCGCGCGAGAGAGAACAAGCTCGGCTTCTGGGCATAAGCATCGGCTGCTGCTGCTGCTGATTTGACGCCTTGAGAACGTGTACCAGCAGTGACAGAAGGCTCTGAGGTGACAGCGATGAACGACAACTTGTGGTGTGTACATGAACGAAATGAATGTATTGAACTCATGAGAACGAATGGATCGATCGATGGCATTCGTCGCGTGCTTCTTTTGTCGACACGTTCGTTCGCGTCAGTGCGCTGGTCTTGCAGGACGAGCGATCGCGTTTGCCTCACGTGCCGCTGTGTTGCCTTCAAGCGCGTACTTGAGCGTCTTCTGCCTGCCTGTGCATCCACATTCGCGATTCTAGATGCAGCTTTCGAGCTGCGGTGCTGGAGACTCGCGCACTCACTCACTCACTCACTCACACTCGCAGTCACACAAACGAACAGAGTGCGCGCGCGTTGTCATTCTTCAAGCTGCCGAATCAGACCCAAGCGCTTCGGTTGCTCTCGATCTCTCAAGCTCTCACACGCTCACACACGTTCTCAACGTCCAAGGCTCTGCATCTGACACACACGCTGCAGCATGGGCAACTCCGGATCGACGACTGCCGGTCCGTTCGCTGAAGTCGAGCTCGTGGCGCTCGAGACGCCGCTCGTCGTGATCGACAAGAAGTACGTGCGCTCGCAGGTCACGCAACTGCGCATGTCCGAGTCGTCGACAGTCAGCTCCAAGTACCTCGCGTTCAAGAACGTCGAGACGGGCGTGAAGGAGTTCCGCACTGGACGCGACAAGGAGCTCGCGACGTTCCTCGACGGTGCGACCAAGACGCCGCTCGTCAAGGTCACAACCAAGCCCAACATCAACGGCATCTACTACGTCCACCGTCCTGAGGACGCAACTGCGGGAGGTGCCGACGAGCTACTGCAGATCTACGTCCAGCAAGGAGCAGCCACCGAGACCAAGTACCTCGACACGACGCTGCGAGTGGACTTTACAGACGCAACCACGAACGAGCGGTGCAAGATCGAGATGGAGGGCGAGTGGCGCGCGCGCACGGCCGTGCTCTGGCTCGAGCGCAGCCACTCGGGCATTCGCACAGCAGTCGCGAAAGTCTTTCGACCGCCAGGCACGAGACGCGGGGGTGGCTTCGTCGTCGCGATCGCGCCGAACGTCGACATTGCGCTCGTGCAGCTCATTTGCGCAGTCGTGGACGACGACCTCAAGCGGCATCGCCTGAGCGTGAACAAGACGTGCGACCCCATTGCGTGCGTCACGCAGCCGCGCATGGACATCCTGAATGGCGCGAGCAACACCCCGTCGTGCTTCTAGGGAGCTTAGGAGAGCCAGCAAGCAACAGTGTATGAAAGCAAGTAAGCCGGTTGTAGGACGCGTGCATGGACATCGTCGGTCGAGTGGCAACCGTGTGCGCATGTGCAAGAGAGTTCTGTGAGTGTGTCGAAGAAGACACGCTCATAGCGATCCTGTCAACTGCCACGCATGATTCGCCAAGCAAGTGGGTGCACGCAACAACCAAGCAGCTCAACAAGCAAGTGCCGAGGCAACCAGCATCTTACAGCAAGCAACTTGCACGCGGTCAACAAGCAACGAAACAAGCAATTTGCGTGTGCTCAACAAGGCAACTAACAACAAGCAACCAAACAAGCAACAAGCAACAAGCAACCAGCTAACAGTCAATGCACAAAAGCCAGTCGAACAAGACACAACGATTCGCTTGTATGATCTTTGGACGGCGACGACGACACACACATGACTCGCACTTGATGCGACGATCTAGCACAGCCGTGTCCTGAACACCACGAGCAACGAAGTCTCTCTAACGACTTCAACTAGGGCTCGAGCGGCTTGGACGACTCGAGTGGCTCGGTGGCTTGAGAGTGACTCAAACGATCCTGGCAGTACGGACGACTAGGACTGCTGCGCGGCGTCCGAGAGCAAGATCTGCTTGAAGCGGTCGTCGCGCAAGACGCTGCGGAGCGACCAGGCGTTGAAGCCGTTCTCGTCGCCGTAGATGCGCCAGCTCCAGAACGTCCAGCCGCCGCCAGCCTGGTTGAGCACCTTTACTTGCGCCGCGGCCCACTCGTAGTACTGCTCCTTGTTGTTGCCAAACTTGCCGGCCGTGGCGAAGCACCACTCGCCGATGAACAGGCGGTTGTGGTTGCTGCGCGCGTTCCACTTGTTCACGTCGCCCTGGAGGTTCGTCTTCACGGCGACGTTGATCAGGTCGTTCTCGCTCGTTTGCTCGTAGCCCCAGATGAAGTACGGGTGCCACTCGACCCAGACGTTCTGGAACTGCGGCGCCTGCATGAAGCCGACCATCGTGTCCGGGTTCTGCTTGTACAAGAGCGGCGCGACGCTCAGGACGCAGTCGTTGCCCGTGCCGCGGATCGCCCAGTACGCGTCCTGGTAGTACTTGTACAGCACATCCTCCTTCGTCGAGCCGTTCGGTTCGTTGAGCAAGCCGATGCCCAAGAACGCGTCTTCGGTCTTGTACCGCGCCGCGAGGAACGTCGCGAGCGCGTGCGTGTTGTCGACGTTCTCGCTGTACTCGCTCCAGTACGCCTTGCCCTTGACCGACGGCGACGAGTGGTCTGCGCCGTTTTGCGAGCCCTTGGCGGCGTGGATGCTGATGAGCACGGCGACGTTGTGCTTCTTGGCCCAGTTCTTGATGAGCAAGTCGAGGTACTTGAGCGTGCCTTGAGCGAACGCGCGCCACTCGGCCTTGTCGGCCGGGTCGTTGTTGTCAAAGCCCGGGATCCAGTACCCGACCGGCACACGCACAGTGTTGAGTCCTGCCGCGGCGATCGCCTTGATCTCGGCCTCGGTGATAAAGTTGGCGTGGTGATACGCGAGGTTCGACCGGATCGTGTCTGGGTTCTTGGCCTGCGTGATCGCGGTGTACTCGCCCGCGTTCGCGTCTTCGGCACTCACGCCTCGCCAGAAATCCGCCTCGCTCGTCATCCAGTGCTCGGCCACGAGCCAGCCGCCGAGGTTCACGCCGCGGCTCTTGACCTGTCCGCTGCGGATCTTGGACTGGATGTGCGTGAAGCTGATCTGCGCGGACGGGACGCTGCTCTCGCTCTGGTCCGTGTCGGCCGCGCGCGCCAAGCCGACAGTCGAGTTGTCCATGTCGACGTTGCTAAAGTCGAGGCCGTCGGTCGCCTGGATCGCGCCGGCCGCAGCCAGCGGTGCAGCTGTGGCGAGCGCAGCGACTGCTGCGAGCAGTAGAGCAGTGGAGCGGCGCAGCATTGTTGTGATGATGGAGGGCGGTCAGGTGCACGTTGTCGTAGAAGCGGTCGCAGTGGATCGGTCTGCGTCTGCGTCTGCGTCTGCGTCTGCGTGCAAATGAGCGAATGGCGCTGCCGCGTGCTCGAGTGCTCGAGAGGTGAGCTGCTCGCTGGTGTCGTGTGTGTGTCTGTGGTGTCGTGTGTGTGAGCGTCAGTGAGCGTGAGGCAAGATGGCTTCGGCAGCGCTCTACTACTGCTGCTGCTCGGTGATTGGGTCCGTTCATCTGGCTCTCTCGCTCGGATCGACCAACGATCGATCGATCGACTCGCTTTTGAGTAGCTGGTAACTGCTGGTCGCACTCGCGCGCTGAAACGGATGCTCGGGAACGATCGGAGCAATCGAGCCACCGCAGCAGTCGAGGTTGAGGCGCGTGCGCCACGCGGGACTGGGGCTATTGCTCGCGCACAGCGCCAGCGTCCTGCTGCTCGCACCCGAATCCAGGCAACACATGCACATGCGCGCTGATCGCAAAGGAGAAAGAGAGAGACAGGAGAGCGCCGCCCGCCGTCGTTGTGTGCGTGTGTGGTGACCGCTGCGCAGCTGCCGCTCGGCTCGGCTTTCGACGAACGCTGGCGCCAACGCCGCCATCTGTCACGCGGTCGTCGCATCGCGCAGGCGAGTGCGTGGCGCGCGTGTGTTCTGATATTGACGCCTGCACATACGTACGAAGCGACAGGACCAGCTGCTTTCGGCGCTGGACTAAGGAAGCGCGTTCGGCTCGTCGGAAGGACACCACGCACGTCGAGAGCTCCATTGACGCTTGCTGCTAGCTTGCCAGGGTCTTGCTTTGGTCTCGTGTACTTTCAGCTTATAGCCCACGCGTAGTTTGTGTGTATGTGCTGGTGCTGGAGCCCTGGATCTTTGCGCCTCGACACGACTCGCTCAGCACTTGTTGATCGCACACGCGCTCTGCTCGCGTCGCACATGTGAACTGAATACTCGCCAGCCCAGGGCATCCGCTCCTCCTCCTCCTCATCGCCTGCTGCTGCCGCTGCACTGGGCACTCGGCGTGTTTCGATGGAAAGCGAGTCCGATGCGCTCAACAGAGTCTTTCGTGATTGTATCGGCATGCTCGAACGAAAGCGCTGACTGGCAACCACTGCAGCAGCGACGACCAGCGACTTTGGTCTTGCGTTGCCCTAGCGCGTGCGAATCAGTCGCGTGTCCTTGCTTGAAAGTGCACGGGTGTATATTGATCGACTGCTCAGTCGATCGCGACGCACACACTTGAGCAACCAAGCCAACCAAGTCAACCAAGCCAACCGAGAGGCAGACCGAGATCACCACAAAGCACCACTACAGCAGCAGACGATGCCGAATGCGCCGGCAGGACGCAGGACACTGCGCGTGCGTCGTTTGCCTCACATGGGTACAGCTGGTGGCTGCAGCACTGTGGGATTCACTCGCTCGCTCACTCACTCTCGAGTGTTCTCGTTGCAGCAAGAAGACACGCTGACTCTCACTCTTGTTTGCGCGCAAAAACAAGGGACGTGCTGAACACCAGCCATCTTCGTGTCCTGATTCCCTGAACGGATTGTTTTTGCTTGTTGATTGATTCTCGAGCTTGAAGCTCACCTCTTGAGTCGGAATGCAAGACCCACTACACTACACTCTACTAGTACAGGATGTCGACTCAATCGACTGCCACTACAGTATTGCTACTCCTCGGAGATGCATGCGCGTTGTGTCCCGCTCTGCACTGTTCTGTTTTGCACATGCGGTGCTGTCTTCGTCGCGCGCACGTACGCACTCTCTCTCTGTGTACCTCGAGAAGCACACATCTACGTGTAGATGCTGCACTGCCAGCAGTGTCGCCAGCGGTGTCGCGCTGGCTGTACAGCGCACGATCGCTTGGCGTTGCTGCTTCGACGATGCACATGGCAGCGATAATCGTAAGTGAAGTCGTAGCAACGCGAGAGACTCAATCAAAGACTTGCCAATGCGCCTTGGTATCCTCACGCTTCAACATCAATACAGTGAAAGGTTTCAACCTCAATCGGTTGCGCAACGTTGAGGGTTTGAGCTGTTGCGTCATGATCACAGCTTCCTAGATGATCCAAGAAACTCGCGATCCTGATCGACATTGGCCCGGATCCGGTTTCTCTTCATGGAGTCATTGCCTCTGCTCTCACGACAACGTAGTGAGACGTACAGCCTCTTCATCATCGACGCACAATCGCTTGGTCCAGCTTAGAAGTCTTTCGGCTCTCCACGCTGCAAATGACAGTGACGCTTGCACGCGCTGTTCTTATGGCGCGCGATACTCATGGTCTTGATAAAGCGTCAAAGTAGCCGCAGCACAAGACCATACACAGAAAGTCGCGCTTCAACGTCTATGACAATGAACCATCGCGAGCACACAAGACTTCCCGTTCGCACACTTGACGTCAATCCTCATTGCGATCCTCCATGCCGACAACTCGCTCTTAGACACCTCCGTACTCGTGCCCATCGAGATGCGCACGTGTATGTACAAGTGTGGTGTCGTCGTACATAGCGGAGCTGGACAAAGACGGTTGACAAAGAGCACAGCTCAGATGTGCTGCTGCCAATAGCCGCGGCACCACCATCCGTTCAATGGGCAAACCGGCGAAAATCGGCGGTGCGAGGACCGCGTGGCGAGTAGCAGCCAGCGCGACACCGCTGGCGACACTGCTGGCAGTGCAGCATCTACACGTAGATGTGTGCTTCTCGAGGTACACAGAGAGAGAGTGCGTACGTGCGCGCGACGAAGACAGCACCGCATGTGCAAAACAGAACAGTGCAGAGCGGGACACAACGCGCATGCATCTCCGAGGAGTAGCAATACTGTAGTGGCAGTCGATTGAGTCGACATCCTGTACTAGTAGAGTGTAGTGTAGTGGGTCTTGCATTCCGACTCAAGAGGTGAGCTTCAAGCTCGAGAATCAATCAACAAGCAAAAACAATCCGTTCAGGGAATCAGGACACGAAGATGGCTGGTGTTCAGCACGTCCCTTGTTTTTGCGCGCAAACAAGAGTGAGAGTCAGCGTGTCTTCTTGCTGCAACGAGAACACTCGAGAGTGAGTGAGCGAGCGAGTGAATCCCACAGTGCTGCAGCCACCAGCTGTACCCATGTGAGGCAAACGACGCACGCGCAGTGTCCTGCGTCCTGCCGGCGCATTCGGCATCGTCTGCTGCTGTAGTGGTGCTTTGTGGTGATCTCGGTCTGCCTCTCGGTTGGCTTGGTTGACTTGGTTGGCTTGGTTGCTCAAGTGTGTGCGTCGCGATCGACTGAGCAGTCGATCAATATACACCCGTGCACTTTCAAGCAAGGACACGCGACTGATTCGCACGCGCTAGGGCAACGCAAGACCAAAGTCGCTGGTCGTCGCTGCTGCAGTGGTTGCCAGTCAGCGCTTTCGTTCGAGCATGCCGATACAATCACGAAAGACTCTGTTGAGCGCATCGGACTCGCTTTCCATCGAAACACGCCGAGTGCCCAGTGCAGCGGCAGCAGCAGGCGATGAGGAGGAGGAGGAGCGGATGCCCTGGGCTGGCGAGTATTCAGTTCACATGTGCGACGCGAGCAGAGCGCGTGTGCGATCAACAAGTGCTGAGCGAGTCGTGTCGAGGCGCAAAGATCCAGGGCTCCAGCACCAGCACATACACACAAACTACGCGTGGGCTATAAGCTGAAAGTACACGAGACCAAAGCAAGACCCTGGCAAGCTAGCAGCAAGCGTCAATGGAGCTCTCGACGTGCGTGGTGTCCTTCCGACGAGCCGAACGCGCTTCCTTAGTCCAGCGCCGAAAGCAGCTGGTCCTGTCGCTTCGTACGTATGTGCAGGCGTCAATATCAGAACACACGCGCGCCACGCACTCGCCTGCGCGATGCGACGACCGCGTGACAGATGGCGGCGTTGGCGCCAGCGTTCGTCGAAAGCCGAGCCGAGCGGCAGCTGCGCAGCGGTCACCACACACGCACACGACGACGGCGGGCGGCGCTCTCCTGTCTCTCTCTTTCTCCTTTGCGATCAGCGCGCATGTGCATGTGTTGCCTGGATTCGGGTGCGAGCAGCAGGACGCTGGCGCTGTGCGCGAGCAATAGCCCCAGTCCCGCGTGGCGCACGCGCCTCAACCTCGACTGCTGCGGTGGCTCGATTGCTCCGATCGTTCCCGAGCATCCGTTTCAGCGCGCGAGTGCGACCAGCAGTTACCAGCTACTCAAAAGCGAGTCGATCGATCGATCGTTGGTCGATCCGAGCGAGAGAGCCAGATGAACGGACCCAATCACCGAGCAGCAGCAGTAGTAGAGCGCTGCCGAAGCCATCTTGCCTCACGCTCACTGACGCTCACACACACGACACCACAGACACACACACGACACCAGCGAGCAGCTCACCTCTCGAGCACTCGAGCACGCGGCAGCGCCATTCGCTCATTTGCACGCAGACGCAGACGCAGACGCAGACGCAGACCGATCCACTGCGACCGCTTCTACGACAACGTGCACCTGACCGCCCTCCATCATCACAACAATGCTGCGCCGCTCCACTGCTCTACTGCTCGCAGCAGTCGCTGCGCTCGCCACAGCTGCACCGCTGGCTGCGGCCGGCGCGATCCAGGCGACCGACGGCCTCGACTTTAGCAACGTCGACATGGACAACTCGACTGTCGGCTTGGCGCGCGCGGCCGACACGGACCAGAGCGAGAGCAGCGTCCCGTCCGCGCAGATCAGCTTCACGCACATCCAGTCCAAGATCCGCAGCGGACAGGTCAAGAGCCGCGGCGTGAACCTCGGCGGCTGGCTCGTGGCCGAGCACTGGATGACGAGCGAGGCGGATTTCTGGCGAGGCGTGAGTGCCGAAGACGCGAACGCGGGCGAGTACACCGCGATCACGCAGGCCAAGAACCCAGACACGATCCGGTCGAACCTCGCGTATCACCACGCCAACTTTATCACCGAGGCCGAGATCAAGGCGATCGCCGCGGCAGGACTCAACACTGTGCGTGTGCCGGTCGGGTACTGGATCCCGGGCTTTGACAACAACGACCCGGCCGACAAGGCCGAGTGGCGCGCGTTCGCTCAAGGCACGCTCAAGTACCTCGACTTGCTCATCAAGAACTGGGCCAAGAAGCACAACGTCGCCGTGCTCATCAGCATCCACGCCGCCAAGGGCTCGCAAAACGGCGCAGACCACTCGTCGCCGTCGGTCAAGGGCAAGGCGTACTGGAGCGAGTACAGCGAGAACGTCGACAACACGCACGCGCTCGCGACGTTCCTCGCGGCGCGGTACAAGACCGAAGACGCGTTCTTGGGCATCGGCTTGCTCAACGAACCGAACGGCTCGACGAAGGAGGATGTGCTGTACAAGTACTACCAGGACGCGTACTGGGCGATCCGCGGCACGGGCAACGACTGCGTCCTGAGCGTCGCGCCGCTCTTGTACAAGCAGAACCCGGACACGATGGTCGGCTTCATGCAGGCGCCGCAGTTCCAGAACGTCTGGGTCGAGTGGCACCCGTACTTCATCTGGGGCTACGAGCAAACGAGCGAGAACGACCTGATCAACGTCGCCGTGAAGACGAACCTCCAGGGCGACGTGAACAAGTGGAACGCGCGCAGCAACCACAACCGCCTGTTCATCGGCGAGTGGTGCTTCGCCACGGCCGGCAAGTTTGGCAACAACAAGGAGCAGTACTACGAGTGGGCCGCGGCGCAAGTAAAGGTGCTCAACCAGGCTGGCGGCGGCTGGACGTTCTGGAGCTGGCGCATCTACGGCGACGAGAACGGCTTCAACGCCTGGTCGCTCCGCAGCGTCTTGCGCGACGACCGCTTCAAGCAGATCTTGCTCTCGGACGCCGCGCAGCAGTCCTAGTCGTCCGTACTGCCAGGATCGTTTGAGTCACTCTCAAGCCACCGAGCCACTCGAGTCGTCCAAGCCGCTCGAGCCCTAGTTGAAGTCGTTAGAGAGACTTCGTTGCTCGTGGTGTTCAGGACACGGCTGTGCTAGATCGTCGCATCAAGTGCGAGTCATGTGTGTGTCGTCGTCGCCGTCCAAAGATCATACAAGCGAATCGTTGTGTCTTGTTCGACTGGCTTTTGTGCATTGACTGTTAGCTGGTTGCTTGTTGCTTGTTGCTTGTTTGGTTGCTTGTTGTTAGTTGCCTTGTTGAGCACACGCAAATTGCTTGTTTCGTTGCTTGTTGACCGCGTGCAAGTTGCTTGCTGTAAGATGCTGGTTGCCTCGGCACTTGCTTGTTGAGCTGCTTGGTTGTTGCGTGCACCCACTTGCTTGGCGAATCATGCGTGGCAGTTGACAGGATCGCTATGAGCGTGTCTTCTTCGACACACTCACAGAACTCTCTTGCACATGCGCACACGGTTGCCACTCGACCGACGATGTCCATGCACGCGTCCTACAACCGGCTTACTTGCTTTCATACACTGTTGCTTGCTGGCTCTCCTAAGCTCCCTAGAAGCACGACGGGGTGTTGCTCGCGCCATTCAGGATGTCCATGCGCGGCTGCGTGACGCACGCAATGGGGTCGCACGTCTTGTTCACGCTCAGGCGATGCCGCTTGAGGTCGTCGTCCACGACTGCGCAAATGAGCTGCACGAGCGCAATGTCGACGTTCGGCGCGATCGCGACGACGAAGCCACCCCCGCGTCTCGTGCCTGGCGGTCGAAAGACTTTCGCGACTGCTGTGCGAATGCCCGAGTGGCTGCGCTCGAGCCAGAGCACGGCCGTGCGCGCGCGCCACTCGCCCTCCATCTCGATCTTGCACCGCTCGTTCGTGGTTGCGTCTGTAAAGTCCACTCGCAGCGTCGTGTCGAGGTACTTGGTCTCGGTGGCTGCTCCTTGCTGGACGTAGATCTGCAGTAGCTCGTCGGCACCTCCCGCAGTTGCGTCCTCAGGACGGTGGACGTAGTAGATGCCGTTGATGTTGGGCTTGGTTGTGACCTTGACGAGCGGCGTCTTGGTCGCACCGTCGAGGAACGTCGCGAGCTCCTTGTCGCGTCCAGTGCGGAACTCCTTCACGCCCGTCTCGACGTTCTTGAACGCGAGGTACTTGGAGCTGACTGTCGACGACTCGGACATGCGCAGTTGCGTGACCTGCGAGCGCACGTACTTCTTGTCGATCACGACGAGCGGCGTCTCGAGCGCCACGAGCTCGACTTCAGCGAACGGACCGGCAGTCGTCGATCCGGAGTTGCCCATGCTGCAGCGTGTGTGTCAGATGCAGAGCCTTGGACGTTGAGAACGTGTGTGAGCGTGTGAGAGCTTGAGAGATCGAGAGCAACCGAAGCGCTTGGGTCTGATTCGGCAGCTTGAAGAATGACAACGCGCGCGCACTCTGTTCGTTTGTGTGACTGCGAGTGTGAGTGAGTGAGTGAGTGAGTGCGCGAGTCTCCAGCACCGCAGCTCGAAAGCTGCATCTAGAATCGCGAATGTGGATGCACAGGCAGGCAGAAGACGCTCAAGTACGCGCTTGAAGGCAACACAGCGGCACGTGAGGCAAACGCGATCGCTCGTCCTGCAAGACCAGCGCACTGACGCGAACGAACGTGTCGACAAAAGAAGCACGCGACGAATGCCAGGGCTCCCTTTTCTTGCTTTGGTATTGTGCTTGGGTGTCAAGCTCGCGAGCTCGCGTGTCCGAGCACACAGGCACACAGGCACACGCCCAAGCAAACTTGTTGAGATTGAAGCTCACGTACGACGGCTATCGATGGCTATCACTTATACACATCCAGTACGTGCGCTATCAACACTTGGCGCCTCAGTCCTTTGCGACCGCTTCTCTGCCAAATCACTCCTTCCTTCACCCTCTTATGAACGCTGTCGCTCGCTCACTCGGCCGACTTGAAGAGCAAGACGTAGTGCTGGTCGGCTTGGAAGAAGAGCAGGAATTGCGTGTCGTACGCGATCGAGCACCCGAAGCGCTTGCCGACGATGCAGTGCCACGTCTGGCCGTGCTTCTGGTCAAAGTGCTTCTTGAGGTCGGTCGAGATGTCTTTCTCGATCGCGCTCGGGTTGCTCTGGAAAAACTCGACGAGGCGCGCCACGGCCTCGTCCTTGAGTGCTGTCGGCAGCTCGAGGCGCAAGATCGTGATCTTGGGTGCTTTCACTGCGACGGTACCAGCGGCATCTGCTGCTGCGGTTGCAGTGCCAGCACTGCTGTCGTCTGTCGTGCTCGCAGTCTTGGTCGCGTCTGGCGGTCCCATTCTTTACACGCCACGAGCACACGTACGCTCGCTTGCTTGTTGGGACGAGCTCGTGAGGTCGTTCAGGTCCAGACGCAGTCGTAGCTAGTGTCTCGTGCTCGCTCGCACTTCGAGGTGCTTGCTTAGTTGGTCACAAGTGCTGTGCGTGATGTTGCGCTTGCCTGTTTGCTTGCTAGCGGTGCTCTGCACTCAACACGACTTCCCGAGACCACGGCAGCAAGAGCAAGCGGTGCGTGGGTGTCCAAGTGAGTGCTTGCTCGTGTGCACTTGCCTTGGATCGCAAGAGATGTTGAAAGGTCGCAATGGAGCTGCTAATGTAGGTGCAAAGGTGCAAGCGAGTTTGTTGCTAGTGTAGGATAGCACACGAATGGACTGGTCTTTGTATGCTTTTTGCACACAACGGGACTTATTGGTAGAGCGAAAAGCGAGGGACACCAACACTCAAGCGATACACTTGCACTGACTATGAAGACGACGCACACACATGTGATGAGCATCATGAACACTCGAGCGAGCGAGCGCTTGTTGGTGCTGCGGCGCATGCGCGACCTCACGCACACATGACAAGCGAGACACACATCAAGCCATGAGCACCGCTCTGTCAAGCACGCTCGCGTGTCTCCTGTGCTTTGTGCATCCCGCCACGAGTGACACGCGTGCGCGAGTGAGAGACACTGACTGACTGACTGACTGGTCGTGCACAGCGACGCTTTGCGTGAAAGGCATCAAGCTCGCTGGAGCGCTCGCGTTGCGCTGTTGGTCAGCGCGCGCTGCAAGTGCATGCACGCTTGTCAAGGTCGCCAAGATCCACGACGGAGCGATCGCTAGTTTTGCGCTCGGCTTACGATCAAGTCTCGGCGTCTCAGCGCCTCCTTCTGCTGCTGCGGTCCTCTTGACCCGTCGCATTGAGGCGTCGCTGCTCACCTGCTGCAGCTGATCCGCACCAAAGCACTAGCGCTGATGCGCATCGACGATAGAAAGATCTCGCTGTGTATCAGCACTGCGCACGCACGTTCACACACACGACGACACGCACAGGGCCACAGCTTGCTCCAACACACACACACGACTGAGCGACTGCTCGTACGCGCCGCCGTCGCTTCCAAAGCGGTGCCGCTGCGGCGCTTCGAGGCGCTCTACGCGCTTGCTTGATGAGCATCACGCGCACAGACGCTTGTCATCGCTCGAGGCGCGCTGCAGCAGGTCGAGCGTGTGGCTCGAAAGATCGCACGCGCATCCAGCGCATCGAGGACCGCGATGCCGCCGTCGCAGTTGCAACGCATTCGCGAATCCGACGCGAGGCAGCGACACGAGCGCCTGCAGCTTGCAGCGTCTCCTCCAGCTCTTTCAGTCGCTCTTTCGCTCACCTCGTCCGCCTCGCTCGCTCGTTCGATCGATCGATCAATTAGTCCATCGCCTGCGCGAGTGAGTGAGTGAGTGAGTGACTGGCGGCTCTCGCGACGAGCGTGATGGTCTGGACGCGCCGCAAGCAAGTCGCCGCGCTCGCGAGCGCCGCGGTCCTTGCGCTAGCGACCGCGCCTGCGACGACAAGCGCGTCAGAAGACACGTTCTGGCTCCCGTCGCTGAGCTCGTGGGTGAACCCGTACACGCCGCCGGCGTCGAGCTCGTACTACTCGCCGTACTCGCCGTACTCGCCGTATGCGACACCGGCGGCGACGCCGAGTCCGTACTACACCAAGCAAGACTGTGTCGTGGGACCCTGGACCGCGTTCTCCAAGTGCGATGCGTACTCGAACACGCAGACGCGCACGCGCGTCGTGACGACTCGTGCTGCGAACGGCGGTGCGCCGTGTCCACCGCTCTCCGAGACGATCCAGTGCGTGAAGAAGGACTGCCGCGTGAGCGACTGGAGCGCGTACTCGAGCTGCAACGACGCCACGGGCAAGAAGACGCGCACGCGCACGGTGGTTGTGGCTGCGGAGAACGGCGGCCAGTGCTGCCCGGCGCTCTCCGAGTCGGTCATGTGCGACCGCGTGGACTGCGCCGTCTCGGCGTGGTCGGACTGGGGCACGTGCATCAACAAGCAGCGCAAGCGCACGCGGAGCGTCACGGCCGCGGCCAAGTACGGCGGCGCGACGTGTCCGGCGCTCGTGGAGACGAAGGCATGCGTGCCAGTGGACTGCGCGGTCAGTCCCTGGAGCGCGTACCAGGTCGTCGGCGACACGAAGAAGCGCACGCGGACGGTCGCGACACCAGCAGACGGCGGCGCGCCGTGTCCGCCGCTCGAAGAGGTCGTGCCGTACGTCAAGGTGGACTGCGTCGTGAGCGACTGGTCCTGGAGCTGCGCGTGCGACAGCGTGAAGAAGCAGCGCACGCGCACGCGGACGGTCGTGACGCCCGCGGACGGCGGCAAGCCGTGTCCGGCGCTTAGCGAGACGCTCGCCTGCTCGGACTGCCAAGTGAGCGCGTGGGGCGCCTTTGGCAAGTGCGACGACTACGCCGGGACGAAGACGCGGTCGCGCTCGGTGACAGCTGAGGCCATGAACGGCGGCGCCGCGTGTCCAGCGCTGACCGAGACGGCGCCGTGCGACAAGGTGAACTGCGTCGTGAGCGATTGGAGCGCCTGGAGCGCGTGCGGCAAGGACCGGCTGAAGAAGCGCACAAAGACCGTGGTGACGGGCGCCAAGTACGGCGGCGCGGACTGTCCGCCGCTCGTCGAGACGGTCGCGTGCACGCCGCGCGACTGCACCGTCGGGCCCTGGAGCGAGTACAAGGTCGTGAACGGCAAGCGCCAGCGCACGCGGGCGGTGGTCCAGGAGTGCGACGGCGGCGCGCCGTGTCCGCCGCTCGTGGAGGAGCTCCCGCTCGAGAAGATCAACTGCGTCGTGAGCGAGTGGACGTGGTCTGGCGCCTGCAGCGCGTACTCGAACCAGCGCACGCGGACGCGCACGGTCGTGACGCCGGCGCAGAACGGCGGTGCGGCGTGCCCTGCGCTGTCGGAGACCGTGACGTGCCAGGACTGCCAAGTGAGCGCCTGGAGCGCGTACGGCGCGTGCAACGGCGGCAAGAAGACGCGCACGCGCACAGTCACGCAGCAGCCGGTGAACGGCGGCGCGGTGTGCCCTGCGCTCTCGGACTCGACAGTGTGTGACAAGATCAACTGCGTGCTGAGCGAGTGGACGGCGTGGGGGTCGTGCCAGCCGACGAAGGTGCGCCAGCGCACGCGCTCGATCGTCACGCCGGCGCAGTACGGCGGCAAGGAGTGCGGCCACCTCGTGGACGTGCAGAACTGCAACCCGACGGACTGCAAGGTCGGACCGTGGAGCGAGTACAAGGTGATTGGGTCGACGAAGCGCCGGACGCGCAGTGTGCTCCAGGCGTGCGACGGCGGTAAGGAGTGTCCGCCGTTGGTGGAAGAGGTGCCGCTGCAGGTCGTCGACTGTGTCGTGAGCGACTGGAGCGCGTTCAGCGAGTGCAGCGCGTACACGATGCAGCGCACGCGCTCGCGGAGCATCGTGACGTCGCCACAAGACGGTGGCAAGGCGTGTCCGAGTCTGACTGATGTCGCGCCGTGCGAGCCGGTCGACTGCGCCGTGAGTGAGTGGAGCGCCTACAGTTCGTGCGACGAGCGCAGCGGCAAGAAGACGCGCACGCGCACGGTGACGACGGCGGCGCGGTACGGCGGCGCGGCATGTCCGGTACTGAAAGAGACGGCGCAGTGCGACAAAGTGCACTGCGTCGTGAGCGACTGGAGCGCGTTCGGGCCGTGCTGCAAGGTGTCGAAGACGCGCACGCGCACGCGGAGCGTGGTGAAGAAGGCGTTGTATGGCGGCGACGCGTGCCCGGCGCTCAAGGAGACGGTCACGTGCACGCCGAGCGGCTGCATCGTCGGGCCGTGGAGCGAGTTCACACCGTGTCAGGCGGCGAACGCATACCGGTCAGCGCCGCTCGTGCGCCGTCGGTTCCGCGAAGTGTTGAAAGAGGCCGACGGCGGCGCCAAGTGCCCTGCGCTCGTGGAAGAAGAGACGTGCAAGCCCGTGCACTGTGCTGTCGGGCCATGGAGCGACTACACCGAGTGCAGCGCGGCGACGCAGACGCAGACGCGCTCGCGCGAGGTCACGACCGAGGCCAAGTACGGCGGCAGAGCCTGTCCAGCGCTCGTCGAGAGCAAGAAGTGCACGCCCAAGCCGATCGACTGCGTCGTCGGCGCCTGGAGCGAGTACGGACCGTGCGACGTGTACGCGAACAAGAAGACGCGCACGCGCGACGTCGTGACGCAGGCGCAGTTCGGCGGCAAGAGCTGTCCGGCGCTCGTTGAGAAGACCAACTGCGAGCCGGACGTGGACTGCGTCGTGAGCGACTGGTCGGCGTTCGGTGCGTGCTCGAGCTCGTGCTTCAAGAAAGAGCGCACACGGACGGTCGTGACGCCGCGGAGTGGCCGTGGCGCCAAGTGCCCAGCACTCGTGGAGAAAGTGGCGTGTCGTCCAGTGAACTGCCAGGTCAGCGCCTGGAGCGAGTACTCGACGTGCAACCCGACGACACTCAAGAAGACGCGCACACGCGTTGTGACGACGCCGGCAGATGGCGGCAAGGCGTGTCCGAGCCTCGTGGAGGAGACGCCGTGTGGACTCCCGGTCGACTGCGTCGTGAGCGAGTGGAGTCCGTACGGCGCGTGCGACGTGTACGCGAACCGCCGCACGCGCAAGCGCTCGATCGTGGTGGCGCCGGCGCGCGGCGGCAAGGCATGTCCCGCGCTCGAGGCGTCGGACGAGTGCGAAGACCGCGACTGCGTCGTGAGCGGCTGGAGTCCGTACGGCGCCTGCGACGCGTACTCGGGCACGCGCAAGCGCACGCGCTCGGTGGTGCAGCCCGCGACGGGCAAGAACGGCAAGGCGTGTCCTCCGCTCTCGGAGACCGCGAGCTGCTCGGCCGTGAACTGCGGCGTCACGGGCTGGAGCGAGTGGTCCGAGTGCAGCGCCGAGACGTCGACGCAGACGCGCACGCGCACGGTGCGTGTGTCAGCGGCGTACGGCGGCAAGGCGTGTCCCGAGCTGCAGCAGGAGCGGAGCTGCCGTCCGGACCAGAAGTGCCTCGCGGGAGAGTGGTCGGCGTGGTCGATCTGCGACAACACGACGCCGACGCGCTACCGCACGCGCGAGATCGTGCAGGAGCCGTATTCATCGGCGTACGGTGCGTACGGGTCGTACTCGTCGTACGACGCGGCGCAGACGTGCCCGGCGCTGCGCGAAGAGGAGCCGTGCGAAGCGGTCGACTGCGTCGTCTCGAGCTGGTCGAACTGGACCGAGTGCGCGACGACTGCGCCGTATGTGCGCTCGCGCCACTTGACCGTCGTGCAGCCGGCGGTTCGCGGCGGCAAGGAGTGCCCGGCGGTGCTGACGGAAGAGGAGCAGTGCCCGGACATTGACTGCGCGCTCGGCGACTGGACCGAGTGGTCGGTGTGCACGCTTGAGACGCCGACGAAGAAGCGGAGTCGCCCGGTGCTGACGGAGTCGGCGTACGGCGGCGACGAGTGCCAGTGGACCGAGGAGGAGGTGGCGTGTCCGCCCGTGGATTGCGTCATGTCAGACTGGGGCAACTGGACCGACTGCACCGCGGCGACGCCGACGCAGAGCCGCGAGCGCTCGATCGTGCAGGAGCCGCTGCGCAACGGCACGGCGTGCGGTCCAGTGGTCGAGACGATCGAGTGCCCTGCGATCGACTGCGTCGTCGGTGCGTGGGGACCCTGGAGTGCGTGCGACGAGGCGAGTCAGAACAAGACGCGCAGCCGCTCGGTCGTCCAGGACGCCGTGCGGTACGGCGCCGAGTGCGAGGCGCTGACGGAGCAAGCGCCGTGCGATCCGGTGCACTGCCAAGTGGAGCTGGACTGGTCCGACTGGTCGGGCTGTGACTCGACGACTGAGCTCAAGTACAAGCGCCGGCGCATCGTCCAGAACGCCAAGTACGGCGGCAAGGCGTGCGACGAGACGCTCATCTCTGCGCCGTGTGACCCCGTGGACTGCGTGCTTTCGACCTGGGGCGACTACGGTCCGTGTGACGCGAGCACCGGCATGCGCACGCGCAACCGCTCGGTGGTCGTCGAGCCGCTGTACAACGGCACGGCGTGCTTGCCGCTGACGCAGGAGAAGCGCTGCGACCCGGTGCCATGCGCGGTTGGGGACTGGAGCGATTGGAGCTCGTGCGACGTCGACGACCCGCAACGCCACCGCCACCGCAACGTGACGCAGCCGGCGCTGTACGATGGCGCTGAGTGTCTGCCGCTCGAGGAGCACGTCGCGTGCGAGCCTGTGAACTGCGTCGTGGGCGACTGGAGCGACTGGAGCACGTGCGACGAGAAGGCGGGGAACCGCACGCGCACGCGCGAGGTGATGACCAAGTGCCGCCACGGCGGCGCCGAGTGTCCAGACACTATTGAGCACAAGCCATGCGATCCGGTGGACTGCATCGTGGGGGACTGGAGCGAGTACGGGCAGTGCGACGACAAGACGTGGAAGAAGAAGAAGACACGACCAGTGGTGCGCGCGGCCAAGTACAACGGCGTGGCGTGCGACCCGACCGAGAACGAGCTCATCTGCGAGCCGATCCACTGCCAGGTCTCGCCCTGGAGCGCCTGGTCCGAGTGCGACGCGTCGTGCGGCAAGAAGACGCGCTGGCGCAACGTCACGACCGAGCCCAAGTACGGTGGCGACGCGTGTTTGGAGCTGACCGAGACTGCGGTGTGCGACCCAGTGGACTGCGTCATGGACGCGTGGAGCACGTGGAGCACGTGCGGCGAGGACAGCACGACGAAGGTGCGGTCGCGCGGCGTGAAGCAGCCGGCGCTGTACGGCGGCAAAGCGTGCGAGGCGGCGCGCGAGGAGGTGCCGTGCGAGGCCGTGAACTGCGTCGTGGGCAACTGGACCGCGTGGTCGGCGTGCGACGCCACGTGCGGCAAGAAGCGCCGGACGCGCGAGGTGACGCAGCGGCCTCTCCGTGGCGGCACGCCGTGCCCTGTTCTCGAGGACCTCGCAGTGTGTGACCCGGTCGACTGTGTCGTCGGCGACTGGTCCATGACGTGGTCGACTTGCGACGTGTCGTGCGGCAAGAAGACGATGACGCGGCCGGTGCTCCAGCCGGCGCTGTACGGCGGCAAGGAGTGCCTCGAGACGACGAACTCGACGAGCTGCGACCCGGTGGACTGCAAGACGAGCGACTGGGGGAACTGGGGTCCGTGCGACGGCGGCGTGAAGACACGCACGCGCAACATCACGCAGGAGGACCTCTACGGCGGCGCCGAGTGTCCGACGCTCACGGACACAGCCGTGTGCGACCCGGTGCCGTGCGCCGTGAGCGACTGGAGCGCCTGGACGCCGTGCACAGACGCGACGCCGACGCAGACACGCACGCGCGAAGTGACGCAGCCGGCGATGTACAACGGCGAGAGCTGTCCTGTGCTGTCGGAGACCAAGGCGTGTCCGCCAGTGGACTGTGTGTTGGGCGACTGGAGCGCGTGGGGTTCGTACGACGACGCCACGGGCATCCGCACGCGCACGCGGCCAGTGGTGCAGCCATTGGTGCGCGGCGGCAAGTCGTGTGAGCAGGACAAAGAGACCGAGTGCACGCCGCCGGTGAACTGCAAGGTCTCGGACTGGACCGAGTACGCGCCGTGCAACCACACGACCGGCCGGAAGACTAAGACGCGCGAAGTGGTGCAGCCGGCGCAGTACGGCGGTCTCGAGTGCCCCGAGCTCTCGCTCGAGGCGCCGTGCGACCCTGTGAACTGCGTTGTGAGCGACTGGAACGAGTTTGGCCACTGCGACGCGTCGTGCGGGAAGAAGCGGCGCTCGCGCTCGGTGCTGCAAGTCGCGCTCTACAACGGCGCGGCGTGTCCGGACCTCGAAGACGCGGCGGACTGTGACCCGGTGCACTGTGTCCCAGGCGCGTGGGAACCCTGGTCCGAGTGCGACAGCTACGGCTCGAAGAAGCGCACGCGTGAGATCGCGACGCCAGCGCAGTACGGCGGCGACGCGTGCTCGGCGCTCACGGAGTACGGCACGTGCGAGCCAGTGGCGTGCAAGCTCGGGGACTGGAGCGCGTGGTCGTGCGACACGTCGACGAAGCAGAAGACGCGCACGCGCGCGGTGCTCGTGGAGGCAAAGTACGGCGGCGCAGTGTGCGGCGCGACGACCGAAGTGGCGCCGTGCGACCCGGTGAACTGCGTCGTCGGGCCGTGGAGTCCGTACTGCGCGTGCGACGCCGTGACGAAGAAGAAGTCGCGCACGCGCGCAGTGCTCACACCAGCGCAGTACGGCGGCATCGCGTGTCCACCGACGTTGGAAGAGGTGGCATGCTCGGCGACGCCAGTGGACTGCACGGTCACGGCGTGGTCCGCGTGGTCCAAGTGCAAGGACCGCTCGGGCTCGCGCACGCGCACGCGGTCGGTGATCATCCAGCCTGCGAACGGCGGCAAGCAGTGTCCCGTGCTCAAGGAAGAGGGCTCGTGCGCGTACTTGCAGTGCACGATGGGGTCCTGGAGCGGCTGGTCCGAGGGCTGCAACGAGTACGGTCTCCAGACGCGCACGCGCAAGATCATCGACGACCCGTACACGGCGATCTCGATCTGTCCGAGCACGCTCGAGTCGCGCGAGTGTCCGTACTCGACCACGAACAACGACTACTACACGACGTCAGCGTACGCCCTCCTGTCGGTCGACGCGCAGGCGTTCGAGTAGACACACGGTCGTACGACGCGCTGGACGCGACGGTGTCGGTCCGTCCACTACAGCTCGCGAACGAGCGAGCTATCTTCTGCTGTGCGCATCTCTGTGCGTCTCTCTATCTCTCTACCTCTTGTCTACTACGACGGCTCGATGCTGTTCGGGCGCTGCATCTCTTTCGTAACCAGTGAATGAATGATGAACTACCTAGTGACTGCTGCCGTCGTGTGCTTCTCGATGATGACTACGCTGTTGTCTGTGTCTTTGCCGTCGTCCTCCTCTTCCTCAACCGAGACCGATCAAGCGATGTGCTGCTAGCTCCAATGACCCAATGACGAAAGCGCCACCGGACTTGAGATGGTGCTTAGGATCCCAGAGCGACGAAGCACACGTGCAGCATCGGACTTGTGTCTCAACACAACGCACGCACTCACTCGTCGTCCTCACTATCGCAGACACTCGTGAGTCTCTCCTCTCGTGCGTCGAAAGCGCAGATCCAGTCACACTGCACTGGATGTTCAGACCAAGTGAGTGCTTGCTCGTGTGCACTTGCCTTGGATCGCAAGAGATGTTGAAAGGTCGCAATGGAGCTGCTAATGTAGGTGCAAAGGTGCAAGCGAGTTTGTTGCTAGTGTAGGATAGCACACGAATGGACTGGTCTTTGTATGCTTTTTGCACACAACGGGACTTATTGGTAGAGCGAAAAGCGAGGGACACCAACACTCAAGCGATACACTTGCACTGACTATGAAGACGACGCACACACATGTGATGAGCATCATGAACACTCGAGCGAGCGAGCGCTTGTTGGTGCTGCGGCGCATGCGCGACCTCACGCACACATGACAAGCGAGACACACATCAAGCCATGAGCACCGCTCTGTCAAGCACGCTCGCGTGTCTCCTGTGCTTTGTGCATCCCGCCACGAGTGACACGCGTGCGCGAGTGAGAGACACTGACTGACTGACTGACTGGTCGTGCACAGCGACGCTTTGCGTGAAAGGCATCAAGCTCGCTGGAGCGCTCGCGTTGCGCTGTTGGTCAGCGCGCGCTGCGAGCACCTGCCCAGCGTACTCAAAGCATAGTGCGCCAACTCACAACGTGCTCTCTACAACTGAAGTCATAACGAGCACACGATCTATACTGTTAACGTCCTGGGTCGTGTCCAAAGCAACCCGATGGCCATCGCTACACACGCACTCTACACACCCTACACACACATGCACTCTCAGCAACGCTGGCGCTTGAACGCGCTGCTGCTGCAGCTTGTGCTACTGGCGCAACTCGCATCGTCGCCTGAGGACTTGCTCCAGTACTTGCGCTTCACGCGGTCGACAGTGCGCGTCGAGTAGAGCTCAAAGAACGTCGACGCGCTCGATGCGACGCACGTGTAGCCGCCACTGCCGCTGCTGCCGTTGGCTGTCGCACGTGCTGTGTAGACAAAGACGCGGAAGCAGAACGGGAACGTCTGCGCTGGCGCCGAGCGCGTCGCCTTGCGCTTCTTCTTGAGCATCGGCTGGACCTTCCAGACGTCCGGTAGGAAGAACCACGTGCTGCGCACCATCGATGCAGTCGGTGCCACATCACTCGGTGCTGCTGCGACATCGTTGTCTGCTCCGAGATCGAGCTCCGCTGCCGTCCCGTGCGCGCGCCGCTCGCGCATCTCGACGGCCTGGAAGCAGTTGTAGCGGAACTCCTCAAACGCCGCCGAGGTCGCAAACTCAGGTGGCGCACGAAGCTCGCCGACGAGGTCCGTGTTGTCGCGCTGCGGCACGCGCTCAAAGCGGCCGAGCACAAAGAGCTCGCGCGTGCTGCCACCACTGCTGCTCGCACCAATGCCGTGCTCGTACTTCATGTGCTGCCCAGACGGAATTGCCGGGAGCGTAGCGAGCGCCATGCTGTGCAATGGCAAGGTGGTTGGAGCAGACGACAGCGTCGATGTCGGCGACAACGAAGTGGATCCTGGTACGAGCGCTTCTGATGGCGATGATGGCGACGCGGCAGCAGTGAGGACGTGGCAGTAGACTGGTCCGCGGCAGACCCCAACACTCGAGTGCTTGCGGTTGTTCATCTTCATCGAGTAGAAGTCGTTGTGCTCGGGACATACCGGGAAGCACTGGAGGTTCTTTCGGCCGTTCTTCCAGTAGCAGTCGTTCAGCGCCGTCAAGAGGCGGAGCTGCGCAGGGAAAGTTGCATCGCCGCACGGAGCACTCGTCACGATGTTGCTGTTGCTGTTCGCACGCGCGCGTTGAGCGAGAGCACTCGGTGCGCGCGCTGGCGTAGCTCCAAACGGCGGTACGGGACGCGCGGTGCTCTCTCGAGTGCGAACTGCGCGACCACGCGCTGTGCGAATCACTGGCACTTGCACGGGTGCCGACGTGGACGGTGGCGATGAGCTCTCGCTCACGTCACTCTTGATGAAATGCGTCGGAGCGAGGTGGTCACTCGAGCGCCACACCTTACCATCGTCGCTCGAGCTCACGGACGCCTCGTGCGAGGCACTTGAGACGCCGTCGAGCTGCAGCATGAACGAGTGCTGTTGCTGCTGCGGTAGATCATGGTGCTGCTGGCGGGGCACTCCCATGCGTTCAAAGCCAGCGCGTTCGCTTGTCGCTTGCGGGTACGTCGAGTAGATGAGTCGCTCGCGAGCATCGTGGTAACTGTGGTGGTAGTGCTCGAGGTAGTGCTGCTGCTGTTGCTCGCAGCTGTCGTAGTAGCTCTGGTGCACTGCGGCGTTGGCTGCATCCATGCTGGAGAACACCATGTCGGCCTCGACGTGCTGCACGTACGGCAAGAGGTGCTGCTCCATGTGCGCTGGCGCTGGCGCATCGAGCGACGCCACTGATGACGCCTCGGTCTCTGTGTCGCTGTTGTCGACGTGCTCGAGCGAGCTGATCGCAAAGTGACCGAACTCGCAGTGGCTGCTTGGGTGCCCATCGACAGCCAGTGGCACGACGCCATCGCCCACTGCGCCTTGTTCACTGGTCCAACACGGCGCGTCAAAGTACGGTGCGATGCTACTCGTGGTAGCGTCGCGGCTGAAGTCGCTCGCAAAGCTCACAGAGCTGTGCAGTGCTGGCGAGAACGACGGGGCTATCGACTCACCATCAGCAGCGGGAGCAGCGTTCGGCCAGTCAGACCCAGCAAGCGCATCGGCACCGCCGCCACCGCTTGAAAGTGGGAAGCTGTGTGCGACGTGGTCCTGAACGAACTGCGGAGCAATGTCGTAGTGGTGGTGCTCTTGGTCGTGCTGGTGAAGATGGTCATGGTCGTGGTCGTGAACGAGTGGCAACTGCGCGTGCATCTCGGCAAACGACGAGCTGCGGCCGTTGCTGATGCGGTCGAGCAGTGCCGGCGGACAGCCTTCGAGGAACTCGCTGAAGCGCGACATCTCGCTGTCACTGAGCATTCCAAGCGCGCCGCGCGTCGTGTCTGGGGCGTTTGAAGAGGCGAGCAAGAACTGGTGGTGCGGTGCTTCAAGCTGCAGCATGATGCAACTGGGCAGACTGCGTCGGGAGTGTACACAGATGCGCTAAACGTGTCGGTGCGACGGCGTTCGTAGCAGAAGAGAGAGAGAGAGAGTCACGAGCTCAAGCGTCTGGAGAATCACTGGGTGTCTGCTTCGCGGCGCTTGTTCATGAATGGCACGAGAACGAAGAGGTGGCGTGGCAGCGAAAGCGCCATCCATGCACAGCAAATGTAAAGCGCAAGATGCGCGCGTCTTTGGCTGGTGGAGAGAGTCCTTGAAGGGGTTTCAAAGCGGCGAGGCGACGCGTGTACTCGCAGACTGCGACAGGGTCGACGCGAGGGTGTTTGTCTTGCACTCGACTTGCACGAATCGATGCTCGGTGGTCGAGCGCACGCGCTGGTATGCGAGGTCATCTCGCCGCTTCATGTTCGCTGAGCGTCTACGCAGGTCCCAGATTGCTGTTGCTCGTGCCGGGTCCCAGTTCACATCGTCTTGAGTGGCTGGCGGACGGGCGGGTTGCGATGTAGTCATGGGAACTTGAGCTCACGGTCGAAGGCGACGTGAGCACTACGACTACAGAGTTGGTTGGTTTGTTTGTTGCAAGGTCCTATACTACTGAGTGAGTACTGAGTCGCTCGAGTTGACGATGAGGCAAGTGCGATGCGAACGGATGAACGTACGATCATCGATTCGGGTAGAAGTAGCGGTTCACCTCGAACAGTCGTTTGACAAGCGCCACCACACTCGAGCGGAAACGCACCAGCGTGGTGCAGTCGAGGTCGCGATGTCTTCGAGGTCGTCTCGGAGGCGCCGTCGTCGAACTCGAACTCGACTCAGTGCGAGACTCGCTGGTTCTGAATTCCGTACCTTCCTCCATCTCACGCAAGCGTGATCGATCGATAGACCCACGCAGCGTCCACCCTCGTGTCGTGCGTGCGCGCGCGCTCGAGAGAGAGAGATCCAGTTGTAGTCAGCTGCGTGGGCGTACGTGTGCCGTTTTGTCGGCCACCCCGCCCTTGCTCCTCCCTCATACTCACACATCGTGGTGATAGTCCATCACGACGACGATAGTAGCGACACGCTCACGCTGTGACGTCAGTCAGCATCTGGTGCTTGGTACGCGCGTCAAGTGGCTCTGAACATCCAGTGCAGTGTGACTGGATCTGCGCTTTCGACGCACGAGAGGAGAGACTCACGAGTGTCTGCGATAGTGAGGACGACGAGTGTCTGCGATAGTGAGGACGACGAGTGAGTGCGTGCGTTGTGTTGAGACACAAGTCCGATGCTGCACGTGTGCTTCGTCGCTCTGGGATCCTAAGCACCATCTCAAGTCCGGTGGCGCTTTCGTCATTGGGTCATTGGAGCTAGCAGCACATCGCTTGATCGGTCTCGGTTGAGGAAGAGGAGGACGACGGCAAAGACACAGACAACAGCGTAGTCATCATCGAGAAGCACACGACGGCAGCAGTCACTAGGTAGTTCATCATTCATTCACTGGTTACGAAAGAGATGCAGCGCCCGAACAGCATCGAGCCGTCGTAGTAGACAAGAGGTAGAGAGATAGAGAGACGCACAGAGATGCGCACAGCAGAAGATAGCTCGCTCGTTCGCGAGCTGTAGTGGACGGACCGACACCGTCGCGTCCAGCGCGTCGTACGACCGTGTGTCTACTCGAACGCCTGCGCGTCGACCGACAGGAGGGCGTACGCTGACGTCGTGTAGTAGTCGTTGTTCGTGGTCGAGTACGGACACTCGCGCGACTCGAGCGTGCTCGGACAGATCGAGATCGCCGTGTACGGGTCGTCGATGATCTTGCGCGTGCGCGTCTGGAGACCGTACTCGTTGCAGCCCTCGGACCAGCCGCTCCAGGACCCCATCGTGCACTGCAAGTACGCGCACGAGCCCTCTTCCTTGAGCACGGGACACTGCTTGCCGCCGTTCGCAGGCTGGATGATCACCGACCGCGTGCGCGTGCGCGAGCCCGAGCGGTCCTTGCACTTGGACCACGCGGACCACGCCGTGACCGTGCAGTCCACTGGCGTCGCCGAGCATGCCACCTCTTCCAACGTCGGTGGACACGCGATGCCGCCGTACTGCGCTGGTGTGAGCACTGCGCGCGTGCGCGACTTCTTCTTCGTCACGGCGTCGCACGCGCAGTACGGACTCCACGGCCCGACGACGCAGTTCACCGGGTCGCACGGCGCCACTTCGGTCGTCGCGCCGCACACTGCGCCGCCGTACTTTGCCTCCACGAGCACCGCGCGCGTGCGCGTCTTCTGCTTCGTCGACGTGTCGCACGACCACGCGCTCCAGTCCCCGAGCTTGCACGCCACTGGCTCGCACGTGCCGTACTCCGTGAGCGCCGAGCACGCGTCGCCGCCGTACTGCGCTGGCGTCGCGATCTCACGCGTGCGCTTCTTCGAGCCGTAGCTGTCGCACTCGGACCAGGGTTCCCACGCGCCTGGGACACAGTGCACCGGGTCACAGTCCGCCGCGTCTTCGAGGTCCGGACACGCCGCGCCGTTGTAGAGCGCGACTTGCAGCACCGAGCGCGAGCGCCGCTTCTTCCCGCACGACGCGTCGCAGTGGCCAAACTCGTTCCAGTCGCTCACAACGCAGTTCACAGGGTCGCACGGCGCCTCGAGCGAGAGCTCGGGGCACTCGAGACCGCCGTACTGCGCCGGCTGCACCACTTCGCGCGTCTTAGTCTTCCGACCGGTCGTGTGGTTGCACGGCGCGTACTCGGTCCAGTCCGAGACCTTGCAGTTCACCGGCGGCGTGCACTCGGTCTCTTTGTCCTGCTCACACGACTTGCCGCCGCGCACCGATGGCTGCACCACTGGCCGCGTGCGCGTGCGGATGCCCGTGGCGTCGTCGTACGAACCCCACGCGCTCCAGTCGCCCAACACACAGTCCACTGGCGGACACGCCTTGGTCTCCGACAGCACAGGACAGCTCTCGCCGTTGTACATCGCCGGCTGCGTCACTTCGCGCGTGCGTGTCTGCGTCGGCGTCGCGTCTGTGCACGGCGTCCAGGCGCTCCAGTCGCTCACGGCGCACGGCACCGGGTCGCACACGGCTGTGTCCGTGAGCGTCGGACACTCGGCGCCGCCGTAGAGGTCCTCCTGCGTGATGTTGCGCGTGCGTGTCTTCACGCCGCCGTCGCACGGACCCCAGTTCCCCCAGTCGCTCGTCTTGCAGTCCACCGGGTCGCAGCTCGTCGAGTTCGTCGTCTCGAGGCACTCCTTGCCGCCGTACAGCGCCGGCTGGAGCACCGGCCGCGTCATCGTCTTCTTGCCGCACGACACGTCGCAAGTCGACCACGTCATGGACCAGTCGCCGACGACACAGTCGACCGGGTCACACACTGCGAGGTCCTCGAGAACAGGGCACGGCGTGCCGCCACGGAGAGGCCGCTGCGTCACCTCGCGCGTCCGGCGCTTCTTGCCGCACGTGGCGTCGCACGCCGACCACGCGGTCCAGTTGCCCACGACGCAGTTCACGGCCTCGCACGGCACCTCCTCGCGCGCCGCCTCGCACGCTTTGCCGCCGTACAGCGCCGGCTGCTTCACGCCGCGCGACCGCACCTTCGTCGTGCTGTCCTCGCCGCACGTGCTCCACGTGCTCCACGCGTCCATGACGCAGTCCACTGGGTCGCACACCGCAGTCTCGGTCAGCTCCAAACACGCGTCGCCACCGTACTTGGGCTCGGTCGTGACGTTGCGCCAGCGCGTCTTCTTGCCGCACGACGCGTCGCACTCGGACCAGGCGCTCCAGGGCGAGACCTGGCAGTGGATCGGCTCGCAGATGAGCTCGTTCTCGGTCGGGTCGCACGCCACGCCGTTGTACTTGGCCGCGCGCACCACTGGTCGTGTCTTCTTCTTCTTCCACGTCTTGTCGTCGCACTGCCCGTACTCGCTCCAGTCCCCCACGATGCAGTCCACCGGATCGCATGGCTTGTGCTCAATAGTGTCTGGACACTCGGCGCCGCCGTGGCGGCACTTGGTCATCACCTCGCGCGTGCGCGTGCGGTTCCCCGCCTTCTCGTCGCACGTGCTCCAGTCGCTCCAGTCGCCCACGACGCAGTTCACAGGCTCGCACGCGACGTGCTCCTCGAGCGGCAGACACTCAGCGCCATCGTACAGCGCCGGCTGCGTCACGTTGCGGTGGCGGTGGCGTTGCGGGTCGTCGACGTCGCACGAGCTCCAATCGCTCCAGTCCCCAACCGCGCATGGCACCGGGTCGCAGCGCTTCTCCTGCGTCAGCGGCAAGCACGCCGTGCCGTTGTACAGCGGCTCGACGACCACCGAGCGGTTGCGCGTGCGCATGCCGGTGCTCGCGTCACACGGACCGTAGTCGCCCCAGGTCGAAAGCACGCAGTCCACGGGGTCACACGGCGCAGAGATGAGCGTCTCGTCGCACGCCTTGCCGCCGTACTTGGCGTTCTGGACGATGCGCCGGCGCTTGTACTTGAGCTCAGTCGTCGAGTCACAGCCCGACCAGTCGGACCAGTCCAGCTCCACTTGGCAGTGCACCGGATCGCACGGCGCTTGCTCCGTCAGCGCCTCGCACTCGGCGCCGTACCGCACGGCGTCCTGGACGACCGAGCGGCTGCGCGTCTTGTTCTGACTCGCCTCGTCGCACGCACTCCAGGGTCCCCACGCACCGACGACGCAGTCGATCGCAGGGCACTCGATCGTCTCGACCACTGGACCGCACGCCGTGCCGTTGCGCAGCGGCTCCTGCACGATCGAGCGCTCGCGGCTCTGCGTCGGCGTCGCCGCGGTGCAGTCGGTCCAGTTGCCCCAGTCTGACATGACGCAATCCACGGGCGGACACGCCACCTCCTCCTCGGTCCACTGGCACTCGTCGCCGCCGTACGCCGACTCCGTCAGCACCGGGCGACTCCGCTTCTTCGTCGGCGTCTCAAGCGTGCACACCGACCACTCGGTCCAGTCGCCGAGCGCGCAGTCAATGTCCGGGCACTGCTCCTCTTCCGTCAGCACCGCCGGGCACTCCTTGCCGCCGCGAACCGCCGGCTGCACGACGGTCAAGTGGCGCGAGCGCACATACGGCGCAGTCGTCGCGCACTCGGTCCAGTTCGACCAGCTCGAGACGACGCAGTCGACCGCTTCGCACGGCTCCTCTTCGCGCAGCGCCGGGCACGTCTGCGCCGCGTCGTACGACGAGTACGACCCGTACGCACCGTACGCCGATGAATACGGCTCCTGCACGATCTCGCGCGTGCGGTAGCGCGTCGGCGTCGTGTTGTCGCAGATCGACCACGCCGACCACTCTCCCGCGAGGCACTTCTGGTCCGGACGGCAGCTCCGCTCCTGCTGCAGCTCGGGACACGCCTTGCCGCCGTACGCCGCTGACACACGCACCGTGCGCGTGCGCGTCTGCGTCGACGTCTCGGCGCTGCACTCGGACCACTCGCTCCAGCCCGTGACGCCGCAGTTCACGGCCGAGCAGCTCGCGGTCTCCGAGAGCGGAGGACACGCCTTGCCGTTCTTGCCCGTCGCGGGCTGCACCACCGAGCGCGTGCGCTTGCGCGTGCCCGAGTACGCGTCGCAGGCGCCGTACGGACTCCAGCCGCTCACGACGCAGTCGCGGTCTTCGCACTCGTCCGACGCCTCGAGCGCGGGACATGCCTTGCCGCCGCGCGCCGGCGCCACCACGATCGAGCGCTTGCGCGTGCGGCGGTTCGCGTACACGTCGCACGCGCCGTACGGACTCCACTCGCTCACGACGCAGTCGACCGGGAGTCCACACGGCGTCTCCTCCACGAGGCTCGAACACGCCTTGCCGCCATCTGCCGGCGTCGTCACAACGCGTGTGCGCGTCTTCTTGAGTGTCGTCGGGTTGCACGTCGAGTACTCGCTCCAGGCGCTGACCTGGCAGTTCACTGGACGACACGCCACTTTCTCCACGAGTGCTGGGCACTTGGCGCCACGGCCACTCCGCGGCGTCACGACCGTCCGTGTGCGCTCTTTCTTGAAGCACGAGCTCGAGCACGCACCGAACGCCGACCAGTCGCTCACGACGCAGTCCACGTCCGGCTCGCAGTTGGTCTTCTCAACGAGCGCCGGACAGCTCTTGCCGCCGAACTGCGCCTGCGTCACGACGTCGCGCGTGCGCGTCTTCTTGTTCGCGTACACGTCGCACGGTCCGTACTCGCTCCAGGCGCCGACGACGCAGTCGATCGGCTTGGGCGTGCACTTCTTGCTCTCGACGAGCGCTGGACAGGCTCTGCCGCCGTACTTGGCCTCGGTCGTGACCTCGCGCGAGCGCGTCTGCGTCTGCGTCGCCGCGCTGCACTCGGTGTAGTCGCTCCATGGCCCGACAGCACAGTGCACGGGCTTGCACGTCTCTTCTTCCACGAGCGCAGGGCACTTGGCGCCGCCGTCGGCCTCTTTCAACACTTCGCGGAACCGACGGCGCACGAGCGGCGCTGACCGGTATGCGTTCGCCGCCTGACACGGTGTGAACTCGCTCCACGGCCCGACGATGCAGCCGCTCGGCGTGCACGTGACCGTCTCCTTGAGCGCCGGGCACGCGTCGCCGCCATACAACGCCTTCTTCACCACGCTCCGCGTGCGCGTGCGCGTCTTCGACACCTTGCAGCACGGCCCGAACGCGCTCCAGTCGCTCACGACGCAGTGCACTTTGTCGCACTGCGCCGTCTCTTTCAGTACCGGACATGCCGCGCCGCCGTACCGCGCCGCCGTCGTCACCGTGCGCGTGCGCGTCTTCTTGCCGCTGCGCTCGTCGCACGAACTGTAGGCGCTCCACTCACTCACGGCGCAGTCGACCGGCTCGCACGGCGCGACATCAGTCAGACTCGGACACGCCTTGCCACCGTCTTGTGGCGACGTCACGATGCTCCGCGAGCGCGTGCGCTGCATCGTGTACGCGCTGCACTCGCTGAACGCGCTCCAGTCGCTCACGACACAGTCGACGACCTGCAGCGGCACCTCTTCCACCAACGGCGGACACTCCTTACCGCCGTCGCACGCCTGGAGCACACTGCGCGTCCGGCGCTTCGTCGACCCAATCACCTTGTACTCGCTCCACGGTCCGACCTTGCAGTCCGTCGGGTTGCAGTTCTGCACGTCCACGAGGTGGCCGCACTCCTTGCCGCCGTACTGCGCCGGCGTGACGATCGAGCGCGTGCGCTGGCGCACCTTCGTCGGCTGGCACGACCCCCACGCCGTCCACTCGCTCAGCACGCAGTTGATCTTGTCACACACTGTCGAGTCCGAGAGCGCAGGGCACACCGCGCCGCCGTTCACCGGCTGCTGCGTGACTGTGCGCGTGCGCGTCTTCTTGCCGCCGTTGCACGCGCCGTACGCGCTCCAGGCGCTCACTTGGCAGTCCTGGCACGTCACGGTCTCCGACAGCGCAGGGCACGCCGCACCGCCGTTCTGCGCCGGCGTCACGACCGTGCGCGTCCGCGTGCGCTGGTTCGAGTACGCGCTGCAGGCGCCAGACCACGTCCACTCGCTCACGACGCAGTTGATCTTCTCGAGCGGGAGCTCCTCCACGAGCGGCGGACACGGCGCGCCGCCGTCGCACTCCTGGACCACCGCCCGCGTGCGCTGGCGCTTGCCGTTCACGACCTTGTACTCGCTCCAGGGCCCGACGGTGCAGTCGCGCGGCGTGCACGCGACCGTCTCGACGAGCGGCGGACAGTCCGCGCCGCCGTACTTGGCGCCCGTCACCACGGTCTTTGTGCGCTTCTTCAGCCGGTCCTTGCCGCACGCGCTCCAGGCGCTCCAATCGCTCACGACGCAGTTCACCTTGTCGCACGGCGCCGTCTCGGTCAGCGCTGGACACGCGGCGCCGCCGTTCATGGCCTCAGCTGTCACCGAGCGCGACCGCGTCTTCGTCCCGGCGTAGTCGTCGCACTTGCCAAAGGCGCCCCACGCGCTCACTTGGCAGTCCGAGCAGGCGAGCGTCTCGCTAAGCGCCGGACACGGCTTGCCGCCGTCCGCGGGCGTCACGACCGTCCGCGTGCGCGTGCGCTGCTTCTTCACGCTGTCGCACGCGCAGCTCCAGGACCAGTCGCTCACGACGCAGTCCACCTTGACGTACGGCACGACCTCTTCGAGCGGCGGACACGGCGCGCCGCCGTCTGCTGGTGTCGCGACCGTCCGCGTGCGCTTCTTCGTGTCGCCGACGACCTGGTACGCGCTCCAGGGACTGACCGCGCAGTCCACTGGCACGCATGCCTTCGTCTCCACGAGCGCCGGACACGTCGCGCCGCCGTACTTGGCCGCGACCGTGACGCTCCGCGTGCGCTTGCGCTGCTTGTTGATGCACGTGCCCCAGTCCGACCACGCCGAGACGGCGCAGTCCACGCGGTCGCACATGACCGACTCGGAGAGCGCCGGGCAGCACTGGCCGCCGTTCTCCGCAGCCACAACCACCGTGCGCGTGCGCGTCTTCTTGCCCGTGGCGTCGTTGCAGCTCGAGTACGCGCTCCAGTCGCTCACGCGGCAGTCCTTCTTCACGCACTGGATCGTCTCGGAGAGCGGTGGACACGGCGCACCGCCGTTCGCAGCACGAGTCGTCACGACGCGCGTGCGCGTCTGCGTGTTCGAGTACGCATCGCACTTGGAGAACGCGGTCCAGGGTCCCACGACACAGTCTTGCTTGGTGTAGTACGGACTCGGCGTCGCCGCCGGTGTCGCATACGGCGAGTACGGCGAGTACGGCGAGTAGTACGAGCTCGACGCCGGCGGCGTGTACGGGTTCACCCACGAGCTCAGCGACGGGAGCCAGAACGTGTCTTCTGACGCGCTTGTCGTCGCAGGCGCGGTCGCTAGCGCAAGGACCGCGGCGCTCGCGAGCGCGGCGACTTGCTTGCGGCGCGTCCAGACCATCACGCTCGTCGCGAGAGCCGCCAGTCACTCACTCACTCACTCACTCGCGCAGGCGATGGACTAATTGATCGATCGATCGAACGAGCGAGCGAGGCGGACGAGGTGAGCGAAAGAGCGACTGAAAGAGCTGGAGGAGACGCTGCAAGCTGCAGGCGCTCGTGTCGCTGCCTCGCGTCGGATTCGCGAATGCGTTGCAACTGCGACGGCGGCATCGCGGTCCTCGATGCGCTGGATGCGCGTGCGATCTTTCGAGCCACACGCTCGACCTGCTGCAGCGCGCCTCGAGCGATGACAAGCGTCTGTGCGCGTGATGCTCATCAAGCAAGCGCGTAGAGCGCCTCGAAGCGCCGCAGCGGCACCGCTTTGGAAGCGACGGCGGCGCGTACGAGCAGTCGCTCAGTCGTGTGTGTGTGTTGGAGCAAGCTGTGGCCCTGTGCGTGTCGTCGTGTGTGTGAACGTGCGTGCGCAGTGCTGATACACAGCGAGATCTTTCTATCGTCGATGCGCATCAGCGCTAGTGCTTTGGTGCGGATCAGCTGCAGCAGGTGAGCAGCGACGCCTCAATGCGACGGGTCAAGAGGACCGCAGCAGCAGAAGGAGGCGCTGAGACGCCGAGACTTGATCGTAAGCCGAGCGCAAAACTAGCGATCGCTCCGTCGTGGATCTTGGCGACCTTGACAAGCGTGCATGCACTTGCAGCGCGCGCTGACCAACAGCGCAACGCGAGCGCTCCAGCGAGCTTGATGCCTTTCACGCAAAGCGTCGCTGTGCACGACCAGTCAGTCAGTCAGTCAGTGTCTCTCACTCGCGCACGCGTGTCACTCGTGGCGGGATGCACAAAGCACAGGAGACACGCGAGCGTGCTTGACAGAGCGGTGCTCATGGCTTGATGTGTGTCTCGCTTGTCATGTGTGCGTGAGGTCGCGCATGCGCCGCAGCACCAACAAGCGCTCGCTCGCTCGAGTGTTCATGATGCTCATCACATGTGTGTGCGTCGTCTTCATAGTCAGTGCAAGTGTATCGCTTGAGTGTTGGTGTCCCTCGCTTTTCGCTCTACCAATAAGTCCCGTTGTGTGCAAAAAGCATACAAAGACCAGTCCATTCGTGTGCTATCCTACACTAGCAACAAACTCGCTTGCACCTTTGCACCTACATTAGCAGCTCCATTGCGACCTTTCAACATCTCTTGCGATCCAAGGCAAGTGCACACGAGCAAGCACTCACTTGGACACCCACGCACCGCTTGCTCTTGCTGCCGTGGTCTCGGGAAGTCGTGTTGAGTGCAGAGCACCGCTAGCAAGCAAACAGGCAAGCGCAACATCACGCACAGCACTTGTGACCAACTAAGCAAGCACCTCGAAGTGCGAGCGAGCACGAGACACTAGCTACGACTGCGTCTGGACCTGAACGACCTCACGAGCTCGTCCCAACAAGCAAGCGAGCGTACGTGTGCTCGTGGCGTGTAAAGAATGGGACCGCCAGACGCGACCAAGACTGCGAGCACGACAGACGACAGCAGTGCTGGCACTGCAACCGCAGCAGCAGATGCCGCTGGTACCGTCGCAGTGAAAGCACCCAAGATCACGATCTTGCGCCTCGAGCTGCCGACAGCACTCAAGGACGAGGCCGTGGCGCGCCTCGTCGAGTTTTTCCAGAGCAACCCGAGCGCGATCGAGAAAGACATCTCGACCGACCTCAAGAAGCACTTTGACCAGAAGCACGGCCAGACGTGGCACTGCATCGTCGGCAAGCGCTTCGGGTGCTCGATCGCGTACGACACGCAGTTCCTGCTCTTCTTCCAAGCCGACCAGCACTACGTCTTGCTCTTCAAGTCGGCCGAGTGAGCGAGCGCACACCAGTGAACACTATGAACGAGTCTTATTGACAGCACACGGCTCATCGCTCATTGACACGCTACCACTGATGCTACTGCTATCGGTCAAGCTACTGTAGTTCCGTACGTGCACTCGCAGCTTTGTGCGCTCTTGGCGCTCGATCTCGCATGTTTGAGCGTTCGCTGCGTCTCACCATGGACTTGATGAGCGAGCGTGACCTCTAGTGCTTTGAGTCTCGACTGCTGCGCGTCGAGTGCGCGTGCTTGCTGCGCAGATCCGTCTTCGAACTTCGTATCGCAGTGTTGCTGTCGTCGTCGTCGTTGTTGTTGTTGTTGTTCGCGCAACTCGGCCACTTGGCGCGTCATGAGCGACGCGAGCACCTTGTGCGTCTGCGTCTTGCTTAGTAACGATGAGATCTGCGCTTCCATTACGTGCGTTTGCCTCTGTCACGACTCGCGCTCGAACGGCAAGCGTCTGAGAGACACACTGCTCGCACTGCGCCACCTCGGCGTCCACAGCCGCTCTCACTGCCTCGAGACTGCGCTCCATTTTCACTGAGCACGCGTCGACCGTGCGCGTCCTGCTCGCGGTGCTGCCGCATGAGCGCTACTCACGTTTGCGACGAGCGACGAAGGAAGGATCCGGCGTATCGTGCGACATCGTGGCATGAGCTCGCCTGTGATCATCGCAGTGTTCGTCTCGTGAAGCCCGTCAAGTCGGGCGTGCCATCGACAATCGACAGTCCAATGCGCTCGCACGCGTCTGCTACTGGATGCCCAAGCGGTAAAGTGGGCTCGATCATGCCGACGTCTCTACGATCACGATGTGGTCTTGGCGCACGCCATAGAATGTAGCGTCTCCCATGGTGTATGTGTGTGCGTCGCTACTCGTACGACTGCGAGACGACCGAGGGACTTCGGACGCTCCAGTGCCATGCAGATCGGAACTAAATAATTTCATACGAATAATTTCCATATTGTTTTAATCAAATAATGTATTATAGCTAGACTCAAAATTATGATATTATTGTCTACAGACAGAATTGAGTCCAATATCGAGACCAACTTAGTTTTTATATACTTTGATAAAATGTGTATAAACCAATACTGAGAATAACTGAAAATACTGTTGATAAATAATGTATTATTGGCGGATCGAATATTGAATTATTAACTATTGTCGATCTGTGCCATGTATGTAGAGGGAGAGAACGGATCGATGGGTTCATAAATTAGGGCCATTCCTCCATCGTCCGTCTGGCAGTCACGGCTGCTTGACGCAAGCGATGCCGCCAAGCGTCCATCGCGATGCGAGTGACAGCGCACCGGACGAGACGCTGAGCGCGTCGCTCCGCGCTGCGCTCGATCAGTTCTATGGGCAGTCGACGACGACCGAGACGCTCGCGCGCGACCTCGAGCTTGCTGCGAGCAATGTACGCAGCGCGTCCGCACAGCCCAAGCCATGGACGAACGACAGCGCAGGCGACGCAGCAGGAGACGCTTGTGCTGTGCACGTACGAGCAGACATCGAGTACTTCCTCGAAGCGCATGCAGTTCACGCACTCGATGACGACGGCAGCGACGACGAGGAAGAGCTCAGTACCAGCGCAGACGATGACGACTGCGCCTCCAGCGCTGCATATGCGGACTTTCATCGTCACGCGCTCGCTCGCATGCACGTGCTGGCGATGCAGCTCTTAGCAGACAGCGATGGGAGCGGCGATGATAGCGACGACCTCGCAGACGATTTGCTGCCAGCGATCGCCTCGCTGCTCGAAGCTCTGGCCGTGGCTGTGCCGCTCTGTGTGCTGCAGGACTTGGTGCACAAGTTCGCGGCGCTCGACAGCCTCGAGACGCTCGTGTCTCTTGTGATCGCGATGGGTTCGCTCGTTCAGACGAGTCCTGATGCTGTCGTGAACATCACTGAGCGCTGTCCAGCGGCGCTCTGGCTGCTCTACGTCCGGTGGTTCACTGCCGTCGAGCGCCTCACAGACGCGTTCCCGTGGTTCGGCACAGAGGAGGGCTACAGCTTCTGGCTCGCGCTCCGCGCTGCGTGTCCATCGACTAACGCCGAAGTCGAGCTCCTGGGTCGGCTCGAAGCGCTCGCGCCGCAGCAGCAGTCGGACGAAGATGCTCCCGATCAGAGCAGTGCAGCGAGGGCTCAGACGCCGCCACTCACACTCGCGGAGCTCGCGTCGTCGCTCGACTTTGCCACGGGTCCGTCCAAGACGCCGTTCGAAGCTGCTGATTTGCCTCGACTGAGTCGCCAGGCGCGGCGCTGGCGCCGGATCCAAGACGCCTGTGTGCCTTCAGCTGTGAAACTCGACGCGACCAAGCGCAGCGAGCCTGAGCGCGTCGAGTTCGCGCTAGCGCAGTGTCTGTACTACGTCGAGCACCTCGAAGCGCTGCTAGCGCTCGAGAGCGGCTGGGGTGATGCGTTCGTCACTGCGTGGGCAGCACAGATCGCCGCGTGTACGTCGCCATCTGCTGTGACTGACGTCGTAGAGCGCATACGCGCGTGCGTGGGGCGGATCGTCGTCTATTGCAACGGGCCAGCGCACGAAGCGCGCGCTGCCCTCGAGCTGATCGATCCGCTCGTCGGTCCGACCGACGCCATGCACTCTGGGCGCGCAATCACCGACTTGTCGGTCGGCGACGTCGTCGCGGTGCTGCGAGCCGCGCAGTCGCTGACACCGAGGCAGCTCGAGCGCATTGAAGCGCTCGCGAGCAGCGTCCTCGATGCACGAGTGGTCGACAGAGACAGTGCGACTCCACCGCCACCGAACGGCACCGACTCGGCGCTCGCGACCTTGATCCGACTCGACAAGACCGTCCAGGCGGTGTACAAGTTTGCGCTCTACCCTGTTCAGCTCGTCGCCGTCGTGTGCGCAGCGTGTGGGAATGACGCAGCGCCAGCGACTTTGCCTGCTGCTACGGCAGTGGCCACGCGCCTCGCGACGATCCTGCAGATGGAGACTGGCGAAGGCAAGTCCGTTGTGTTCGCTGTCATCGCAGCGTTCTTTGCGCTCCGAGGCAAACGCGTCGACGTTGCGACGAGCAGCGGACAGTTGGCAGCCGACGGCGATCGCGACGCCGCGCTCTTCTTTGACGCACTCAGGATCTCGCACAGCGCTCGCACTGAAGCGATGCAAAGTACGAGCGGCGCACTCGCGTGCTATGCGGCTCAGGTCGTGTACGCTACTGTTTCGGAACTCGCTGGCGACTACCTCCGCGACGTGGTCTTTGGCGACGATGGCCGCGGCGGCCGGCCGTTTGACGCCCTGCTCTTGGACGAAGTCGACGCTGCGCTCGTTGACGGCGCTGGGAACTTGACGATGCTCTCGATGACAGTCCCAGGGATGGATCGGCTCTACTTTCTCTACGGCGCGATCCTGCGTGCGGTCAAGCGCACGATGGAGAGTGACAGTGTGGCGATCCCGCACTACACCGACCCGGACTTGCGAGCGATGCTCGGGCTCCCACTCATCGCAGAGGCTGTAGACACTTTGGTCGCCACAATTGAACCAAGCGTGGAGCAGACGACTGAAGACACCGCTGCGACTGCGCCTGCTTCGCCGCCAACGACGCCACTGCAAGTCATTCCCAAGTGCCTCCTCTCGGTCTGTGACAAGAAGCTCCAAGTGTACATCGAGCACGCGTGGGCGACGCAGACGTGGTGCCGTCAAGGCCGGCAGTTCGATGTCAAGAACGGCGAAGTCGTTGTGATCGACAACCGGACGTCGGGCGAGTACCAGCGCCAGAGCGTCTACAGCGAAGGGCTGCACCAGTTCCTCCAGATCGAGCACGGCTGCCGCTTGACGTCCGAGTCACTCAACTCGGTCTTCCTCTCGAACGGCGCTCTTGCGCGGCAGTACGAGACGGTCGTCGGCATCACCGGCACGATCGGTTCCGAGCGCGACCAGGACGCGATGTGCAAAGCGCTCGACAACGCTGCGACGCAGTTCGCCGCACTGCCGCGGTCCAAGCATCGTCCGTATGTCCAGCTCCCACCGCTCGTGCTGTCGAACGAGACTGCATGGCGCGCGACGTGGCTCAAAGAGACTCGTCGCTGCGTCCGCGAGCAGCGACCGGTGCTCTTGATCTTCGCCGACAAAGACACGGCATGCCGCGAAGCCGCGTTTCTCGAGGTGCAGATGCGTCAGTGCGTGCAGCGGTACATCATCAACGACACTGCACTTCAGACGTTCTCTGCGTCCGAGCACAAGCTCTCGCCAGGCGAGATCGTCGTGTCAACGACGTTTGGCGGTCGCGGCACCGACTACAAGCTGTCGCCAGAGGCCGAAGCGAACGGCGGGCTGCACACTGTGCTCACGTTCTACGCCTCGAGCATCCGCGTGATTGACCAGGCGTTTGGCCGCTCAGCGCGCGCTGGGAGTCCTGGCAGCGGCGTGCTCGTAACACTCGACACGATGCTCGCATCTGACGACCTCTTTGCGCGCCGGACTGAAGAACAAGTGACGCGCGCGCAAGAGTACAGCGAGTCGCTCTCGGAGCAGCTCAAGACGAACTTGCCGCTGAACGAGAGCTGCGACTTGCTCTTTCGGCGCTTCGCTGCGCTCCACGCCAAGCTCCGCGCGCTCCTCAAGGCAAAGCGCCACGCAGTGAACCAAACGCACTTCTTACGCGCTGTGCGCGACCGCTTCGGGCTCTTAATCGAAGAGCTCCGGCACGATGTCGCCGCACAGATCGCCGCCGACGCGACGCGCAATACGCGCACATGGGTGCATACGTACGCCACTGCGCAGTACGACGCCTGGTCGCGCGCGTTGCTCACAGACTACAAGGCTGGCGACCAGATCATCGCGAACGAGCGCGCAATGGTCGTGTATGCGCGGGACTTGCCGCCGGGGGACGCGAAGCAAGCGCTCAATGTCGCCACGCGCGCGATCGCGTCGGATGCGTCGTTCGCCGGCCCTGCTGCCTACGTCTTGCGTCTCAAGTTGACGCTCGAGGTGCGCAAGTTGTTCGAGAACAAGCGGTTCAAGCCTCGTGTCGAGGCAGACTACACGGCAGTGAAGGCGCTGCTGGTCGAGACGCAAGAGGCGTTCACGGCCGAGATCGAGTTTGTCGGCGGCGAGCACGAGCTCTTGATCGAAGACGCCAATCGCGACTCGGCGCTCCATACGCAGCTCACGGAGACGATGAACCTCCTCTTCATCTTGCGCGATGCTGTTAGCCACGCGCTCGCGACGCTCGACGCCGAGTTCACCAAGCGCGGCAAAGGCGACGACGACGACAAGTTCTACCTCACGCTCCAGTTCGTCGACTTCCCAGACGATGTCAGCGCGCTTGCCAAGCAGGTCTACAAAGACACGCTCGAGCCAAACGGCTACCTCGGCCCCATGCAGCTCTCTGTCGAGCGCGAGTGGTCGTGGGACTGGTACGTCATCTGTACTTGTTTCTAGACAGGACTCTCTCGACCTGGGACCTCACGACGACGTTTGCTTCGATGGGTAGGAACGCGTTCGGCGCGTTGATGCTCGGAATTGGCCAGGCGATCGGCGGCGCGCTGGCCATGGTCTTCAGCGCCGGTGTCTACGGCATGGGCTTGATCTCCGAGGGCATCTCGGACATTGTCACTGGCATTGTCTCGATTGTAAAAGGCGACGGTGCGTCTTGCCATCGCTAGCGTGAGGTACTGCTCGGTTGTCAGTCACTGACGCATACGACTGACTGGTGCGCTCGTGCTCTCGCAGGCTCGTTCTCGTGGTCCGAGTACTTTACGAGCAAAGCGCTGTCGCTCGCCGTCTCGCTCGTCTGCTCGGGCATCTCGAAGCTCGGCAAAGCGATCTGGAAAGCGGGGAAAGCGCTGGCGCAGCGCAGCGTGACGTTCGCCAAGTCGGCGTGGAAGAACGGACTGCGCGCGACGCTCAAGACGACGCAGAAAGCAGCGGCGACAGTCGCGACGCAGGAGACTGCGAAGCAAGTCACGCGCGTGGCGATCGTTGTCTCGCGCGATGCGTTCAAGCAAGGGCTCGTCAAGTGTGGCACCGAGTTGGGCTCACACGTCGCCAAGCAAGTGCTGATCACAGGCGTGAACTTTGCCACGGACGCCGCCATCCGCGCGGCGTTTGACGCGCTGGAAGCGGTACGACCGGCCACTGCGCTCGCTCTGGCGTACGCAGTGGTAGACTAACTGACGTGCCTGTGTGTCTGTGTGTGTTCGTTCTCGCTAGAAAATCGACAGTCTCGTGAAGGAGAAGGTCGGGACGTGGGTCGACGGCGCCTACGGCCGCAAGATGGAGCGTCTCCATCACATGTTCCTCATGGACAAGCGGAGCATCTCGGCCATTCGCCTCGTGTCGGAGAAGAGCAGAGCGGCGCTGAGTCTGCGCCAGCAAGCGGGGAACGCGATGCTCGAGCAGTTTGGCCGGATGCTCGCGAATGAGATGGCAGGGACCATCGCTAAGGGTCTCGAGAACAGCAAGCACTGTGTGCTCGCAGTGTGCGTCAGAGGACTCACAGAAGGGCTCAAGTGGACCGAAGTGTGCGTCCAGGTGGCGCAGTTCCTCGACCTTTGGCTCGACATCGTCGCGCATGTGATCGACGACGAGCTAGCGCACTTGACGTGCGTCGATGTGACTGCAGCAGCGACGGCGATTGAGCAGTGGAACGCACTCGGCGACAACGGAGGCGAAGTGCTTGTGATGCACAAGGTGGACGACCGCGTGCACTGGCAGCCAGCGAATCAAGCAAGTGTCGAGACCCTCACAGCCTCGACAGCGCTCGACAAGCACGTCCTAGGCATCCGTCACCACCTCTCGGACGCAACAACCAAGTTGCGCATCGACAGTGAGCTCAAACCTCGCGGCGTCGCGTGGAAGTCACTGCGAGGCATGCTGGTCGCAGACGTCTCGAGCGTCGCGACCACGTTCATTCGCGGCAAGTTTGAGCGCCGCACGGCCGAACTCTCCAAGCATCTTGCAGCGTACGGCACGCGGAAGCTCGTGGACTCGACTGTGAACGCCCACCTGAAGCGGAAGGCAGGGAAACTGATGAACCACGAGCCAAGCAACGAGGAAGAAGCGACAGCGCACGAAGCGCGCGTCGACCGGTTTCTTCAAGACAACGTCGTCGCAAAGCAAGTGGCGACTGTGATCGGCGACGTCCGCGGCGATGGTCCCGCGTCGCTCGCAGTGCTCCAAGCGCTCGCGCGGCAAGACGATGTGCCGGTCGTGATTCGCCATGCGAACGGCGACGAGACGGTGCTGAACGCCAGTGGCAAGGGACCGCCGATGCACTTTGACGAGTCGGGCACTGGCAAGCTGCGCCACCTCGTGCCGCGCCAGACTGGTGCCGAGCACGAACCGTTTGAGGACAGCGCGGCCAAAGGCGACAAGTCGTGTCTGTACCGCGCGTACTTCTTCCACAAGCTCGGGCGGAACGGCACTGACGATGAGATCGAGGGCGTGCGCGAAGTGATCGCTCAACAGTTCGCTGGCGACGCACGCGTGCAGCTCGATCTGTACAACCAGCGCAAGCCCAAGCGCATGTACGGCGCAAACAAGAAGAATAAGAACTCGATCAAGCAAGCAGCACAGGCTGCGCGGCAAGCGACTGCGCAGGCAGCACCAGCGAACGACAATGTGGAGATCGCTCCTAGAGCCTTTGCGCACGACGACAAGCACTTTAAGGCCAAGCAAGGGAACTCGTACTTCTGCGTCGCAGAGAAAGTCGAAGCCATGGGCAAGCTGAACACCCAGAAGCATCTCGGGTACATGACACAGTTCGTCGCGAGCCGCATAGGCGCGCCGATCCCGTCGGACCCACATCGGCGCGTCCTCGACTTTGGGTTTAGCGTCGGGTACGACGCGAACGCCAAGAAGCACACGCAGCGGCTCCACTACGACTACAACCACGGCCACCCGAACGTGCACCAACCAAAGAACATGCACGCGAACGACATCCCGATGATCAGTCGGAGCGAGTTCAGCAGCTACATGCGCGACCCTGTCAACCGCGCAGAGTACATCGACCACATTTCGTCGTTGAGACACGAGACGGACTTGCAAAAGCCTGCGTCGATGGACGAAGCACTCCAGATGTTTGATACGTATGTCAAGAAGCACAAGTAGCCAAGTCTTCGTGTACCTACCACTCAGCACACCAACAGCGTTCATAAAACCAGACTTTGCACGGCGACGTGTGTGTAGGAAGAGGAGGTCTTCGTGCATACAGAGTCTGCGTGGCCACGGAAGTCTTGACGCCTGCATCGAGGGCAACCAGTCGAAATCGCATTTTTTTAACGACGTCGATTTCTTTCATTGACAAATAGAATCGAAACGTGATTCGGTATAATAGGAATCAAACGTCAAAACAATCACCGTATTTTCGACATTCATCAACTACTGTAACGGACGACATGGGTTCTCTATGATTAATCGCTTGCTGTGCAGGTCGGTGGCGGTCGAGCAAGTTTGCGCTAGTGAGCGCTTGCGTGTTTGACCGCCTTGTATCCGCCTAGGCTCTTTGCTTGACCAACTTGAGCCGGATCGGCAGGATCGATATGTTGACGATTATCGACATGACATCCACAATGTTGTTTTCGACTACACCAGAAAATCCAGTTGTGATTTTGACTACTCTCGTGTCCACAAGTGAGCCATTTTGCATTTGACCTGTCGACGACGAAAACGACATCGACGACCACAACATGGACGTGCAGTACGAAGGCACGAATGCACTCGCAGCCGCTGCGAATGGCGACTTCCCGCTCGTCGTGCTGCTCTGGGGCATGGCCATGGCCGCACCGCAAGCAGATAAGGCGCCGCCCGACTTGCTCACACTCACGGACGCGGACGGCAATGGCCTCTTGCACTACGTCGCAGCCGGCGCTGTCGACACGACCGACACGCTCCACTTCCTGCTCCAACAGGCGCAAGGCGCGAGTCGCTTCACGCCTGCGCTCGTTGACGCGCGCAACCGCGCGCTCGAGACACCGCTCATTCGCGCAGCGCACGCAGGGCACTTACGCATCACGGAGGCGCTCCTGACCGCCGGGTATGCCGCGATCCTTGCAAAAGACGCCGCTGGTAACACACCAGCGCACCACGCCGCTGCACAAGGCCACCTCTGGGTCCTGCACTACTTGCTCGAGTTTGAGCAGCGCGTGGCGCCCGACGGCACGTCGCTCCAGCAGCTCGGCGGTCGCTGCGCAAGCGACAACGACGTACTCTACTACGCGTGCGTGAACGGTGCGTCCTGCATCGCCGTCCGTAGCTGCTCACTACTCGCGCATGTCTAACAGCCGTCGCCATTGTCACCACTAGAGCACAAAGCGGTCGTGCAGTACTTGCTCAAGCGCGGGTACGACCCGAACCGCCCAAACGCCGACGGCACGACGTGTCTCGACGTCGCGCAGCGCTCGAGCGCTGCGTGGCTCGTCGACCTGCTCTCAGGCGAGCAGAGCGCAAACGACGTACGTTGGCTTGCCGCTCGATCATTCGTCTTGTCGAGCGCTCACAGGCACTGACGATCGCACCATCACAGACGTCGCCAAGTGAGTTCAAACAGACGCGTCCGTGGGTCGCACTGCTCTACGGCGCTGCGATGTTCCTCGTGCTCGCGGCGAGCTACGTGCTGCCGTGGTGGCTCGCGCTCCCAGTCATCGCGCTCGTGCTCGCCAAGTCGCTCGCAGGCTTTCGCCACGGCCGCGGCGGCCACAGCCACGGCACAGTCAAGAAGAGCCCCGATGCGCTGCATCCGTCCAAACGCGACGCAAGTGTTGCGCCAGCAGTCGCGCTCAAGCGCCCAGAGGCCTCGACACTCAACGCGCCGCTCGCAAGGACGACAATCGTATCAAAGCTCATGTCGCTGCTCCGGCCGCAGCCCGAGGTCGCCATGGGCATCTGGATCGCGTGGGTAAGTCTCTTCACGCTCTTCCACGTCGCGCTCTGGGCCGACGTAGCGTACACGGCGATCGCAGCGGCGTACGCGCCGTTCCTCGTGATTGTCCTCGTGCTCCACGTCACACTCGTCGCGCTCTGGCTCCGCCTCGCGTTCGTCTGTCCAACGGACCCAGGGATCGTTGCGACGTACCACTCGGACGTTGTGCAGCTCCTCGCTGACGCTGCGCAGGGGATCCCGCCCGACCCTGCGACGCACTGCCGCACGTGCCTCGTCGCAAAGCCGCTGCGGAGCAAGCACTGCGCCAAGTGCGGCGTCTGCATCGCGCGGCTCGACCACCACTGCACGTGGATCAACCGGTGCGTCGGGTACGGGAATCACCGGCTCTTTGTCGCGTTCTTGCTCGTGCACACGGCCGTGCTCGTCGCGTACGTCGCGCTCGCGCTCATTGTCGTGTACGAGACGCTCGTGGCGCGCCACGCCGCTCGCATTGCACCAGCAACCGACAGTCTCTCGTGGATAGACGCGTGGATCGAAGTCCCAGGTCTCGTCAGCAGCCACTTGCTCGTGCTCATGGTCCTGCTCTGGGGCGTCCTAGCGCTCGGCGCACTCGCGCTCATGACGAAGCAGCACGTCCAGAACATCGCAGCAAACATCACAGTCAACGAGCAGATCAACTGGCGCCGGTACGCGTACTTGACGAGCACGCGCCGCGGTCAATCGTCGACTGGCGTCGTGCTCACGAACCCGTTCAACCGCGGTGTCGTTGACAACGTCCGCGAGTTCTTCACGCGCTCGGGGTCACACGCGCGTGACTACCGCGCGCTCTTCAAAGTGCCATCGGCAAGAGGCTTTGCGACTGTGCCCGAGACGCACCGCGCTGAGAGCAAAGACGAGCACTTTCGCGGCGTGCAAGCGGTTTGAATAGACGCATCGCTTTGCTACTACGACTGATGATCGCGACTGCGCTCGCTACGTCCTACTCTAGTGCGCTGTCGGTCGCCGCGAGCCACGCGTGCGCTCGGATCTGCTCGAGTGTGATGCGCGTGAGCGGATCTGACACGACCATGCGCTGCACGAGGTCGATCGCAGCCGCCGAGACGCGCGCGCGCTCAAGCAGCGAGCGCGCAGTTGTCCACTCGAGCGTGAGCGTGTCCTGGATCCGCAGTGCGCGCTGGTGCGCCGCGCGCGCGAACGGCTGACGACCGGTGAGCATCTGGAAGAGCACAATGCCGGCGCTAAAGACGTCGGCTGCTGGCGTCGGCGGCGTGTCGACCCAGAGAATGCGCTCTGGCGCAATGTACCCGGGCGTACCGACCATGCGCTGTTGCTGCTGAGCTGCCGTCGTTGCTGCTTGATGTCGTGTAGCCGATCGCCGTCGTCTGTCAGTCTCGTCGCTCGTGCTGAGGTCGTACGCGCTGCCAAAGTCGATCACGCGGACTGTCGCGGTGTCAGTCACGAGGATGTTCTCGAGCTTGAGGTCGCAGTGGATGATGCCCGCGCCGTGGAGTGCGTCGAGCTGGTCGCAGATGCCCTGAAGCACAGCGCGCGCGTCGTCTTCGCACAGACGGTGAGGGCTCAGTCGTGGCGACGATGGCGCTGTTGCCGTTCGCCCAGACTGCGCGCGGAGGAACTGGAGCAGCGTCTGTCCTGGGAGCATTGGCATCTCGATCTGCGTGTCGCCTGCAGTCTCGACGACTCGGTACGTGCACACGTGCGAGAGCGCTGCCGCTGCGCGAGACGACGCGACGAGCTTCTTGAGCACCGCGAGCTCCGTGCACGCGCTGTCGTCGACGCGGACGCGCGCGAGTGTTTTGACGACAAAGTCTTGCTGGGACGCGCGGTGGCGCGCAACGAGCACCGAGGACGCCGCGCTACGCGTCAAGTACGCGACGTCGTCGAGTTGACGTGCCCACTGCGCGTGCGCTAGCGTGTCGAGCACGAGCTTGCGCCAGATCGCGGCGTCTGCAGCAGTGGCGAAGCGGATCTTGAGACGCGTCGCGGTCGCGGCGTCCGAGCGATCGCTCGAGCGCTTGAGCTTGAGCTTGAGCTCGTTCGGTCCCGACTGGACGCACGTGAGGTCAAGAGCGAGTGGGAACTGCACCGTGGTGGGGTCGCTCAATGGTGTCTGCTGCGCTGTAGAAGTAGTCGTAGTCGTAGTAGCTGTTGTTGTTGTTCTAGAGACCGCCTCGCTGCGTGGCGGTCGTGTGGCGGGTCCGAGCGTGAGCATCGGCAGTGCTGGCGCTGCATGAGGCACTACGCTGCGCGGGTTCGTACACAGCACGACAGTCCGCGTTTCGAACTTGCGAAGCTTCCAGCGCGTCCCGACGAGCACGCGCACGTTGCGAGCGACGTACTGATACCGCAGAACCGGGAGCTCGCTCGGACTGAGAGCGTGGTCACCTCGACGGAGGACCGCAGCGGTTCCACCTCTAACTGCTGGTGCTGGTGTCGACTGCTGCTTCACGAGGACCTGAACGAGCGATTGTCGCGACGGCGTCGGCGATGTCATTGCGCCTGGCGCTGTGGTGGTGGTTGCTACTGCGCTGCGCTGCGGCTCTGCTGTTGTCGCGCGGATGTCGGAGCGCGTCGCGCACGTGGCAGTTGGCTCGGCGCACCGCTGCAGCAGCACCTTACTGGGTGACGCCGCACGCGCGGCTGCCGACGATGTTGATCCCGACGACGAGACGCGGAGACTCATGGACGCCAGCGAGTTGGAGAACGACACGCGGCGCGACGCGCGAGAGCTCATCTTGTGTGCCATTGGCGCCACGATGCCAGTCGAAGGACCGCGTGGTGCTTTCGATGGGCTTCGTATCGTAGCAGTGGCGCTGCTGTCCATGACAGCGAGAGTAGAAACAGTCGCAGTATTGTTTGCTACAGCGTGCGAGACTCCAGTCGTCGCGATCGAGTGTCGACGGTGTCTGCGCTTCATGTGGCGTTGGTGCTGGTGGTGTTGGCTCTGTTGTTGCTGATGGTGGAGCTGTTGATAGGGGTGCTGTTGATGGTGGTGCGGTGCAAGCGCTTTTGCTGCAATGAACACGCGACCTGTGCTGCTGCTACCGTCACTGCTCGTGTGCCTCGCATCGGACGTCGGCGTGAGCATCGATCGATCGAGTCGCTGCCGGTGCACACGCGCGCGCCGCCGTCGCCTCCACGAAGAGTACTACGAATGTGACACTGGCCGCGATGGTTCTCCAAGTGGCTTCACTCGGAACCTCGAACCTCGAACCGTCGGCGTGCAACGTGCTTCTCCACACACTTGCTCACGGATAGATCGACGTCGATGCCGAGCGAGCGAGAGAGAGAACACCACACACACAAGCGCTCGCTGGAGTCGCGGCGACCACTTGCCTGCTTTGCACCTGCCTGCAAGAGAGCAGAGCAGAGCGCGCGAGAGAGAAGCGGAATGATGATGATGGATGGGCGTCGTCGTCGTGCACAGCGGAAGGTCGCTAAATCAAGCATTGCTTTCTATTCCCAAGTGTCCAAGTGTTCGCCATGTATGTAGGCAGTCGCTAGAGCTCGCTCGGTTGAGCTGTCCATTGTGTGTCGGAAGAGAGCAGTACACGCGATGCACTGCCATGCCATGCCATGGTGAGACCGTAGCTGCACTTGCATCGAGGTCGTCGTCGTCGTCGTCGAGAAGAGCTCACTTGTGTGGCCTATCGACGGCTCGACCAGAGACGAGTCGGCCTGCGAGACCAGATATTGATCGAGCGTTTCACAGTCTTCGATTCACTGCTCGATACAGTTTTACATACAACTGCCGTCACACAAGCCTCTGGGAATATATTCTAGCATCTCGAATTGTAGCCTCTCTCGCTTCTGCTTCTGACACGCATCACACGTCGCAGATTCCGAGAGACACCAAGAGCAAGAGATGACACCAAGCGGCAAGAACGAACAAACGTGAGCGCAGTGCGAGCACATTCAGACGCGCGCTGCTTCTGCATCGATACGTCAAGCGTCTTGCATATGTCGTGCACAAACTGTCATGCCTTCACGAGTCGAGCGCGACCACGTTGCCATCACGACCATGTGCTTCGAAGCGCGCGCTCACGCATCGCAGCAGCAGCCTGCAATGCGTTTATCAGATTCGCCGCTGGCTGAGGACTGCAACGACGACAACAGCAACGACGCACCACAGTGACCGCAACACACGCACGAGAGACTCGGCGACGTGGTCGAGCATGCCCGCTACCGAAGCCGTCAACGCGCTACCACACATCATAGCATCGAATCGCGTGGGCACATTCCTACTCGAAGCACTTGCATGCACATGTTCACTCAGTCGCAGAACCGCGCCGACGACTTCAGATGACCCATCGGGAGCGGCAATGGTACTCGCAACTCGCTCGCTCATTTACGAATCTGCCTCGCGCTGCACACCCCGACGTCGCTCAAGCTCCTCGTCTCGTTCAACTTCATCATGCGCGTCAGCTATTGGAGCCTCGCGCTTCTCTCTCTCGCTGCAAGCTCGTGCACGAAGACACACGCTGAAAATGCGACTGTGATGACTGCTGAAGACCCGTCGGCTGTCATGACCATCGACGACAGCGCATGTGTGTGGAAGTACAGCAAGTTTTCGTGCGTCCCGGACGCGTACTGCTCGTACCAGTACAAGTTCGGCGACACGACGCTCTCGCAGTCTTGCCGTCTCGTGACTGCCAGCATCGGTCGGTTGCCGCAGCAGCTTCACTTGGCGTACGCCGGCGCGACGGCTGGCACGGCCATGACGGTCTCCTGGACCACGTACACGCTCGTGGCAGACCCGCAGGTCTGGATCGGCACGTCGGCCGCGACGCTCACGCCGGTCGAGAATGTGCGCGTGGACGTGCGGTCGTACTACCAGGAGGGCAAGTACTCGCTCTACTCGTACCACGCGACGGTCCCGAGCCTCACGCCGTCCACGACGTACGCATACAAGGTCGGATCGCGCTCGCTCGCCGACTTCCAGAGCCAGCCGAGCTCGTTCACGACTGCGCGACCGAGCGACACGACCGAGACGTTTGACATCGCAGTCTACGGCGACTTTGGCGTCGACGCGAACGCAGAGGAGACGCTCGCGTACGCCAAGGCGAACCTCGTGCCCGGCAAAGTGGACTTCATCTACCACATCGGCGACATCGCGTACGCAGACAACGCGTTCCTGAGCGCGTCCGAGTTCTTCGGGTTCTTCTACGAAGAGACGTACAACCGCTGGATGAACTCCATCACGCCTATGACCAAGAAGCTCCCGTACATGGTGCTCGTGGGGAACCACGAAGCCGAGTGCCACTCACCCGCGTGCCTCGTCTCGAGCACCAAGAAGGACCAGCTCGGGTACTACAACGCGTACAACGCGCGGTTCCAGATGCCGTCGAAGGAGAGCGGCGGCGCCAAGAACATGTGGTACTCGTTCGAGCACGGACCGATTCACTTCACGTCCGTGTCGAGCGAGACGGACTACGCCACGGCGCCGTCCAACTCGTACACTGGTCGGACGTACGGCGGCTACGGCAACCAGCTCGCGTGGCTCGAAGCCGACCTGAAGAAAGCTGATGCGAACCGCGCGCGCGTGCCGTGGATCGTCGTCGGCATGCACCGCGCGATCTACACGCTCGACAAGTGCGAGCCGAGCGGCGTGCCGACGGGCGAGGCGCTCGCGGTCCAGAAGGGCTTTGAAGACCTCTTGCTCAAGTACAATGTCGACGTCGTCGTCGCCGGGCACGTCCACACGTACGAGCGCCACTTGCCGATCGCGCGCAACAAGCCGGTGCTCGACGGCGTCTCGGCCGACCGGTCGGTCTACAAGAACCCAAAAGCGCCCGTGTACGTCACGAGCGGCGCTGCGGGCAACAGCGAGGGCCACCAGACGTACCGCGTCGCCAACATCCCGTGGAACGTCGTCACGAACACGCAGAACTACGGCATCTCCAAGGTCCGCGTGAACCGCACGGCGCTCACGTGGAGCTTCGTCGCGACGGCGAGCGGCCGCAAGGTCGACGAGTTCACGATCGTCAAGCAGTGAGCAGCAGCAGTCGCCGTCGAGTCTAGTCTAGTCCAGTCTAGTGCGTACTAGTCGAGAGAGGGACCATGTGTCGTCGTAACGAGGTGTCCTCTGTTTGATTCTCTCTCTCTCTCTCTCTCTCTCTATCACTTGAGCGAACGAGCGATCCGAGCACGCACGGGTGTGCTGCCACGCCCATCGGTCAGTAGCAGTAGCGCGTTGAAGCTTGCGAGGTCGCTTGCAGTCTCGTCCTGACGAGCGCAGCCCAGCGTTTGTCGCGATGCAGCAGCAGTCAGTACGACAGATTGTCAGCTAATTCCATCGTGCGTAGCTGCAGTCTGTCAGCCATGTTCACTACGCACGCACCTGGAGGTTCTCGAGGTCGTCGCGCGCGCACCGTGGAGCACGAGATGGCGATACACGTGCGGCTGCAAGTGCTTTGCGGTCATGTGCGCTGGGCTCTCGCGCAGAATCGCGTCGGTCTTGTGCGTCAGGTCTGGGAACGAGCGCATGAGGAACGCGACGCACGCTTCCGAGCCGTGTGCTGCAGCGACGTGGAGCACCGTGAAGCCCTAGACCAAGGCGCAGTGGAAGGAGAATCGAGAGAGCTGAGCACTCATCTGTCTGTCCACCATTCATCCAGTCAGTCAGATATGCTGCCCCGAGATGCACGTTGCGCGCTTTCGCGCCAAAGTCGGCTCTTCCTGACGCAAAGAGGCACTCGAGCACAGCGACGTTGTCGACAGACGCTGCGAGGTGCAGCGGCGTGTAGCCCACGCGCGAGTCGGGCTCATTCACGCTCACGTCGAACGCCAGGAGTGCTTCGAGGGCGTGGATGCGGTTGTACGCGGCTGTGATGTGCACTGTTGACCAGCCCTAGTTCAGCCACCGCAATGTTTGCGTACGTCAGGACAGTGCTCACAGGACGCATGAGCACGCATAGACGCACTATCAAGAGGAACAGCAAGAGCAAGGGCGACCTTGGCGTTCTCGATCTTCGGGTCGGCTTTGATCTGGCAGAGGATGCTCACGACCTTTGCACGTCCATTCGCTGTTGCAAGCGTCAGCATCGTCTCGCCCTACCGTTCACGCGTCCACAGAGCACTCGTCAGTATGCGACTCTCTCACGTATCCAGCGCGTTGAGCTCGGTCCTCGAGTTGGCGTGATTGCGCAGCGACGCACCCGAGCGTCCTTGGCGTTGACTTCTTGCGGCAGTGAGTACGACAGCATGAGCTGCCGCTCAGCGCTCCATGCCTTGCTCTCGATCGCAGCGCCTGGCTTGCTGTTAGCGCGCTCCAGAACGCCTGCTGTCGAAAGTGCACACCAAAGTGCGTCGTGAACGTCACTTCGATGAACACTTCGTGGTCGCTCGCTGCGAGGACCGAGTCCACGAGCTTGCGCTTCCGCGCCTCGATCCACGCGCGCTCCTGCTCTTTCTGGTTCATCTGCACAGCGCGACTACGCGTGCAAGAGCATCATCGCGGACGCGTCCGCGCGAGAGCAATCGCACCTGAGGACCTAAATCGGTGGCCACCACCTCAGAGCATGTCTTGGAGCATACTCTACGCTTCACGCGTAGAGAATGGCGACGACATGCACATGAAGAGAAGATACCTCTTGCCTATGTTTGGGCGAGGATCGACCTAGGACGTGCTCGCTTGACTCGCATGCTTGTCGTCGCTGACATGTGCCATTCTCATTTGTCCTTGAACGAGACGCGATCGATCGAGTGAGCTCCTCGATAGATAACAACGATGATGCGCGCCGCTGCGTCGAGTACAACGCGCGAACCCGTGCGGATGCACACGAAGGACGCAGTGCAGCGCAAGCTGAGCGACGAGAACCAAGTGATGCCGTTCCGCTTGGACGACGGTGAAGACGATCTCGAGGAGATCCGACGGCGGCGGTACTCGAGTTGCTACTCGTCGTCGTCGAGCGAAGTCGACGACTACCGATTGCGCACTTGTCGTGGCAAGCCGCAGTCCAACTCGTCGCGCGATCGCGAGAACGACTGGGATCGCGCAAGTCGCGGAGCTCCATCCTCTTCGTCTTGCAGCGACGACCATGGCGACGATGGCGACGGCGCTCTCGCATTTGCACAACGTCCGTCGATCAAGATCACGACCCGCAGCGACAAAGCGCAAGAAGAGCCCGAGTCGCCGCGCAAGCACCATCGACGCACGCAGCAGTCGGACGAGAGCGCAGGTGATGATAGCCATGGAGCTCACAACGATGACGACGACGAGACTAGTAGCGACGACGCCAAGGCTGTCGCAGCTAGTGCGTCGCCAGTGCGCTCGTCACCGGCTGCTCGAACTACTCCATTGAGTCCAAAGCTCGCGCTCACACCAACGATGCCGGTTGACCTCTCGCGGATCTCAAAGCTCGCGATCTTCCCGGGTTCCGAGACGAACTTGCTCCAGGGCCACATCGTGCGCGTGAAGACGCTCCTTCATCCGCAGTACCAGTTCTTCATCAAGGACCAGCTCATTCTCATGGCCGAGAAGCAGCCGAAGAACCGCACGTCGAATTACCACATCTTTGACATGACGCGCACGACTGCGCTCAGCACGAAGCTCACGAAGAAGAGCGGGAACTACATAGGCAAGCTCCGGTCCAACTTCTCCAAGCGCAAGAGCGTGCTCATAGGGAACCTGAGCCGCAAGACTGAGCTTGGGGCGATCCTGTTTGCCAATAGCACGAACACATCCGAGCCGCGCCATCTCAACGTGATCCTCCCTGCGCTCTCGGCGAAGCGGCAGGAGATCGAAGGGCTCACTGTCGGCGACACCACGACGTCGTTCTCGCTCCTCCTCGACATGTTCGCGAGCACGTCCGAGCCAAGCCGAGGAGCTGCTGCAGCTCCTGTTGCTTTGTCGACGCCGCTCCAGGTCTTTGAGAACAAGGAGCCGGTCTTTGAGAACGGCTACTACCGGCTCAACTTTAACGGCCGCGTATCGGTGCCGTCAGTCAAGAACTTCCAGCTCGTTCGCGCCGGCATCCAAGCCACGGACGCTGACGTGTGCCTGCAGTTTGGCAAAGTCGACGACAAGAAGTTCCATCTCGACTTTCGCGCGCCATTGACGCCGATCCAGGCGTTTGCCATTGCCATCGCACAGTTCAATCTGTAGGACACCAGGAGACGCAAGGCGACGACCAAACACGACCACGATGCATCAATCCTCACACAAAGAAGCAACGAACGCTTCTGTTGCTCGTTTGCACAGGACTGGCAGCGGGTGCGAATGCGCGCTGCGATTGCAATGGGCATGCTCGACCACGTCGCCGAGTCTCTCGTGCGTGTGTTGCGGTCACTGTGGTGCGTCGTTGCTGTTGTCGTCGTTGCAGTCCTCAGCCAGCGGCGAATCTGATAAACGCATTGCAGGCTGCTGCTGCGATGCGTGAGCGCGCGCTTCGAAGCACATGGTCGTGATGGCAACGTGGTCGCGCTCGACTCGTGAAGGCATGACAGTTTGTGCACGACATATGCAAGACGCTTGACGTATCGATGCAGAAGCAGCGCGCGTCTGAATGTGCTCGCACTGCGCTCACGTTTGTTCGTTCTTGCCGCTTGGTGTCATCTCTTGCTCTTGGTGTCTCTCGGAATCTGCGACGTGTGATGCGTGTCAGAAGCAGAAGCGAGAGAGGCTACAATTCGAGATGCTAGAATATATTCCCAGAGGCTTGTGTGACGGCAGTTGTATGTAAAACTGTATCGAGCAGTGAATCGAAGACTGTGAAACGCTCGATCAATATCTGGTCTCGCAGGCCGACTCGTCTCTGGTCGAGCCGTCGATAGGCCACACAAGTGAGCTCTTCTCGACGACGACGACGACGACCTCGATGCAAGTGCAGCTACGGTCTCACCATGGCATGGCATGGCAGTGCATCGCGTGTACTGCTCTCTTCCGACACACAATGGACAGCTCAACCGAGCGAGCTCTAGCGACTGCCTACATACATGGCGAACACTTGGACACTTGGGAATAGAAAGCAATGCTTGATTTAGCGACCTTCCGCTGTGCACGACGACGACGCCCATCCATCATCATCATTCCGCTTCTCTCTCGCGCGCTCTGCTCTGCTCTCTTGCAGGCAGGTGCAAAGCAGGCAAGTGGTCGCCGCGACTCCAGCGAGCGCTTGTGTGTGTGGTGTTCTCTCTCTCGCTCGCTCGGCATCGACGTCGATCTATCCGTGAGCAAGTGTGTGGAGAAGCACGTTGCACGCCGACGGTTCGAGGTTCGAGGTTCCGAGTGAAGCCACTTGGAGAACCATCGCGGCCAGTGTCACATTCGTAGTACTCTTCGTGGAGGCGACGGCGGCGCGCGCGTGTGCACCGGCAGCGACTCGATCGATCGATGCTCACGCCGACGTCCGATGCGAGGCACACGAGCAGTGACGGTAGCAGCAGCACAGGTCGCGTGTTCATTGCAGCAAAAGCGCTTGCACCGCACCACCATCAACAGCACCCCTATCAACAGCTCCACCATCAGCAACAACAGAGCCAACACCACCAGCACCAACGCCACATGAAGCGCAGACACCGTCGACACTCGATCGCGACGACTGGAGTCTCGCACGCTGTAGCAAACAATACTGCGACTGTTTCTACTCTCGCTGTCATGGACAGCAGCGCCACTGCTACGATACGAAGCCCATCGAAAGCACCACGCGGTCCTTCGACTGGCATCGTGGCGCCAATGGCACACAAGATGAGCTCTCGCGCGTCGCGCCGCGTGTCGTTCTCCAACTCGCTGGCGTCCATGAGTCTCCGCGTCTCGTCGTCGGGATCAACATCGTCGGCAGCCGCGCGTGCGGCGTCACCCAGTAAGGTGCTGCTGCAGCGGTGCGCCGAGCCAACTGCCACGTGCGCGACGCGCTCCGACATCCGCGCGACAACAGCAGAGCCGCAGCGCAGCGCAGTAGCAACCACCACCACAGCGCCAGGCGCAATGACATCGCCGACGCCGTCGCGACAATCGCTCGTTCAGGTCCTCGTGAAGCAGCAGTCGACACCAGCACCAGCAGTTAGAGGTGGAACCGCTGCGGTCCTCCGTCGAGGTGACCACGCTCTCAGTCCGAGCGAGCTCCCGGTTCTGCGGTATCAGTACGTCGCTCGCAACGTGCGCGTGCTCGTCGGGACGCGCTGGAAGCTTCGCAAGTTCGAAACGCGGACTGTCGTGCTGTGTACGAACCCGCGCAGCGTAGTGCCTCATGCAGCGCCAGCACTGCCGATGCTCACGCTCGGACCCGCCACACGACCGCCACGCAGCGAGGCGGTCTCTAGAACAACAACAACAGCTACTACGACTACGACTACTTCTACAGCGCAGCAGACACCATTGAGCGACCCCACCACGGTGCAGTTCCCACTCGCTCTTGACCTCACGTGCGTCCAGTCGGGACCGAACGAGCTCAAGCTCAAGCTCAAGCGCTCGAGCGATCGCTCGGACGCCGCGACCGCGACGCGTCTCAAGATCCGCTTCGCCACTGCTGCAGACGCCGCGATCTGGCGCAAGCTCGTGCTCGACACGCTAGCGCACGCGCAGTGGGCACGTCAACTCGACGACGTCGCGTACTTGACGCGTAGCGCGGCGTCCTCGGTGCTCGTTGCGCGCCACCGCGCGTCCCAGCAAGACTTTGTCGTCAAAACACTCGCGCGCGTCCGCGTCGACGACAGCGCGTGCACGGAGCTCGCGGTGCTCAAGAAGCTCGTCGCGTCGTCTCGCGCAGCGGCAGCGCTCTCGCACGTGTGCACGTACCGAGTCGTCGAGACTGCAGGCGACACGCAGATCGAGATGCCAAAGCTCCCAGGACAGACGCTGCTCCAGTTCCTCCGCGCGCAGTCTGGGCGAACGGCAACAGCGCCATCGTCGCCACGACTGAGCCCTCACCGTCTGTGCGAAGACGACGCGCGCGCTGTGCTTCAGGGCATCTGCGACCAGCTCGACGCACTCCACGGCGCGGGCATCATCCACTGCGACCTCAAGCTCGAGAACATCCTCGTGACTGACACCGCGACAGTCCGCGTGATCGACTTTGGCAGCGCGTACGACCTCAGCACGAGCGACGAGACTGACAGACGACGGCGATCGGCTACACGACATCAAGCAGCAACGACGGCAGCTCAGCAGCAACAGCGCATGGTCGGTACGCCCGGGTACATTGCGCCAGAGCGTATTCTCAGGATCGGGGCCGTTCGCGTAGTTATGATCTTATCGGTGTCGTTTTTGAAGTGTGGTAAAATCCTTTTCATTTTGTTTCTCAAAACACATATTAGGGAATATTGGATTGCAAGCTAAAAAACAATTGATGACACATGCGATATTCAACTGTCAAACAGATCAACAATATTTAGACATATAGTTATTCTGGACGACTGCAACTACAAACCCTGAGTTCGAAACATCAAGATATTTTCTAACGTACTCTACGTACGTGTATTAGTAGGTGAACACGAAGCGTTTGTTTTCTATTTATCCTTTGTACAAACAATACTGTAGTCCAAAAATTATAACCTGCCCATGTCAGTCGGATACAAATATATACTGAAGAAGGCAGAAGGCCTTCTCAGCATTTGGTCAATTGCAAGAATATTCAAGACATCAAATTTGATACACAGGCTGACTTGCAAGAACATCAAATACGAAATGAGTATTATTGAATAACGATTTCGCCCAGTGCATACGAATTTGTGGAAGAAACATCTGAATTGTATACAAAATTCGCTTATCACAAATACTACCAAATATCATAAACAATGAAAAATACAACAACAGTTTGAACAGTACGTTTGATGAAATGAACGTGACAATGAGTTCGAAAGGACGACAAAAATACGCAGTAACATTAGACGGAGACAAGATCAGCGAACAATTCACTTTAATTGCATTTCAATGTATCTATCAGCAATCAGACCGGCCTTCGTGAACATACTCACAAGCAATTCCAATCACTTCGCTACCCCAGAAGAACAGCTAAGCGCTAGGGACTCGAGAGCCATTTATTCGTAGTTGTAGAACATCCAACCAAATGTTGAACGCATATCTAGTGCAACCAAGATTAGTTGAAATTAGTAGCCAAAAATAAGTACACTCGCGCATTTTCAACGAGGTGGAGATCCCAGCAATGCGATCTGGCACAGCTCATGCATACTCAAGCCTCGTCGAACGTCAGCGAGAGTACGAAGACGACATGGTCGCCTCTTTCGGCCAGTGCGCCGACTGCTCCGAGCTGTGCAATGAAGTGGTGGAGAGCGACAGCCTATCATGCATGGGTTCGTCAACGACATCGGAACAGACGCGATCAAGACGATGCCGGTTTCCCCGTCCCCACATTACAGGCACTGTGGACGCAGCTGGACGAGCACATACTGCTAAATACGCTTGGACGGGGCAGGAAGTATAGCGCTACAGCGGAGGACGCGCTTTTCATGGCGTTGGTCGTGCTCCAGCACTACGACAGCAGGAAAAAGCGCTCCATCGACATCCGAGTAAGAAACCCGAAGTTCAAGAAAATGGTCAACATAACAAACCGCAAGAGTCGACTGGCAGATCAACATGCGTCATTACTGTGCTTGCAGCTGGATGTATTTGTATGTGCTCAGGTTTGGGATATCATCGAAAATCGGCTTGTCAAAATGTTCATCCAACCGAAGAAGACGATCGAGAAGATGAAGAACCAGAAGCACTTCAGCAACTACCTGTTCTCTCTGTACACGCTCGACGTCATGTTCCAGCCGGCGTTTTGTCCAGGCGGGCGGTTTGGCAAGCGAAAGCGCTACTCTTAAGGCAAGAATAAGCTGTACCTCTTCAAGATCGAGTGTGCTGTCATGCCATCAGGTCTAGGAGTCCACGTGTCTAACCACCATCCTGGATCAGCCTCTGACCTCGCCATCTGTCTTCGCAACGCCGACAGACACCGCAAGCTCTTGGCGAAAACTAGCGCTCATCAAGAGTGCTCGGACTACAGCGAAGGGGAAGCAGCTATCCGGACATGCGAGCAGTTCTTGTCGACAAAGGGTACCAAAGGATCGACGCTCAGCTCCGCGGGAACGAGCTAACATCGGACGAACTCGCCAGAAACAAGCGCATCTCGTCTGATCGAGTTCTTGTCGAGAACTACTTCGGCCGATTGAGCGGGCTTTGGCGCGTCATTTTCACTACATTCACGTGGTCCTAGCCAGCGTTTGACCAGCTGGTACGTATCTGCGTTGCGCTGACAAACTTCCACGTCTCTCTCAGCCCGTTACAAACCGAGGACAACGACAACTACCGACTGCAACAAGCGCAATATATCTCAATGGCGGAGCAGTCGTAGCAAAAGCGCCGCCGCGATCGTATCGTCGAAGACTGTAGTAAAAAAACACACTCGCATCAAGGCACGACGCTTGACTCTCCAGCGTCAACAACAATGAGCTCTCAGCCTCGGTACATCCCAGCCAGATGTCCATACGACTACTCGTTAGAAGTGTAAACGATCAATCGACGTAGTCTCTTGTGTCTATCAATGAACATGTGCACCCGTCTGTCAGGGCAATGGTCTGCTTAGATAAGGAGTATGATGTGCAATACAGTGTGCTATTCGGATGACAATTGTGCAATTGTGAGGACCGGGTGCAATTCTGAGTTCTAGGTGTGCAATTTGGACGAAAAGTGTGCAATTATGAGGAATTTACAACAAATCGGACTATTTATGCAGTGCTTTCAGTAAAAACTTGTTATATAACTAATAAACTTACGGGTCGTGCGCCTTGTACGGCGTACACACCAATAAGATACTCAGTGCAGAAACGGTGGCTGAATGTGCTTCCTGACATCGGGTCGGTAAGTTGATCGAGGCTATTAGGGCACCAGGTATCGTCTTCGACGGTTGTGTTGTGCTGGCTTGCTCGCGAGCTCATTGATATGGCTCGCTGTTAAGCGTGCCGCTCTCGTCGTGCATCTTGCGCTTGGAGTATTGAGCAGCACGACGAGCTTCACGGTTCAAGTGTCTGTCGTACGCTGAGCTGCCTTGGTGACCTGAAAGCGGGCTACTCAGCTGCTCATTGCATCATTAGCAGACTCGAGTCATTTTGATTCGAATGAGTAATGTCGTGATGGGTGTCAATTTGTCGATCACTTTTGTAACTGGTCATAATCTTTTTGAAAAGGAAAATCGCATCATCTCTATGGCGCGTAGATATGGGAGGTGTTCGACAGCCTCCATTTTTGGATCACCAGCCGCCCATACGCACACATATATCAAATAAGAGAGTATATATCATTTCAAGAAGGCTACACTGTGCTGTTTGTCATGGCTGCCTAACTTGGCCTAGAATCATTTTCTGATCGAACAGACATACTAGCATCACCACAAAGACTCGCGAGCGAGCAACGAGAGCATTTGTCGTGCTCTCTTGCCATAACAGGCAAATGAGCAGCGAGAGTACTCGTCGTGCTCGCTCCACACACGCTTCACACACTAGCAAAACAGAGTCTGCTTGGACTAGTTCTTATTTGCTGCTGCTCCGCGATCTGGCGAAGAGCACCGACCGTTGCTCGTTGGACCCAGTTCGTCAAACTCGCAAGACCAGCGACGTTCCCGTGCCATCCGCATGGCAATCGCACGAGCTTTGGTCCTCACGAGCACTTCGAACTACTATAGCACTTTTTGAGCTCAACACTGCAAGCCATTGTCTGCGAGTGCGATGTGTTCGCGCACCGAGTTTGATAGAGCGACTGTGCGGAGGTGTGATCGGCAGTCAAGCTGAATTCTGCATCAAGCAAGCAATGGTCAAGGACAACGAGCTGCCGCAGTTCACCATCGACAGCGAGCTGCGGCAGCAGTACACCATCAAGGAGCAGCCCACCAACGACAGCAAGCAGCACACGTTTGACAGCAAACAGCAGAAGCACACCGGCAAGGAGCACTACGGGAGCGAACAGTACTACAGCAGTAAGCAGCATCACACACTAGCATCGGCAGCAGGAATATGAAGAAGCAAGCACCAGCGGTAGCGAGCCGTGGGATGCAGCGATACAGTACACCGCAAGCAGCAGCAACAACCAGCTTGATTTGAGACAGCTTTGACCTGAACGCATAGAAATCCGATCCACACAAGCAGCACCTCAATTGCACGAGCAGAGTCGACCTCGGTTCAATGACAAGTGCGATACGAGAAGTGCGAGCGACCATCGCGTCACAGACTCAGATCACTAGCACACCAGCATACAGCACCCTAGACGACAGCAACAAGCTCACAGCAAGCAGCTCGTCGTACGCGATACTGGTGCTTGCTTGCGCGCGCTCGACCCTTGTGACGAGAGGCGAGGTAGCGTGCAGAGCCTTCAAGAGAGGGTACGCGGCGACGAGATGCGCAAAGAGCAAGGCGACGACGCTCTCGTTCATGCGATATAGAGTCTCAATAAATGCAAGGCAGCACGCAAAGAGGTCGTCGCGCATGCGAACGAGCCTGAGGAGAGTAGAGGCGTCGACCGCGGCCAAGTCCGCGTGAGGAACTTGCTTGTCTGGATCGTGCCCGCTTAGAGTCTTCGCCACCTTGCGGTACTCAGTAGTGGCGTTGAAGATGGGCATAAAGGATTTGTGGGTCGTGGCCATGTTACATCCGCCACGGTCCACAATCCACTGCAAAGCGAGGTTCGGGCTCGCGTTCGCATGCTGCGTTTCTCCTCTGCGAAAGGATAGAGACGTCAGCGTCCAGCTACGCCTGCTGGCGAGGCAATTCTGCCAAGAAGGCGACTCACGTGAGCGTGAACGCCTGGCGTGGATCGCGCGGGTGTCGTGCCGCTGTTGCTTCTTTCGGCGGGGTGGTCGTCGTCCGCGGGAGCACCGCCGTCGTGAGCGGCCGCTTCAGAAGTGCAGAGCTGCTCGACTCGCGCAGAACGGTTGCGGGATTGACCAGCGGACCAGCGACGCCGACGTTGCTTGCATATGGGAGCGGGAGACAGGGTAGGAGCGCTTCGCTTGGCGTCGTCTGGAGTGCGAGGGCGGCGGCTAGCGTAGTAACTGGACATGTGAGCGTCGTGGTCAGGATAAAGAGAACACCCTTGGTCGTCGGACGTCTTCACATGGACGAAGCGCAAAAAGAGGGTGCGCTCGAAGCAGAGCGAGACGTTATGCTTATGGACCAGAGTCAGGTCGGACGCTCTGCCGAACAGGTACCACAGCAGCACGAGCAGCGCTGCGTCTTGATAGTCGCTTTTGGTCGTGGCGCTTGTATACAAATACGTAGTCAAACGCGCGAGGTCGCTCTTGGTGCACGCCGACGTCTGCTTGGCCATCCGGCTGGACGGGCGCGCGATGCAGTAGCCTTCTAGCACACGACCTTTCCTGAGCAGAGCCTTCTCAACCAAGGCGGCATGTCGCGGGTAGCGCTCGAGCAGCCACATTTTGCTTGGCGGTAGTACTGCTTCACAGTATGGCGCACTGGCGGATTGCCGTTCTTCATCTTGTAGTACGCTAGGTACATACCGTAGCGGTCTAGGGTTTGTCGCAACGAGGATCGCGCCTGATGCATCACTGTGTACAGCGAGGTCAACGCTGTCGAGCGGCATGGCCACTTCTTGCAGAAAGCGCATGAACATGTTGACAGTTACGGCATTAGCCTTCTTCGTGATTATTGGCTGAAAGTCGGAGAAGGTCATGGTTGTCCGAATGAGGGCAAATATGGAAATGAGTCCATCTAGTGTTGGATTGAATATTGGTATACACGTACTTTTATTGGCTCGGACAAAATTCGTCCGAAGGTGTCGTAATCGGATCACGCCTGACTATACGACTATTAATTGGCAAAAAATCGACCTGTGAATCACGTTTATTGGTGGGAAATAGAAACGACTGATGTGATTGGCAGATAAATGGCGTGCAAATAGCAAGTCATGTCTGATCTTTGATCATATTCATCCATACACATCACATGTTGATATTTCGACTGTATGACTAAACCAGCACTCATTGAAACGTGCCGTCTTCCTCATAAAGACGACAAAACTGTCAAAGGCGGTGACATGTCATAGGCGGTTTCAGTTTTTACGACCAGTAATACTGGTTAAATAATGCTTGGGTTAATACGCAACATAGTATAACCAATATCTATTAAATATATATATAACTACAAATATAGGTATGTGTTCTTACACGGTCAAACATCGCAGTAAAAAATTGATAGCTGGTACTAATGTCACTGTTGCTGCTATCTTGCTGTTGCTGGCTTGTTTGCTTGTGCGGGTGGTGGTGTCTGCGCGCGAGGCGGCGAGTTGGTAAATGAAATGTGGCTGCCGTCTGTCTGTTGGTGTGTTAGTCTGTTGGTCTGTTTGGTTTGGCTTTTTGGCTTGCTTGTTTGGCTTGCTTCCGCTGTTTGTTGTTTGTTGTCGGTTGTTTCCGACAGTCAAAGCTCAAAGCTGGTTCGACGAAATTACGTTGCTAGCCGGAGAACAGGACACAGAGACACGAGACAGCGACAATAAAAAAGTGTCAAACCGCGCGCTGAGTGACCGAGTGCGCGGTATCGCAAGGTGACTTGCGCAGCGATCCGAGCCAGCGCGACCAAGTGCTCGTATTCGACCGCGTCGCAAAAATCTGAAAGACTGAAACGCTAAAAGTCTGAAACTCGACGCTTGAACAGGGAGGGGTACGTCAGTTTGTGCGTGTCTTTTCGAGGTGGTGTTAGACCAGACCACACACACTAGGCACACTTGGCACAACTTGGCACAACTTGGCACACAACGTCGCTAGACGACGACGATCATCGCCTCGACCTTGCGTCGTGTTGATGCTCGTCTTGCAAAGGACTACCTGCCTTCCTGCATGGCTGGCTCGCTCCTGACCGACTGACTGACTGACTGACTGACTGACCGACTGCTTGCTTGTTTGCCTTGTTGTAATGTTTGGCACTGCCTGCCTGCACAACGCAAGGTCCATCCATCCATCCATCCATCCATCCATCCATCCATCCATCCATCCATCCATCCATCCATCCCAGTCTTTGCTGTCAAACGCGCGCGTGCCGCATCGCCGGACTGACAGACGAACAGCGGTGGCTGCGCGGAGCTTGCGCCAGCCAACGAAGCACACGCACATGAACACTGACACATCGAGTCCATGCGTCCTCGGCACTTCGCTCTCTGTCGCCCAACCGCTACATTGCGCTCGTGATGCATGCGTGCATGCGTGCTTGCTTGTTTGTTTGCTCGCACATGCAGGCTCACACATACAAGAGGAAGTGGCTCGATGAGCGATGCGTGAGCCTTGGCGCCAAACCACTCACTCGCTCCAAGCAAGCGCGCTGCCGCTGCGTGCAAACAAGCGACGACGTCGACCGACAGACAACCCACAAACAAACAACAAGCAAACAGTAGCAACACACAACAACAGCAGAAGCGCGAGGAGCACGAAAGCAAAGAGTACGATAGCAAAGAGTACGAACACGAGCTCGAGCAAGAGTAGCGCAGCGACTCCAAGCTCGACGTGCTCGAGCCAACGTGCTCAAAGCCAACGCGAGCGACCGGCTCGATTGCGGGCACAGCGAAACGTCGAGCCATGTGTCACGCTGCTCGACACTCGACTTGGTGTCGGTTCTTGGAGCTTGTACTCACGTGCGCAATGGATTGTTCGTTTGTTTGTTGCCGCTGCTGTCTCTCGTGGCGCTCGTGGCTCTTCGCGGTGCAGTCTCTGCCGAAATGGTGGCTGCGACGGCCAGGCGAGCAGCAAGGTAGGAACAAAGGGGCGCTAGTGTGCGTTGCTCAATTGTTTGTCGACTTGATCTGAAGGCACTGAAGGCACTGAGGCTGCTCCGTCTTGAGCCTGACAGTCTCGATCTTCAGTTTTCCTGTCCGACAAGTAAGACGTCGGTCCGTCAGACAGTCCGTCGCATTTGATTGCCTCTGCATCCAGTGATTGCACACAAGTGTGTGCCCTGTTGGCTGATCTGTACCTGCATTTGTGTCGCTGAGATCACACGCCACCAGTGACAGCAGTAGTAGCACATGCAGCTTGGTCTTGCAAGCTAAAGTTATGCAGACGTCATGCCTTGATGAATGCATCATAGTTCGCTACCCTAGCGAAGGAAGTCCAAGAACCAAAGGCACTGAACCAAACTTGTATAGACAGAAAGGTGCCCGTCAATTGGATCGGCGCGGTGCTGCTGCAGCTCAGTCGCTCAATCGCCTTCAAGAAAGCCCTGCGGAACGAGTGTCGAGACAACCACATTTCGCTCTGTCAAACCTCGTCGAGGCGCCGCTACCGCAGCTCGTCAAGGCACCCACGTCCCTCGTTGATAGCCAGCGCCCCTTTGTTCCTACCTTGCTGCTCGCCTGGCCGTCGCAGCCACCATTTCGGCAGAGACTGCACCGCGAAGAGCCACGAGCGCCACGAGAGACAGCAGCGGCAACAAACAAACGAACAATCCATTGCGCACGTGAGTACAAGCTCCAAGAACCGACACCAAGTCGAGTGTCGAGCAGCGTGACACATGGCTCGACGTTTCGCTGTGCCCGCAATCGAGCCGGTCGCTCGCGTTGGCTTTGAGCACGTTGGCTCGAGCACGTCGAGCTTGGAGTCGCTGCGCTACTCTTGCTCGAGCTCGTGTTCGTACTCTTTGCTATCGTACTCTTTGCTTTCGTGCTCCTCGCGCTTCTGCTGTTGTTGTGTGTTGCTACTGTTTGCTTGTTGTTTGTTTGTGGGTTGTCTGTCGGTCGACGTCGTCGCTTGTTTGCACGCAGCGGCAGCGCGCTTGCTTGGAGCGAGTGAGTGGTTTGGCGCCAAGGCTCACGCATCGCTCATCGAGCCACTTCCTCTTGTATGTGTGAGCCTGCATGTGCGAGCAAACAAACAAGCAAGCACGCATGCACGCATGCATCACGAGCGCAATGTAGCGGTTGGGCGACAGAGAGCGAAGTGCCGAGGACGCATGGACTCGATGTGTCAGTGTTCATGTGCGTGTGCTTCGTTGGCTGGCGCAAGCTCCGCGCAGCCACCGCTGTTCGTCTGTCAGTCCGGCGATGCGGCACGCGCGCGTTTGACAGCAAAGACTGGGATGGATGGATGGATGGATGGATGGATGGATGGATGGATGGACCTTGCGTTGTGCAGGCAGGCAGTGCCAAACATTACAACAAGGCAAACAAGCAAGCAGTCGGTCAGTCAGTCAGTCAGTCAGTCAGTCGGTCAGGAGCGAGCCAGCCATGCAGGAAGGCAGGTAGTCCTTTGCAAGACGAGCATCAACACGACGCAAGGTCGAGGCGATGATCGTCGTCGTCTAGCGACGTTGTGTGCCAAGTTGTGCCAAGTTGTGCCAAGTGTGCCTAGTGTGTGTGGTCTGGTCTAACACCACCTCGAAAAGACACGCACAAACTGACGTACCCCTCCCTGTTCAAGCGTCGAGTTTCAGACTTTTAGCGTTTCAGTCTTTCAGATTTTTGCGACGCGGTCGAATACGAGCACTTGGTCGCGCTGGCTCGGATCGCTGCGCAAGTCACCTTGCGATACCGCGCACTCGGTCACTCAGCGCGCGGTTTGACACTTTTTTATTGTCGCTGTCTCGTGTCTCTGTGTCCTGTTCTCCGGCTAGCAACGTAATTTCGTCGAACCAGCTTTGAGCTTTGACTGTCGGAAACAACCGACAACAAACAACAAACAGCGGAAGCAAGCCAAACAAGCAAGCCAAAAAGCCAAACCAAACAGACCAACAGACTAACACACCAACAGACAGACGGCAGCCACATTTCATTTACCAACTCGCCGCCTCGCGCGCAGACACCACCACCCGCACAAGCAAACAAGCCAGCAACAGCAAGATAGCAGCAACACACGCACGTTGCATTGATCCATCTACACGCACACACGCAGCCGCAAGACTCGTTTTACACACACGCACACACAAACACAAGCAATGGTGCTCCACGCATCTCAGGTCGCAGGACTCACAGCTGCAGCACTCGCGATTGGCGCAACGCTTGGGTTCCTCGCCGCCCAGCGCCTTCAGCAACAAAGCCAGCAGCTCGAGCAGCAGCAACAACAGCATACAGTGCCTGATGCAGCAGCAGAAGCAAAGCGCAAGCGCGCTGGCTTCCCCAAGCGCCTGATTCTCGTGCGCCACGGCGAGTCGGAAGGCAACATCGACCCGCTGCTCTACTGTCGCGTACCTGACAACGCGATGCACCTCACGGACCTCGGCTTTGAGCAAGCCGTCGCTGCCGGCAAGTCCATCAAGCAGATCATTGGCGACGAGTCGGTGGTACGTCCAGTGTTTCTTGCATTTCCTCATGCATCGCGTGCAATGACTCCATGGCTCTAACATTTGTCTACTAAACGTCTCTGTGTCTACTCTGCAGCGCTTCATCGTGTCGCCGTACGTGCGCACGATTGAGACGTTCCAGGGCATCAAGAAAGCCTGGACAAAGGACGAAGCGCACGCGATTCCGTGGTCCGAAGAGCCGCGGATCCGCGAGCAGGACTTTGGGAACTTCCAAGAGCCACTCAAGATCCGCGAGTGCAAAGCGCAGCGCCGGCGCTTTGGTTCATTCTTCTACCGCTTCCCGAGCGGCGAATCCCCAGCCGATGTCTTTGACCGCATCTCGTCGTTCCTCGAGTCGCTCCACCGCATGTTTGAGAAGATGTCGGAGACAAACTACGTGCTCGTGACGCACGGCGTGTCGATCCGCGTGATCCTCACGCGGTACTTTAAGTACCGCATCAGCGAGTTTGAGCAGATGGAGAACTTCCACAACGGCGAGTTCGTCGTGCTCGAGTTCGACGACGCGCTCGGCAAGTACAAGCTCGCAAAGGTCGTGCGGAACGTCGTCGAGATGCGCGACGACGGCTCCGTGGCGACCACGACACTCGAAGCGAACAACATCCGCATGCACGAAGACGCGTGTATGTCGCCCATGTCAATGCCGTACCCGACGTCGCCTGTGAACCACTTTCGCCGCATGCCACCGCCGCCGCCGCCACTGTCGGAAGCGCCAACTGCGTCGAGCGTCGCGTCGTCGCCGCGCGCAGACCCAGAGGACCCGCCGGAGTTTGATTGCCCTGTGCCAATGGCGCTCGCTGCGAGCGCAAAGCCCGAGCTGTCGCCTGTTGTTGCAAGTAGCAAAGCGCTGAGTGCGTGAGTGACAGCGCGCTCGAGTGTGACGAATGCATACGTATCTTAAGCTAATCGACTTCATGACACTCGAGTCTCTATGCGCATGCGTAGGAAGTCTGTGTGAGAGAGAGCGAGGTCGTCTCGAGGCACCCTAGGCGTCGTAGACTCAGTGTTCAGTCTGCTTGTACCGAGAGTGTACAGCAGATGACATGAAAAGCACGCACTTCAGACTTGATGTTTGTAGGACGCAGTACAGTGACTGTTGTCTAAAAGCTGCAGACACCCCCTTGACGTGGCGCTTTTCATTTTCACATCTGCAAAGAGACAGAGACAGATAGAGGAGCATGAGCGCTGGAGGAGTAGAGCTGCTCGTGCCGCGCGAGCTGCAGACGTACCTCATGACGCTCGTTGGCGTGAGCGTCGTGAGCTACGCAGCAGTCGCGCTGCTCATCCCAATGGCGTTCAAGTGGCTCCCGGCCAAGCTCTCGGGCAAAGACCTGTGCAAACGCGGCACACCAGCCGGCGACATCCCCATGTGCGTTGCGCTTGCTCTTGTGCTCTCAGCCGTTGTATAGCAAAAGCGCTCACTGCGTGGTGCATTTGCTCTATACATGTGGACGTACAGCCCAGAGGCGCTCGGCATTGTCTCGGGTCTCGTATACGTCGCTGCGCTCGTCGCGACCATGTTCTCCGTCGTCGAGGACCCAGACATCAAAGTACGTTCGTGTGCGATCGCCACACTCTTTCTATTCACACTTACTCACCCTCGCTCGCTCGCTCTATCTGCTGCTACTAGCGCATGATGATCTGGGGCATCCTCTCGATCCTCTCGATGATCCTCTTGGGTTTCTGCGACGACCTCACGGACTTGCGCTGGCGTCACAAGCTCCTGTACCCGCCGCTCGCATCGCTTCCGCTGCTGCTCAACTACCCGGGTCTCACCGCTGTCGTGCTCCCAAAGCCTGCGCGCTTCCTCTTTGCGAAAGACACGCTGCTGCACACGGTCCTGGACCCGCTCCTGCCGATCAGCGACGGCGGCGAAGTCGTTGAGCTCGGACTCGTGTACTACGTCTACATGGGCATGATGGCGGTCTTCTGCACGAACGCGATCAACATCTACGCGGGCGTGAACGGTCTGGAGGCGGGGCAGAGCTTCGTCATTGGCGCCGCAGTCGTCGTCCAGAACATCGTCCAGATCGCGATCGGCCACGACAACGAGCACTTCCACTACCTCTCACTCATGTTCATGCTCCCGTTCCTCGCCACTACGCTCGGGCTCCTCAAGCACAACTGGTACCCGTCGCGCGTGTTCGTTGGCGACACGTTCTGCTACTACGCGGGCATGGCGTTTGCAGTCGCTGGCATCCTCGGGCACTTTAGCAAGACACTTCTGCTCTTCTTCCTCCCGCAAGTCCTCAACTTCATCTACTCGCTCCCGCAGCTCTTTAAGATCGTGCCGTGCCCGCGCCACCGCTTGCCCAAGTTCAACGCGAAGACTGGGCTCTTAGAGCCGTCGACGATCACGCCCGAGTCGACGCGATCGAACTACACGGTCATCAACCTCTTCCTCGTCGTCTTTGGACCGATGAAGGAGAACCACTTGGTCCTCGCACTCCTGGCGTTCCAAGTCCTCTGCTGTGGCCTCGCATTCTACATTCGCTACGGCCTCAGCAGCTACTTCTACGACTTTGTGCACTGACTGAAGGCCGTTGGGAGCTCAACCACTCTAGGGTTTGCCTTCCGCTAGGGTTTGAACTATCGAATCATCTAAACCCTATCCAAATACTCAACGCACACACGACCTCGGGGTTTTCTGCATTCCATTGCCCACTGCTCACGATCGACGGACGGATACTGCTCGATACCCCTACTCGCCTTGTCCTCAATCACCATCGCACTTGCGCGGCCGGGACGATCTCAGTCGTACTCACTTTGAGGATCGACTTGGTCGGCGCGAACGTCTTGTTTGCGCGCGGGAGCTCCGCAGCTGGCACTTCGTCGTCGAGCGCGAGTCCGTCGTCTGCTGACTGACGCGCAAAGATCCGTGACCGCGCAGTCGACCGCAAGTGCGCCACGAGTGTGTCTTTCCGAAAGAGCTGGATCTGCGGACGCCCAAACACGAGACGGCCGATCGCGACACTGTCCGTTCCGTCTTCGTCCCAGATCGACTTCTTCGCACTGGTGCTCGCGTCGCTGGTGCTCGCTGCACTCGCGCGACCGTTCGCACTTGCATCCTGCGCGCGCTCTTGCGCCTGCTGCTGCTTCCGAAGCCCTTCGACGTGCTCGCGGTTGATCTTCGCTGCGAGCGTGTCGAGCAGGATCGCTTGCCGCACAGGTCGCCGCGCGTCTTCCGACCCGAGCGAGTTGAAGCGCGGAAGGTACACGACATTCGCGTCTTCCGTGTCGTCGTGCTTTGCGGCATCGAGAGCGCGCGGCGCATCGGCTTGGCCGCTCAAGAGCCGCCGCAAATGGTGCGTCATCGCTTGCTGCTCGCTCATGTGCTTCTCCGCAGTCGGTGGTGGCGGGACGTACAGCGGCAGCGTGTCGACAGTGCGCAGCGCAGTCGAGTTCTCTTTAATGAGCTCTTTCGCTGAGAGTGTGAGCGCTTTGCGCATCACATTGCGCTTCCACGACCGGATGATCCACTCCGACAGGTCCCCAAGCCGAGGGTCGACGTGCTTCATACTCTGACACACAGTCGAGATCCCACGCAACGTCTTCCCAATGCCGCTCTGGAACACAGCTTCAGCTGTCACGCCCGGGAGCGCAGCGAGGACCTGGAACAGTAGCAATATCATCAGACCCGAGCGCCATCAGTCCATGACTAGCGGCAGGTGCCGACGAACATGGGACGGACCTTGAGAATGAGCAATGCGCCAGTGTGCGTCGCAGGCTTGCGCATCCAGATCACGAGCACTTTCTGGAGACACACGAGACCGCCGGCTTCGACAAAGTTCTCGAGCGCGCGCTTGGGCTGAAGCAATACATATTGGCGGCGATACACAATAGTATTGGTATCAGGGACCAACTGCACCAATGCAGCTACGCATACAAGACGCACCTTGAGGTCTTCGTTGTTGAGCACTGTGACTTGCTTCTCCGTGCGCGTCTTCTTGATCGTGCTCTGTGCGAGGATCACGCACAGCACTTTCCGAATCACGGCGTACGCAGTCGACCGGCTTGGGTACTTCATCTGGTTCAGCTCGACCTCGTCCAGGTCGCCGGCGCCAGTATTGTTGGCATAGTCGTTGTCGTTGGCGTTGGCACTGCTATGCGAAGCTTTGTGCTTCTTCTTGTGTGCGTGACTGCTGCTGCTGTCCGATGCCGAGCGCTTCGCTCCGCTGTGCGCGTCACTCGCTGCTGCGTCGGCAGTCGCACGGACGTTCGAGCGCGTGCGGCTGCGCGACCAGGTCTGGAACGTGTCGTCGCTAAAGCTTACGCGGTACTCGTCCTTGTCGGCTTCGTACGAGAAGACGTGGCCAGAAACCGTTGCGCGCTCGTTGTCGTAGCTCTTCACAGTCCTCGAGACTGCAGCGCCGAGGAGCTCGTCTGGATCCGCACTGCGTTCGACTACAGGGTCCGTCGTACTGCTATTGCTGCTGCTAGTGGAGGTCTCTGCTAACTGCGTCTTGATCACGAACCGCGCTGCGCCGGCTTCGTCGACGTCTTCGCGGTGTCCATCGTGAAAGAGCAGCGAGTAGAGCCCCGTGTCGGCGTCAAAGCAGTCGATCTGTCCCGTTCGCCCCTCGAGCGGATTCGCCACGCGCGTACCGACCGCAAACTTCTGCGCTGTGCGGATGCGCACCTATCCACACACACGCATGCACGCATGAGCTACACGTGCACACAGAGAGATAGAGAGAGACTCTCGTGCACGCACCATTGCTGCACCTCCCTCGCGTTTGATTGATGCTTGATGTGGTCGTTGTGCAAAACCTTCCCTCATTTATCAGTCTATACTCACTCTCAATCACAAATACCCTTGCAGTGTTATCGCAGCACTTCCTGCACGTCGTCGGCCACCATCGTCGATATTGACAGCTCATGGACAAGAGAGCATCGTGGTTGTATGTGTGTGTGTGTCTTTACTACTTGTGTACACTTCGTTCTTCCTATGGGTATGTGGTTGTGGACGCATCACTCACTCACTCACTCACTCGTGGCGCTGCGTGCTCAATGATAAAGTCCTTTGCTAATCGGTAGCGCACGTCGTCCGGAGCGCTCGGCTTGCACACGCTCATGTGCGTTGCGTCGGGGATTGCGACAAAGTCCCCAAAGCCAGGATTCGCCGACTCGGGCGGCACAACGAGCGTCTCCAAGCCGACGACCGGTAAGCGACACGGCAGCGTCTCGCCGATGCTCAAGGCCGCGATGCCGCGCTCAGCAAAGAGCGACGCGCACGACACGTTGAGCATTGCCGAGTGCGGCGTGCCGTGCAAGTGCTCGGTCACAGGGTGCTGCGTGATCCCGAGGCTCTGTGGCCGAAATGCTTGGATCGTCTGCGCCACGGGACTGCCGTGGTGCGGCACGCCGTAGAACAGCACGCCGCGGACACTGTCGACGAGTCGCGGCGAGGCGTCCGTGGTCGCGTCGCTGGTGACTGACGCCGCTCTGGTCGCCGAGTCGTGCAGGATTTGCTTGAGCAGCACGCCGCCGAGACTGTGCGTGACAAATACGACCGGCCGGTCGCCGCGCGCGCCGCCGACGCCAGCGGCTGCGAGCTGGTGCGCGATCGCGTCGCTCGTTGACTCGAACCCGAGCGTGCCCCATGCCGAGTCGGACGCGAGGAGCTGCGAGTCGTAGCCGATCGAGAGCACGCGCGGCGTGCGGCCCGCGCGCTTGAGGTCGTCGAGGAGCCACGCGTGGGCCCAGACCGTGTCAGCGTCGTCGCCGCACATCCACGTCTCATACGGACAGCCCAAGAGGCCGTGGAGGAACACGACGTCGACGTCGTACGTCTGCTTGCCGTCATCATCTGCGCTGCTGCTCTGGTGATCGAGCGCCACAGTGGCTGGTTCACCGACAGTGTCCGGCGTCGAGGACAAGTGCAGTGGATGGACGCCGTCGAGGTACTTGACCTGCCGCTCGTCGGCCCACGACGCGACACTGTCGCTCTCGACTGCGTCGTTGCGACCCAACGCAGCAATCGCTTGGTACCGACGGTTCGACCGTGCGCGGTGCGCAAGCGACTGGAGCTGCAAGTCGGTCGCGCGCGTCCAGCGCTCGAGCACGACCGGGAGCTCTGCGTCGTTCAAGACAAAGTCCCGGACGATCGCGTCAAGGTCGCTGCACGTAAAGAGGTTCGCGAGCACGCGTGCCGTCTCGCGCTGCACGGCGACGTCTTCGGACGCGAGCATGAGCTTGAGTAGTGGGATGCCGCCGCGCTGAGCGAGCACTGATTGGCACGCGCGCTCACCTGAGACAAACGCGAGCGCTCGCAAAGCCTTTGCGTGCGCTGCTTCATACGTCGCGCGCTCGATTGGCGCGTGTCCAAGTAGTGGACGCGTGCGCGACTTGGCCTGTCGGACGCTCGTCGACGCCTGAGCGAGCGCCGGTGGGACGCTCTCGAGCACGGCGTCGAGAACGGCGATGAGCCACTCTTGCTTGCTCTGCTCACTGTGCGCGCCTGTGGACGCGAGAAGGTGGAGACACTGCGCTGCTTGCAAGCGCACGACTGGGTCGTCTGCGCGCAGGAGCGTCGTGAAAAGCTCGATCCAGCCGTCGACGTACTGGCGCTTCGCCACGGCGCCAGGCACGACAAAGTCGTTCTGGTGGAGCAAGTCGTCGTCGTCGTCGTCTGCGTCGTGGACAAACGACAGCGCGTGGGCGTCGAGTGCACTCGCGCCAGCAGCGCCATCGTCAGGCGTCGCGAGTGCGTGCACGGCTTGGAGCAGCGGCGCAGTCAAGCGGCAGTCGCTGTTCGCGAGGATCCGCGTGCGCAAGACGTCAAGTGCACCGCTGGCAAGCAGCGTTGCGCGCATCGCAGCGTCGGCGGCTGCGACGTTTGAGACGATCGCGAGTGCAGCGCACGCGAGCGGGACGCTCGACGATCCAAGCCACGCGCAGAGGAGGCGTGACACAGCGCCAGTGTCGCGGCGCTGCATCGCACTCGCGACTGTTGGTTCGTCGCTAAGCGCGCGCCAGAGCTGCGCTGCTTGGAGCTGAACGCGCTCGCAACGCGTGTCACCAATCGTCAGGAGCGCAGACCAGAGCGCGTCGTTTGCAACGAGCTTGCGCTTGATCGTCGCGCTCGCGTCGTCACCAAATAGCGTCTTGCGCCACTCGTACCGGCGCGCGCGTGTGTGAGGCGACGCTGCGTGGCGCAAGCCCCAGAGCGCAAATGCGCGGTACGCGTCTGGGACGTCCGGCGCAACTGCGAGAGAGAGCAGGGAGACGAGGTGCGCTGGCCCAAACCGGCATCCTGCAGCGTCGTCGAGCACGACGAGGCGCTCGAGCGCAGCGCCGACACGCGGGTCATCATCGTGGCGCGCTGCAAGGTTCAGCAGTGCACGTTTGCCGTAGCGCGTCGCGCGCTCTGCGATCTCTCGCGCACACTGCGGGTCTGTCGCGAGCGCACCGACTGCGCGGAAGAGCTCACGCTCTGCGAGTGGCGCAGCCGCTGCCAGCGACAGCGGCTGGGCACTCGAGACGACGTTCAGGAGCATCGTGAAGCTCGAGCTCTGGATCACTTGCTGCGCGTCCCAGTGCGCAGCAGCGGGCGTGAGGTCCTGGAGCCACCCAAAGAGGTGGTGGTACACATTGCTCGTCTGACCGCTGTTGTTCGTGTGAGTGATGTCTCGAACCGCGCGCGTGCGCTTTGTTGCGTGCACGACGCTGTCTGCAGAGAGCGGCACGGGTGATGCAGAGGCGTAGAACGCCTGGCGCGCTGCGTACACACTCGCAGCCGAGATCCAGCACGCGACGTCGCGCGCGAGGCTCTGATCGAGTCCGAGCTCTTTCTTCGACAATGCAGTTGCGCCAGCGAGGAGCTTCTTGTGCGACGGCAGACCTGTCGCTGTCGTTGTTGCAGCTGATGTTGTTGTGGTGGTTGTCGTCGTCGACTCAGTGTCTGTTGTAGTGGAAGTTGATGTAGTTGTTGCTGCGGACGGGTCGTCACCAAGGTATCGGAAGCTCGCTCCGGCGCTCATGCTAGCGCCAGCTGCGCCGAGCAAGAGCGCAAACGGCCGCTTGGCGTGCATTGCGCTCGCTTCGTTGCTCGGTCTCGGTGGATGCGCAAATGAACGCACAGGTGCTTCGTGCGCCTCTTGTACTCCCTCGCGCGCGCTCGCGCTTCTTGGCGAGCTGGTTCGCGTCAAAGTGACCGCACAAGTGCAAGAGCTCGACGTCATGGTCAAGCGACACACGTGGAGCCATGACACTGATCTTGCGTTCTGTATCGCAGCCGATCTGCACCGAGTACTTGGTTTTTGTATTGCACGAGCTAAACACGACAAAACCCGCAACACAATCAGACGACAGAAACTCTCGCAGATTCAACTTCGGATTCATACATACATAATCCAAGTTCGCATTCGCACATCCATTTTCTCCATGCGATCCTGAATTTTTGGTGCACACACCACATGGGACCATGTAGTGACTCGATCTTTGTATACTACGTTCTGCTGCTCTTGCAAAGTACGATAACGACTTGTGCACTTGGCTTTGTATGCTTTCATTCGATCTTAATCTACCAGTATATCCTACAAACGCAATGGTGACATTTGATCATTTGCTCCTCGCAAATCAGTTTCAACAATCAGTACAAAACAACAGAGCAACAAAGGTCGGACCGCGTTGCTAGAGCTCAAGCTGGAGAATGTATCTGAACCATGCGCCTGACAACGTCTTTGACCAAGTAAATACAGTTGTTGTTCAAACGGTCACATTCTAAACCCTTGATGTTCGGGCTGGCTAGGTTTTCAAAGAGAATAACCTCTGGTCTATCTCCTCCATGCGAGTTTCGCACACCACATGGAACGCTGTGACTTGATCGTTGTATACACTGCTGGTCAAAAAAACCAATCACTTATAGTTTCCCACATATTTTTTCAGCTAATGCGAATTGAGAGAGGATGTTGGTATGTGTGACTCCTCTCAGTATACGCTACAAAACGCACAAAACAGCGCTTTTATCGGACACTTCAATCACACACCGCACTCCTCACGTCATAGAGGAGAGTAAAATGAATATTGCTGACCAATATCCTTGCAAGAACGATCAACTCGCCAATGACCTGAGTTCAGACTAAAAATGTGGTTCATATCACTTGTCATTCGTCACTCAAACTGCACGCTGTCAACAACGTCCGAGTCGGTCAGCGACCACCCAAGCACGTCAAGCGCATCGAATTGGTCGATCACGCTGTCTATGTCTGCCTTTAACTCTGCACCCTCACTCACCCCGTCTACAGGTAAATCAATGGCAGCGTCGACAAGCCCGCACTTTCTAAACCCTGAAGCGATAGTGGAGTTTGGTAGATCACGCCATGCGTTGGCAACCCACTCGGTTATCACGCCGCGATATGGAGCCTTCATCGCGAACTTCGCCGATTCGTTGCTATTCGAGAACGCCGACGGTTGAGCGCTGACAAAGACAGCCCAGACGAGACGCAGGCGATCTTTGAACTGCTTAATCCAAAAGGCGTCGGCCGGTTGACACAGCCAGGTGAGGCCGGGTGGGACCTTGTGTAGGATCACGTTGACAGAGCGTGCGTAGTGAGCGACCTCTGGTACCCAATGTCCACTGAAATCGTCTAGCAGGAGCATCACTGGCTCGCAGAGGATTCTGCGATGGCCGATGTGATGCCCCAAGAACTTGATCGGTAGCTCGACGTTCCACCACGACGCTACATTTCCGCAGATTTGTATGCTATACCGCATCTGCAGCTAGTCAATCTCAGGGAACACAAATCGACCAAAGCAGTGGCGATTGCGCGCGTTGATGGCTTGCACTTCTGGTGACATGGATGGTCTTGCTTTAAGGACGAGGAATGGTCGGTACTTGGCTCTGGTCGAGTCACCGAGGGGCATCGCAGTAATGAACCCCTTGCTTTTCTTCCCGCTCTTGATCCACACTATCTTAGATCATGTAGGCGACAGAGTACTGCGAGGTAGTATCTCAAAACAGACACCCGTTTGATCAGTGTTGTAAATTACGCTTACTCCCTCGATGTCTGCCTTGCATCTGTATGTCGACTGGTGCTTTTTGGTCGTGGCCAGTCCGAGCTCGGAACGAGAGTTTGTGGGGCTTCGTGAACCCGCGCCACCATTGCCACGAGGCGGAGAAGTGCTCGGGTGGGATGCCTGCGTCTTGCGCAACCTCAAGCGATTTGAGCTTGGGCATAAGGGATGACATTAGCATGCCTTCGCGTCGGACGTCGTTGACCCGCTTGACGATGCGCTGCTCGAAGTCTGGGTGGAGCGCAAATGCGAGACCCGAGGCTCGACTGCGGCTTTGACTGGCGAGGCGATCGTTGTCGGTGCGTGTCGCCAACTCGTCGCGCTGCGCGCACCACTTGTACACGAGCTTCGCCTTGCTTGCTCGCCTCTCGCGGTCGAGCCCCGCAAAGTATCCGTGTACCGTTTATGTCCTTGGCGCGGTTGAAGTGGTTTACAGCATTGATCTCGAGCTGGACGGTGTACACCTGGCAAGTGAAACGGCGAGCGACGCGCCCAACACCACGCACACGAGCGACCCTTCTTGCTGTTATTGCGAGTTGGCATAGATGGCATTGCGCGGGGCACTTGACCTCGAGACTGCCAATCAAGGTGTGGCCGCTGGGGCACATGATATCGAGACTACAAATCAATTTCTAGTGGCACTCGGCAAACCCGAGTTCGATATTGTTCTGCTTCTGTCGATCTGCACAATTCGACATCAAAATAGCAGCTTTCGCGTTTGACACGGCGCCTCCATTGACATGAGCATTGCGGTACATTGCATTCAAAGAACTCATTTGGGGTCTAGACAAAAAGATCATACACAAAAATTCTGTACAACAACAAGTCAGTTTTCTGAAAATCACACAACTAGGTACAAACGCTCTCTCTCTAACTGTTGAACGGCTGTTGAACGGCTGCCATAGAACCAGCATAGCTTGCTCACACGTTTGTATGCCTGAATCGTTAATGGTTTAGGGTTAGAAAGCGGCAGGCGTTGATCGCACGTACAGAGCTTGTACTACTAACAGGAAGGTGTCCATTTTCAATTTTATCATTTGCATACATTTTGCAGTAAAATTATCAAAATGACACAGCGATTATCGGCATTTAAATTGACGAACCAGTGCATGCTCACCAATGTGCGTAGCTCACTGCATACTGTGCTGCAGGCTCCTGTACAAGTATAAAAAGCGCCGTGTGTGTCAAAGCGCTCTTCATTGTCACCACACTTGACACACAGCTCTGATTTAATACATTTCAGGCAGTATAGAGAAAACTGACTTGATTTTTGTAAATATATTTTGTGTGCGATCGCTTCAGCCTACCTACAAAATCAGGTCTTTGTATGCAAAGTATGTCAGATTTAAATGCCGGTTTGTGCATTTTGTAGGGTATACTGAGAGGAATCACATATACAATCATCATCTCTCATTCGCAGTAGCTGAAAAGACTTGTGGGAAACTGTAAGTGAACGATATTTTGAGCAGTATACTATGATCTGCTGCTCTTGCAAAATACGATACAGTCAATCCTCCAGTATCGTAATAGAAACGTGTCGTCGCTATGTCATTTACAACAGGAACGGCATACTACACGTAACGGGGGCACCGACACTGCCACGCTAGGTACAACAAGCGTGGAACCCACGGGGCACTGTCGGCCTATGATCTGGATTCTTCCTATCTTGCTGATTATGCGTGATGATCAATTTAGAGAGGGGTCTCTTGTTACGTCAGGCACAGTAAATTTCCCTTGCATTTGTCACTATCCTTCCTCCAAATACTAAAACCTCAGTTGAAATATCATCGTTCAACACAGGCCGCCTCAGTAGTAATGGTCAGGCACAAGTAGTAGTTAATTTTTTGCAACATCTGTTTGTAACACCAAAGCGTCCGTCTGTGTCATTTTATAAAGCAAATTTCCAAAAGTATCATTTCCTGTAACGCAGCCCTCTGGTGTAAAGAAAATTATGTGCCACGTTGACGCTACTACAAAATGTATATTTCATAAAGGCGGGGCGATGAACCCCCTAAATCGCCCACGGACTATGGAGTATCACTTGAAACGAAACGACCTGTCGAGACAACCACATGCAACAAATTGGAACGAATAAATTAAATATATTTCAAAATATTGGTATGGTGTAGTATATAGGTTCCACCCAACAAAGATGATTATGTTAAAATTCGGAAAGTACAAAGGTAACAACCTTGAAGATATCTTTATGAAGGACAAGTCGTACATCAAATGGCTTAGTCAAAACAAAATGCTACTTGATGCCAACCCTGAAATCAAAGACTTCATTCAGAAAATTGAACCTGAGGATTTAGCTTATCGAATGGGATGGGGTAAGTACAAAAATGCAACTATCAGTTGGATCTATGAAAACGATTCTCAATATTTTGACTGGCTAACGAAAAACGAATATGTAACTCAAAGCTGCCCAAAGCTTCTAAGTGAGATCCAGCGAGTTCAAGGTTAGAAAAAAATACGATGCGATTTTTTTATCGCTTAAGTAAAGCTATACACTTCACTCGTCAGGCGGTCATATTCAAGCTCCCGCTCGTAAATTACGAGAAAATTAAATCTAAGCCTTGAGCCGAACCGTTGATCCCTGAAATGGTAATACTAGCCGGAACATCTTTCTCGCTAATACGCGAAGTATCTGCGACCATGACACGGTGAGCCATGGACCACGCATCGCGACTAATAAGACCACTTGTAAATACACGAGAGATATCTCCATTCACTGCAGATAGCTTCGCAAACTCTTGAGCAAAACTTTCAAAGTCGTAATCTTGGGACGAAGCAAATACGTTTTTATTACCGATTTGAACATTGAAGTTACGGATGTATGCACCAGGGCAAACCGACCACAGAGCACTGTCAAAAGGACTTTGCCATTGTGGGGTGTTGTGTGCAGTTGCAAAATGACCAATGCGTGTGTCAGCGTATGGTAACACGGCTACAGCTTTAACGTTTCGGTGGTTACCACTAATTTGTAACGCAAATGAAGCGTTCTGTTGCCCCGCAGGGCTGTCAAGCAATTCACCAGCTTTGCCACAGAAAATTTGAGAGTAGCAATCAAGGTAGCTGACCTTCTTCGTTGGATGGTTAATTAGTGCCATCGGATTTTCTAGCTCGTAAAACGGAACATAGAGACGGAGAGTGTTGAATGGGAAGTACTGCTTCGATGTGTTAATAGTTTGAAGAGCGTTTTGAACCGGACCGAAGGCGACAGTTAAAGTTGTTCCAGTCACGAGTCGATTGTAGGAGCTGTTATTAGGGCCAAGAGGATTGTCTGTACCCATAGGGGCGAGCATGATAGGATTGACCTCGCCACTAGTCATAGTAACAGAGTCAAGCTTCATACCAGTTCCATCGGACGAAACTGTGAATTGACCGGCGTTCATACGAATGCGGAGCTTTAGCTGCGGACTACTAAGGAGGTTAAGCTCTTTGAAAATCGGGTGCAAGTCGGTTAGTTTGACTCGGAGCATGTAGAACCACTCTCCACATACACCACCAGCTGCGGGTACATCATACTCCTTGAAGCAACTGCGACCACTTTGCTGAACAACGTTCAGACCAGCCGTCGTTCCAAAAGAAGCCCAGCCAAAGGATCCTGTCGCATTGGCCTTGTCAATTATCCATCACCAACTGTAGTAGCAAGCTTACTAAAGTTAATACTCTGCCAGTCATCAGGGGCGAGGAAAAGTTCAGCTCCATGCTTTTTGACGTAGTCAGCGGTGCATTCATTTTGTGCTCGTAAGTTATTCCAAAATGAACGGTAGGTGTCTTCTGTTAGGATTTTCTTTCCGTTCAGTTCAAGTTGGATACTAGAAATAAAATTCCAAATACCGCATTTCGGAGCAAGACTGAAACGGGTGAATGGCTTACGAATGCCTACACCTGGAGCCGGCGGGATAGTACCACCAATAGACATGGTTACAGGGTACGGGATCATCAGAAAGCCGTCAGAAATAGCAGCAGCACCCGAAGCACCTGTAAGTGCAGTCGTTGCATCAATATCAATTAACCCGCTTTGGTACGAGCCTTGGTTACCATCTGGCACATATACGAGATGCTTGTTATTGCTGACGCGAACACTGACATCGTTCTTCAGCTCTTGCTGGAGCAAATATTGGTCACTGAGTTGGGTGGTATCACTCATGATTATGTTATTGTTATATTATATTGCTACAATAGATATAGTAAATGAAAAATAAATAATGAACAATATTAAGGCGGTGACGGCTGACAGAGAATTATTGGACCTAGCGAGACGATTAAACGTTAAGGTTGATGGAATATTGGCGATACAAGAGATCAAGAAACCCCTACCTAAAGGGTCGTACATTATTTTGTTGCGAAGGGGTACTGGCATTGGGCATTGGGTTGCTGTGCATGATCACGAATATTTTGACAGCATGTCTGTAGGACCACCTTCTGTATTAGGAAACCTAAAGTACAATACAATACAATATCAAGGTACATACAGTGATTATTGCGGTGTATATGTATTGCTATGGCTATATGCGAAGCAGTACAATAAAATGCATTTGCTGAAAGGGTTCAACAATCTGGACATCAACAGTATTTAATTTATTTATGTATTATTCTAACCTCATAATATAGAGCAGAGCTTAGAGACAAAATATCAGAGATATTTCAGGCAATCTTTGATTGCTACACTTGTTCTCAGATCTGCGATCCTTTGCACTTCGTTCTAATAGATTACCTTGACGTTTTACAAAGGTGTCACCATTGATATTACTGAGCCGCAAATCCGTAAAGCGGCTCAAGGCAAACAAATTACTCTAAGCAAACAACAGCTTCAGGGAAGTGGTTACAAACTCCATGTCCACCCAGAAGTAGCTGCAAAAATTGCAAAGGCGAAAAAGAAAGGAACTGGTACTCGTGTCCATCTTAGTCCAGAGGGTCTTCAGGTTACGAGCCAGCTTGAAGGTGGCGCTCTAGGTAATTGGTTGAAGAAAGCTTGGGGTACTTTTAAGAAAGATATCTGGCCAGCTATCAAACCTGCAGTTTCGTTGGGTTTAGACAATGCTGTAGCTCCTTTGGCAACTGCTCTTGGTCCATATGGTGCTGTTGTTGCGCCGGCTCGACAGGCTGTGAAAAGCCTCACTGGGGTCGGACTGCCGACGAAAAAAATTGGCAACTCGACGAGCGAGGAGTCGCCGACGACTCGTTCTAGAACGAGCCAACGGCTCAAAGGTAGCGATGCAATGAAAGAAAAAATGGCAATGCTACGAGCTCGCCGAGGTGGAAGCTTTCGCTTATCCTAAGTAAATTACATTCACTCAGAATTTTTTTTGACTCTGAAAAGAATTTCAATCAAAATATTGGGATCATTGAATTTGATAAAACGACCGAGCTGATCAGTAATTGTCAATTTGATGGATGGACTATTGCCTGGAGTGACAGTCAACCAAGCGTATTCATTTGGTTCGTAAGAAATCAGCTGGCCCGAAGTTGTACCTTGTGTATCAAATGAGCAAAGCAAATCCGACGGGATATTAAAGAAGTTATCAACCAATGAACATCTGAGAGCATATGAAGACACAGGAGATATTTCTGGCGGAATGTTACTTAACACACTATTTGCAACACTCGAAACTGCAGCTGGGTACGTACCTGTAGTTAAACCCACAATTAAGCCAAACGAAGCGTTATTTATTACAATACGAGGTGTTCGAGTCGTACTTGGCAAACCAGTGCCTGATGTACTATATAAACCCAATGCTGGTCGAGTAAGAGTTCCTAGTGACGTTGGTAATGGTGTCAAATCAAATTGAGCACTGTAATATACGCTATTTGAAGACAAAGCGACGTAAAATACATTTCCACCGTTAGCATCGATTAAATATGCACCAGCTTGGATACATGCACGCTGAATCATTTTGTTGATGTCTTTGTATTCATAGTATCCGTTCGGGAGTGTAATAGTTAGATTAGAAACCGTACTACCTGTTGGGAATTCAATCTGGAACTGATTGTTGCTTGAGAAGCGTTCAGCGTCAATGTTAAACACAGAATTATACATAGAAATTTTCTTGATGCACATTTCCATATCTTTGAGATTTGCACTCGACGTCGGTAGTGAGTATTCAAATTGATTGTTGAGCCCATTGCTAACGATATGTGCTCTGTTGACGGAGACTAAGTAACTCATGGTTATTTATATGAAAGAAGTTATATTGAGACAAACAAAGTTTGTCGAGTCGCCAATTAAATTGCTTCAAGTGGTATTACATTTTACTGACGGATTTATTAATGCGTGTGAGCTCTAAAGTTCTATTGTCAAATACCATATCGAAATTTGAGCGAATGTGCGAATTTACTGAATCAATGAAAAGCATTTGTCCTTTTGAACTCGTAGCTTTCTTATATGCTCCATAGAACCCATCTTCGCTGATGTCAATATTGAAATCTTTCAATACCAGAGCTAAGTCCCGTCGGCTATTGGCCTTTAATATTGCACAATATTCCGCATTGCTTCGGATAAGCTTATACGTTCCTTGAAAGTAAGATTGTGTTAAGAATATTGTAGAAAGCTTGAAATGATGTCCTCTTGTAAAGTAATGACTGAACACATTCTTTTGCAAGTTCATATCGTTCGAAAAATCATCGATGTTTACAAGCTCAATCCCATCCATTGATTTTGATTTTCTGATTCCATCGACCCTCGGGACTTCATCTTGCCCCCAAAAAGACACAAAACCTTTCAATTGATCTTTCAAATAATTGTACAACTCCTGATCAGATTTACGAGCAATAATGTGCAAATGACTGAAAACATTTGGAGAGTGTTTGAGAATATGGAAAACAAGATTGTTCTTTCCTGAGAATGAGGGACCCACGAGGATCATTCGAAACAGCTTCTTGATTGCTAAATCTTTAATTTCACCAACACTACCTGAGTGATATTGCTTAGGTAGCGATCCTCCATAATCTGGAATGAGCTTGTGCTCAGACTGCAAGGCTGAGTCACATGCGACTCTACCTTTTGTAATGGTCATATTTTATTGTATTGATTTTCTTATATTTGACTCTCTATATATATAATACAACACAAAATTATGTCTTTCGTCTATAATCCATCTGCGTATGCCGACGAAGAAGCATTGACTTTAGAGACTGCTCAGACGTACTTTCTGTCAAAGAATGACTATCGCCTTAGCTTCTTGTCCTCTATTTCAATTGGTGTAGCAGCCTCCAGCAGCTTGTTATGTTGCGACGTGAATAGATCAATAACCAATATCAATAATATTGGTTGTGTGACAATAAATTATGTAGCGACCTCTGGTTTAACTCTGTTGGACGGTGTTACAGCAGGTATTACCACCGCGGGAAAGGCTCTTGTCGTTGATTCTAATCGAGACATAGCAACTCTTAAAAAGATATCGACAAGTCATGTCTCCCCTTACACAAGCTTTGAATCTAATCAATCCACTGCTCAAGTTGCGTTACAAATGAATTCGCTTGGTACAAATTCGCTAGGCACTACATCAGCCCATCCTTTTGCTATCATGAGCTCAAATAGCAATCGTATTGTAATCAGTGAAACCGGAGTTGTAAATATTATTGGGACTCTTCAATTGAATGGAGTTAATCTCACACAACCGGATACAACGTTTATCACTGGTGTTACACCTGGATTTGCCACTGCAAACAAAGCATTGGTTGTGGATTCAAACCGTGACATATCTGGAATTAAGAAAATCAGTTGCTCTAATTCATCACCTTATACAGCCTGGGAAGCAAGCCAAAACACGGCTCAATTTGCTCTACAACTGAATAGTGTTGCGTCATTTTCAAGTATGGGAACCACAAGCGCCCATGGGTTTTCTCTCATGACAGCAAACACCAATCGTTTAACTATTTCTGAGGCGGGGATTGTGAATGTTATTGGTACGCTTCAGCTAAACGGAGTCAATTTAACACAATCCGATACAACGTTAATCAGTGGTATTACAGCGCGTATCGCTACTGCTTCTAAGGCACTTGTCATTGATTCAAACAGATCAATATCAAACGTCAATAGTATTGCTTGTACCGATATGACAATTGGCGGAGCGGGTTTTAGCAACGTTCATGTAAATTATCTTACGGGATTAACCGTAGGAACCGCTGCTGCTTCAAAGGCACTTATTGTGGATTCATCGAGAAATATTGGAAACTTAAATTCAATAAATACATCAACATTGGTGTTGGGTGGAATTTCACTAACATCAACTCAAGCAAATTTACTCAGCGGTGTTACGAATGGGAGTATTGCAGCAGGAAAAGTAGTTACAGTTGATACTAACAATGATGTTACAGGCTTTCGCTCAATGTATTTTACAAATTCGACAGCATATACTCCTATCACAGCTACTCAAGTGTCTGGAGCTAGCGTTGCTCTTCAACTAAACTCAGCTGGTTACAGCTATTTTGGCCCTACGACGGCTCATGGTTTTAGTTTGCAAACATCAAATTCAGGGGCATTATATATTTCGAGCGCAGGGAATGTCAGTATTGGTGGGAGTAGCAACGGGACGTACAAACTAAACATCCAAGGAAGTTTAAACTGCACTCAACTGTATATTGGAGACACTTTGTTTAATCCATCTGCATCTACTCTTACCAATGTCTTAGTTGATAAAATTGCCTTAAATCAATCTGGTACATCCTCAACTCGCTGGGACGCTTTCGATAATTTCCCAACAACTCAAAACCAAATGCTTTTTCAAACTGGATCGGGCGTCACTGGAGACGGTCTTGGAAGTATTGTTGTGCGTACAGCTTCAAGTTCGTTTTATATCCAAGACATGTTTGACCGTTCGAGTTCATCGTCACACTATAATTCTATTCAACAAGCCTGGGTTTCAGATCTACGAAGTGGTGTGTTTCGAAATCAATTGCAACTTCGATCTCAGGGCGGGTCAACATCAACTTCAAATTGGTTATGGATTGACTCGTCAGCTTCGCCAGGAAGAGTTGCATGGCAATTAACTGATTCGACTACGACACCAAGTCTCAACATTGATCTGGCGAATCGACGAGTATCGGTTAATTCAAGTACAATTGATAGTCTTAGTAACCTTGATGTAAATGGATCTATTCGTGGTCGTCAGGGTACCTGGCTAGGAGATGTAGCAATGGAAAGCACATCTCTGTCAGAACGAAAATAGTATCTCTTCAATCAACAATGACAGCCGGAAATAAATCTACGATGATATTTGGTAGAACGCTTCAAAATGTTGATTGTGGGATTATTGGTTTTACGTGGGCTGGAGCAAATAACCCTTTGAATCGTCTCTCGCTCGGGTTCTATGGAGCTGATAATGTTCTGTCCATAACTGCAGCTAGCCGTGTAGGTATCAACACAACCACCCCCAAATGCCCACTAGAAGTGGCTAATGGAGAATCAATAACCTTTGCTGCTGGAGGTAGTAGCTACCAGTTGTACCAGCACTATACAATCGGAGCGCCTATAGCATCACAAACTATCGCTGGCGTGGGTCCGTACTTTCTTAGCAATGTCAGCGCTATGTTTTCAGGGATTGTGTTCTGTCAATCTATATGGAGTCAATCAGACAGACGATTGAAAGAAAATATTCAATCTGTTGATATTGATTTAGAGCGCTACAAAAAGTTTAATCCTGTGTCATACAATTACAAATCCGATGCTACAAAAAAGCAAAAGATCGGGTTAATTGCGCAAGAAGCAGCTGAAGTCGCATTCGAAGTTGTTGAATTAATTCCAAACGAAGATTTGGATGACGGTGTTCAACTGAATGTAGATTACAGCCAAATAAGTATTATCAACTTGTCTGTGATCAAGCAATTAATCAAAAAAATTGAAGTGCTTCAAAACGAAGTACTATTTCTGAAGAAGGTTATAGCTTAAACGTCTTCGATTTTTTTGACTGTTGCTTTCGAAATTGCCCTCGCCATATCGTTCCACCTAATGGCTCTATGGTAGTCTCAGTCGTTTTCGTATCTTCTTCAAGTATGAGCTTCTTCATTAGCTCTTTTAGTTTCTTTTCATTACTTTGGCTGTCATTTTTATAGACTTTACCATTGAACATCAATGGGTTTGAAATAATCATCACGACGTATTGTAGTTTCCAATAAATTAGTTTGGAGAATCTGCTCTATATTTATAGGGAAGAAATTTCCTTGAATTGTATTTTATTGAGCATCCCTTGCTCGAACATATCTACCGCAAGCGTTTTCAACTCTTTTAGTGCATGTTTATTGTCATTGCCGATCATGATCTGAGCTCGTAACTTATCAAATTCAGCTCGCAAATGCTCTCGTGGTTCTTTTAATGGTTGCTTACTCTCGTAGTTGAGGTGACATGCCTTGAGTATCTCTGAAACGAGCTGACGATCGTCGAAATCCAATTTTTCATATTGGTCAGAATCAATATTATTGTCATATACAATACCTTTCAGTAGAGAGACAACGCCTGCTCCGATAGATCGAATTTTTCCGGCCGAGGTTCTGTTCGGATACACTAGCTTCAACTTTCCTTGATCAAGATCGGCGACACGGATAAATGTACTTCCAATTTGTTTATATTTCAAGTCACTTGCGGTTCCACTTCCTTTGATATCATTCAAATTGAATGGTCGCCCAACTTTGCGCTGCGGACGCATGCCAGCACCTTGTAACCGATTTGTAAAGTTACTGACATCAATATCATCAATATCTTCTACATTGCTACTTGTCATCGAGCCAATTGCTGCAAGACTTTTGTTAATAGCATCAAGATCATATGGATTGTCAAGATGGTGTAACGCTACATTTAAATAGTGAATGAGACGTTCGAATGTTGCGGGCCATACAATTCGAGACATTGTATTAACGGCTTCACTGTGAGGCCGTACCCCTTTCTTATTGGCTAAAGTTAGCTTGCCTCGAATTACGTCATCTGAGCTAACTTCCCGTTCATAGGTTAGCCAATACGGTTGAGATACTACAACTTTAGAATTATCATATGTGTTGGGATGGAATGCATATTGTGTGTATGACAACCAAGGATTCATGCTATACAATATTTCAACCATCTTACGATACTCTAAGGGGGTCATGCTTTGTGAATGAATGCCGCGTGGGGTAATAATTTTCTTTTTTTGCTTACCTGGGCTATCATTTACTCTCTTTGTACCACTCTGGTTCGCAAGGTCCATTTTTTCGTCTCTCTCACTAGACCATGGCTTAGAGCTGACATTAATTACCTTCGCACGTTTCTCTTCTTCAATATTTACGCTAATCCCATTGTCATTCAATGTATTTAGAATACGATTCAATGTATTACCCCAACTAACTTGTGGTGATATTGCATTGTTCTCTCGATTCGTTGCTTTGTTTTTTATGACAATACCTCCGTCTTTGTAATCGAGATAGAAATTTTTCATTACATTCTTATCATAGCCTACAGGTTCGAGTATTTTTTTAATGTTTCTCACGGATGCGTACTTTTGAAACAATTCGCCAATGATACCCCACGCTCGGTCCTCCATTTCAGCGCTATCAATACCTTTCGAAGGGTTAGGGACCTCAAAGTCCTCTTTAGCCATATTTGTTTGCTCTCTTGTCCTCTTATTTCTCACGAGCTCTTTTAGACGACTGAGAACATCTCCGTGTTTGTTTAATTGCATGTTCAAAATACCAAATACCAAGTCACGTGTCTTTACCCAATCGTATGCTTCGTCTGTCTTTTTACTTTTCGGTTGTCGCTTAGTATCTTTCAATACAACGGCTAACTTTCCTAAAATTTCATGCTGTGATATTTTACCGTCATGTTTATAGGGTGAAATTTTCATATCGACCAGAAACTTATATTCCTTATACAACTCCTTAACATGGTTATGAGCCTCTTTTTGCTCTTGCTCGGTGTATGAGGCATCGTCAACTTCTTCGTTTGTCCCTGCCATATCGTCAGCAATATCTGAAAGACTATTTTCAACATCACCAATATCATTTCCAGTCTCCGCGTCGCTCATCATTCCGTAGATATCACTTGCAGAAAAGTTACTTTTAGATTGAGGCATAGGTTCATCTTTATCTTTGTCGTTACTTGCATTCCCCATGAGCGAAATCAAAGATGCATAGTTAGATTTACGCGATTTATCGGCTGCTCCAGATAAAACTTTTTGTAGATCCAGCTTGTCTTCGATGTCATCAACCCAAATTGCATTTTTGTACGCTTCTCTTTGAGCTTGCTTATATTCTTGGTTACGTTGTGCTTTTTTGAGCAACTCTTTTTGTTTATGGCTGTATTCACCTCGTTTATTACCTCCAACGAACATTTTTGCTATATATTTATTGTTAAAAGTTGGTTGAAAAAATATTAAATCGAGAATGAGCTTGCTCAACTCTTCGCTTGCCGAATTTGAAGATGCTTTGGTTTGTGCTTGATATTTTTTTCGTACGCTTCACTGTACGCTATGAAATCGTAATAGCTCGCAAGAAGCATTTTTGATGGATGCATTGGTGTCGGACCTTTCCATGGCTTTACGTGGCGTTCAATTTCATAAAATTTCCGAATCGTTTCCGTTTCTTTTTGCTTCTTTTTCATTGTTTCTTCTCGTTTCATTTCAGGTATTGGTTTGCCGTTTTCGTCAAGATAAATTACATTCATGTTTATTCTATATTAGTACCGATAGAATTGACGCGGTAATTTTATAAAATTACCCGTCCGGCGCGGCTATGCCAGCCCATTAAAATAGGCTTTTTCTAATTTACTTGCTTTCCCCTTTTCAGTGTCTCAAATTGGTCTGATGCTCCCACGTAGGATTGACATAGCCAACCCACTTCACCAAGTATTTGTTCTTTCCGTTCTTCAGCGTTTCGTGCTCTAAAATTTTCTCAGCTTGCCAAATGTTATTGTTTTTATCTATTGGTGCGTCTGTGATATCTGCCTTTGTGAGCATGATATCATTCGGAGATTTGTATATGACTTGCTTGTTCTTTGACTCTAGTTCGATTTTGTAGCCGTCGAAGCCAATAATTTTATACACTGTCTTGCTCCATAGCTGGTTTCCTTTCTGAAACGTCTTCTTCGGGACTTTGGCAATCGCATGGTCGCCAATATTGAAATGAGCTTCTACTTTACCACTAACCTTCCTATTGTGATCTAACTCGTCATCAATAACTTTATCTTTCATTTCGTTTGGAGTTGCTTTGATTCCAGTATGGTACGTCCCATTGTAGTTATCAATTGTATCAGATAGCATTTTCTGGGTAATCAAATTATCTTTCTTTTCACGAGTGAGACGCACAAGTCGCTCTTTTATAGTTCGATTGAAACGTTCAATTTTACCAAGAGTATTGTGCTCGCCGGCTTCATTTATTGTGTGGCGTATGTTTTTGTCCGTAAGGAACTTCTGCACTTGATTGTTTAGAAACTCGCTACCATTATCAGTCGTAATATCTTTCAGTTTATGTATGGATGCAAATAATTTAAGCTCCTTGAGAACGGTTTCAGTTTTCTTATTTGGCAATATTCGTGCATAACCAATTCGACTATTGATATTGATTGCTGTTAGGATGGTGTGAGGGTGCCAAAATGCTAAATCAATTTGCTAGCTGTTTGGATTTGACGAAGCTATTTTGTATTTATTGAATTTGTTTTTCTGCTGACCAAGACGTTGGAGTTGTACTTGTGAGTCGTACCACTTTCTTACTTTAGCGAGAGTGATAGTCGTATCATATTTCTTTGCCCAGTTATATAAATTAACGGCTGAAGTGAAGCCAGTCCTTGGATCGTTATAAATGATTGAAAGTAATTTATCCATTGCTCTATATGACACTAATCATAAAAGTCCCCTCTTTCACGATTAAATATCAAGTGGAACCGTTGTAATACCATCTTCAAGCACTTTACGCTTGTCGTAGTAATAGCTCAACCCCGTTTCAGCTGAGTGTATGTCACCATGCTTTTGAGCTCTTTGTTAATTCTAAACCCCTTGTTCGTTGCTTGAAGCGATACTTTCTTTTCAACGACATGCTTGAAACCTTCTGGATTTAGAACATTAGCATTTCTTCCAATTTACTCCCCTGTGACTTTATCAGCGCTTTGCTGAACGCCTTTTGCAGAAACTTTCGATTTGCAACCCGCATCTGGTTTGAAACAAATGTAATTCTTGCTACTTAGAGAAACAATACCATCCCCAGACCACTCCTCTTTGAAAAGCCCAGGTTTGCGACGGTCAAACGCAGCGTTAGCAGGCGTGTCATCACGTGGGAACCAATCATACTTATGCTGCTCAAAGTGCTCTCGTAGTTCCAGTCTGATTAAATTCTTGAATGGTTCTGGGTCTGAGAAAGCAATGTATGCCGAATCAGTGTCCATTTCTTGATACTGATAATGTTCTCGAGAAATGTAGAAGTCAATACAGTCATAGTAGAACTGAAGCATACGCAACGTTGCTAATTGGTAGATAGCAATACTGACGTGGATTGGGTTGCTAAGCATGATGCGACGCTTACGTTTTGTATTTTCATACATTCCATCCCCAACTTCGTCTGATCCCTGAAAAGTATGGTGAGCAATACGTTCAGAAATTTTTTCGTCTTCATTCTCATACACAACTTCTCAGTGCTTGCTTTTATCCATACCCGAACGGCCGAAGGCACTGTTTCCACACAGTTTCATCATCTCGGCAATCATTGCTGTCGATTTATCTGAATCACCAGCTCGACGTGCGTCTGATACAGACTCCATAAATTTCTTGAAAGGGTTACCAGAAGCAGCTTTAATAAATGAATACATATCAGTAACTACTAAGCCATGTGAAAGATACCATTTAAGTAACGGTGTGTAAAGTAGTATTTTCTTACCGAAGTAACTTCCAATCAACTTTTTAGACGCTTTTCCACACACGTGATCAGCTTTAACTTTGCGGCCAGATTTACAAATAGTACAGTTATTTTTCACTTGATCGTGCATGTGAGTACCAATAATTTCAGCAGTTGGTCGGATTTCAACATTTTTAAAGATTGGCGTCATTTCGCTGAAATGTTCCTTTAGATGCTCAGGAGTCTCGATGTCGCATTCCAAGAAACCAAATAGTTTATCATTTTTGATATCATCTAAAATTCCGTCATATGGTTCAAAGTCGGTTAGACGGCCACAAGGCATGACATTACCAAGACGCCAAAGGTAGAGAGCATTGGCATCGTAACCAATAACTTTTGCGACTTTGTTGCAGAAGTTTCTAATGTACGTTTGGTCCTTCTCGGCGTAACGATTGAAGATAATGCTTGGACCACCAACAATATTGTCTTTCATTTTTTGGTAGATGTGTTTGTACTCTTCATCAATTGACCAAATTAGTTTATCTCCATTCAGCTTTGTGATCAGAAGTTCTTTGAATCGATCAAATGACATATCTTTACGAGCGACATTGCATTCAAAACATGAAGCAACAATATTTCCATCAACATGACCAATAGAGTTATCAATTCGGTCTGCAGAGACATTGACCAAGTTCAAATTGCAATTGCAATGGAAGCAGATGTATTTCTGGGTGTTGAGAACCTCATTGAAATGTTTCTTCGTAAAATTGAATTCTCGCCCAGCTTCCTTGTCTTGAGATCTATAGCTTTCAACCTTTCGAGTGCTAACCTCAAATGGAACACCTAGTTTTGGCTCTGGTAATTGTAGCTCGCTGTAGCATGTCTGGTACATCACTTTTTCGGCAATTCCAGGCAAACTAATCCCATCGATGAAAATATCAAGTTCAAATTGTTTAAACAACTCTCTCTGAGACATAATAGCCTTGACGAAGGGTTGAACCTCCAAATTATTGTACCAAACCAAAAGATCCCGAAGCGTCTTCATTTTGTAATGTTTCCACACGAATTGTAGGCGCTGGTATTCTTTTGTTGAACATGTTTCGTTTCTAAAAGTGGAGTCAAAGTCACTCTGGGAGGGAAGCTTTGTTTCATTCAATTTCTCGAAGTTATCTAAGTACTCGTAGCAGAATTTCCCCTTTGCTAACTCACATGTGCATTCAATTTTATTGTCACATTTACATTCACCAAGGTACGTTTTCAAATAGTCGCTGTAGCTTGTACCTGCAGGCAAGTAACTGGTGATGTCTATAAGTTTGATTTTGTCTGTTTTTATACACATGTATTTCGGATTCTTGACAACGAAAACAATACATTTCCCAATCAAGTTGAAAAGATATTGCTTCCCCATATTGATGTCGTACTTGCTACTATTGAAACCAACCACGGGTACTGTCTCAATAATGTCGATGAGTTTATTCATATCCTTCTGTGGTTGCGTCTCTTCTTCTGCTGCATTAGAAATAGCTAAACCAATCGCGTTGATGAGTTTTGCAAACTTTTGCGTATTGTTGCGAACAATAATTGTTCGTACGTCATAAATGTAATCAAACATATCGTTAAATAACTGCTGTGGGTCTTCATTGACGAAGCACTTGACTTTATTGGTTAGGTTATCGCCCACACTCACACTAACTGGAATATGCTGGCTACTGAAGAAAGTATTTTCCCCAGACTTGACTTCGATTTTCTTCAGGATTGCTTCAAAGTCATAAACAATAAAGTTATCAACATAGTGATCACCTTCAATTTTGTACTTTTTCATGAGTCCCTGAATTGGATTCCCACTTGGACGATATTTTCTTGGATATCGAGAAAACATTTCAATATTTTTGTTCTCACATTTGTTCTTGAAGTGGTCTCTGAGCTTGTTTGAAGTATTAAAAATCATACCACATTTACTGCAAGGGTGTTTAACAAGAAAGTTGTCGATTTTGGTAATATACATAGCGTGACCTTTGTAACTGAGCATGTTCAATGTATTCGGATACTCAGTCTCACTAACTCGGATAACGAAGGGCTCGTTTGTTTCGTCGCTATACATATATACATTGATATTGATCTGAAATATTTCTTCAAGCTCATGGAATTGCATAATGTCGATTGGTTGAAAGTCCTTGTAAAATTTCACAGAGTAGTTCAATCTCTTGTGCTCACAATATTTCTGGACTGCCAACTTCACCAAAGCTGACATGTTTCGATATTGTGGCTTCTTCTCGACAAGAGCGTAAGCAATGCAAAAGAATACACATTTGTTCTCAGTCTTTGGGAAGTTAATAACGTGGCGGTTATCTTTGATGAAAGAAGGAATTTCAACATTGTCTCCAAGAGTATGGTTCAAAAAACGAACACACGTTCTAAATGAAACGATTGATTTGAGCTTAAACCCACTTTTCGGGTAAGGCAATCCATCAGCAAGATCCATTGTTTGAATTGGATTAATTACTTTCTCGTTGATATCTGACCGTCTCGCAACAACTACATAATCTTTAAATACAAGACTATTCATTCGCGGATCCCAATAAATTTCCTCTTTTGTTTCATAATCTTTAAGAATGAACCCAAGTTGAATATTTACTTTGAAAGCACGTGTTTGCTTGTTCAATGCTTTCTCAAGCTCTTGGCAAAATTGACTTTGATCGATATCCTCGTAAAGCTGATACTCGTCATACTTGTTTGACTTTTCTTTCGTAATTTTTGTTTCCTTCTTGTAGTTCTTAGAAAGGTTCTTCTCAAGGTCCGCCAGCTTTACGTTGTATGTCTTAGCAATAAGCTTCATGTTCGATGGACGAGTGACGTTGGACATATTTTTCTTACGAAACTTGTCATTCACTCGAAGGCTGTACTGAACACCACTCTTCATGTTCCATGGTGTTAGTTTGATGTTGAGTCGCTCAAATCCTTTGATCAAATATTTCTGCATGATTGTATAATATATTTGGTAAAAAATGTATCAAGATCAAATCTTTTTAGCTATGACTATGAATGTGATAGTTCGGATGTTTGTATAATCCAACTTTTGTTCTATATGTTAGGGTTGATAATTTTTGAGAAAAAAATTAATTAATGTTTGGTAGCTCTACTCGACTATTTTCCTTCATCCGTCTCGCTCGTGCTTTCTCAATCTTTTCGTATCGATGGAGAGTGTCGTACTGTCGTTGCTTCTCTAAGATACGCTCTCGGTTCTTCTGGTAGTACTTCTTCTGAGCCTCTGACGCCTGCTCTCAATGTTGCATGTATTTTTCACGATCATATACCATTTTCACGTGTGCTTGTATATTATTCAAAAGAAAGTGTCAGGATCACATTGTTATTAATAGGGATTGTTTTCATATTTTTCTCGACCTCTGAATTGATGTAGTGGTCTTGGCTGAAAGTTCCAATCAGGATGTTGTGGGTTCAAACCCCGCCGCGGACAACATTTCGAGCGGACCTCTCAATCATGACTATTGCATCTTCAGAGGTTATCGGTAGACGTACCGATTCAGTACCGGCGCCTGCGAAGGACGGTACTACCCAATACTGGTATCAAGTGGAAGTACTAGTAAAATACAGGTTTCTGCGAAGAGCCGTATTTGACACCGTCGGAAGTGTTACAAACGAAAATTACCAAAAATCCTCCCCCTCTACTCCCATAGGAAAAAACAAAACAAACAAAAATACGAATAATTAGGAAAGGAGTATGGGGAGGGTTTTATATTTTATTATATTTGTCGCATGTGTTTGGATATATTTACATTAGTATATATTTTACCTTTGGTTGGCCCACTCTAAATGTTTCTTTGATTTGAGATGTGTTTTATGAATCCCAAAACTTACAACTGATCCACATCCACATTTTACCTTTTGTTTCATTCTTTCTAACAACTGGGCATACATTCTCTGTTTGTGATCGCGACTTTTCGTGTGTAAGTTAATGTCTGCTTTTACATACTTCAATCCACACTCACACATCACTGTTTCTTCAAAAGAATCAGGATTTAAGACCCAGTCACAATGTCGTTTAGTTAAACAATGCGCCGAATAAGATCTCCGTTGAATGCTTAGTCCGCAGTCACACTTGATAACTTCTTTCATATACTGGGAGCTCATGAACTCATAGAAATCAGCATCACTGTCAAATTGAGACCTTGTATATTTATGCATTATTGTACTGATATACTAATCATTTGAAGTATCAGAATAATAAGATTTTAGATTTGTTGCATGTGGTTGTCTCGACAGGTCGTTTCGTTTCAAGTGATACTCCATAGTCCCAGGGCGATTTAGGGGGTTCATCGCCCCGCCTTTATGAAATATACATTTTGTAGTAGCGTCAACGTGGCACATAATTTTCTTTACACCAGAGGGCTGCGTTATAGGAAATGATACTTTTGGAAATTTACTTTATTAAATGACACAGACGGACGCTTTGGTGTTACAAACAGGTGTTGCAAAAAAATTAACTATTACCTGTGCCTGACCATTACTACTCGCCTCCTGTGTTTCCTTACGCTTCCTCGTAAGACCTACGTGTTAGCCATGGCACGGAGCCACGCCCTGTGACACCAGACATTTGGATTCACAGATTATTTTGTGAATAGCTCCATAGCAAACGCATGTATATAGCTCTATAGCAAGCAAATGTATATCACTTCCACAACGTGGTGGGCATGATCCGATTGATAGGCTGGCTCGCGTTCCTGCAACAGAACTTTCAACACCACAACACATTCGCAGCAACAGGATTCAGCTGACGCAACAGAAAATCGGTTTTAAACGAGCATCTGTTTGCTAACGATGGGCAACAATGCAAACTACTTCAGCAACAGTGCAAACTAAAACGAGGGGGGTGTCTCACACTCTCAGTCCTTCGGACCTTTGTGCTCGGAACGAATAAAAATCACCTCCTGGACAGTGTTTGACTACTCCGCTCAGTAAACCTCAATCGCTGGGCCCGCCTACACAGATCACGAGTGGCGCCGCTCGCTTCGCCTCGCTTGACAGCCACTCACGACTGCTTCAGCTTCGCTCCCTCGGTTTCTTCGCTCTTTGTTTTTAATTCAGGAAAATACGACTAGATTTTCTGTTGCAGGACGACCGGCCGCAGCATGACGTGCGTCGAGCGCTCGCGTATGTCGTCATTGTCGTCGCATGCTCGCTTGTGTTCGTGGTGGTCTTTTTGTGTGCTCTGTGTGAGTGTGATCACTATTCAATATATTCTGTCAAAAATACTAAGGTGTCAGCGTATATGTCAACTATGTCAGAATGTGTATGAAGTGGATCACATATATAGCGCAGTAAGATCCAATTGCCGCCCAAAATATATGTTATGAAACGTATTTTTCTGTATTTTGCCCGGTACTGATAGCCAATATCTGGATTTTTATGTAAGGTGAATTTATAGTGTATATTTCAAATAGTATCAGTAAATAACTGAAAACACAGCACAAGCTTCTTTTTTGTGTCCTTGCTTGTTCGACACACCCGATCGATCTTTCGAGCTTGGTTGATGATGATCTTGTGCCAACGCGTGTGGCTTAGAGGCCGATCAATGACACCAACTAAAGGCAGTCGTGCGAGAACTGAATGATCATTGTGTTAGACTGTCTGCAGTGGCGCGCTTGAGATCCAAGCTGGATTGTGGTATCCTCGTGAAGGCGAGATCGTAAAAGTGCCGTGTCGTGCCGAGGCGATCGCATTCACAACTGTAGTCGTAAGTGTCGTTGCCAATAGCTCTCGAGCTCCTCGTACATCGTTGGCTGTCGTGATCTTTCAAGTGTGTTGGGCGGGAGAGATGGTCCGAGTGACTTCAAGTTGAAGCGACATTCAAGTGACTTGATGGACAAATGTAGGTTGCCTGCCACGCACGACCAAGCGGCACGAACATGTGAACGTCAAGCACCCTCGAGCATCAAGATTGTAGAGGAGGTCGCTGTTGTGAAGACCATTGCGAATTGCTTCTCCATCGCTCATTACAAGACTTGCTTTCCGTGTGCTTTGCGGTGTCTTGATCACTGAGGACTACGCTACTTGTCAAAGTCATGGCAGAGGCTGCGGCAACGCGAACGAGAGGCGCAAATTGGAACGAAGAGATAGACACATAGGCGCGTATATGTGCGAGAACGCTCGTGTTGATGAGAGCTCCAGCCATCTGGCGCTACACCAGATGCATCTGCGGGTGGCAACTGATGTTGCGCGAGAGAGAGCGCGCATGTACGCCAAACGAGCTTTGGATCGTGTCATCTTGGTAGCAGCTCGTTCTCGCAGACGTCGATGCCGCCGCGCTCATTCACCGATTCGACACACCGACCGCAAGCAACGAACGACCACGCGACGCAAGATCTCTCGCCCGCTCGCCAACATGACGCATATCAGCGCTGGATGTGTCGCGCTCGTGCGCATCTTGCTCGCAGTCACACTATTCGCTGCCGCGCACGTACGCGCTGCTGCAATCGACGACCGTGCGTGCGTGTACAAGCTGAGCTCGTTCAGCTGCAGCCCCAAGGCGCTGTGCTCGTACCAGTTCAAGCTCGGAGATTTGACGCCGAGTCAGTCGTGCCGCGTCAAGAAAGGCGTGAATAAGCTCCCGCAGCAGCTCCACTTGGCGTATGCTGGCAGCCCAACTGGCACGGGCATGACGATCTCGTGGGCGACATTCGCAAGCGTGAGTGACAACTCGGTCTGGCTCGGGAACTCGCCGTTTACGCTCGAGCGACTGACAAGCGTCGCGATCACGAGCTCTGCGTACTACTCGGACGGCGACTACGCGCTCTTGCACCACCACGCCACGCTCTCGAGCCTCACGCCCAACACCAAGTACTACTACAGAGTCGGCAGCGCAGGTGATACAGCGTTCCAGAGCGACATCAACAGCTTCACGACAGCTCGGGCTCCAGACGACGCAAGTCCTTTCATGGTCGCAGTCTACGGCGACCACGGAGACGGCAAGTACGCCACTGCGACGACCGAGTTCGTCAACACGCTCGCAGCGCAGATCGACTTCATCTACCACATCGGCGACATCTCGTACGCAGACAATGACTACCTCGTGCCGTCACAAGCGCTTGGGTTCTTCTACGAAGAGGTCTACAACAAGTGGATGAACTCGCTCACGCCGATCATGCGTCAAGTGCCGTACATGGTACTCGTCGGGAACCACGAGGCCGAGTGCCACTCGCCCAACTGCCAAGTCTCGACTGCCAAGCAGCGGAGCCTGGGCAACTACACGGCGTTCAACACGCGCTTCAAGATGCCGTCGAAAGAGAGCGGTGGCGTGCTCAACATGTGGCACTCGTTTGAGCACGGTCCGATTCACTTCACGTCCATGTCGTCTGAGACCGACTACCCGGGTGCGCCAACGAACGAGTACACGCTCACAAGCAAGAACGGCCGCTTTGGAAACCAGCTCGCGTGGCTCGAAGCCGACCTGAAGCGCGCTGACGCGAATCGAGCAAACGTGCCATGGATCGTCGTGGGTCTCCATCGACCGCTCTACTCGATCAACTCAGTCGATGGCTCTGGGAACCCGAGAGCGCAGCCAAAGGTCCTCCAAGCTGCGTTCGAAGAGCTCTTGATCAAGTACCGCGTCGACGTCGTCGTGGCTGGGCATCAGCACTCGTACGAGCGGCACCTTCCTATCGCGCGAGGCGTTGCGCAGACCGACGGCGTGTCTGCGGATCGCAACACGTACGTGAACGCAAAGGCACCCGTGTACATCGTGACTGGCGCTGCCGGGAACATTGAAGACCACACGACAAAGCCCACTGACGGCGCGACGCTGCCGGCTTGGAACGTCGCGTCGGACTTTGAGAACTGGGGCATCTCAACCGTCAAGGTCGAGCGCGCGTCGCTCGAGTGGAAGTTCGTCGCGAGCGACTCGCAGAAGGTGCTCGACCGCTTTGTCATGTACAAGATCTAAGCTGCGTGTGAATGAGAACGAATCGTACTGTATCAAGCTGCTCGCGACGGTCTTGGCAGTGAGTGGTCTTGCCGCACATGCGTTTGTGTCACTTGGTCGTGCGAGGCGCACTTGATTTGCAAGTCCCTGCAACTAGGCTCTCAGTATCGCGAGGCTCTCACGATGCACATACTGCATCGACTCGGTCGAGGCTGACGAGAGTGGTGACCAAGTCACGAGTTGTCAGGCTAATGAGTTCGAGGCCAAGAACTTCGACAGTGTCAACCCACTGCACGTGATCTCGACGATCTCGACGCTCACGTCCGCTTGAGCGGCGAGAAAGAAGGCGAGCACAGAGTGACGAGCATGTTGCTACAGCAGACGACAGAGGAGCTCAAAGGGGTTCACATTCACCAAGGTGCTACCATCCAAAGCGTGCAAAAGACTAGCTCACACTGTCCATGGGGACGACGACTGACGCACAGGTGCAGATGGATAGTAGAGCGCTGTGGCATCTTGAAGTAGGTGCTGGTGTTCTTCAGTCAACTGCCGGGTGGTGTTGCGACGAGCGCGTAGGTGATCGCTGGCTCCGCGACACACTCCTGGCGCACACACGCGTGGGCGAGTCAGCAAATGGTCCGATCTTAGATGCGGTGGAGGTTCGGGTCGCGCGAGGCGCTCGGCGGCGTGGCCGAGACCGTGTACTGCTCGGCCATCGTTTTCTATGCCAGGCAAAGGTGTTGTTGCTTGGCGACTTTGTTCTTGTCGACCTGCTCGAGTTGTTTGAGCTTGTGTTGCTTGTTGCTCAGGCCGTCTCGTACTTGCCAGATCGAGTTGGTTGTTGCCCGGTGGGCTTGCAGCACTTGCTCGCTATCCTTCAGTGTGTTCGCCATGGCTAGTCTTGTCTTGCTTTGAAGCACAGGATGTCGAGACGGTCATGAGTGATGAGATGTTGACTGTGGCTCAGCACCCCAGCACTAACGAACTTGTCGGCGGCGACGACGACAGCAGGAGAGGACGGGACGCCCGCAGACAAAGACCGCTCCTACATGAGCGCGCTCGGCCACTGAAAGGAGGACGACGAGTCTGCTTGGGTCGGAGGCGACCTTCACACTGAGTCGCGAATGCACTCGGATGCGACGAGGAAGAGCGACCAAGTTGGACGAGGTGTCACAGTCGATCGAGCACGATGACTTGTGCAGCCCGTCGAGTTGCGAAGGCACCAGTCGTGTCCAGGACATCGAGACGTGTATGCAAGCCGTCAACAAGTCTCAAGCGAGCTCTCTGAGCCGACGTGCCAGGAGCACAAGTGGAGAGTGTGAGCACCGAGGCTCGCACACGTTGACACCAACCTATCGCTCGCCGTCCCTAACGCGAGCAAGGCAGCACCAAGCGATACCTTCACGTATGCTGTTGTTGCTGCTGCTGCGTCACAGAGCTCAGGACGTCCGAGACCAGGTAAGACTCGCAACGGAGGGCTGGTTCATCTCGACAGAGCTTCTCGCAAGTCGAGCTGGTCCACGTCGACGCGGGTTGTTGAGCACGACGTGGTAGCGCTCTGTGCTCGAGCCGAGGTGCTTGGAACGCCGCGGTCGTCTTCGTTGGTCCATTCGCTCTGCCGATGTCGAGCGTATCTGGTTTCGTCGCGCAGCGGAGGCGAGCGCGATCAAGACCGCGACAGACTCGGGAGCAGTAACGAATCGTCCACAGACAAGAGACCTCGTCGAGCGCGAGCGCGCTGCGCGGAGGGCGTTCATTGCGGCCGATTGACCGGTCTCGACTGCGGTGGTCGCTCGACACGCTCGTCACGACCGACTCTCGCGCGAGAGCGCACCCTCGAGAGGCGCCGACATGCACCGAGCTCTTGAGCTGTCTGACTCGCGAGTCGCCTCGTCGATCAGCGCGATTCGCACAAACAACGTAAAAAAATTATACGAGCAAGGAATACCGTGCCGATCACGACCAAGGGACCGCAGCACCTGTGTATGCGTTCGAAAAACAATGCTCATCAATGCGAGCATAGTGAGCTCAAGTTGTTTTCGCGCACTTGAAGCTCGTGGTGTGATGGCACCGAGCACAGAGCACGGGCAGAGAGGCAGCAGAGGGCACACCTGTAATGCAAGCAACTGCGAGTGCGCGCGCACCACCTGAACGCGCCGATGCCGGCAGCAACGCTCGTCCGGCGGTCGCTCATTCCTCGACTCGCAGCGTCCAGCTCCGATTAGCCTCTTCCTACTACCTACCTACCTTCCTACCTACCGCCTCAACTCTCGATGAAGCTCGTGCGCTCGCTCGCTCGCAGCGCATTGGTGCTTGCGCTCGCGCTCGCGACTAGCTCGCTCGGTGCTGACGCCGCCGCTGCGTCTGGCAAGACACCGGAGCAGATCCACCTGGCGTTTGCTGGCAAGCAAGCTGGCACGGGCATCACGGTCTCGTGGGCCACGACCGACGACGTCGCGGACAGCACGCTCTGGCTCGGGACGTCTCCAGACGCGCTCAAGAAAGCGGATGCGAGCGTGAGCTCGGCGTCGTACTTCAGCGAGGAGAACTACTCGCTCTTCCAGCACCATGCGACCGTGGGTGGACTCACGCCGCACACCACGTACTACTACCGCGTCGGGAGTGCGAGCGGCGACGCGGCGACGACACAGAGCACCGTGCACTCGTTCACGACTGCGCGCGCGGCGGACGACGCGTCAGTGTTTGAGATCGCAGTGTACGGCGACGGCGGCGACGGCCCGAACTCGGTCGACACGATCAAGTACGTCAACTCGCTCGCGAACAAAGTGGACTTTGTGTACCACATCGGCGACATCTCGTACGCCGACAACGACTTCCTGGCGCCGGACGCCGTCTTCAAGTTTGGATACGAGCAAGTCTGGAACAACTGGACGAACTCACTCGCGCCGATCATGAACACGGCGCCGTACATGGTCGTTGTGGGGAACCACGAAGCCGAGTGCCACTCGCCGGCGTGCGGCGACAAGCCCGCGCGGCTGCAAAAGCTCGGGAACTACACGGCGTACAACGCGCGCTTCAAGATGCCGTCGAAAGAGAGCGGTGGCGTGCTCAACATGTGGCACTCGTTCGACCACGGGCCGATCCACTTCACGTCGATCTCGACCGAGACGGACTTTGCCAACTCGCCAGTGAACGACTACACGGGCGTCATCAAGAACGGGCACTTTGGGAACCAGCTCGCGTGGCTCGAAGCCGACTTGGAGGTCGCGGCCGCGAACCGCGCGAACGTCCCGTGGATCATCGTCGGCATGCACCGTCCGATGTACCACATGGGCGACGCCGGGCCGGACGGGAACCCGCGCGCCGGCAGCGACCCGCGCGCAGTCCAGGACGCGTTCGAAGACCTCTTCCTCAAGTACGGCGTCGACGTCGTGCTCGCTGGCCACGAGCACTCGTACGAGCGCAACTTGCCGACTGCGCGCGGCCAGCCCGTGCTCGCAGGCGTCTCGGCAGACAAGAAGACGTACACCAACCCAAAGGCGCCAGTGCACATCATCACGGGCGCCGCTGGCAACTCGGAGGGCCACACGTACCGCCCTGGGAGCACCGCGGCGTGGAGCGCAGCAGACGACTTTGAGCACTACGGCATCTCCAAGGTCAAGGTCTCGCGCACGTCGCTCGAGTGGAGCTTCGTCGCGAGCGCCGACGGCGCTGTACTCGACCACTTTGTCATGACGAAGGACCGCGCGTCGTGCTAAGCGAGCGCATAGCGTGCGTCGCGTCGAGCGTCACGTGTGAGAGCATGTGTGCGTGCGTGTGCGTGTGTTGGGTCGCTATGCAGGCGTAGACGCGAGAGTGAGAGTGAGAGCGAGCGAGTGGAAGCGACTGCGAGCTCCTGCTCGACGCGAACGAATTGACACAGCAAACACGACCTATCCGCTTTGATGTCTTCCATTGACGCGCAGCGCGGACAAGCTACGAGTCTTACGGCACTGACCTTGCAGGAATGCCGCACTCGCCTGCGCAACTCGGACGCTTGCTCGCGTGGAGCCCCAAGTTGTCGAGCAGCTCCCTTGTTTCCTTGCTGTGTTCGCGTATAATGCGGGTCTTCTCGGCGCTTGCTCTTTGCGTCTGCGAGTGTGCTTGCTTGGTCTCGCAAGCAAGCAAGCAAGCAGCAAGCGAGCACTTGCACGTCCGTCGTGACAAACAACCGCGGGACAGTCGACGACGAGCGAGTGGCGCGCAGCAATCTCGCCAGTCAGGCTTGAAAGAAGTCAGTGCGCTTGCTTGCGAGCCGACTAATCCGTGAAGCGCTCGCGCGCTTGAGCAGGAGCGAGCGACTGGTGCGAATGGCGTAGATGCTGTCGAGCAATGTGCTCTTGTCGTGAGTAATGTCGAGCAAGGCGCGTGCGTGCGGATGCGTTGCGTGTGGATGTGAGGACATGTCTGCTCGTTCCGACGCGTGCTCGTGCAACAAGTGTAGCTGGCGTAGGTGTGTCCTGAGTGTCGGATCTGGCACTTGCAAGCGACTTGTCGAGCAAGCAAGGTGTAAGTTGTCGAGCAAGTGACTTGCCAAGCAAGCGAGGATCTCGCAGCGCGATCTGTTGTGTGCGCATGGTTGGCAACTTGCGACTGCTCAACTACACATTGAGCCTTGCGCAGGCATTGCAACACAGGTGTTGCCTGCGGTGACTGGAGGAAGGTGTCTTGACACGAACGATCACCGACATGTTGAAGCAATTTTGTTGATCCCGATTGGATTTTGTGCCTCACATCGAGCCTTTACATTCCAACTAAAAATTTGTGGCGCAGCTGCTGGCAAGTGCCTCAACTCACTCGCTCGCTCTCTCAATCAATCGTGTGCTTTTGGTTGTGCTTGCTTGGACTTGCAAGTGCTGCTGACGAGCTCGAGGTCAAGGGGTCAAGGGCTGCTGTTGCTGCTCGCTCCTCGCTCGCTTGTGGATTAAATCATGCTCTCGAAGCGCAGCAGCGTACTTGTCTTCTGACAAATCTCTCGATCGATTTGCTACATGCGTTGCTGTCGTCGTGTAGCTTCATTCTATCTAGTCCAGCATGAGCTTTTCCAGCTTGTGTTATGCATGCGTCTATGGATCAGTCGATCAAGCCTCACGCAGACTCGTAGTTCCTTCTGTCGTAGCAAAGCAGCATGAGCCGACGCTCGATGTTGGCAAACTATTGCGCACTCACTGCGCGCAAGTATGCGGCCGAGCTCCAGCGCATTCGAGCCAAGTAAACTGGGCGAGCTAACTTCAAGGGATTGGCAGACGCACGCACCCAGGACCCACAACAACAACTAACAACAACTACTAACAGCCGCGAATGTACGTACACACCGCCTCGATTGACGTCTTTGTCGCAGCAATGTCCGCCATTCTTGCTTGCTGCTTGCGTCTTAAGATCTCGAGATCTCGCGCGAGACATCAACACGACCGTGTCGACTCCACGAGATTCATTCTCAACACGAGTCGCGCCAGCATGTACACAAGCGTAGCTACACAAAGATTTGCGCTGACTGGCTAAGCGTGCGCGACGCTTCGGAAGTGGCGCATTGGCCTTTGCCGAAATCCGATCATCATCGCAAGAAAACTCTTGCGATGTCTTTGTCTGCGCCAACACCATGAACACCTGCACTTCGTGGATGTCTTACCAATACCATGTGCTGCTCTGTGCTGCTCGTATGCTGCCAGATCGGAGACGCCAAAGCGTCGCCTGCTCTGCGAAACTTTTGCCACCTGGGATCTAGAAAAGCCGGCCATCTTGACGGGCGACCGAGAGGGTTCAACAGCAACAACAACAAGGCGCACGCTAGTCTTCGCACGATACACGCACGGCGAGTCGCAGTTGCACAGTCGGTCAATCCGAGCAGCCAGCCAGCCCCGGTCTCGGTCTCTCTCACTTTTCAACTCTCCTTCTTCGCAGCAAGCGCCACTCCAGCCCGCCAGCAGCGACAGGACTTTTCAACCACCACCACCTCCACCTCCAGTACTCTCAAGTCTCTATCGCCATGAAGCTCTCGGCGATCCTCCTCCCAATCGTGCTCTACGCCGCCGCGCACCCGTCGGTCGCTTTCGCGCAGTCGCCTGTGCAGCAAAACGATGCGACCCAGCAGCAGCAGGGTCAAGTGACCCAAGCTCCAGTCACTCAGGCCCCGGTGACCCAAGCTCCTGTGACGCAGGCTCCCATGACGAAAGGTCCGGTGACCCAGGCGCCGGTCACGCAGGCTCCCGTGACGAAAGGTCCGGCGCCGCAGGCTCCTGTGATGCAGGCACCGGTCACTAAGGCTCCTGTGACCCAGGCTCCTGTGACCCAGGCTCCTGTGACCCAAGCTCCAGTTACCAAGGGTCCGGTGACCCCATCTCCGACTAAGGGTTCGTCGCCTGCCACTCCGACGCCAACGAAGGGTTCTTCGCCGGTGACGCCAGCACCGACGAAGGGCTCGTCGCCTGTGACACCTGCGCAAACGAAGGGTTCTTCGCCAGTGACGCCGGCGCCAAGCAAGCCGAAGGGTCCGTGCACCGAAGTGAGCGTCGAAGGCGACGCAACTTACTGCATCAGTGGTCCAATTTGCAGTGGCGCGGGCGACAAGCCTGCAGGCAGCAACTGCCCCAAGAAGGGCGACGAGGCGGTCGCGGCGTGCCTGAAGAACCTCAAGAGCTACGCGGACGGCGGCAAGTGTGTCGCGCCGGTAGACTCGGTGTGCAAGAAGATCAAGACCGGCGCCTGGGGATGTGTCTGGGACCTCTCGGGTGCTGTGACCCCGGCGCCGTCGGTGCCACAGAAGCCAGTCACGAAGGCTCCGGTGACGCCAGCTCCGACCACCCCTGCCACGAAGGCCCCAGTGACGCAGTCGCCGGTGACACAGTCGCCTGGCACGAAGGCTCCGGTGACGCCAGCTCCGACCACCCCTGCCACGAAGGCCCCAGTGACGCAGTCGCCGGTGACACAGTCGCCTGGCACGAAGGCTCCGGTGACGCCAGCTCCGACCACCCCTGCCACGAAGGCCCCAGTGACGCAGTCGCCGGTGACACAGTCGCCTGGCACGAAGGCTCCGGTGACGCCAGCTCCGACCACCCCTGCCACGAAGGCCCCAGTGACGCAGTCGCCAGTGACACAGTCGCCTGGCACGAAGGCTCCGGTGACGCCAGCTCCGACCACCCCTGCCACGAAGGCCCCAGTGACGCAGTCGCCGGTGACACAGTCGCCTGGCACGAAGGCTCCGGTGACGCCAGCTCCGACCACCCCTGCCACGAAGGCCCCAGTGACGCAGTCGCCGGTGACACAGTCGCCTGGCACGAAGGCTCCGGTGACGCCAGCTCCGACCACCCCTGCCACGAAGGCCCCAGTGACGCAGTCGCCGGTGACACAGTCGCCTGGCACGAAGGCTCCGGTGACGCCAGCTCCGACCACCCCTGCCACGAAGGCCCCAGTGACGCAGTCGCCAGTGACACAGTCGCCTGGCACGAAGGCTCCGGTGACGCCAGCTCCGACCACCCCTGCCACGAAGGCCCCAGTGACGCAGTCGCCGGTGACACAGTCGCCTGGCACGAAGGCTCCGGTGACGCCAGCTCCGACCACCCCTGCCACGAAGGCCCCAGTGACGCAGTCGCCAGTGACACAGTCGCCTGGCACGAAGGCTCCGGTGACGCCAGCTCCGACCACCCCTGCCACGAAGGCCCCAGTGACGCAGTCGCCGGTGACACAGTCGCCTGGCACGAAGGCTCCGGTGACGCCAGCTCCGACCACCCCTGCCACGAAGGCCCCAGTGACGCAGTCGCCGGTGACACAGTCGCCTGGCACGAAGGCTCCGGTGACGCCAGCTCCGACCACCCCTGCCACGAAGGCCCCAGTGACGCAGTCGCCGGTGACACAGTCGCCTGGCACGAAGGCTCCGGTGACGCCAGCTCCGACCACCCCTGCCACGAAGGCCCCAGTGACGCAGTCGCCGGTGACACAGTCGCCTGGCACGAAGGCTCCGGTGACGCCAGCTCCGACCACCCCTGCCACGAAGGCCCCAGTGACGCAGTCGCCGGTGACACAGTCGCCTGGCACGAAGGCTCCGGTGACGCCAGCTCCGACCACCCCTGCCACGAAGGCCCCAGTGACGCAGTCGCCAGTGACACAGTCGCCTGGCACGAAGGCTCCGGTGACGCCAGCTCCGACCACCCCTGCCACGAAGGCCCCAGTGACGCAGTCGCCGGTGACACAGTCGCCTGGCACGAAGGCTCCGGTGACGCCAGCTCCGACCACCCCTGCCACGAAGGCCCCAGTGACGCAGTCGCCAGTGACACAGTCGCCTGGCACGAAGGCTCCGGTGACGCCAGCTCCGACCACCCCTGCCACGAAGGCCCCAGTGACGCAGTCGCCGGTGACACAGTCGCCTGGCACGAAGGCTCCGGTGACGCCAGCTCCGACCACCCCTGCCACGAAGGCCCCAGTGACGCAGTCGCCGGTGACACAGTCGCCTGGCACGAAGGCTCCGGTGACGCCAGCTCCGACCACCCCTGCCACGAAGGCCCCAGTGACGCAGTCGCCGGTGACACAGTCGCCTGGCACGAAGGCTCCGGTGACGCCAGCTCCGACCACCCCTGCCACGAAGGCCCCAGTGACGCAGTCGCCGGTGACTCAGAAACCGGTTACCCAAGCTCCTGTGACGCAGGCTCCAGTGACGCAGGCACCAGTCACGAAGGGACCAATCCAGCAGCAGACCCCGGTTGTGACCACACAGGCGCCGAACCAGCAGCAACAGCAGCAGCTTCCGAAGTCAGCGTCGTTCGCTGCGACTGGCGTCGAGACGAGCGCAACGGTCGCGACGGTGGCGGCGGTGTCGATTGGCGCACTTGCTGCCGTCGCGGCGCTCGCTGTCGTTGTGCGCAGTGTGAAGCGCCACCGCGCGGCTGGCGAGTTGGCCGCTTCGTCTGCGACGCCTTCGGCGCTCGAGGCCGAGCAGTACGCGGTCTCGGCCACGCCGCCGAGCGCCTCGCGCGACCCGAACCTCCACCGCATCTAAGATCGGACCATTTGCTGACTCGCCCACGCGTGTGTGCGCCAGGAGTGTGTCGCGGAGCCAGCGATCACCTACGCGCTCGTCGCAACACCACCCGGCAGTTGACTGAAGAACACCAGCACCTACTTCAAGATGCCACAGCGCTCTACTATCCATCTGCACCTGTGCGTCAGTCGTCGTCCCCATGGACAGTGTGAGCTAGTCTTTTGCACGCTTTGGATGGTAGCACCTTGGTGAATGTGAACCCCTTTGAGCTCCTCTGTCGTCTGCTGTAGCAACATGCTCGTCACTCTGTGCTCGCCTTCTTTCTCGCCGCTCAAGCGGACGTGAGCGTCGAGATCGTCGAGATCACGTGCAGTGGGTTGACACTGTCGAAGTTCTTGGCCTCGAACTCATTAGCCTGACAACTCGTGACTTGGTCACCACTCTCGTCAGCCTCGACCGAGTCGATGCAGTATGTGCATCGTGAGAGCCTCGCGATACTGAGAGCCTAGTTGCAGGGACTTGCAAATCAAGTGCGCCTCGCACGACCAAGTGACACAAACGCATGTGCGGCAAGACCACTCACTGCCAAGACCGTCGCGAGCAGCTTGATACAGTACGATTCGTTCTCATTCACACGCAGCTTAGATCTTGTACATGACAAAGCGGTCGAGCACCTTCTGCGAGTCGCTCGCGACGAACTTCCACTCGAGCGACGCGCGCTCGACCTTGACGGTTGAGATGCCCCAGTTCTCAAAGTCCGACGCGACGTTCCAAGCCGGCAGCGTCGCGCCGTCAGTGGGCTTTGTCGTGTGGTCTTCAATGTTCCCGGCAGCGCCAGTCGACCTGGCAAGGACATGACGACCAAAGCAACAAACAACCCAAGCTCGATCACCTCAAGCATGTCTGCAAGAGCACGTCGTCAAGCAACATCAGCGTGCGTAGCTCAAGACAACGAAGGACAAGAAGCGAACAAGAGGCAAACACCAAAACCGGATCTTCATCGTTTCAATGACATCCTAGCAAGAGGCTCTAGCATGCACCAGCGACACGAACACGAGCAAGCGCCCCGGACACACGACACAACAGCCATGCTCGAGGCGCACACGCGGGCTTCGCACACTGCGACATCTACATCAAGAGCCTCGAAGAGCAAAAAGCTGGAGCTGGCAGACTCAAGAGCCGCAGCGCGTGGCAGTTCGATCCTACCACGGGCTACGCTCGCGCGAGTCCGCAGAGAGGATGGGGGCACCACCACGGTTGCTGACCAGACAGTCAACTGCGAACACGCTTAGGGCGTCACGACGTCGACGGCCTCCTCGGCCGCCTGCGACTCCGCCGCCTTGCTCTGGTTCTTCTTGTACAGAACCGTGCCGATCGCCGCAGCGGCGACAGCAGCAACCGCCGCCACCGCACCGACAACAGCGGCCGAGCCGACCGCACCCTCCTCACCCGCGAGCTTCGTCAGCTTCGTCGGCGCCTGGATCGTGCCGTTGTCCGACTTCGTGCCGTTCGTCGTCTTGTTGCCGCCCGACGTGCCGTTGCCGCCCTTGCTCGGCGCAGGGGTTGCCTTGCCCGTCGAGTTGTCGCCCTTGAGCACACAGCCCCACGCGCCCGTGTGGATCACCTTGCACTCCGCGTCCACAGGCGCCACGCACTTGCCCGACGCCGTGTACGACTTGAGGTACGGCAGGCAGCGCTCGGTCGCGACGTCGCCCTTCTTCGGACAGTTCCAGCCCGCCGGCTGCTTGCCGTTGCCCGAGCAGATCGGGCCCGAGATGCAGTACGTCGCGTCGCGCTCCACGCTGACCGACCAGCAGCCCTTCTTCGGGTCGTACTTGGTCGTCGTCGTCGCCGCAGGGGTCGCCGCAGGCTTCTTCGTGGCCGACGCAGCCGGGGTCGCCGCCGGCTTGGTCGGGGCCGCCGTCGTCGCCGCAGGCTTCGTTGGTGCCGCAGTCTGCACTGGGCCCTTCGTTGGTGCCGCAGTCTGCACTGGGCCCTTCGTCGGCGCCGCGGTCTGGACCGGGCCCTTCGTCGGCTGCACCGGCGCGATCGTCGTCGGCGCCGGGGTGCCCTGCTGCTGCTGCTGGTTCTGCTGGTTCTGGGCCGAAGCCGCCGCCACAAGGGCCGAGAGAACAACGAGCGTCGAGATGGTCTTCATGGTTACTAGCGAGAGTAGTGTTGTTGGAAGGTTGCTATTTGCGTGTGATGGCAAATGGGAGAATGAGAGCGAGAAGGCAGGACGAGCGCGCACGACTTGCGGCGGCGCGCTTTGCGAGAGCACATCGGTGAGCAGAGCACACAAGGAAGACCGGCCAGCAGCAACAACAACCAGCAGTTCGTCGCCCACGCACGTGAGGCGCAATCGGCGTGACAGGCGCGTGCGAAAGCCAGTCCACTGCACTTGGTGTTTGTATGCGACCGGTACTTCAGCCATCCGGTTTTGCGCAGCAGATTCACTCGTCGTCAATCAAAATCGAACCGCTCACAGCATACGTTATTCGAGTGTATTTTAAGTCCCATACAATCACCAAGTTGTGTGGTGATGCGCGAACAGAAACGAGTCTGCGGTCTCGAACTTTGGATACTGTGTCACGCAACTCCACTCGACTTGCATTCACTATGTTGCATCCAAAGTTTTGGCGTCTTTTGTTTTGTTGTTTTGCTAGCAAACACACTGCTCTGTGTTGTGCTTTGCTTTGCTTTGGTTGACACGGCTGACACGGCCACACGAAACGCACAACAACACACACCAGGCAGTCACAACAAAGACACTGCGTTGGACCGTCACGCCGACCTCGCAATTGTGCGTCGTGAAGAGGTCACAAGCCGCGGCAACTTCAACGCGGTTTTTGATCTAGGTGCAACTATACCGAAATTTTCGTGTCTCTCGAGGCGCAACACGTGAATAAATCGAGGGAAATGACCTTGTTTCCTCGAGCAACCTTGCTCTTGTTGCTCTTGTACGCTTGTTGCTTGTTGTCAGTCAATCGCTCGCGTGCGTGTGTGCGCGAGCGCGAGGCAACTCGGCTTGATATCTGATCCAGCGCTGCGCGCCAACCACTCGAAATCAACTCGCGTCGGGCAACCTGCGCACGCTCAAACAAACCTGTGTTCGCGACCGCGACAGCTTTTGCTGTTCAAGCTGGATGTGCTCATCGACGCCCCAAATGGTTGTGTGGCGCCGCAAAGCGTGTTGCGCGACGCAGAGGCGAGGCGGCTGTAAAGCAGCACCACATCGGGCCAGAGTCTGTCGGCGTTTGCTGTCACCGGCGAGCCATCTTTGTGCGCGCACACTCTATCTAAAGTCCACCAAGCGAACACATCGGGTGCATCGAGCACACCAAACAATACACACCTAGCGAACCAACACAACAAACGCAGAAGCGAGTTGAAAGACCTGAGCAGTCTGAACACCTCCACGTGAGCGTTCGTTCATGTATGTCGCCTTCGCTTTCGTCGACAGACATCCTCGCATGCATCGCTCGAAACAGTACTCGACACGCTCTTCAGAGCGCAATAGCGCAAAGCGCTGCTCGAACAAAGGGAGCAGCTCGGCAAACACAAGCACGCCACACAAACAACACACTTGGATGCAGCACGAACGCTCTCTCTCTCACACACACACACACACACACAGCGATCGCACCAAACAAAACGCTGCTCGGACATCGTCGTCCGACACACACGATGCGCGCAGCGATAGCGACGAGACGAGAGAGTCAGAACGACATCGAGTCAGAACCTGGCGTTCGAATGCTGGGTTCATTCGGGTCCACCTCTCGGTCTCGAGTTTGGGTGCGATTTTCGAACGTCACGTGACTGGTTGTCACGGCACATGCGCCGCCAACGAGCATACGCAACAGCAGCGCTGACGATCGACTCGGCTCGACTCGACTCGAAAGGCACGAGGTACGACCAGGAGGCAGGAGCACGAGGCAGGAGCGCATGCAGCAGCACCGGCGATCTCGCGGCTCGAGAGGCAACCCCCGAGCTGCGCGATCTCGACCGCGCTCGAGCTTCGCAGCGTCAGCACCACGCTCCAGCACGTACATCAGCGCCGCGCGTCTGTGAGCGCCACAACGTGCGAGGAGGAGAGCATTGCCGCAGTTGAGCACGACCGCAACGTGCGTCAATGCCAAGACCAGCGTGATGATGGTGGTCAAGACGCTGTGGCAGTGGCGAGCTGCCGGTGGCGACGACTGGGATACGAATGCTACAGCAGCGCAAGGTACTGCCATGCCCGTTTCGGTCGTGCCTACTCTCGTGCTCCTCGCAGGCTCGGCGCGTATCACCTGCTTGACATCGATGAGCGGCGCGGCAGGTGGCTCGAAGCCGCATTATCGGCGGTGATCCACGCACTTCGCACCTCGCAAGAAGCTGCCGAGCATTGTGCGTGAGCGGCACGCGATGCGCGAGTGTCTTCGTTTGCCGTACTGCTCTCCACGACTGCGCAGACGATAGCGCAGATGCTTGTCGCCGTGCGTGTGATACATGTAGTACTCTGTTGCCTCGCGAATGTTGTCTCTGCTAATGCGGAGTGCTGCCACTGCGATCGTGCGAGCGATGCCGTGCATTTCCGTTGCTGCAGCTGCATCGTGGGCTCGATGAACGGACATGCTTGGGCAATGTGAGTGCGCGTGCGAGTGAGAGAGGACACTCGAGCAGCGACGCCGGTCTTGGATTGAGTGCTGCTGCGCTTTGCATAGCGCTTGAGTCTCTCATAACGCTATCGGGTTTAGATCGAGCAAGTCGCACGCACAAACACACTTGCGCATACTCCAGGGCGTGACGCGCTGTTGGTTGTCTTGAGTGTGCGTCGTGCATGCGTTGTGCACAGCTTGCTTCGAGCTCCTGGCAATAGCAGTTCTTGTTTGCCGCTCCAGGCACGTCCACTCGATTCGTCTACAGCCCGCAGATGCGTTCGATTAGAGCAGGTGTGCCGACGTTCGTGGCTGGTCTCAGTGCGGTACGCCAGCACGAGTTGTCCACTGTTTGTCTCTCTCACTCTCCATCGCTTGAACGAATGAGCGAGTGCCTGTTGTCTCGAGCGCGATCAAGCGATCCGAGCGCAGACGAGAGCGCTGCCATGTCCATCGGTCAGTAGAAGTAGCGCGTTGAAGCTTGCGAGGTCGCTTGCAGTCTCGTCCTGACGAGCGCAGCCCAGCGTTTGTCGCGATGCAGCAGCAGTCAGTACGACAGATTGTCAGCTAATTCCATCGTGCGTAGCTGCAGTCTGTCAGCCATGTTCACTACGCATGCACCTGGAGGTTCTCGAGGTCGTCGCGCGCGCACCGTGGAGCACGAGATGGCGATACACGTGCGGCTGCAAGTGCTTTGCGGTCATGTGCGCTGGGCTCTCGCGCAGAATCGCGTCGGTCTTGTGCGTCAGGTCTGGGAACGAGCGCACGAGGAACGCGACGCACGCTTCGGAGCCGTGTGCTGCAGCGACGTGGAGCGCCGTGAAGCCCTAGATCAAGGCGCAGTGGTAGGACAATCGAGAGAGAGAGAGAGAGCTGAGCACGAGTTCACTCATCTGTCTGTCCACCATTCATCCAGTCAGTCAGATATGCTGCACCGAGATGCACGTTGCGCGCTTTCGCGCCAAAGTCGGCTCTTCCTGACGCAAAGAGGCACTCGAGCACAGCGACGTTGTCGACAGACGCTGCGAGGTGCAGCGGCGTGTAGCCCACGCGCGAGTCGGGCTCATTCACGCTCACGTCGAGCGCCAGGAGTGCTTCGAGGGCGTGGATGCGGTTGTACGCGGCTGTGATGTGCACTGTTGACCAGCCCTAGTTCAGCCACCGCAATGTTTGCGTACGTCAGGACAGTGCTCACAGGACGCATGAGCACGCATAGACGCACTATCAAGAGGAACAGCAAGAGCAAGGGCGACCTTGGCGTTCTCGATCTTCGGGTCGGCTTTGATCTGGCAGAGGATGCTCACGACCTTTGCACGTCCATTCGCTGTTGCAAGCGTCAGCATCGTCTCGCCCTACCGTTCACGCGTCCACAGAGCACTCGTCAGTATGCGACTCTCTCACGTATCCAGCGCGTTGAGCTCGGTCCTCGAGTTGGCGTGATTGCGCAGCGACGCACCCGAGCGTCCTTGGCGTTGACTTCTTGCGGCAGTGAGTACGACAGCATGAGCTGCCGCTCAGCGCTCCATGCCTTGCTCTCGATCGCAGCGCCTGGCTTGCTGTTAGCGCGCTCCAGAACGCCTGCTGTCGAAAGTGCACACCAAAGTGCGTCGTGAACGTCACTTCGATGAACACTTCGTGGTCGCTCGCTGCGAGGACCGAGTCCACGAGCTTGCGCTTCCGCGCCTCGATCCACGCGCGCTCCTGCTCTTTCTGGTTCATCTGCACAGCGCGACTACGCGTGCAAGAGCATCATCGCGGACGCGTCCGCGCGAGAGCAATCGCACCTGAGGACCTAAATCGGTGGCCACCACCTCAGAGCATGTCGGAGCATATTCTACGCTTCACGCGTAGAGAATGGCGACGACATGCACATGAAGAGAAGATACCTCTTGCCTATGTTTGGGCGAGGATCGACCTAGGACGTGCTCGCTTGACTCGCATGCTTGTCGTCGCTGACATGTGCCATTCTCATTTGTCCTTGAACGAGACGCGATCGATCGAGTGAGCTCCTCGATAGATAACAACGATGATGCGCGCCGCTGCGTCGAGTACAACGCGCGAACCCGTGCGGATGCACACGAAGGACGCAGTGCAGCGCAAGCTGAGCGACGAGAACCAAGTGATGCCGTTCCGCTTGGACGACGGTGAAGACGATCTCGAGGAGATCCGACGGCGGCGGTACTCGAGTTGCTACTCGTCGTCGTCGAGCGAAGTCGACGACTACCGATTGCGCACTTGTCGTGGCAAGCCGCAGTCCAACTCGTCGCGCGATCGCGAGAACGACTGGGATCGCGCAAGTCGCGGAGCTCCATCCTCTTCGTCTTGCAGCGACGACCATGGCGACGATGGCGACGGCGCTCTCGCATTTGCACAACGTCCGTCGATCAAGATCACGACCCGCAGCGACAAAGCGCAAGAAGAGCCCGAGTCGCCGCGCAAGCACCATCGACGCACGCAGCAGTCGGACGAGAGCGCAGGTGATGATAGCCATGGAGCTCACAACGATGACGACGACGAGACTAGTAGCGACGACGCCAAGGCTGTCGCAGCTAGTGCGTCGCCAGTGCGCTCGTCACCAGCTGCTCGAACTACTCCATTGAGTCCAAAGCTCGCGCTCACACCAACGATGCCGGTTGACCTCTCGCGGATCTCAAAGCTCGCGATCTTCCCGGGTTCCGAGACGAACTTGCTCCAGGGCCACATCGTGCGCGTGAAGACGCTCCTTCATCCGCAGTACCAGTTCTTCATCAAGGACCAGCTCATTCTCATGGCCGAGAAGCAGCCGAAGAACCGCACGTCGAATTACCACATCTTTGACATGACGCGCACGACTGCGCTCAGCACGAAGCTCACGAAGAAGAGCGGGAACTACATAGGCAAGCTCCGGTCCAACTTCTCCAAGCGCAAGAGCGTGCTCATAGGGAACCTGAGTCGCAAGACCGAGCTCGGGGCGATCCTATTTGCCAATAGCACGAACACATCCGAGCCGCGCCATCTCAACGTGATCCTCCCTGCGCTCTCGGCGAAACAATTATTCGAGGATAATGACGTGTGCATAGCAAACCTCGTTTTTATCACTATAGATCTGGAAACTGAAAATTCGTTTTCTAGTCATGCCATGACTAAGTTTAGGTTACATCGCACTTCGCTTATGTATCGGATTTGAAACAGTTTCAAACACTAGGTCATTATTTTAAATTCGTGAATATGTTAAAATATTTCTATTTATATCACTATCGAGATTCGTACAGAAACTTGTCCGATCTCGGACAAGTTTCACGCTCAATTCGAATCTATACAGATAAAGGCGTCGCAATTTTCAAACACTTGATTAAAATATGAAGTGCTTAGAAAACTGCGACGCCTTCTTCTACCCTGCTGATGTCTCATTTGAAGCTTTGCAACATGTCCCTGAATGTCGCCATTTTGCAGCAAATAGAATGGTAAGGGGACTTGCTGCAAGCTCTAACTAGCGTTTTCAAGCCATTGCTACGTAACATGTCCCTCTGTGCACGTCATGTGTCGTTTTTGCTCATTTGCGACTAAGTTCACTACGCCAAGTGCACACTTCAGAGTTATCGCGACGCATGTACTTGAACAAAGTATACGACGTATTTGAACAATTGTGGACTTTGGAAATATCAAATATATTCGCTCCATTTGCTTTAAATGCAGCAATAAGAACCAAAGAATGCATTGATGACCATCGTTTGTACTCGCTCTCGTTCACAAGAAGCGCATGCGTCTGCGCAGTCGACCCTCTCTGTCTCTCATCTCTTTCTCTCGACTGCACGTTTTTAAGCCTCATTGTTTCAACAATTTACAAAACGTGTCAATTCTATATCTCTTAACAGACAAGTGTTGTAAACGAAAGCGAAGTTGTCTGTTAAAAAATGTACAGTCATACGGATCAATAATATTGGGTTTTAGACGAGCAATTACTGTACATTAAAAAGGTTGTGGTTATACCACTAAAAGGCATAAACACAACCCTATTTAAAGTAAATAGCCAAATTCCAGTTTTGGTGTCCCAGGACAGAATAAGCAATTGGACATTTATGAACGATTGTGTAGTTGTCGAGGAATTTGATGTATTATGTAGTTTTCATGTAGGATTCGATCAGTTCGACGTTTTTCATAAAGTTTGTGACATTAAGAAACGCTCGGTTTTGTTCATTCTCCCAACCAAGCCCGCTGAACCAGCGAGAAAGCGCGGCAACCGGCACATCGTGGTGCGTGTGTGCGTTACTATAACAAGGAATAGTCAAAGGTCAAAGTCACAAATTATTTGAACCGGTATGGCTAAATGAAAACAGAATATAATATTTGATGGTGTTAAGTTAGTGTACTTTGCAAAGTTGCCACATAACAATTACAGTATATACTTCATGGAAAACGTTGGTCCTGAGAATCATCATTACAATAGTCCTGAAACGCTTATTGACTTGGAACTGTATGTGGACTGAAACGCCTGTTTGAAGATTTGATAGTGACCTAAGTGCTGCTTTGAGACTTTGAATACAAAAGTCAAATGAAGTGTTCAATATTAATAAAATTAAACATCTCATTGAAGGTTTGTATGCAGGTGTTCAATAAGTTTTCAAAAGGAATTGTAATCATTTGTTGACAACAGAGTGAATGTAAATATAAATTATTACAAGTAATGCCTTCTGATTGGCTGCTGAAAACAAATGCACTAAACAAAAACCACAAACACCAACCTCAATAACTTCACAACACAACACCACACTCACTCCAACTCTTGCGCCAACAACCACCAACGCCAGCACCTCCTTGCTCTAGGTGCGTCAAGTCCAAGCCTTCAACACTGCAAGTCTCTTCCAATAGCAGCATGTATGCGTGTGCGAGTCGATACGACATGACTCCCTCCAGTCCTCCGATCCACAACAGACAGCGTCGCAAACAATCGATCAGCGACTTGAACACACTTTCCTCTCTTCGTATGCACCCCATCCTAGCAATCGCAACCAGCGCACTCTCTGAGACGCTGCAAGCAGTAGAACAAATAGAACGTGAACACGAGGCTAACGAGAAAGAAGCGTATGCCTGCCAAACGTCCGCATCTCGAAGCGAGCAAACCTAAAGCTGGAGGTCTCCTAGTCTCCTAGTCTCCTAGTCTCCTCGGTCCCAGGTTGAGTGAGGATGCATACACGAACCGGGGCGAAACAACTCGATTCGTGAAGGTGGTGGAGTTCTTGTTCACACACCTGGACAAGTGTTAGCGCGATTTTTACACTTGTGCGTCTGTGCGTTGATGAAAGAGAGAACGAGCGAGAGCGGAGGGGGGGGGCTCGGTGGAGTACAGTGTACAAGAGCTGAAAGAGCTGCGAGAGCTGAAAGAGCTGCGAGAGCTGAAAGAGCTGAGAGAGAGGCAAGAAAGCTTTATCACGCGTCATGATAGTCGCTGTTGTCAAAACCGCTTGGAGCTGGTGCGCGAGTGAAGGCTCCAGCGCGTGTGATCGTACTAGCGGTGATTGTGACGACTATCTCAGCAACGACCAAGCAGCGACCTGGCAGTGGCGAAGAGACCACGAGACCAAGCGAGTGGGTTTGCTATAATAGCAAGCTGATCCACATCCACCGAACATACATACACACGTTCCCTTCGCAGCATCGCCGGCCCACACAACTACAAACTGGTGTGACCTCCAGCGCGACGGCAACGCTTGCGACCACGCACACGACACGACACGATGCGCTCGCTCCTCTCTTGCCAAGAAGACTCTGCACGAGGAAGTTCGTGTGAAGAAGCTGTGCTAGAGTAGAACTACACAGAGGCAAAGCAAGAGCAACAAACCAACACACGCGCTTGCTTGCTGTTTGACATCGCTGCACCAGAAGAGGACGACAACAACAACCTTGCCTAGAGCTGGCACCACCTGACACGATGCGTGCATCGCAACCATCATCGGCGTCTCGTTGACAATTGACTTATCTGTCTTTCCTTGTCAACGACTCGTGCTTGTCCTGAAGCGAGCGAGCGAGCGAGTGATGGAGTGAATGGCAGGATGTACCGCTGTGTGCAATGTGTAGGCACGACCCGAGTGCTATCGTACTTGAGAGGTCTGGAGTTCGTGTGATCGACATACCATTGGCATAGCGGCCATTGCTGCCCAATCGATGTGTGAACTGGCCACGAATGACCAGACTGGTTGGCGTTGTTTGGCGAATCGAGCGTAGCAGCAGAGCTAACTATGATCACTTGACCAAGCAAGCTCACCCTGTCTTTCAGATCAGAACAGACACATGACAGACTCTTGACGACGAACGACAGTAGGTGCTTAGAAAACCAAATACGATTGACTCAATGTGCAGCGGCGTGGCAGTTCGATCCTGTCACAGGCAACGCTAGGTAGGAGAGTCTATCAGGCGGAGTGAGAAGCACCTTCGTCGCTGCAGAGTCCGGAAACGCACAGTTGAAAGCGCTTAAGGCGTCACAACGTCGATCGCCTCCTCGCTCACGATCGCCTGCGTCTTCTTGTTCTGGTTGCTCTTGTAGATCACCGTGCCGATAGCTGCCGCGGCAACAGCCGCAACCGCAGCGACCGCCGCAATCGTACCAGCCGACCCGCTGACAACCTCCTCGCCCGCAAGCTTCGTAAGCTTCGTCGGCGCCTGAATCGTGCCGTTGTCAGCCTTCGTCGGCACCGGCGTCACCGTCGCATTCTTGCCCGGAGCCGGCGTCACCGTGCCGTTCTTGCCCGGCGCAGGCGTCGCGGTCTGGTTCGTCGGCGCCTTCGTCGTCGCAACTGGGGTCACCGGACCCTTCGTCGCCGATGGGGTGGACGCAGGCGCCTTCGTCGTCGCCGCCGGAGCCTTGGTGGTCGCTGCCGGAGCCTTCGTCGTCGCTGCCGGAGCCTTCGTCGTCGCTGCCGGAGCCTTCGTCGTCGCAACTGGGGCCTTGGTCGTGGCAGCCGGAGCCTTCGTCGTCGCTGCCGGAGCCTTGGTGGCAGCAGCCGGAGCCTTCGTGGTCGCCGCCGGAGCAGCCGCACCCTTCGTCGCAGCCGGGGTCGCCGCAGGCGCAGCGCCCTTCGTCGTCGAGGCGGCAGGCGTCGAGGCCGGAGCCTTGCCCGACACCGTCGTCGTCGTCGTCCACACGCAGCCCCACGCACCGGTCTTGATCACCTTGCACTCGGCGTCCACAGGAGCGACGCACGTCTTCACGTCCACGTAGCTCTTGAGCGTCTTGAGGCACGACTCGACCGCGACGTCACCCTTCTTCGGGCAGTTCTTGCCCGCCGGCGCCTTGCCGCTGCCCGAGCAGATCGGACCCGCGATGCAGTACGTCGCGTCGCCCTCCACGCTCACGTTGATGCACTTGGCCGCGTTCTTGTTCGTCGCCGCAGGGGTCGACGTCTTCGTCGATGCAGGCGTGCTCGCCGGGGTCGGGAGCTTCGTCACCGGCGCTGTCGTCGTCGTGTTGTTCGACGGCTTCGTGCCGTTCTGCGCCGGCTTCGTGCTGTTCTGCGTCGCGGTCTTGTTCGCGGCGACCGTCACGGCAGGCGCCTGCGTGCCCTTCGTCTGCGCCGGCGAGAGCTGCGTGATCTCACCGTTCACAGCGGCGAGCGCGAGCGCCGCAGCGCACACGAACGTGGTAAGCGTCGAGACCTTCATCGTAGAGAGATGTGGAGAGAGATGTGGTGGTGGTGGTGGAAGCTGGAGGCTTGGGTATTTTCTAGGAAAATTGGGAATGAGCTCCAGGGACCAAAGCGCGCACGAGCACCGCCGCCCCGCCCCGCCATGGCAGGAGCGCGTGCTCGCCGTCTCACTGGTCCGCGTGACAGCGAGCGAGGCTTCCCTTCCACACCGCCACGCACGACCCCTGACTCCGGACTCCTGACTGGTTTGGCTGGTTTCGCGCGCACCGTGTGTGCAAAGAGTCAGCAACAATCCGGTCGGATGGTGTCCTTGTTCTGGCACGAATGCTAGCTCTATGTGTAGTTTGAGATTCCTCGTTGTGGGTGTGTGCGGCTAGCAGGACACGAGGCGTGTAGGTTTGTGTGTGTACAGGACCGATCGACAGCAACAACAACCAGCCAGACGTGCGCAATGCGGACTGATCATCGTCTCGCACCGCGCTCGTGCACTACAGCAGCACCTCGATTTACCTTGCGTCCTCTCGAGGCGCACTCGAACTGCACGCACAAACTACTCGAACTACACTGAACGGACGAAGAGCAATGGCAAGTTGTCGTCGTCGCAGTCGCAGTCGACACCAGCATCAGACACTGGCGCATGCACTCGATCTCGAGTATGCGTGCGTGTATGCGCTGTGGCGATCCGAGCGCACGATTGGTTCAGCGGCACTTGTTTACTCATGGGTACATTTTTGACGTTGAGGATGTAACTCCCTTTAATTTGTCACTACGAACGCAGCACTGATGAATGTTTCGGTTTATTCACTACTGCAAAAATCCGATTCGTTGAGGACGACGACGACGAACTCGACTCCGCTCAAGACGACACCTCGTCGTTGCTCTCTCGCTCGCTGCTCGTGCGACCGATCGATCGGGTGCTTCCCAGGCATCGGCTGTGTGCGTTTGTCCGCGCATTATGCATGGACACCGGACTAGCTCCACGAATCTCTCTACACACAGTGCTTGCTCTTCCCGTGCTTCGAGCGGTGCTCCGAGTGTCCTTCGCGCTGGGTCTCGTTTCCTCCAGCCTTGCCGTGCATCTTTGAGTCTTTGACGCCCATCGGTGCTGGCGTGACTTGAGCGCCAGGACCCTTGCTTGTCGTCGGTGCTGGGGTCACTTGAGCACCAGGACCCTTAACACCCGTCGGTGCCGGCGTGACTTGAGCACCAGGACCCTTAACGCCCGTCGGTGCTGGGGTCACTTGAGCGCCAGGGTTCTTGACACCCGTCGGTGCTGGTGTCGCTGGCGACTTTGCTGGCAAACTGCCAACGGATTCGACGCCCTTCCACACACAGCCCCACGCACCGGTCTTGATCAGCTTGCACTCAGCGTCGACTGGCGCAACGCACTTGTCCGCGTCGACGTAGCTCCGGAGCGTCTTGAGGCACGACTCGACCGCGATGTCGCCCTTCAACGGACAGTTCACGCCCGCAGGCGTCTTTCCGTTGCCGCTACAGATCGGACCCGGGATGCAGTACGTCGCGTCGCCTTCGACGCTCACGTACCAGCAGTGGCTCTTGGACGGCTCTGTTCCCGAGATCGGCTTGCTCGTCGTCGGAGCCGGGGTCGCAGCCACCTTGGCGGTCGTTGGCGCTGGCGTCGCACCGCTTTTGGTCGACGATGGCGTTGATGGCGCAACAGTCTTGGTCGATGTTGTCGTCGGCGCTGGCGTTGCACCAGTCTTGGTCGCAGGAACTGGCGTCTCAACGCTCTTGATCGTCGAAGCCGGGGCTGCCGTCCCGACTGTCTTCGCCGGTGCTGCGGTTGTTGTTGACGGCACTGGCGCTGGTGCCGGAGTGCTAGCTGGCTGCTGTTGTTGTTGCTGCGCGGGCGTGACGTGGACTTGGTCGGTGCCTGCCATCGCTCCGAGCGCGAGCGTCGCGAGGCAGACGAAGGTCGTGAGCGCAGAGATCTTCATCGCGAACAAGTGGGCGTCGAGCGATTGAGCTGGTGTGTATTTTCAAAGAAAATGGAGAATGGCGACGACGGCGTTGTCGCGCAGCAGCGAGCGAGTGAATCTGTACTCGCGCACGTACGCGTGCTCGCTTGAACAGCGCCATTCCGCTGCACGGCGTTGCAGATACCCACAAGGCAAATCAAGGCGAGCGAACTGACTTGAAGCAAGCGAGCACGTACGCGGGCGAAGAGAGAGGCACGCTCGACGACCTCGTATCCGTCAAGTCCTGTCTGCACCTCTCTGGAGGGCGTGCCGGGATGCTGTGTGGTGTGTGTCGTGTGTCGTGTGTGGTGTATTGGTGCTACACAGAGCCTCCTTTCGTACACACTTGCTGCAGTACTCGATCAACTCGCTTCGACTCGCCAGCGCGAGGGCGAAACAACTGACCGAGCGAGCGATCAATCGCGGACCCACAGAGGATGTGAGGGGATGTGAGGGTGCAAGAAGAGCGCGTTAGCTAACTGCGCGAGTCGCGCGCGCGCGAACTTTCGATCGAACGAGTATTAACTCGTTCGATCGAGCGAGCGTTGCGTTGTGTTGCATTGTGTTGCGGCGCGACGCACGCAGGGAACATCCTCCACACCAGGATGCAATCGACTGCTGCGAGGACCTGCTTCGGCGATGGCGCTGTCGTGTTGGTTCCTCGCTCAGTCGCGCACGCACCCACGCACTAGCGCATTGCATCTGTACGCTATCTGTCTATCGCGGCATACCAGTCGTCACGACCTGCCAAGACCAAGCAACGCGTCATTGCTGATCTGCATCGCTCTATCCGTCTGTCCGTACGTGCCTTAGCGTCTGTGCATCATTGGGCCAGCACGCGCTCGAACGTATGTGAAAAGCAACAGCGAGAGACATCGATTGTGTGCCATGTTCGCTCAATGGCGCCGAGATGCACATCAGCACAACCTTGCACGTTCGTTCTTTCATGCCGTTGGAACGAGCCGCCATGCTACCGCGACACGCCCTGCCATTCACTCCTTCACTCCCTCGCTCACCCGCTTCAGGACAAGCAAGTGTCGTTGACAAGTCGATTGTCAATGAGGAGCACAGACGTCGACGACACTTGCGATGCAAACATCAAGTTTGCTGGTGCCAACTCTGCTCTCGGCAACGATGTTGGTGCTGTTGTCGTTGTTGTCGCCTTTTGGTGCAGCGATGTCAAACAGTAAGCAAGCACGTGTGTTGGTTGGCCTCTCTTGTTTTGTCTCTGTGTGATTCTGTGCGCGACTGGGAGCTTGGTTGACATCAACTCGAGAGGAGCGAGCGCATCGTGTCGTGTCGTGTGCGTGGTCGCAAGCGTTGCCGTCGCGCTGGAGGTCACACCAGTTTGTAGTTGTGTGGGCCGGCGATGCTGCGAAGGGAACGTGTGTATGTATGTTCGGTGGATGTGGATCAGCTTGCTATTATAGCAAACCCACTCGCTTGGTCTCGTGGTCTCTTCGCCACTGCCAGGTCGCTGCTTGGTCGTTGCTGAGATAGTCGTCACAATCACCGCTAGTACGATCACACGCGCTGGAGCCTTCACTCGCGCACCAGCTCCAAGCGGTTTTGACAACAGCGACTATCATGACGCGTGATAAAGCTTTCTTGCCTCTCTCTCAGCTCTTTCAGCTCTCGCAGCTCTTTCAGCTCTCGCAGCTCTTTCAGCTCTTGTACACTGTACTCCACCGAGCCCCCCCCTCCGCTCTCGCTCGTTCTCTCTTTCATCAACGCACAGACGCACAAGTGTAAAAATCGCGCTAACACTTGTCCAGGTGTGTGAACAAGAACTCCACCACCTTCACGAATCGAGTTGTTTCGCCCCGGTTCGTGTATGCATCCTCACTCAACCTGGGACCGAGGAGACTAGGAGACTAGGAGACTAGGAGACCTCCAGCTTTAGGTTTGCTCGCTTCGAGATGCGGACGTTTGGCAGGCATACGCTTCTTTCTCGTTAGCCTCGTGTTCACGTTCTATTTGTTCTACTGCTTGCAGCGTCTCAGAGAGTGCGCTGGTTGCGATTGCTAGGATGGGGTGCATACGAAGAGAGGAAAGTGTGTTCAAGTCGCTGATCGATTGTTTGCGACGCTGTCTGTTGTGGATCGGAGGACTGGAGGGAGTCATGTCGTATCGACTCGCACACGCATACATGCTGCTATTGGAAGAGACTTGCAGTGTTGAAGGCTTGGACTTGACGCACCTAGAGCAAGGAGGTGCTGGCGTTGGTGGTTGTTGGCGCAAGAGTTGGAGTGAGTGTGGTGTGTTGTGTTGTGAAGTTATTGATGTTTGATGCAGATTGCGAGGCGTGTGTTTGCTGATACAATGCGCTGGATCATGCAGTTGGATGGAGAGACGTTTTGTTTTTGCGCGCTTGCTCGAGTGTGTTTTTGTATGCTTTGTGTAGAAAGCAGTTTTCGTGGCTGGATTTGTTGGCTATCGACAGCGACCCAAGCCTGAGTGAGTGAGTGAGTGAGTGAGTGCGAGACGCGCCAAAGCGCTGTTTTCGAGAGACAGGACCAAAAAGCAAGTTGTCTCGTTCTTGGATGCTTGGTTTTTATGTCGTTTGGGTTTTGCCTTTTTTGGCTTTAGCGGCTGTGCTCAAAAATCTACTACTCGCCGTCTCTCGACGAGTTGACGTGCGCACGCACACGCGCATTCCTCGCGAGTCCAGTTGCCTCCTCCTGTTGCTGTGTGTATGTGCTGCGAGTGTGTGCGTGTGGACGGCTGGAGAACAGTCAGTCAATCAATCGACGTAGCGCGGCATGCGCGAATGCTCGTTGCGAGGCGAGGCGAGTTGGTAAAGCAAATGCAGGACGCTCTGTCAAGTCTGGTCTGGGCTTGGCACGACCACAAGGCCGACGAGACCAAAGCCAAAGCCCAGCGACCAGAGCAGCAGTGGTGACAGGAACAGTGGTGACGGATGCAGGCGTTCAGGACAGCGGAATAGCCGAGCGGCGACGATCACACCATGCGGTGCGATGCGGTCTGTGCGCAGTGCTGCACACAGCGCCGCTTGCGACTGGATGTACTAGCACTCGCTCGGTCTCTCACACAAACTACCACATGCACACACGCACGCACGCACACGCAGTCCACACAGTCTGTGACTCGAAGGTCGGAACGAACGATGCTAGTGTTGGTGTTGGTGCTGGTGCGAGATGCGAGATGCACAACAGTGCGCGGCACGCTCGCCAAGCTGCTGGCGGCGCCGCGGCGGCGCGATCGGGTCTGCTGCATGACGAGCGGGGCGGTTTAGGAGAGGGCGAAGCAAAGCAAGTCATCGCAAGGCGACCAAAGCAGCCCCAGCAGCGAGCCAGTCCAGTCAAAGCCAATCGGTCGGGCGCTGGTGGCACCATCTTTGTGGTGGTGCTGCTGCTGCTGTCGAGGCCCTAACCAACCTTTTTAACCTGGACGCAAAGCTGTCTGCGAGACCGAAGACGGAAGACGCGCGCTGGCGCAATAGTACTCGTGCGAGCGTGCGCGTGAGTGTTTGGTCGACTGAAGCGAGAGTCAGCACGCGCGCACAATAGTGGGTCGTCCTGGTACTGTGCATTGCTGCTTTGAGCGGTTGTTGCGATCGTTGGTCGAGTGTTGTTGGTGTTTGGTGTTTGGTGTTTGCTGCTGTTGGTGTGGTCTCTCTACGTTACTACATGCATGGTGCTGCATTTTCAAGCTGAGCAGCAGCAGCAGCACAGAGCAGGTTTGATCGAGTCTGTTTGGTGTCGAGTGCTTTGTTGATTGTTTTGCGTTGGAGTGCACCCAAATGCCCACAAAGACGCTCTCGACACACTCAAAACACTCCTTGTCTCCTCAACGAGACCTGACTGACTGATGGGCTGACCTGACCTGACCGACCTGACCTGACCTTTGCAGAGCTGCTGAAAGACTTGAAAGACTGAAAGACTTGCGCGCGCGCGTCGCATCGCCTCCTCTCTACACACACTGCGCGCGCTGCTTTTTTCTCTCTTCTTTGGTCGGCTTTTTTGGGGCGTGCCAATCAGGAGCGCCAATCAGACTGTGTGGGTGCACACAGCACCCACTTCCTGGAGCCCAGAGCGTGGGACGCCCAGTCTCTGCGCGCCTGTCGGCTGCTCTCTGAGCGTGTGTCGCGCGCCGGTCGTCGCGTCGTCGTGCGCGACTCTTGTGGACGTGCGCGCGCCGCCTGGAGGTGATTCGGCCCGAGTGTTGCCGAGTGAGTGAGTGTGTGTGCGTCTTGCGTGTGTGGGCTGCGTCGACTTGGGCTGGCCAGCTGCAGCAGACTCGCCGCTCATTGGCCGCTCGCGGCAGCAAATCCAGCAACCGACCTTTCAGCACCCTGAATTGCACCCCGGATTGCGACCCCGCCTGCTTGCTTTCTGCTTTGCTTGTCTGTCCAGACTCGAGACTCGAGACTCAAGACCCAAGACCACGTCTTAAAGACTCCTTGGACTCAAACCTGAGCGCCGCTTCCGCCTGCGCACGCACTCACTTGCGTCCGCTATGCCGTCGCGTGCGCCGCTTCCGTGTCGCCGCCGCCGCGATTGCTCCAGCTGCACCTTGCGACCCGAGCCTGAGCTTCTTTGGCTTTGGCTTTGAGCCTTTGCTCCTACGAGCTGCAAGTCGCGTGCCTGCCTGCCTCCACTCGCTCTCGTTCTCGTTCTCGTTCATTCTCCCATTTGCTCTCACACGCGCAAATAGCAACCTCTCGACAGCGTTCTCGCTCGAGTCCAACAACAACAACAACCACCACCACCACCACCACTTCCATCCACCATGAAGATCGTCTCGACCCTCGTGATCCTCTCGGCCCTCGTGGCGGCCACTTCGGCCCAGCAGCAGAACCAGCAGAACCAGAACCAGCAGCAGCAGCAGGGCACGCCTGCGCCGACGACGCTCGCGCCGGTGCAGCAGACCAAGGCTCCGGTGACGACGCCAGTCACGACCCAGCAAAACCAGCAGAACCAGCAGCAGCAGGGCACGCCTGCACCGACGAAGGGCCCAGTGCAGACTGCGGCACCAACGAAGGGCCCAGTGCAGACTGCGGCACCAACGAAGGGCCCAGTGCAGACTGCGGCACCAACGAAGCCTGCGGCGACGACGGCGGCCCCGACCAAGCCGGCGGCGACCCCGGCTGCGTCGGCCACGAAGAAGCCTGCGGCGACCCCTGCGGCGACGACGACGACCAAGTACGACCCGAAGAAGGGCTGCTGGTCGGTCAGCGTGGAGCGCGACGCGACGTACTGCATCTCGGGCCCGATCTGCTCGGGCAGCGGCAAGCAGCCGGCGGGCTGGAACTGTCCGAAGAAGGGCGACGTCGCGACCGAGCGCTGCCTGCCGTACCTCAAGTCGTACACGGCGTCGGGCAAGTGCGTGGCGCCTGTGGACGCGGAGTGCAAGGTGATCCACACGGGCGCGTGGGGCTGCGTCTGGAAGGGCGACAACTCGACGGGCAAGGCAACGCCAGCGCCGAGCAAGGGCGGCAACGGCGGCAAGGCCACGCCTGCGCCGACCAAGGGCGGCAACAAGACGACGAACGGCACGGCTCCGGGCAAGGCGGACAACGGCACGATCCAGGCGCCGACGAAGCTGACGAAGCTCGCGGGCGAGGAGGCCGTGGGCAGCGCCGGCGCGGTGATCGGTGCGGTGGCGGCGGTCGCGGCCGTGGCTGCTGCAGCGATCGGCACGGTGCTGTACAAGAAGAACCAGAACAAGGCCGCAGAGGCGCAGGCGGACGAGGAGGCCGTGGACGTCGTGACGCCCTAAGCGAAGTGGAGCTTAGTGGAACGACCGTAATGTGAATGATTGATATGCTGTGAATCTTGTGAATCCTGTCTTGTGAACCGATCCGTGTGATGCTGGTCCTCGTCTCTTTGCCGCGGCGCTCGTGTCCAGAGTGCGCTGCACTGCACTGCGCTCTAGTGCCTCGCGCTCTAGTGCCTCTCGAGACATCGAGTCGTGCTCGTCGTGTCCGGGCGAGTCTAGTCCTGCCTGCCTGCCTAATCTAGTCCGGCCTAGTCTAGTCTAGTCCAGATCAGACTTGTGGCTCTTGGCTGTCAGCGCTTGCCTCTTGCGTCTTGACTCTGTCTCGCGAAAGCTCGTGCGTTCTGTTTACCTGGAGCTACTTGTGGCACTACGTACGCTCAATGCATGAGCGGCATTGCTCGTACAAGACCCGACATCCTGCACCATCCGACAGCGTGACTGGCTGACACATGTATGACAGTGCTCTGTGTGCTTACAGAGACAACGAGACAGCGCAAGGGTCCGCCACTCGCGTGTCAGCGGCGGGCGCATTCTTCAAGAGGAGCTCCAGTCAGAATGCGATGAGGATTCGCTGACCTACTTATCGTCCTGCTTGATGCGCAGCCAGCGCAGCCTCTGGAGTGCGTCGACACAACTCACGGTGCGCACTATGCTAGACTGAGCACGAGAGATCACGCACACCACACACTTAGAAGCCACGCGGCGTCGAGATCGCTTCGAGGTCCTTCGTCTCCTGCTCCTTCACGGCCTTCTTGTTCTTCTTGACGATGACGGCGCCGACGACCGCGACTGCCGCGACCGCACCGATGGCGCCTGCAGCGTACGCAGTGTCCGTGCTCTCGCTGTTGTCTTCGACGGAGGCGGTGTCTGCTGCGAGCGCGAGCTTCTTTTGCTGCGTCGCTGGAGTCTGCACCGCCGCGTGGCTATCGTCCGACGAGTCATCACCGTGGGCGTGAGCGTGGTCATGACCATGGTCATGGGCATGCGAGCCGCCGGTGCGCATGCTTGGCGATGGTGTAGCGGATCCAGTGGACGCCTTGGTTGTACCCGCCGGTGTCGTGGCTGGCGTCGAAGCCTTCGCAGTCGCACCAGACGTAGTCGCCGGCGTCGAAGCCTTCGCGGTCGCACCAGGCGTGGTCGCTGGCGCCGGAGCCTTTGTGGCTGCTGCTGGCGACGAGCTGGGAGCCTTGGTCGTGGTAGCTGGCGTAGCGGCCTTCGTTGTGCTAGCAGGTGTCGAGGCTGGCGCCGAGGTTTTGACCGTCATTGTCGTCGGCCACGCGCAGCCCCACACGCCCGTCTTAACAGCGCGGCACTCGGCGTCCACCGGCGCGACGCACTTGTTCACGTCCACGTAGCTCTTGAGCGTCTTGAGGCATGACTCAACCGCGACATCGCCCTTCTTCGGGCAGTTCTTGCCGGCCGGCTCCTTACCGCCGCCGCTGCAGATCGGACCTGCGATGCAGTACGTCGCGTCGCCCTCGACACTGACCTTGACGCAGTTGGTAGCAGCCTTGCTCGCGGCAGCCGGAGTCGACGACGGCGTCGAGCTCGAGGTCTTGGTGGACGCCGCAGCTGGGGTTGATGCAGGGGCTGAGCTGGAGGTCTTCGAGGCAGTTGCCGACGGAGTCGATGCTGGACTTGGCGCCTTCGAGGCGCTCGCAGCAACCGGCGTCGACGCCGGTGTCGAAGCCTTCGTTGTCGATGCAGGGGTGCTCACCGATGTCGGAGCCTTTGTCGAAGGAGCTGTCGTCGCGGCAGTAGTGGCGTTCTTGGAAGCTGCTGCGGACGGTGTGCTCGCAGACTGGACCGCCGATGGAGCGGCGTCAGTCATGTCGCCATGCGCCATGGCTCCGAGTGCGAGCGCGGCGACGCAGACGAATGTCGTGATAGCAGAGATCTTCATGGTGAGATAGAGGATGGTAGTAGTAGTACTGGTGGTACTGGTACTGGTACTGGTACTGGTGGCGAGGTTGCTTGGTTGCTTGGTTGCTTGGTCTTGAGTATTTTCAAGAAAGGAAAATCGGGAATGACCTCGCCTCACTCTCGGTCCGACCGCGGCGGCAAGCCCGATGCGAAGAGCTGAGAGCTCGGTGGTTCTTGCTCCTCCTGCTACTGATGCTGCTAGCGCCGCATGCGCTCCATCGCGTCGTCTTGGACCCGAGCGCTCTGCGCTGTTCAACAGAGTGAGCTTTGTCCGTCCGTGTGCGGTCGGTCGTGCTGCCAAGTAGGAGGTTGGGAGCTTACATCCGTGTTGCGACCCTCTCTGGACGCCACTTGACAAAAGCGCGTGCCTTCTGGATCGACCGATCCGAGTGAGTCGAGACTCACCAGTCGCTATCGTGTGCGTGTATGGTGTGACTTGGATATTGGGCTCTCACATACAGTCGGATGATTGACGTCTCGACGGAGCGTTGCTGGTGTGCACCAAGTCGTCGTGCACGAAAGCATGGATTCACGCATGCATTTGGCTTGATGTGACAGCAACCACCAGCGTCACACGATATGAATGTTCGCAACGCTTGGAGAGATGAAGGGTGGGTCGAGGCGCTTGGCGCGTGCCGCTCCGAACACAAGCTCGTAGCACTGGATCTGGCGCGGCTGTGTCGTGTTAGCAGCAAAACAGCAACCAGTGAGTAACTTCGTGAGCAATGCTTCACTGGTGTTAGTCGTGCAACGAACTCTGTCTCTCTACATCTAGAGGTAGTAGAGGTAATGGTGCTGTAGCAACAAAGACAACCGAGCGACTTGGTGGTCTGTGCTCGTTGGATGCATGCAGCATGGATGAGTTGGGAGGCAAGCGGCAAGTTGCACCAAGTGACTCAGGACAATCGCTTCAGCTCCTCCTCGCTCGATCAGGAGACTAATCGCTGCCACGACAGATGACCAAGCTAGAGCCGTAGCGCAACGACTTGCCCTGCAAAAAACAACGTGCACCAACCTCATCTGCCTCTGCTGTATTTACTGGGGCAGCGACTGATCTTGCTTGTACGATCGATCCAGCTCGGTTGTGTGAACCAACGGCGAAGTCGCTACTGATCAAGTTCACAGCACCATACACGCACACGATAGCGACTGGTGAGTCTCGACTCACTCGGATCGGTCGATCCAGAAGGCACGCGCTTTTGTCAAGTGGCGTCCAGAGAGGGTCGCAACACGGATGTAAGCTCCCAACCTCCTACTTGGCAGCACGACCGACCGCACACGGACGGACAAAGCTCACTCTGTTGAACAGCGCAGAGCGCTCGGGTCCAAGACGACGCGATGGAGCGCATGCGGCGCTAGCAGCATCAGTAGCAGGAGGAGCAAGAACCACCGAGCTCTCAGCTCTTCGCATCGGGCTTGCCGCCGCGGTCGGACCGAGAGTGAGGCGAGGTCATTCCCGATTTTCCTTTCTTGAAAATACTCAAGACCAAGCAACCAAGCAACCAAGCAACCTCGCCACCAGTACCAGTACCAGTACCAGTACCACCAGTACTACTACTACCATCCTCTATCTCACCATGAAGATCTCTGCTATCACGACATTCGTCTGCGTCGCCGCGCTCGCACTCGGAGCCATGGCGCATGGCGACATGACTGACGCCGCTCCATCGGCGGTCCAGTCTGCGAGCACACCGTCCGCAGCAGCTTCCAAGAACGCCACTACTGCCGCGACGACAGCTCCTTCGACAAAGGCTCCGACATCGGTGAGCACCCCTGCATCGACAACGAAGGCTTCGACACCGGCGTCGACGCCGGTTGCTGCGAGCGCCTCGAAGGCGCCAAGTCCAGCATCGACTCCGTCGGCAACTGCCTCGAAGACCTCCAGCTCAGCCCCTGCATCAACCCCAGCTGCGGCGTCCACCAAGACCTCGAGCTCGACGCCGTCGTCGACTCCGGCTGCCGCGAGCAAGGCTGCTACCAACTGCGTCAAGGTCAGTGTCGAGGGCGACGCGACGTACTGCATCGCAGGTCCGATCTGCAGCGGCGGCGGTAAGGAGCCGGCCGGCAAGAACTGCCCGAAGAAGGGCGATGTCGCGGTTGAGTCATGCCTCAAGACGCTCAAGAGCTACGTGGACGTGAACAAGTGCGTCGCGCCGGTGGACGCCGAGTGCCGCGCTGTTAAGACGGGCGTGTGGGGCTGCGCGTGGCCGACGACAATGACGGTCAAAACCTCGGCGCCAGCCTCGACACCTGCTAGCACAACGAAGGCCGCTACGCCAGCTACCACGACCAAGGCTCCCAGCTCGTCGCCAGCAGCAGCCACAAAGGCTCCGGCGCCAGCGACCACGCCTGGTGCGACCGCGAAGGCTTCGACGCCGGCGACTACGTCTGGTGCGACTGCGAAGGCTTCGACGCCAGCCACGACACCGGCGGGTACAACCAAGGCGTCCACTGGATCCGCTACACCATCGCCAAGCATGCGCACCGGCGGCTCGCATGCCCATGACCATGGTCATGACCACGCTCACGCCCACGGTGATGACTCGTCGGACGATAGCCACGCGGCGGTGCAGACTCCAGCGACGCAGCAAAAGAAGCTCGCGCTCGCAGCAGACACCGCCTCCGTCGAAGACAACAGCGAGAGCACGGACACTGCGTACGCTGCAGGCGCCATCGGTGCGGTCGCGGCAGTCGCGGTCGTCGGCGCCGTCATCGTCAAGAAGAACAAGAAGGCCGTGAAGGAGCAGGAGACGAAGGACCTCGAAGCGATCTCGACGCCGCGTGGCTTCTAAGTGTGTGGTGTGCGTGATCTCTCGTGCTCAGTCTAGCATAGTGCGCACCGTGAGTTGTGTCGACGCACTCCAGAGGCTGCGCTGGCTGCGCATCAAGCAGGACGATAAGTAGGTCAGCGAATCCTCATCGCATTCTGACTGGAGCTCCTCTTGAAGAATGCGCCCGCCGCTGACACGCGAGTGGCGGACCCTTGCGCTGTCTCGTTGTCTCTGTAAGCACACAGAGCACTGTCATACATGTGTCAGCCAGTCACGCTGTCGGATGGTGCAGGATGTCGGGTCTTGTACGAGCAATGCCGCTCATGCATTGAGCGTACGTAGTGCCACAAGTAGCTCCAGGTAAACAGAACGCACGAGCTTTCGCGAGACAGAGTCAAGACGCAAGAGGCAAGCGCTGACAGCCAAGAGCCACAAGTCTGATCTGGACTAGACTAGACTAGGCCGGACTAGATTAGGCAGGCAGGCAGGACTAGACTCGCCCGGACACGACGAGCACGACTCGATGTCTCGAGAGGCACTAGAGCGCGAGGCACTAGAGCGCAGTGCAGTGCAGCGCACTCTGGACACGAGCGCCGCGGCAAAGAGACGAGGACCAGCATCACACGGATCGGTTCACAAGACAGGATTCACAAGATTCACAGCATATCAATCATTCACATTACGGTCGTTCCACTAAGCTCCACTTCGCTTAGGGCGTCACGACGTCCACGGCCTCCTCGTCCGCCTGCGCCTCTGCGGCCTTGTTCTGGTTCTTCTTGTACAGCACCGTGCCGATCGCTGCAGCAGCCACGGCCGCGACCGCCGCCACCGCACCGATCACCGCGCCGGCGCTGCCCACGGCCTCCTCGCCCGCGAGCTTCGTCAGCTTCGTCGGCGCCTGGATCGTGCCGTTGTCCGCCTTGCCCGGAGCCGTGCCGTTCGTCGTCTTGTTGCCGCCCTTGGTCGGCGCAGGCGTGGCCTTGCCGCCGTTGCCGCCCTTGCTCGGCGCTGGCGTTGCCTTGCCCGTCGAGTTGTCGCCCTTCCAGACGCAGCCCCACGCGCCCGTGTGGATCACCTTGCACTCCGCGTCCACAGGCGCCACGCACTTGCCCGACGCCGTGTACGACTTGAGGTACGGCAGGCAGCGCTCGGTCGCGACGTCGCCCTTCTTCGGACAGTTCCAGCCCGCCGGCTGCTTGCCGCTGCCCGAGCAGATCGGGCCCGAGATGCAGTACGTCGCGTCGCGCTCCACGCTGACCGACCAGCAGCCCTTCTTCGGGTCGTACTTGGTCGTCGTCGTCGCCGCAGGGGTCGCCGCAGGCTTCTTCGTGGCCGACGCAGCCGGGGTCGCCGCCGGCTTGGTCGGGGCCGCCGTCGTCGCCGCAGGCTTCGTTGGTGCCGCAGTCTGCACTGGGCCCTTCGTTGGTGCCGCAGTCTGCACTGGGCCCTTCGTTGGTGCCGCAGTCTGCACTGGGCCCTTCGTCGGTGCAGGCGTGCCCTGCTGCTGCTGGTTCTGCTGGTTTTGCTGGGTCGTGACTGGCGTCGTCACCGGAGCCTTGGTCTGCTGCACCGGCGCGAGCGTCGTCGGCGCAGGCGTGCCCTGCTGCTGCTGCTGGTTCTGGTTCTGCTGGTTCTGCTGCTGGGCCGAAGTGGCCGCCACGAGGGCCGAGAGGATCACGAGGGTCGAGACGATCTTCATGGTGGATGGAAGTGGTGGTGGTGGTGGTGGTTGTTGTTGTTGTTGGACTCGAGCGAGAACGCTGTCGAGAGGTTGCTATTTGCGCGTGTGAGAGCAAATGGGAGAATGAACGAGAACGAGAACGAGAGCGAGTGGAGGCAGGCAGGCACGCGACTTGCAGCTCGTAGGAGCAAAGGCTCAAAGCCAAAGCCAAAGAAGCTCAGGCTCGGGTCGCAAGGTGCAGCTGGAGCAATCGCGGCGGCGGCGACACGGAAGCGGCGCACGCGACGGCATAGCGGACGCAAGTGAGTGCGTGCGCAGGCGGAAGCGGCGCTCAGGTTTGAGTCCAAGGAGTCTTTAAGACGTGGTCTTGGGTCTTGAGTCTCGAGTCTCGAGTCTGGACAGACAAGCAAAGCAGAAAGCAAGCAGGCGGGGTCGCAATCCGGGGTGCAATTCAGGGTGCTGAAAGGTCGGTTGCTGGATTTGCTGCCGCGAGCGGCCAATGAGCGGCGAGTCTGCTGCAGCTGGCCAGCCCAAGTCGACGCAGCCCACACACGCAAGACGCACACACACTCACTCACTCGGCAACACTCGGGCCGAATCACCTCCAGGCGGCGCGCGCACGTCCACAAGAGTCGCGCACGACGACGCGACGACCGGCGCGCGACACACGCTCAGAGAGCAGCCGACAGGCGCGCAGAGACTGGGCGTCCCACGCTCTGGGCTCCAGGAAGTGGGTGCTGTGTGCACCCACACAGTCTGATTGGCGCTCCTGATTGGCACGCCCCAAAAAAGCCGACCAAAGAAGAGAGAAAAAAGCAGCGCGCGCAGTGTGTGTAGAGAGGAGGCGATGCGACGCGCGCGCGCAAGTCTTTCAGTCTTTCAAGTCTTTCAGCAGCTCTGCAAAGGTCAGGTCAGGTCGGTCAGGTCAGGTCAGCCCATCAGTCAGTCAGGTCTCGTTGAGGAGACAAGGAGTGTTTTGAGTGTGTCGAGAGCGTCTTTGTGGGCATTTGGGTGCACTCCAACGCAAAACAATCAACAAAGCACTCGACACCAAACAGACTCGATCAAACCTGCTCTGTGCTGCTGCTGCTGCTCAGCTTGAAAATGCAGCACCATGCATGTAGTAACGTAGAGAGACCACACCAACAGCAGCAAACACCAAACACCAAACACCAACAACACTCGACCAACGATCGCAACAACCGCTCAAAGCAGCAATGCACAGTACCAGGACGACCCACTATTGTGCGCGCGTGCTGACTCTCGCTTCAGTCGACCAAACACTCACGCGCACGCTCGCACGAGTACTATTGCGCCAGCGCGCGTCTTCCGTCTTCGGTCTCGCAGACAGCTTTGCGTCCAGGTTAAAAAGGTTGGTTAGGGCCTCGACAGCAGCAGCAGCACCACCACAAAGATGGTGCCACCAGCGCCCGACCGATTGGCTTTGACTGGACTGGCTCGCTGCTGGGGCTGCTTTGGTCGCCTTGCGATGACTTGCTTTGCTTCGCCCTCTCCTAAACCGCCCCGCTCGTCATGCAGCAGACCCGATCGCGCCGCCGCGGCGCCGCCAGCAGCTTGGCGAGCGTGCCGCGCACTGTTGTGCATCTCGCATCTCGCACCAGCACCAACACCAACACTAGCATCGTTCGTTCCGACCTTCGAGTCACAGACTGTGTGGACTGCGTGTGCGTGCGTGCGTGTGTGCATGTGGTAGTTTGTGTGAGAGACCGAGCGAGTGCTAGTACATCCAGTCGCAAGCGGCGCTGTGTGCAGCACTGCGCACAGACCGCATCGCACCGCATGGTGTGATCGTCGCCGCTCGGCTATTCCGCTGTCCTGAACGCCTGCATCCGTCACCACTGTTCCTGTCACCACTGCTGCTCTGGTCGCTGGGCTTTGGCTTTGGTCTCGTCGGCCTTGTGGTCGTGCCAAGCCCAGACCAGACTTGACAGAGCGTCCTGCATTTGCTTTACCAACTCGCCTCGCCTCGCAACGAGCATTCGCGCATGCCGCGCTACGTCGATTGATTGACTGACTGTTCTCCAGCCGTCCACACGCACACACTCGCAGCACATACACACAGCAACAGGAGGAGGCAACTGGACTCGCGAGGAATGCGCGTGTGCGTGCGCACGTCAACTCGTCGAGAGACGGCGAGTAGTAGATTTTTGAGCACAGCCGCTAAAGCCAAAAAAGGCAAAACCCAAACGACATAAAAACCAAGCATCCAAGAACGAGACAACTTGCTTTTTGGTCCTGTCTCTCGAAAACAGCGCTTTGGCGCGTCTCGCACTCACTCACTCACTCACTCACTCAGGCTTGGGTCGCTGTCGATAGCCAACAAATCCAGCCACGAAAACTGCTTTCTACACAAAGCATACAAAAACACACTCGAGCAAGCGCGCAAAAACAAAACGTCTCTCCATCCAACTGCATGATCCAGCGCATTGTATCAGCAAACACACGCCTCGCAATCTGCATCAAACATCAATAACTTCACAACACAACACACCACACTCACTCCAACTCTTGCGCCAACAACCACCAACGCCAGCACCTCCTTGCTCTAGGTGCGTCAAGTCCAAGCCTTCAACACTGCAAGTCTCTTCCAATAGCAGCATGTATGCGTGTGCGAGTCGATACGACATGACTCCCTCCAGTCCTCCGATCCACAACAGACAGCGTCGCAAACAATCGATCAGCGACTTGAACACACTTTCCTCTCTTCGTATGCACCCCATCCTAGCAATCGCAACCAGCGCACTCTCTGAGACGCTGCAAGCAGTAGAACAAATAGAACGTGAACACGAGGCTAACGAGAAAGAAGCGTATGCCTGCCAAACGTCCGCATCTCGAAGCGAGCAAACCTAAAGCTGGAGGTCTCCTAGTCTCCTAGTCTCCTAGTCTCCTCGGTCCCAGGTTGAGTGAGGATGCATACACGAACCGGGGCGAAACAACTCGATTCGTGAAGGTGGTGGAGTTCTTGTTCACACACCTGGACAAGTGTTAGCGCGATTTTTACACTTGTGCGTCTGTGCGTTGATGAAAGAGAGAACGAGCGAGAGCGGAGGGGGGGGGCTCGGTGGAGTACAGTGTACAAGAGCTGAAAGAGCTGCGAGAGCTGAAAGAGCTGCGAGAGCTGAAAGAGCTGAGAGAGAGGCAAGAAAGCTTTATCACGCGTCATGATAGTCGCTGTTGTCAAAACCGCTTGGAGCTGGTGCGCGAGTGAAGGCTCCAGCGCGTGTGATCGTACTAGCGGTGATTGTGACGACTATCTCAGCAACGACCAAGCAGCGACCTGGCAGTGGCGAAGAGACCACGAGACCAAGCGAGTGGGTTTGCTATAATAGCAAGCTGATCCACATCCACCGAACATACATACACACGTTCCCTTCGCAGCATCGCCGGCCCACACAACTACAAACTGGTGTGACCTCCAGCGCGACGGCAACGCTTGCGACCACGCACACGACACGACACGATGCGCTCGCTCCTCTCGAGTTGATGTCAACCAAGCTCCCAGTCGCGCACAGAATCACACAGAGACAAAACAAGAGAGGCCAACCAACACACGTGCTTGCTTACTGTTTGACATCGCTGCACCAAAAGGCGACAACAACGACAACAGCACCAACATCGTTGCCGAGAGCAGAGTTGGCACCAGCAAACTTGATGTTTGCATCGCAAGTGTCGTCGACGTCTGTGCTCCTCATTGACAATCGACTTGTCAACGACACTTGCTTGTCCTGAAGCGGGTGAGCGAGGGAGTGAAGGAGTGAATGGCAGGGCGTGTCGCGGTAGCATGGCGGCTCGTTCCAACGGCATGAAAGAACGAACGTGCAAGGTTGTGCTGATGTGCATCTCGGCGCCATTGAGCGAACATGGCACACAATCGATGTCTCTCGCTGTTGCTTTTCACATACGTTCGAGCGCGTGCTGGCCCAATGATGCACAGACGCTAAGGCACGTACGGACAGACGGATAGAGCGATGCAGATCAGCAATGACGCGTTGCTTGGTCTTGGCAGGTCGTGACGACTGGTATGCCGCGATAGACAGATAGCGTACAGATGCAATGCGCTAGTGCGTGGGTGCGTGCGCGACTGAGCGAGGAACCAACACGACAGCGCCATCGCCGAAGCAGGTCCTCGCAGCAGTCGATTGCATCCTGGTGTGGAGGATGTTCCCTGCGTGCGTCGCGCCGCAACACAATGCAACACAACGCAACGCTCGCTCGATCGAACGAGTTAATACTCGTTCGATCGAAAGTTCGCGCGCGCGCGACTCGCGCAGTTAGCTAACGCGCTCTTCTTGCACCCTCACATCCCCTCACATCCTCTGTGGGTCCGCGATTGATCGCTCGCTCGGTCAGTTGTTTCGCCCTCGCGCTGGCGAGTCGAAGCGAGTTGATCGAGTACTGCAGCAAGTGTGTACGAAAGGAGGCTCTGTGTAGCACCAATACACCACACACGACACACGACACACACCACACAGCATCCCGGCACGCCCTCCAGAGAGGTGCAGACAGGACTTGACGGATACGAGGTCGTCGAGCGTGCCTCTCTCTTCGCCCGCGTACGTGCTCGCTTGCTTCAAGTCAGTTCGCTCGCCTTGATTTGCCTTGTGGGTATCTGCAACGCCGTGCAGCGGAATGGCGCTGTTCAAGCGAGCACGCGTACGTGCGCGAGTACAGATTCACTCGCTCGCTGCTGCGCGACAACGCCGTCGTCGCCATTCTCCATTTTCTTTGAAAATACACACCAGCTCAATCGCTCGACGCCCACTTGTTCGCGATGAAGATCTCTGCGCTCACGACCTTCGTCTGCCTCGCGACGCTCGCGCTCGGAGCGATGGCAGGCACCGACCAAGTCCACGTCACGCCCGCGCAGCAACAACAACAGCAGCCAGCTAGCACTCCGGCACCAGCGCCAGTGCCGTCAACAACAACCGCAGCACCGGCGAAGACAGTCGGGACGGCAGCCCCGGCTTCGACGATCAAGAGCGTTGAGACGCCAGTTCCTGCGACCAAGACTGGTGCAACGCCAGCGCCGACGACAACATCGACCAAGACTGTTGCGCCATCAACGCCATCGTCGACCAAAAGCGGTGCGACGCCAGCGCCAACGACCGCCAAGGTGGCTGCGACCCCGGCTCCGACGACGAGCAAGCCGATCTCGGGAACAGAGCCGTCCAAGAGCCACTGCTGGTACGTGAGCGTCGAAGGCGACGCGACGTACTGCATCCCGGGTCCGATCTGTAGCGGCAACGGAAAGACGCCTGCGGGCGTGAACTGTCCGTTGAAGGGCGACATCGCGGTCGAGTCGTGCCTCAAGACGCTCCGGAGCTACGTCGACGCGGACAAGTGCGTTGCGCCAGTCGACGCTGAGTGCAAGCTGATCAAGACCGGTGCGTGGGGCTGTGTGTGGAAGGGCGTCGAATCCGTTGGCAGTTTGCCAGCAAAGTCGCCAGCGACACCAGCACCGACGGGTGTCAAGAACCCTGGCGCTCAAGTGACCCCAGCACCGACGGGCGTCAAAGACTCAAAGACGCACGGCAAGGCTGGAGGAAACGAGACCCAGCGCGAAGGACACTCGGAGCACCGCTCGAAGCACGGGAAGAGCAAGCACTGCGTGTAGAGAGGTCGACGCGTACTTGATGTCGAGCGAGTCCATGTGCTACGCGTTTGTTTGAGCGAGCGACAGGTGCTGAGAACGAGTGACTGCATGTGGGCATGCAGATGTAGATGTAGATGCTGAGCGCTGGCTGGCTGACTGACTGACTGACTGGCGCGCTTAATCAAAGCTGTGTGTTGAGACTCTGACTGACTGGAGCGCTTTGGCGAGGCGCTGTGAGCGACACAACGGACCGAATATGTGCGCACACCAGCGCCGCGGCTCGCGGGCGCACAGGCTAATGAGAGTGCCTTGCAGCTGCATTCGACTGATCGACGCTGAGCTTGAAAGTGTACCCATGAGTGAGAATGATGGGGTTGTACAAAACGGAGCCACTGACCAAAACCAACCACCAACCGAGTTCTGTGGCTCGCGCTGGCCGATGCACACACGCACACACCCCAAGTTGGCCGCGGTCGAGGTGAGAGAGATGTCTGGGGGCCAATCAGGCGCGCAGAGCTTAACAGCACACGCGCATCGGCAGGAGCGCAACGCACCAATCGATCGATTGTGCATGTTGTGGGTGTGTTAAAATGACGGACCACCATCGTGGCCAGCTCGTGCTTCACGATCGAGCGATCGCCGGAGCGAGATAGAGTGAGTGAACGTCAGGCAGGAGCTCGATCGTGTCTGCCGAGTCGAGACGCGCAAGCTTGATGGCAAATCGATCGCGGCACCGCTCGTGTATAGTACTAGCCGCCAACTGGTTTGCTGCGTGTGGTTCGAGGCGAGCGCGCATGATGAAACGAGTCGAGTCGACCCGATCGCGAGCGCTCCTATACAACACGCACCAACACACGTACATGAGCGCCGCACCCAACCCACGAATCTCCATTCAAACCATTTTTTAGAGAGCGCTCGCGAGCGCGCGACCACATATCGTTCCAGAACAAGTGCAGGAGCAGCCGGTGAGCCGCCAACCAGCCGGCTTGCTGACTCTTCAACACCAGGACCTGCCTCCACTATGCACTCGCATAGCGAATCACGACGACAACCAAGTCGGCGATGCATGCAGTGGTGGTAGAGAGAGAGAGAGAGAGCTCGCGATGGCGCGCGCAACCACCAAAGCGAGTCGCGTGGCGAGCAGGCGAGCTGCGCTGCTTCAGACTCGCCAGATCGACTCACTTTGGATTTTCCTCGAGCGCACGCAAGCCTCCAGCTCCAAGCACCACCACCACATCTCTCTCCACATCTCTCTACGATGAAGGTCTCGACGCTTACCACGTTCGTGTGCGCTGCGGCGCTCGCGCTCGCCGCTGTGAACGGTGAGATCACGCAGCTCTCGCCGGCGCAGACGAAGGGCACGCAGGCGCCTGCCGTGACGGTCGCCGCGAACAAGACCGCGACGCAGAACAGCACGAAGCCGGCGCAGAACGGCACGAAGCCGTCGAACAACACGACGACGACAGCGCCGGTGACGAAGCTCCCGACCCCGGCGAGCACGCCTGCATCGACGAAGACGTCGACCCCTGCGGCGACGAACAAGAACGCGGCCAAGTGCATCAACGTGAGCGTGGAGGGCGACGCGACGTACTGCATCGCGGGTCCGATCTGCTCGGGCAGCGGCAAGGCGCCGGCGGGCAAGAACTGCCCGAAGAAGGGTGACGTCGCGGTCGAGTCGTGCCTCAAGACGCTCAAGAGCTACGTGGACGTGAAGACGTGCGTCGCTCCTGTGGACGCCGAGTGCAAGGTGATCAAGACCGGTGCGTGGGGCTGCGTGTGGACGACGACGACGACGGTGTCGGGCAAGGCTCCGGCCTCGACGCCTGCCGCCTCGACGACGAAGGGCGCTGCGCCTGCGGCGACCCCGGCTGCGACGAAGGGTGCGGCTGCTCCGGCGGCGACCACGAAGGCTCCGGCTGCTGCCACCAAGGCTCCGGCAGCGACGACGAAGGCTCCGGCTGCCACGACCAAGGCCCCAGTTGCGACGACGAAGGCTCCGGCAGCGACGACGAAGGCTCCGGCAGCGACCACCAAGGCTCCGGCGGCGACGACGAAGGCGCCTGCGTCCACCCCATCGGCGACGAAGGGTCCGGTGACCCCAGTTGCGACGACGAAGGCGCCGACGAACCAGACCGCGACGCCTGCGCCGGGCAAGAACGGCACGGTGACGCCGGCTCCGGGCAAGAATGCGACGATGACGCCGGTGCCGACGAAGGCTGACAACGGCACGATTCAGGCGCCGACGAAGCTTACGAAGCTTGCGGGCGAGGAGGTTGTCAGCGGCTCGGCGGGCACGATCGCGGCGGTCGCTGCGGTTGCGGCTGTTGCCGCGGCGGCGATCGGCACGGTGATCTACAAGAGCAACCAGAACAAGAAGACGCAGAAGCAGGCGGAGACCGAGATCGTGGACGTCGTGACCCCTTAAGCGCGCGCTCGTTCATCGACTATGCGACACCTTCCAGCGACGATAGTGGAGTACAAGCGTCCGTCATGGACGCACTTGCTCCAGTGTAGCCTCGGACAGGACCGAACTGCCATGTTATTTTGTTCTTTATGCATCTACCTTCTCGCGACGAACGTCTTAAGCTCTGCTTGGCACTGGTGGTGTTAAGGATCAGTCAGTCATAGGCACTGTCAACGGATCGCCTTGTCGTCTGCTGCATGTGCGCAAACAGTGTTGAATCCTTCTGTCTTGAGTTAGTGCATGCCGTCAGTGTATGCGGTTGTCGTTGGCCACTCGTGCAAGTCGTGTCGCGGACCGACCTACTGAATAGTAGCATGCTCGTACTCTGCAGCGTCCACGACCTGTGCAGAGCAAACGACGGCAGCATTGTCCAACGGATGCACCTCGCAATGGATCGCTCGATTGGCTCTGCTCCGTTGCGATACTTGGACATCGATCAAAGCGGTTGTCAGCTCCGTTCTCGAGACAGGATTGACTTGCCGACGACATCTTCGCGATCTCCACCTCCGCAGCATATCTCGCTTCACTGATCGATCGGCCACGGCATTCAGTACAATGACATGGGTCGGAGATCAGTCGAGCAGTAGCAGACGTGAGCGACGTCGAGAATGAATCGTGAGCGGTCATGAGGCTCAGAAAGGATGCAGAGATGTTGCGACGCTGTGCTGCACTGCTAGACATACTGACAACACAGCTCGATGATGACACCACAGCCGCAGGCTTGTTCTACTGACGTGTCTAGAGCGCTTTTGCGAACAAACGGGAGGCGCGAACTTGCGCTGCTCGTAGTGCACGTGAGCGCACGATCAAACTATCGCTTAAGTGGGTTATTCTCCTTCTTCGCGCCGTACAAGACCGCAGGCTTGTGCTTGTTGTACAGATCGAACAGCACGCGCTGGTCAATCCTTTGAGCGGTGGCGTTGCGTACGAGCTCAATCTCGGCATCTAGCTTGCCAGTTCCATCAACGTCAAAGTGCATCAGCCGTCCACTGTCACTGGCGTTCAGCACAGTCTCGTCACCGTTCGCATGGCGGATCACGACCGGCACGCCGTCTTGCCGCGCGAGCGCTTGGAGCACAGCAAACGACGCGGAACTGTCGCCGCGGACGTCACCGATCACAGTCGTCAGTCTCTTCGCGACGGCGTTGTCCTGGAGGAACCGATCGACGCGCGCTTGATGCGCTGCCGCTTCTTCGTCGTCGCTACTCGGCTTCTGTTCCACCAACTCGCCTGCTTTCTGCTTCAGGTGCGCGTTCACAGTCGAGTCCACAAGCTTTCGCGTGCCATATGCAGCGACTTGCTTGGAGAGCTCGGCCGTGCGCCGCTCAAACTTGCCGCAAATGAACGCCGTCGCGACGCTCGAGACATGGAGCTCAGGAAGGATGCAGAGACGTCGCGACGCTGTGCTGCGGTGCTAGACATACTGACAACACAGCTCGGTGGCGTCACCACAGCCTCAGGCTTGTTCTACTAAACCGTCTAGAGCGCTGCTGCTCGCAGTGCAGGCGAGCGCACGATCAAGCGCACAACGCCCAGCAATGTCGACTTGTCTGCTGACGTTGCTCTTCACATGCAAGTGACTCCATTGATAGCGCACTAGAGTGTGTGCGCTGTGCATTGAGCGCCTTTGTTCTTGTGAGCGCAGAGGGAGCAAACGACTTAGTGCTAAAGCGTACTTCAGACATGACCGTGCAATGGGAGGGAGAAGGATGGGATATAAAATAGGCCAGCTCTAATGAACAACTCCGTGTATTGACAAGTGGTTGGTCCAAGTATTGTCCGTGAGTCGAATCTTCGTGTGTAAACTACATTAAAAAACCATTGTCTTACTCTAACGAAACCGGCTCTCATTTCAATTTGTATAGAGTTTAGTATGGATTGGCTTCGGTCCAGCAATGACTAGTGAGTTAGTGACTTGAGCAAATCGCGACGAGCAAGTGTTGATCATGCGCTGGGCATACGACGATGTCACACAACGAACCAAGAAAAGATGTGGAGAACATGTTGTCTGCTTAGATGTGGTTGCCAGCGAAGATGTAGAGTAGGAGTCGGAAGCGAAATGCTAGTACTCCGCGAGGAGACATGTCCTGCTACACTGTTGGATCTGCAAAGCGCCAGAAACGGATGCACACGAAGAACCCGCAGCTATGTCCGTCGAATTGAAGGAGAGCGTTGATGCTGACCACGACGAACGAGCCTTGACGAGCGCGCGCGAGGTCCTGCGAGAGGCGCTCGAGAGATCGCACTAAAGCGTACTTCAGACACGACCATACATACGGGTGGGAGGGGAAACTTTTTCAAAAACCTGAACAAATGTGACACAATGTTCAAAAACCTTGACAAATGAAATACAATTATCAATCGCACCTAAACGAACAACTCAAAATCAAACATACTATCTCGCAAAATATTTTGTACAACATTATATAAAAATCTACAAATAGGTAGATCAAAACGTCAAACACTGACTAGCGCACCAACTCTGACTACAGTGGCACTGCAACGAGTTGAAGTGGTTGCCTCATCCCACAATCTATCTATGGATCCAAACTCAGCGTCTAACTCATCCTAGGACGCGAGCTACAACACCGAGTGTGTTGGTATTTTATTTTTTGATCGGACGCAATCATGCAAGTGCTTGACCTCCAGCGCCTTCACGGTCGCCCTACCATCGCCTCGTTCGGCTACTTCTCCAGCAGCCGCGCCAGTACAGCGTTCCTTAAAGACTTTGCGTTCAGTGAAGGAAGGCCAATCAAGCAAGCCAGCTACTCAGGCGGCCAGAAGACGTGGGTGTGCTCGTGTCGTGATTGCCCATGGTCCGTAACTCTCAACAAGAAGAGGCCGTCCTCAAGCACCTCATCGAAGTTGGCGCCGATACCGAAGGGCTCCTGGTTCATCAGCAAGTTCGACCTCAATCACGCTGAGTTTTGCACCAGCATCCGCAACTGCAGCAGCAGGCAAATAACAAAGCTGAGCGGGTTTCGCAGCTCGGTGCTCAACGGTCTCGACAGTTGTTGCTCGCGTGTTGCACACGCACTCTCTACTCTCGACAACGTCAGCACTCGCGGCAAAAGCTCAGCGATCTACCGCAGCTTCAGTCTTACTCGTTCTCGTGAGGTGGGCGCGAAGGCCGCCATGGACGAGTACGCTCAGCTACCATCGTTTATCCGTGAGCTCTGTTCTCAGAACCCTGGCTCCCGCACGTGTTACCAAGTCGACGCTAGTGGCCGCTTCTACCGCTCCTTTGTCGCCTTTGGCTCGGTCGTTTGACTACAAGATCAGTGCCTTCCTGTTTTCGAGACTGATGGCGCTCATATGAAGTCGCCTCTGTACAACGGCGTCTGCCTCACGCTCATCGCACGAGATGGCGCTGGTCGCAACGTGCCTGCTGCCATCGCGTTCGCCCCCAAGAAGACGACGGCCAAACTCGCGTGGTTCTTTTGCCAATGTGTTGCGGCGGGCTTTCGCCACTGCGACGCCGCGCTCTTTTGCGACCGAGGAAAGCAGCTTCCAGCTCAGGTCGAGCTGGCTCGTCGCGGCATCGTGGTTCATTTGAAGTTTTGCACTGGGCACGTAGTTCGAATCGTGGTCGATCGCTTTGGTTTGGTCGTCGCCGACGTCGACAGCGTCGGTCCATATGTATACCGCGCCCAGGCGAGCTCGTCCGTTCATGAGTACGATGAAGCGATCTCTGCTGTCAGGACTCGGTTCCCCGTGCGTCTGCCGACTCATGCTTGCGGTTCTCCTGAAGGAGTTGCTGACTGCTTGGAACGCCTTCATCCGACGTCGTGGACTCACTGGGGGAACTACAAGCACACCAGCACAGAGACCGAGCACATCGAGCGGCGGTGGCGCACGACTGAGTCGTATGGCAAGCCGCGCCCGCTGTTTGGAATCCGGTCAACCAACGGCGTCGAAGGAGACAACAACGCTCTGGTCTGGAACACACTACACAACAAGGAACCGCCTTCTGCCCTTCGGATCTACTGTAGCCGTGTTGTGTCGGTTTGCGAAAGGAATCGCGAGAATGCAGAGGTCTGGTTGCGTCAAGGCAGCACAGTCACGCCACGAGCCAAGTCCAAGTTCGACGAGGAAGTCGGTGCGATCAGCCGATTGTTCGTCCAATTGCTCGGTGGGTCGAGGCACCTCGTCCTCGATCGCGCCACTCACAGCGCAGTGGCGGCCAAAGAGAACATCGTGGTCACAGCGACTGGCTCGTGTCGTCGTTGCGCTACTAGAGAGCACCTGATGGCGCCGTGTCGGCATCTCCTCGCCGTGTACTGGCGTATCAGCAAGGGCCACACATGCGACGGCACGTCGATACTTGACCTCTTCCACTCGGCGTGGCTAGCTGAGTCGTTCCTGACCACATTCACAAGCTGTAGCATCTCCATCTCGATCGCATGCAACTTGGTTGCGTCGTGTGAGGTCACACGACCGCCGCGCTTCAATCAAGCGGGGGCTCGGCGACCGACAAAAGATATTGCGAGACGGACCAAGCGAATCCCGAGTGCTGGAGAACGTCCACACCGCGCGTCACAAGTGACCGAGGCATCGTCCGCTAGTGCCGTCTCAGACGCGATGTTCCCTGAGGTTCGCGGCCCCATCGTAGTGCCACGTCGGCGGACCGATGCGGCATGTGTCAAGCGTACGGACACAACAGGGCAACGTGTCCATCACGCGGCCTGGCGCGCGACGACCAAATACTGCCAGGATTGTATGTCGTCGGTGCATGTCCGTTCATCGAGCTAGGCATCGACGAATTGCTTTAGCATTCATGCTCACTGGAGCGGCAGTGTGCATTGATCTGCGCGACACGAGCGAGCAAAACACAGTTCACGTAGTCAGTCAGCACATGCAGAGACAGCACAAACAGCACACGCTGCGGACGCAGCGCAGAATCATGGCGCACGACGCACCATGCCTCGCTCATCGCACCTCGAGCAGCGCTCGTGCTACTCGATCGTTCGCTTTGCCACCGCGAGCACTGGTGAGTTGACGACGCTCGACGAACATAAACATGCGCTTGTCACGGTTTTTGAAAATTGTGTCACATTTGTTCTGGTGTTTGAAAAAGTTCCGTGGGAGGGAGAAGGATGGGATAAATCATACTTTAATCAGGTGGAAAACTAAAGCGCAAAGAGTTTGGATGGGGAAGCCTGATAGCCCCGGCAGGGGCTAAAGTACAGGAGTGCCGAGAACTGGGACAATGAGTCAAATGATAGAATGGGTCAAAGCTAAGAGGTCGTATCAAACAATCGCGTTCCACTTTCAGTTTTCAAAAGAAAGCGATGTGGTTTGAGCGAATGGTTGAAACCACATCGCTTTCCATACAAACTGTGAGTGAAACGAGACAATCACGGCAGACAAGAGAGTTGATGAGAGGTCGAACTGGGTTCTAACTCGCATTGCGTTCTTTGAGAACAAACGTACTAGTACAAAAAGAGGATATCAAACAGATCAGCACCATCTTTTGCATTTTTCCAAACAGACAATTTTGAAGACCTCCTCGTTTCCACACTTTTTGCACACACCAAATCCAGCGAACAAACAAACTCTCAAGCATCTGTCTGTTCACATCGAGATTGGCTCAACAGCGCAGTCGGTTGGTCAGTCAAGCTATGGCTATGACTATGTTATGCTGAGCGAGCTATGCCGTGGTGCATGTGCCATGTAGCTACTGCTGACACGTGCAGCTCGACTACAAGCCTGCTTGCGTGTCTGCGCACCTGCCTGCCTGTACTGCGGCACCTCGCTCTCATTCTCTCATTCTCTCATTTACTCGCACACACGCAACTAGCAACTACCACCTAGCAACTAGCAACCTCTCGACAACACTCTCGCTCGAGTCCAACGACAACAACTCCAACAACCATGAAGATCGTCTCGACCCTCGTGATCCTCTCAGCCTTCGTGGCGGCCACTTCGGCCCAGCAGCAGAACCACCAGCAGCAGCAGCAACAACAACAACAGCAGGGCACGCCTGTACCGACGACGCTCGCGCCGGTCCAGCAGACCAAGGCTCCAGTGACGACGCCAGTGGCAACCCAGCAGCAGCAGAACCAGAACCAGCAGCAACAAGGTACACTTGCGCCGACGAAGGGCCCAGTGCGGACTCCAGTGCCGACCAAGGGTCCGGTGCAAACGCTCGCACCAACCACAGCTCCGACCAAGGGTCCGGTGCAGACTGCGGCGCCGACCACGACTCCGACCAAGGGTCCGGTGCAGACTGCAGCGCCGTCCAAGCCAGCGGTGAACTCGGCTGTATCGGCTACGAAGAAGCCGGCAGTACCCCCTCCGATGACGACGACGACGATGACGACGACGATGACGACGACGACCAAGTATGACCCGAAGAGGGGCTGCTGGTCGGTCAGCGTGGAGCGCGACGCGACGTACTGCATCGCGGGTCCGCTCTGCTCGGGCAGCGGCAAGCAGCCGGCAGGCTGGAACTGTCCGAAGAAGGGCGATGTTGCGACCGAGCGTTGCCTGCCGTACCTCAAATCGTACACGGCGTCGGGCAAGTGCGTGGCGCCTGTGGACGCGGAGTGCAAGGTGATCCACACGGGCGCGTGGGGCTGCGTCTGGAAGGGCGACTACTCGGCGGACAAGGCGGCGCCAGCGCCGACCAAGGGTGGCAACCCAACAGACAAGGTCACGCCAGCGCCGACCAAGGGTGGCAACCCAACAGACAAGGTCACGCCAGCGCCGACCAAGGGCGACAGTGGCACGATGCACGGCAGCCACAAGACAACGATCGGCAGCAAGATACCGACGCCGGTACCGACGAAGGCAGACAGCGGCGCGATCCAGACGCCGACAAAGCTCACGAAGCTCGCGGGCGAAGAGGCTGTGGGCAACACTGACACAGTGATCGGTGCAGTGGCAGCGGTAGCGGCCGTGGCTGCTGCGGCGATCGGCGTGGCGCTGTACAAGAAGAACCAGAGCAAGGCTGCGGCGACGCAGGCGGATGAGGAGATCATGGCCGTTGTGACGCCGTAAGCAACGCAGCGGTGCATGTATGTATACTACTACTTGCAGTAGAAGAAGAAGAGCGGCCTTCACTTGAATGATAGATACGCTGTGAACGTAATGTGCACCTTGTGAGTCGCGTGAGTCTTGGGAGTCGTGTGAATCGAAACGAGAGATCGATCCTAGCTCTTGCATTGCCTTACCTTGGTGCCTCTGAGCTCTTGTCCACATTGCTGTACGATGTACTCGAGTGTCTCTCGAGACATCGAGCTGTGGTCGCAGCATCCAATCTAGTGCAATCTAGCCCAGTCCAGTCTAGTCTTGTCTAATCCAGTCCAGCCTCCCTGCCTAGTCCAGACTTGTTCGAATCTGTGTAGGCATCGGCTCTTCGCTCTTGGTTCAGTCTCGTAAGAACTCGCGAGTTCTGTCTACGTTTGAGGCACTGCTTGCAATGGACGATCGAGTGGATGGTAGTGTCTGTACAAAACCTAGAACTGCCGCTCTCAAGTATGCAACACGGGTCGTATCAATGTGGAGGTCGATGGACTCGCTTAGTGAGCACATATAACAACCACGTATCAATGCACGAGCGCGACTTTCATGAGACGACGACTGGCGGCTGGATTCGTCGTACGTGTAGTCGTCGTAGTCGGAGTCGGGATGAAGCGACCGACTGTGTGTTTGCGAGGGCTTTCGGAGAATGAGAGAGCGAGGGATCGATCCATCGTCGCGCGTGCGAGAGAGCGTGTTGTGGAGTCGCTCTCGTCACGGTCGGTTCTCCATTCGTTCTGCTGCTCGTGTGTATGTGTATGTGTATGTGTATGTGTATGTGTATGTGTATGTGTATGTGTATGTGTGTGTGGGGTATCTGCAGCGCTGGCTGCTCGTTCGCTCGCGTCTTTGACGCTTTGATGCACCGACGACTCGTGTCTTTAGCTCGCGCGCGGCTGTTGATTTCGTATCTTTTGCTGTGGTCGTCGTCGTCTTGATCGTCGTTGTGGCTGCAATTTTTGCGTATCAACGTCCTGTTTCTCGATCGGGATACTGTCGGCAAGACGAGTGCGGGAAACTCGGATCCGCCTCTCAATGCCAGAGCGCGCGTGCGAGTGGACATTTCCACACTGAAACAAAGCACAAAATGCAACAACGACGCAGAAAGGCGAGAGCACTCGCCAACACGAAAGCAGCAAAGCAGCATGGCGAGAACGACAGCGAGACTGGGAGCGGAGTGGAGTGAAGCAGGTGATCGATCTGCTCTGATCCCTTCTCTCTTGTCTTTGCCTCTCGCGGTCGATCGCTCCGAGTATAAGCGTCTCGAGACGCTGTCCGCGTCGGCGTCCTTTTCGATGCGCACCTGCCGCTCCATCACGCCACTACCACAGATTGACAGTTGAGTGGCCTCGCATGGCGGCGGTGTTCCGCCACTCTCTCTCTCTCTCTCGGCCGCCAGCAACGAGAGCTTGTCAAGCCGGATCGCGGATTCAGAGAGAGACCTCATCATGCTCACACCGCAGCCTTGCGTCTTGCCGGAGAAAGAACGACCTAGCTTCTGCCGTGCCGAACAAGCCGACATCGGTGGATCGCTTCGGGACACCGAAAGCCAGCTATGCTGTCTCAAGCGCACAAGCAAACTCCTGGCCCACACGCACCACGCATGCCTGCCTTCCGAAAGAACACCACTGCAGCCAGTATGGCAAGTGTGTCCGGCACGCGAGCAAGACCTCACAGTTCGCGCGAGCTGCTCCTCGCTACCTCGTTAAACCTCGATTGGACAGCTGCGTCCTCTCGATGCAGCATGTCTGTGCTGCCTGCTTGCTCGAATCGTCGTCTATTGAGCTCGCCTCCAAGTGTCGTAGATGCAGACTTGGTTATATAGCGCGCATGAATGGATTCGCTCCAAGTCCAACATCACCGTTGCCACCATCGCCAACACCAACAGCGACACTCAGACAATGCGAGCGGAAGGAAGCTCAAAGACCTGAAAGCAAGCGCACGAGCGCACGAGCGTCGGATCGGGTCCTTAGGCGTTCATTCGTGTCCCATCGAAGATCTTATTCGCATGCCACCAAGTGGGTACGACGATCTTATTCGCATCACACAACAAGCACCAAGGGTCGAGACTCGAAGCGATAGAGAGAACTCCAATGCTTGACCAAAACTTCACATCGTTCTGCCCAAGCGCTCGCTGGCCACTCAATCGTCCGTCAGGTCAGTCTCTCTCTGCACACACTTACAAGGTGACCAAGAGTCGCCTTACGGAGTCTGGATCGCGACCATCACGTTCTGCTCCGCCTTCACGGCCTTCTTGTTCTTCTTGACGATGACAACACCGACGACCGCGACCGCTGCGACCGCACCGATGGCGCCTGCGGCGTACGCGGCGCCCGAGGTCTTATTGTCGTCTTCGACCGAGGCGACGTCTGTCGCGAGTGCAAGCTTCTTCGGCTGCGCCGCTGGAGTCTGCGCCGCCGCGTGGCTGTCGTCGTCCGACGAGTCATCACCGTGGGCGTGGGCGTGCGAGCCACCAGCGCGCATGCTCGGCGACGGGGTGGCAGATCCAGTCGACGCCTTGGTCGTACCCGCCGGTGTCGTGGCTGGCGTCGAAGCCTTCGCAGTCGCACCAGACGTAGTCGCCGGCGTCGAAGCCTTCGCGGTCGCACCAGGCGTGGTCGCTGGCGCCGGAGCCTTTGTGGCTGCTGCTGGCGACGAGCTGGGAGCCTTGGTCGTGGTAGCTGGCGTAGCGGCCTTCGTTGTGCTAGCAGGTGTCGAGGCTGGCGCCGAGGCCTTGACCGTCATTGTCGTCGGCCACGCGCAGCCCCACACGCCCGTCTTAACAGCGCGGCACTCGGCGTCCACCGGCGCGACGCACTTGTTCACGTCCACGTAGCTCTTGAGCGTCTTGAGGCATGACTCAACCGCGACATCGCCCTTCTTCGGGCAGTTCTTGCCGGCCGGCTCCTTACCGCCGCCGCTGCAGATCGGACCTGCGATGCAGTACGTCGCGTCGCCCTCGACACTGACCTTGACGCAGTTGGTAGCAGCCTTGCTCGCGGCAGCCGGAGTCGACGACGGCGTCGAGCTCGAGGTCTTGGTGGACGCCGCAGCTGGGGTTGATGCAGGGGCTGAGCTGGAGGTCTTCGAGGCAGTTGCCGACGGAGTCGATGCTGGACTTGGCGCCTTCGAGGCGCTCGCAGCAACCGGCGTCGACGCCGGTGTCGAAGCCTTCGTTGTCGATGCAGGGGTGCTCACCGATGTCGGAGCCTTTGTCGAAGGAGCTGTCGTCGCGGCAGTAGTGGCGTTCTTGGAAGCTGCTGCGGACGGTGTGCTCGCAGACTGGACCGCCGATGGAGCGGCGTCAGTCATGTCGCCATGCGCCATGGCTCCGAGTGCGAGCGCGGCGACGCAGACGAATGTCGTGATAGCAGAGATCTTCATGGTGAGATAGAGGATGGTAGTAGTAGTACTGGTGGTACTGGTACTGGTACTGGTACTGGTGGCGAGGTTGCTTGGTTGCTTGGTTGCTTGGTCTTGAGTATTTTCAAGAAAGGAAAATCGGGAATGACCTCGCCTCACTCTCGGTCCGACCGCGGCGGCAAGCCCGATGCGAAGAGCTGAGAGCTCGGTGGTTCTTGCTCCTCCTGCTACTGATGCTGCTAGCGCCGCATGCGCTCCATCGCGTCGTCTTGGACCCGAGCGCTCTGCGCTGTTCAACAGAGTGAGCTTTGTCCGTCCGTGTGCGGTCGGTCGTGCTGCCAAGTAGGAGGTTGGGAGCTTACATCCGTGTTGCGACCCTCTCTGGACGCCACTTGACAAAAGCGCGTGCCTTCTGGATCGACCGATCCGAGTGAGTCGAGACTCACCAGTCGCTATCGTGTGCGTGTATGGTGTGACTTGGATATTGGGCTCTCACATACAGTCGGATGATTGACGTCTCGACGGAGCGTTGCTGGTGTGCACCAAGTCGTCGTGCACGAAAGCATGGATTCACGCATGCATTTGGCTTGATGTGACAGCAACCACCAGCGTCACACGATATGAATGTTCGCAACGCTTGGAGAGATGAAGGGTGGGTCGAGGCGCTTGGCGCGTGCCGCTCCGAACACAAGCTCGTAGCACTGGATCTGGCGCGGCTGTGTCGTGTTAGCAGCAAAACAGCAACCAGTGAGTAACTTCGTGAGCAATGCTTCACTGGTGTTAGTCGTGCAACGAACTCTGTCTCTCTACATCTAGAGGTAGTAGAGGTAATGGTGCTGTAGCAACAAAGACAACCGAGCGACTTGGTGGTCTGTGCTCGTTGGATGCATGCAGCATGGATGAGTTGGGAGGCAAGCGGCAAGTTGCACCAAGTGACTCAGGACAATCGCTTCAGCTCCTCCTCGCTCGATCAGGAGACTAATCGCTGCCACGACAGATGACCAAGCTAGAGCCGTAGCGCAACGACTTGCCCTGCAAAAAACAACGTGCACCAACCTCATCTGCCTCTGCTGTATTTACTGGGGCAGCGACTGATCTTGCTTGTACGATCGATCCAGCTCGGTTGTGTGAACCAACGGCGAAGTCGCTACTGATCAAGTTCACAGCACCATACACGCACACGATAGCGACTGGTGAGTCTCGACTCACTCGGATCGGTCGATCCAGAAGGCACGCGCTTTTGTCAAGTGGCGTCCAGAGAGGGTCGCAACACGGATGTAAGCTCCCAACCTCCTACTTGGCAGCACGACCGACCGCACACGGACGGACAAAGCTCACTCTGTTGAACAGCGCAGAGCGCTCGGGTCCAAGACGACGCGATGGAGCGCATGCGGCGCTAGCAGCATCAGTAGCAGGAGGAGCAAGAACCACCGAGCTCTCAGCTCTTCGCATCGGGCTTGCCGCCGCGGTCGGACCGAGAGTGAGGCGAGGTCATTCCCGATTTTCCTTTCTTGAAAATACTCAAGACCAAGCAACCAAGCAACCAAGCAACCTCGCCACCAGTACCAGTACCAGTACCAGTACCACCAGTACTACTACTACCATCCTCTATCTCACCATGAAGATCTCTGCTATCACGACATTCGTCTGCGTCGCCGCGCTCGCACTCGGAGCCATGGCGCATGGCGACATGACTGACGCCGCTCCATCGGCGGTCCAGTCTGCGAGCACACCGTCCGCAGCAGCTTCCAAGAACGCCACTACTGCCGCGACGACAGCTCCTTCGACAAAGGCTCCGACATCGGTGAGCACCCCTGCATCGACAACGAAGGCTTCGACACCGGCGTCGACGCCGGTTGCTGCGAGCGCCTCGAAGGCGCCAAGTCCAGCATCGACTCCGTCGGCAACTGCCTCGAAGACCTCCAGCTCAGCCCCTGCATCAACCCCAGCTGCGGCGTCCACCAAGACCTCGAGCTCGACGCCGTCGTCGACTCCGGCTGCCGCGAGCAAGGCTGCTACCAACTGCGTCAAGGTCAGTGTCGAGGGCGACGCGACGTACTGCATCGCAGGTCCGATCTGCAGCGGCGGCGGTAAGGAGCCGGCCGGCAAGAACTGCCCGAAGAAGGGCGATGTCGCGGTTGAGTCATGCCTCAAGACGCTCAAGAGCTACGTGGACGTGAACAAGTGCGTCGCGCCGGTGGACGCCGAGTGCCGCGCTGTTAAGACGGGCGTGTGGGGCTGCGCGTGGCCGACGACAATGACGGTCAAGGCCTCGGCGCCAGCCTCGACACCTGCTAGCACAACGAAGGCCGCTACGCCAGCTACCACGACCAAGGCTCCCAGCTCGTCGCCAGCAGCAGCCACAAAGGCTCCGGCGCCAGCGACCACGCCTGGTGCGACCGCGAAGGCTTCGACGCCGGCGACTACGTCTGGTGCGACTGCGAAGGCTTCGACGCCAGCCACGACACCGGCGGGTACGACCAAGGCGTCGACTGGATCTGCCACCCCGTCGCCGAGCATGCGCGCTGGTGGCTCGCACGCCCACGCCCACGGTGATGACTCGTCGGACGACGACAGCCACGCGGCGGCGCAGACTCCAGCGGCGCAGCCGAAGAAGCTTGCACTCGCGACAGACGTCGCCTCGGTCGAAGACGACAATAAGACCTCGGGCGCCGCGTACGCCGCAGGCGCCATCGGTGCGGTCGCAGCGGTCGCGGTCGTCGGTGTTGTCATCGTCAAGAAGAACAAGAAGGCCGTGAAGGCGGAGCAGAACGTGATGGTCGCGATCCAGACTCCGTAAGGCGACTCTTGGTCACCTTGTAAGTGTGTGCAGAGAGAGACTGACCTGACGGACGATTGAGTGGCCAGCGAGCGCTTGGGCAGAACGATGTGAAGTTTTGGTCAAGCATTGGAGTTCTCTCTATCGCTTCGAGTCTCGACCCTTGGTGCTTGTTGTGTGATGCGAATAAGATCGTCGTACCCACTTGGTGGCATGCGAATAAGATCTTCGATGGGACACGAATGAACGCCTAAGGACCCGATCCGACGCTCGTGCGCTCGTGCGCTTGCTTTCAGGTCTTTGAGCTTCCTTCCGCTCGCATTGTCTGAGTGTCGCTGTTGGTGTTGGCGATGGTGGCAACGGTGATGTTGGACTTGGAGCGAATCCATTCATGCGCGCTATATAACCAAGTCTGCATCTACGACACTTGGAGGCGAGCTCAATAGACGACGATTCGAGCAAGCAGGCAGCACAGACATGCTGCATCGAGAGGACGCAGCTGTCCAATCGAGGTTTAACGAGGTAGCGAGGAGCAGCTCGCGCGAACTGTGAGGTCTTGCTCGCGTGCCGGACACACTTGCCATACTGGCTGCAGTGGTGTTCTTTCGGAAGGCAGGCATGCGTGGTGCGTGTGGGCCAGGAGTTTGCTTGTGCGCTTGAGACAGCATAGCTGGCTTTCGGTGTCCCGAAGCGATCCACCGATGTCGGCTTGTTCGGCACGGCAGAAGCTAGGTCGTTCTTTCTCCGGCAAGACGCAAGGCTGCGGTGTGAGCATGATGAGGTCTCTCTCTGAATCCGCGATCCGGCTTGACAAGCTCTCGTTGCTGGCGGCCGAGAGAGAGAGAGAGAGTGGCGGAACACCGCCGCCATGCGAGGCCACTCAACTGTCAATCTGTGGTAGTGGCGTGATGGAGCGGCAGGTGCGCATCGAAAAGGACGCCGACGCGGACAGCGTCTCGAGACGCTTATACTCGGAGCGATCGACCGCGAGAGGCAAAGACAAGAGAGAAGGGATCAGAGCAGATCGATCACCTGCTTCACTCCACTCCGCTCCCAGTCTCGCTGTCGTTCTCGCCATGCTGCTTTGCTGCTTTCGTGTTGGCGAGTGCTCTCGCCTTTCTGCGTCGTTGTTGCATTTTGTGCTTTGTTTCAGTGTGGAAATGTCCACTCGCACGCGCGCTCTGGCATTGAGAGGCGGATCCGAGTTTCCCGCACTCGTCTTGCCGACAGTATCCCGATCGAGAAACAGGACGTTGATACGCAAAAATTGCAGCCACAACGACGATCAAGACGACGACGACCACAGCAAAAGATACGAAATCAACAGCCGCGCGCGAGCTAAAGACACGAGTCGTCGGTGCATCAAAGCGTCAAAGACGCGAGCGAACGAGCAGCCAGCGCTGCAGATACCCCCACACACACATACACATACACATACACATACACATACACATACACACGAGCAGCAGAACGAATGGAGAACCGACCGTGACGAGAGCGACTCCACAACACGCTCTCTCGCACGCGCGACGATGGATCGATCCCTCGCTCTCTCATTCTCCGAAAGCCCTCGCAAACACACAGTCGGTCGCTTCATCCCGACTCCGACTACGACGACTACACGTACGACGAATCCAGCCGCCAGTCGTCGTCTCATGAAAGTCGCGCTCGTGCATCGATCTGTCGCTGCTGCCATCGTTGGCACCGTCTTCCTACTCTCGACTCAATCGCTCGCGCTCGAGTCTGGTCTCCGCGACCTTGAATCTAGCAGCCACCACGCCTCGTCCTCGTCGTCGAGAGCGTCCGCGTTCGTCCACGTTCACGCGGATGCCGTGTTCTGCGTCGACGGACCTGTGTGCAGTGGCGACGCTGGGTCTGCTCCGATCGGTACGAGCTGTCCGCGCAAAGGCGACATCGCCATCGACGCGTGCATGAAAGGCATCGCGAGCTTCACGGACGGCGCGCTCGGACAGTGCGTCGCACCAGCAGATGCCGAGTGCCGCGTCATTCCTGACACGCAGACATGGGGCTGCGTGTGGTCGACAGAGCTCGCCGCAACGTCAACTGGTGTCGCCGCAACGTCGTCATCCAAGACAGAGCGGATACCATCGACGGCGGCCACCACTGAGCCGCCACTGGCGCCTACAGTAACTGACGCAGCTGCGACGCTAAAGCCAACGCCAACGCCGTCACTTCGGGTTGTCGTCGCCGCTGTTGAGTTCGCGAGCACCACGAGTCCAACCGAGTCGTCGTCGGTGCTCATTGTCGTCGTCGCCTCTGCTGCCGGCGCAGTCGCAGTCGCAGCAGTCGTGATCGTCATTGTGATTGCGACGAAGCGACGGAGACGACAGCCGAGCGAGACGAGCGACGACCTGCAGCACGCGGTGGTCACGCCGGACGCAGCGCGCGCCGTGACGCCGAAACTGTCCAGCACAGTATACATCTACACAGCTCAGATCTAGAGAGAGACGCGAGCGTAGAGCGAGAGAGAGAGAGCGCGCAAGTCTCTCATGAGTGTTTCGCTGTTGCGTGGCGTAAGGTCAAGTGAACGAAGGACACCTTCTCCATACGCCACAACTAGCACCGCCATAGGCGCGACATCCACGCAAGTCAATACACACCCGCCACAGCCTGTTGATCCTTCTTTCAGTCGCTAAGTCACGTCCAACAGCAGACGCCAAACGTCATGGAAGCGCATGATCCAACGCGTACGATGCAGTGTATTGAGTCGTGAAGCGGTCGCTAGCTGTCGCTTTGGAAGCCAACGCTCCTCTGTCACTGTGTTGCTCGTCTTGCTGCGTGCGCTCGCTGTGTGTGCTGGCACTTGCGAGGACGCAGTCTGCTCCTCCAGTGCGCCACTAGCCAAAGATCTGGTGGTTGGGCGTCTCGACAAAGACCCAGAAGCAGAGCACGATGAGCACGATCGCGAGCGAGAAGCTCCCGACGATGTTGCCCTGGTCCGTCAAGCTCTTGTGGCTCCAGCCAAAGTACGTCTGGAGGCTCATGCGCACCATCGGGCCGAGCTGCGCGGCTGTGAAGCCACCGAGGAAGAGCGAGGCGAAGAGCAGTGGCGTGCCGTGCGTCGTCTCGGCGTTGTTGTAGCCGACAAAGTACCGCACGACGGCCCAGAGCATGCCAAAGACCATGGAGAGGAACACGAGGAGGTTCGGGAGCTCCATCGGACTGTTGCCGCTCAGCGCACCCGTGTTGGCCCACGACGCCTCCTTGTCCGTGATCTTCCAGTAGAACGCCTCAAAGACCGCGAGTACGTGCACAAACGCATACGAGAACCACGTCTGCTGGCTCCGGAGCACGTCGTTGTTCTCGACCGTGCGGTTCGAGAGCGCCGACAAGATGCTCTGCGCCACGATCTTGGGCACGAGCGCCATTAACAGACGCAGACCGGACGTGTAGATCGGCGCGTTGCCCGTGTACAAAAAGTAGCCCGTGATGTAGAAGAAGAAGATCGCAGGGAGCGACCCGATCGGGTACACCGTGAGGTTCATGAAGAAGACCCAGCGCATGAACTTGTTGATCTTGCGCGGCGGCGGGAGCTCGACGACTGGCGGCGTCCACGTCGGGTCCACGAGGCTCTTCTTCTTGCGCAAGTAGATCTGGAAGTTGCCCTTGGCCCAGCGCTTGCGCTGCGCGAGTGCCGCAGCCACGGACTCGGGCACAGCGCCTTCGGCCAAGCGAATGCGGTCGCTCTCCTCGCCCTCGAGGTCCTTGCGGAAGTAAAAGCCCTTCCAGCCCTTGTCGATCATCATCTTGCCCGTGAACGCGTCCTCCGTGAGCGACCCGTACTGGATGCCGCAGACCGAGTCGAGCGCGTCGCGCCGGAAGATCGCGTTCGTGCCAGCGAACGACGCGCACTCGTAGCCGTCCATGCCCGTCTGTGCCGAGTCAAAGAACGTCGAGTTGCGGTGGCCACATGGGTCGCCAAGGCGGAGCTGGAGACAGTCTTCAAAGTACTGCGGCGTCTGGACGTACCCGACCTGGTTCACGCTCACGTGGTCCGAGTAGTCGTCGGCTGAGACGTCCACGAGCTGCTGGCTCCCGCGCGCATCCTCGCTCTCGCGTGCCACTGGCCGGTTGCACTTCTTGCACACGCCCTTCTTCTGGTTGATCTTGCTCCCGCACGTCGAGCAGATCATGCGCTCAGTCATCGTGTTCTGCGTCTGCCGCCGGTGCAGGCTCGACGCCACGTGGTTCGACGCCGTGTAACAGTCCTTGGAGCAGAACGAGATCTGGCTCTCGGGCACGCCGGCGCTCTGGCACAGCGCGCAGCAGATCTTGCCAATGTCGCCGCACCCAGGCGCGCAGCACCGCGCGATCTTGGAGTTCTGCGGCGCGTCGAAGAAGAACGGGAGCACGGCCTGGATGAACATCTCGTGCGGCTTCATGTCGTTGTCCAGGATGATCGCGTACCGGCCGCACGCGCCTTCGTTGTACAGCACGTTGTTGATGTTCCCGGCCTTGCTGTGGTGCACCGGCGGCTTGATGCGCCCCACGAACGTCACCTTTGGGAAGCCGGCGTAGCTGTAGTCGTCGCGCACAGACCCCACGGCGCAGTCGAGACGGCGCATCACGCGCGGGTTCGAGCTCGTCGGCATCTTGACAGTCGTGTGCTGCTTGCGCCACTCGTCCACTTCGACGTCGTCGGCCTCGTACACGCGCTCGTACATGAACTGCGCGACTTCGTGGCGCACGTCTCCGGCGTCTTCGATCAAGCCGCGGTTCACGCCGACTTTTGGCACCTTGGCGCCGTCCTCCCACTTGGACTTGCAGTAGCCGTCGTCGCAGATCCAGACGTGGAACAAGTGCGGTGGGTAGTCCAAGTTCATGATCTTCTCGAGCGTCGCGATCGTGTCCTCTGCTGGCTCCGAGTAGTGGCACAAGAGGATGTCGACCGTTGGCCACTGCAAATTGACAAGAACAGAGAGAGCGAGAGAGTGAGCGACAGGGTTTGAGCCATGGAGAGTGCGCGCTATGGACGCACCTTGGACGGCGGGAAGTGGGGCTTAAAGTCCCGCAAGTACTGCGCGCCGCGACGCACGGGCTTCCACATGCCAAGGTAGTAGAGGAACCCGAGCGCGATCGAGATGAACTCGGCCAAGTAGAACATAAAGTACGACACCCAGTGCGCGATCACGGGCTTGCGGAAGCACTTGACGTCTTCGATGCCAGCGGACCACTTGTACCACTGCGGCGGGTCCCACACGCCGTTGAACGGCTTCGGGCCACAGAGCAGCGGCTCGGCGCGCGTATCCTGGATTACGTTGCACGCGATCTTCTTGTACTTCATATCGCACGGCTCAATGCCGAGCGGGAACCAGAGCACGATGCCTGCGAGCTCCACGAGCGCCGTGAGCACGAACACGATGTACCAGAAGCGGTAGCTCAAGCGGCCTTTCATCGTGTACACGCGCACGTTCGGGAGCTCGCGCTTGACGACGTTGCCGTTGCCAGTCGACATGATCGTGAACTCGAGCGCGTCGAACCACATCGTAAAGTCCGAGTCGGTCTCGGGGCACACGAGCCACACGCGGTGGCGCGTGTGGATCGCAATGCCGCGCGCTGGCAGGTCCAGGCGCTCGCTCTGCTCGAGCTTGAACGCGTCGCGCAAGTCGATCGCGCCGATCACGAGCTCGCTGTTGCGCGAGTTAAAGTACTTGCGGCAGTCGACGGCGTCGTGGAAGTAGTAGATCTTGTTGCCTTCGAGCGCAAAGTAGCGCTTGCGCCAGGACTTGGCCACCGGGCCCTTGAACTTGCGCGTGCCCTGCTTGTGCATCCAGCCGTGGACCGAGATCTTCCCGAGTGCCTCGCTCTCTTCGGCCTTTGTGAGCTCCGAGATCGCGCGGTTCGTGTCTTCGTTCATCGTGTACTGCGTCTTGAGCAGCGGCGCATTGCCGCGGAAGTCGCTGCTGCCAGCCTGCGGCGGCTGCGTGTACGGCGACGGGACGTCAAAGCCGCTGCCGCCTGGACCCGAGCTAAACTGCTGACGGTACGCACCAGCATGCGGCGTCGTGTACGCCTCGTTCTCTGGGATCCCGCGCTGCGCCATCGCTCTCTCGCTCGCTCTGTGCGCGTCCTGCAGTCGCTCGCAACTTCGTCGAGGCAATGTGAGTGCAGATGCAGATGCAGCGAGCGCAGTGCGCGTGTGAGTGGCGACCTCGTGCTCCCTTTCTCGAGCGACGACGACGATTTGGCTCGCGCGCGTCGCAAATGGGCGAATGGACTGGCGCTCGTCCAAACGTGCTCGACGTGCGCAAAGGAAACGAAACCAAGCGCATTTTCGTATTTAAGCGAATCGATTTCGGACTTAGCGCAAGACAATGGGTGCCACATCTGCACTAAGCCCTTTTATACTTGCTAAGACCATGACACACGGATTTGACAGGGTATTGCACTAGGAATTTTGATAGACTCAAAAACTGCAGAACGTGCGACATGCATCACAGTGAACACAATTGTACACAGTACAATCGGATTTTTGCGGAAGTTGGAAAGTTGAGGGCAATATTGCACAGAGCCAGTCCAAATGCTAGTGGACCACGCAATGTAGCGTAGTCCACGTACATGTATGTAGCCACACGCATTCGGCGATCTTGAAACGGCGTCTGCAGATCCATCGACGATCTTTGTGTGTGTACTCGCTAGCAAGCTCAAGCACGTGCTCTGCCGCACTTGCTTGCTGCCAAACAGCATTTGCTTAGATATCTGGTGCGATTGAGATCCTGCGCACGGTGCTTTCGAGCAGGAGCTCACCAAGTGCAGCACTCACGTTGCGAAGCAAGTGCTGATCACAAACGTGAACATTGATGCAGATCGAGGCATCTGCGCACCACTCAATATTTTAGAAGCGATGAGAGTGCGATCGTCCTCATTGATGGTGCCAATGACCACAGAATGAACCGCTTTCGCTACATGTTTCGCGTGGATAAGCCAAGTATCCGCGGTGTTTGCCTCAGGTTGGAGAGGCATGACGCTCGAGCTCTATGGCTCGAGGTATGACGGAAGGTTGCTCTCCAAGATGACCTCGAAGGATCTGCCTCCTTTCTGTCAGTCCATTCGTACCACCACTGAAGCAGTACCTCAGTTGCTAGAATACGAGTGGCACCTAGCACCACATGAGTCCATCAAGTATCCAAGACATCGTCCTTCCTGGCGATCGACTACACTGTAGGAGTCGCCACAGCTGCGACATCGTTGATCACCGCGACGCAGCTCCGGAGGATCTCACTGCACTGCGCCGACGCAGCGTCGAGCGCATCCACTGCGTCCTGCTGCTTGGCTCGACCGCCCTCGTGCGCATCCGCAAGTCGCGCGAGCGCCGTCGTGTATCGCTGGAGCGTCGCTTTGAGCGCTGCGAGTGGCGAGGTCTCACTCAGGACGCGCTCGAGCAGCTCAGTCTGCGCGTCTCCGAGGCGCATGCGCTCCGCCATAGCGGCGTCAAAGAGCTGCTTCACGTCCTTTGTATGGATCTCGGCAGTCGACGACGGCGGCAACGCGCACTGGAAGCCAAGCGCGCGCAGCCAGTAGTACGTCGTTCCGTCGTCGCAGTACGTCACAGTCACAGTGTTCGACGCGCGCACAAACGACGGGTCGACGTGCCAGCGATCCGAGACGTACGACCACAGCCCGACTTTGTTGTTGTTGTGCTCGTGCATCGCGCGCGGACAGAAGCGCTCGCGGACCACGTGGCCGTTCACGCAGACTGTCACAGGCGCGCGCGACGCTGCTCCGCCGTCGCTCGTGAGGTGCGAGAGCTCGAGCACGAACGCCTGACCGACGAACGCGGCGCCGACTCGGAACGTCACGTCGAGCGTCTGGCCGTGGCCGAGCTTCGCGTGGTCCTTCGCGCGATAGAACGTCCCAGTCGCACGAGCATCCGACGTATCACTGCTGCGACGGCGAAAGTCGATTGCTCCGGCGTAGACCGAGCCGGGCTCGACCCTGAGCCGCACGACGTCCTTCACTTGACGGACTAGCTGCGGGAGGTTCACGTCGACGACGTTCGCGACCCAGTCGTTCACGCGGTCGAGGTACTGATCGCCGGAGGCTTCAGACGCGATGGCGACAACACTGTCGCTCAGCGGATCTGCGTCTGCTGGGAGCGCAATGTCGAACGTCGCGAGCATGTGCTGCACGGCTCGGAAGCTCTCTGCAACGAGCTCCTGGCGCTGCTGCACGAGCTGAGCGAGCGCGCGTTTGAGCGCTGGCGTCGCACGCTGAAGCGCCTCGTCCGCTGACACTAGGAACGCCTGGAGCACTCGCGCGAGCTGTTTCAAGTCGCTCGCACTGAACGACTGAGGGAGCTGCTCGAGAGCAGACGCCGACGCCGCTGTGAGGTGCGTCGACGTCGCACGGAGCCACGAGGCGAGCTCGCGCTGGATCGCGTCTTGGATCAGCGCGTCGCTCGGCTCGGCTTCGCTTGCAAAGTACGTCTCGACGTGCGATTGCACCGTGCGGATGCGCTCGACCGTGTTGTCGGGCGACGCAAGGAGCTGGCGGATCGACGCTGCGTAGACGCGACAGTGGCGCTGGACCAGTGCGGTCGCGGCTTCGACTGTCGCCAAGAGCTTGTGCACGTGCACGAGCACTGCCGCGCGCGTCTTTGTCTGGAGCGCAGCAAGGAACGCGCGGAAGCCGCTCGCGTCGAGGACGTCGTCCCAGTCGTCGTCCATTGCTCGCAGCGCACGCGCAGACTGTGGCACGCGCGTTCGGCGACCGCCAACGACCTGGACCGCGAGCTTGCTGATCTCTGCCAGTTCGTCCTGGAAGACCAGATCCGGCATCGCATCGTCGACTTCGACCGCAACTTGCGCGACCAAGGCGCTCAGCGCCGAGCCAGCGAAGATCTGGGTCGGCGCCAAGACGATCTGACCATCCGTGTACGCCTTGACAGCGTCGATGCAAAGGCGCCGCAGCGCTGCGAGCTCCTCTGGCTCCAGCGGCTGGTCGCACTTGTTCAGGAACACAAACAGGTTCTTTGCGCTCGTGCGACTCGGGAGCTCGGCCACGAGGCGGCGCCAGAAGCGCGCGACGTCTGTCGACTGCACCTGGTCGAACGCAAGGACGACGACGAGCACGTCGCTCAGCGCGAGTGCTCCGACCCACCGGTCGCTTACGTACGGCGACCGCGCTTCGTTCACGCCCGGCGAGTCCATGAGCTCGAGCGCCACAGGGCCGCGCGCAAACGGCGCAGCCGACGGTGGCACGTGCAGCAGGAGGTCCGACTCGGGTCGGTCCGCTTCGTCGTCTCCAGTGCGCAGTGATGCGTTGATGTTCTGCATCGTCCGGTAGATGCGCGCTGTTGAGCCGACTTCGATCGGTTCATCGAGCTCTTGGCCCCGCCCTGGGTTGACGAACAGCCGGCAGTGTGCGTCGTCGACTGGACTGCGCGTGAGCGTGAGCAGCCCAGCAGTGGCAGCGAGACTCGCGATCGGACACACGAGGGTGCCCGCGAGCGCGTTCAACACCGAGCTCTTGCCGGCGTTCAGCGCACCGCTCACGAGCACAGACACGCAGTTTGCGTCCGCACGAGCGAGGAGACGTTCGAGCGCGAGGTCTGCGCGTTCGAGCACCGTCGCGACGTCATCTGGCATATCGGGCAGCGCCGCGCCGACATCGCGCAGTTGGAGCTGCAGCACCGCTACGTGCGTACGGAGCAGTGTCTGGATCGTCGCGATGCCATCGAACGTTGGAGTCGCTGGTGCTGGTGCTGGCGCATTGTCGTCCAGCAGCTCGTCACCGAGCAGCTCCAGCTCCCAGGCTTCCATCGCGTGTTGTGTCTTTTGATTTTTGTATCGAGTCGCAACAACACAAACCATGTCAATACATTTCGCAAGTGAGATCTTGACTACCTCGCGTATGTCACTATCGATCAAATACACGGAGAGTGCAAATGGGTTCAGCCAAAACAAGCAGGTCATTCGCTGTTGTCGTTCCAGCAACAACAAGAGCAACTGGTCGGTCATTCAACAGCAGCAGCAGCAAGAGGAGGAGGAAGCCTCGAGCGAGTCGCGCCACGCTATCGATCATCGCTCCCGTGTGTGCGTGCGCACAGTCGCGTAGCAAGCACAAGAGGCGACCAAGCGAGCAGCAGCAGCACATACACACAGACGCAAGCAGCCATGGGAGCCGTCTGGTTCCGCGGCGTGTACAACGACAACATCGTGGTCGTCGAGACGCACACAGGCGAAGCGAGGGACGACTGCAGTCGCATCGGTCTCTTTCGAGTCGACGGCAAGCCGGATCTGTCGGACTTCACGCATCGCACCGGGTATCTCGCTCCTGGACTCACCATTTGGTACGAGAAACCGGATCCCGCTGCGGTTGCTCGTCGTCAACAAGAGCAGCAGGAGCAAGAGCAAGAGCAGGAGCGACAGAGGCAGCAAGCACAACAAGCCGAGCAAGAGCGACTACAGACAGAAGCACGAGAGAGACGCGAGCGAGAAGTGCGAGAGCGCAGAGAAGCCGAGCAGCGTCGCCAAGCAGAAGCGGAGCTGAAACGACAGCGCAGGGAAGCGGAGCGAAAGCGACGACAAAGAGAAGCGCAAGAGCGAGAGCGCAGAGAAGCCGAGCAGCGTCGCCAAGCAGAAGCGGAGCTGAAGCGACAGCGCACCGAGCAGCTCGCACAGCATCGGCAGCAAGACACGCAGGACCGACGCGTCTTCGATGCAGCCGAACGTCGACTCGCGGCAATGCAAGCGAGTGTGACAGCGGAGGTGGCGCAGCGAGAGCAGAGCGTCGCGCAAGTGCTTGCAACTCGAGCGCAAGTGCTCAGCGACACGCTCGCTCACGAAGACAGTGCTGATCTCACTGCCAAGCAAGACGCAGTGGCAAGCGCGCGTGCTGCGCGCATTGCTCTCATGGAACGCCAGGCAGCAGAGCTCCGAGCGCAGCAGCAACAGCAAAGCGACGAGATACTTGCCAACTCTGCTGCAGAGCAAGAACTCGCAGATGCGCTGGACATGCAACATGCGAGTCTAGAGGCTCTAGAGGCGGCAGTCGCCAGTCACGTCGACGCAGAGACCCAACAACGCGCTGCTGATGAGCAAGTCGCCGAGATGGAGCGCCGCGAGCGCGCGCAGATGCGAACGCAAGTGCAGCTCTAGCATCGTGAGGTAGCCACTCTGTTCGATTGCGTTGGTTGTTGTGGTAGTTGTTTGTTCGGTTGTTTGGTTGTCTGGTTGTTCCCACACTCACTGACGGACCAACTTGATTGAACGGCGTGCGCCACTTGCTCGAGCTTGCGGATGCACGAGATGCGTCGGATACACTCGGATACTTGAGCTCCAGGTCGCTACGCACTCGAGTGTTTGTCGAGTGAGTGCATCGATACGACTCGGTTTGAATGCTTGAATGCTGTGGTTCTAGGTCTTCGACGAGCGCAATCATCCACTAGTTCAAGACCAAGAGTCTGGAGTCTGGAGTCTGGAGCCAATAGCCAATAGCCAATAGCCTGGCCTACAAACATGAGCCACTGTAGGCTGGGTTGAGCTAGGCTAGATGGGGCTGAACTAGACTAGATGCTGCGAGCACGGCTCGATGTCCTGAGAATCACGAAAGTTCACCGCACTACACAACACTGGACAAGAGCTCAGAGGCACCAAGGCAACGGCAAGAGCTGGGACCGACCACATGGTTCGATTCACAAGGTTCACACGACTCACACAAGACTCACGCGACTCACAAGGTGCACATTACGTTCACAGCGTATCTATCATTCAAGTGAAGGCCGCTCTTCTTCTTCTACTGCAAGTAGTAGTATACATACATGCACCGCTGCGTTGCTTACGGCGTCACAACGGCCACGATCTCCTCATCCGCCTGCGTCGCCGCAGCCTTGCTCTGATTCTTCTTGTACAGCGCCACGCCGATCGCCGCAGCAGCCACGGCCGCTACCGCTGCCACTGCACCGATCACTGTGCCGGTGTTGTCCACAGCCTCTTCGCCCGCGAGCTTCGTGAGCTTTGTCGGCGTCTGGATCGCGCCGCTGTCTGCCTTCGTCGGTACCGGCGTCGGTATCTTGCTGCCGATCGTTGTCTTGTGGCTGCCGTGCATCGTGCCACTGTCGCCCTTGGTCGGCGCTGGCGTGACCTTGTCTGTTGGGTTGCCACCCTTGGTCGGCGCTGGCGTGACCTTGTCTGTTGGGTTGCCACCCTTGGTCGGCGCTGGCGTGACCTTGTCTGTTGGGTTGCCACCCTTGGTCGGCGCTGGCGCCGCCTTGTCCGCCGAGTAGTCGCCCTTCCAGACGCAGCCCCACGCACCCGTGTGGATCACCTTGCACTCCGCGTCCACAGGCGCCACGCACTTACCCGACGCCGTGTACGACTTGAGGTACGGCAGGCAACGCTCGGTCGCAACATCGCCCTTCTTCGGACAGTTCCAGCCTGCCGGCTGCTTGCCGCTGCCCGAGCAGAGCGGACCCGCGATGCAGTACGTCGCGTCGCGCTCCACGCTGACCGACCAGCAGCCCCTCTTCGGGTCATACTTGGTCGTCGTCGTCGTCGTCGTCGTCATCGTCGTCGTCGTCATCGGAGGGGGTACTGCCGGCTTCTTCGTAGCCGATACAGCCGAGTTCACCGCAGGCTTGGACGGCGCTGCAGTCTGCACCGGACCCTTGGTCGGAGTCGTGGTCGGCGCCGCAGTCTGCACCGGACCCTTGGTTGGAGTCGTGGTCGGCTCCGGGCACTTGGTTGATGTCGCAGTTTGTACCGGACTCTTCATCTGCGTGAGCGTCTTCTGCTTCTGCTGCTGGTTCTGCTGGTTCTGCAGGTTCTGCAGGTTCTGCAGGTTCTGCAGGTTCTGCAGGTTCTGCGGGTTGTGTTGTTCCTGTTGTTGTGGCCGCTGGTTCTGCTGCGCCGAAGCGGCCGCCACGAGGGCCGAGAGGATCACGAGGGTCGAGATGATCTTCATGCTAGATGGACGTGAGAGTAGTAGTAGTAGTAGTAAGGGTAGTGGCTGTTGTTGTTGTTGTTGTTGTTGTTGTTGTTGTTGTTGTTGTTGTTGTTGTTGTTGTTGTTGTTGTTGTCGTTGTTGTTGTTGTTGTTGTTGTTGTTGTTGCTGTTGTTGATGTTGTTGTTGTTGCTGTTGTTGTTGTTGTAGGACTTGAGCAAAGGCGTTGTCAAGGTTGCTAGTTGCGCGTGTGAGAGTAAATGGGCGAATGAGAGCGAGGCGCTGGTGCAGACAGGATGTCGGCGAGTAGGCTTGGTCAAGGAAAGGAGGTGCGAGCGCTGAAGTTGCAGCAAGTGGAGGCAACAGTCGCAGGTGACATCACGGTATAGCTAGCTCACTCGCCAGCATGGTGTCATGCCATCGATCAGTCGAAGTGGTGTCGTGGTGTCTGTTCGGTGTAGTTTTGTAGTTGAGAATCTGTTCGGCGGATTCGATGCAAAAGCGTGGAAGGTCGGTCACAAAAAGTGGTTTGATGCGACTTCAAAAAGACACCGCATTTGTACTTTGTCCGACGAAGTGTCTCTCGATACTAGAACATCGTACTAGTATAGTATCTGACAAGACGCTTCGTCTCGTCCAAGACAATACTAGTACGACCGACCGACAACCGATATGTATAGCACGCAACACGATGGAATCCTTCGAAGGCACTACCTAGGCATTTGGCATTGCACTCGCGGTTTTGTTTGTTTGCAGATTCAGTTATGCTGCCTGCTGCATATGTCCAGCGCGTTTGCAGACAAAGCAATACTAGTACATGTGAATGAAAACTCCATAGATCGTGTCAACTGATACACCCATCCTCTTGTTTTGAAGTACGTACGTACTACTAGTAAAGACGTACGAGTAACAAACACTTCCGAAACCACTCGCACGTTGCACATACATGTACTACATAGAATATCCCCTTGCGAATATATATGATGGAATCGTTTTGTGTGTCCACGCCATCAAAACGAGCGAACATCACACTTGGTTGAATCTGCAATTTGTATCGGGTTCGCAAGATTGAGCTGGCCTTGCGCACAACGTCAATGCACGGCACGCACGTCGCGGAGCCGACTGCTGTAGCTCCCGAAGTCGCTCGCTCTGTGCTCGCAAGAGCAAAGACAATGAACGCTCAGCGCGCTCTCAAGTGCGCTATCATCAGTGGAACGACACGAGTCGGAAGAGCGAGCGTGAGACACAAGTCGACTTTGCGCGGCGTCGCATGCTGCTTCATCGAGCCCTCTTGTGCCCTAACACAAGGAAGCGATCTGCGTCCGGGCTATATGCCTCGACGAACATCAACAACTCACACAGGTGCGAGCGCAAGTCCAGCTCTAGCATTGCAAAGTGGCCGCTCTGCTCGACCCCTTTGCTTGTGTGCTTGATCGATTCGTTGGTTGTTTCTTGCGTGGTGACGTACCAACTCGCTTCAACGGCGCCACTGGCCCGAGCTTGCGGATGCAGCAAGCGTATTAGATCTACTGATAGTCACTACGAAATGGAGGTTTCGGCTCCAGGTCGCTACGCACTCGAGTGTTTGTCGAGTGAGTGCATCGATACGACTCGGTTTGAATGCTTGAATGCTGTGGTTCTAGGTCTTCGACGAGCGCAATCATCCACTAGTTCAAGACCAAGAGTCTGGAGTCTGGAGTCTGGAGCCAATAGCCAATAGCCAATAGCCTGGCCTACAAACATGAGCCACTGTAGGCTGGGTTGAGCTAGGCTAGATGGGGCTGAACTAGACTAGATGCTGCGAGCACGGCTCGATGTCCTGAGAATCACGAAAGTTCACCGCACTACACAACACTGGACAAGAGCTCAGAGGCACCAAGGCAACGGCAAGAGCTGGGACCGACCACATGGTTCGATTCACAAGGTTCACACGACTCACACAAGACTCACGCGACTCACAAGGTGCACATTACGTTCACAGCGTATCTATCATTCAAGTGAAGGCCGCTCTTCTTCTTCTACTGCAAGTAGTAGTATACATACATGCACCGCTGCGTTGCTTACGGCGTCACAACGGCCACGATCTCCTCATCCGCCTGCGTCGCCGCAGCCTTGCTCTGATTCTTCTTGTACAGCGCCACGCCGATCGCCGCAGCAGCCACGGCCGCTACCGCTGCCACTGCACCGATCACTGTGCCGGTGTTGTCCACAGCCTCTTCGCCCGCGAGCTTCGTGAGCTTTGTCGGCGTCTGGATCGCGCCGCTGTCTGCCTTCGTCGGTACCGGCGTCGGTATCTTGCTGCCGATCGTTGTCTTGTGGCTGCCGTGCATCGTGCCACTGTCGCCCTTGGTCGGCGCTGGCGTGACCTTGTCTGTTGGGTTGCCACCCTTGGTCGGCGCTGGCGTGACCTTGTCTGTTGGGTTGCCACCCTTGGTCGGCGCTGGCGTGACCTTGTCTGTTGGGTTGCCACCCTTGGTCGGCGCTGGCGTGACCTTGTCTGTTGGGTTGCCACCCTTGGTCGGCGCTGGCGTGACCTTGTCTGTTGGGTTGCCACCCTTGGTCGGCGCTGGCGTGACCTTGTCTGTTGGGTTGCCACCCTTGGTCGGCGCTGGCGCCGCCTTGTCCGCCGAGTAGTCGCCCTTCCAGACGCAGCCCCACGCACCCGTGTGGATCACCTTGCACTCCGCGTCCACAGGCGCCACGCACTTACCCGACGCCGTGTACGACTTGAGGTACGGCAGGCAACGCTCGGTCGCAACATCGCCCTTCTTCGGACAGTTCCAGCCTGCCGGCTGCTTGCCGCTGCCCGAGCAGAGCGGACCCGCGATGCAGTACGTCGCGTCGCGCTCCACGCTGACCGACCAGCAGCCCCTCTTCGGGTCATACTTGGTCGTCGTCGTCGTCGTCGTCGTCATCGTCGTCGTCGTCATCGGAGGGGGTACTGCCGGCTTCTTCGTAGCCGATACAGCCGAGTTCACCGCAGGCTTGGACGGCGCTGCAGTCTGCACCGGACCCTTGGTCGGAGTCGTGGTCGGCGCCGCAGTCTGCACCGGACCCTTGGTTGGAGTCGTGGTCGGCTCCGGGCACTTGGTTGATGTCGCAGTTTGTACCGGACTCTTCATCTGCGTGAGCGTCTTCTGCTTCTGCTGCTGGTTCTGCTGGTTCTGCAGGTTCTGCAGGTTCTGCAGGTTCTGCAGGTTCTGCAGGTTCTGCGGGTTGTGTTGTTCCTGTTGTTGTGGCCGCTGGTTCTGCTGCGCCGAAGCGGCCGCCACGAGGGCCGAGAGGATCACGAGGGTCGAGATGATCTTCATGCTAGATGGACGTGAGAGTAGTAGTAGTAGTAGTAAGGGTAGTGGCTGTTGTTGTTGTTGTTGTTGTTGTTGTTGTTGTTGTTGTTGTTGTTGTTGTTGTTGTTGTTGTTGTTGTCGTTGTTGTTGTTGTTGTTGTTGTTGTTGTTGCTGTTGTTGATGTTGTTGTTGTTGCTGTTGTTGTTGTTGTAGGACTTGAGCAAAGGCGTTGTCAAGGTTGCTAGTTGCGCGTGTGAGAGTAAATGGGCGAATGAGAGCGAGGCGCTGGTGCAGACAGGATGTCGGCGAGTAGGCTTGGTCAAGGAAAGGAGGTGCGAGCGCTGAAGTTGCAGCAAGTGGAGGCAACAGTCGCAGGTGACATCACGGTATAGCTAGCTCACTCGCCAGCATGGTGTCATGCCATCGATCAGTCGAAGTGGTGTCGTGGTGTCTGTTCGGTGTAGTTTTGTAGTTGAGAATCTGTTCGGCGGATTCGATGCAAAAGCGTGGAAGGTCGGTCACAAAAAGTGGTTTGATGCGACTTCAAAAAGACACCGCATTTGTACTTTGTCCGACGAAGTGTCTCTCGATACTAGAACATCGTACTAGTATAGTATCTGACAAGACGCTTCGTCTCGTCCAAGACAATACTAGTACGACCGACCGACAACCGATATGTATAGCACGCAACACGATGGAATCCTTCGAAGGCACTACCTAGGCATTTGGCATTGCACTCGCGGTTTTGTTTGTTTGCAGATTCAGTTATGCTGCCTGCTGCATATGTCCAGCGCGTTTGCAGACAAAGCAATACTAGTACATGTGAATGAAAACTCCATAGATCGTGTCAACTGATACACCCATCCTCTTGTTTTGAAGTACGTACGTACTACTAGTAAAGACGTACGAGTAACAAACACTTCCGAAACCACTCGCACGTTGCACATACATGTACTACATAGAATATCCCCTTGCGAATATATATGATGGAATCGTTTTGTGTGTCCACGCCATCAAAACGAGCGAACATCACACTTGGTTGAATCTGCAATTTGTATCGGGTTCGCAAGATTGAGCTGGCCTTGCGCACAACGTCAATGCACGGCACGCACGTCGCGGAGCCGACTGCTGTAGCTCCCGAAGTCGCTCGCTCTGTGCTCGCAAGAGCAAAGACAATGAACGCTCAGCGCGCTCTCAAGTGCGCTATCATCAGTGGAACGACACGAGTCGGAAGAGCGAGCGTGAGACACAAGTCGACTTTGCGCGGCGTCGCATGCTGCTTCATCGAGCCCTCTTGTGCCCTAACACAAGGAAGCGATCTGCGTCCGGGCTATATGCCTCGACGAACATCAACAACTCACACAGGTGCGAGCGCAAGTCCAGCTCTAGCATTGCAAAGTGGCCGCTCTGCTCGACCCCTTTGCTTGTGTGCTTGATCGATTCGTTGGTTGTTTCTTGCGTGGTGACGTACCAACTCGCTTCAACGGCGCCACTGGCCCGAGCTTGCGGATGCAGCAAGCGTATTAGATCTACTGATAGTCACTACGAAATGGAGGTTTCGGCTCCAGGTCGCTACGCACTCGAGTGTTTGTCGAGTGAGTGCATCGATACGACTCGGTTTGAATGCTTGAATGCTGTGGTTCTAGGTCTTCGACGAGCGCAATCATCCACTAGTTCAAGACCAAGAGTCTGGAGTCTGGAGTCTGGAGCCAATAGCCAATAGCCAATAGCCTGGCCTACAAACATGAGCCACTGTAGGCTGGGTTGAGCTAGGCTAGATGGGGCTGAACTAGACTAGATGCTGCGAGCACGGCTCGATGTCCTGAGAATCACGAAAGTTCACCGCACTACACAACACTGGACAAGAGCTCAGAGGCACCAAGGCAACGGCAAGAGCTGGGACCGACCACATGGTTCGATTCACAAGGTTCACACGACTCACACAAGACTCACGCGACTCACAAGGTGCACATTACGTTCACAGCGTATCTATCATTCAAGTGAAGGCCGCTCTTCTTCTTCTACTGCAAGTAGTAGTATACATACATGCACCGCTGCGTTGCTTACGGCGTCACAACGGCCACGATCTCCTCATCCGCCTGCGTCGCCGCAGCCTTGCTCTGATTCTTCTTGTACAGCGCCACGCCGATCGCCGCAGCAGCCACGGCCGCTACCGCTGCCACTGCACCGATCACTGTGCCGGTGTTGTCCACAGCCTCTTCGCCCGCGAGCTTCGTGAGCTTTGTCGGCGTCTGGATCGCGCCGCTGTCTGCCTTCGTCGGTACCGGCGTCGGTATCTTGCTGCCGATCGTTGTCTTGTGGCTGCCGTGCATCGTGCCACTGTCGCCCTGTCGGCTGCGGACCTGTCTGTGGTGCACCTTGTCGGCGCTGGCGTGACCTTGTCTGTTGGGTTGCCACCCTTGGTCGGCGCTGGCGTGACCTTGTCTGTTGGGTTGCCACCCTTGGTCGGCGCTGGCGTGACCTTGTCTGTTGGGTTGCCACCCTTGGTCGGCGCTGGCGTGACCTTGTCTGTTGGGTTGCCACCCTTGGTCGGCGCTGGCGTGACCTTGTCTGTTGGGTTGCCACCCTTGGTCGGCGCTGGCGTGACCTTGTCTGTTGGGTTGCCACCCTTGGTCGGCGCTGGCGTGACCTTGTCTGTTGGGTTGCCACCCTTGGTCGGCGCTGGCGTGACCTTGTCTGTTGGGTTGCCACCCTTGGTCGGCGCTGGCGTGACCTTGTCTGTTGGGTTGCCACCCTTGGTCGGCGCTGGCGTGACCTTGTCTGTTGGGTTGCCACCCTTGGTCGGCGCTGGCGCCGCCTTGTCCGTCGAGTTGTCGCCCTTCCAGACGCAGCCCCACGCACCCGTGTGGATCACCTTGCACTCCGCGTCCACAGGCGCCACGCACTTACCCGACGCCGTGTACGACTTGAGGTACGGCAGGCAACGCTCGGTCGCAACATCGCCCTTCTTCGGACAGTTCCAGCCTGCCGGCTGCTTGCCGCTGCCCGAGCAGAGCGGACCCGCGATGCAGTACGTCGCGTCGCGCTCCACGCTGACCGACCAGCAGCCCCTCTTCGGGTCATACTTGGTCGTCGTCGTCGTCGTCGTCGTCATCGTCGTCGTCGTCATCGGAGGGGGTACTGCCGGCTTCTTCGTAGCCGATACAGCCGAGTTCACCGCAGGCTTGGACGGCGCTGCAGTCTGCACCGGACCCTTGGTCGGAGTCGTGGTCGGCGCCGCAGTCTGCACCGGACCCTTGGTTGGAGTCGTGGTCGGCTCCGGGCACTTGGTTGATGTCGCAGTTTGTACCGGACTCTTCATCTGCGTGAGCGTCTTCTGCTTCTGCTGCTGGTTCTGCTGGTTCTGCAGGTTCTGCAGGTTCTGCAGGTTCTGCAGGTTCTGCAGGTTCTGCGGGTTGTGTTGTTCCTGTTGTTGTGGCCGCTGGTTCTGCTGCGCCGAAGCGGCCGCCACGAGGGCCGAGAGGATCACGAGGGTCGAGATGATCTTCATGCTAGATGGACGTGAGAGTAGTAGTAGTAGTAGTAAGGGTAGTGGCTGTTGTTGTTGTTGTTGTTGTTGTTGTTGTTGTTGTTGTTGTTGTTGTTGTTGTTGTTGTTGTTGTTGTCGTTGTTGTTGTTGTTGTTGTTGTTGTTGTTGCTGTTGTTGATGTTGTTGTTGTTGCTGTTGTTGTTGTTGTAGGACTTGAGCAAAGGCGTTGTCAAGGTTGCTAGTTGCGCGTGTGAGAGTAAATGGGCGAATGAGAGCGAGGCGCTGGTGCAGACAGGATGTCGGCGAGTAGGCTTGGTCAAGGAAAGGAGGTGCGAGCGCTGAAGTTGCAGCAAGTGGAGGCAACAGTCGCAGGTGACATCACGGTATAGCTAGCTCACTCGCCAGCATGGTGTCATGCCATCGATCAGTCGAAGTGGTGTCGTGGTGTCTGTTCGGTGTAGTTTTGTAGTTGAGAATCTGTTCGGCGGATTCGATGCAAAAGCGTGGAAGGTCGGTCACAAAAAGTGGTTTGATGCGACTTCAAAAAGACACCGCATTTGTACTTTGTCCGACGAAGTGTCTCTCGATACTAGAACATCGTACTAGTATAGTATCTGACAAGACGCTTCGTCTCGTCCAAGACAATACTAGTACGACCGACCGACAACCGATATGTATAGCACGCAACACGATGGAATCCTTCGAAGGCACTACCTAGGCATTTGGCATTGCACTCGCGGTTTTGTTTGTTTGCAGATTCAGTTATGCTGCCTGCTGCATATGTCCAGCGCGTTTGCAGACAAAGCAATACTAGTACATGTGAATGAAAACTCCATAGATCGTGTCAACTGATACACCCATCCTCTTGTTTTGAAGTACGTACGTACTACTAGTAAAGACGTACGAGTAACAAACACTTCCGAAACCACTCGCACGTTGCACATACATGTACTACATAGAATATCCCCTTGCGAATATATATGATGGAATCGTTTTGTGTGTCCACGCCATCAAAACGAGCGAACATCACACTTGGTTGAATCTGCAATTTGTATCGGGTTCGCAAGATTGAGCTGGCCTTGCGCACAACGTCAATGCACGGCACGCACGTCGCGGAGCCGACTGCTGTAGCTCCCGAAGTCGCTCGCTCTGTGCTCGCAAGAGCAAAGACAATGAACGCTCAGCGCGCTCTCAAGTGCGCTATCATCAGTGGAACGACACGAGTCGGAAGAGCGAGCGTGAGACACAAGTCGACTTTGCGCGGCGTCGCATGCTGCTTCATCGAGCCCTCATGTGCACCCACGCGCACTGCGAGCAGCGCGATGATCCACGATGTCGCCTGCGCAGCAATCGATAAAGATGGCATGCTGAGTCAGACGCTCTGGCTCGACATTGCCTGCACAAGTGATTGACGGCGAGCTGGCGCACGTTTGCTACGACTGCACCTGCGACGGCGATCGAGCAGTGGAACGCACTTGGTGGCAACGGTGGCGCGGCGTTTGCGCTGCACAAAGCGGACGACAACGTGTGCTGGCAGTCGGTGGATCGAGCAAATGTCGAGACCCTCACAGCATTTGCGGTGCTGGGCAAGCACTGCTCTCCCAGGCGTCCGTCGCCATCTCTCGGACGCAGCGACCAAGGTGCGCATCGACAGCGAGTTCAAAGCACGCGGCGTCGTGTGGACGTTGCAGCGAGGCATATTGGTCGCAGACGTTGCGAGCGTCGCGACGGCGTTCATTCGCGGCAAGTTTGACCGGCGCACGGCTGAGCTCTCCAAACGAGTCGCTGCGTATGGCACGCGGAAGCTCGTGGACTCGACTGTGAACGCGCACCTGAAGCAGAAAGCAGGCGAGTTGATGGAACAGAAGCCGAGTAGCGACGAAGAAGAAGCGGCAGCGCATCAAGTGTGTGTTGATCGGTTCCTCCAGGACAACGCCGTCGCGAAGAGACTGACGACTGTGATCGGTGACGTCCGCGGCGACAGTTCCGCGTCGTTTGCTGTGCTCCAAGCGCTCGCGCGGCAAGACGGCGTGCCGGTCGTGATCCGCCATGCGAACGGTGACGAGACTGTGCTGAACGCCAGTGACAGTGGACGGCTGATGCAATTTGACGTGTCGAGCACTGGCAAACTGCGCCAACTCGTGCCGCGCGAGACTGGTGCCGAGCACGAACCGCTTGAGGACAGCGCGGCCAAGAGCGACAAGTCGTGTCTGTACAGGGCGTACATCTTCCACAAGCTCAGGCGGAATGGCACGGATGCCGAGATTGAGCTCGTACGCAACGCCACCGCTCAAAGGATACCGGTGACCAGCGCGTGCTCTTCGACTGTACAACCGGTGCAAGCCTGCGGTCTTGTACGGCGCGAAGAAGGAGAAGAACCCACTCAAGCAAAGAGCAGCTGTCGTGCGACTCGTAACGGTACTCGCAGCGAACAACGCCTTGGCCCCTCCGGCTTGAGCGTTCTCGCACGCACAGACCACCAAGAGTACGCCCAGAGCCTGCACTGCGAGACAGCGCTTTAAGAGCCAAAGGCGATCGACCACACGCTCGGTCTGTTTGAGCAGCACGTCCCGATCCACAAGCACAGAGAGTTCAAAGGCAAGAAGCGATAGTTGACGACATCATCTCAACGCTACTCTACAAGACGCACTTAGACGGTTGGCACCATTGACATGAGTCGCGACTTGCCGCACACGAAGCTGTGGGTCTGGGTGCGAGGCAGCTTTACGTCGTCGGAGTCGCCACAGCTGCGACATCGTTGATCACCGCGACGCAGCTCCGGAGGATCTCACTGCACTGCGCCGACGCAGCGTCGAGCGCATCCACTGCGTCCTGCTGCTTGGCTCGACCGCCCTCGTGCGCATCCGCAAGTCGCGCGAGCGCCGTCGTGTATCGCTGGAGCGTCGCTTTGAGCGCTGCGAGTGGCGAGGTCTCACTCAGGACGCGCTCGAGCAGCTCAGTCTGCGCGTCTCCGAGGCGCATGCGCTCCGCCATAGCGGCGTCAAAGAGCTGCTTCACGTCCTTTGTATGGATCTCGGCAGTCGACGACGGCGGCAACGCGCACTGGAAGCCAAGCGCGCGCAGCCAGTAGTACGTCGTTCCGTCGTCGCAGTACGTCACAGTCACAGTGTTCGACGCGCGCACAAACGACGGGTCGACGTGCCAGCGATCCGAGACGTACGACCACAGCCCGACTTTGTTGTTGTTGTGCTCGTGCATCGCGCGCGGACAGAAGCGCTCGCGGACCACGTGGCCGTTCACGCAGACTGTCACAGGCGCGCGCGACGCTGCTCCGCCGTCGCTCGTGAGGTGCGAGAGCTCGAGCACGAACGCCTGACCGACGAACGCGGCGCCGACTCGGAACGTCACGTCGAGCGTCTGGCCGTGGCCGAGCTTCGCGTGGTCCTTCGCGCGATAGAACGTCCCAGTCGCACGAGCATCCGACGTATCACTGCTGCGACGGCGAAAGTCGATTGCTCCGGCGTAGACCGAGCCGGGCTCGACCCTGAGCCGCACGACGTCCTTCACTTGACGGACTAGCTGCGGGAGGTTCACGTCGACGACGTTCGCGACCCAGTCGTTCACGCGGTCGAGGTACTGATCCCCGGAGGCTTCAGACGCGATGGCGACAACACTGTCGCTCAGCGGATCTGCGTCTGCTGGGAGCGCAATGTCGAACGTCGCGAGCATGTGCTGCACGGCTCGGAAGCTCTCTGCAACGAGCTCCTGGCGCTGCTGCACGAGCTGAGCGAGCGCGCGTTTGAGCGCTGGCGTCGCACGCTGAAGCGCCTCGTCCGCTGACACTAGGAACGCCTGGAGCACTCGCGCGAGCTGTTTCAAGTCGCTCGCACTGAACGACTGAGGGAGCTGCTCGAGAGCAGACGCCGACGCCGCTGTGAGGTGCGTCGACGTCGCACGGAGCCACGAGGCGAGCTCGCGCTGGATCGCGTCTTGGATCAGCGCGTCGCTCGGCTCGGCTTCGCTTGCAAAGTACGTCTCGACGTGCGATTGCACCGTGCGGATGCGCTCGACCGTGTTGTCGGGCGACGCAAGGAGCTGGCGGATCGACGCTGCGTAGACGCGACAGTGGCGCTGGACCAGTGCGGTCGCGGCTTCGACTGTCGCCAAGAGCTTGTGCACGTGCACGAGCACTGCCGCGCGCGTCTTTGTCTGGAGCGCAGCAAGGAACGCGCGGAAGCCGCTCGCGTCGAGGACGTCGTCCCAGTCGTCGTCCATTGCTCGCAGCGCACGCGCAGACTGTGGCACGCGCGTTCGGCGACCGCCAACGACCTGGACCGCGAGCTTGCTGATCTCTGCCAGTTCGTCCTGGAAGACCAGATCCGGCATCGCATCGTCGACTTCGACCGCAACTTGCGCGACCAAGGCGCTCAGCGCCGAGCCAGCGAAGATCTGGGTCGGCGCCAAGACGATCTGACCATCCGTGTACGCCTTGACAGCGTCGATGCAAAGGCGCCGCAGCGCTGCGAGCTCCTCTGGCTCCAGCGGCTGGTCGCACTTGTTCAGGAACACAAACAGGTTCTTTGCGCTCGTGCGACTCGGGAGCTCGGCCACGAGGCGGCGCCAGAAGCGCGCGACGTCTGTCGACTGCACCTGGTCGAACGCAAGGACGACGACGAGCACGTCGCTCAGCGCGAGTGCTCCGACCCACCGGTCGCTTACGTACGGCGACCGCGCTTCGTTCACGCCCGGCGAGTCCATGAGCTCGAGCGCCACAGGGCCGCGCGCAAACGGCGCAGCCGACGGTGGCACGTGCAGCAGGAGGTCCGACTCGGGTCGGTCCGCTTCGTCGTCTCCAGTGCGCAGTGATGCGTTGATGTTCTGCATCGTCCGGTAGATGCGCGCTGTTGAGCCGACTTCGATCGGTTCATCGAGCTCTTGGCCCCGCCCTGGGTTGACGAACAGCCGGCAGTGTGCGTCGTCGACTGGACTGCGCGTGAGCGTGAGCAGCCCAGCAGTGGCAGCGAGACTCGCGATCGGACACACGAGGGTGCCCGCGAGCGCGTTCAACACCGAGCTCTTGCCGGCGTTCAGCGCACCGCTCACGAGCACAGACACGCAGTTTGCGTCCGCACGAGCGAGGAGACGTTCGAGCGCGAGGTCTGCGCGTTCGAGCACCGTCGCGACGTCATCTGGCATATCGGGCAGCGCCGCGCCGACATCGCGCAGTTGGAGCTGCAGCACCGCTACGTGCGTACGGAGCAGTGTCTGGATCGTCGCGATGCCATCGAACGTTGGAGTCGCTGGTGCTGGTGCTGGCGCATTGTCGTCCAGCAGCTCGTCACCGAGCAGCTCCAGCTCCCAGGCTTCCATCGCGTGTTGTGTCTTTTGATTTTTGTATCGAGTCGCAACAACACAAACCATGTCAATACATTTCGCAAGTGAGATCTTGACTACCTCGCGTATGTCACTATCGATCAAATACACGGAGAGTGCAAATGGGTTCAGCCAAAACAAGCAGGTCATTCGCTGTTGTCGTTCCAGCAACAACAAGAGCAACTGGTCGGTCATTCAACAGCAGCAGCAGCAAGAGGAGGAGGAAGCCTCGAGCGAGTCGCGCCACGCTATCGATCATCGCTCCCGTGTGTGCGTGCGCACAGTCGCGTAGCAAGCACAAGAGGCGACCAAGCGAGCAGCAGCAGCACATACACACAGACGCAAGCAGCCATGGGAGCCGTCTGGTTCCGCGGCGTGTACAACGACAACATCGTGGTCGTCGAGACGCACACAGGCGAAGCGAGGGACGACTGCAGTCGCATCGGTCTCTTTCGAGTCGACGGCAAGCCGGATCTGTCGGACTTCACGCATCGCACCGGGTATCTCGCTCCTGGACTCACCATTTGGTACGAGAAACCGGATCCCGCTGCGGTTGCTCGTCGTCAACAAGAGCAGCAGGAGCAAGAGCAAGAGCAGGAGCGACAGAGGCAGCAAGCACAACAAGCCGAGCAAGAGCGACTACAGACAGAAGCACGAGAGAGACGCGAGCGAGAAGTGCGAGAGCGCAGAGAAGCCGAGCAGCGTCGCCAAGCAGAAGCGGAGCTGAAACGACAGCGCAGGGAAGCGGAGCGAAAGCGACGACAAAGAGAAGCGCAAGAGCGAGAGCGCAGAGAAGCCGAGCAGCGTCGCCAAGCAGAAGCGGAGCTGAAGCGACAGCGCACCGAGCAGCTCGCACAGCATCGGCAGCAAGACACGCAGGACCGACGCGTCTTCGATGCAGCCGAACGTCGACTCGCGGCAATGCAAGCGAGTGTGACAGCGGAGGTGGCGCAGCGAGAGCAGAGCGTCGCGCAAGTGCTTGCAACTCGAGCGCAAGTGCTCAGCGACACGCTCGCTCACGAAGACAGTGCTGATCTCACTGCCAAGCAAGACGCAGTGGCAAGCGCGCGTGCTGCGCGCATTGCTCTCATGGAACGCCAGGCAGCAGAGCTCCGAGCGCAGCAGCAACAGCAAAGCGACGAGATACTTGCCAACTCTGCTGCAGAGCAAGAACTCGCAGATGCGCTGGACATGCAACATGCGAGTCTAGAGGCTCTAGAGGCGGCAGTCGCCAGTCACGTCGACGCAGAGACCCAACAACGCGCTGCTGATGAGCAAGTCGCCGAGATGGAGCGCCGCGAGCGCGCGCAGATGCGAACGCAAGTGCAGCTCTAGCATCGTGAGGTAGCCACTCTGTTCGATTGCGTTGGTTGTTGTGGTAGTTGTTTGTTCGGTTGTTTGGTTGTCTGGTTGTTCCCACACTCACTGACGGACCAACTTGATTGAACGGCGTGCGCCACTTGCTCGAGCTTGCGGATGCACGAGATGCGTCGGATACACTCGGATACTTGAGCTCCAGGTCGCTACGCACTCGAGTGTTTGTCGAGTGAGTGCATCGATACGACTCGGTTTGAATGCTTGAATGCTGTGGTTCTAGGTCTTCGACGAGCGCAATCATCCACTAGTTCAAGACCAAGAGTCTGGAGTCTGGAGTCTGGAGCCAATAGCCAATAGCCAATAGCCTGGCCTACAAACATGAGCCACTGTAGGCTGGGTTGAGCTAGGCTAGATGGGGCTGAACTAGACTAGATGCTGCGAGCACGGCTCGATGTCCTGAGAATCACGAAAGTTCACCGCACTACACAACACTGGACAAGAGCTCAGAGGCACCAAGGCAACGGCAAGAGCTGGGACCGACCACATGGTTCGATTCACAAGGTTCACACGACTCACACAAGACTCACGCGACTCACAAGGTGCACATTACGTTCACAGCGTATCTATCATTCAAGTGAAGGCCGCTCTTCTTCTTCTACTGCAAGTAGTAGTATACATACATGCACCGCTGCGTTGCTTACGGCGTCACAACGGCCACGATCTCCTCATCCGCCTGCGTCGCCGCAGCCTTGCTCTGATTCTTCTTGTACAGCGCCACGCCGATCGCCGCAGCAGCCACGGCCGCTACCGCTGCCACTGCACCGATCACTGTGCCGGTGTTGTCCACAGCCTCTTCGCCCGCGAGCTTCGTGAGCTTTGTCGGCGTCTGGATCGCGCCGCTGTCTGCCTTCGTCGGTACCGGCGTCGGTATCTTGCTGCCGATCGTTGTCTTGTGGCTGCCGTGCATCGTGCCACTGTCGCCCTTGGTCGGCGCTGGCGTGACCTTGTCTGTTGGGTTGCCACCCTTGGTCGGCGCTGGCGTGACCTTGTCTGTTGGGTTGCCACCCTTGGTCGGCGCTGGCGTGACCTTGTCTGTTGGGTTGCCACCCTTGGTCGGCGCTGGCGCCGCCTTGTCCGTCGAGTTGTCGCCCTTCCAGACGCAGCCCCACGCACCCGTGTGGATCACCTTGCACTCCGCGTCCACAGGCGCCACGCACTTACCCGACGCCGTGTACGACTTGAGGTACGGCAGGCAACGCTCGGTCGCAACATCGCCCTTCTTCGGACAGTTCCAGCCTGCCGGCTGCTTGCCGCTGCCCGAGCAGAGCGGACCCGCGATGCAGTACGTCGCGTCGCGCTCCACGCTGACCGACCAGCAGCCCCTCTTCGGGTCATACTTGGTCGTCGTCGTCGTCGTCGTCGTCATCGTCGTCGTCGTCATCGGAGGGGGTACTGCCGGCTTCTTCGTAGCCGATACAGCCGAGTTCACCGCAGGCTTGGACGGCGCTGCAGTCTGCACCGGACCCTTGGTCGGAGTCGTGGTCGGCGCCGCAGTCTGCACCGGACCCTTGGTTGGAGTCGTGGTCGGCTCCGGGCACTTGGTTGATGTCGCAGTTTGTACCGGACTCTTCATCTGCGTGAGCGTCTTCTGCTTCTGCTGCTGGTTCTGCTGGTTCTGCAGGTTCTGCAGGTTCTGCAGGTTCTGCAGGTTCTGCAGGTTCTGCGGGTTGTGTTGTTCCTGTTGTTGTGGCCGCTGGTTCTGCTGCGCCGAAGCGGCCGCCACGAGGGCCGAGAGGATCACGAGGGTCGAGATGATCTTCATGCTAGATGGACGTGAGAGTAGTAGTAGTAGTAGTAAGGGTAGTGGCTGTTGTTGTTGTTGTTGTTGTTGTTGTTGTTGTTGTTGTTGTTGTTGTTGTTGTTGTTGTTGCTGTTGTTGTTGTTGTTGTTGTTGTTGTTGATGTTGTTGTTGTTGCTGTTGTTGTTGTTGTAGGACTTGAGCAAAGGCGTTGTCAAGGTTGCTAGTTGCGCGTGTGAGAGTAAATGGGCGAATGAGAGCGAGGCGCTGGTGCAGACAGGATGTCGGCGAGTAGGCTTGGTCAAGGAAAGGAGGTGCGAGCGCTGAAGTTGCAGCAAGTGGAGGCAACAGTCGCAGGTGACATCACGGTATAGCTAGCTCACTCGCCAGCATGGTGTCATGCCATCGATCAGTCGAAGTGGTGTCGTGGTGTCTGTTCGGTGTAGTTTTGTAGTTGAGAATCTGTTCGGCGGATTCGATGCAAAAGCGTGGAAGGTCGGTCACAAAAAGTGGTTTGATGCGACTTCAAAAAGACACCGCATTTGTACTTTGTCCGACGAAGTGTCTCTCGATACTAGAACATCGTACTAGTATAGTATCTGACAAGACGCTTCGTCTCGTCCAAGACAATACTAGTACGACCGACCGACAACCGATATGTATAGCACGCAACACGATGGAATCCTTCGAAGGCACTACCTAGGCATTTGGCATTGCACTCGCGGTTTTGTTTGTTTGCAGATTCAGTTATGCTGCCTGCTGCATATGTCCAGCGCGTTTGCAGACAAAGCAATACTAGTACATGTGAATGAAAACTCCATAGATCGTGTCAACTGATACACCCATCCTCTTGTTTTGAAGTACGTACGTACTACTAGTAAAGACGTACGAGTAACAAACACTTCCGAAACCACTCGCACGTTGCACATACATGTACTACATAGAATATCCCCTTGCGAATATATATGATGGAATCGTTTTGTGTGTCCACGCCATCAAAACGAGCGAACATCACACTTGGTTGAATCTGCAATTTGTATCGGGTTCGCAAGATTGAGCTGGCCTTGCGCACAACGTCAATGCACGGCACGCACGTCGCGGAGCCGACTGCTGTAGCTCCCGAAGTCGCTCGCTCTGTGCTCGCAAGAGCAAAGACAATGAACGCTCAGCGCGCTCTCAAGTGCGCTATCATCAGTGGAACGACACGAGTCGGAAGAGCGAGCGTGAGACACAAGTCGACTTTGCGCGGCGTCGCATGCTGCTTCATCGAGCCCTCATGTGCACCCACGCGCACTGCGAGCAGCGCGATGATCCACGATGTCGCCTGCGCAGCAATCGATAAAGATGGCATGCTGAGTCAGACGCTCTGGCTCGACATTGCCTGCACAAGTGATTGACGGCGAGCTGGCGCACGTTTGCTACGACTGCACCTGCGACGGCGATCGAGCAGTGGAACGCACTTGGTGGCAACGGTGGCGCGGCGTTTGCGCTGCACAAAGCGGACGACAACGTGTGCTGGCAGTCGGTGGATCGAGCAAATGTCGAGACCCTCACAGCATTTGCGGTGCTGGGCAAGCACTGCTCTCCCAGGCGTCCGTCGCCATCTCTCGGACGCAGCGACCAAGGTGCGCATCGACAGCGAGTTCAAAGCACGCGGCGTCGTGTGGACGTTGCAGCGAGGCATATTGGTCGCAGACGTTGCGAGCGTCGCGACGGCGTTCATTCGCGGCAAGTTTGACCGGCGCACGGCTGAGCTCTCCAAACGAGTCGCTGCGTATGGCACGCGGAAGCTCGTGGACTCGACTGTGAACGCGCACCTGAAGCAGAAAGCAGGCGAGTTGATGGAACAGAAGCCGAGTAGCGACGAAGAAGAAGCGGCAGCGCATCAAGTGTGTGTTGATCGGTTCCTCCAGGACAACGCCGTCGCGAAGAGACTGACGACTGTGATCGGTGACGTCCGCGGCGACAGTTCCGCGTCGTTTGCTGTGCTCCAAGCGCTCGCGCGGCAAGACGGCGTGCCGGTCGTGATCCGCCATGCGAACGGTGACGAGACTGTGCTGAACGCCAGTGACAGTGGACGGCTGATGCAATTTGACGTGTCGAGCACTGGCAAACTGCGCCAACTCGTGCCGCGCGAGACTGGTGCCGAGCACGAACCGCTTGAGGACAGCGCGGCCAAGAGCGACAAGTCGTGTCTGTACATGGCGTACATCTTCCACAAGCTCAGGCGGAATGGCACGGATGCCGAGATTGAGCTCGTACGCAACGCCACCGCTCAAAGGATACCGGTGACCAGCGCGTGCTCTTCGACTGTACAACCGGTGCAAGCCTGCGGTCTTGTACGGCGCGAAGAAGGAGAAGAACCCACTCAAGCAAAGAGCAGCTGTCGTGCGACTCGTAACGGTACTCGCAGCGAACAACGCCTTGGCCCCTCCGGCTTGAGCGTTCTCGCACGCACAGACCACCAAGAGTACGCCCAGAGCCTGCACTGCGAGACAGCGCTTTAAGAGCCAAAGGCGATCGACCACACGCTCGGTCTGTTTGAGCAGCACGTCCCGATCCACAAGCACAGAGAGTTCAAAGGCAAGAAGCGATAGTTGACGACATCATCTCAACGCTACTCTACAAGACGCACTTAGACGGTTGGCACCATTGACATGAGTCGCGACTTGCCGCACACGAAGCTGTGGGTCTGGGTGCGAGGCAGCTTTACGTCGTCGGAGTCGCCACAGCTGCGACATCGTTGATCACCGCGACGCAGCTCCGGAGGATCTCACTGCACTGCGCCGACGCAGCGTCGAGCGCATCCACTGCGTCCTGCTGCTTGGCTCGACCGCCCTCGTGCGCATCCGCAAGTCGCGCGAGCGCCGTCGTGTATCGCTGGAGCGTCGCTTTGAGCGCTGCGAGTGGCGAGGTCTCACTCAGGACGCGCTCGAGCAGCTCAGTCTGCGCGTCTCCGAGGCGCATGCGCTCCGCCATAGCGGCGTCAAAGAGCTGCTTCACGTCCTTTGTATGGATCTCGGCAGTCGACGACGGCGGCAACGCGCACTGGAAGCCAAGCGCGCGCAGCCAGTAGTACGTCGTTCCGTCGTCGCAGTACGTCACAGTCACAGTGTTCGACGCGCGCACAAACGACGGGTCGACGTGCCAGCGATCCGAGACGTACGACCACAGCCCGACTTTGTTGTTGTTGTGCTCGTGCATCGCGCGCGGACAGAAGCGCTCGCGGACCACGTGGCCGTTCACGCAGACTGTCACAGGCGCGCGCGACGCTGCTCCGCCGTCGCTCGTGAGGTGCGAGAGCTCGAGCACGAACGCCTGACCGACGAACGCGGCGCCGACTCGGAACGTCACGTCGAGCGTCTGGCCGTGGCCGAGCTTCGCGTGGTCCTTCGCGCGATAGAACGTCCCAGTCGCACGAGCATCCGACGTATCACTGCTGCGACGGCGAAAGTCGATTGCTCCGGCGTAGACCGAGCCGGGCTCGACCCTGAGCCGCACGACGTCCTTCACTTGACGGACTAGCTGCGGGAGGTTCACGTCGACGACGTTCGCGACCCAGTCGTTCACGCGGTCGAGGTACTGATCGCCGGAGGCTTCAGACGCGATGGCGACAACACTGTCGCTCAGCGGATCTGCGTCTGCTGGGAGCGCAATGTCGAACGTCGCGAGCATGTGCTGCACGGCTCGGAAGCTCTCTGCAACGAGCTCCTGGCGCTGCTGCACGAGCTGAGCGAGCGCGCGTTTGAGCGCTGGCGTCGCACGCTGAAGCGCCTCGTCCGCTGACACTAGGAACGCCTGGAGCACTCGCGCGAGCTGTTTCAAGTCGCTCGCACTGAACGACTGAGGGAGCTGCTCGAGAGCAGACGCCGACGCCGCTGTGAGGTGCGTCGACGTCGCACGGAGCCACGAGGCGAGCTCGCGCTGGATCGCGTCTTGGATCAGCGCGTCGCTCGGCTCGGCTTCGCTTGCAAAGTACGTCTCGACGTGCGATTGCACCGTGCGGATGCGCTCGACCGTGTTGTCGGGCGACGCAAGGAGCTGGCGGATCGACGCTGCGTAGACGCGACAGTGGCGCTGGACCAGTGCGGTCGCGGCTTCGACTGTCGCCAAGAGCTTGTGCACGTGCACGAGCACTGCCGCGCGCGTCTTTGTCTGGAGCGCAGCAAGGAACGCGCGGAAGCCGCTCGCGTCGAGGACGTCGTCCCAGTCGTCGTCCATTGCTCGCAGCGCACGCGCAGACTGTGGCACGCGCGTTCGGCGACCGCCAACGACCTGGACCGCGAGCTTGCTGATCTCTGCCAGTTCGTCCTGGAAGACCAGATCCGGCATCGCATCGTCGACTTCGACCGCAACTTGCGCGACCAAGGCGCTCAGCGCCGAGCCAGCGAAGATCTGGGTCGGCGCCAAGACGATCTGACCATCCGTGTACGCCTTGACAGCGTCGATGCAAAGGCGCCGCAGCGCTGCGAGCTCCTCTGGCTCCAGCGGCTGGTCGCACTTGTTCAGGAACACAAACAGGTTCTTTGCGCTCGTGCGACTCGGGAGCTCGGCCACGAGGCGGCGCCAGAAGCGCGCGACGTCTGTCGACTGCACCTGGTCGAACGCAAGGACGACGACGAGCACGTCGCTCAGCGCGAGTGCTCCGACCCACCGGTCGCTTACGTACGGCGACCGCGCTTCGTTCACGCCCGGCGAGTCCATGAGCTCGAGCGCCACAGGGCCGCGCGCAAACGGCGCAGCCGACGGTGGCACGTGCAGCAGGAGGTCCGACTCGGGTCGGTCCGCTTCGTCGTCTCCAGTGCGCAGTGATGCGTTGATGTTCTGCATCGTCCGGTAGATGCGCGCTGTTGAGCCGACTTCGATCGGTTCATCGAGCTCTTGGCCCCGCCCTGGGTTGACGAACAGCCGGCAGTGTGCGTCGTCGACTGGACTGCGCGTGAGCGTGAGCAGCCCAGCAGTGGCAGCGAGACTCGCGATCGGACACACGAGGGTGCCCGCGAGCGCGTTCAACACCGAGCTCTTGCCGGCGTTCAGCGCACCGCTCACGAGCACAGACACGCAGTTTGCGTCCGCACGAGCGAGGAGACGTTCGAGCGCGAGGTCTGCGCGTTCGAGCACCGTCGCGACGTCATCTGGCATATCGGGCAGCGCCGCGCCGACATCGCGCAGTTGGAGCTGCAGCACCGCTACGTGCGTACGGAGCAGTGTCTGGATCGTCGCGATGCCATCGAACGTTGGAGTCGCTGGTGCTGGTGCTGGCGCATTGTCGTCCAGCAGCTCGTCACCGAGCAGCTCCAGCTCCCAGGCTTCCATCGCGTGTTGTGTCTTTTGATTTTTGTATCGAGTCGCAACAACACAAACCATGTCAATACATTTCGCAAGTGAGATCTTGACTACCTCGCGTATGTCACTATCGATCAAATACACGGAGAGTGCAAATGGGTTCAGCCAAAACAAGCAGGTCATTCGCTGTTGTCGTTCCAGCAACAACAAGAGCAACTGGTCGGTCATTCAACAGCAGCAGCAGCAAGAGGAGGAGGAAGCCTCGAGCGAGTCGCGCCACGCTATCGATCATCGCTCCCGTGTGTGCGTGCGCACAGTCGCGTAGCAAGCACAAGAGGCGACCAAGCGAGCAGCAGCAGCACATACACACAGACGCAAGCAGCCATGGGAGCCGTCTGGTTCCGCGGCGTGTACAACGACAACATCGTGGTCGTCGAGACGCACACAGGCGAAGCGAGGGACGACTGCAGTCGCATCGGTCTCTTTCGAGTCGACGGCAAGCCGGATCTGTCGGACTTCACGCATCGCACCGGGTATCTCGCTCCTGGACTCACCATTTGGTACGAGAAACCGGATCCCGCTGCGGTTGCTCGTCGTCAACAAGAGCAGCAGGAGCAAGAGCAAGAGCAGGAGCGACAGAGGCAGCAAGCACAACAAGCCGAGCAAGAGCGACTACAGACAGAAGCACGAGAGAGACGCGAGCGAGAAGTGCGAGAGCGCAGAGAAGCCGAGCAGCGTCGCCAAGCAGAAGCGGAGCTGAAGCGACAGCGCACCGAGCAGCTCGCACAGCATCGGCAGCAAGACGCGCAGGACCGACGCGTCTTCGATGCAGCCGAACGTCGACTCGCGGCAATGCAAGCGAGTGTGACAGCGGAGGTGGCGCAGCGAGAGCAGAGCGTCGCGCAAGTGCTTGCAACTCGAGCGCAAGTGCTCAGCGACACGCTCGCTCACGAAGACAGTGCTGATCTCACTGCCAAGCAAGACGCAGTGGCAAGCGCGCGTGCTGCGCGCATTGCTCTCATGGAACGCCAGGCAGCAGAGCTCCGAGCGCAGCAGCAACAGCAAAGCGACGAGATACTTGCCAACTCTGCTGCAGAGCAAGAACTCGCAGATGCGCTGGACATGCAACATGCGAGTCTAGAGGCTCTAGAGGCGGCAGTCGCCAGTCACGTCGACGCAGAGACCCAACAACGCGCTGCTGATGAGCAAGTCGCCGAGATGGAGCGCCGCGAGCGCGCGCAGATGCGAACGCAAGTGCAGCTCTAGCATCGTGAGGTAGCCACTCTGTTCGGTCTCTTTGTTTGTTTGCTTGATCGATTCGTTGGCTGTTGCTTGCTTGGTGACGGACCAACTCGCTTCAGCGGCGTGCGGCACTTGCTCGAGCTTGCGGATGCAGCAAATGCGTCGGATGTACTCGTAGTCGATACGAAAAGGAGACTTGAGCCCCAAGCCGCGATGGCAGTCGAGTGCTGATCGAGTGCGTGCATCGACTTCCACATCGGTTTGAATGCTTGAAAGCTGTGGTTCTAGGTCTTCGACAAGCACGATCATCGACTCGTTCAAGCCTAAGACCCTGGAGTCTGGAGTCTAGAGCCAAGAGTCTGGACCTACAGGCGTGAACTACTGTAGATTGGGTTGAGCACTGGACAAGAGCTAAGAGGCACTAAGGCAAAGACTAGGATCGATCACACGTTTCGATTCACACGACTCCCAAGACGCACAAGACGCACAAGGTCGTCAAGAGCACACAGCAGATCTGTCATTCAAGTGAAGGTCGCTCTGCTTCTACTGCAAGTAGTAGTATACATACATGCATGACCGCTACTTTGCTTACGGCGTCACGACGGCCACGATCTCATCGTCCGCCTGCGTCGCCGCAGCCTTGCTCTGGTTCTTCTTGTACAGCACCGTGCCGATCGCCGCAGCAGCCACGGCCGCGACCGCCGCCACTGCACCGATCACTGTGCCGGTGTTGTCCACAGCCTCTTCGCCCGCGAGCTTCGTGAGCTTTGTCGGCGTCTGGATCGCGCCGCTGTCTGCCTTCGTCGGTACCGGCGTCGGTATCTTGCTGCCGATCGTTGTCTTGTGGCTGCCGTGCATCGTGCCACTGTCGCCCTTGGTCGGCGCTGGCGTGACCTTGTCTGTTGGGTTGCCACCCTTGGTCGGCGCTGGCGTGACCTTGTCTGTTGGGTTGCCACCCTTGGTCGGCGCTGGCGTGACCTTGTCTGTTGGGTTGCCACCCTTGGTCGGCGCTGGCGTGACCTTGTCTGTTGGGTTGCCACCCTTGGTCGGCGCTGGCGTGACCTTGTCCGCCGAGTAGTCGCCCTTCCAGACGCAGCCCCACGCACCCGTGTGGATCACCTTGCACTCCGCGTCCACAGGCGCCACGCACTTACCCGACGCCGTGTACGACTTGAGGTACGGCAGGCAGCGCTCGGTCGCGACGTCGCCCTTCTTCGGACAGTTCCAGCCCGCCGGCTGCTTGCCGTTGCCCGAGCAGAGCGGACCCGCGATGCAGTACGTCGCGTCGCGCTCCACGCTGACCGACCAGCAGCCCCTCTTCGGGCCATACTTGGTCGTCATCGTCGTGGTCGTCGTCGTCGTTGTGGTCGTGGTCGTGGTCGTAGCAGGGTCGCCGCCGGCTTGGTCATGGCCGACGCAGCCGGGGTCACCGCTGGCTTGGACGGCGCTGCAGTCTGCACCGGACCCTTGGTCGGAGTCGTGGTCGGCGCCGCAGTCTGCACCGGACCCTTGGTCGGAGCTGTGGTTGGTGCGAGCGTTTGCACCGGACCCTTGGTCGGCACTGGAGTCCGCACTGGGCCCTTCGTCGGCGCAAGTGTACCTTGTTGCTGCTGGTTCTGGTTCTGCTGCTGCTGGGTCGCCGCTGGCGTCGTCACTGGAGCCTTGGTCTGCTGGACCGCTGCGAGCGTCGTCGGTGCAGGTGTGTCCTGCTGTTGTTGCTTTTGCTGGTGGCTCTGGTTCTGCTACTGGGCCGAAGTGGCCACCACGAGGGCCGAGAGGATCACGAGGGTCGAGATGATCTTCATGGTTGTTGGAGTTGTTGTCGTTGGACTCGAGCGAGAGTGTTGTCGAGAGGTTGCTAGTTGCTAGGTGGTAGTTGCTAGTTGCGTGTGTGCGAGTAAACGAGAGAATGAGAGAATGAGAGCGAGGTGCCGCAGTACAGGCAGGCAGGTGCGCAGACACGCAAGCAGGCTTTTAGTCGAGCTGCACGTGGCAGCGGTAGCTACATGGCACATGCACCACGGCATAGCTGCTCAGCCTGGCATTGCCATAGCAATCTCGATGTGAACAGACAGACGCTTGAGAGTTTGTTCGCTGGATTTGGTGTGTGCAAAAAGTGTGGAAAGAGGAGGTCCTCAAAATTGTCTGTTTGGAGAAAAAGGCAAAGAATGTTTTGAAGCGGCCTCAAAAATTAACCATGTTTGTACGACAAAGTATGTCATTCAAGGCTGTGCAAACAAAAACAATACAGTTAGAAAGTCGTATATAAAGTGCACGACAAAAGTCTTGGAAATTTTTTGTTTCATTTCAAATATTTTTGATTTTCATCGGACAGAGCTGCAATGAAGCTGGATTAATAGCGCAATTAAATACGGTTCGAATGCTATATGTCGATCATCGAAATACACAGTGTAGCCAGCACAATGGCAGAAAATGTCATTTTCGAAATATTTCAACGATGCGAGAATAAATGGAGAGGCGTGGTAAGATTGGTATCAAAATTGTAATTGTGGTCAAACGAGCTCGAAAACACGTAATTTAGATAGAACACATTGCGTACACCAAGCGAACAAATTTCCAGTGCCTCCGAAGCTGTTTTGCGATGACGGCGTGGCAAGAGATGACGGCGAGCGACGTCGCAACTATCCTCGACCTTCGAGGCCAAGGCGAGAGGCTGCAGGCGATTGCAACGCGTGTGCAGCGCAGCGTATCGACTGTGTCACGCGTCATCAACGGCGAGAGAGCCTCGAAGACCAAACAGCGCACGGGAAGGCCTCGAAAAGTGTCTGAGCGTGAGGGCCGGCGGCTGGTGCGCGCGGTCACGACGCGAAATGAGAGCGCCTCTCAAGCCCGAGCGAGTGTCGGTGTTGACGCATCGGTGCGCACCGTGCAGCGCGTCCTCCATGCACACCCTGACGTGTCTTGGAAGAAGAAGAAGCGGACGACGGTGATGACCAAGATGCACCAAAAAGGACGAGTCGCATGGGCGAGCGAGAGAGCAGCTTGGGGCGCGAGTGAGTGGTCGCGTGTCGTGTTTAGCGACGAGAAGAAGTGGAACATGGATGGGCCGGATGGCTTGCAGTTTTACTGGCATCGCGCGGGGCAGCCAGAGCGATGCGCCGTGAAGCGTCACAGCGGTGGAGGATCGGTCATGGTCTGGGGCGCATTCTCTGCAGCCGGCAAGTCGGAGCTCAAGTTCATTGAGGGCGGCCAAGACGCGCAACGCTACACAGAGACGCTTGCCACGCACTTGCTGCCGTTCTTACGCGCGCACCACGAAGAAGGGCACGTGTTTCAGCATGACAACGCGCCGTGTCATCGCGCTCGACTTACTCAAGCATGGCTGCAGACGAGCAACGTGACGACGATGAGCTGGCCAGCGATGTCCCCGGATCTCAATCCGATCGAGCACCTCTGGGGCATCCTGACGAGAACCGTGTACGCGCACGGTCGCCAGTTCTCATCGCAGCAAGAGCTCAAGTCCGCCATCACCCAAGCGTGGCGCGATCTCGACCACTCAGTCATTGCCAACTTGGTTGCATCGATGCCCAAGCGCTGTGCAGCTGTCCTCGAGCGCAAGGGAGCGTTTATTACTAGTTCGTAAGCTTCAAACGCAGCGTCCTCACGTTCAATACCAATCTTACCACGCCTCTCCATTTATTCTCGCATCGTTGAAATATTTCGAAAATGACATTTTCTGCCATTGTGCTGGCTACACTGTGTATTTCGATGATCGACATATAGCATTCGAACCGTATTTAATTGCGCTATTAATCCAGCTTCATTGCAGCTCTGTCCGATGAAAATCAAAAATATTTGAAATGAAACAAAAAATTTCCAAGACTTTTGTCGTGCACTTTATCTTGACGTAACCATTGACGTGTAAGTTATATATGTACTCGCATTATCTTGCGCATGAATGTTTCGTTACATTTGCACAAAGTACTGTACAGCATTTTAGCAGACATATTTCGTACACAAGAACCCAATGCTTGGACAAACGTTTAAACCCTAGTCGAATCTCTTCGATTTTCTTCGTCTTTTGTACGATTACTCTGAAGAACGAAATGCAATATAGCACCCACCCAGTAATCAAATACCACTTGCAAACTCTGTATAGACGAGCGTCTCAAAGGTGATCATTGTCTCTAAAGCGCATTCAAATTACACAGAGCACGCCGTCGTATTCGTGTGTTTTAAACACCCCGCTGCGAATAAATGTTGCATTTTTGGCTGGGTTTGTCAATCCGATGAAATAGAAACGTTGACAACTCAATGGAATAGAAACGCATCTTAGTGTACTCTTTGAGAACCAAAGTAAGTAACGGGTTCTACCGGTAAATAGTCCTTTTCGAAAAATCGCCCTTGCCATGTCTTGAGGTGTACAATATGAGTACTAAAGCAGTACTACCATTTCGATTATATGAACCTTAACAGTTCGAAAACATTGTTCACATTGGTATACTTTGATATGCATACATTCATTAGGTGTAACAGTTATGCTGTCGTGTATGCTATTGATGCTTCAGATGTGCACAATATCCTACATAATACAAAACCATTGCCTAAAGTATGATCTTATGAGGTAATAACATCCCGTGTATTTATTGGAAGAACCTGCGAAGTGACAAGCAAGCATTGTAAAACATGATGTCAAGTTTGGTGTACGGCTGTCTAAGTGGCGAAGGCATATCTTAAATATCGACAGCTTTTTACATTATGATATATGCTTCAATCCGTTTGTCAAATGAGGTTTATGCTTCGCACACCGCCCCCTCGACTGCAGCAACATGGCGCAGGAAGTGCACAGCCACACATGACACAAGGCTCTAAATGTGTATTCGGAGGACCTGATTTATGTTCAACAAGCAGTACAATGGGCGGAACAAAATCATAATCGTATGACCATCGCCTTACTACGTCGATTGATTTATATCAACGCTATGTCGATATGTAATACATACAGCAAGACGCAACACAAACAAGGTTTTCGTTTAGCCAAAACACCATGATTAGCGTTGTAAAATACCTGCGTTTCTTGATTCTGTGGGTGGGCCAATAAATTCCGTGGGTGGGTGGATGTAATGGTTGGGTTTCATATTTGCGGAGTGTTCCCTCGCAGTCTGTTTTTGAGTTCATGTACAATGAGATTAAGACGTCTTGGTTCCACGTGAGCTAGTATTACGACAAGTTGGCTTGATGTGCTCACACATTCAATCATTAAGCTTTAGATCGCGCACCACATCATGGAACCGAGCCTCTCGTGTGACCGAGCAACCAGTCCCACCAAAAATACATCCAGCAGGAGGGGCCACCGGAAGGATCTAGCTTGGAGCAAGGTATACGTGTTTGGTGACATTGTGACACATGACGTGGTGGTGCAAAATCCACTTAACGGCCGCTTCTGCGGCTTGTGGTTGGAGTATGCTTGTTGTGTTGGGTCGGAGTCATGTCGCCTCGTCGGTACAATCATCCACCACAAAGGTGAGACATAAGTCGAGCAAGTTCGGCTGCACCTGAGCAAACAGTGTGTCAAGCGCCAGAAGACACAGATGACGCTGATTTCCGCGTTCACGACTGCTTTGAACCCGCCCAAGATTGACACGTTCCAGCGGAAGTTTGCCGTCTGGTTCCACTCGTTGGGCATGGCGTTCAATAACATCTGCCACACCACTCTAACTTGATGTACGGTAACGCACATGGGGTAGGGTATCTGTAACGGGGTTGCTGTGCTAAGTACGAAGTAGCACAGCAGACACCCAATTAGTGGCTCAACCTGATTTCTGGACGACCCTGGTCGTCCCATCAGACAGCTCACTATTTAGGTTAGGTCCCTCACTTTCATCACTATGCATGGTCCTAATACAAAAACCTCAGAGTTGAAAATACCGAGTTCAGCGCAGTCCCTCTGCGCTTCACCACATCGCTTCCTCGTAAGACCACGTGTAAGCTACGTCACGGAGAACACTCCCGTGACACCTGGTAGCACTTCGTAGTCCGTCTAACGACCAAGATGAGCACGCTCCCGATCGAAGGTGACAACGGAACGTCGCTCAACTACAGCGACTTCGCGCACCTGACGCCATACGAGTGGGACGCGCTGCGCCGCCTCGCCGACGTGTCCGGCCTGACGGCTATCGCGGCAATGCTGTCCGCGATGTCGCAGGAGCACCAACGTGCAGCTGCACAAGAGTTCATGGTCCGCGAACTCGCCGACGCGCGTCGGCGAGGCTCAACTCCCGCGGCATCATCAAGGAGCGACGTCGTCAAGCTCGACGTAACCAGCTACAACGGCGAAGGTCCCAACCGACTCGCTTTGAACCGCTGGCTGTGCGAGGTCGACATTGCCATACACGCGCGGCAGCTCACGTCCGAAGTATCGCGCACCCACTTCCTCCTGTCCAAGCTCGGTGGCCGTGCAAAGGAGTGGGCTTTGGGCCGGCTTGTCGCCGACCCTGACTGCTTCCCGACACTTGACGCGCTCAAAAGCGACCTGCGACTCGCATTCGAGCCGCCTCAAGACGAGATGCACCATCGCGCTGCGTTCCTCGCGCTCAAGCAAGGTCGCGCGTCCATGCGCGACTACGTGCAACGCGCTCGCCACCTCGTGTCATGCGTGACATCGGCCCCAATCGACATGGCGACCCAAGTCCATGTCTTCATTTCCGGTCTGAACGCTGGACACCAGCGTCTGTACTTGACCCAAAAGCCTCCAGCGTCGCTCGAAGAGGCTTTTGCGATCGCGATTCGCGAAGACTTCAGCGTATCCGCCTCGCGGGGCCACCACGCGGTCGTCCCGCGAGCTGACAACGGCGCCGAGCCGATGGAGATCGACGCGATCGAGCACGACGCAACCCCGCAGCGCGCCAGCAGTGGTAACGGCAACGGCAACGGCAACCGACGCAGTGGAACAAGCAACAAGCAGCTCATTTGCTTTCGCTGCCGTAAGGTCGGTCATCGCGCGGCGGTGTGCCGCGCGCCAGCTCCAGTACTTGCTACTGTTGAGGTCGAAGACGAGTCCGAGCAGCCCGCGCATGCAAAAAACGCGGGCTCCCAGTAGGTGCAGGGCGACCTACTGGGCTCATCCAGCGGAACGTGCCTCCGGTGGCGTCACCTTCTGCTAGCCCCTCCAACGCCGCGCTTCATGCGCAGCTCTTTGCCACCACCTCAAGCAGCGACAAGCGACTGATCGTACTCAGCTTGCATGTCGCCGGCGCAAAGCGATCACTTCGCGCCCTCGTCGACTCCGATGCGACGAACAACTTCGTCCGAGCCGAGTCTTTGAAGCTCCTGGCCTCGCGGGTGCGCGCCCGCGAGCAACCAGGTGCGATGATCGTCAACTTCGCAGACGGCGAGCCACGGTCGCTCCCGCGGCGATCGGTTGAGTTCCAGTACGAGTTCGACGGATTCAAGAGCACCGACACGTTCCTCGTCGTCGACCTCGGCGGCTCGTTCGACTGCATCTTTGGAATGCCGTGGCTGGCGCGCCACCAGCCTGACATCGACTGGCTGAGTCGCACTGTAAAGCCGCGCGACATCGACGTCGACGGTGTTCTCGCTCACTTGAGCGATTGCGCGAGCATCTGGCAGCACGTGGCTGTCGTGGACCCGGACTCCACGACCCTCAACCCGCACGAAGTGAGCGATGGCCCTTCATGCGCGGTTTGCTGCAACGTACCGTGCGCCACGCCAACGAGACAAGAGATCGCTGATGACCAGTGGGTCACAGTGTGCCGCAGGAAGCAGACCGATCCTGCGGCGAGAAGCGGAGAGGCCCCCGGCCGTTCCAAAGCCGACACAGCACGAGCAGTGGCTCGCGCTCCAGATTCTCAGGCGCGCGAGAGACATCCACACGCGCCGGCTTGGCCCGTCGCGCCGGCGCCGACGTTCGACACGATCCACGTCGTCAACATGACTGGCCACGGCCCGCCGCGCCACGGCATGAAGGTCGCATCCCCACCACGCGCAGCAGCCGAACTCACTCGGCTGCCTGTGATGTCTTGGAAGAACATGCTCAGCGAGATCAAACTCGGCCACATCGAGCAACTGTGCGCCGTCGTGATCGACCCAGCGGATCCTGCGGTTGTTGTCAGCGAGCGGCCTACCGGAGCAGAGCCGAAGTCCGCTCGCGAAGAACGCTACGCTGCGCAGTCATGGAGCGAGCTCGAAGCCTCTGGAAATCCCGTCCTGGATCTCGCCCGCGAGTTCTCCGACATCTTTCCTGACACCATTCCGCCGGTGCTTCCGGCGGACAGGGGCGTGCGACACGAGATCGATCTCGTGCCCGGAGCGAAGTACTGCGTGACGCGGCAGTGGCCGCTGCCTCGCGATCAAGTCGAAGCGATCGACGCGTTCTTCGAAGGCCGGCGAGCCGCCGGCCATGTCCGCGAGTCGACATCACCGCACTCGAGTCCAACGTTCTGCGTGAAAAAGGCGACTGGAGGATGGCGCATCGTCCACGCGTTCAACAAGCTCAACGACGCGACGATCCCAGCACAGACGCCGATCCCGCGCAAGGACATGGTCCTCGACACCATGTCTGGCAGCACGATCTTTAGTACCATCGATCTCACCGACGGCTTCTACCAGATCCTCATGCGCGAGTCCGATGTTCCGCTGACGGCAGTCAGTACTCCCAGCGGCATGCTCTGGGAGTGGCTGGTGATGCCGCAGGGGCTGAAGAACGCCCCTGCCACGTTCAACCGCATAGTGTCGCACGTGCTTCGCCCGCTGCGCGACTTTGCCCCAAGCTACTTTGACGACATCTTCGTGCACAGTCGCGCCACCGAGGGCGCGACAGACCTGGACGTCCATCTCGGGCACTTGCGCAAGGTGTTCGAAGCCATGCGCGAGAACAAGCTGTACGCCAACTTGAAGAAGTGCATCTTCTGCGCTCCCGAGATCCCAGTGCTCGGCAGCTACGTGAGCGCGGACGGCGTCCGCGCTGATCCAGAGAAGGTGGCTTCGATCGTCGCGTGGCCGGTACCTCGCGACCAAAAGGAGCTCCGGCAGTGGCTTGGGCTGGCGAACTACCTTCATCATTACGCGAAAGACTTCGCGTCCGTCATCTTCCCACTCTCGCAGTTGTTGAAGAAAGACGCCACGTGGGAGTGGCGTCGCGAGCACCAGACAGCGTTTGATGACGTCAAGACGCGGCTCTCCACCGCGCCGGTTCTTGCACTGGCGGATCACGCCAAGGCGTTCCATGTCGTTTGCGATGCGAGCGACTTTGCGATCGGCTGCGCGCTCATGCAGCACGACGACGAGGGACGAGAGCGCGTCATCAGCTTCCAGTCGCGGCAGCTGAAGCCCGCGGAGCGCAACTACCCCGTGCACGACAAGGAGCTGCTCGCGATGCGCTACGCGTTGGTGAAGTTCCGCGTGTATCTGCTGGGTGAGCAGACGTTCGCGATCTACACCGACCACACGTCTCTCCGAACCGCGACAAAGTCGCCGCATTTGAGCCAGCGCATGGCGCGCTGGCTGTCGTTCTTCGCCGAGTACAACTTCGTCGTCTTCTACAAGCTGGGCGCGACGAACATCATCGCTGACGCACTGTCGCGGCGTCCCGATTACGACCCGCGACCCGACTCGCCGCAACACGCTGTCGATGATGACGACGAAGAGTGCAGCGCGTGTGTCGCGCTTGGTATAAGCGCGACAACGTCGACAGCTGTGAGCCCGCTTCGAGATGAGATCGCCGCGGCGTACTCCCGCGACCCGTCGTGCGCCGCAATGCTCAAGTACTGTCGAGACCCGTCTCCGTCGGCGCTGCTGCAGCTGACGCCTTCAGCGCGGAGTCAAGCACCGCGCTACTCGGTATCCGGCGACTTGCTCAAGTACCAGATCAATCGCTTCGACAGCCCTCGCGTCGTCGTGCCGCTCGACGACGACCTGCGCGCTCGTATCTTGCACGAGTACCATGACGCTGCGCCTGGCGGTCACCTTGGCCGCGAGAAGACGTATCTCGCTCTTGCACGCGACTTCTACTGGCCCCACATGTACAAGTGGGTGCGCAAGTGGGTTCGGTCGTGCGAGACTTGTCAGCGCGTGAAGCCCGCGCAGTCGTCGCAAGCCCCGTTACAGCCCCTCCCAATCGCCGCGGACGCCTGGCGATCCGTGAGCATGGACTTCATCTTCGGGCTGCCTCGTGATCAAGCTGGTCGCACGGGCATTTTTGTGGTTGTCGATCGCTTCAGCAAGATGACACACCTTGCGCCAGTCGCGGTCGGCATCACCGCGCAGGAGACAGCTGAGCTCTTCCTCTCCATGGTGTATCGGCACCATGGCATGCCAACGTCGATCGTCTCTGACCGCGACCCGCGCTTCACGGCATCGTTCTGGGATCGCCTCTTCCAGCTCCTCGGGACGCGGCTGCTCATGTCGACCGCGTCGCACCCAGAGACCGACGGGCAGACCGAGCGCGTCAACCGTGTCGTCGAGGACGTGCTGCGCAGTTATGCGTCGTCGCACACGTCGTGGAGCGCGCTGTTGCCGATAGTCGAGTTTGCGATCAACAACGCGGTGCACGAGTCCACTGGCCACACGCCGTTCTTCATCAACAACACGCGTCATCCGCGCGTTCCCGCGGTTCTTGGCTTTGACGACGGCGGCTCTCTTGAAGGGGGAGGGACACCGAGTACATCGGTATCGCAAGGCGGCGCTCCTTCAGCAAAAGAGAAGAGCTCGTGCGGTGACCGGTCCGCGCTGCACAGTCGCGATGTCACCAAACGAAGCGACGGCTTGGGTGAACGCGGCACTCATCGCGCCGTCGCGACGCGCGATCGCCATCACCACGCGCACTGGCGCGGACAAACCATCCGCGCATTCAGCTACGATCGACGAGGACCGTGTGCTCGAGTTCGTTCAAAAGCGCGAGTCTGTCGCTCGCTTTGTGCGCGATGCAGTCGCCGCAGCAGTCGATCGACAGAAAACCGCAGCCGACCAGCGTGGGCGCAAGAACTTCGAGAAGTTCGCGGTCGGTGACCGTGTTTTGCTATCGGCGTCCGGCATTGCACCTGGTTCTGTCACGAACCTTGGCGCGACCAAACTCGCGCCGCGCTTCATCGGTCCGTTCACAATCGTACGATGCAAAGGCGAGGCGTACACACTCGACATGCCAAGTGCATTACGTCTGCACCCGACATTCTATGTCGGGCGCTTAAAGCGCTATGTACCGGCTATGACGCCTGCGGACGAGCTGCCTCGCCAGGCTCGAAGCGCGACCCGACGTGACGAGGACGCGGCTTCGTCAAAGCGCTTGGCGGCGTCTGACCCGCGCGGAACGCCCGATTGTCCGCGCGAAGAGCCTCGTTCGCTTGAACGACCTTCGCCAACTGCGCCTTCAGCGCAGCAACTTCGGAGTCGAGCCGATCTGTCTCTGCAATCGCGTCGTCAGCGCGGCTCAGAGCAACGTCGGCGTCGTGCGACACCATCTCCAGCCGATCAGGCACAGGCGCGACTGTCGCCTCGTCGCGCCACGTTCCGCCGCGATGGTCCGCCGCCGCTTGTTGACAGCGCGGGTCACCCGCGCTGGATCGTCGATCGTCTGCTTGAACACCGCGACCGTGGTCGCGGTGCCAGTCGCCGCGAGTATCGCGTTCGCTGGCTGGGCTTCGACTCGGCCAGTGACTCGTGGGAGCCTCGCGCCACGCTGCTTGAGGATGTCCCCGACTTGGTGACGGCGTACGAGGCCACTGCTCGCGCCAAGGCGACGGCGCGCGCGCGCGACCACGCGACCGAGAGCGTGAACGCGATCGTCTCGGCTCTTGCCACGCCACATGCCTCTCCTGCGAGCGCGCGACGCGCGCGCTGCCCGGATACGCGCGCTGGGGGGAGCGCGCGGGCTGCGCCCTCGAGACAAAGAACGCGCGCTTGTCGCGCGACGAGGCGGAGACGAAGAGCGAGAACGGCCGCGCGAGCGACGTGGTGGCGAGACGCCGCGGCGGTCACCGCGCGCAGCGCGGTTCGCCGCAAGCGCGCGTCGATACTGGGCGAGGACAGCCTTCTCGTCTTCGTCGAGCGGATACTCCGCGAGCATCGCTTCCCACTGCTCGAGCGTCGGCTTCTCGCGGTGCGCGCAGATACGACAGTACGCGACGACGTGCACGAAGCAGCACGGCCGGTCTGCGTCCCACGACGCAGAGCACAATGCTCGGCGAGCTTGCTGAGATGGTATCGTCCGTGCTGGGACTCGCGGCGCTCGAGGGCGAGCGCCATGCCTGGCTCCAGGTTCCAACGCGCGACAAAGCGCGTCCACGACTCGTCGAGCGCCCCCTTCGTCACTTGGCCGGTCGTCGTGATGGTCTTGCCGCGCGACTGGCGCCATCGGCGCCACATGTCGGCGAGCTCCTCGTCGCCAGGGGAGTCGCGCACAGTGCTACAGTCGTACAGCGACAGTCGGCGAAGCGCGTCGGCGTATGTCGCCGTCGCTGCGATCACGCTCGAGCTCGGCAGAGGCTGGCGGCAGGCGTCGCACATAGCTCGGCTCTCGTCGCCGTGCTGCATGGTCTCCGAGGTCGTCGCTGCTGTTGCTCTCTGCGTCGCGCCACGTGTGCGCGTCGTGTTGCTTCTTCTTGTGTGCTTTTGCTTTCTTTCGCTTGTGTGTCTGCAAGCTTGTGTGGGGGATGGTGTAACGGGGTTGCTGTGCTAAGTACGAAGTAGCACAGCAGACACCCAATTAGTGGCTCAACCTGATTTCTGGACGACCCTGGTCGTCCCATCAGACAGCTCACTATTTAGGTTAGGTCCCTCACTTTCATCACTATGCATGGTCCTAATACAAAAACCTCAGAGTTGAAAATACCGAGTTCAGCGCAGTCCCTCTGCGCTTCACCACATCGCTTCCTCGTAAGACCACGTGTAAGCTACGTCACGGAGAACACTCCCGTGACAGTATCTAACCACGATGCAGAGCAGACAGCATGAAGATTGACGCGTTCCACCAAAAACAGGCTGCGAGGGAACACTCCGCAAATATGAAACCCAACCATTACATCCACCCACCCACGGAATTTATTGGCCCACCCACAGAATCAAGAAACGCAGGTATTTTACAACGCTAATCATGGTGTTTTGGCTAAACGAAAACCTTGTTTGTGTTGCGTCTTGCTGTATGTATTACATATCGACATAGCGTTGATATAAATCAATCGACGTAGTAAGGCGATGGTCATACGATTATGATTTTGTTCCGCCCATTGTACTGCTTGTTGAACATAAATCAGGTCCTCCGAATACACATTTAGAGCCTTGTGTCATGTGTGGCTGTGCACTTCCTGCGCCATGTTGCTGCAGTCGAGGGGGCGGTGTGCGAAGCATAAACCTCATTTGACAAACGGATTGAAGCATATATCATAATGTAAAAAGCTGTCGATATTTAAGATATGCCTTCGCCACTTAGACAGCCGTACACCAAACTTGACATCATGTTTTACAATGCTTGCTTGTCACTTCGCAGGTTCTTCCAATAAATACACGGGATGTTATTACCTCATAAGATCATACTTTAGGCAATGGTTTTGTATTATGTAGGATATTGTGCACATCTGAAGCATCAATAGCATACACGACAGCATAACTGTTACACCTAATGAATGTATGCATATCAAAGTATACCAATGTGAACAATGTTTTCGAACTGTTAAGGTTCATATAATCGAAATGGTAGTACTGCTTTAGTACTCATATTGTACACCTCAAGACATGGCAAGGGCGATTTTTCGAAAAGGACTATTTACCGGTAGAACCCGTTACTTACTTTGGTTCTCAAAGAGTACACTAAGATGCGTTTCTATTCCATTGAGTTGTCAACGTTTCTATTTCATCGGATTGACAAACCCAGCCAAAAATGCAACATTTATTCGCAGCGGGGTGTTTAAAACACACGAATACGACGGCGTGCTCTGTGTAATTTGAATGCGCTTTAGAGACGATGATCACCTTTGAGACGCTCGTCTATACAGAGTTTGCAAGTGGTATTTGATTACTGGGTGGGTGCTATATTGCATTTCGTTCTTCAGAGTAATCGTACAAAAGACGAAGAAAATCGAAGAGATTCGACTAGGGTTTAAACGTTTGTCCAAGCATTGGGTTCTTGTGTACGAAATATGTCTGCTAAAATGCTGTACAGTACTTTGTGCAAATGTAACGAAACATTCATGCGCAAGATAATGCGAGTACATATATAACTTACACGTCAATGGTTACGTCAAGATAAAGTGCACGACAAAAGTCTTGGAAATTTTTTGTTTCATTTCAAATATTTTTGATTTTCATCGGACAGAGCTGCAATGAAGCTGGATTAATAGCGCAATTAAATACGGTTCGAATGCTATATGTCGATCATCGAAATACACAGTGTAGCCAGCACAATGGCAGAAAATGTCATTTTCGAAATATTTCAACGATGCGAGAATAAATGGAGAGGCGTGGTAAGATTGGTATTGAACGTGAGGACGCTGCGTTTGAAGCTTACGAACTAGTAATAAACGCTCCCTTGCGCTCGAGGACAGCTGCACAGCGCTTGGGCATCGATGCAACCAAGTTGGCAATGACTGAGTGGTCGAGATCGCGCCACGCTTGGGTGATGGCGGACTTGAGCTCTTGCTGCGATGAGAACTGGCGACCGTGCGCGTACACGGTTCTCGTCAGGATGCCCCAGAGGTGCTCGATCGGATTGAGATCCGGGGACATCGCTGGCCAGCTCATCGTCGTCACGTTGCTCGTCTGCAGCCATGCTTGAGTAAGTCGAGCGCGATGACACGGCGCGTTGTCATGCTGAAACACGTGCCCTTCTTCGTGGTGCGCGCGTAAGAACGGCAGCAAGTGCGTGGCAAGCGTCTCTGTGTAGCGTTGCGCGTCTTGGCCGCCCTCAATGAACTTGAGCTCCGACTTGCCGGCTGCAGAGAATGCGCCCCAGACCATGACCGATCCTCCACCGCTGTGACGCTTCACGGCGCATCGCTCTGGCTGCCCCGCGCGATGCCAGTAAAACTGCAAGCCATCCGGCCCATCCATGTTCCACTTCTTCTCGTCGCTAAACACGACACGCGACCACTCACTCGCGCCCCAAGCTGCTCTCTCGCTCGCCCATGCGACTCGTCCTTTTTGGTGCATCTTGGTCATCACCGTCGTCCGCTTCTTCTTCTTCCAAGACACGTCAGGGTGTGCATGGAGGACGCGCTGCACGGTGCGCACCGATGCGTCAACACCGACACTCGCTCGGGCTTGAGAGGCGCTCTCATTTCGCGTCGTGACCGCGCGCACCAGCCGCCGGCCCTCACGCTCAGACACTTTTCGAGGCCTTCCCGTGCGCTGTTTGGTCTTCGAGGCTCTCTCGCCGTTGATGACGCGTGACACAGTCGATACGCTGCGCTGCACACGCGTTGCAATCGCCTGCAGCCTCTCGCCTTGGCCTCGAAGGTCGAGGATAGTTGCGACGTCGCTCGCCGTCATCTCTTGCCACGCCGTCATCGCAAAACAGCTTCGGAGGCACTGGAAATTTGTTCGCTTGGTGTACGCAATGTGTTCTATCTAAATTACGTGTTTTCGAGCTCGTTTGACCACAATTACAATTTTGATACCAATCTTACCACGCCTCTCCATTTATTCTCGCATCGTTGAAATATTTCGAAAATGACATTTTCTGCCATTGTGCTGGCTACACTGTGTATTTCGATGATCGACATATAGCATTCGAACCGTATTTAATTGCGCTATTAATCCAGCTTCATTGCAGCTCTGTCCGATGAAAATCAAAAATATTTGAAATGAAACAAAAAATTTCCAAGACTTTTGTCGTGCACTTTATATACGACTTTCTAACTGTATTGTTTTTGTTTGCACAGCCTTGAATGACATACTTTGTCGTACAAACATGGTTAATTTTTGAGGCCGCTTCAAAACATTCTTTGCCTTTTTCTCCAAACAGACAATTTTGAGGACCTCCTCTTTCCACACTTTTTGCACACACCAAATCCAGCGAACAAACTCTCAAGCGTCTGTCTGTTCACATCGAGATTGCTATGGCAATGCCAGGCTGAGCAGCTATGCCGTGGTGCATGTGCCATGTAGCTACCGCTGCCACGTGCAGCTCGACTAAAAGCCTGCTTGCGTGTCTGCGCACCTGCCTGCCTGTACTGCGGCACCTCGCTCTCATTCTCTCATTCTCTCGTTTACTCGCACACACGCAACTAGCAACTACCACCTAGCAACTAGCAACCTCTCGACAACACTCTCGCTCGAGTCCAACGACAACAACTCCAACAACCATGAAGATCATCTCGACCCTCGTGATCCTCTCGGCCCTCGTGGTGGCCACTTCGGCCCAGTAGCAGAACCAGAGCCACCAGCAAAAGCAACAACAGCAGGACACACCTGCACCGACGACGCTCGCAGCGGTCCAGCAGACCAAGGCTCCAGTGACGACGCCAGCGGCGACCCAGCAGCAGCAGAACCAGAACCAGCAGCAACAAGGTACACTTGCGCCGACGGAGGGCCCAGTGCGGGCTCCAGTGCCGACCAAGGGTCCGGTGCAGACTGCAGCGCCGACCAAGCCAGCGGTGACCCCGGCTGCGTCGGCCATGACCAAGCCGGCGGCGACCCTGCTACGACCACGACCACGACCACAACGACGACGACGACCACGACGATGACGACCAAGTATGGCCCGAAGAGGGGCTGCTGGTCGGTCAGCGTGGAGCGCGACGCGACGTACTGCATCGCGGGTCCGCTCTGCTCGGGCAACGGCAAGCAGCCGGCGGGCTGGAACTGTCCGAAGAAGGGCGACGTCGCGACCGAGCGCTGCCTGCCGTACCTCAAGTCGTACACGGCGTCGGGTAAGTGCGTGGCGCCTGTGGACGCGGAGTGCAAGGTGATCCACACGGGTGCGTGGGGCTGCGTCTGGAAGGGCGACTACTCGGCGGACAAGGTCACGCCAGCGCCGACCAAGGGTGGCAACCCAACAGACAAGGTCACGCCAGCGCCGACCAAGGGTGGCAACCCAACAGACAAGGTCACGCCAGCGCCGACCAAGGGTGGCAACCCAACAGACAAGGTCACGCCAGCGCCGACCAAGGGTGGCAACCCAACAGACAAGGTCACGCCAGCGCCGACCAAGGGCGACAGTGGCACGATGCACGGCAGCCACAAGACAACGATCGGCAGCAAGATACCGACGCCGGTACCGACGAAGGCAGACAGCGGCGCGATCCAGACGCCGACAAAGCTCACGAAGCTCGCGGGCGAAGAGGCTGTGGACAACACCGGCACAGTGATCGGTGCAGTGGCGGCGGTCGCGGCCGTGGCTGCTGCGGCGATCGGCACGGTGCTGTACAAGAAGAACCAGAGCAAGGCTGCGGCGACGCAGGCGGACGATGAGATCGTGGCCGTCGTGACGCCGTAAGCAAAGTAGCGGTCATGCATGTATGTATACTACTACTTGCAGTAGAAGCAGAGCGACCTTCACTTGAATGACAGATCTGCTGTGTGCTCTTGACGACCTTGTGCGTCTTGTGCGTCTTGGGAGTCGTGTGAATCGAAACGTGTGATCGATCCTAGTCTTTGCCTTAGTGCCTCTTAGCTCTTGTCCAGTGCTCAACCCAATCTACAGTAGTTCACGCCTGTAGGTCCAGACTCTTGGCTCTAGACTCCAGACTCCAGGGTCTTAGGCTTGAACGAGTCGATGATCGTGCTTGTCGAAGACCTAGAACCACAGCTTTCAAGCATTCAAACCGATGTGGAAGTCGATGCACGCACTCGATCAGCACTCGACTGCCATCGCGGCTTGGGGCTCAAGTCTCCTTTTCGTATCGACTACGAGTACATCCGACGCATTTGCTGCATCCGCAAGCTCGAGCAAGTGCCGCACGCCGCTGAAGCGAGTTGGTCCGTCACCAAGCAAGCAACAGCCAACGAATCGATCAAGCAAACAAACAAAGAGACCGAACAGAGTGGCTACCTCACGATGCTAGAGCTGCACTTGCGTTCGCATCTGCGCGCGCTCGCGGCGCTCCATCTCGGCGACTTGCTCATCAGCAGCGCGTTGTTGGGTCTCTGCGTCGACGTGACTGGCGACTGCCGCCTCTAGAGCCTCTAGACTCGCATGTTGCCTGTTCAGCGCATCTGCGAGTTCTTGCTCTGCAGCAGAGTTGGCAAGTATCTCGTCGCTTTGCTGTTGCTGCTGCGCTCGGAGCTCTGCTGCCTGGCGTTCCATGAGAGCAATGCGCGCAGCACGCGCGCTTGCCACTGCGTCTTGCTTGGCAGTGAGATCAGCACTGTCTTCGTGAGCGAGCGTGTCGCTGAGCACTTGCGCTCGAGTTGCAAGCACTTGCGCGACGCTCTGCTCTCGCTGCGCCACCTCCGCTGTCACACTCGCTTGCATTGCCGCGAGTCGACGTTCGGCTGCATCGAAGACGCGTCGGTCCTGCGCGTCTTGCTGCCGATGCTGTGCGAGCTGCTCGGTGCGCTGTCGCTTCAGCTCCGCTTCTGCTTGGCGACGCTGCTCGGCTTCTCTGCGCTCTTGCGCTTCTCTTTGTCGTCGCTCTCGCTCCGCTTCCCTGCGCTGTCGCTTCAGCTCCGCTTCTGCTTGGCGACGCTGCTCGGCTTCTCTGCGCTCTCGCACTTCTCGCTCGCGTCTCTCTCGTGCTTCTGTCTGTAGTCGCTCTTGCTCGGGTTGCTGTAGTTGTCGCGCCAGTTCCGCTTCCGCTTGACGACGTCGTTCAGCTTCTCTGAGCTCTCGCACTTCTTGTTCACGCCGCTCTTGTGCATCTCTCTGTCGCCACTCTTCTTGTTGTGTTGTATCCACAAGCGGTGAAGACAAACAGAAAAACTACCTCAAATGCTGGAGCAGCCGCACCCTCGGTCGTCGAGGCTGTAGGCGTCGAGGCCGGAGCCTTGTCCGACACCGTCGTCGTCGTCGCCGTCGTTCACACGCAGCCCCACGCACCAGTCATGATCACCTTGCCGCTACTACTCAACTGGTCTCTGATCCATCCATGTCCTGACAATGAACAGCAATGGAGCTTCATTCCAAGGCGGGTCAGTATGTTCTCAGCGCTCAGGTTGTCGGTGTTGCTGTACATGTCACGGCCGCTCTTGCTCGATTCGGTCAAGATCTTGGCGCAGCGCGTTCATACTCGCCCTTGCCTTGTCGTTCGTCCAACACGAGGACCTACTGATCGCAGAGTATCTCATGTATTCGTGAGCTCTCGGGACTAGGCTGCTACAGCTCGACGGTACCTGCCAATCGTGGTATTTTGCAGCAACATCGCCACCTAGATGCCATCGACTCTCGTACTAGCGCATCCATGCGCGCTCGTGCTGCTGCCCGATCTCTCTGTGCGTGGTGCTTCTCTACGGTGCTTCCCTTGCCTGGAAGCTGAAAATTCGAGTGTGTTTGTCGAGCAGTCGAGTTCTCTCGCATCGGCATCTCGAATGCGAAATATTTGCCGCTGCCACACAATGATAGTGGCGGCGCGAACGAAGGCTAGCGATGGCGGCATCAAGCGCTCGATCAAGTGCTACGCGAGTGCGAGTGCGAGTGCGAGTGCGAGAGCGCGGTGCACAGAGCACACGTATGCGGGTTGTTGAAGTGGGCACAGCAACGAGCACTTACTTGGCTTCACTTTCGACGACACTTTTTCATACAACGCGCAAGTAATTTGTCTGATCAGGCACAATGCACGAATTCACATCTTGTCAGGCGCAATGCACGAAACCAAAATACAGGGCTAGGGCACTGAAATTTTCGAGCCGATATGTATTGAGCGCGCGCCTTGAGCTCAAGCCCCAAAGCGAAGCCGAAGCGAAGGCGACGGCGCTCATTGCGCTACGTCTCGACGTCTCTCGCATCGATCGATCGCACCATCTGGACGATCTCTATCTCCATCTCTCTCTCTCTCTGAGTGCACGCTACGACACGAGCGACTTGTATTGTGCTCTGCTGTGTCTCTACAGCGCATGCGCACGAGCATCGACAGACGCGCTCTCCTTCGTCCCAACGCCCAACACACGCGAGTCCACACCACCAACGACGACAACACCAGCAGCAGTCGCAGTCGCAGCAACAACCGACAAGCTCAACCAGCACACGCACACACACAATGAAGCTATCTGCGTCTGGGCTCTTCGCCTCGAGTAGCAGCAAGAGCGCGAGTGCGCGCAAGAAGAGTGTGCGGCTCCCGCAGCATCAACCGCCGCCACCATCGTCGTCATCGAACCACAGTAACAGCGTGCGCGGCGACGAGCTTGCAGGTGCTGAGCAGTCAGCAATGCGCGTGTCGAGCACGCATCCGACGACACCGAGCGCAGCATCGCTATCGAGCGCGTCGTGGTCGCGGAAACACCGGCACTCGGACTCGCACTCGCACGCAGCATCGACGTCATCCCAGTCGCAGCAGCAGACGCAGCAAGAGCGCGCGCGCGACCAGGTCGTCGTTGGCATCGCTGCGTCGCTCGACGACGAGGTCGAGGACTGGACCGACGACTTTATGGACAGCACACGAGGCAGCGAGCGTCAGCGCCCTGGCGCACATAGCGACCGCGCGGGTGACCTCGCGCAGCGCTTTAGCAGCAACTTTCACCACGCGTCGAACGCGCTGCACCGCGCGACGCTGCGGTGGAATCGCCAGCACAGTCTCGACAGCAACTACTCGGACATGCGCGCGACGCTCAAGCTCCAGCGCAACTCGCGGCTGCGCAAGAGCAGCGGCGACATGCCACCTGCAGCTGCAGCAACCGCCGATGCGCAGCTGCCGCACGCGAACCGACTTGATCTGGTGCAACCAGCGACGCACCACGAAGAAGAAGAAGATGATGATGACGATGACGACAGTGTAAAGGACGACGCGGCAACGGCAAGGAGCAGTTTGAACGTTACCAGACAGCAGACTGACGCACGGAGGTCGGATGCGCTGCGCTCGAGCAGTCGGAGCGACCGACTCGCGTCCGACTCGGCAGCGCGAAAGAGCGTGAGTGTCTCGTTTGATCTCGACGGCAACAGCAATGACGACGAGCTCGCTCGTCCACTCGGTACAAAAGGCAGCGACAGTGCCAAAGACAGCAAGAGCAACGACGACGAGGATGATGATGAAGACGAAGACTGGGACGTCGAGTTTGGCTTTGCCGAAGCGAGCGACGACGAGCTGACGGACGCAGCGCTCCTTGGATCCGCGAGCGCGATCGACTCGACGCGTCGCCGGTCCGAGAACTTCAACATCTTCCTCCGCAACTTCCACGACATGATGGACGGCGACGCGCTCTCGGACGACGACGACGAGAGCAGCAACCACGTCGACGACCCAAGTGCGTTCCAGCATGCGCGCACGAGCAAGCGCGCGGCGAAAGCGACGGAAGAGCCGCTCTTCCAGCGCAAGCGGAGCGAGTGCCACGCTGGCCAGAGCCTCGACGGCAGCGTCGATGGCACGTCGCGCGCAAGTCTCACGTCGATCTCTGGCGGCGTCGAGTACGCGCTCGTGGACAAGTACCGACTCGTGGACGTTGCGAGCTCGTCAGCGTACGCTGTGCGCATTGAGCGGTACCCAAAGCCGTGCGTGACGTTTAGCAACTTGGAGCGCGACGTCGCGGGCTTCCCGAGCTTCTCCGAGAATCGCCTCGAGCGCTGGCTCGCGTCGTTCGTGACGACCAAGTGCGCGCTCGCGACTGCGGTGCTCGAGCGCGCGCGCGAGCAGATGGCGAACCCGCGGCAGCAGAAGAACCACCAGTTCCGGACACTCGTGTCGCTGCCGTTCGGGAAGGCGTTTGTGGTCAATTGCTTCAAGCAAGTGGCGCTCTATCGGTACGTGGGCGAGGAGAAGTCGAACCGCGAGCTCGTGCGCGTGTTCTTTGAGAAAGTCTCGACGACTGCGTACGCCGACGGTGGCGACTGGGCCGCAGACGTCAGTCCAGAGGACTACCACGTCATGGCGAACTACGCGATGGAGATCTTGCAGGAAGCCGCGCGGATGTTTGGGCCAAAGCCGCCGGCGCCGCACTGGAGCAACACGTCGTTCTCGTCGACAGCGTCGCACGCAACGACCACTAGCAGCAGCGCGAGAAGCAGTAGCAGTGCGACGCTGTTCTGGATGCGGCAGTTCCAGTCGATCTTGCTCATCTGCGCCGAGGCGTTCCCGTCGTACCGGCACGTGATTGCGCTCATTGAGCTCCGGTACGTGTGCCACCACCTTTTGGGCTTTGCGAGCGGCGACTTTACGCACGCGTGGCAAGTGTGCAGCCAGCTCCCGGCGTTCTGCCCCATGGAGCTCATTGCTGGCGACGCGGCGCCGAACGTCGCGAACGAGATCCTCGAGTACTACGGCGCGCTCTTTGTGCACTTGAACACGAGCGCCGAGAGCCGCACGAGCTGGCACGAGAGCAGCAGCAGCACGCCACCACCGCCGCCTGCCTCAACGAGTGACGACGACCCTGCAGCGACGGCGTCGCGTCGTCTGCGTGAGGCATCGTTTGGGATCTCGCCGGACGCGATCTGCCTCCAAGCGCTCGTGCTCTGCGACCTCCAGTGCCTCTACGAGAGCCGCAGCGTCTTGGCCGAAGTCGCAATCCCCGAGCTCGTGGAGCTCTTTGAGTTTGAAGACGACGACATGAACATTGACCCGCGGCTCATGGAGCTCCTCGAGACCGAAGTGAAGGTCCAGAGCAACGTTCCAGGGCTCTACACTGGCGCCCGCAGCAGCAATAGCGACGAGCCGCAGCCGCGCGCACCAGAGCGCCGCAACAGCTCGAGCGGTCTCGGCGGCTGGAGCTCGGAAGCGCGGCTCACTGCGCTGCTCAAGCCCTCGAGCAGCTCGCGGCTATCGGCACTCGCGTTCTTCTACGACCGCATCGCGACGCTCGACCACCCGCTCGTGAAAGCCAAGTGCGCGCTCGTGCTCGGGAGTATGCACCATCACGCCGGGTCGCTCGCGAACCTCCGCGCGGCCGAGTCGCTCACGTACGAAGCCGTGCGGATCCTCGAAGTGTGTTCGTCCAAAAAGCTCGAGCCGTTTGCGAGCGGGTCGGACCCACCAGACGCGCTCTGTCTGAGCATGTGCAGCAACGACGGACTCTTGTCGGAACTCGGGCGCGAGGCGCTCGAGCAGCTCGGGAACGTCCTGATCAAGAACCAAAAGTACCGCTACGGCGTGCTTGCGCTCGAAGCCGCGAGCGCGCTCTTTGGCTTTCTGAACCAAGGCAGCGCGTACGAGAAGATGGATCGCCTACTCTGCCGCTTGACGCTCGAAGCCGATGACGTCGCACGCGCACTGCCGCTCCACGAAAAAGTCGCAGCGTCGGCGCAGCGTCAGGGCAACATCACCGAGTTCATCTACTTGACGCAAGCACTGACCAACTTGTGGGTCCGCGAAGGCGCGTTTGCGCGAGCTGAGGCCAACTTGCTCGCGGCATTCCGGTTCCTCCGCGAGCACACGAGCGTGCTCCCGCCGAGCTTCCTCGCGTTCGTCTACAGCAGCAGTAGCTACGCTGGCAGCGATGCGACGTCGAACCGCAGTGGCACGATGATGACTGCGAGCACGTCGACGTCATCGTCGCTCTCAGGATCGTTCCACCTCGCGGGACCGCCGGCGTCGCGGAGCCACACGAGCGAGCTCGACGCGTGGCTCAACCACGACGTGAGTCTCCACTTGCTCGTGCGCGACGTCTATCGCTCGAGCGGTCGGTGCTTGGAGGGCATGCACGTGCTCCACTACGCACTGAGCTACTCGTCGCGCCTCCCGCGCGGCAAGCGCACGCAGCTCCAGATGCTCGTAGCCGAGGACGCGCTCAAGCTCAATTTGCTCGCGACGTGCCGCCAGACGTGCGCGCTCCTCGACCACGAAGCGAACCTCTTCTGCGAGCGCCTGAAGGAGAACATTGTGAGTTCGACGATCGGCTCGAGCAGTGGCACAGGCACTGGCAATGGGAGCAGCAGCGGCGGCGGCCGGAGCATGGGCGGTCTCGGGAGCGAGGCGCGGTACTGCTTTGACATGGTCTTCTCGATGCGCTACGTGCTCTGTCGCGCCAAGTGCCACCTTAAAGCCCGCGAGTTCCGCGACGCGTACACGTGGCTGTCGCTCGCGCACGTGAAGAGCGACAAGGAGAACGTCCGGAAGCAAGCGCAGCTCCACGTGCTCGACGGCAAGGTCCTCTTTGGGCTCTACCGCGAGTTCTTTGAGCAGCGCCGCCGCAGCGCGAGCGCCACTGCACAAGCAGCGATGGCGACGCCCGAAGCCGTCGCAGCGCAGACTGCAGCGATCGCCGCAGAAGTCGACGACACGATCACGGCGTTTGCCGGTTCGTTCTACGGCCTGAGCACAAAGGAGCGGAGCGTACTGACGACGCGCCTTGCGACGTTCTGCGCATGCGCACAGAGCGCCGAGATGACAATGGAGACGGGCGTGAAGGCACTCTGGACTGCGTTTGACCAGTTCCAGGCGCTCGACGACGGCTTGCACCAACTCAAGGCGCTGCTCGAGATCGTGACGTTCAGCCTCGCACCGATCGAGCAGTCGTTCTTTGCGCTCGGGAGCAACGCCGACGACGACTTACTCAAAGCGCATCTCTACCGCGGTAGCGCATCGTTCAAGACGCCGGCGAGCGACCGCGCAAGTCGCAGCAGTGTGCCTATCACGCCAACTGGCGATGGGAGCCTCGCGTCGCCACTGAGCGACGACGACGTGATTGAAAAGACGCGGCGATCGGTCCTCGATGCGCAAAAGCTCTTGCGCCGCGCGATGCACCTCGCAGAGCAAATCGCAGACCCTGCGAGTTTGCTGCGGACGCTCATCTTTTGCAGCGAAGCCTGGCTCTGGCTCGAGCGCATTGCGTCGTACAAGAACGACAAGGCTGTGAAAGAAGCCGCGGCGTTCTGGGAAGAGGCTGTGCGGCTGCTCCACGCAGTCTTTCTCCGGCGCGTGGCGTTCCAGAGCGTCGATGACAGCTCTGCAAGCGGCGCTGCGCGCTACTACGCGGCGTACTCACCGAGCGCTGGTACGGCCATGGCGCTCGCAGCTGCTGAAAGCACGTACTGCGTCGTGCCGATTCTCAACTTTAGCGAAGGCGTGATTGTGCGGCTCGAACGCATGACGCTCCAGCTCATCTACATTGCATGTCAGCTCCAGCACCTCGAGCGCGTGCCCGAGTACGTCGAAGAGATGCTGAGCGTCCATTTGGACGAGCTCTTGAGCGCAAAGCTCTGCCTCAGCACCGTTGCGCAGCAGCTCGCAGCGTTTCGCGAGCACCAGCGACCGCAGCACAAGCGCGCGACGCAGTCGTCGACGACGTCAGTCGGCAGTGCTGGCGCAGCGGCTGCGACGCCGCGAAGCTCTGTCAGCGCTGTGTCGAGCGACGGCAGCACGCGCGCAGCATCGTTCTCGTCGAGCAACTCGACGCCGGCGCTACACCCTGGCAGCGCTGGCACGCCGTCATCGTCGAGCGCGGCGAAGCGCAAAGGCCACAAGAAGAACCAGTCGATGTCGTCGATCTCGGAGCTCCTGGCCTCGAGCGGCTCGCCGACACCGTCGACGTCGTTCCACGATATCTCGTCATCGTTTAGCGGCGCGAGTGGGAATCGCGGCGGGAGCTTCCTCGGCTCATCTGTGACGCCGCGCACCGGCCTCGCGTCGCTGACCGAGCGCGTCGCGGCGCCGCCACACGCGAAAGGCTATGCTGCAACGACTGGCATCCACCCGCCGCTGATGCTCCGCCCACTGCGCGGCCACGGCTACGAGCGCTCAGTCCTGCGCGCGCGCGGTCGCTCGAGCTCGGCACCGCAGCCGCTCGTGCCGACGCCGTTGTCGAGGAGCGGCGTGCGGTCGCCATTCAGCGCCGAGCCGCTCGACGTACTCACACCAGTGCACGAGCGGCGGCGCATCGTCGACCTCGCAGACGTTGGGTCATGGAGCCGCGATGATTTGAGCGGCTTGAGCGCGAGTGAGGCGCAGCGCGGCGGCTACAGTAGCGCGCAGCGAGGCGACAGCAGCAGCTCAACGGGCGTTGTTGGCGCGTTTGACTGCGACGAAGTCCAGTCCGAGCGTCTCTGGTGGATCTTCAACATGTGGCGCGACGCCAAAGCCAAGTACACGAGCGGCAAGCTCGAGTCGTCGGCGTTCCGGACGCAGAATCTCCGGTACTTGCGTACACTGCTCGACACGTTTGAGCCGCACCAGGTTGCTGTGCTGTACGTGAATGGCCACGGCAGCGCCTCCGTCACGCCGACGAACGCAATCGCGAGCACAAAAGGCGCACCTGTGGCGAGCAGCAGTGGTATTATCGGCTACGACGTCGCGCACATCCACTCGTACGCGCTGCTGCAGGAGCACGACCTCGTGCTCTCGATCGGCTACGACCTCGACAAGACCGTGTCCGCGCCGCATCTCTCGCTCACGTCGTCGACAGCGTCATCATTCGCCTACGCGCAGCTCAAATTCAAAGTCTTTCGCGTGAAAGACGGCGAGACGCGCGCGTGGCGTTCGGAGATCCCGCGTCCAGACTGGTACTTGCGGCACTTCGACCTCGTTGAAGCCGAGTCGGCAAGCTCTGGCGCTGGCGCACTGCGGACGCTCCGGCTCCTCGGGCCAAAGCTCTTGGTGAAGCTCATAGGACTGCTCCTGCTCGAGAATGCCGTGGTCGTGACTGGCGCGTCGTTCCCGCAGGTCCAAGAGGTCACGCTCAGTCTCCTCAAGCTCCTACAGCCGTTCCAGTGGCCGCACACGTTTGTACCGTTCGTCCCGAGCACGTCCTGGCGCTTTCTCTACGACTCGCTCCAGCTCTTTGCGACTGCGCAACAAGCGGCGCGACCCAAGTCGCGCAAGTCGTTCTCGCGCCTCTCGGCCGAGTGGCGCTGGGGCGGCGGCTCGTCGTCTGCGCCGTCGTCAACATCCTCGACGTCGCTCTCAAACATGGTCGACGCAGTCGAGAGCGACGAGCCGCCGTTCCTCCTCGGCGCGACGACCGAGACGTGGCAAGCGTGCATTCTCCACGCGCGTGCGCGCGGTGATGACACGGCGCGGACGATCGCTGCGCACGTCACAGTCGTGGACCTCGCGAGCCTCGAGACGTTTGCGATCGCCAAGAGCAGTCTCAACGCCGTGAGCCTCCCGCGCAAGTGGCGCAAGCACTTTCTCGAGCGCTTTGACAAGGTCGTGAAGCAGCGCCGCAAGGTCCAGCAGAAGACCACGCGGCGCCTCGCGCGGCAGTCGCGCATCCCGAGCACACCCGGCGGTGCGCTCTCGAGCACGAGTACGCCATATGGCGGAGGACCTGCGAGCAGCAGCTACGTCGCGCAGTCGCCTGTGAGCAGCGATGACGCGTACCGGCACGTCGACATGCTCCAGCGGAGCTACGACGACGGTTACTGCAGCAGCAGTCGCTCCGCGTCGTCGCTCTGGATGAGCCAGAGCGAAGCAGGTCTTGGCGCTGGGAGCCAGGGCTTTGTCGCCTCGGTGCTCTCGGCTGACGCAGCAGCAGCCGCCGGCGCTGGAGCACTCAGCGACCGCCTCGTGTACGACGCTGAGTGCTTTGGCGCGTTCGTGACGGGTCTCCACGACTTTTTCGACAAGGTCCGGAGCATCTGCGACGAGAAGGACAAGAAGCTCAAGGGCAGCAGCAGTGGGAAGAAGACCAAGAGCAGCGGCTTGTCCAAGCGGCAGGAGATCAAGGCCTGGTTCTCGTCGTCGCACGACTTTGACGCGTTCGCCGACAAGTTCCACGAGACGGAAGTGTACTTGCAGTACCAAAAGGACGCCGAGCGCCGCGCTGCTGCAATCGAGCAGCCAGCGCCGTCGTCGCGGCGCTCGAACGGTCTCACGAGCGCGTCGTCAGTGTTTGCGCTGCTCTCGGTCGGAAGCACTGGCAGCGGGTCGGCGAGTCAGACACTCGCGAGTGGCAATGGAAGCAGCTCGCAGCTCTCGCGGCAGCTCCGGAGCGCAGGGAGTCTCAGTAGCACGAGCAGCGCCGGCGTCGCAAGTCTCGGACTGTAGCGCAGCCTGCACATACGTATCGTATTTATGAACCAAGTCCCCAGGACGTCCCGATCGACGTGGTCTGCGCCTCGAGCGCTGCGATGCGCGCGGCCTTGGCGCGTGCGTGAAATTGCTAGTGGCATGTGCGTGTGAGTGGATGGGGTGGATGGAGCATCGTTGGTGGTGTGGGTTGAGGACGGACCTGGTCGACGCGGTACGCAATCGAGGCTTTGCCTGCGCGCACTGCCCACGCGAGTGGCGTTCGCTTTGCCTAGTGTGGCGTCCCAGAGCAACGAACGACATACGAGGACGTTGTGTGTGTGACTAGGACTCGCCACTGCGCTTTGGTTCGAGAGAGAGAGAGAGAGAGAGAGAGAGACCTTGTCAGTGACGCTCCACACAGCGCCGTGCTCGAGCAGGAGCCAGATGATCTGCTCGTGGCCGTGCTTGCACGCGAGGTGCAGTGGCGTGTACCATCCCTGCCAAGTGATCGAGTCGTGAGCGCCATGGCGACTCGAACTCTCAATCGCACCAAGTGATCAAGAGCAGATGCACGTGCGTACCCACGCAGCGCGCTCGCCTGCGTTCGCACCACTCGCGAGCAGCAACTCAACCATCTCGACGTCTCCGTTCGCGACTGCGCGGTGTAGCGGATGCACACCCGACTACGCAAGGACAAGTACGATCGTCGTCACGACACGCGTCATGCACCAACGCGTTGATACAAGCAGACGCACCCATCGATGCTGCGTGAGCAAGCGACTGTCGGCTGCGAGCGCCGCGCGGACGTCGTCAATGCGGCGCTGATTCACGAGCAGACACAAGTCGATGCGGCCAGGCACTTCCTCATCGCCGTCATTCATCTCAACAGCACGGCTAATGCTGTTGTCAGTCGGTCGCATCGCACACTGCGCTTCGAGGCGCAAGACGCTCGAGCTCTTCAAGAGCGACTCGTCACTCTGTACGTCCTTCACAAGGCGCTGCGTGGGGCTCTCTATTCTCCAATCGCCACGAGGACGATCGCTTACAGACACTCGAGCTACTGCCATGGCTAACAGAGCTAATAGAGAGAGAGAGAGAGCAAAGATGGACGAGGGAAGACGACCGAGACGCAGGAGCACGACGAGCGTCTGCCTATGAGTCGCTCGCATCACGCGTCGTCGCTGAGCTTTATCCGCCACGACGACGTGTTGAGCAGGAACATGTGCGTGCGCCAGCCGCTCGTCTGGAGCTGCTGGTAGAAGAACGAAAAGTCGGCGCACATGCGCGCGTACGCGCTCTCGACCACGTCCTGGTGCGCAAGACCCGCGTGCGTCAGTGACGCGAGTGCACTCGGTGTGTTCAGCGCTTGTAGCGCTTCAAGCACGACGACTGCGTGGTAAAACGCGCGGAGCTCGTCCGTGGGCTTCATGTCTGTGCGGAAGAGCACGTGCACGCGCGCGTCGTGGACCGAGAGGAGGTACCGCTCGTCGCTAGTGACGCATGCGAGAGTGAGTGAGTGCTACTGCTATGCAAGTGTCAGAGAGAGAGAGAGAGAGAGATGGCAAGACCACGCACGCGTAGAGCTGGAGCAGGACGTCGAGGTCGTGGCTCGAAAGCTGCGCGTCGCAGAGCTGCGAGCCCATGACGATGCGCGAGATCGGGAGCTCTGGGTCGTAGTAGATCGGCTCGCTCTGGTTCACGCTCCGGATCGAGAACTAGCACCGACGCCAGTGTCCGTCAGTGTTCACCAAGTGCAGAAGGACAGGACCCTAGAGCGTACGTCGTACCTGCGCAGCGCGCTCTGCCACTGAGAGCTCTAGCTTGTCTGGCGTGTCTGCGCCACTGACCGACGCGGCGCGAGTGCTTGGTCCAGTCTGGAGGAAGCGCTGGATGAGGATCAAGCCGCGCTGCTGGTTCACTGTCGGGATGCAGAGGCCCGAGACCGCGTTGTAGTTGGCGAAGACGTGCACGAGCGTGAGCGTGAGGAACGCGACCCAGATCGCGCCTTGCGACGAGTTGACTGCGTTCGCAAAGTACATCCCAAAGACCAAACCAAAGAGCTTCACCGCCGTCTCTTGCGACCCTTCCTTCGCAGCGCAGTCAGCCATGTTGTCGCGCTTGGCAAAGTGCGTCATGAGCGACGACCGCGTCGCGCCGGCTGCGACGCCGCACATGGTCTTGCAGACTGACGACACGCAGAGGACTTCCGTCACGAGCGACTGCGGAAAGAGCGGCGCGAGCATGTCGAGCGTCAAGCCAACGTCGTTGATGACGTCGGCAAAGAGGCGCCAGCGCTTGACGTTCACGTCAAACTTTGGACCGACGACGTACGCGAACGTGAGACCGCCGATCATGCCCGAGCCGTCGCGGAGGACCCACTGAAGCGCAGCCGCGAGGGGCGTGGCTTTGTCGTTCCCGACGCCGACGCTCTGGAGCACGGACTGCGTCGCGAGCACGCCGCGGAGGTAGCTACACACAGCTTGGATCGTGTCCCAGAACTGGAACGAGAGGTAGTCCTCACTCACGCTGTCGGGGTACCCGGCCGGCAGGAACATCTCCTTGAGCTCGCGCGTGACGCCACTGCCATAGGGACACAGCACGGCGGTCAGTCAAGCGCATGGCAGTAGCGTATGAGTGAGTACTGGGCACTCGACGCGCAGTCTGGCTCACTACACGAGCTCATGACAGCAAGAGAGAGCGAGAGGAGGAGGAGAGCACGCGACCAACACACACAACACGTACGTGATCGAGACGCAGTTTGCGAGACGCACGCGGAGCGAGTGGTCAACTGGGACGCCGCGGATCGCAGGCGTGAGCTGCTCGCCATGCTGGACATACCGCCGCGGTGCGTCGTTTGCGCACGACGGCCGCACGTCGTACTCGACCACGCGCACGTCGCCGTCTTTTTCGCTCAAGAGCGTGCTCGCGCTGCTGCTGCTCGCGCCATCGTCCGAGTCGCCGACCGCTGCGTCGAGCGCGAACGCCTTGCGCTTTGTGAGCTCGCTCATGCGATCGCAGCTGTCACTTCGGTTCACGCTCTGCTCGTCGTACAACCTCACTGCCTTGGCCGTGACCTTGATCGTGAGCTTGAGCTGACTGACGATCTTGCTTTGCTTGCTTGCTTTGCGGTACTGGACTGACATGATGTTTGTATGTGTACCCATTGGTCGGATGATTTACAGCAAAATGTACTGCAAACTGTCGAGTCACATCCAAAGTGCGTCTTTTTGTTCTCTCTCTTACGAAAACACACTAGACACACAGACACTATCAAAACTGGTGTTGATCGCGAGGCATTTGTAGTAGTGCATGTGCACTTGTGTATCTGCGTGTGCGTGTGTGTGTGAAAGAGAGTGTTCTTTTAGACACTCACAAAGAGATGTGAATGGGTTTCAGTTTCATGCAGTTGTGCGTGCATTGATGCGTTGTGTTGTACAGATGCAACGAACCACAGCAACGCAAGGTCTCAATGTATTTGAACCGTTTGCAACAACGATGCTGCTCGCAAAGGTTTGCTTCGTACTAGTACATACTAGTATGTACATGTTACGCCGTCGCGCTCAATCCAAAGCTGAAAAGGCTGAAAGGCAAAGGCAACGCGAAGATCATGAAGCGTAACTTGCTGCCGTAGGTTACGACAGGATATACACATATATACATGTACGAGTGCTTGACTGGCTGCATCTGCATTGCATTGCATTGCATTGTATTGCATTGCATTGTATTGTATTGTATTGTATTGTATTGTGATTGAGATATTTCGCCGTACAAACGCGCGGTTGATTTTCGAAATGTCGCTTCACCCTTATCCAAAAGCCAAACGAGCAATTTTGTTGGTGACACCTCCTCCTCTTTACGCTAGTTACTTACTCTCTTGTACACACACGACACACCAAATCCAGCAACCAAACTCATCGTCTGCTACTCGTTCTCCACTTGACACGGACGCTCGCATTGCCGCAATGCGTCGCCGCGACGTTGCTGTCTGCCTACACTGTGTCTATCGCTTACAGCCCGTCTGAGCCTGTCGACTTGGCCAAGTCTATCTGCCTGCGTACCTGCGTGCCTGCAAACAGCCTGCACGTCGCCGCTCTCGTTCATTCTCTCATTTGCTCGCACAAGCGCGCCACTACCAACCTCTCGACAGCGCTCTCGCTCTCGCTCTCGCTCGAGTCCAGCAACAACAACAACCACTGCCATCGCCATCACCACGTCCGTCTACTATGAAGATCGTCTCGACCCTCGTGATCCTCTCGGCCCTCGTGGCGGCCACTTCAGCCCAGCAGCAGCAACGACAGCAACAACAACAGCAACAACAACAACAGCAACAGCAGCAAGGCACGCCTGCGCCAACAACGCTTGCACCGACCCAGCAGACCCAAGCTCCGGCGGCGACCCCGGCTGTGTCGACCATGACCAAGCCGGCGGCGACCACGACGACGACGACCAAGTACGACCCGAAGAACGGTTGCTGGTCGGTCAGCGTGGAGCGCGACGCGACGTACTGCATCGCGGGTCCGCTCTGCTCGGGCAACGGCAAGCAGCCGGCGGGCTGGAACTGTCCGAAGAAGGGCGACGTCGCGACCGAGCGCTGCCTGCCGTACCTCAAGTCGTACACGGCGTCGGGCAAGTGCGTGGCGCCTGTGGGCGCGGAGTGCAAGGTGATCCACACGGGCGCGTGGGGCTGCGTCTGGAAGGGCGACAACTCGACGGACAAGGCGACGCCGGCGCCGACCAAGGGTACCAACGACACGACGAGTGGAAACAAGGCGACGAACGGCAAAGTCACGGCGACGCCAGTGCCAGTGCCAACAAAAGCGGACAACGAGTCGATCCAGGCGCCGACGAAGCTCACGAAGCTCGCGGGCGAAGAGGCTGTGGGCAACACTGGCACGGTGATCGGCGCAGTGGCGGCGGTAGCGGCCGTGGCTGCTGCGGCGATCGGCACGGTGCTGTACAAGAAGAATCAGAGCAAGGCTGCGGCGACGCAGGCGGATGAGGAGATCGTGGCCGTTGTGACGCCGTAAGCAACGCAGCGGTGCATGTATGTATACTACTACTTGCAGTAGAAGAAGAGCGATCTTCACTTGAATGACAGATCTGCTGTGTGCTCTTGACGACCTTGTGCGTCTTGTGCGTCTTGGGAGTCGTGTGAATCGAAACGTGTGATCGATCCTAGCCTTTGCCTTGGTGCCTCTTAGCTCTTGTCCAGTGCTCAACCCAATCTACAGTAGTTCACGCCTGTAGGTCCAGACTCTTGGCTCTAGACTCCAGACTCCAGGGTCTTAGGCTTGAACGAGTCGATGATCGTGCTTGTCGAAGACCTAGAACCACAGCTTTCAAGCATTCAAACCGATGTGGAAGTCGATGCACGCACTCGATCAGCACTCGACTGCCATCGCGGCTTGGGGCTCAAGTCTCCTTTTCGTATCGACTACGAGTACATCCGACGCATTTGCTGCATCCGCAAGCTCGAGCAAGTGCCGCACGCCGCTGAAGCGAGTTGGTCCGTCACCAAGCAAGCAACAGCCAACGAATCGATCAAGCAAACAAACAAAGAGACCGAACAGAGTGGCTACCTCACGATGCTAGAGCTGCACTTGCGTTCGCATCTGCGCGCGCTCGCGGCGCTCCATCTCGGCGACTTGCTCATCAGCAGCGCGTTGTTGGGTCTCTGCGTCGACGTGACTGGCGACTGCCGCCTCTAGAGCCTCTAGACTCGCATGTTGCATGTCCAGCGCATCTGCGAGCTCTTGCTCTGCAGCAGAGTTGGCAAGTATCTCGTCGCTTTGCTGTTGCTGCTGCGCTCGGAGCTCTGCTGCCTGGCGTTCCATGAGAGCAATGCGCGCAGCACGCGCGCTTGCCACTGCGTCTTGCTTGGCAGTGAGATCAGCACTGTCTTCGTGAGCGAGCGTGTCGCTGAGCACTTGCGCTCGAGTTGCAAGCACTTGCGCGACGCTCTGCTCTCGCTGCGCCACCTCCGCTGTCACACTCGCTTGCATTGCCGCGAGTCGACGTTCGGCTGCATCGAAGACGCGTCGGTCCTGCGCGTCTTGCTGCCGATGCTGTGCGAGCTGCTCGGTGCGCTGTCGCTTCAGCTCCGCTTCTGCTTGGCGACGCTGCTCGGCTTCTCTGCGCTCTTGCGCTTCTCTTTGTCGTCGCTCTCGCTCCGCTTCCCTGCGCTGTCGCTTCAGCTCCGCTTCTGCTTGGCGACGCTGCTCGGCTTCTCTGCGCTCTCGCACTTCTCGCTCGCGTCTCTCTCGTGCTTCTGTCTGTAGTCGCTCTTGCTCGGCTTGTTGTGCTTGCTGCCTCTGTCGCTCCTGCTCTTGCTCTTGCTCCTGCTGCTCTTGTTGACGACGAGCAACCGCAGCGGGATCCGGTTTCTCGTACCAAATGGTGAGTCCAGGAGCGAGATACCCGGTGCGATGCGTGAAGTCCGACAGATCCGGCTTGCCGTCGACTCGAAAGAGACCGATGCGACTGCAGTCGTCCCTCGCTTCGCCTGTGTGCGTCTCGACGACCACGATGTTGTCGTTGTACACGCCGCGGAACCAGACGGCTCCCATGGCTGCTTGCGTCTGTGTGTATGTGCTGCTGCTGCTCGCTTGGTCGCCTCTTGTGCTTGCTACGCGACTGTGCGCACGCACACACGGGAGCGATGATCGATAGCGTGGCGCGACTCGCTCGAGGCTTCCTCCTCCTCTTGCTGCTGCTGCTGTTGAATGACCGACCAGTTGCTCTTGTTGTTGCTGGGACGACAACAGCGAATGACCTGCTTGTTTTGGCTGAACCCATTTGCACTCTCCGTGTATTTGATCGATAGTGACATACGCGAGGTAGTCAAGATCTCACTTGCGAAATGTATTGACATGGTTTGTGCTGTTGCGACGCGATACAAAAATCAAAAGACACAACACGCGATGGAAGCCTGGGAGCTGGAGCTGCTCGGTGACGAGCTGCTGGACGACAATGCGCCAGCACCAGCACCAGCGACTCCAACGTTCGATGGCATCGCGACGATCCAGACACTGCTCCGTACGCACGTAGCGGTGCTGCAGCTCCAACTGCGCGATGTCGGCGCGGCGCTGCCCGATATGCCAGATGACGTCGCGACGGTGCTCGAACGCGCAGACCTCGCGCTTGGACGGCTGACACAGTCAAACTCTTGTCCGATCTTGACTTGTGGCTCGATCGCTGCGCATGCGCAAGTTCGATGCAGCGTGACCAGAAGAAGCGACGAAGTCGTGACAATGTAGACGCACTTGTTACCAAACGCATACCCTGGAGAGCGCAGACACTCCTCTCTCTCACTCTCTCATACTCTTTCACTCACTCACTTACTCGCACTCAACACACGCGCGGGTCGCCCAAACGGATCACTGCGTCGACGACAGGATCTGCTTGAAGCGCGGGTCGCGCAGGACGCTGCGGAGTCCCCAGCCGTTGAAGCCGTTCTCGTCGCCGTAGATGCGCCAGCTCCAGAACGTCCAGCCGCCCTCGGCTTGGTTCAGGACCTTGAGCTGCGCCGCGGCCCATTCGTAGTACATCTCCTTGTTGTTGCCAAACTTGCCGGGCGTCGCGAAGCTCCACTCGCCAAAGAACAGGCGGTTGTGGTTCCCGCGCGAGTTCCACTTGGTCACGTCGCCCTGGAAGCGCTGGCGCACGGCGACGTTGAGCAAGTCGTAGTCCGACCAGTCCTCGTAGCCCCAGACAAAGTACGGGTGCCACTCGACCCAGACGTTCTTGTACGTCGGTGCCGGCATGAAGTCGACCATCGTGTCCGGGTTCTGCTTCCATAGGAGCGGCGCGACGCTCAACACACAGTCGTTACCCGTGCTCCGGATCGACCAGTACGCGTCGTAGTAGTACTGGTACAGCACGTCCTCGCGCGTCGTGAGCGTCGGCTCGTTCAGGAGCGCAATACCAAGGAACGCGTCTTCGTAGCGGTAGCGCGCCGCGAGGAACTGGACCATCGCGAGCGTGTTGTCGACGTTCTCCTTGTACTCGCTCCAGTACGACTTGCCCTTGACCGACGGCGACGAGTGGTCCGCGCCGTTCTGCGAGCCCTTGGCGGCGTGGATGCTGATCAAGACTGCGACGTTGTACTTCTTGGCCCAGTTCTGGATGAGCGCGTCGAGGAACCGCAGCGTATTCTTCGTGTACGCCTTCCACTCTGCGCGTCCAGACGGGTCGTTGTTGTCGAAGCCGACGATCCAGTAGCCCACTGGCACGCGCACAGTGTTGAGCCCTGCCGCGGCGATCGCCCGGATCTCGTCTTCTGTGATGAAGTGCTCGTGGTGGTAGTCGAGGTTTGACCGGATCGTGTCCGGGTTGCTCGCTTTCGTGATCGCAGTGTACTCGCCCGCGCTCGCGTCTTCGGCGCTCACGCCTCGCCAGAAGTCGGCTTCGCGCGTCATCCAGTTCTCGGCCACGAGCCAACTGCCGAGGTTCACGCCGCGGCTCTTCGCTTGACCATTGCGGATCTGCCACTGGATGTGCGACGAATCGAGGCGCGCAGACTCCACGCCAGACTTGGGGAGCGGAGGCAGCCAGTCAACCGCTGCGCTTGCGTTCGTCTCGTTGCCAGCGATGCCATTCGGCGAGTTGAACGCCTTTGCAGTGGAAGCCAAAGCGGCGATTGTCCCGACCGACAGCAGGACAGCGGCGCGGCGCAACATCGTGGAGCTGGAAGTCTTGAGTCGACAGAGCTTGGAGCTTGGTGCTTGAAGCGCAAATCGAACAATGTATGCATGTGTGCAGGCAGCTCGCTCACACTCGTGCTTGCATTCAAGTCGCTCGACGCTGTTGCCTGATGTACAGCTCCAGCTCTAGGACGGCGCTTCCAAATCCAGCACCCAACTCGCATGACCAGCATCGAGCATCGAGCTCTGAGCGCCAAGAGCTTTCAACTGTGCTGAGATTCGGCAACGAGCGCTCGGGTCGACTGCTGCTGATTTGCGTCGGCGTGGGTGCGTGGCGTCTCCACGGCGAGACAACTGAGCGCGCGTCGCTGTTGCGTCTGTCCAACAAGGTTGAGCGCTCAGTCTTGCGGTCTCTCTCGCGACACAAGGACAGCAAAGCTCGAGCGTCTTGGCGCCTGCAATGACCACCACTTCGGCTCGCGATTGTACCCACTCGCCAAACGTTGCCCTTTTGAGATCAGACCAAGGGCGCGAGCGCAGGCTGGGCTGCTGCACTGGATGGCCAGGATAGATATCTCCTTTGCAGACACTGGGTGTGCTCGGAGCTGTGTGCAACTCGCTTGGTAGCTTTGCATCGCGAACGATGGTGTCGCGCTACGAGTGCTCGTGTGTCGTCACTCGACTCAACTCGAATCGACGTGAGTGAGCGAGTACTGTGGTGCCCATTCGCCACTTGTGATGTGTCTGCTCAATCGGACGTGTACAGTACGTTCGACCAGACAAAGGCGGTTCCCGGGCCGGTGCTTTTGCATGCAAGCGAGACCTCTCGAGACGCTTCGATTGCCACTTGATTCATTCATTCGCGCACGAGCTAGGCGCACTCTTCAGTGGTGGTGCGCGCTGTTTCTCTACCGATCACCGCGACGCGAGCAAAGCAAGCGCGCAAGTGCCAAGTCTTGATGGATGCGACGCCACTGCGCTTGGCCGAGCTGTCGTTATGCTCCAGATGAACAGCCAGAGTGTAGCGGAGGTGTAGACGCCGATGGCGATCAACCTACTGGGTGCTCATGCAGTTGAAGGTAACTCGCGCCTGCGCTGGTTGGAGTTGTGCCTGCGAGACTTTACGGAGATGCACTGCAGCTCGCGCCAGCCGCCGCCTTCAACGAGGTCGATTCCCGCTCCACACACGCGCACACATGAAGACGCCGTACGTGCGGCGTGCTTGAGCGCTCCAAAGCTGGCGCTTGGGTGCGCGGTGTGTGGGTGGCGAGAGAATGGTTTGCAGTAAACGTATCACTGCGTGATCTGAGAACGAGGCGCATGAGAGGCGGCAGGTTTGTCATTACCAGACACTTTGATATCAGCAACCAGCAGCCAGTCAGTCTCTTGAAGCACTTGAAGCGCTTGAAGCGCAACGTCGAGCGGTCACACGGGAGTGTCGTTGACAGCAACAAGTCAGCACCAAAGCCGTTCGTCGAGGCAAGCGCGTGGCAGTCGCGTTCCGTCGCACAAAGACACGGAGGACCAGCCCGATCATCTTGATCCTCTTGCTCGAACAGCGATTGCGCGACGGCACACTGCTACGCTACAATACACTCGACTTCGCTCCGAGTAATCGGCGGTCTAAAGTCGTGCGTTTGACGTACGACCGAGGCAACGTCTGGCACGCTTCAAACTGTACAAAATAGTTGGCACCTATTCCAACACTCACTGACATACCAACTCGCTTGAGTGGCGAGCGTGACTTGCTCGAGCTTCCGGACGCAGCAAACGCATTGGATGCACTCGCAGTCGACACGAAATAGATACGTGAGCTTCAGGTCGAGCACTACTGATGTCAGTCGAGTGCTTATCGAGTGAGTGCATCGGCTTCCACATCGATACGACTCGTGCGGAATGCTTGAGAGCGGCAGTCCTAGGTCTTGTGCGGACACTACCATCCATGAGCTCGACAAGCGCAAGCCGTGCCTCAAAGGTAGACAGAGCTCGCGAGTCCTTGCGAGACTAAACCAAGAACCAAGAGCCGAGAACCGAGAGCCGAGAGCCGAGAGCCGAGAGCCGAGAGCCGAGAGCCGAGCCGAGAGCCGAGAGCCGAGAGCCGAGAGCCGAGAGCCGAGAGCCGAGAGCCGAGAGCCGAGAGCCGAGAGCCGAGAGCCGAGAGCCGAGAGCCGAGAGCCGAGAGCCGAGAGCCGAGAGCCGAGAGCCGAGAGCCGAGAGCCGAGAGCCGAGAGCCGAGAGCCGAGAGCCGAGAGCCGAGAGCCGAGAGCCGAGAGCCGAGAGCCGAGAGCCGAGAGCCGAGAGCCGAGAGCCGAGAGCCGAGAGCCGAGAGCCGAGAGCCGAGAGCCGAGAGCCGAGAGCCGAGAGCCGAGAGCCGAGAGCCGAGATCGACAGACGTGAACAAGTCTGGACTGGGCAGGGAGGCTTGCCTAGACTAGAATGGACGAGATTGGACTTGACTGGGCTAGACTGGACTACACTAGACTGATGTTGCGAGCACGGCTCGATGTCCCGAGAGACACTCAACTGCATCGCACAGTACTGGACAGTGGACAAGAGCTCACAAGCACCAAGACAAGGCAAGACAAGAGTTTGGATCGACCTCGTTTTCCGTTTCACAAGACCTATAAAACTCACAAGACGTACGCAAGACCCGCGAGATGTACGCAAGACCCACATGACGCACAAGACGCACAAGATGTTCACAGCAGATCTGTCATTCAAGTGAAGATCGCTCTGCTTCTACTGCAAGTAGTAGTATACATACATGCATGACCGCTACTTTGCTTACGGCGTCACGACGTCCACGATCTCATCGTCCGCCTGCGTCGCCGCAGCCTTGCTCTGGTTCTTCTTGTACAGCACCGTGCCGATCGCCGCAGCAGCCACGGCCGCGACCGCCGCCACTGCACCGATCACTGTGCCAGTGTTGCCCACAGCCTCTTCGCCCGCGAGCTTCGTGAGCTTCGTCGGCGCCTGGATCGACTCGTTGTCCGCTTTTGTTGGCACTGGCACTGGCGTCGCCGTGACTTTGCCGTTCGTCGCCTTGTTTCCACTCGTCGTGTCGTTGGTACCCTTGGTCGGCGCCGGCGTCGCCTTGTCCGTCGAGTTGTCGCCCTTCCAGACGCAGCCCCACGCGCCCGTGTGGATCACCTTGCACTCCGCGCCCACAGGCGCCACGCACTTGCCCGACGCCGTGTACGACTTGAGGTACGGCAGGCAGCGCTCGGTCGCGACGTCGCCCTTCTTCGGACAGTTCCAGCCCGCCGGCTGCTTGCCGTTGCCCGAGCAGAGCGGACCCGCGATGCAGTACGTCGCGTCGCGCTCCACGCTGACCGACCAGCAACCGTTCTTCGGGTCGTACTTGGTCGTCGTCGTCGTGGTCGCCGCCGGCTTGGTCATGGTCGACACAGCCGGGGTCGCCGCCGGAGCTTGGGTCTGCTGGGTCGGTGCAAGCGTTGTTGGCGCAGGCGTGCCTTGCTGCTGTTGCTGTTGTTGTTGTTGCTGTTGTTGTTGCTGTCGTTGCTGCTGCTGGGCTGAAGTGGCCGCCACGAGGGCCGAGAGGATCACGAGGGTCGAGACGATCTTCATAGTAGACGGACGTGGTGATGGCGATGGCAGTGGTTGTTGTTGTTGCTGGACTCGAGCGAGAGCGAGAGCGAGAGCGCTGTCGAGAGGTTGGTAGTGGCGCGCTTGTGCGAGCAAATGAGAGAATGAACGAGAGCGGCGACGTGCAGGCTGTTTGCAGGCACGCAGGTACGCAGGCAGATAGACTTGGCCAAGTCGACAGGCTCAGACGGGCTGTAAGCGATAGACACAGTGTAGGCAGACAGCAACGTCGCGGCGACGCATTGCGGCAATGCGAGCGTCCGTGTCAAGTGGAGAACGAGTAGCAGACGATGAGTTTGGTTGCTGGATTTGGTGTGTCGTGTGTGTACAAGAGAGTAAGTAACTAGCGTAAAGAGGAGGAGGTGTCACCAACAAAATTGCTCGTTTGGCTTTTGGATAAGGGTGAAGCGACATTTCGAAAATCAACCGCGCGTTTGTACGGCGAAATATCTCAATCACAATACAATACAATACAATACAATACAATGCAATGCAATACAATGCAATGCAATGCAATGCAGATGCAGCCAGTCAAGCACTCGTACATGTATATATGTGTATATCCTGTCGTAACCTACGGCAGCAAGTTACGCTTCATGATCTTCGCGTTGCCTTTGCCTTTCAGCCTTTTCAGCTTTGGATTGAGCGCGACGGCGTAACATGTACATACTAGTATGTACTAGTACGAAGCAAACCTTTGCGAGCAGCATCGTTGTTGCAAACGGTTCAAATACATTGAGACCTTGCGTTGCTGTGGTTCGTTGCATCTGTACAACACAACGCATCAATGCACGCACAACTGCATGAAACTGAAACCCATTCACATCTCTTTGTGAGTGTCTAAAAGAACACTCTCTTTCACACACACACGCACACGCAGATACACAAGTGCACATGCACTACTACAAATGCCTCGCGATCAACACCAGTTTTGATAGTGTCTGTGTGTCTAGTGTGTTTTCGTAAGAGAGAGAACAAAAAGACGCACTTTGGATGTGACTCGACAGTTTGCAGTACATTTTGCTGTAAATCATCCGACCAATGGGTACACATACAAACATCATGTCAGTCCAGTACCGCAAAGCAAGCAAGCAAAGCAAGATCGTCAGTCAGCTCAAGCTCACGATCAAGGTCACGGCCAAGGCAGTGAGGTTGTACGACGAGCAGAGCGTGAACCGAAGTGACAGCTGCGATCGCATGAGCGAGCTCACAAAGCGCAAGGCGTTCGCGCTCGACGCAGCGGTCGGCGACTCGGACGATGGCGCGAGCAGCAGCAGCGCGAGCACGCTCTTGAGCGAAAAAGACGGCGACGTGCGCGTGGTCGAGTACGACGTGCGGCCGTCGTGCGCAAACGACGCACCGCGGCGGTATGTCCAGCATGGCGAGCAGCTCACGCCTGCGATCCGCGGCGTCCCAGTTGACCACTCGCTCCGCGTGCGTCTCGCAAACTGCGTAAGCGGTGCTCGAGTTGAGACGGGCAGGTCAGTTTGGTCGAGGAGGTGTACTTGGCAGTAGCTACAGCCGCAGATAGAGCACGAGGTGCAGACTAGCGAGCAGGTCGGCTGTCGTTCATTGTTTGTGTGGGTGTGAAGCGTGCAGCTGACACTGTGCGAGCCGCTGATCGACTGGCGACTGCACTAGACGGCCTTGGCGACTTGGAGCAGGACCTTGGACGACGCTTTCGCAAACGTCGCGACGCGGTCTGTGCTCTCGTCGTCAGTCCGCGGCGCGAGCGCATCTGGCGTGTTCGCATCGACGAACTTGAGCTCTTCGTCGCGCGCAGTCTTGAAGAGCTACGAGCGATTGGCGCAGTGCGATCAACTGTATGAGCTAGCGCCGACACAGAGACGACTGAGCAAAGGACGCGGACGCACCTCTTTGAGCGCGACTTCGTGCGGTTTGCGCTCGTACAGCTCGCGGATCTGGTCGTTGTAGTAGTCGCTGATCGCGACCTTCACGCCCGTTTCGTACGACGTGCTCACGCTCTCGCCAAAGAGACTCAGCACTGCGCCTACTCGCACACACATGTGCAGTCGATCGGTTGGTTGGTCTAAGGACTGGCGAGGCGTCCAGCAGCAGCAACAGCACGCGTGCGATGCGTACGACTACGACTAGTAATCATCAAAGAAGCACGAGTGAGGACGCACCGACGACTGTGCTGCTGCAGTGGACTGCTGGGAGGAGGAGACTCGGGCGGAAGCGCACGTTGTCGTGCGTCACCGCGCGCTCAATGCGCTCGAGTGCGCGCGCTTCGAGCTGCTGGAGCGTCTGTGGATTGTGCAAGTGACGTGTTAGCTGCAGTCGCTAGCAGTGGATGCGCTTGCTGCACGCACCTGCAGTGTCTCCAAGTGCAAAGGGTCGTACGCCGTCGCGCCGCCACGACCACCGCTTGTCACCTGCATTCCAACCAAACAGACGCACAAGCGAGCGTGCGTGAGAACAGCAGTAGCAATAGCAGTAGCGAGTCACCTACGCACGCACGCACTTTGGCGTCCAAGAGCGCTTTGTTTGCGAGCTGGATCGCGTGGCCGCCGCGGAGCATCTCGCTGATCTCGTCGTCTTGCTTGCGCGGCTGCACTGGGACGTCGCCGCAGTTTGCTTCGAGCCAATTCGTCGCAATTGACGCAGACGCTGCTGGACCTGCTGCGCTCGTTGCATCTGCAGCAGCAGCCGCAGTCGTCGTCGTCGTCATCGTGCGCACGAGGAAGCGCGGCGCAAAGCGCATGGTCGTGCTGATCCTGATCGTCGTTTGCTTCGATTAAGTGGAGTCACACTGTTCTGTCAATTTTATAGCAACAAACTATAAATTACTACAAATATGGGCACAAATGTGTTGGCATTGAGCCCTGAAACGCTTATTGACTTGGAACTGTATGTGGCGTGAAACAGTATTTGAAGTTTTGATAGTGAAAAAAGCGAATCTGAAACGCTTATTGACTTGGTCCACTATATGGACTGAAACGCCTGTTTGAAGATCTGATAGTGACGATAGTGCGGTTTTGAGACTTTGAATACAAACGTCAAATGAAGTGTTCACTATTATAAAAATTGAACACTTCATTTACGATTTGTATGCAGGTGTTCAATAAATTTTCAAAGGAAATTGGAATCATTTGTTGACAACAGAGTGAATGTTACATAAATTATTACAGTAATTTGCAAAAATGTATGCCGTTGGCATAACTTGCCAACATGGCGTACACCAAAGTTGATGACGTACTATTTTAATTGCTTTTTAAACTAAACTGCACCAAACGAAAAAGGTGATGACGACAGATCCAGATTTTGGCACAACATGGCAGCAGGCGCAAGTGGTGTGCAGGACGTGCGGCTGAGTGCGCAGCAGGAGACGCTGCTCCATGCGCTCGAGCGCCAAGTGCAGCTGCGCGCGCAGGCTGAGAGCAACGCGCTGCTCTTGCAGCAGCGGAGCAGTAACAGTCGCACGAGCGCTGCGCTGCATCCCACCGACAACTGCAGCAGCAATGACAGCGCGCTTGCTACTGCGCCGACTGTGAAAGCGTTCCTCGCTGCGTGCGCTGCGCAACGTTCAGCTGACAACAACACTACATCGCAGCGCATGCAGTCGCTCGCAGCGTTTGCGACGCGCGTCGACGCGTGCGTTGCGGACTGGACGACGCTCCACACGCAAGCGCACGACGCAAGTGCGCTCGTCGAAGAGATGGAGGCGAGCCACGCGCAAGTCGCGTCCAAGACACGCGCGCTGTACGACAGCTTTGAGAACGTCTTGCAGCAAGTCGAGGCGCTCACGACGCGCGTCGCAGTCGTCGCTGCGCCGCTGCCGCACTTCACTGCGATCGACAGCGTTGCCAAGACGCTCGGCTTTGGCGTCAAGTTTGCTGCGCCGTCGACGATTGCGACTGCGCCAGCGACTGCGAGTGCACAGGCGCAGCAGCAGCAGACGCAAGTCGCAGTCCAAGTCTTCCAGCACAAGCGCAGCATTGACCCGACGACGCTCGCGTTCACTGATGCGCTTGCGCAGATCGACGGCTGCATCACGTATCTTGAGCAACATGTACGTATTTACGTATACATCGTGTTTATGGGACGATTGGACTGACATTGGCCATCAACTATGGCAGATCGAGTATCGCGACGCAGCGTGCTACATTGACGCGTACCGGACACTCGCTGCCGGCGGCATCCAGTGCCTCCGCGACTACGCGATCAGCAGCATCGATGCAGCGCGTGACGCAGTCGTCGACGCCCTTGCGCGCGCTCCAAGCCGCAGCAGCGAGCTCGACGAAGCGTCACCGTACTACGTCAGTGTCCAGCTCGTCGCGCCAGCACTTGCAGCTGTCGCAGCGCAGCTCGAGCGCCTCGCGACGTCTGCTGCTGCGCAGTCGAACGCACTTGCGTTTGCAGCGAACCAGCGCGCGCTCGCGGACGTCTGCGACGCGTACGTGCTGCAGCGGGTGCAGCTACTCTCGGCGCCGCTCGCTGCGACGTTTGAAGCCACGCGCGCGACGACCGACATTGTCAACTTGGTGCGTCTGTGTGTCTGTCTGCGCTTGTCTCCTTCCGCTTTGTTTGTGAATGCGCTATGACTGACAGAGCTCTGTGTGCGTTGCTGGTGTCCTGAAGCTCCGTCTGAGCTGTGCACACTTGGTTCGTGTGTGCGACGCCGAGTTCCGACTGTTTGCCAAGCTCTTTGGGCGAGAGCCACACGACGCAGTGTTTGTGTTCCAGAATGCGACCGACGTAGACGGCGCAGATAGCAACGGCAACAGCAGTGACAGCAGCTCGGAGACGCCGTTCGAGTGCGTCTTCTCTTTTGCTGTGTGTTTGAATGTGTCCGGCTGATACTTACATGCTGTATTTACGTATTTACGTGTTTGATCTGCCACAGACGCATGCTCTTGCAGCTCAGCAGCTTGCTGTACAACGTCGTGCGGCCAGAGATGCTCCAGCAAAAGGACCTCGACGTGCTCTGCGAGACGATCCACGTGCTCAAGAGCGAGGTCGTCGAGAGTCTCATTGCGCCGCGCGCAGCGACCGTCGGGTCTGCCGCGCCAGTGATGCACCGCATGGTCCAAGACGCGCAGGAGCGACTGATCCTGTGCGTCCAAAAGTACATTCGCGACGACATCGAAGGCTTTACGCCGGCGCCCGAGGACCTCGACTACCCAAACAAGCTCATTGCAAACGGCGCAAGCGGCTCGCTGTACGCGACGTGGTACCCTGCGCTCGAGCACACGCTCCTCTGTCTCTCGAAAGTCTATCGCTACGTCAATGTACGTGCTGATCTGATGCTGTTGTGTAGACCACCACTCGTTTGATCTGACCATCACTCACGTTCCACACACAGACGGAGATCTTTGAAGAGCTCGCGCAAGACGCGATCCAGATCTGCACGGCGTCGCTCCAGATGGCGTCTGCAGACGTGACTGCGCTGCGCGGACCCGTGCACGGCACGCTCTTCCTCGTCAAGCACTTGCTCACGCTCCGGGAGCAGATCACGCGGTTCGACGTGACGTTTGCGCTCACGAGCAAGGCGCTCGACTTCACGACGAGTGCCGATGCACTGAGCCACTTGCTCGCCGGTGGGACGTCTACGATCTTCTCGTTCTCGCTCGCCGACAACGCGCTCGTTGGGCTCTTTGCGAACGCGATTCCGCAGATCCACGAGCGCACGTCGGACGTCAAGAAAGAGCTTGAGCTCGCGCTCAAGAAGAGCTGCACCGCGTTCATTGAAGCCGCACTTGCGCTCCTCGCGCAGCCGCTCCTTGCGCTCTTGAAGCAGATCGCGACAGCACAAGCACGTGCTGCGCGGACGCAAGTGCCGATCGACTTGCGGGAGCTCCAAGTGACTGCGCCAGCGCATGTTGCGGACGTGCTCACTGACGTCGCGACGCAGGTGCGGACATTGCGATGGTGCGGATATAGGCTTGTGGGGTACACGAGACTCACGGCGACCTTATACATGTGCAGCTCGAGACGCAGGTCGCAGATGTTCGCGAGACGATCCACTTGTACTTGCGCAACGCATCGACCGAGTCGATTCTGTTCAAGCCAGTACAGGTGCGACCATCACTCTTTGTCCACTTACGATGACAACACACTCGGTTCGGTTCTAACAACATGTTCTGTTCCTCTATAACCGAACACGGTTTTAACACGAACACTAGCGCAACCTCCTCGATGGCGTCGACGGTCTCAAAGCGCTCATCGAGCAGACGTACGCGCCAGACGAGCGCGCAGCGAGCGACGCTGCGTTCGCGCGCATCCTCGCGCACCTCCACGCGCTCTAGCGCAGTCGTCATGTGTCGTTGTCTCCAACTGCGTTCGTAGCTGGCTCTGGCGCGTCGCTGTACTCGGTCGAGGTCACTAAGTACGACAAACACGCGCGCGCTTTCGTCCCAAGGCGGCGCTGGTGCTCGCCGCACCGAACGCTCTCGAGCCTCGTGTCGCGCGTCTTGCGCTTCTGTCGTGCGTCCGTGTCTTGCGGCGCCAATAGCGCTGCGTGGAGCTTCCGGAACGTCGGGTACGCTGCGGCGACACCAGCTGCGCGCGCTGCACTAAAGCCCGGGACTTGCGTGAGCATCATCGCGTAGAGCTCGCCGACTGTGAAGCTGCTCTTCTTGCGAAAGAGCGCGTTGAACGCTCCAAAGTGCTGCAGCGGACGGCAAAAGAGCGCTGCAAACGCCTCCGTGTCCTCTTCGCTTGATGCTGGCAAGAGCCAGTGGCGCTGAGTCGCTCGTTCTGGGTTGCGGCACTGCGCATGCGGAAACTTGGCGAGCAGACGCGCGTGCATCGCAGCGAGGAACGCGACGGTCTCGTCTGCGTTCTGACTCACTTGCACGAAGAACTGGTCCTGGACCTGCGTGCGGCAGAGCGCCGTCTCCAAGCCACTCGCGCGCACAGTCGTCTGCGTCGTGAACGAGCCTTCGACGAGGTACACGATGTGATTGAGGCCACTGGCGCGCAGTCGGGACTTTTGCTCCGTGTAGCTACGTATGTGAGCGATTGAGACAGTGAGTGATGGTCTCACTCTCGCAGCATGCCACTGTTGCATTGGAGCGATAGCCAACGCACCGGCGGTCAATGATGCTCCCAGACAAGTCGCGCACTTCTTTGCGCTCGACGATCGCATTCAAGACAAACTCTGTCGGACAGAGAGTGAAGGTCAGTTGCTAGTGCTTAGTTGACACACGAATCGACTCAAGACGTACCCGAGACGCTCCCATTGCGATAGCGCTTGGCGATCCACTGCATGTCGCCGACGTTCAGCGCACGCACTTCGCACGTCACGCGGTGCTCAAGGAGCTTGCGCTCCATGACGTTGCGGTTCTGCCGCGAGAGGATCTCGCGATGGTCGAGAAGCAGCACGAGCTCCCACTCGTCTGTTGGGAGCATCAGCGCTGCGTCGTCACTGGTGTCGGCAGTGCTCAGTGGTGCAGTTGCTGCTGTTTGAGCAGGAGGCAGTGGAGGAGCGGCAGTAGTGCTGTCAGAGGACGGTGGTGGCGGCTCACGTGGCTTGGGCGGCTCGACAAACAGCAGCGGCTCTTCGTCTGGTTCATAGTCGTAGCTTCCCGTGTCTTCGTCGTCATTGTCGTTATCATCGTCATCAGGGTCCTCCGAGTCTGAGACGTCAATGCACACGACGCTCGTGCGGGTCGTCGTGCTCGTGCTGGTCCTCGTTGTTGTCGAGACGGTCGACGACGTCGCCATATACACAGTCGCTGACGCTCGCGCTGTTGGCTCTGGCCCTGATGACGATTCAGAAGAGAACGAGGACTGCCGATCTACTGGTCGCAGTGGCTCTTGAACAGGACGCGGTGCTGTTGTTGCGGTCTCGAGCGACGTAGTTGACGGCTGTTGTTGTTGCTGCTGCTGCACCGCAGCCCTTGACAGAGACCCAGGACAGAGCTGGACGCTCCGCTGGCCCTTTGCAGTCAGGTAGAGCAGCCCAGCCGGTGTCTTGCGCACGACTTCGTGTGTCCCGCAGAGCGACGTGATGCACGCGCGGAGCTTGACCAAGTTGCCATCGTACTGCACCAGCAGAGCAAGAGTGTGTATGTGAGTAATTTGCAACACATAGTCGCAAAAGTGTGCGATTGCAACGTACACCGACACTCTGGAGCTTGAGCAGCAGGGTCTCAATTGCAACTGCTTGTGCTTCAGTCGTTGCGCGCGACTCGCTCAGTGCGAGGATCACGAACCACGGCTCTAGATGTACACAAGCACAGGCGATCAAGCGATCAAGCGATCAAGCGAGTGTGTTAGTGAGCGAGTGCATGTGTAAGTGTAGAGGCAACGATCATGTCGACAGCACGTACGCTTCTTGTACGCTGGCGCGTAGTCTTTAAGGGCAGTCTCGGACTCCACGCGCGTTGCAATCGACGCAGTTGCTGCTGTTGCTTGTTGCGCAATTGCTGCAGCTACTGCAATTGCTGTTGCTTGCTTGCGCGCAGCTGCAGCTGCTTGGTTGTACTGCTGCTGAAGGCGCTGCACGTCGCTCACGGGCTCTGGTGGCGCAGTGGCAGTGCCACTCGAGCCCATGCGCAGTCGCTGTTTGTTCAGAATCGCTTGGATCTGGTTCCCGAGGTAGTTGCCGATGTTCTTGAGCTGCTTCGCTTCGTTGCCGCTGCGGATCGGCGCTGGGTGGTGCATGATCGACGAGATCGCGCGCGTGTAGTTCGCTGCGAGGTGCGACGTCGGATCGCGCACCTTGTTCTTGACGCGCTTGAGCTCTTCGACGAGCACGTCGTTCTCGTCGCATACGCAGCCTTGCGCGCTGCGCTTGCGTTTGCCGTTTGACGGAGCAGTTGCAGATGCAGACGTAGCTAGTGCGCTTGCAGACGCTGAAGCTTGAGTTGCTACATGCGCTGCCGCAGAGCTCGCACTTGTTGCTGCGTTCATGTTGTGCTGATGAAGCACAAAGTGCACATTTGACGTTTCAAAGTGCGAAATGTGAGGATTCGTGTTTGAATATTCAAATGTTTGTCACTTGATACATGTATGTTTGATAGAAAAGCCTTGCATCAATTGTGCATACAAACAACTATAGTAAACACAACAACAGCACTTGGCTCGGGGTCTGACTTTTCGAGCCATTTGCTGTTTAAACGCGCAACCAGCACAACAACAGTCCAGCACGACAGATCATCGCGAGCGCAAGAGCTTGAGCAAGCATGCGGCGCTTCGATGCAGAGAAAGAGAACCGCTTTGGTGCACCGTCGTCGTCGTCTAGCAGCAGCACAAGCGCAAGCATGCACGCGCCGGCGTCGCAGTTCTTTGGCGCGTCGTCGAGCGCGAGTCGCGCTGCGATCCTCGGTAAGAACAGCGCGACGCTCGCAGCCATGACGAGCGCGATCAAGAAAGCGCCAGCAGACGCTCGCAAAGGCGGCATGACAACAACAACAACAAGCAACAACAACAGTGACAAGTTGCACTACAGAAGCCAGCAACAACAACAGCACACGAGCAGCAGCAGCAGTAGCAATCGCGCCACTGACGCAACCAAGTCGAGTCACGAGCAAGCGACCACTTCCGATAAGACAGCAGCAGACGCAATAACAACGACGCCGACAAAGACGTGGAAGCTGAGCGACTTTGACATTGGCAAGCCGCTCGGGAAAGGCAAGTTTGGGAACGTGTACCTCGCGCGCGAGAAGCAGTCCAAGTACGTCGTGGCGCTCAAGGTGCTGCAGAAAGCGCAGCTCATGAAGTCGAGCGTCGAGCACCAGCTCCGGCGCGAGATCGAGATCCAATCGCACTTGCGCCACAAGAACATCCTGCGGCTGTACGGCTACTTCTACGACGCCAAGCGCGTGTACTTGATCATCGAGTACGCGCCGCAAGGTGAGCTGTACAAGAAGCTCATGAAAGCTGGGCGGTTCTCCGAGAGCCAGTCGGCGCTGTACGTCCAAGAGATTGCACGCGCGCTCGTGTACATGCACAGCAAGCACGTGATCCACCGCGACATCAAGCCCGAGAACTTGCTCGTCGGTCACTCGGGTGAGCTCAAGATCGCAGACTTTGGCTGGTCTGTGCACGCGCCGTCGTCGCGGCGCACGACGCTCTGCGGCACGCTCGACTACTTGCCGCCCGAGATGATTGAGAACCGACCGCACGACGAGCACGTGGACATCTGGACGCTCGGGATCCTCATGTACGAGTTCCTCGTTGGCACGCCGCCGTTCGAAGCCGAGAGCAACACAGAGACGTACAAGCGCATTGCGAATGTCGACTTGCAGTTCCCGTCGCACGTCTCGCCTGCTGCGCGTGACTTGCTCGTCAAGATCTTGCGCAAAGAGCCGCGCGAGCGCATTGCGCTCACCGACTTGCTCGCGCATCCGTGGATCCGCCATCACTGCACTGCACGCGGTGCATAGCGAGCAAGCACTTGTCCATACAAACCCCCACTTGTTGTTGTTGTTGTGATTGTATTGTGCACTTGCATGTTTGCTGTCTACGGCAACTTGATCTTGTCAGCAGCAGCCGCAGCTGCTTCAGCTGCTTCTTTTGCAAGTTGCGCTTGCTCTTTGCGGTGCGTCTCGGCGATCTTCTGGTAGCTCGATGGGAGCTCAAATTGCTTGGTAAAGCCGTCGACCTGTAGCAACAGAAGCAAACGCACAAGCATGAGCACGCGCAACATGCACACAGAGGTACAAAGGTACGTACGACGTTGTCGAGCTGCTTCTTCTTCGAGTCGACGCCTTCGAGCGTCTTGAAGAGCTCGTTGCGCACGTCGTCTTGCTGCGACGAGTGGAGCATCTGCTTGTTCATTTCGCGGAGCTCCTCGATCTTGGTTGTCACCTCCTGGTGCGCCTGCTTGCTGCGCTCGTACGTCGCGCGATTCGTCTGCCGGATGATGTACATCGAGTCCTCGACGATCTCCTTCACCATGCGCGAGTTCTGACCGCCCATTGTTGTCGTTGCTTGCTTTGCGTGTTTGGTGCTCGCTTGTCTTCGAGATGGTATGTTTGAAACTTGTTACGACTGGAATATGTGACATATTTGTAACATCGCAGTTGACTTGATCAAAGTATGCTGGATACTCCAACAGAAGCACCAACACAAGCAACAGCAACAACACATACACAAGCAGCCAGCAGTCGTCGCAATGGCGTCGTATCTCCACGACCTCATGAACCGTGCGTCCACTTGCTTTCTTGCTGTCTCTGTACGTGCATGCTTGCGTACATGCACGTGCTCACTATACGCTTCTCGCTGCTTCTGCTGCTCGCGCGCTTGTCAACCAGGAACGATCTCTGTGATCACAAACGACGGCCGCAACATCATTGTACGTCGTCCTGCGCTTCATACATGCGCATGCATTGCTCTCACTGTGTTTCTCTCACCACGTATGTATGTCACTCACGACCAACCAACCTACGTATGGACTATCGATGCATGCACTGCGCACACAGGGCGTGCTCAAAGGCTACGACCAGTGCATCAACGTCGTGCTCGACGACAGCTTTGAGCGCGTGTACTCGACCAAAGAACCGGTCGAAGCCGTCGAGCTCGGCTTGTATATCGTGCGCGGCGACAACATGTGCGTTCACCACACAACGCGTCGCACTACCACACAGCACAACAACAAACAAACAGACTGACTGACTGACTGTGTGTGTCGCTCGTGTAGCTGCGTGATTGGCGAAGTGCCCGAGGACATTCGCGAGCAAGTGATCGACGACCAGACGCGCGCTGCGCCGCTCAAGCCGCTCGTGCACTGAGCACTCGCACCTCTCTTCGTGACTCTCTCCTACACATTCACACATTCACACACTTGCATCCACTCGTCCATTCGTTCGCCTGCAAGTACTTGAGCGATTCTGGGTACCAACTCGTCAGTCTCTCTGTGCGTCCTCGCGCTCACACATTTCGCAAGTCGGCGAGTCGCACCCACGCGCTCGTGCTCTCACCCTCTCACACTCACACGCGCACCAGCATGGGCAACGCTGCGTCCTCAGATCACGAACCGTTCGCTGAAGTCGAGTTGGTGGCGCTCGAGACGCCGCTTGCGGTGATCCACGAGAAGTACGTGCGCGCGCACGTCACGCGCTTGCGCATGTCCGAGTCGTCGACCGTGAGCTCGAAGCACCTCGTGTTTGAAAACATCGAGACGCGAGCGAAGGAGTTCCGCACTGGACGCGACGAGGAGCTCCAGTCGTTTCTCGACGGCGCAGACAAGACCCCGCTCGTGACGGTCACGACCAAGCCGAATATCAACGGCATCTACTACGTCCATCGCCCAGACAGCGCGTCAACGAGCGATGACGACGCACTGCTGCAGATCTACGTCAAGCTTGGCGCGGCGACGAAGACTGCGTACCTCGACACGACGATGCGCGTCGACTTTACTGACGCGAGCACGAACGAGCGGTGCAAGATCGAGATGGAGGGTGAGTGGCGCGCGCGCACAGCCGTGCTCTGGCTCGAGCGCGGGCACTCGGGCATTCGCACAGCAGTCGCGAAAGTCTATCGACCGCTAGGCACGAGACACGGAGGTGGCTTCGTCGTCGCGATCGCACCGAACGTCGACATTGCGCTCATGCAGCTCATCTGCGCAGTCGTCGACGACGACCTCAAGCGGCATCGACAGAGTGTCAACAAGGCTAGCAAGTACCGCTATATAGGCGTGTGAGAGCGACATCGACGCTCTCACACGCCTCTATACATTCGCCGCCACAGTGAGCTAGTCATGCGTCTCTCTAGCGCAAGCACACACGCACACACGTGCGTGGACAAGCGAGCGTATAGAGAAGATTGACGCTCGCGCTGTCGTGTGCACTCGAGCGATCAAAGAGTCGATCAACCGATCGATCGAGTCACTCACTTGCTTGAGGGTGTGATCCATATCAACTTGACGAGTCGCGTCCACAGCAGATTAGCGAGTCGCAAATGCATCATTTTAGATGAGGTATACAGTACATCAGTATCAGCTTGGACAGCCACTCCGTAGCGTGTCCCACACCACACACTTCATGTGCACTGTCTATGCTTCATACAAATGTCAAGTCTGGTTCTGTTCCCTTGAGCTACCCACAATCGCAAAAGCAGTCGTTTTACAAGACTCCGCGCTCTAATCCAGCTATTTTGTGTGCGAGTGGTGTGGCATCCATGTGGGCCACACACACACGGCCTGTCGATCGTCAAGCGACACAACGGCCCAGCTCAAACACACCAGCCCAGAAGCACACGTCGGCAGCAGTCGAGTGACACGAGCACACGTCAGTAGCAACAACACGCTCGAGCAGCTTCTGTAGCGCCACTGGTCACAACGACGACGACGACGACAGCAGTCTCTCGATTGCATCGAGTACAACACGCCTCACTCGCTCATTTGCTCTCAGTACATGTCGCCTTCGTAGAGCACCTCGTCGTCGCGTTTGCGGAAGATCTCGTCGCCTTCGCGTAGCGACACCTCGAGGCTCGCGGGACCCATGGCACGCGCGCCGCGTGGACCCGATACTTGTCGCGCTTTGCCAGCACCAAAAGCACGACGAGTACCAGCAGCTCCAGTCGTGAGCGGTGTCATGACTTCGTCGTAGTCGTCTGTTGCCTCGTGTTCGCGCATGAGCGCAGTCTGCTGTGCACGTTCTCGAACCTTAGCACCGGTGTGCACAAGACACACAAGGAACGCGACGCCTCCAAAGACGATCCCCATGATTGCGACGCCAGGGAGCGCGAGTCGCGTCTTCGGGAGCGCAGTGTACAACGCCGCATGCTTATCCCAGTCCGATGTGCGGCCGCTGCGCGTGGCGCAGCATTCGAGGTGTTCGTGCCAGAGACCGTTCGTGACGACGCACTTGCCATCGAGACCCGCGCACTTGGACGCGAGCTGGTCCCACGTGTACGTCTTGGACTTGTCGAACTTGAGCTCGTACGTGAGGCAGCCGGCGAGGACCATCGCGGCGCCCGCAGCGCTGCCGTAGCACCCACCGTTGATCTGCTTGGAGCCGGAGATCGCCTTTGTTTCCATGGTGTACTTGACCGGCGTCGCGCCGACGGCCCAGAAGTGTTTGCAGTCAACCGAGGCGAGCAGGATCGCTTTCTAGTGCGTCAAACATGATCCAGAGCACCAGTCAGCGAGTTCATCGGTCAGTCCATCGACGGTCCATCCATCAGTCAGTCAGTCAGACGTGTTCGCCGCGTCGACCAGCACGCCTAGTCGTCCACGAGTCTCCTCACAAGACACACGGAGCTCCAGCCACGTCCATCCACCCACCGATCAAGACTATGAAGGACGCACCACTGGTTTGGTCGGCGGCTTGAGCGCCTCGCCGATGCGCCACGTGAGCGTCGGGCCGTACAAGAAGCCGCACGCCTCGGCCGTCGGCGGGTCCGCTTCCGCGCTGCAGCTCGGCATGATCTTGGACTTGCTCTTTGGCGCGTAGCAGCAGCCGTTCTTAACTGTCGACGAGTAGATCGCTGGGAGCGACGCCATGAGCGTCGCGTTGCTCAAGTTGAGCGACGTCCCGGTCGGGCCGGTCGACCGCTTGATGCACGTGTACGGACACGTGACGCAGCCGCCGCCGTCTGCGTCGTAGTTGGACCAGCCGGTGGTCGAGAGTGCGATCGAGTACGACGCGTTCTGCTTGAACGCTGTGTGCGCGCGCGGCGCAGCGAGCGTCGAGAGCGGTGCGTGGAAGAACAAGAGCGCGAGCAGCACAGGTACTGTGTTCGACGATAGAGCGCGAAGAAGGCGTGGCATGACAGCAGACGCGGTGCAAGTGTCTTTGGTTGGATGCGAGTGTCCTTGGTGTCCTAGTGGCTATGAATGTGGGAATGCGGATTCGTCTCCCGAGTCTCGACGCGAAGGCAGCTCCGTCCGTCTCGACCTCGTGTGCGGTCAGCGCCATGAACCAGACTCCAGACATCAAGAGGCATTTGATCAGTGGATGATCGAGGACCTCCTGCAAGGTGTAGCTAGTACAGCAAGTGGGACGTCTTGCGAGTCTTCCTGTGTGTGAATTTTGTTGGCTCGAGCTGCTGTTGGTATTATTGTTCGTAGTGATGTAAGTGAGGGAGCAATGAGCTCCTCAACTTGGCACGTGGGTTCACTTGCGTTCATTCACTCGCAGCACATCCGTCACATTCGTCAGTCAAAAGGACCCGCTCAGCAGACGCTCGACCGCATCATTGCTCGCTTGATTGCCAATGTTTCGCTCGTCTTGCGCAAGGCGTGGCGAGAGCTCTGTCGCGACTCACTATCGCACACACAGATGAGAGCATGTGCTGCGTGGCAACAGCTTCTTCACACGGTTACATTGTGGTGTGGTGTGTGTTGTGTTGCGCCGCGAAGCGGTGTAAAGCGGTTACTGTGCTGCAGTGTGGCGACCGACAAGGGAGTGTGTCGCACCGCAATGCGCTCGTACCGCCGCGTTCTAGGTGCACGTGCGTCTTCATACGAGGCGACTTGGTAGTCGCGTCTGCTTCGTCAGGATCAGCGCTGACAGCAGTGAACGAAGCAACACAAGCGAGCGAGAGCAAGTCGGTTGTTTGCATGGATGCACGAGGCAGAGAAGAGAACAGAGGTGTGCGCGTACGTGAGCGAGCGAGTGAGTGAACGTCTCAATCGATCGATTGAAAGCGATGTAAGAGTGCGCTGATGCTCGAGCGAGAGCCATTGTGATATGAAGACCAGTAGGTCGCTTGTCTTTCGGACCGAGCGCAAGCGCATGAGTACGTTGTGTGCGTGTACGCATATCAAGATGGCTCACAATGCACACAACACGACAAGGTCGATGCAGAGCTCGACGTGTACGCACTGCTTGTCGCTAAGAGCTCTTGCTCGCTCGTGTCAGACAGAGTCGGTCACTATGAACGATCAAACTGGGTACTGCGCAGGACAACTGCTCCACGTGCTGCAGATACACAAGCGTCCGAGTCCAGATACACAAGGACCGCAAGTCAAATGTCTACCGACGCGTCGTCATTCGAGTCGAGAAGCAAACAAGCCAAACCACAGCAAAGCAACGAGAGAAGACAGAGGAGATGCGAGTGAGCGAGCGAGTCGGGAATGATGTGGTTGAGGTGCAAGTCCATTTCAGTTCGGACGTGTGTGTGTGCTTATGATAAATACTGGAGGTCGCTTGGTCGCGCTGATAGTTGAGAGGCGCCAGTGGTGGTGGTGGCGCTGGCGTTGTTGGTGGTGTCGCGGCGGAGGAGGTGGTGCGTTGCGTACTGGTGTTGATGCTGTTGTTGGAGTTGTTTGTGTCGGTGCTACCGCCATTCGCATGGACGGTCTGGTGTGTATGTGTTTGTATGTTGTCGGTTCGAGTGTGGTGTCATTCGTTGGTGCTGGTTGGACCCGCTTGGATCTCCGTCCGATCCAAGCGTACTTGCATCGACTGTTGGGTTGATAGGTCGGTCTGTCCGTCCGATTGTCGTCAGTCAGTCCGAGATGGCGCCGCTGGCATCGCTGGCGCACGAACTCGCGTCGAGGATCTCGATCAAGTAGTCGAGGTAGGCGTCGTCAAAGCCCAGGAGCGAGTCGCTGTCGTCCGAGTCCGTGTGCTCGCTCATGAACGCATTGTCGTCATCATCGTCGTCGTCTTCGAGGAGCGACTCGATCGAGTCACGACGGGGCTGGCGGTACGGCGCAGGCGTCTCTTGGTTGTCCAGACCCAGGTCCAGATCCAAGTCGGCAAGCTCGATTTGAACGTCTGGCTCGAGTTCGGCTTCTGGCTCAAGATCAAGATCAACTTCGACGTCGACGTCGACCTCACCAATCGAAGTGCTGCTTGTCGACACTGACTGCAGCGCAAAGATCTCCTTCGGAATCGCGCGCACGGCGTTGAGTCCGTTGCGGATCGGTCCGATCGCAGCGCTGTCTGTCGTCTCTGCGACCTTGCAGAGCGTGACCATGTCGTCATCGAGGCGGTGCTCGGCGCGCGCGAGCTTCTTGCGGTCCTTGCGCAGTCCTCGCACCCGCCGTGCGACCTTCTCGTAGTACTTTTGCGCGTGCGTCTGAACTTGACGCGCCGAGCGCGTGCCGATCTGCTCGGCGATGGTCTTCCACGGACCCTTGGGGTACTGCTTGAGCGCAGCGAGGAACTTGTCGTGCTCGTCCTCGGACCAGACGCCGCGCTCGATCATGCGTTGTGGAGTGCTGACGGTGTTTGCAGGCAACATGCTTGTGTGTGAGAGTGCACTTGTGCTTGCGAGGCAAAGATGCAAAGTGGCGAGGAGCTCGTGTGTGTGCTCGTGGTCGTGAGTTGTGAAATGAGCGCCGACTGAGCCGGTCGACACGCTCGTCAAGTGCGTGCACACATGTGTGTATCTGTGTATCTCTGTGTGTGTCGGAGGAGGATCGCACGACCGAGAGTGAGTGATGTCAATGAGCGATGCGACTCGTGTGTGTATGTGCTCGACAGCGGCAGTAGCTATTGCGGCAGCGTGTCGAGTCGGTTGCTGCGCTGTGTATCCACATCACATCGCTTTGCAATGCACCACCAACAAGCACACACATGGTGTTGTTAACATCAGTGTTGCGAGAACGACTCGGCGCGGAGTGTGTGAGTGAGTCCAGTGCGCACTCACGCATGGTGCGCCTGCATGCATGCACGCGGGCAGCAGATGGATCGGTCGCGAAGCAGCAGTCGTGCGCAAGAACTGTATGGCGACACTCGCGGTGAGGCGTCAAAAGGAGAGCGCACGCGCTCGCTTGCTTGCGTCCATGCACAACAGAACGCAGCTCGGCAAGGCGAAGGGGTGCGACCGATCGATCGACCGACCGACACTTCGTCCGTCCGTCCGTCGTCCGTCAGTCTGTGCATCGTTTTGCATCAACTGCGTGCGTCCGTTGGCGCGTGCGCATCATTAGTCGATTGAGCCGTGGCTCGTTTTCGTCGTGTTCGCGCCTCGAGCCGTAGGTACACGGCGGACGATGTGTGGCTCCGTTTGCTCGAGACGGCGTGAGCGAACTGGACGCGCACTCGACTCGAAGTTGGTTTGGTTTTGGGCTAGTGTTTTGACGTGAACGTGGACAAGAACAACAGTGAGGTGAGGTGAGGGCGGGCAGCAGCGACACTTTTGAGCTGCCTGCGTGCGCGGTCGTTTGATGAGGTGGTGGGCTGGTGTGAGGTGGGCGATCGACGCGAGAGCAGATGGAGGGACATTGTGTGCGTGTGTGTGACGAAAATGGGTACAACAAACCTGTTGCGCCAAGCGGCGTCAATCGTGCGCGTATGAAGACACTCGGTCGCTGTTGTTGTTGTTGCCGTCGTTGCGCGTTGAGAGACGTGTTGCTGTGGCTTGATAAGCAGCAGGAGCTCGAGCGAGCGTAGCAACTCCGTTGCGAGATCGAGGGCGGCAGGGCAAGCGAAAGCCAGGCAAAGACTACGAGGTGGAGGTGGAGGATATCGGATCATCACAGAGAACAACCACCTGGTGGCAACCGAGCGGCAGCGTGTGACTTCAACATCCGTCGTAGCGGTGCGTCGCGAGCTGCTGCAGTAGTAGCAGCAGGAGCAGTCTTAGCACGAGCAGTAGCTGTAGTCGCCAGCAAGACACGGATCGAGCGACTGACGGATCAAACTCGCAGAACTGACTGGCAAAGACAGCGGAAGCAAGGACGACTGCTGTCGCTCTCGTTGTCGCTCTCGCTCTCTTGCTCTCACTTTGCGATCATCGGCTTGCTGTCGCTGCGCGGCGGGTTTTGCCAGCGCCTTGGACGTGGTCGTGCTCGAGTGCTCGCGATAGCAGTCGCAGCAGTCACACGCTGTGCGGAGCGAGCGAGAGTGACTTTGATTGAGTATGCGGGCGAGAGAACAACCCGCTCTCTCGCTTGTTTGAGTTGCTTGTTCGAGTGACCCAATGAATTCGATCGATCGACCGAACTTCGATCAAGAAGTTGAGATATTCGCCGCGAGCGCGTCTGAGATTCAATCTACAGTCGATCGAATCTTTGAAGCAGTTGAGCGACCAGCACTCGCGCATCAGTTTTGCGAGTCTGTGAAAAGCACCGCAATAGAAGAGCGCTGTGCGCGACACTCGCTGTTCCGAGCTTGAGCTTCTTGCGCTTGCTATAGCTGTTGAGAGCAGCAGCGATTGAATGCACGACGACCTCGGTCGAGTGGGTGTGCTTGGCTCGCGCGACTCCCGATCGCTCATGCGCTTGCTTCTCTGGTGTAAAGCACTCTGTCGTTGGTCTTGCTCACGCGCTTCATGAGCACAGACATCTCTGCTGCTGCTGCTGCTGTTGCTTTCGACAACGACTGTGAATGAAGTGGCGTTGTCTGTTGGTCTTGCCCTTGCTTGGACTAGTCGGTGGATCCATTGATCGACTGACTGAGAGACTGAGAGAGACTGAGAGAGAACTGCTGCTGTCTCCCTCTCTCTCTTCTGCTTCGCACACCAAGACGACGTTCGTTGACGCCGACGACTGCGTGCCGAACCGATCCGATCGGATGAGTGAGCGAGTGCACCGCGTCAGTTCAGCCCAGCGCACGACGAGGATCGAGGATCGACTAAGCGCACGCCAAGTGGGTGGATCCTCCGACTCCGATGGATCGATCGTCTTGCGCTCTCTTGTGTGTCTGCTTGAGCTCTCTCGAGTCTGCTTGAGCTCGTTGCTCGATCCAAATGTTCACTTCGCACGAGCAACACACACGACACCCAAGACTCGATAGCACAGAGACCTCTTTGATGCAAGGACACTGCTGCTTGACTCGAGCTGCTGCTGGTTCTGGTCGCTTGGACAGCTCCTGTTCTTGTTGCTATCGCAAGACGCCGTTGCGATGCGAGCGCGTGGACACAAAGCGCACCCATTCCTCTCTCACTCGCACTTCGACACTCGGACACTGTTGTTGCTGCTCTTTTGCTATCCTCGTCGTCACCGCCAAGCAGACAGCAGCAACAAGGCAAACGAGCACACTGCACGAACACGGAGTCCCGTGTCCGTCGATCCATCAAACTGAACATACTGACATGCACACACACATGATCTCGACTAAGCGCGCAAGCCATGTTCGGCAGTCGCTCGCGTCGCTTCTGTAGCGAGCAGCGCTTTCATCGCTCGTTCACACACACACACACTTGTTTGTGTGGTTTGCTTGTTTGCTCCGGTCTCGCAGCAAAGCACAAGAGCAAAAGCGAAAGCAAGAGCAGTATGAAGACCCAACGACAAAGGCGTCGCCGAGACACGGCGCGCTCAGCAGGCGTTGTTGGTCCTGGTATCCACCCACCAACAACGGCGACGACAGCAAGCGCCAAAACGTGAGAGCGAGAGCGAGAGCGGGAGCAAGCGCAGATACTCGCTCGCGCACTCCCTCACGTGAAAGCGTGCGCTTGGGTTTGAGTCACACGCGTGGGCGCCACAGCTTTTTGCGTTTCAAAGCACCGGTGCGCGCGTTGCAAGATGCGAGGTGGTGTAGCGTGTGTGTGAGAGATTTTGTACCACGAGCAAGCGCGACTGCAACGAGCAAGCAAGCAAGCGTGAGCCGGTGGGACTCGAGGTCGACCTGGCCTGGACGAGAACGAGATGGATGAGCGCCGAGAGAAAAGCCGCGCTGCACAAGCGCCAGCTGGCGCCGATAGTGAGCGCAAGTCAGTCAGCGGTCGGTTCTTTCTCGCTTGGTCGTCGTCGTCGTCTCTGTGCATCTGGTGCATCTGTGCGCGAACCGCCACGCCACGCAGACGCACACACGTTGGCGTCGACGTCGTTAGCGAAGTTCGCGTTGGCGGCGGAATCTGAAGCGCCGGTGCGTGGCACAGCGACTTTGCTCGAGTGCTCGAGTGCTTGAGCGCTTGAAATCTTGAGATCTTGAGATCGGCGCAGCGTCCAGAGGTCCTAAAGACCTGCTTGCTTCGCTTGTTTGCTTGTTTGCTTGGTTTGTTTGCTTGCTGGACGCTGTAGCAATGCGTATGAATGAGAACGTAGCAGATAGAGAGAGATCGGCTCGCAAGCAAACCATAGCTCGACACACACACACACACACACACACACATGGAGTCGCTTGCTTGTTTGCTCTGTTGCTGTCTGTCGCAATCACACGCGATGCTCGACACCTTGAGCTCAAAGCCTCTTCATTGCACTGCTTGCTCGCGATTAGTGGCTCTTGCGACAGCAGCAACAGGAGGAAGAGACGAAGAGACGAAGAGAAGATCGGCTCCGTGACGACCGCAGCAAGCAACAAACAAACAAACAGCAAGGGCAAGAGCAGCACGCACGCAGTGCGTGGCGACAGCAGTAGTGATGGCGCGAAGTAACACGACGCCAACGCATGGCGTCTCAAGCCAGACGTCTGGTTCGAGAGAGAGAGAGAACACTCAGTGTCGGTCATCGCGTGCGAGAGTTTGATGTCGCGTGTGCGTGCGTGAATGTGTTTGTGTGGTGTGTGCATACGTGTGAGTGTGTGGGTCGCTTGCTTTCGCAAAGGACTTAGTGCTGCAGGTGTCGTTGAAGCTGCTGCTGTCGATGGAGCTGCTGCCGCGCTCTTGAAGCAAAGGACGAGCTGCTGCTGCCGCGCTCTTGAAGCAAAGGACGAGCTGCTGCTGTTGTTGTGGTGGCGACTGCACTTGAAAGTGCTCTGTTCTCACGAACATAGTACTTGTACATACATGTAGTACAGAAGGACATGCTTGTGCGCATGAGCACACTCGCGTGAGCCAGGTCGATTCGAATGCACTGCAGCATTGTATCTGGACTGGATCCGCTTCGTGTCCTGTGCTCGCACTCGCGCAGTGTCTGAAGTCTGGAGCTCTGCTCTCGACTCGAGGCGATCACCATTGGCGTCTGGAGCTGAGCGAAGTGTTGAGCGAGGGTATTCCTTCTCAATGTCTCAGGGATCACTGACACTTGAGGACGCTGATCTTGGCGTCGCTGTGGAATGGGAAATTTGAATCGGACTCGAGTAAAGCGCTTGGACGTGTTCGCCGAGAGCGATAGCTTCGTCGTCGCTGCAAGTGCCGGTGCTGGTGCTGAAAGCGAGCACATGAGCGATGCTTGTTGCTGTGCTGGTGCTCGTTGCCAGTCGACCGAATCGAGTCTCTTTGCCTGATCAGCTCGTGTCATAAGCTTAGCGGGTATCATCGGATTTTACGATTGAGCAGCGAGCTCTTTGATTTGATATCAGTTTTGGTCGTGTTTATACTCACAAATCAGGAAATGGCTCGTTTTTGACCAGCAACCGACCTGCATACGAAAAACAAGTGTGAGTTCTCGATCAAGTGTGAGGTTGCTTGTCAATGTGAGCTTAGCAGTCTTTAGCAGCACACGCTGGTCTTGCGCGCATGCAGAGCTTTTGCTCTTGAGCAGCAGCAGCTTGTCGCAATCGACCAATTGATCTATTAGAGCACAGGAGAAAGACTTGCACACGCACCGGCGGTGTTCGCCGACACCTGCATTTCAATCGCCTTACGTTCTCAAATCACTCGCAGTCATCAGACCTTCCTCCAAAAATCCGCTGCGACACTGAGCGCGCAGCGGTCATCGCATCGCGACGTCGTCGTCGCTTTGTTCAAGTCCCTCACAGTACTCGCTCTGTTGTTGTTGTGTGTGAACCCATTGGGCAAGCCGCGTGTGACACAAAGTCAGAGAGTCTCGACGAAACACCGACCTGCAAGCGCCTTGCTCTGCGCAGCTTCGTCCGCGCGCGGCCAACTCAACTCGACTGACCCCGTAAGACACAACGCACCGCAATGGCGCGCGTCTCGCCGCCACCAACGCATTAAAGCATCAAAGCGCTCGGCTGATTCGACCGGCGATTGCTCGATCGATCCGCCAGATGCGCATCGTCCATCCGTCTCCACGCACACGTGCACGTGCCGCCACCGCGCCGCCATCGCCGAGCAGCCATTCCCAAACTCACGCACTTGCGCGCACTACGCAGCAGCAGCAGCAGCAACAACAACAACAGCAACAGCAACAGCACGACCACTTGCACTAGCATCGAATGAGCTCAGCGATCGTTGCGACCCGCCCGATGGACTTCAGCACCAAGCCAAAGCGCAGCGCTCGCAGCGCCATGCAAAAGCAGCAGCAACTACCGCGTCCAGTTGAGCGCGGTGTCTGGTCCGCTGAAGAGCACGACAAGTTCCTCATAGCGCTCAAGCTCTACCCGGAAGGACCGTGGAAGAGCATCGCCGAGCAAGTCGGTACGCGCTCCGCTCGTCAGGTCCAGACGCACGCGCAAAAGTACTACGAGAAGGTTGCGCGCCGTCTCCGTGGCTTGCGCAAGGACCGCAAGAAGCTCGTGCGACCAGAGCACCGCCTCGACGACGACATGGTCACGCTCTGCAAAGTCGCAAGCAGCAGCGACGACGCGCTCGTGAGCGGACTGCGCGACGGTCCCGTCCGCCGCGGACTCAACCCGATTGCTGCACTGCCGCGTACCGTCAGCTCACCAGCGGGCGTTGATGCGCCAGTCGAGGCCATGGACTTTGACATGATGGAGCCGCGCGAGCGCGCCGACTCGATCGACTCGCAGCTCGCGGAAGCCGATGAGCACTCGCGGCGGTGGGAGCACGAGCTCGAGCTGAGCGACTGCGACGTCGTCCTGAGCGACGCCACGGACTCGGGCGATGACAGCGACGTGCTCCTCGACTTTGACGGCTACTGCCTCGACTACTTGATCGAAGTGCTCGGGTCGCCCGAGCCGACGCACGACAGCGGCAGCATCAGCATCAACAGCGACGACAGCGACGCGATCATCTACGCACTATGAGCGCACACGCACAGCCAGCCCCGTATTTATCAAAGAGCGCCTTGTGTACACTAGCGAACGAACCAACACGCACTCGCACTTTCACCATGTTCTTCACGTGTGTCTGAGCCTCTGGAGTTGGGGCTACAAGTGTGTGCATGGTGCTTGGAGCAGAGACTGTAGAGATCACTCCGTTGGCATCGCGCGGCAGCTCCTTCAAGACTTGGGTCGTAGTGAGCAGCACTGTCAACGTTCCGGCAATCCTTGACCGCCAAGCTCCAGACGCCAATGGTGATCGCCTCGAGTCGAGAGCAGAGCTCCAGACTTCAGACACTGCGCGAGTGCGAGCACAGGACACGAAGCGGATCCAGTCCAGATACAATGCTGCAGTGCATTCGAATCGACCTGGCTCACGCGAGTGTGCTCATGCGCACAAGCATGTCCTTCTGTACTACATGTATGTACAAGTACTATGTTCGTGAGAACAGAGCACTTTCAAGTGCAGTCGCCACCACAACAACAGCAGCAGCTCGTCCTTTGCTTCAAGAGCGCGGCAGCAGCAGCTCGTCCTTTGCTTCAAGAGCGCGGCAGCAGCTCCATCGACAGCAGCAGCTTCAACGACACCTGCAGCACTAAGTCCTTTGCGAAAGCAAGCGACCCACACACTCACACGTATGCACACACCACACAAACACATTCACGCACGCACACGCGACATCAAACTCTCGCACGCGATGACCGACACTGAGTGTTCTCTCTCTCTCTCGAACCAGACGTCTGGCTTGAGACGCCATGCGTTGGCGTCGTGTTACTTCGCGCCATCACTACTGCTGTCGCCACGCACTGCGTGCGTGCTGCTCTTGCCCTTGCTGTTTGTTTGTTTGTTGCTTGCTGCGGTCGTCACGGAGCCGATCTTCTCTTCGTCTCTTCGTCTCTTCCTCCTGTTGCTGCTGTCGCAAGAGCCACTAATCGCGAGCAAGCAGTGCAATGAAGAGGCTTTGAGCTCAAGGTGTCGAGCATCGCGTGTGATTGCGACAGACAGCAACAGAGCAAACAAGCAAGCGACTCCATGTGTGTGTGTGTGTGTGTGTGTGTCGAGCTATGGTTTGCTTGCGAGCCGATCTCTCTCTATCTGCTACGTTCTCATTCATACGCATTGCTACAGCGTCCAGCAAGCAAACAAACCAAGCAAACAAGCAAACAAGCGAAGCAAGCAGGTCTTTAGGACCTCTGGACGCTGCGCCGATCTCAAGATCTCAAGATTTCAAGCGCTCAAGCACTCGAGCACTCGAGCAAAGTCGCTGTGCCACGCACCGGCGCTTCAGATTCCGCCGCCAACGCGAACTTCGCTAACGACGTCGACGCCAACGTGTGTGCGTCTGCGTGGCGTGGCGGTTCGCGCACAGATGCACCAGATGCACAGAGACGACGACGACGACCAAGCGAGAAAGAACCGACCGCTGACTGACTTGCGCTCACTATCGGCGCCAGCTGGCGCTTGTGCAGCGCGGCTTTTCTCTCGGCGCTCATCCATCTCGTTCTCGTCCAGGCCAGGTCGACCTCGAGTCCCACCGGCTCACGCTTGCTTGCTTGCTCGTTGCAGTCGCGCTTGCTCGTGGTACAAAATCTCTCACACACACGCTACACCACCTCGCATCTTGCAACGCGCGCACCGGTGCTTTGAAACGCAAAAAGCTGTGGCGCCCACGCGTGTGACTCAAACCCAAGCGCACGCTTTCACGTGAGGGAGTGCGCGAGCGAGTATCTGCGCTTGCTCCCGCTCTCGCTCTCGCTCTCACGTTTTGGCGCTTGCTGTCGTCGCCGTTGTTGGTGGGTGGATACCAGGACCAACAACGCCTGCTGAGCGCGCCGTGTCTCGGCGACGCCTTTGTCGTTGGGTCTTCATACTGCTCTTGCTTTCGCTTTTGCTCTTGTGCTTTGCTGCGAGACCGGAGCAAACAAGCAAACCACACAAACAAGTGTGTGTGTGTGTGAACGAGCGATGAAAGCGCTGCTCGCTACAGAAGCGACGCGAGCGACTGCCGAACATGGCTTGCGCGCTTAGTCGAGATCATGTGTGTGTGCATGTCAGTATGTTCAGTTTGATGGATCGACGGACACGGGACTCCGTGTTCGTGCAGTGTGCTCGTTTGCCTTGTTGCTGCTGTCTGCTTGGCGGTGACGACGAGGATAGCAAAAGAGCAGCAACAACAGTGTCCGAGTGTCGAAGTGCGAGTGAGAGAGGAATGGGTGCGCTTTGTGTCCACGCGCTCGCATCGCAACGGCGTCTTGCGATAGCAACAAGAACAGGAGCTGTCCAAGCGACCAGAACCAGCAGCAGCTCGAGTCAAGCAGCAGTGTCCTTGCATCAAAGAGGTCTCTGTGCTATCGAGTCTTGGGTGTCGTGTGTGTTGCTCGTGCGAAGTGAACATTTGGATCGAGCAACGAGCTCAAGCAGACTCGAGAGAGCTCAAGCAGACACACAAGAGAGCGCAAGACGATCGATCCATCGGAGTCGGAGGATCCACCCACTTGGCGTGCGCTTAGTCGATCCTCGATCCTCGTCGTGCGCTGGGCTGAACTGACGCGGTGCACTCGCTCACTCATCCGATCGGATCGGTTCGGCACGCAGTCGTCGGCGTCAACGAACGTCGTCTTGGTGTGCGAAGCAGAAGAGAGAGAGGGAGACAGCAGCAGTTCTCTCTCAGTCTCTCTCAGTCTCTCAGTCAGTCGATCAATGGATCCACCGACTAGTCCAAGCAAGGGCAAGACCAACAGACAACGCCACTTCATTCACAGTCGTTGTCGAAAGCAACAGCAGCAGCAGCAGCAGAGATGTCTGTGCTCATGAAGCACGTGAGCAAGACCAACGACAGAGTGCTTTACACCAGAGAAGCAAGCGCATGAGCGATCGGGAGTCGCGCGAGCCAAGCACACCCACTCGACCGAGGTCGTCGTGCATTCAATCGCTGCTGCTCTCAACAGCTATAGCAAGCGCAAGAAGCTCAAGCTCGGAACAGCGAGTGTCGCGCACAGCGCTCTTCTATTGCGGTGCTTTTCACAGACTCGCAAAACTGATGCGCGAGTGCTGGTCGCTCAACTGCTTCAAAGATTCGATCGACTGTAGATTGAATCTCAGACGCGCTCGCGGCGAATATCTCAACTTCTTGATCGAAGTTCGGTCGATCGATCGAATTCATTGGGTCACTCGAACAAGCAACTCAAACAAGCGAGAGAGCGGGTTGTTCTCTCGCCCGCATACTCAATCAAAGTCACTCTCGCTCGCTCCGCACAGCGTGTGACTGCTGCGACTGCTATCGCGAGCACTCGAGCACGACCACGTCCAAGGCGCTGGCAAAACCCGCCGCGCAGCGACAGCAAGCCGATGATCGCAAAGTGAGAGCAAGAGAGCGAGAGCGACAACGAGAGCGACAGCAGTCGTCCTTGCTTCCGCTGTCTTTGCCAGTCAGTTCTGCGAGTTTGATCCGTCAGTCGCTCGATCCGTGTCTTGCTGGCGACTACAGCTACTGCTCGTGCTAAGACTGCTCCTGCTGCTACTACTGCAGCAGCTCGCGACGCACCGCTACGACGGATGTTGAAGTCACACGCTGCCGCTCGGTTGCCACCAGGTGGTTGTTCTCTGTGATGATCCGATATCCTCCACCTCCACCTCGTAGTCTTTGCCTGGCTTTCGCTTGCCCTGCCGCCCTCGATCTCGCAACGGAGTTGCTACGCTCGCTCGAGCTCCTGCTGCTTATCAAGCCACAGCAACACGTCTCTCAACGCGCAACGACGGCAACAACAACAACAGCGACCGAGTGTCTTCATACGCGCACGATTGACGCCGCTTGGCGCAACAGGTTTGTTGTACCCATTTTCGTCACACACACGCACACAATGTCCCTCCATCTGCTCTCGCGTCGATCGCCCACCTCACACCAGCCCACCACCTCATCAAACGACCGCGCACGCAGGCAGCTCAAAAGTGTCGCTGCTGCCCGCCCTCACCTCACCTCACTGTTGTTCTTGTCCACGTTCACGTCAAAACACTAGCCCAAAACCAAACCAACTTCGAGTCGAGTGCGCGTCCAGTTCGCTCACGCCGTCTCGAGCAAACGGAGCCACACATCGTCCGCCGTGTACCTACGGCTCGAGGCGCGAACACGACGAAAACGAGCCACGGCTCAATCGACTAATGATGCGCACGCGCCAACGGACGCACGCAGTTGATGCAAAACGATGCACAGACTGACGGACGACGGACGGACGGACGAAGTGTCGGTCGGTCGATCGATCGGTCGCACCCCTTCGCCTTGCCGAGCTGCGTTCTGTTGTGCATGGACGCAAGCAAGCGAGCGCGTGCGCTCTCCTTTTGACGCCTCACCGCGAGTGTCGCCATACAGTTCTTGCGCACGACTGCTGCTTCGCGACCGATCCATCTGCTGCCCGCGTGCATGCATGCAGGCGCACCATGCGTGAGTGCGCACTGGACTCACTCACACACTCCGCGCCGAGTCGTTCTCGCAACACTGATGTTAACAACACCATGTGTGTGCTTGTTGGTGGTGCATTGCAAAGCGATGTGATGTGGATACACAGCGCAGCAACCGACTCGACACGCTGCCGCAATAGCTACTGCCGCTGTCGAGCACATACACACACGAGTCGCATCGCTCATTGACATCACTCACTCTCGGTCGTGCGATCCTCCTCCGACACACACAGAGATACACAGATACACACATGTGTGCACGCACTTGACGAGCGTGTCGACCGGCTCAGTCGGCGCTCATTTCACAACTCACGACCACGAGCACACACACGAGCTCCTCGCCACTTTGCATCTTTGCCTCGCAAGCACAAGTGCACTCTCACACACAAGCATGTTGCCTGCAAACACCGTCAGCACTCCACAACGCATGATCGAGCGCGGCGTCTGGTCCGAGGACGAGCACGACAAGTTCCTCGCTGCGCTCAAGCAGTACCCCAAGGGTCCGTGGAAGACCATCGCCGAGCAGATCGGCACGCGCTCGGCGCGTCAAGTTCAGACGCACGCGCAAAAGTACTACGAGAAGGTCGCACGGCGGGTGCGAGGACTGCGCAAGGACCGCAAGAAGCTCGCGCGCGCCGAGCACCGCCTCGATGACGACATGGTCACGCTCTGCAAGGTCGCAGAGACGACAGACAGCGCTGCGATCGGACCGATCCGCAACGGACTCAACGCCGTGCGCGCGATTCCGAAGGAGATCTTTGCGCTGCAGTCAGTGTCGACAAGCAGCACTTCGATTGGTGAGGTCGACGTCGACGTCGAAGTTGATCTTGATCTTGAGCCAGAAGCCGAACTCGAGCCAGACGTTCAAATCGAGCTTGCCGACTTGGATCTGGACCTGGGTCTGGACAACCAAGAGACGCCTGCGCCGTACCGCCAGCCCCGTCGTGACTCGATCGAGTCGCTCCTCGAAGACGACGACGATGATGACGACAATGCGTTCATGAGCGAGCACACGGACTCGGACGACAGCGACTCGCTCCTGGGCTTTGACGACGCCTACCTCGACTACTTGATCGAGATCCTCGACGCGAGTTCGTGCGCCAGCGATGCCAGCGGCGCCATCTCGGACTGACTGACGACAATCGGACGGACAGACCGACCTATCAACCCAACAGTCGATGCAAGTACGCTTGGATCGGACGGAGATCCAAGCGGGTCCAACCAGCACCAACGAATGACACCACACTCGAACCGACAACATACAAACACATACACACCAGACCGTCCATGCGAATGGCGGTAGCACCGACACAAACAACTCCAACAACAGCATCAACACCAGTACGCAACGCACCACCTCCTCCGCCGCGACACCACCAACAACGCCAGCGCCACCACCACCACTGGCGCCTCTCAACTATCAGCGCGACCAAGCGACCTCCAGTATTTATCATAAGCACACACACACGTCCGAACTGAAATGGACTTGCACCTCAACCACATCATTCCCGACTCGCTCGCTCACTCGCATCTCCTCTGTCTTCTCTCGTTGCTTTGCTGTGGTTTGGCTTGTTTGCTTCTCGACTCGAATGACGACGCGTCGGTAGACATTTGACTTGCGGTCCTTGTGTATCTGGACTCGGACGCTTGTGTATCTGCAGCACGTGGAGCAGTTGTCCTGCGCAGTACCCAGTTTGATCGTTCATAGTGACCGACTCTGTCTGACACGAGCGAGCAAGAGCTCTTAGCGACAAGCAGTGCGTACACGTCGAGCTCTGCATCGACCTTGTCGTGTTGTGTGCATTGTGAGCCATCTTGATATGCGTACACGCACACAACGTACTCATGCGCTTGCGCTCGGTCCGAAAGACAAGCGACCTACTGGTCTTCATATCACAATGGCTCTCGCTCGAGCATCAGCGCACTCTTACATCGCTTTCAATCGATCGATTGAGACGTTCACTCACTCGCTCGCTCACGTACGCGCACACCTCTGTTCTCTTCTCTGCCTCGTGCATCCATGCAAACAACCGACTTGCTCTCGCTCGCTTGTGTTGCTTCGTTCACTGCTGTCAGCGCTGATCCTGACGAAGCAGACGCGACTACCAAGTCGCCTCGTATGAAGACGCACGTGCACCTAGAACGCGGCGGTACGAGCGCATTGCGGTGCGACACACTCCCTTGTCGGTCGCCACACTGCAGCACAGTAACCGCTTTACACCGCTTCGCGGCGCAACACAACACACACCACACCACAATGTAACCGTGTGAAGAAGCTGTTGCCACGCAGCACATGCTCTCATCTGTGTGTGCGATAGTGAGTCGCGACAGAGCTCTCGCCACGCCTTGCGCAAGACGAGCGAAACATTGGCAATCAAGCGAGCAATGATGCGGTCGAGCGTCTGCTGAGCGGGTCCTTTTGACTGACGAATGTGACGGATGTGCTGCGAGTGAATGAACGCAAGTGAACCCACGTGCCAAGTTGAGGAGCTCATTGCTCCCTCACTTACATCACTACGAACAATAATACCAACAGCAGCTCGAGCCAACAAAATTCACACACAGGAAGACTCGCAAGACGTCCCACTTGCTGTACTAGCTACACCTTGCAGGAGGTCCTCGATCATCCACTGATCAAATGCCTCTTGATGTCTGGAGTCTGGTTCATGGCGCTGACCGCACACGAGGTCGAGACGGACGGAGCTGCCTTCGCGTCGAGACTCGGGAGACGAATCCGCATTCCCACATTCATAGCCACTAGGACACCAAGGACACTCGCATCCAACCAAAGACACTTGCACCGCGTCTGCTGTCATGCCACGCCTTCTTCGCGCTCTATCGTCGAACACAGTACCTGTGCTGCTCGCGCTCTTGTTCTTCCACGCACCGCTCTCGACGCTCGCTGCGCCGCGCGCGCACACAGCGTTCAAGCAGAACGCGTCGTACTCGATCGCACTCTCGACCACCGGCTGGTCCAACTACGACGCAGACGGCGGCGGCTGCGTCACGTGTCCGTACACGTGCATCAAGCGGTCGACCGGCCCGACCGGGACGTCGCTCAACTTGAGCAACGCGACGCTCATGGCGTCGCTCCCAGCGATCTACTCGTCGACAGTTAAGAACGGCTGCTGCTACGCGCCAAAGAGCAAGTCCAAGATCATGCCGAGCTGCAGCGCGGAAGCGGACCCGCCGACGGCCGAGGCGTGCGGCTTCTTGTACGGCCCGACGCTCACGTGGCGCATCGGCGAGGCGCTCAAGCCGCCGACCAAACCAGTGGTGCGTCCTTCATAGTCTTGATCGGTGGGTGGATGGACGTGGCTGGAGCTCCGTGTGTCTTGTGAGGAGACTCGTGGACGACTAGGCGTGCTGGTCGACGCGGCGAACACGTCTGACTGACTGACTGATGGATGGACCGTCGATGGACTGACCGATGAACTCGCTGACTGGTGCTCTGGATCATGTTTGACGCACTAGAAAGCGATCCTGCTCGCCTCGGTTGACTGCAAACACTTCTGGGCCGTCGGCGCGACGCCGGTCAAGTACACCATGGAAACAAAGGCGATCTCCGGCTCCAAGCAGATCAACGGTGGGTGCTACGGCAGCGCTGCGGGCGCCGCGATGGTCCTCGCCGGCTGCCTCACGTACGAGCTCAAGTTCGACAAGTCCAAGACGTACACGTGGGACCAGCTCGCGTCCAAGTGCGCGGGTCTCGATGGCAAGTGCGTCGTCACGAACGGTCTCTGGCACGAACACCTCGAATGCTGCGCCACGCGCAGCGGCCGCACATCGGACTGGGATAAGCATGCGGCGTTGTACACTGCGCTCCCGAAGACGCGACTCGCGCTCCCTGGCGTCGCAATCATGGGGATCGTCTTTGGAGGCGTCGCGTTCCTTGTGTGTCTTGTGCACACCGGTGCTAAGGTTCGAGAACGTGCACAGCAGACTGCGCTCATGCGCGAACACGAGGCAACAGACGACTACGACGAAGTCATGACACCGCTCACGACTGGAGCTGCTGGTACTCGTCGTGCTTTTGGTGCTGGCAAAGCGCGACAAGTATCGGGTCCACGCGGCGCGCGTGCCATGGGTCCCGCGAGCCTCGAGGTGTCGCTACGCGAAGGCGACGAGATCTTCCGCAAACGCGACGACGAGGTGCTCTACGAAGGCGACATGTACTGAGAGCAAATGAGCGAGTGAGGCGTGTTGTACTCGATGCAATCGAGAGACTGCTGTCGTCGTCGTCGTCGTTGTGACCAGTGGCGCTACAGAAGCTGCTCGAGCGTGTTGTTGCTACTGACGTGTGCTCGTGTCACTCGACTGCTGCCGACGTGTGCTTCTGGGCTGGTGTGTTTGAGCTGGGCCGTTGTGTCGCTTGACGATCGACAGGCCGTGTGTGTGTGGCCCACATGGATGCCACACCACTCGCACACAAAATAGCTGGATTAGAGCGCGGAGTCTTGTAAAACGACTGCTTTTGCGATTGTGGGTAGCTCAAGGGAACAGAACCAGACTTGACATTTGTATGAAGCATAGACAGTGCACATGAAGTGTGTGGTGTGGGACACGCTACGGAGTGGCTGTCCAAGCTGATACTGATGTACTGTATACCTCATCTAAAATGATGCATTTGCGACTCGCTAATCTGCTGTGGACGCGACTCGTCAAGTTGATATGGATCACACCCTCAAGCAAGTGAGTGACTCGATCGATCGGTTGATCGACTCTTTGATCGCTCGAGTGCACACGACAGCGCGAGCGTCAATCTTCTCTATACGCTCGCTTGTCCACGCTCGTGTGTGCGTGTGTGTGCGCTAGAGAGCTCCATATTAACCTCACTCTGTCATTTACACGATAGGACGCCGCGCTCGCGACTGCGTTGGTAGCGCTCGACAAGACAAAGGAATCCAGCGCTTTGCATGCATGCATGCATGTGTGGTGCGCTAGTTTGAGAGCACTTGATAGCGCGATACAGGCGGTTGTCCTCAGCGTCCTCATCGCCGCCTTCGTCGCCGTCGGCGGCGAGACGCACCATGTGTCAGAGGTGTCAAAGCAATCAAGCGCTCAACAGTCACACGCACTGAGGCGCGCCGCGCTTGCGGGCGCAAGTCAGCGAAGATGGGACGACACTTTGTATCCATCTGAGCGTCAGTCGGTCGTGACTGGCTCGCTCGAGGCGCAAAAGACGCACAGAGAGCCTTTGTCCAGCGCACTTTGTGTGTGACACAAGCGCGCGACGAAGCGTCTGGTGCCCTTGCTCCTGCTCTGCAGATTTTTCATCTGAGTGTGCGCAAAGGAGCTCTGTTGTTGCTGTTGCTGTCGTCGTCGTCGTCGTCGTCGTTGTTGTTGTGACGGCGAAGGCGTCCATCAGTCAACGCCTCCATCGCGACGAATATGAAGCGCGACACCAGCGTCGCGGTGAAGACACAGCAGTCGCGGAACGCCTCACGCACCGTTGCGCGCTCTTGCTCAGGAGCAGCCATCTTGTCCAGGCGCGAATGCATGCGGTGTTTGACACAATACTATATTGTACGCAACAGACTCAGTCACTCGAGCGCACACGCACCCACGCAGGACACAGCAGCAATAGCAGTGGAGCAGCAGCGTGCTCACAGCTGATGCAATCCGTCGCAATGTCAACACTCGCATCTGGACCACTTCTCAATCCGCTCCGCGCGTTCGACACCGACGCCAAACACTCGCACGCCCACGCCCATATCCGCATCGCCATTGCCACCATGGCCCCAAAGAAAGTTGTCGAGCGCGGCGTGTGGTCTGTCGAAGAGCACGACAAGTTCCTCGCAGCGCTCAAGGTGCATCCGCGCGGCCCGTGGCGAATCATCGCGACTCAAGTCGGCACGCGCTCGGCGCGCCAAGTCCAGACCCACGCGCAAAAGTACTACGAGAAGGTCGCGCGGCGCATGCGAGGACTGCGCAAGGACCGCAAGAAGCTCATGCGGCCGGAGCACCGCCTCGACGAAGAAATGATGCAGCTCTGTCAACTTGGCGAGCGCGAGAGCGTGCACGTTCGGCTGCCGTCACCGAGCGCTTTGACACCGCGATCCTGGTCCACACCCGACGTCTCTTCTTCACAACAGAGCGTCGCGTCATTGTCCAGCGCGAGCGACAAGATCGCTACGTGCGAGAACAGCACTGTGCAGACTGAGACGTCGTTCACATCGCTGCTGCTGAGCAGCGAGCACGAGCCGCTCGCGCTCGATCGCGACGCGTCGGACTCGGACGACATCGCCTCGCTCACGGACGCCGACGACTACTACTTGGACTTTTTGATCCAAGCGCTGAGTGCAGCCGACGACTGCGCCAGCAGCGACGGCAGCACCTCGGACTAATACTAGGACGTCGCAGACGCTGACCCACTAACTTATGAATACATCCACCACACATGCACTTGCACCTGCACATGCGCGACTTGATCGATTGAGCGCGAGCGAGACGCTGTCGACGTTGGACAGTGAAGCGTCACGAGTGGATGCAGGCACCGATCAGCAGCTCGTTGACGTATCAATGTATATCATGTATGAGAATCTTTGGATTTCTAAATGTTATATTTGACTGACTTGACGCGCAACTTGACCATCGCAGCCTCCTCGTGCGATCATCACAGCGCTGCTCGCTCGCTCGCTTCCAACACCACAGCACAGCAGCAAGCGCTTCTCGCGAAAGCGTGCGTTGCATGTGCGACGTTCGCGAGCGTATGCGATACGTCTGAAATCAGTGCGTCGCCAGCTGTGAAGCCGCTGCAGACCGAGGTGGTCGTACGGCCATGCACACATGCTGCTTGCTGCCCGCTCACCGCCTCAATCGATCGATCGAGCGCGCCGACACCTTGCAGTCGGCGCGCTCCTCTTCGGTTCGTACGGCTCTGTGGCTCTGGGAAACGCACACACACACGCATCGTACGGCCATGCACTGATGTTAATTTTCCTCTCTCTCTCTCAAGCGCTCGCGACCTCGCTCGCGCTCTTGTCGAGCAGCAGCACGTAGTCGCTGGCTGCTTCGAGCGTCGTCCTTGAGCGGATCGCGATGCAAAGCCGTCGAGGAGGACACGCTAAACAAACAAATCAACAGACGTGCGAGTCTGCGCGTGCGCGTCGTGTGTGTCCATGTGAAAGCGCTCCTCAGTGTTGCCGCGTGCTCGGCGCAGGAGCAGGCACGGAGCAAGCACGAGGCGACTCTGACAAGTCGAAACATCTTGACGCTTGTATCGCGCCTCGGCTCTGAACATCCGCGCGGGGACCTTTTCGTGCGCAAGTCGCAAAGCGCATCACGTCACGCTAGTGCGCACACGCGAGGGACGCGGATCGATCCACCTCCCAGTGCATCGCTGTTGCATCAAAGTCGCTGACGGATGTCCAGGCTCGAGCGCATGCTCGTCGCGGCGGCACTTGCTCGTCGACGAGGACACAAGGAGCGACGTTGCGAGCAGCCTCGGCATGGCGCGCTAGCTGTTGGAAAAGACGCGCGAGGTGTGGGCGTGTGCAGCGCCGTACGAGCGGAGGTTCCGTGCGACTCGCCTGCGCTAGTTTCGTACGGCGCTGCACCGCTCACTTTGGTTCAATATGGTCGTGGGAGAATGGCGTCGTACGGCCATGTACACTGCTGTTTGAGGCAGCGGTGGTGGCGGGATCTTCGAACGTGTTGCTGCTGCTGTTGTTGCTGTTAGTGAGCGCCATGCGAGGAATCTCACGCACGCACCGGTCGTACGGCGATGTCCGCGGCGCTCGAGCACTCCCCGACCGGCGTCGCGTGTCGCGAAGACGGAGGAGAAAAGGCGGCGGCGAGACCATGTCCAGTTCGCTCGCCCGCGCTGTCCAAGCAAGCGCGGCGTGAGGGGCACGCATGTGGCGCAATGCCACGCCTGGCGCTTGAGCTGACACGAGCTCATTCTCCAACTCGCGGGCTTGAGCACACTGCGCTCCCCACCCCACGGCACTCACGGCGAACGAGATCCCCACCGAGCAGCCATGGCCGGCACCAGACCCGCCACCTCCGCCCTGACATCGACGACGACGACAACTGTGCCGTCCAAGCGACGAGCACCAGCGTCGCGTTCACGCACCTCCACCACCACTACCACCAATGCCAAGACGACGCAGCCCACCAAGCGCGCGCGGAGTCCAAGCGACCGCGGCGTGTGGTCTGCTGAAGAGCACGACAAGTTCCTCATTGGCATCAAGCTCTTTCCCAAGGGTCCGTGGAAGAGCATCGCCGAGCAAGTCGGTACGCGCTCCGCTCGTCAAGTCCAGACCCACGCGCAAAAGTACTACGAGAAGGTTGCGCGGCGGCTCCGCGGCTTGCGCAAGGACCGCAAGAAGCTCGTGCGGCCGGAGCACCGTCTCGACGACGACATGATGAAGCTCTGCAAAATCGCAACGTACGATGTCGCGAGCGTCTCGCTCGGACCCATTGGCCGCGGCGTTCTCGGACTCCAGCTATCTGCGCGCACAGCGCCGCTGTCTCCACTCATGATCGTCGACAACAACGATGCCACCAACGAGCTCAAGTGTGAGCTGCTGTCGTCGCCTATCGGCGTTGACACAGTCTCAAGCGGCGAGTTCCAAGATGACGGCGCGCTCGACCGCTTGCAAGAGCTCGATGCGAGTCCGCTCGAGCTCCCGCAGTCGTTCCTCTCGCTCCTGGTTGACACTGAAGTCTCGAGTCGCAACGACACGGCCATTGCTACGATCACCACAGCTACAAGCAACACTGGCGGCGACGACGAGTGCATGAGTACGACCGAGTCGTTTGGAAGCACAGACGACGTGACCGACATCGCGTCGCTCGACGACGTCGAGTCGCTCACAGACTTGGACGACCACTACCTCGACTTCCTCATGGACGTCCTTGAGACTGATGCGCAAGAGGACCGCGCGCTCTCCTTAGACTTCCTGCTCTAGCGATGCACAAACACAACGTAGTCGGTATTGTAGTCCAGTACACACATCTCAATGTCCACGCAGTACTTCGTCATCCGCGTGCATCGAGCTTCTCATGTCCACTGCTGCCACTTTGCTACGACCGACCATGGCTCACAGCGAGCGCTTGAGTATCCTTGAGTGTCGAGCGATCTTCGCAACGAGTCCAACACGAGAGAGAACAGCGTTGACCGCGCTGTTGCGAGCGCCAAGTACCTTCAACACGCGGCGTGTCGCTCATGTGTGGCACCAGTGTGATTGATCGATCCCTCTTCAGAACGGGAACACGCCGTCGTCGGGTGTGCTTGCGGTGGTGGGTGTGGCCTCCATGTCGCGCGGTAATGGCGACGCGGTGCGCGGTGCGTCTGTTAGTTCATCCTGTCAGCATGATATACCAGCGTTGCGCGAGCACACACAGTCCACCGTGTGTGGACGAAGCCGCCTCGGCGAGCACTTGCATTCTCAGATCGCACGGACCGCCGTTCTAGGTGCATCGACTGACAGAAACAGGCAAGCAGAGGCGAGGCTTGGTCGTGTCCGTGATGGATAACATCGGCCTCGCTCAACACGAGCGAGCACGACCTCGGTGCTGAGTCGACTGCACCGTGCGGCGGCATTGAGAAGAGCGGAGTGCTCGAGCGGCAGTCTGGCGACTCGAGTGTGTGTGTTCGCGCCTTCGATCTCTTTCCCAGTGTTCACTGCGTGAGAGCGAGACCAAGTAGGCGTTCAGCTTCGTCGGCGCAGCGAGACACCATCGCATCGTGGCGCTCGCTCGCCCTGCATCAAGTTTGACAAAGCAGCCGTGGGCCGTGCTGAGCTCGGCTAGCGGACCCTCACCCGATGTCGACGTCGCCTCGTTTGCTCAGACGCTGGGGTTTGACAAGCAGCAGGATCTGCTCAACGCAATGTGGGTATCTTCAGATCGGACCGACCTCGCTACCGACTGACCACCATGCACGGCCAGACTGCCGACCGACTAACTGACCGACCAGTGGGCAGTCCGAGTGTACACATGCCTGCCGACATACACGCTGCAAGTGTGCGCACAAGCGGCTCAAGATCGTGACCGATCGCTGTTCTGCACCGTGTTCGTCGTCGGCGGCGGCTTCTCTGAGACGCACTCGCTCACGAGCATTAGCAAAAACAGAACCTGGCTTAGCGTTTGTTTGGCCCCTATCACTTCGAGACCGCAGTGTCTGAACACTACACTGCTCGATTCGCTAAGCGCCTCGTGCACACGACAGAGCGAGAAAGAGTCGATGGCAAGTTCGTGAAGACATGGTCTCTGAGTGTACCCATTTCACGTCAAGAGGCCAGTGTTTGGATTGGATGCATGTTGCGCATTTGCGAGCTGCTCGTGTGCGTCTTCTTGGTGCGACACCGCCGCTATCATCACCACACGCGCTCGCACTCGAGATCGAGATCAAGACCGACTCTCTCGACTAACAACGCAAAGTAGGTGCGAGTCGACCGAGCGCTCGGGTCTGGATCCTCACTCCTGTGTCTTCTCGGTGCGGCGTTGATATGACTCGAAGTATCTGCTCGTGCTGCGCGAACCTGGGTGTTGTGCGCTGCATCTACAAGCACTCGACGCAGTGTCCAGCGCCTCGCAGCAACGAGCGCTGACGCCGCTAGAAGCCCTCTATGCGCATGCACGTGCACTGTGTGTGTCGGTGTGCAGGGCTGTCATTGTCGAGCTCATGCGCTTCAGAGTTCATTGCACACCTTGCAGCGCACTTGGCACATCAATGACCGACCAGAGCAACACGATCGAGAAGGGTGTGTGGTCCGAGACCGAACACGCCAAATTCCTCGAAGGACTCAAGCTCTTCCCTGAAGGCCCGTGGAAAGACATCGCTGCGCACATTGGCACTCGCTCGTCGCGCCAAGCGCAGACGCATGCGCAGAAGTACTACGAGAAGGTTGGGCGGCGCATGCGCGGACTGCGCAAAGACCGAAAGAAGCTCACGCGACCGGAGCACCGTCTCGGCGACGACATGAAAGAGCTCTGTACGGTCTCGGATCTCGTCGAGACGAGCGTCCGTATCGGGCAGATCCGTCGCGGACTCAAAGCCGTAGCGTCGAGCAGCGTGAGAGCAAGTGACGGCGAGAATGATGTATCTCCAGACGCGAGCGAAGCGAGCTGGACGGAAGCCGCGAACGAAGAGCAACAACAACGAGAGCGGTCCGATAGCGCGTCAAGCGATGCGTTTGACTGGGTCGACGCACTCTTTCAAGATGAAGAGCTCGCATCGTGGATCCCTGAGACCGAGATGCTCGAGACCGACGCGCTCCACGACATCGACGACCGGTGCTTGAACTACTTGGTCGAAATCCTCGAAGCGAATGACCTGAGTGCCGAGGACGAGGACGCGCTCTGACGCGCTCGATCCTCAATGACGTGAGAGCGGTGCGAGCGCGTCGAGTGTGTGTGTGTTTGAGAGAGTACTCCGAGGGAACACTCTAGTTAGAGTGGACTACTCTGAAAATTCAACTTCCAAATCGACAAATTTCAAGTCCTGGGTGGTCAACTCTCAAATATGTATGTGTGTCTGCTTGCTTTGCTTTGTTTGACAGACGCCAAGACGCACTGCATATGAAGCGCTCATGCTCGTGTTGTCGAGCGCGCGCTGCACGACGTCTTGAAGAAGCTGATCAGCGTCACCGTGGTGAGCGCTCAAGCTTGTGCAGCACTTCGACTAAGTCGTTGTTGGCCATTTCGAGTGGATTTTCAACTCAGCTTTCTCTTTTCCGTACATGCATACTATGTTCAAGACGATCGTGCGAATGATCAAAATGGGTACGTCGAGTACAGAGACAGGAGGTGTGTGTGTCGTCTCGAGGGTCGGATCTTCATTGCCGCGACGGACGTCGTTGCTGCAGCGCGCTGCAGAGCTCGAATGGATTCGCCAGTGCGCCTTATACGTTGCTAACAGCGTGCACATACACGCAAGAGTCTGAGCAGCGAGCGGTGCTACGGTCCACTGCGTCGCTGGATTATTGGGGTCGCTCGCGCTCGAGTCGCGAACACTCATTCGACCGAGTGCACTGCGCTGCGCATGTACATGAACTGTGTGCGGGAGTATCCGATCGCGCGTGAGGCGCGACCCTGTGTCCGAGCGTCCGCTCTTCACGACACATGCGCGTTGAGGTTGCTGCTCACGTCGTCATTATCAATTGTACTCGCTCCGAGCGACGTCCCCACTACATCACCACCACCTTCACCGCCATCACAATGAACCCGATGTCTCCGGTTCGTGCGGCTCCAAAAGCTGCTGCTGCACCGTCATCGTCGATCGAGCGCGGGGTCTGGTCCGAGGCCGAGCACGCCAAGTTCCTCGAAGGACTCAAGCAGTACCCCAAGGGTCCGTGGAAGAACATCGCAGTCATTGTCGGCACGCGCTCGGCGCGCCAGGTCCAGACCCATGCGCAAAAGTACTACGAGAAGGTCGCGCGGCACGTACGAGGGCTCCGCAAAGATCGCAAGCGCGTCGTTCGGTCCGAGCACCGTCTCGACGAAGTCACCGTTGACTTTTTCAAGCTTGAGATGTCAAAAGACCCCAACACCAGCACCGCCACCACCAGTAGCAACGCTGCGCTGGACAGCCGACTAGCGAGTTCGCTGGACGACGACTGGGTGACGCACCTCGACATGGACGACCACCTCGACTGGGTCGAGCACTTGCTCCAAACTGGCGACGCGGGGCCGACACCAGATTGCGCCTGTGCCGCGCTCGACGACACAGTCGTTCTCATGGACGTCGACGACGCCTACTTGAACCACCTCGTTCAGGTCCTTGACATGCACGAGCTCGAGCTCGACCTCTAGCCGTCGAAATCAGGGCGCAGTAGACTATAGACTGACACACACAACTCCTATCCTTATCAACCACTTGAATGCAATGAACACAGCGCCTTCGCCATCTCTACGACTCCTGTTGCCACCTCGTTCACTTGCGTGAGCGATCGATCGAGTGCTGATACTGGATCTTTAGCACAAACAGTTGATACTGAGCGTCTTGAGTCTCGAATGTAGTCTTGCGCTCGACAGGAGCTGTCGCATCGCCTCAGCGATTGTGGATGCGGTGTCGCCTCGAGCAACCAGACGCTGCTCGCGCCGATGCGAAGATCATTCACAGCGCTTGTCATGATATGCACAGACGCTCACTTGCTCAGCGCGGCGGACTCGATGCACAGCTGACCAGTCGCGATTGATAGATCGACCCAGCACGTTTACCACCAGCTCATGGAGACTCGTTGACAACTCAAAGCCTTGCGGTCTCTCACATGCGACCTTGGACCCTCGACTGCGAGTCGCTGATCCAGTGAACGCACGACGTCTGCTCCTGTGAGACGAAGAGAAGCTGGATGAGTCACACTCACGCACGCATGACCAAGCAATGCGCACAAGACGCAAGAGCTCAACACGGAGGTCGTGAGACCTAGGATGTCTGGCGAAGGATTTATAAAATTTAACATTCACACATACCAACTCAGAGGAGCGTTGTCCTCACAAGAACTCCCGCTCCCGTTCGACTCGACGACTGGACGCGATGTTGCTCACCGTCCCCAGCGATGCGCTTTGCCGCTGCTACTACCACTGCTATTGCTGCGTCGTCGCTCGTGCGAGCTGCCGCCAAAGGCGTCGATGAGAAAGTCGAGGCAGTCGTGGAACGACGGCATCTCACGGTGGTGGTGATGGTGGTGGTGCTGTTTCTCGGCGGCGAGCGCTGCTTCGCGTGCTGAGGCCTCTGCGTGCACGTCGAACGTCGAGGGCTGGACACTGAACGCAAAGCCGCTCGAGGAGCCTATGGCCATGGCCAAGCCGCCGTCTTCGTCTTCTTCTTCGCCGATCATGTCGTCGTCGCCAAACGTAATGACTTCGTCGTACTCGCGCTCGAAGCGGCTGTGGGTGCTGTGGCTGCTGTAGCTATGGCTGCTCGTCGACGACGACGAGTACGGCGACGGCATTGAGTAGACAGACGACGCCGAGGACGATCCTGGCGTTGGCCACGCGCCGCACGAGTCGCACGACGAGTGGTGGCTGAACGACAGCGACGCCTCGGTCGGCGCGAACGACGACGTGGACGATACTGAGCTCACGGTCGAGAGCCGCCCAGTGTGCTCAATGTCGCGGCAGAGGTTCATCATCTCGTCGTCGATGCGGTGCTCGGCGCGCACCATCTTCTTGCGCTCCTTGCGCAAGCCGAGGAGCCGCCGCGCGACCTTTTCGTGGTACTTTTGCGCGTGCGTCTGGACCTGGCGCACCGAGCGCGTCCCGATGTGCTCGGCCACTTTCTTCCACGGCCCCTGCGGATAGAGCTGCAGCGCTTCGAGGAAGAGGTCGTGCTCGTCTTGCGACCACACGCCGCGGAACGTGTTTTGCGCGAGCGCCGCGCGCTTGCTGCTGCTGCTGGAGGCGGCGGTGCTGCTTGCCTGGGACATTGTGCGATGCGGCAGCGAAGCGGGCGTACACACACAGAGATAGATCGCTCGATCGAGAGCGCACGCGCGTGTGCGTCGAGCTCTTGCTGCTGTTGCTGTGTGGCGTCTCGTTCGCGCGCGGTGGTGCTGATGCGAGTTTGATTGGGCTGCTGCTGCTGATCGCATGAGCAGCAGCAGCTCACACACGAGCTGCAAACGAGCGCAAACAGGACCGGCCGTTACTTTCGCTTTCTATGCTTGAAGGTTGTATGTAATCACGCGAATCAAGGATTTGCGCGGTTCTTTTTTTAATGTGGTTCGTTTCTGCAAAATCGAAGGCCAACAAGTGTGTGGATCTCAAAATATCAGCAATTTTAGCTGGGCTAGAATTAAGCCTATTGTCAACAGGTTATCACGAAACATAGGTCAATTTGACGTGTTTTGTGACCAAATGTATTGAACAATGGCTTGTATATTAACGTAAAGATCTTTTCGTGCTTGATCTCAGTAACCAGCCTCAATGTGCGCCTGACCTGCACGAACAAGCAAACAAGCAATCGAGTCGGCGGGGTGCAACAAGACGCGATCTGTAAGGACCTTGTCCTTCGTCGTTCTTGTTGGATCGATTGAGCGCGCGTTGCATGATCGATCGTTCGCTCGAGGCAACAACACCTTCATGAACGAACAACAACAGCAGCACCCTCCGTTGTGTCACTATCGATAACACAATGCAACATACTCACTTCAAGTACAAGTAGTGATCACAGTTTTTCGTGACTATCGAAAGTGCAGACGACAAAATCAGACATTTTCGCCTTTTCTCGATGTTTTTGTATACAAATGTAGAATCTACACTCCCTCGCAAAAAGCACTATCGCTCGACCAACAAGAGCAACAGCAAGCGTGCTTCACGCATCGGCGCAGACGCATCAGCGAACCGAGTGAGCGACTGCTTGATGCGCGACGCAACAGACCACTCGTACATGTGTGTGTGTGTGTCCATTGCTAGGCGCACAGACGCAGATTCGCCACACCAGTGCACGAGCATCAACAGGGACGACGGCAACGACAAGACCAACAGCAGCAACGAACGAACCGATCGACAGAACTCTTGTCGACTGCGCGTACGTCTCTCGCTCTCTCCTTCAGCGCGCTGCTCGATGTGAGCAATGAGCGCCTACATGAGCGACGAGCGAACCAAAGCGCCAGCAGCAGCAGCAGCACTGCCACCATTGCCGCAGCCGTCGTCATCGGTGCGACACCAGCAGCAGCAGCAGATCCAAGGCGGCACGTGGTCAGAAGCCGAGCACAGTCGGTTCCTCGAAGCCATGCAGCTCTTCCCGTCCGGTCCGTGGCGCGACATTGCCGACCACGTCGGGACACGCTCGGTGCGCCAAGTCCAGACGCACGCGCAAAAGTACCACGAGAAGGTCGCGCGGCGCATGCGTGGGCTGCGCAAGGAGCGCAAGAAGCTCTTGCGGCTAGAGCACCGCATCGACGACGCCATGCTAAGTCGCTGCCGCGAGCGCGAGAGCGAGCGCCTCTCAGTCGCGTCGTCGCAGGCGTCTGCTGACGCGCGCTCGCAGTCGCAAACGCGTCCACGCCGAGCTCTTCAACACGAGCGCTACGCGAGTCGCAGTGCGAGCGACGCAGAGCTGCACGAAGAGTCAAGCATCGAGCAGCACGCGTCCGGTAGACCTAACGACCAGCACGAGCATCGGCACGATCACCATCCGCACCACCACCAGCAGCTCCAGTACTTTGAGCAAGAGCTCATGAGCGGTAGCGAGTGGCGCGATAGACACGCTGACGACGCTCGATCGCCTCCGTTCGCGCACCAGCAGCAAAGTCACTCCCAAGCAACAGACGACCACGCCAGAGTGTGCTACTCGCGTGCGTTCGCGAGTCACCAGCGCGCAAAGCCCGAGGCGCCGTCGTTCCACGACTGCCTCGACTTTCTCATCGACGTCTTTGGGTCGAAAGAGTACAGCGACGCGACGTGGTACCGTCAGCACCATCGCCGGCCCTAGACAACTGAGTGTGTGTGTGTGAGAGAGAGAGAGAGATTAAGTCGTGTGAGCTATGAGCAAGTCGATAACGTGCTCGCGTGGGTGGAGATCTAGGACCTACAGACTGACACGAGGCACTTCCGTCGGCAAGCGGCAATGAGAACGTCTGGCGGACAGCAAGCGCGTCGTCGCCCTCGGCTTTCCTCCTCTACACCTGCAACCGAGGGACTTTGCGGAAGTGGGAGCCACTCGTTCTCAGACGAAGTGATTCGCTCGCGCTGCTGCGGCTCACTCGCGCTCTTCCTCGCTCGCACGCACTCGCCTCGCACGCTTCTGATCAACATCAGCATGGCCACCATCGCTGTTCGAGCTCGGCTCGTACTCCGCGGTCTCCAGTTCATCCTCTCGCTCCTCGCGCTCGCGTTCGTCTCGGCGAGTTTCATGAGCATGGTCGTCATGCCCAGACACTTCACGATGGCGCTCGTCAGCTCAGCGGCGACGTTCGCGAAGCTCGTGTCGTGCTCGGCCATGTTCTACGCGCTCTGGTACGTCCTCGCAGTCGAGGTCGTTCAGTACGCTCCGCGCCCGACGCGTCAGACCAACTGCATCATCGACAGCGCCTTCACTGCACTCCTCGCCATTGCCGGCACTGTCCTCGCAACGTCGAGCTACGTCTCGGACTGCGACGAGTACTGGTCGGCGATCAGCTGCGGCAACATCAAGGCCGGCGTTGCGTTCACGTTCATCGCGATGGCGTCGTTCCTCGTCGCGCTCGCCATCGATTTCTTCAGCGCTTCAGGCGAGACCCAGACGACGACGGCGAAGATCACGACCAAGAGCTTCGAGGTCGTGACGCCGTACCAGAAGGCGTCGACGCCTAAGGACGCACTTTCATCAATCGGCAGCACCAAGCTCCCAGTGGCGCGCATCTAAAGAGCCTGTAGCAGTCGCTACTGTCGTGCAATGTCATGCCATGGTGTCTCTAGACCTACGCACAACCACAACTAGTGCTCGGATGCTGCTCGGATGCTCGGATGCCTTCATATCGAGTGGCGGAGCGTCAAAGACGTTGCGCCCACTCTACAACTACTCTATTCGTTCGCTCGTTCTGAGGTCGACTTGGTTTGTTTGGTCCCGCGCCGCCGCAATGGTCTTGATAGAGCCTTCTTGATCTGTCAGTCAGTCGGTCACTTTAGAGTCGTCGTGCGCTGTGCGGAGGATGCAGAGAGCGCGCGTGTGCGTCTCGGAGCTCGTTTGTGAGCGGCAGACAGCAGCCGCAACGACTGACTGAGAGATATTGAGAGCGGTTGAGCGAGTACTATCACCTTTGCGCGTGTGTGTGTCGCTTGGCGAGAGCGGGTGTGCGCATTGCTAGTGGACGGACAAACCGTCGTCGCGCAGGCGTCTGTGAGTCTGTGAGTCGCAACGTTGCGCTCACCCAGTTGCTGAAATAAGGCTCGAGTGCGATCAATCGACGCACCGATCGGCCATGAGTGAGTCTACAGCCACCACGAGCATCTCAGCAGCGCGTTGGTCTATCATCGGTGGAGCGCGTGCGCGGGTCGTGTGTGAAGAAGAGTGAGCGGCGATAGTGCTGTGTTATGTGTGTGTGTGTTTGAAACGACGTGGTTCCATTTGTCGCGTTGTGTGCTGTTGCAAGACATGAATGTGACTGTTTTGTGGTGGTGCATTCTTGCTGCGACAAACGAACCACCGAGCGCAAATGCGATTGCAACCACAGCTTATTACTTTCTGTCTTGAAGCGAGGAGCAAGGACGTCTGTCTATCTGCTGCTGCAGTCTGCCAATCCGCCAGGTGCCGCATTCTCCTCATGTTGTATCATCCCACCGTGGCCATTGACGAGCATCGAGCATCGAGCATTGAGCATAGAGCATAGAGCATTGAACGCATCGAGAGCGTGTTGTGAAGAGGAGTAGCAAGTGCAAACGAAAGCGTCATAACGAGAGAAAGAGAGAAGTCTGCTTGCTTGCATGCTCTCGCTCACATGCTCGGTGTCTGTCCATGACCCTCGAGCGCAGAGGCACAAAGCTTCACTGCAATATGCATCAACCACCTCGTTGGATTTTCGCGAGCCATCGAGCTCCACGAGACGACGACGACAACGACGACGAAGAGAAGACAACGACACCCACATAACATATACGCCCATACGCTCTCGACGCCACCGTCCCTCGAGACCAAGCGACAGCAAAGCAAAGCAAAGCAAGCTAGCGAGCAGCAGGCGAAGAAATTTGGCGGAAATTTTCAGGCTGCACCAAGAAGGTCCGCCGTGTCATGCTCACGCTCACCGCCGGTCGTGCAACCTCGTGAAGCAACCTCGTGAAGCTCAGGCTCCAGTGTGGCCATTCACGCCGGTCTCTCGTCTCTCGGCTCTCTCGGTTGAGAAAGACAGAGATGACAGACCAGTCACTCAGTCAATCGTCGTCGTCGCGCATGAGTGCATGAGTGTGCGAGTGTGTGCGTACCACCACCTGTTGCACCGAATGTACTCACTGCATCAAGTCAGCGCAGTGCGACGCTTGACTTGACACATGACCACGGAGTGATGGTCTGTCGTGGAAGACAGCCGTCTGAGCTGTTGCTGGAGCTGGAGCTGGAGCAAACGCAGCAAACCACGCGCCGACATTTTTCGGATTGAGGGCGAGCGACGCGAGTGCGTGCACAGCCAGCACCTTCGCCTTTGCGCGCACTGCATCCCTGCTCTCTATCAGCACACATGGGTGCATGCCGAGCCCAAGTACAGACTATGCATGCGAGCGAGCGCACTCGAGGACTTCGTGCATTACAGCCGCGCCGCGAATATTTCAGATCGGTGTGGCGACTGCAGTCATGTGGTGCGGCGAAGGCTCACCACGTTGACAAGACAGTCCGCTGTCTCGCATCTCGCGCCTGCGTCCGCATGCGCACCAGCGTCTTGTGACCACGTGATTGTCCAATTCAAAGCTACTTGAGCGGCCTCAAAGACGGTGTCACCAGGCATTCTGCAGCTCCGTAGCACGAAGGCTCGTGAGTCCACCGTGCTGGCATAGTGCAATAGTTTTTTGGCGCCCCTGCGTAGAATCACGTTGCACGGTGCTCGTAGTCATCTGAAGCACCATTCTCAAGTGGGTGATGAATGCACTGCGGTCGACCCTGCTCTCCAACTCTCCACCTCTCCAGCTCTATGGCTCTATGGTTGTGCGCGCATATGTGTGCACGGCGTCGTCAGACCCTCCTTCGAGCCGTTCCCATCGACCGAGACTCGTGATTTTTCAGCTCCGAGGAGAAATGGTGCAGGCGCCACAGGTGGTGGTGATGGCAACGCTTGCGAGCGTTCGCGCGTCGTCGCGAATGGATATTGCTGTGGGATATGCGGCACTGTTCATACTGAAGTCGTGTTGTCGGTCTGGCAATCTGCTTGTTCGCCGGTTGGTCGGTTGATACGTTAACCACTCTCAACTCGAATCAACGCTGTGCGTGCTTGCAGACACTCCTTCATGTGCACTCATTCACTCACACAGTAAGTGAATGGAGACGGCCCGTCGTGTTAGTTGTTGCTGCTGTTCATGAACCTTGCGATGCGATGGTCCGCCCTCCTTCGCAGCGACATACAAAGCACTAGAACGTTGATGTCCAACAAGCACATCGACAGTGTTGCGTGCATCCTTGTGTCCATCGCTATTGGTCTTAGTCTCTCTCTCTCTCTCTCTCTCTCGTTCTCGGAGCGTTGCTGGCGAGACAAATCATTCTCACGTGGTCGTGGACACACACACACACACGCATGATCCAACGTCGACACGCTTGCGCCTCGCTATGCGGCGCACGACTGCTTGGGATCACCGCGCTTGACACGCGAGCGACGTGAGCAACTTGAACTCGGTCACACGACGGACTGGTCGATCAGCGAGAGCATCTGGTAGCGAGCACACTGGCGTGTGTGTTGCGAGTGCATTCGAGCGCACTGACTGGAGAGTGTGTCGGCAAGCTGCCAAACAGACCGATCGACATGAGGGACAACGCTTGGTTCGAAGCACGTCCACAGACTGGGTCTCGAGGCAGCACCAAACACCGAGCGCGTTTGTCTGCTCCTTGCTCTCTGGCTCGCGTGCTCTCGTGCCAATGCGCTCATACAACGCATCACTCGTCAATTTGACACCACGAACGTCATCCCATCCACCACTCGATCGATCGCATCTGCACATCTGCACATTCGCACCAATGAACAGCGGGCTCTGGACCGAAGAGGAGCACGACCGGTTCCTGTACGCGATCCGAAAGTACCCGACTGGTCCGTGGCCAGCGATTGCCGAGTTTGTCGGCACGCGCACGGTGCGCCAAGTCCAGACGCACACGCAGAAGTACTACGAGAAGATCATGCGCCGCGTGCGCGGACTGCGCAAGGGTCGTCGAGCGTGGGCACGCCTCGAGCACCGCATCGAAGACGACATTCTCGAGTTCTGCAAGATCATGAATGGTCCTCGCGTCGCATCCGACATTGCACGACAGCTCGGCGGGTCAGCAGCACCCGATCCACAACCGTCGGCGGAGCCAGAGCCGATACAGCTAGCAAGCGAGCAGCCTGCTCGTCAGTCGAGATCATCAAGCCCAGCCGGCGCATCCAGAGTACACATGGCGCGGAAGACGTTGCAGGATAGCACTGGCGCAACGCAGCAGCCAATCGCGTCGAGCGATATGCATCCTGTTGGTGGAGCGACTTGGCGAGGAGCCTCGAGTCCGCTCGAGGAGACCAAGAACAGTGAGACGCGTGCTGCGTCAAACGAGCGCCTCGACATGTACGACAACGCAATGGGGTCGTTGCTGCTAGCCGACGACGACATGGACACGGACGGCGACGACGACACGTTCTTTGACCTGCCGTCGCTTGAAGAATCGCTCGACTTCTTCATCGCATCGCTCGAAGGCGATACCGAGTGGCAGGTCTAAGTGTGTGCGTCCAGATGTGCGCAAGCGTGGACACGCACGGTCGAGGCGCATTGGGCGTCGTAGATGTAGTCGCAGATAGTAAAGGCCAAGTAGCCACAGTGAGAATCGCAGTGATGAGTGATTAGTGGTTGAAACTCGAAGTAGTAGGAAATACAGATAGTCATAGTGAGAGTCAACATGTCATGAGCCAAGTTGTGGTTCTGATTGATCTCACATCGTTCTGGGTGTGCTCGATGCACCTCAAAGTCTCGAAGTCGGCTCCACCAAGTCTACCATCAAGACTTGATCAACAGTCAGAAGAGAGTACAGTGAGAGCTGACGCTCATCAAACAGCACTCCTAAAATCAAACTTGAAACAAATAGAGTTATGGTTTGCTACAAACACACTCAAATGTTGAAACGTAATTTATATGCTAGTTCCTTCAAGTCTCGCGTTTTCACTGTATGCTGCTTATACAGCCTTCTCCAAACGAACTGCAGTAGTAGATTATGTTCTCGTTTGTGTCGCACAATGTATCAAAAACATTTGTAGCAAACCATAACTCTATTTGTTTCAAGTTTGATTTTAGGAGTGCTGTTTGATGAGCGTCAGCTCTCACTGTACTCTCTTCTGACTGTTGATCAAGTCTTGATGGTAGACTTGGTGGAGCCGACTTCGAGACTTTGAGGTGCATCGAGCACACCCAGAACGATGTGAGATCAATCAGAACCACAACTTGGCTCATGACATGTTGACTCTCACTATGACTATCTGTATTTCCTACTACTTCGAGTTTCAACCACTAATCACTCATCACTGCGATTCTCACTGTGGCTACTTGGCCTTTACTATCTGCGACTACATCTACGACGCCCAATGCGCCTCGACCGTGCGTGTCCACGCTTGCGCACATCTGGACGCACACACTTAGACCTGCCACTCGGTATCGCCTTCGAGCGATGCGATGAAGAAGTCGAGCGATTCTTCAAGCGACGGCAGGTCAAAGAACGTGTCGTCGTCGCCGTCCGTGTCCATGTCGTCGTCGGCTAGCAGCAACGACCCCATTGCGTTGTCGTACATGTCGAGGCGCTCGTTTGACGCAGCACGCGTCTCACTGTTCTTGGTCTCCTCGAGCGGACTCGAGGCTCCTCGCCAAGTCGCTCCACCAACAGGATGCATATCGCTCGACGCGATTGGCTGCTGCGTTGCGCCAGTGCTATCCTGCAACGTCTTCCGCGCCATGTGTACTCTGGATGCGCCGGCTGGGCTTGATGATCTCGACTGACGAGCAGGCTGCTCGCTTGCTAGCTGTATCGGCTCTGGCTCCGCCGACGGTTGTGGATCGGGTGCTGCTGACCCGCCGAGCTGTCGTGCAATATCGGATGCGACGCGAGGACCATTCATGATCTTGCAGAACTCGAGAATGTCGTCTTCGATGCGGTGCTCGAGGCGTGCCCACGCTCGACGACCCTTGCGCAGTCCGCGCACGCGGCGCATGATCTTCTCGTAGTACTTCTGCGTGTGCGTCTGGACTTGGCGCACCGTGCGCGTGCCGACAAACTCGGCAATCGCTGGCCACGGACCAGTCGGGTACTTTCGGATCGCGTACAGGAACCGGTCGTGCTCCTCTTCGGTCCAGAGCCCGCTGTTCATTGGTGCGAATGTGCAGATGTGCAGATGCGATCGATCGAGTGGTGGATGGGATGACGTTCGTGGTGTCAAATTGACGAGTGATGCGTTGTATGAGCGCATTGGCACGAGAGCACGCGAGCCAGAGAGCAAGGAGCAGACAAACGCGCTCGGTGTTTGGTGCTGCCTCGAGACCCAGTCTGTGGACGTGCTTCGAACCAAGCGTTGTCCCTCATGTCGATCGGTCTGTTTGGCAGCTTGCCGACACACTCTCCAGTCAGTGCGCTCGAATGCACTCGCAACACACACGCCAGTGTGCTCGCTACCAGATGCTCTCGCTGATCGACCAGTCCGTCGTGTGACCGAGTTCAAGTTGCTCACGTCGCTCGCGTGTCAAGCGCGGTGATCCCAAGCAGTCGTGCGCCGCATAGCGAGGCGCAAGCGTGTCGACGTTGGATCATGCGTGTGTGTGTGTGTGTCCACGACCACGTGAGAATGATTTGTCTCGCCAGCAACGCTCCGAGAACGAGAGAGAGAGAGAGAGAGAGAGACTAAGACCAATAGCGATGGACACAAGGATGCACGCAACACTGTCGATGTGCTTGTTGGACATCAACGTTCTAGTGCTTTGTATGTCGCTGCGAAGGAGGGCGGACCATCGCATCGCAAGGTTCATGAACAGCAGCAACAACTAACACGACGGGCCGTCTCCATTCACTTACTGTGTGAGTGAATGAGTGCACATGAAGGAGTGTCTGCAAGCACGCACAGCGTTGATTCGAGTTGAGAGTGGTTAACGTATCAACCGACCAACCGGCGAACAAGCAGATTGCCAGACCGACAACACGACTTCAGTATGAACAGTGCCGCATATCCCACAGCAATATCCATTCGCGACGACGCGCGAACGCTCGCAAGCGTTGCCATCACCACCACCTGTGGCGCCTGCACCATTTCTCCTCGGAGCTGAAAAATCACGAGTCTCGGTCGATGGGAACGGCTCGAAGGAGGGTCTGACGACGCCGTGCACACATATGCGCGCACAACCATAGAGCCATAGAGCTGGAGAGGTGGAGAGTTGGAGAGCAGGGTCGACCGCAGTGCATTCATCACCCACTTGAGAATGGTGCTTCAGATGACTACGAGCACCGTGCAACGTGATTCTACGCAGGGGCGCCAAAAAACTATTGCACTATGCCAGCACGGTGGACTCACGAGCCTTCGTGCTACGGAGCTGCAGAATGCCTGGTGACACCGTCTTTGAGGCCGCTCAAGTAGCTTTGAATTGGACAATCACGTGGTCACAAGACGCTGGTGCGCATGCGGACGCAGGCGCGAGATGCGAGACAGCGGACTGTCTTGTCAACGTGGTGAGCCTTCGCCGCACCACATGACTGCAGTCGCCACACCGATCTGAAATATTCGCGGCGCGGCTGTAATGCACGAAGTCCTCGAGTGCGCTCGCTCGCATGCATAGTCTGTACTTGGGCTCGGCATGCACCCATGTGTGCTGATAGAGAGCAGGGATGCAGTGCGCGCAAAGGCGAAGGTGCTGGCTGTGCACGCACTCGCGTCGCTCGCCCTCAATCCGAAAAATGTCGGCGCGTGGTTTGCTGCGTTTGCTCCAGCTCCAGCTCCAGCAACAGCTCAGACGGCTGTCTTCCACGACAGACCATCACTCCGTGGTCATGTGTCAAGTCAAGCGTCGCACTGCGCTGACTTGATGCAGTGAGTACATTCGGTGCAACAGGTGGTGGTACGCACACACTCGCACACTCATGCACTCATGCGCGACGACGACGATTGACTGAGTGACTGGTCTGTCATCTCTGTCTTTCTCAACCGAGAGAGCCGAGAGACGAGAGACCGGCGTGAATGGCCACACTGGAGCCTGAGCTTCACGAGGTTGCTTCACGAGGTTGCACGACCGGCGGTGAGCGTGAGCATGACACGGCGGACCTTCTTGGTGCAGCCTGAAAATTTCCGCCAAATTTCTTCGCCTGCTGCTCGCTAGCTTGCTTTGCTTTGCTTTGCTGTCGCTTGGTCTCGAGGGACGGCGGCGTCGAGAGCGTATGGGCGTATATGTTATGTGGGTGTCGTTGTCTTCTCTTCGTCGTCGTTGTCGTCGTCGTCTCGTGGAGCTCGATGGCTCGCGAAAATCCAACGAGGTGGTTGATGCATATTGCAGTGAAGCTTTGTGCCTCTGCGCTCGAGGGTCATGGACAGACACCGAGCATGTGAGCGAGAGCATGCAAGCAAGCAGACTTCTCTCTTTCTCTCGTTATGACGCTTTCGTTTGCACTTGCTACTCCTCTTCACAACACGCTCTCGATGCGTTCAATGCTCTATGCTCTATGCTCAATGCTCGATGCTCGATGCTCGTCAATGGCCACGGTGGGATGATACAACATGAGGAGAATGCGGCACCTGGCGGATTGGCAGACTGCAGCAGCAGATAGACAGACGTCCTTGCTCCTCGCTTCAAGACAGAAAGTAATAAGCTGTGGTTGCAATCGCATTTGCGCTCGGTGGTTCGTTTGTCGCAGCAAGAATGCACCACCACAAAACAGTCACATTCATGTCTTGCAACAGCACACAACGCGACAAATGGAACCACGTCGTTTCAAACACACACACACATAACACAGCACTATCGCCGCTCACTCTTCTTCACACACGACCCGCGCACGCGCTCCACCGATGATAGACCAACGCGCTGCTGAGATGCTCGTGGTGGCTGTAGACTCACTCATGGCCGATCGGTGCGTCGATTGATCGCACTCGAGCCTTATTTCAGCAACTGGGTGAGCGCAACGTTGCGACTCACAGACTCACAGACGCCTGCGCGACGACGGTTTGTCCGTCCACTAGCAATGCGCACACCCGCTCTCGCCAAGCGACACACACACGCGCAAAGGTGATAGTACTCGCTCAACCGCTCTCAATATCTCTCAGTCAGTCGTTGCGGCTGCTGTCTGCCGCTCACAAACGAGCTCCGAGACGCACACGCGCGCTCTCTGCATCCTCCGCACAGCGCACGACGACTCTAAAGTGACCGACTGACTGACAGATCAAGAAGGCTCTATCAAGACCATTGCGGCGGCGCGGGACCAAACAAACCAAGTCGACCTCAGAACGAGCGAACGAATAGAGTAGTTGTAGAGTGGGCGCAACGTCTTTGACGCTCCGCCACTCGATATGAAGGCATCCGAGCATCCGAGCAGCATCCGAGCACTAGTTGTGGTTGTGCGTAGGTCTAGAGACACCATGGCATGACATTGCACGACAGTAGCGACTGCTACAGGCTCTTTAGATGCGCGCCACTGTGAACTTGGCGCCAACACTCTGTGCGTGAAGTGTACCTCAATAGCACACACAGTCACGATGTGGTTACGTGCAGAGCCAAGGCTCGGCAAAGGCCAGCAGTGGTTGATGCTTGGTGCTCGGTACAACAGCAGCTCTATCTATTACAGGCGTTCCTGTCAAATTGACACACCACTATTACTCCGTTTCATTGAAAGAGCATGAATAAACAACACACGTGCGCTATTGGTAGGAAAGCGTGGTCGTGCATTGTGATTGGCAGTATTTGAACCGCCAGACACGTGCGGTTCTAAGCGTGCTGGTTGACGCTGGGCGCCAGCTTTTGGCGCCAAACGAGACCAAAGAGAGCAATCGAGCAAGTGCCCATTGTTGTCTGCGAGCCAGTCATTACAGATTTCTCCCTCCCAGCGCAATTGACCACCGAAAAGCGCACACGTACCAAGAACATCACGCCGGAAGAGAGTGAGAAAGAGTCGTCGCGTCGCTTCTGCGTGTCGCAGTCAACGGTGGGCGCCCTCGCGGCACTATTGTTGCTGTCGCGAACGAGCACGACGTTGCGCACTGGATTGTGAGCAAGGTGTAGAGTTGCGCGCCCGCGGCAGCATCAACGACGGGCATCTACGCAGCGCGGCCGCGAAAGTCGTCGAACAGGCACAAGAAACTCGACCACTCCCAGGCGTTAGAGCGTCTGCGCGCTGTCGATGTCACGGCGCGCACCACCATCCGCGCTGCAGCTTCATCGTGCGGAATGGAACCAGCCACACTGCATCGTGAAGTCAAGCGTGGCAGTCTGCGAAAGCATGTCAGTCACGCCAAGCCGCTTTTGAGCGACACAAACAAAGCCGCAAGGGTGCAGTTTTGCCTGAGCCACATCAACAGTCACACGTGGCACTTCGACGACATGATCCAGCAGATGCACATCGACAAAACGATCTTCTACGTAACGGAGCCAACACAGCGCTACCTACTACTACCAGACGAGCAACCACTAACACGCAACCTCCGCAGCAAGCGCCACGTTACGCGTGTCACGTACTTGGCTGCTGTCGGCCGACCACGACCAAGCTCCGACCCAGACGCCTTCGACGGCAAGGTCGGGATCTGGCCGTTCGTTGAGCGTCTCCCTGCGCAACAATCGTCCTCGCGCCGAACAGCAGGAACAATGTTCACGAAAGAACTCTCGGTCACGCGGACAACTCACAGAGACATGCTGGTGTCGCGCGTCTTGCCAGCAGTGAGCGTTCGCTGTCCTAGGAGCGGCGACCTGGCCGTGCAGCAGGACAACGCTCCGGCGCACGTCGATCCAAACGACCGAGCGTTTGTTGCGGCTGCGGCTCGGCTTGGCCGCCATGTCCGTCTCGTCAATCAACACTCGAACACTCCCGACTTAAACGTCTTGAACTTGGGGTGTTTGCGGCGATTCAAGCAGCACAGCGAAATAAGGGAACACACGACATCGACGAGCTAATCCAGGCTGTGACGGACGCGTTCTCAATCAACAACACTTTCCTCTCTTTGCAGTGCTCAATGGACGAGTGTATCAGACAAGGAGGAGGTAATAACTACAAGCCGCGCCACACGAGCAAATCGCGACTCGAAAGGGAGGGACAACTTCCCATGTCCATCGCTTGTTTGAATGTAGCCACGAGCTATCTGACAAGCGACAGTGTAGTTGTCTGATCAATCGAATACAAAGTGTTTTTCGTGCTATTTCACTGATACAATGAGATATGTCACAGCAAATTCATTTGATCGCCAACCACACAAACACAAAGCCACCTGACGAGACTCATGAACCAAGCGCAGCACGACGTTCGCCTAACACACAAGCAGAAGCGTCTCCTGCATGGCCACTTCGCGTCGAAGAAGACGATGACAACGAACGAGCTCGGCGCATGGGCCAAGACCTAGTTCAAGCTCACGTGCCCGCCATCACGATCAACACTCCACAGGGTCGCGCACATTCCGCCCGCGACAGGCACTCTACCCACATCGAAGACCGCGCGCAACGTGACCTGTATCGAGCTCAAACAGCGTTTGGTCGGCTGGATTCGTGCGGCGGAGGATTGCGAATGCCAATCGTGACGTGCGCGACGATTCGAGACAAGTCGGCGAAGATTTGTGACTAAATGGCGCAGAACGACCCAGCAAAGGCAAGCACCGCGCTCATGCGTCTCTCGTTCAGCGCGGGATGGCTGTGGAAGTTCCAGAAACAACACTCTCTCACGTCAACCCGCACGTGTGGCGAAGCAGCGCCGGTCAGGGCAGCAATAGTGGACGAAGGACGGAAGCAGCTCCAAGCAGCGACTTAAGCGTACGAGAAAAGAAACGTCTTCAAACTTGACGAGACTGCCTTCCTGTTCTGTGCGCACCCCACGCGATCCATTTCCACACAACACGTTGTTGGTCGAAAGTAATTCAAGCAGCGCATGACCGTTGCCGCATGTGCAATACTGACGGCTAGACGAAGCTCCCGCTACTGTTCGTGGGATCGAGTCGGCGGCCGCGATGCTTCGGGCGAAATAGCGCCGATGAATTGGGCGTCGACTACGCGAGTACCACTTGTGCGTGGATGATGCAGGAGCTGTTCGAGACATGGGCACTGCGCTTCAATGAGCGCATAAGAGACGAGAGCCGGCATGTTCTTCTCATAGTCGACAATGCGTCGTCACACAAGCTCACTAAGCCGCTCTCGCGCGTCACGCTCTTCTACCTACCTCCCAACACAACTGCAGTGCTGCAGCTGCAAGACGTTGGCATCATACGCCAATTCAAAGCGCGGCTGCAAGCACTGCAGACGCGCCACGTTGTCGATTGGTTCGACGACTTTCTCGCTCGCAACCACAACAGCGAGGAGTCGCACGCGGTCGAGTTGGATCAAGTGTACAAGATAGATGTGTTGCAGGCAATGCGTTTGGCGCAGTCAACGTCACACTCAAGTGCTAGACGATTCGATCTACGAGCTGGTAGCGGGTGTAAGCTCACTCTCAATACAATGACAGCCTTGCGTTTTCGCGTTTTCGCGCTGGAGTCGCACTATTTACCTCTAATACGCAATATCTCAATTACATAGACAGCCTCCAAAAGATCAAAAAATTGTATCACTATGATTGATAGTGATAAAACAAAGGGTTCTCTATCTAACATCTATCTGAACTTTTTCTGCTGACTCTCTAACACTATTATAAATAGTATAGTGATAAAACAAAGGTTTCCTTTCAGTGAACATTCAAAACGACTAACGACTGTCATACACTCACAAAACGCTTTCCGACCTCCATCGAGTTCATCGCTCGTCATGGCGCCCGTCATGCGCTCCGCGCTCCTCGCGCTCGTGCTCTGCGTCGCGGCGCTCGTGCTCGACCATGCGCATGCACTCGATGCACACTCCACTCACTACTTGCGCAGCCGCGAACTCGCTGACGCAGACGATGCTGCTGCGTGCGCGGCAGCCGCAAGCTCGAGCCCGTTCGCCGTCTACTTGACTGCGCTACCCGAGACCGGCGGCTTGCGCGCATGTGCGTCGGCCAACATCAACGACCTCGTCGCGGCACTGTCTGCGAAAGACTCCAAGTGTCCGCTCGCGACGCTCGTGTCGCTCGTCTCGAGCAGCTCCACTGACAAAGACATGGCTGCGTTCTCGGAGCTCCTCTCGGCGCTGCTCAGCGGCGTTGCGAGCAGCAGCAACGCGACAGCTGCTGCGAGCCTCCCGACGTTCCTCGCGTCCTGGAGCAAAGACGCGAGCAAGACGCAGGGCTTTTGCACAGTCATGAACGCCAAGGTCGGTCCGTGCGCGCAGACGCTCGTGCCTGCGCTCCTCGGGCTCTTGCGCAAAGGCCCCAAGTGCTGCAGCGGCCTCGTGCAGTACGTCGACGTGCTCAATCTGATTGCGCCAGCCGGCAAGAGCGTCGAGCAGACGCTCTTTGACCTGCTCAATGGGCTCCACGCGACGCTCTGCACGAGCGTCTCTGGCGGCAGTGGCGACGCCGGTCCGTCGCTCTGCGGCCAGCGCCTCTTGACGCACCTCGCAAGCGCAACGTCGTCAGGCGACGCAACTGCCAAGTCGCTGCTCACTGCAGTCGTCTTTGACGCCGGCTTGCCGCTCTACGCGCTCCCAGACACTGGCGCCTGCGCAGCGCTCGAGACAACGGCGATCCCGAGTCGTGTGCTCCCAACCGCCACGATCCCGTACTTTGCGGCGTCATGCTGCTCAAGCGGTCTCCTTTCGCTCTTGCAGGCGATCGACGCGTCGCTCGCGCGCATCACGAGCAGCTCCGTCGTCGAGACGCTCAACCTTATCACTGTGAAGCAGTCGGCGACTGCTGCGAGTCAGTTCCGCGCGTTCTACGCAGACGTCAGCAAGTGTTCTTTTGCTCAGACGTGTTCGCCACCAGCGTTTGTGCTTCCGACAAATGTCGCAATTGCAACACAAACAGTTGCAAATGCGAGTGCGATCGCTGCGAAGACGATGCAGCCGCAGCGCGTCGCGTGCACCAAAGTCGACGTGTGCGACGCTGAGAAAGTGTGCTCGTCCGTGTGCAAGCCTGGGAGCGTCACGATCGCACCGTGGGCTGCGCGTGCGCTGTCGTTCCAGCGCAACCAGTCGTACACCAAGTCGCTCTGCTTCACGCAGCTCCCAGGGACGCACAACAGCGCAACGGCGCTCGCGCGCGGCTACGGCAATCGCGACCAGCTCCTGAACAAAGTCTTGGACCCGAACAACGCGAACTCGTACGTGCGCACGAACAACCAGGTATGTCTTTGCTGTCCATTGTGTTCTTTTACTCGACTCGACTGGCCTTTTGGTCGCTTACATTCGGTCTTTTACTCGACAGTTCCTGAGCCTCGAAGACCAGCTCCGCATCGGCGCGCGGTTCCTCGAGATCGACGTGCACTACTTTGGCGGCGCGATCCGCAGCGGCCACTGCTCCGGCATCAGCTTGTCGCTCATCACAGACGCATCGGCGACCCTCGTTGCAAAGCTCACAGCGATGCTCAGTACAAAAGACGCACCGGCGGTCGTCGAGTGGGACGCCTCGCTCTTTGGCTGCTTGCCGTCGCTCAGTGGCATTCGCGCAGACGAGCAGCGCTTGCACAAAGACTCGCTCGCGGAAGTCGCGACGTGGCTCAAAGCGAACCCAACAGAGCTCGTGGTCTTGTACACCGAGATTGGTGACGAACTCACGCGCTTTAGCAAGACTGCGGCGCTGTTCGAGCTCTACACCGCAGCGTTTGGCGACTTGGCGTTCACGCCTGCAGACTTGAAAGCCAAGGGCGGGGAATGGGCTGCGATCCCACTGAGCGATCTCATTCAAGCGAACAAGCGCGTGATCCTCGTCACGACGCCGAAGGAGAACGCGCTGATGTTCAAGATGACGAGTTTGTGCGACGGCTGGTCCGACGTCCCGAGTACACGTAGTGCAGGCGCGTCGAGCGCGACGCTCTATGGCAAGACGTACAACAGCGGCCGCCTCGTGCGCGCGTACCAGAGCGCGCTGCGGTACGCAACGCTCTCGGAGCGCGATCTCCAGGGTGGCAGCAGCGCCGGCAACGCCTCGAGCGCTGCCGCGTCGACCGACCCAACAGTCGTCTCGGCCGCGACGCTCCCGACGTTTGTGAACGCCGGCGTGAACGTCCTTGCGCCAGACGGACTCGACGGCGCGATGATGGAGGCGATGGTCTGGAGCTGGGCACCGAAGGAGCCGTCGAGCGGCGACTCGGCAGTCGAAGTCGCGGCGAAGGACGGTCGCTGGTACGGCGTCGCAGACAAAGCAGCGATCTCGAACGTCGCGTGTGTGAGCGCGAGTGACCGCAGCGCGTGGAAGATCGTCGCGCAAGGCTCGGCGTGTCCAAGTGGCTTTGCGCCTGGCGCGCCAGTGCTCGCGATCGAGAACGCGGCGCTCGTGGCTGCGCTCCGAGCTGTGAGTGCGACAGCGACAGCGCAGCTCGCAGTTGACGTGAGCAAGTTCCCAGCGATCTCGGCTGCAGACGAGAAGGCGTTTGAGAGCGCGATGGCAAACTCGAGCGGCGGGACGTCCGGTGGCGCGTCTGGCGGCAGCTCGACGCCGACTGGTGGCTCGAGCGCAGGGCTCTCGTCAGTTCGACAGACTAGCGCGCGTACGACGCTCGGACTCGCAGCGCTCGCTGGTCTCTGGCTCGCAGTCGTCGCGTAGTGAGGGCAGGACAGACAGCGCGTGGCGTCGCAGTCGTGAAGACACGAGTTTGGATAAATACTGACAACGTTCTCTCACTTCAGATCGCCACTCGCTCTCACTCTCCCTCCCTTGGTCTCGCTCTCTCTCTCTCTCTCTCTCTGCTGATCGCTAGCGTCAGTGGTGCCGATACATGCGCATCGCTGTCGTCGTTTGCTGGTTCGTCGGGCCGAAGAAGTCGATGAAGTAGTCGAGACAGTCGGTGAACGACGGCAAGTCGGGGCTCGCAGCTGCTGCCGCAGCGGCCGCGCGCTCTTCGTTGTACTCTTCTGCGTCGCGGAACGCAAACTCCTCTTCAATGTACGCGATGTAGTCGTAGTCGCGGTAGTCCTGGAAGAGCGCGTCTTGAGGGTACTGCTGCTGCTGCTGTAGGTGGTGCTGTTGTTGGTGGCACTGGTGGTGCTGGTGCTGGTGCAAACTATGGGCGTTGGGGTATCCGCTATACCCACCACCTTCAGTACACGGCGCACTGCTGCCGCTTGAACCAGCGAAGCAGCCCCAGAGACTCGCTGGTGGCGCAATGCCTGGACCTGTGACCTGCTCGATGCTGTACTCTTGACAGAGCGTGAGCATCTCGGCGTCGATGCGGTGCTCCGGTCGCGCGAGCTTCTTGCGCTCCTTGCGCAGTCCGCGCATGCGCCGCGCGATCTTTTCATGGTACTTTTGCGCGTGCGTCTGGACCTGGCGCACCGTGCGCGTGCCGACGTACTCGGCGATGCTCTTCCATGGACCGTTCGGGTAGAACTGCATGGCTTCGAGGAACCGACTGTGCTCGTCTTCGGACCACATGCCGCCGCTCTGCGCTGGCGGTGATGTCGGCGCTGGTGTCGGCGCTGGCGTCGGTGGTCGCGGCGGCATCTGGTACTCAAAGTGGTGCGGTCGAGACACCATCACATCTAATCGAGCAACGACTGCGCACGAGCGAGTGAGCAGCGCGGCGGAGATTGCGTTGTGAGCGGCGCCACCATCGCGCGCTGGTGCTCGAGTTCGTCGCCATGGTCAGTCTTGCGCAGCTGTGTGCCCGCGGTTCGATTATGACTTGGCATACAAACTTCAAGATGTTTTGGACACCGACCGCGTTTCGACGATTCGTACCACTGTAGACGAACTGGAGCTCAATGAACGAACAAACAGGTCGTCTCGGCACCGCTGGCGCTCTGTGTGTGTGCGCTCATGCATTCGTCTTGGTCTTGGTGTGCGCTGCGCGATTAACAAGCAGTCTCGATGCGGTCGTGTCCACGCGCAACGCAACAGTGTACCAAGCTCGCTTTGTCGGCGCAGGAGCGAGCATCGGACGCCAACTTGTCGTGCGCACACCAGACAACAGCACCAACCAGCAGGATGCGAAACGAAGATGCGCGCGCTTGTTGGTTGTTGGCTGGCTGGATGTACCACGAAGATCCAGAGAACCACATGACAGCGAGTGGCTCTCGTCGACGCCGCTGGTCTTCTTTCTTCCAAGCACGGCTTGCAAACGGACGTGTGATGTATCGCTATCGTCGACATCGCGAGCGATCTTGTGTGAATGTGCGTGTGGCTGTCAACGCACAGCTCGTCCAAGGATGCAAGAGCGCAGAGCGAACAAGCTAGTGTCATGAACGCTGAAAGACAAGCTTGGTGTCACCACCTCGCGCTTGCTGCTGTGAGGTGAAGCGACAGACTTGTGTGCGTGAACAAGCGAATCGAGTCAAGAGCGCGAGATCGCGCTGGTTTGGTTTGTGTAGTCGACACGCTCTGCACCCACACGCGCATGAGTTCTCAGGCATGCGCTTGTATGCGCGCGGCCCAAGCACAAACATTCCTACGAGCTGACCCACGACCGAGTTCGCTGAGGTAGCGCGCACTCGGCTCCTTCATCGTGCCTCTGGTCGGCGCGCGTTGTCGCCACTCGAGCGCTCAAACAAACAAGCAAGCGCCTTGCAGCTGAGCAAACTCGTGCTTGCTTGGCTGGATCCCTGTCAGAGTGGCTCTTGTGCACGAGCTGGACCAAAGAGTGCATTGAAGCAGAGAGGTGGCGAGGCGGAGGCAATGGCGACATGAATGCGGTCGTCTCCGAGCTTTGCGCCGTCGAGGTCGAGCTCACTTTGTACAGTGCATGAGAGTCGTGGTAGAATACAAGATCCCAGAGTGTGGTGCTGCTCGTGTAGTCCAAGACGAAGCGGTTGTTCGTCGCGATCACAGGAACCAGGCAGTGATGGCAGCGGCAGCAGTCGTGGAGATCTGTTGAGAACGCTGCTGCACCAGACGACAGAGTGAAAGGCAAAGATCCTAACGGGCAGTCTGGTAGTCAAGTAGGTGCATCGCGCGTCTCAAAATTTGCAACTTTGTCGAGCAGCTCGCGACGGTCGACGCTGCTGTCGTCGTGGGCAGATGCGCGAGATCTTGCGAGTCGAGACAAAAGGGACGTCAGACACTGCGTGGCGTGCTTGTTTGGGTTCAAGTAGGCGCTCGAGTCGCGTCGTGCAGTGAGCAACAAGAACAGTCAGCAGTCAGTATCAGCAGGGCGTGTCCTACGACAAGCACCAGCGTCTATCTGCGCTTTGCAGCGGTGCGTGAGACTGCAGACGCTTCGTCGTCGCGCTCCGCTTTGGGTGCTCGCACTGTGTGCGCATCCAGTCCGCGAAACAACGCATGGTGTCATTGCCAATGTTGCGACTGACGGACTGATGCAACGATGAAGAAAGCGAGAGGAGGGACACAGCGCAGAGCAGCAGCGCTGTGGAGTCACACTCGCAGCACAGCATGCAGTGGATATCCACCGCCAGTGGCGACAACAACAACGGCAAGAGCACCAGCAGACGATTGTGGTCGCGCATCTCTTGCGGATCAACACACTGCGAGTCCGTCGGTCAATCCGAGCATCCGTCCGCTATCGAGGCAGTGAGTCACTACGCAGCGCATCTAGTCACACGACGATCTGTCAGCACACACACACGGACGCACACACACTCGATCGAGAGCAATGGATGCCTGTGAACGAGCGTGTCGAGTCCAAAGCTCCACCACAACTGACCAACAATGAGCGTTTGCATGTGCTCAGGCGCAACGATTCGGACGTAGAGGCATTTTCCAACTTGCGTTCAACTGCACAGTGCATAGCAGTTCACGGTAGCAATAGCAACATCAGCAACAACAACGACGACATCAACAAGAACAAGAGCATGTCGCTCGCCACTGGCGTCTGGACACGCGAAGAGCACGGCCAGTTCCTCGAAGCGATCAAGCTATACCTGCAAGGTCCGTGGCGCAAGATCGCCGAGCGCGTCCCCACGCGCTCGCTCCGCCAAGTCCAGACGCATGCGCAAAAGTACCACGAGAAGGTCATCCGACGCATGCGTGGGCTGCGCAAGGACCGTCGGAACACACTCAAGCGCGACGAGCACCGCATCGACGACGCGATCCTCGACGTGTGCAGGCGCAGTGAAGGCTTTGGTGTCGTTCGTGCTGATGCAGATCCTGAAGCCAGCCAAGTGCACTCGATGTCGCAGTCGCTTGCATCTACTGCTGCCATGAGCTTCGACAACAGCAGCACCGCTGTTGCGACTGCAGGCACACCGACGAGATGTTTGGCAAGACGATCCGAGAGACTGGCACTGACGATGATGCCTGAACTCGACGACGAGCATGTGCTGCCGTCGCTCGACGCCTCACTCGACTTTCTCATTGAGTACCTTGCAAGCGAAGGAAGCGCTCAGCAGCGGCAATGATGAGCTCGGGTTTGAGCTCGACTTGAGCGGCAGCGAGCACGACGACGCCAGCAACACTACCAACAAGAGCGACGAGTTCGAGTGGAGTGTTTGATCGCGTCGTGATTCTTGCCTGTGATTTTGTCAGCAATTTTGAGGATTGCAAAACAAAAACTCGAAAACAGATCGTTGATATTCAACAAAACATCACTAAATGGATGGGTTAGACAAATTTCAACAAACTTCAATGATGAAAATGGGTAAGCCAAAACCAATGTCACTGTAAAGAGGTAAAACATATGCATCTTAAACAACGCATTGATGCCACTGCTGTAGCTGCTTGTTCTTTGGTTGGTACACACACTTAATCAACGCAAGTATATGCAAGTGCCGGCAGCGAACTGCCAAAAGCAGCGCGTACATGGTCGTTAGTGTTATACGCTTCAAAGTAAGGTATTACTACTGATGTGGGGTTAACAACACAAAAACAAAGTTTGCGGTTCGCTTTGTTTCAACCAGGGTTAAATGATATGAAAATTATGTTATTCTACTTGTAACGTTAGTTCAAAATTGAATATTCATTTTCGTACTCATCAAAATAGTATATATTATATATGCGCAGATACAAAAATATACCATAAACATACAAATTCAAGGATTTGAGTATTTACATAAAAATATCATTTTGAATTATTGAACAAATACAACACTTCTTGAAAAACGAAACACAAATTTTGGATTCTTGAATACGTTCTTATGCACTTGAGGCACGCGACAGGGACGTCTACAACGGAGTTCCTCCTGCGCGGTTGCGCGCGGCAGTGATGTGAGAGCTGTTGCTCGCCTACTTGCGGACAAGTTCGGAAGCCCGAGTTCCCGTGGCGCTTTTGGTTTATTCTCACTTGGGCTGCTGGAACTCAGCCCAACAAGGTAATCATACTAGCAATACAGAGAAATCGTTGGGCATTTAAGTGTACTAAATGTGAAATGTTGTTCCTTTTATTATCAGTACCCGAGACCTTACATGACACAAATAACATTCTGGATCTTAAGTCGTTGTTGATAGTAAAGTGCACGACAAAAGTCTTGGAAATTTTTTGTTTCATTTCAAATATTTTTGATTTTCATCGGACAGAGCTGCAATGAAGCTGGATTAATAGCGCAATTAAATACGGTTCGAATGCTATATGTCGATCATCGAAATACACAGTGTAGCCAGCACAATGGCAGAAAATGTCATTTTCGAAATATTTCAACGATGCGAGAATAAATGGAGAGGCGTGGTAAATTGGTATTGAACGTGAGGACGCTGCGTTTGAAGCTTACGAACTAGTAATAAACGCTCCCTTGCGCTTGAGGACAGCTGCACAGCGCTTGGGCATCGATGCAACCAAGTTGACAATGACTGAGTGGTCGAGATCGCGCCACGCTTGGGTGATGGCGGACTTGAGCTCTTGCTGCGATGAGAACTGGCGACCGTGCGCGTACACGGTTCTCGTCAGGATGCCCCAGAGGTGCTCGATCGGATTGAGATCCGGGGACATCGCTGGCCAGCTCATCGTCGTCACGTTGCTCGTCTGCAGCCATGCTTGAGTAAGTCGAGCGCGATGACACGGCGCGTTGTCATGCTGAAACACGTGCCCTTCTTCGTGGTGCGCGCGTAAGAACGGCAGCAAGTGCGTGGCAAGCGTCTCTGTGTAGCGTTGCGCGTCTTGGCCGCCCTCAATGAACTTGAGCTCCGACTTGCCGGCTGCAGAGAATGCGCCCCAGACCATGACCGATCCTCCACCGCTGTGACGCTTCACGGCGCATCGCTCTGGCTGCCCCGCGCGATGCCAGTAAAACTGCAAGCCATCCGGCCCATACATGTTCCACTTCTTCTCGTCGCTAAACACGACACGCGACCACTCACTCGCGCCCCAAGCTGCTCTCTCGCTCGCCCATGCGACTCGTCCTTTTTGGTGCATCTTGGTCATCACCGTCGTCCGCTTCTTCTTCTTCCAAGACACGTCAGGGTGTGCATGGAGGACGCGCTGCACGGTGCGCACCGATGCGTCAACACCGACACTCGCTCGGGCTTGAGAGGCGCTCTCATTTCGCGTCGTGACCGCGCGCACCAGCCGCCGGCCCTCACGCTCAGACACTTTTCGAGGCCTTCCCGTGCGCTGTTTGGTCTTCGATGCTCTCTCGCCGTTGATGACGCGTGACACAGTCGATACGCTGCGCTACACACGCGTTGCAATCGCCTGCAGCCTCTCGCCTTGGCCTCGAAGGTCGAGGATAGTTGCGACGTCGCTCGGCGTCATCTCTTGCCACGCCGTCATCGCAAAACAGCTTCGGAGGCACTGGAAATTTGTTCGCTTGGTGTACGCAATGTGTTCTATCTAAATTACGTGTTTTCGAGCTCGTTTGACCACAATTACAATTTTGATACCAATCTTACCACGCCTCTCCATTTATTCTCGCATCGTTGAAATATTTCGAAAATGACATTTTCTGCCATTGTGCTGGCTACACTGTGTATTTCGATGATCGACATATAGCATTCGAACCGTATTTAATTGCGCTATTAATCCAGCTTCATTGCAGCTCTGTCCGATGAAAATCAAAAATATTTGAAATGAAACAAAAAATTTCCAAGACTTTTGTCGTGCACTTTACATCGAGTAACGTTAAATACTATCTACTTCATGCAAATTCGTTCATGTGAATTTGTATGCAAAAAGTCATTTGTTCGATGACATAATAGCTATTACTGCTGCACAGATCAATGAATGACGAAATTAGCAATTATCGTAGTTAATGCACAAGAGTGTTCGATAACAAAATAGCTATTATGTTCGAACTAAAGAGTTATCATGTTCGGACTAAATAGCTATTATCTTGTCATCAAACATGGCCATAAAATTTCATAAATCAAGCTCGAATTTGTACACATTGCCTAACCTATCCGACAAACTTGTTTTTATTCTCAACATATGAGTGTTTGTTGAGTTGTAGACAGATTTTTTCGATCAAGCGACACTACAATTTGCTCATTTTCTCAAAATATATACATATTTGAAACCCGATATACCTGAATATAGTATGTAACTGTTGAACGCATGTAGATCTGCCTTGTTTGACTGAATCGCAGTCAAACTTAGGCTTGTTCCACAGGCCATACAGTTTTGTGTGATTGGTGATGTTCAACATGTTGGTTTTGTACGCTTCATCTTTGGCGATGTATTTGATTTTTACTTGAAAAATGTATGGTATTAAATCTCAAGTAATGGTTCATACAAAATAGACCAACCTGTGATTCCGTTCGTCATCATTGCGAGACGACCGAGCTACCGCCAAAGCCTGGAGACACCTTTAACAGTTGCTAATACCATGGGCTTTATTGTGAGCATACCTACATACAGTCAAAAAATTTGTCCTTTATGCTGTCGGTGACTGTAAGTGCGGTCAACAATTGAGTACAAATCAATTCATCCAGTTCAAGAGAATCTATACTTTCTACCGTTTAACACCACGGGGGTGTGCAACATCGGCTGACGACCGACAGCTTTCGACAAATGCTCAACATTATACAGTAGCCAACGCATGCATTCAGACTTCCTTCTTTAGTGATATCAGTCTTCCAGTGGAACATGTAATAGTCACCTCACGTGATCCCGAATTGTGAAGTATGTGAGATCACTTCCGATTCCATTTAAGTGTCGATTTTTGGCTCGAAATCAAACTACGACGGTCCCTGATGTCCCAAGCGTGACAGTCCCGATATCGCCCGTGTCACCCAAGCCGTTTTTAAGCACATATAGTCGTATAGCTGCACAGAGTGCCGCAAAGGCGGGTTTCCGTTGCATTGTAAACATGTCGATCCGTACTTGGGTATGCTAATCAAGCTGCTTTGTGGGGCCCACATCCTCGATGTCTCTAATCCGCCGGTTTATGAATCTCACAGAAAACGACTCTGTGGATACCCTATCCGCCTCATTGAGCGAGTTGTATTCGCGTTATTAGTGGTCACGCACAATGCGCACTGTGCTTACGAGCTGCAAGAAAAAGCATACGCTAGACAAGCAGCGTGGCTCTGCATAAACGCCGATACAAGCCGTATAGATTGCCTGAGCCACATGTCCACGCTGCAGACTACATGTCGTCCAGCAACCGCTACTTAGATAGTACCCAGATCAGCAGCAGACATTGACCTAAAATGCTCCACAGCTTATGCATTCTGGATTACAGCCACACACCACCTACGGTCGCTATTTTCACACCACGAATTGTCAACCATAGACTGCCCGCAGCGTCCCGAGCTCGTTCGACGGCGCTTCTCTCGCCTCTGGGTAGCGGTACTCAACTCGTAACTCGTACAATACATAATATCCTAGAAGTACTGCCGTTTTGTAATGACCTGACACGACGCTGCACTCCCTTGTTGACAGAACTATCCACAGCGACCGCCGACAGTCTCGTCAACACTCCTCGACATGCCGCCGCAGCAGAATATCTCCACGCTCCAGCAGCAAAGACTTTCTCTAGTTGTCGCATGCTGATAGCAAGCTAAAATCAACTGCGAGATCGCATACTCTCGCTAGCTGCATATCGTCGTGCAATATTGATCCAATCAAACCATTGGCAAATACTACCTCACAACCCTAACACAATGACTCAACAATCGGATATGCATATGCCTTGCGTCAGCACATGACTGCGCGCTCGGCCGAACTTAATTTCATGAAATGCATTTCGGCTAGACTTCATTTCGCCTAATCGTACAACTCTTACAATGCAGTTCTTTAATCGACCATGCCGCTCTAGTACTTGAACGTTGCAAGCTTATTCAAAGGTGGTAATGAGCATGCACACACATGTCGACACTCAAACGCATATGCACTTACATTTATTTTAACGCTGTTAAAACTATGAGAAGAGACCACACATTGCACATTGCATACTTGGCAAATACACCATCTAGTTTCAATAAGAATTGAGATTCAATAGCAACGCTTTCAACTATGCACACTCGCACGTATTTCTCTTGATAGATGACCCTTTTCCTTTCGTATACAACACATTTGTCTCGTTTGCATCACGCACTCACGCGATTAGGCTTTCCTTTACTCACCGTAATCGCGAGTCCAATTTGCTATGCATTGTGATGGCAGAATAATTGTGCAATATTTGATTATTCGGATCAATATAGTTCTTTGTCCTAAAGGATAGATTTCAGTGTCGAACAAGTTCTTTAACTTATTAGTGCTCGGTAATCACATAACCTCGTATGTATGTTGCTTGTGCTCACAACAGTGGTGCTTGTTGTGATTTTTCAGCACAACATCAGACGCTGTACATACGTAATGATTCAAGGTACTCAGAGCCGGCACGGTTATCGTGTTGAGCATTGGTTGATAGATCACAGTATATTAGCTCACTCGATTCCCCCAGATTTCTGCTTGTGCTGTTGCTTATTGCCCAGCTATGCGAAGTTCATAATCATTAGCTCCGATATTGTTCTCGCTCTCTTGTTTTGGGTCATTGTTTTCTGTTTGAGCTCCTGCTTCTTACTCTGTTGCTTCTCATCCTCACCTATCACGGAGCGCTCGCCATCGCTAAACAACAAAGCGTCTGAACACAAGAGCAAAAAACCTGTTTTCAGCGCATGTATTCATCTCCAAAGTGTCATAGCATTTTAGTTCAGCTCTCCCCCATCGCAGTGTCACATTCGTGGCGAGTTCGCAGCACAATGGTTTCTATGTACGAAATTGCCTCACAACCATCTGAGTCTGAAGTTGTTGAGCGACTACAAACCTTTTGTTCCTATATAGACATGAAACTTTATCGCACTCTATGTAGGAGCAAAACGTTTAGGGGTGTTGTCATCATCGTCGACCATCAGCATTTAGTCTTTTCATACATCCACCTTGTCTACGTTGTTTTGTACTTCTACAGCCAGACGCACGCACAGCAACGCGCTTAACAAACGTTAAGACATTGAGTCCCGGCTCATCAAGGGTGCTCGAGAAGGGTTTCCAGCTTCTAAGCGGGCCGCGAAGGTAAAGCCGGCGATTTGGGAGCTTGTATTGCAGATGGTGCTGATTGACCTCCTCTCTAATGTCTTGGCTGAAGACAAGTGCATACCGAATCTCACCCGCCACTGCCATCGCGGAACTTGTAACGGGGTACACAAGCTATGGTTATTATTACAATAATATAGCTTTGCGGAATTACTATTCACGCAATTGTTTTTGGACCAGCCTGTTAGCGACCGATCTTATTAGTAGATATTGTTAGAATATTCGCCAATAAGCGATGTTGGGCTCTGGGAGCCAACCACAGTTTAGTTGACTTAGTTTTAGTATAACATACTTAGACATAGTGACTTGCACCAAAAGGGTGAAGTCCGCACAACCAACTGAAATGAACACGTGTGATTTAGACCAACTGAACTGTTGCGTTTGCGTTTATTGCCTCCGTCTTAGCGACTGGAATCCTTGCGGAAGGTGTTCATACACGCTTCCTCGCAAATGTGCTGCGTAACTCGGACACGTCCGGTTACAGCACACATTGTTCGGGTGGAACGACATTGTTCTTCACGACAAAGCCACCTTCTTAAATCTTCTTGGATGAAGCCAAGTGCGTACCGAATTTCACTACTACTACCACGGTAGCACTCATTTGTTCAGGTGGAACGACATTCCTGTTCACGACAAAGCCAACTTCTCAAATCGTAGTTTGCATCTCTTCTATGACACAAACGCTAAAGGGTGTTGCTGTCCTTGTACGTACGTGAGTGCTGATTTCGCATCATAAATACCATTGTTCAATACATGAATCGCATTCGCTAGTTGGTGGGTGAGATTGATCGCGCACGCGCATCGCGAGAGGCTGCTCGCGGGCGCAGATGTTGTGTTCGGCGCGTTCATTGAGCCAATATTGACTTCTTGCTTCGAGTGGGATGGGCCAGCGCTCACCACTTCCACAATTCTTCTTAGTCAACCCACATCGATGTCAAGCCCTTCGAGTCGAAATCGTTGGCTTTTAGCAATATGTAAATTTAGATTACTCGATTTCTTACACTTTAACACAGTGCGGTCAAGCGCGAAGAACAATAAGGACATCGTTGCTCGTACCAAAACCTCGATCGAGATGTTTAACTGAAAAAACAAAGCGTTTTACCTAAACTGAGTTTTTGCTTGTTAATATCTCGTAGTTTCTGTCATTATGGCAGTTATTCGACCCTTGCTACAGCAGCGCGTTCCAGCAGAGTGCACTCATGCATTGGGCCGCGCGATTGTGAAATCGACAAAGGCCGTGCACATGGTGGTGATGTGAGACTTGTGGCTCGCTTGCGCAAGCAAGGAAGCATTACTTCCTCCGTCCCACAATTTTTATTGGTTTGCACTGATCTGGCAGTAGCTCGACTAAAACCAACTCTTCACAAACACTGACCACAGATTTGAAACTCCCACGTCTAGATGAGTGTTTCTGTATTTTTGGGTTAGATTTGGAGTCATTTTGCAAACGCTGCATTCAGAAAACTGAACAATTGGCTGAAATTCGTCTGAGAGGATTGAGCGAACGAGAGCAACTGCAAGCAACATTCGCGCAACAACGCGAGGTGGAGGATCTCGTCGACGAGATGAGCAGGCTCACGCTCGCAAAACGCTACCGCAAGCTCACGAACGAGGAGAAGACCGGGATGATCATGGAGCTGCGCTCCGATAGCAAGCATGGTGTACTTGCGCACGGCGCGCTCTCGAGCGCAAGTGTCAAGTGGCAGTGTAGCGAGCAGACAGTGTACGTAAGCTGTGGAAGAAATACAAGCAACAAGCAACAAGCAACCACGCCGCCGTCAACTACGACACGAAAGCGTCCCAAAGCGGCCGAAAAGGGGCAAGCGTGGCAAAGAAGACCGATCTGTACTCACGGATGGCGCAACCTCCAGTCGAGCAGCGTAGTGATATGCGCTCCCTTTCGGCAGCACTCAAAGTGCCCGCCTGCGCAAGCGCTGAAGTACTAGTTCTTATGGAACTCTTGGCAGTTCAGTCGGTTAAAGAGCGCATGTACGTTTTGCCGTGTTTTTCGTTTTTTAGGTAGTGTATACATCTCTATCCAAATGATTATGGGATGGATTTACTACTCTGTCCTACAAAAAATCGGCATTTGGGCGATTGATCGCCTCTCAACTAAAATTTGCTGGTTTTGAATGCGACTTTCACAATTATCATTACACCGCGCTGTTTACCAATGTGATCTATTACAGCCATCAAAATACAACGTTGTAAGAGTTACGTGAGATTTTCTGCAGATGTTTTCCTTGATTTTTCATTCAATCACCATCGTTCAACACCTAGTACAACTAGTACACGATATATCGTCCAAATGGGTGTTTTATATGCAAACGAAAACTCTGTATGTAAATGAAAAGATCCGTTTTGCAGATATAAGTTGTCAATATTTAATACGCGATCATTGTTATTCAACGATTTTGGCCAACTGCGAGATGATTAAGTTGATGTTTGGGTATTGACATATTACACTAAAGCGAATGGCGAACATGTAGAGGAAGTTGTGTTCTATATTATAAAATTATCTCAACATAATCGGGCTGAGTTTGTAACTTACACATAGCGGTGCATTCATAACAGCATGTTTGCCCATCACAATAAGCAAACTTTTCCGTATACAGACCCTGCCTTCAACCGCAGCCAAAACCACCATTGTAGTCTGACATCTTCCAAATTCAATTGTGATATCCGAAGGTCGAACGCACTCAAACGAATCGATCAAGCAAGTCCATATTAAGGAAGAGATATAAAAATGAAGTGTTGGTGCGTCCAACGACCAACGACGCATGAGTGTGCGGAGCTCTGTGACGCGATCCATACAACCGTTCTGAACCATCCGAGCTGCCAATGCAATACAAAATTTATTGTTTCTTGTCAAGTCAAGCGAAATGACCGATATGATATCCAGAACGTATCGGCCATTTTATCTGGTGTGAACCGCCCAAACCGCTGCTTTGGATACCAGCATTATTTAATTGTTGCTGACAGCAATGTGTGGGTTCAGCACCAATCCTGTGAAAGTCAATGTAACATAAAATCACAGAGGTTTCAAAACAATAGTGTGGTCCACTAAATACTGTCAACACATCGTGTGGCTATTGGTAAATGCTACAGTGATCACAAACGCAAACTGAGCGCTTGCACTTGACCCCACTATGGGAATTGAGCGTGCTGGTGTCATGATCTTCGTAGAGCTTGACATTCAGTAGAGAGGGCGGTCCTGTTCAACAGTAAAGCTCCAGTGCCGGCCATTGTAACGGGGTGTTACACAGTGTGGTCCAACTCAGGGTTCGTGGACCACATACTTCAGGGTGTCACACTAATTGGTGTGTGGCAGTCCAAGTAGGTGTGGTCTACACCACACCGAATCTTCAAGCACAGCGACACGAAAGGTCGCTGTGGCGCATGAGCTTAAAGACCGCTCATTGGTTAGGAGGCACTCAGTGGCTAGCCAATCAGAGTAGGAGGTCTTAGGATTTTAGGTTTTCCTTTTAAGTGCGAGCTGCTGGAAGCTCGCACACCAATCTCACTCTTCTTTTACCTACGATCGTACCTTTTCCGTCTTCTTCTTCGTCGGCGAGACATTCTCGCCGGCGCATACAAACATCAAGACAAGCGTAGTCTTTGTGCCGCAAAGACTACGAGACGCTTCCTCGCGCAGTGCTGTGTTCACGGGAGGGCCCGTGACAGCCATGGTTTAGATGTTTCAATACATGTTGCATGTTCAGCACTTACTTGTCGAACGTTGTCAGAATCGATGTCTCCAACCTCTGAATCTAGCAGACACAGTCGAGCCATTTCTTCAGCTACAAAGCACGTGTCGTGGTTGTCTGGTGCTGTGTGCGTTCGCCTGTACCCGCCAGTGACTGTCTTGGCGCTTATGCTATCCCATGCTGATCGTATCCAATCCGCAATGTCGTCTCGCCGAGGTGCCGCCATCTTGAACGGCTGCTCGATCGGACGACGCTCGATCTGATCACGCAAAAAGACAAGCCAGCACGCGCGAAGACGATCCTTGAACGGCTTCATCCAGCACACGTCGGCGGGCTGGCAGACCGACGTGTAGCCAGGTGGGACCTTGAGCATCACGACGTTGATCGAGGCGGCGTACTCGCACACTTGCTCCGTCCAGTGACCACTACAGTCGTCGAGCAGGAGCAGCATGGGGACGGACGTGTCGGGGCGCGAGCCAAAGTGAAGTCGCAGGAACTGCATGTGTAGCGCGACGTTCCACCAGCCTGCTTTGTTGTCGAACACGTGCATCTTGTTGCGCGCTTGTATCTGCTGCATCTGCTTCCATAGACGCACGCCGAAGCCGTTCCGCTGCTGCTGATTCTCTGTGTGTATCTCTGGTATCTGTGACGGCGCTGTCTTGTACACAAGCGTCGGCTCGTACTTCACACCACCCGAGTCTGCAAGCAGCACCACGGTGACGCGCTCCTTCTCTTTGCCACCACACCGCACCCACACAGTCTTCTCTCCTTTTCTTGTGAGCGTACGTGTTTTGATGTATTCAAAGAAGCATGCTGTCACGCAGCGACGGCATTGTCAGCGTCAGAAGCACCGCAAAGAGACAGATACACAAGAAAAGCGTACCAGTTTGGTCTGCGTTGTAGATCTTGGACACGCCAAGCTCTCTCGCTACTTGCCTCACTTACTCGCCAAACGCTTCCGCGACTTGCTTGGCCTCTCTCGGTGCGCTCTGACCTTGACGTGTGCGTGCGCACATGCTCAGCCGATGCCGACTCTTGAAGAGCTTGAGCCACGATGTCGACGCAGAGAAGCCGACGACTGCGCTCTCTCTCACCACTTCTTGCGCCTTGAGGCGCACCATCATCGACGTGACAGGAACGCCGTAGCTGCGAAGCTCGTTCACCCAGTCCACAATCGCTGCTTCGTCGCTCGCCGTCAGCACAGTCGCAGCGCCGAGAGGTCGTGCTTTCTATTTCACGGCTTGTGCTGGCGACGACTCGAGAGTCTGCTTGTCTCGTCTCCATTGATAGATCAGCTTTCTGCGACTGTCGAATCTGCTGCACGCCAAATCAGGATAGTACTTGCGTATGACAGCACCAATGTCGCCGAGCTCGTCGAAGCTCCTCACCACTGCGAGCTTGTGCTGCGCGCTGAATGCTGTCCGCGTGTTCTTGCTCTCATAGCGCCCTGCGCCACCAGCTTTGGTCGTGCCATGCTGTTGGCAAAATGAGTGGTTTCGAGCTTCGCGCAACGTGTTATCCTGACCCAGCAGTCATTTTGTGTGCCAACACCAATTTGTCCTAGTTTTGCCTTGTTTGTCCGCAATAACTAAATTTGGAGTGTGTGTCAAAAACTGAGTTCTAATTGGCCAAAAGACAGCTGTCTGGATGCAATCATACATGCCCAAGAACATGAAATCGGTACTTCATCCCAAGGCGTGAATTGTCGTATTACAGTATTCAAGAACAATTTGAGTACGAACTCTCGCATTGTTTTTGTTGAGAGCATCGTGACGCTCGTTCACAGATAAACGAAGCGAGGGTTATACTTTTGTTGGCTCGCCTGTTGAAGACGGTCATTGCGTCTTTGTACTGTTAGAACGAAGCGAGGGCTCAACATGAGTAGGTTAGACCGATAGTAATGCATGTCAAAAGTCGTCTCAAGTTAAAAGTGGTGTCTTTTGCTGAATGCTTTTAACTACTCATACTCTAGCTGTCATAGTTGTCTGACGTGCCCTAGACGTGCCCTAGCTGTCTTGCTGTCAGTGCTCTCTCATACAACAGTGTTAACTGTGCTGTACAAGCTAATCGTTGTGGATGAACAATTGACTGAGGGGCTGACTAAGTGACTGTGTGAGCGCAGTATGGAGGTGTTCGCATTGGCTAAAGTTATTGTGTTTGCATTTCAGTTTCAATATCTTTACAAAATGGCTAATCAACACTATATTGCAAATTGCACCGCTCATTCTCGGTTCAATATAGCAATATATTGTCGACGCGCGACTGTCTCGTCGACAAAGTAGTTCCTTGTGAGCAGTTTAGGAGTTGCTCGCCTGCGCGCAGAGAGCTCCTCTCCAGCTCTGCATATGAGCCGCCGTGGCGTCAGTAGTGGCGGTGGCCCGTACCTCCGGACTATGGACGTGCAAGCTTGCGATCCTGTCACTCCAGAGTAAATGTATCCCGGTACGCATGCTCTTGACGCATGCGTTGTTCTCACTGTTCAAGCTTTCTGACGCACTCTGCAAACCAAGCGAGTGCTCAACATGGGCATTGAAGACACTGCCAACACCCAACTACACAAATATACGCGATCACAAAAGCTGAGAGCGAATTTCAATCGTGTTGATTCGATGATAGTGTCAGGCACATCGCCTCCGTGCGAATGTTCAGACATACTCATTTCAAGTGCTTTTTGACTTGACACAGTTGTACAAAAAGCGATGCAAAGCGACGAGCAAATGTTTTTTATCTCATTTTTGAGTTGTTTTCTTGATAAATCACGTAATACCAAGAATTTTCAAAATCAGGTTGAAACAAAGTTTCATTTCGATATTTTTTCAAAAGAAGGGTAGAAAACTGAAGTATTTGTGACAAAAGCTGCGAAATGACTTGAAAGTCGGAATCAAAACTGGAATTATTAATACCTACATTTCGAAAGAGTTATTTTCAGAAGATCGAAAGCGTTAATTGTGGATGGATGTACACCCTAATTTTGAATTCAAATTTTCCTGTTTTTGAATACAAACTGCAAGACAACGACGAGCGACGAGCAGTCATATCATCGCCTCCGTGCGAGTCATGCACGCGCGTCTGGTCCTGCTGCGAATGCCGCGGCTAACAGCTACCATCGGCCACGGTGGTCTCACACTCCTCGATTCGGACGAGTATCGCAGCATGATTCAAAGGTGTAGAGACGACTGCTCGGTCTTTGAAGGCATAGAGGCTGTGTGAGCGAAGGAGCGAACGCTCGAGGACATCGAGCTGGACGACGACTGCTGGGCGTCATCGTTCCATTCTCGCGGGCGCGAGGTGATCGGCGACCACCGCGCGCTCGTATCCGCAGACGCGGAAAGCTCCTTGTACGTAGTACCGAGCCCTGGAGCGTTTGCTACGTGAGGACTGTGCGTCGGGACGTGAGAGTAGCACAGACCGGTGGCGGGAAGTAATACTCAATGGCGCTCTCCCTGATTCCCAGACGACCATTTGGCTACATCGCATCGTCGAGCTCGAGCGCTCTGCAGACGCCAACGCGTGGCCGACGCTCAGCCGCGGCTATCTAACCTGCGCGCGGCCCGCGATGAGCGAGCGGCATTGAACCGACGTCAAGTGTGTTTGAACGCGCGTCGGGCACTGAGATCGAGTCGGAAAGCTGAACAGTCCAACAGTTCGGAGCTCTTCGACTAAGAGCCGAAGATGATCGCCGCGAGTGGTGCGCGCAGTGCACGTGCGTCGTGGACAAGTCTATTCACCAAGTCGCTCTCGCACTGTGCGCGCTAACGTCGATCAGACGCAGTGTCTACGGCGCGCTGCTCGTGGTGTTGATGCGATCGTCGTCGTTGCTCGGATGATCGTCCAAGAGGTGCGTGATGAGAAAGTCGAGCGATTCCTCGAGCGTCGGAAGCGGTGAGTGCGAGTGCGAAGAGGAAGAAGAAGAGCGCGCGTTCAGCTCGCTCGCTGCAGTCCACGCCATCGCTTCTCGCAACGTCGCGTCGTCAGCGTCTTCAAACGGCTCGAGGCTGCGTTGCTCTTGGAGCTGCTGGTGTGGCCCACCGTCGTCGTCGACTCGAACTGCATTCGCCCTCTTGACGCAAAAGCTGAGCACGTCCTCGTCGACGCGGTGCTCCTCACGAGCCCACGTCTTGCGGTCCTTGGTCGCGCCACCGAGACGTCGCATCACCTTCTCATTGTACTTTTGCGCATGCGTCTGGACTTGGCGCACGGAGCGCGTGCCGACGATCGCAGCGATGCTCTTCCACGGACCGTGTGGGTAGCGCCGCAGTCCATCGAGGAACCGATCGTGCTCGGCTTGGGTCCAGACACCATGTCCAGTCGCGACGACGCGACTCGGAAGAAGCGGTGTAGACATCGTGGTAAATTGGCAAGTGAAGCGTTGATGTGCGCACAGCTGAGTGATGTCGTGTTGCGTCGATTGGGGTCTACGGCGCCAGTGTGCACACAACACCCTCCTTACCACTGTCGAACTGGGGAGAAGATGGTCGCACCAAGTGCCTTCGAGCATACACACAAAGCCAGACTTGACACACACACGCGCACACGCATACACAGCTCTTCGCCTTCGCATCGACGGCGCTAGAAGGTTGACTGCGTGCGAGACGGCATCTAGTCCAAGCACACTCGAAAAATCAACCAGCAGTCGCTGGAGGAGTAGTAGAGTGGGACGTTCAGTCAGTCACTCGTGTGCAAGTGGGAGTGGCTGCGAGTGCCGTGTGCTCGCCTCGAGACTCTTCTTCATCATTCCTTCGACGCTTGGCGCCCAAGCTTACGACTGAGCAGCTCCCGCAATGACCGGATAGTCTTGAAAGTGGCAACACGTGCTTGCTTGGTCGCGTTCATGTATGCACTGGATTCGTGCTTGAGTGCGTGCGTGTCGAGAAGACTCGAGTGCCGCGCGAGCGGACGTGGAGGTCAGAGCAAGAATGGTCGAGTGGAGTCCACCCAGTTGGTCCTTCGCAGTCGCTCTTGCGTCCCACTCGACGAGTACCTGCAACGCACTGCGTTTGAGTCTCACGAGTGTGTGCGCACCGTACTAGCGTAACACAGATCTGAGTTGTCATCGCTCCGAATGTCCGACGATCCACCTCGAGATCTCGAGATCGCGATGGCGTTAGCTCGAGCTAAGACCATCGAGTAGCGTCAGCTGCGTGGCAGCGTCTGGCAGCGACGACGACGACGACAGCGCATCTGGACGCTCAATATTTCGTCTCTCTTCCTCTCGCGAGTCCTCGCAGTGCGATGTCATCACGGTCGCCATGACGTGTGCCTACTACTGTGTCGGGACATGCCTCCTTTGGGTAAGACGAGAGAGGCGGCAGTACATCTCGTGAACCGACCAAGGGCAGCGGTGTGATCCTGAAATGAGTCTTGAGCATTTGTTGTCAACTACGGCACGCAGTACTCGACCAGAGTAGTGGAGAGCTGGGTGCTGCTACAATAGTGAAGTGCGTGGCAATGTATTACCAGGAGATGCGCTGAGCGTACGTCTGCGTGACGAGGCACTCGACAAGTTGGCTCGCGAGTCTCATGCTGCTCGGTAGTCGTGCTGGTGGTGATCCTTGCCTGTGCGGTGCTGAGACGACAACTCTGAACTCTCCAGAGCATACAAAAATCCTGTCATTTCGCATTCGTACTTATTACAGCACATAGCGTACTCGCGTCACGACTGCTCGACCACGCACGCGACGAGCACAGTCGACTGTGAGCTGGTGGCGCGTGTGATGGCGCGAGCGACCGTCGCAGCAGCAGCAGCGAGCAGCGAAGGCGACACCGAGTCCAAGTTCGACGACCGCTTCCCTGCGCCGTTCACGTCGAGCCAGGACAGCGCGAGCAGCACGCACTCGTCGCCGACGCCAACGCTGCTTGTCGGGACCACTGGCAGCGGCGTCTCGGACGCGCCGCTCGGACTCAGCTCGATCATTGCGATCGCGCTTGCAGCTGTCGCAGGTGTGCTGCTCTTGGTTGGCTCCGCGCTCTGGTTCTACCGCAAGCAGAAGCTCCAGCACCTCGCCACGAGCAAGAAGGACTTTGACCTCGGCGCTGTCGAGACGCCGTACACAACCGACGCGTACGCCGAGTACTTTCGGTCCGACGCTCAAGCAGACGACGCTGCGCCGATCGACCTCGACTATGACGACAACGGCAACGGCGCCAACAGCTTCAGACATACGAACCACAGACACACGGACAGTGCGACACTGTCGTCAATGCGGAGCAACGAAGGCGGGCTCTGGGACGACGACGAAGCCGTCGCGCTGCGTATTCCGCTCGAGAAAGTCACGATCGCGTCCCTCGTGAGTCGCGGCGGGTACGGCGAAGTGTACGCGGGGACGTACAAGACACAGCGCGTCGCGATCAAGATGCTCCTGCCGCACGCGCGCAAGGACGTGAGTCAGATCCGCGCGTTCGTCGCTGAAGCGAAGCTTCTCGCAGCGCTTGAGCACCCGCACATCGTGTCGTTTGTCGGCGTCGCGTGGGACTCGCTCAGCGACCTGTGTGTGGTCTCAGAGTTCATGGACGGCGGCGACTTGCGCGCGCTCTTGATGCGCTTCGAGGACGAAGAGCGCCGGCCGCGCGGCTTTGACCACGACAAAGTCAAGATCGCGTTCCACGTCGCCCACGCACTGACGTACCTCCACTCGCTCCAGCCTGTCGTGCTCCATCGCGATCTCAAGTCCAAGAACATCTTGCTCAACAGCCACTTGGACGCCAAGCTGACGGACTTTGGCGTCTCGCGCGAGCGCTGGGACCCGACTACACCCTCAGGTGCTCCCAGCAACAACAGCAACAACATGGCGGCGCTCTGGATGGCGCCCGAGGTTGTGATGGGTGAGCGCTACGACGACACGGCCGACATCTTTTCGTTCGGCGTCGTCTTGAGCGAGCTGGACTCGCACGCGCTGCCGTACTCACAGCTGAAAGAGACCCGCGACGATCTGTCCAAGACAGAGATCGTTGAGATGGTCGCGCGTGGCGACGTGCGCATCGAGCTGTCGTCGAACGCACCGCAGGCGCTCGTGGACCTCGCAACAGCGTGCACAGCGTTAGATCCGCGCGAGCGTCCGACTGCAGTGGACATTGTGTACACGCTGCAGCTCGCACTGCGAACGTACGAGAACTTTGTGTTTTAGAGCAGCTGAAGAGAGAGAGAGAGAAAGAAAGAGAGGGAGAGAGAGAGAGTCAAGAGTCTGGAGGCATGTGCTCTCCGAGTACTAGCGACCTAGGACAAGGATGAATATGATCATTATTCCGACAAGCTTCCTATTTACTTACGCTAAGTATAGAAGTTTTGACCAATAGGAATGCTTAGATTTATTTTGGCGAATCACCGGCACGTTCCATTTGAAATTGTGTCCAATGAGATCGTAGAGGGTTAGGCATTTAGTTCCGACACAGCTTCCGACATATTTTGTCGGAAGCAATTCAAAAATATGTATATGCACCATACAATTGCCAACACAACTGCGTATTTCCAATATATTTGTCCAGGTTCCGACAACACACTGTCTATAGTGATGCTGTGGCGCTGGGCGTGCGTGAAGGGAGAAACACGAGCTCACACACACTACAGCAGGTGCTCTCATTGCCATTCTACTACTTGACGCTACGTCACGATGAGCCTGCAAGCGCTCGTCCCAGCCAACTCCAAGGCCGCAATGAGCGTGGGCATCAATGTGTTCAAGCGCTTCCTCAACTCGGAAGATGTGTCGCTGGATCGATTGACAGTCTCGCTTGCCAGCGACCACGGAAGTACAGCGCTTGTCACCGTCATGGACAAGTTTGCGATGCATCTTGCCTTCCAGCGCGCTCCAACCGGCGACTTTCTCAAGAAGAACTCGGTTCTTTCGTATTACCGCCAAGTGAAGAAGTGGCTCCTGGATCAGTTCAAGCAACACAAACCCGCCACGGACGACAAGCTCCTCGAGATGGCGCGAACGCTCGAGCGCCACTGCATGTCCCGCGAGAAAGGAGCAACGATCAACAAGGCGCCGGCATGCACAAAAGACGATCTACGTCTATTGATGCGTCACCTGTACGCGACGGCTACAAGTGAGACCGACTACGAGGACGCAGCACTTGTGTGCCTGATGTGGCACGTGTTCGGTCGCGCATCGGACCTTTCGCATGTCGCCAAGTCCGGCCTCTCTGTCAGCGCCGGCAACATGCTCTTTCTCCGACTCGTGCGAGTCAAGACCGCGGAAGAGCAAGGTCTGTCGCTCGTCCCAGACCGCGAGTGCTTCATGACGTGCCCGATCTTCGCCATCGCGGTCGCGCTGATGATGCAGCAAGCTCCATGCGCTCCTCTGCTGTCGCAGCTGCCGGCACCATCAGCGCACTTCGATCAAGAAGAGATCGCCGGCTCACCGCTGCTCGATCTGCTGGATGGATGCGCCGCCGAGACTACGCCTTCTCTTGGTCGCGCTCCTGCGCCAGCGACTGGGAATCGCGCTCCTGGAATCCACAGCTACGTCAACCGTGTGCTCAAGAGGTCGATCGGCGTTGCGGGCATTCAGAGTGGACTCACCTCGCACTCGTTTCGTCGCGGTGGAGCGCAGCATGCAAACGGCGATCCGGAGCTGAGCGCGCAATGGATCTTCGACCGCGGCGCGTGGAACATGACGTCGACGAACAAGGCGTTTGCGTATGTCTTCAACACTACTGCCGAAGACCAGAAGATTGCGCGCGTGCTCTCTGGCTGGAAGGCGAACGACACAGTCGCGCAGCGGATCTTGGGCGACTTCGACAGCAGGGAGCAAGCGGAGATTGCGCGCGTCCGGGACCTCGTCTTCTCGAGCTGCTCGGGTTTGTCGCGCACCGGCTGCAATGTCGACGCTCGAGTGCTTGACAAGTGCATGGTCGCTCTTCTTCGCCATTACCCGCTCTTGAAGGAGCTGCGCGCCGATGCTCCAGCTGTACGTCGCCTCGAAGAGTGCGCTCGAAGCGCCGACTGCTCGAATAGCTTGCTGCGCTGGTCGCTGCGACTTGTTGCGGAGAGATCTGTCGACAAGGCAACGCCACAAAAAGCCCAGAGCGACGAAGACATTCGCAAGAAGGATCGCGCAATGATCGAGTACCAAAGTGCTGTCATTAGCGGTCTTGTCAACCTGAACAAGCGCTGGGAAGCTCGCTTTGAGACCCTAGTGGCGGCGGTGAACAAGCGCGACGTGGCCGACGCGCTTAATGCAGAGTCGCCTGGGCACCAAGCACGACAAGAAGACAGTGAGAACCTCGAGCCAGCGCGCAAGCGTGCCAGAAAGTCAGCGCCGACTCACCTTCGCGCTGTGTGGTACGAGTGGTTCACTCGCGAGCCGCGTCTCTGGAAGTCGGAAGCCAAGCGCCAAACGGTCTCGGACGCGAGGCACATCGTCGCGTTCATGCAGCTCTTCATTGTCGACGGGTTCGCGCTCGTCGAAACCGAGCCGGACTTCAAGTCGAACGCTTGCGCGATCGGTGAGCAAGCGGAACGCAGCGTCCTCGACTTCCTTCGCGCGCGAGGCGAGCGTGCGGTCGGTGCGACGTCAGTGCTCAAGGCGCTGCGTCGGGCTCACAAAGAGGGAGCGCTGGACAAGCGCATTCGCCACTTCGCTGCTCTGCGCGAAACCGGAGCCATCGTAGATCCATCTCCGCTCGCTGGACAGAGCATTCTCAAGGCACAGACAATCTAGACACGCATCTCTTCATGCCGTACCACACACAATACATACCTGATTGTCTTTGAAGCTCGGCCTTGCTTGCTGTCCATCCGTTTGCTTGCTGTAGATCTTGACGTCACGGATCTTGCAAGCTGTAGAGTGCATTCGAAATCGCACTCGAGCACACACACGACGTCAACGATGCCAGAGAAGCCGCAACCACGCACCACCGTCCGCAGTCGCTCAGAGTTCATGGAACTCGTGGCGTTGAAGCGGAGCTTTTTCAAGCTCCGCATCAACCAGCACGCAATTCGCTTGCTGCGCACGGCGCTGAACGAGACGACGAACGACAAGGATACGCAAGCCGAAGCGCTGTCGGTCATCTTCGAGTCGCTCGCGTCGCTCAAGAAGACGATCACGCCGAGCGACATTGAGGAGTGGATCGTGGCGCCGAGCGACGAAGCGGAGGTCGAGATCGCCGGCGACTTGTCGGAGCAGCCGCTGCACAACGTGCGCAAGGTCCTGGCAACCCGATACGACCGCGCGACCAAGACGACGTACTTCCTCGTCGACTGGGAGCCGACGGAGGAGCCGGCCTCGAACCTGCCTCACGCACTCATAGTTAAGTTCCACAGGGAGCGCCGCGCCCTCGTGTGCAACAAGTACTGCGAGGACGAGGCGCTTGTCGACAACAGCCTCAACCCGCAGTAGCATGCAGGAATACAACACTCGAGTGCGATCTCAAACATGCCTTCATTCGTTATACAATATGCGCGCTGATGAGAGGGTGTGCGACTCATGCCTTGCCCAAACAACGATGTTACCGCTTAGCGCAAGGCGCTTCGCACACAAAGTTTAAGGGGGCTCATCAAATGTCGCGCAGCTCATTCACAGTCTCGCATATGAAGACACACGCGCGCTGCTCTCGGTTGCAGGCGTTCACACGACATATAGCTGATCAATCGATCTCACTTGCACTTGCTGTGCAGACGCTCACCGACCGACGTGGAAAACATGCAGACATGCAGACATGCATACGAACGATGTAGTGGAGCGAGGTGATGTCTTGTGCAGTAGAGCGCGAAAAAGTCGACTGATCGCCAAAGTCGAGTTGGCGCACAATGTGAGCCACTCAATTGTGAACGGCCATAAATGATTTACCGCTCATCCTATCATATGCAGAGCGTAATCGCTCTTATTTGAGGTCCTTTCAAAATACTGGCCCCTTCACACGCGTTCGCGGCCTCATTTGCGAATTTGCCGGCTCGAGCACACATGGATTTGGCCTGAGACTGCACTGTGTTTTGCCTGTTTTCGTTTTTCCTTGTTTTCTCGCCTCACAGGCCGTTTCAGAGGCTCTCATTACGCCTACAAACTCGCCTGCAACCTCACATTTGCTCAGGCTCATGAATCGCCATCTGTTTTTCTCACCCACAAAGGCAAAAATGGTGTGTCAACACAATGATCATATTTGTGGATCTTTGTGTACAACAATACACCTCAACAGTGGCCTGTGTCGGAAGCAATGTCGGAAGCAATTGCTGTGTCGGTGTTTTCCCAGTATGGACACCGACGACTTGAGTAACTCCTCAAAAGTGTTCAAAATGAGTCGAGACAAGAGTATTCTAATTCAAAGTCAATATGACGTTGTGATTTGTAGCACACGATGGCTGTTATTGTATCATCTGTATAAAGTACGATCACTATCAATGGTATCGTACGTGATCGCCGCCAATGAACTCTTTATACGCCATGGATGATTAATACGCCATCAACTTTGGTGTACGCCATGGTGGCAAGTTATGCCACCGACGCACATTTTTGCACCAGTGGTGGCATTTAGCATTGAAATGTACGCCACACAAACTACTGTAATAATTGATGTAACTTTCACTCTGCTGTCAACAAATGATTCTAATTCCCTTTGAAAACTTATTGAACACCTGCATACACATCGTAAATGAAGAACACTTCATTTGACTTTTGTATTCAAAGTCTCAAAACCGCACTTTCGTCACTATCACATTTTCGAACAAGCGTTTTAGTCCACATAGTGGACCAAGTCAATAAGCGTTTCAGATTCGCTTTTTTCACTATCAAAACTTTAAACACTGTTTCTCGCCACATACAGTTCCAAGTTAATAAGCGTTTCAGGGCTCGCTGGTTTCTCAATGCCAACGCACTTAATCTAAGTACGTGTATATATTTATAAGGCCGCCTTACCTAACGATCACTATCAATGGTTCAAAGTCAAAGAAGCGCAATCGCGAGGATGTCATCGTCGTCGTTGTCAGCTGAGCCGCCGATGGCTGCGTCCACGAGCACGACTGCGCCGCCGCCAGCGCCAGTTCCAGCTCCTACTCCTGCTGCTAGTGCAGATGCAGCACCTGCGTGTGCGTACGAGCAGCTCGCAGCGGACCCGTCGATGCCCAAGATGTACCCGAAGCCCGTGACGATCCTTGTCATTGGCATGGCAGGCAGCGGCAAGACGACGCTCATGCAGGTACGTCGTCTTAACGAGCATGTCTATCTCTTTGAATGTTCCTAGTAGCAACATCACAAGCGACTCACAAACGCTTGTGATGGACATGAATGACTTTTGTGACTAGCGCATTGCGACGTACGGTCTCGAGACGGGCATGCGCAACTACATCGTGAACCTCGACCCTGCCGTGCGCAAGACCGGGTACACTGCGAACATTGACATTCGCGACACGGTGGACTACAAGCAAGTCATGACCGAGTACGGTCTCGGCCCGAATGGTGCGATCATGACGTCGCTCAACCTCTTCGCCACGCGCTTTGACCAAGTCATCGATCTCATTGGCAAGCGCAGCGACAACATCGAGTACGTCCGCTGTCTCTCGCTTACGTACGCAACGGGTATCGATTGTGACTCACATCATACCGGTATTGTCTGGTATCGACACACTGCAGCTACGCAGTCGTCGACACACCAGGTCAGATCGAAGCGTTCACATGGTCGGCGTCGGGCCAGATCATCACCGAGTCGCTTGCGTCGACGTTCCCGTCCGTGATCGTGTACGTCGTCGACACGCCGCGCACTGCGAGTCCGAACACGTTCATGTCGAACATGTTGTACGCCTGCAGCATTCTCTACAAGCTCCGGCTGCCGTTCGTGATCGTGTTCAACAAGGTCGACGTCCTTCGGCACGACTTTGCGCAAGAGTGGATGACCGACTTTGAAGCTTTTCAGTCGGCGCTCGACCAAGCGGCGGACGACAGCTACATGAGCAACCTCTCGCGCTCGCTCTCGCTCGTGCTCGAAGAGTTCTACAACAACCTGAGCTCGGTCGGCGTGTCGGCCGCAACAGGCGAAGGCATGTCCGAGTTCTTTGCTGCGATCGACGCCGCTGCGAAGCGGTACGAAGACGAGTACCTCCCAGACTTGCTCGCTCGCATGCGTGAGCAACAGGCGCAAAAGGCCGCGCAGCAGGAAGCAAACTTGACAAAAGTCATGCAAGACATGGACATCTCGGCCGAGATGGCAGCGGGTGGCAAAGCCCCGACTGGTGCTGGGCCACTGCCGTCGGGGCCGCGCACTGATCTGTAGTGTGTGAGAGCGATCAAATCAACGAGCAGGAAGCAAGAGCTTGTGCGAATGACAGACCAGTGAGCTCCTGAACACGTGTGTGTGAGTGTAGTCCTTGTTGACACCTCGGTGTGGTTGTCATCGTTGTTGTGATGAAGTAATAGTGCGAAAACCGAGGTATTTTGTGATAGTGCGAAAACCAAGGGACTCGCGATCACGCACGCAAGCACTTTCGCGCACACTCAACGACGACCGACAAGAGGAGGGAGAGCGCATGGAGCGCAACGGCACTGCAGGCTCCGCAGCAGCGTCAGGCGGCGGTGGACGCGCTGCGTACTACGCGCGTCTCCTGCCGCATGGCAACAACAACAGCACTAGTACTAGCACAGGCGATGCAGGCGAAAGCGCAACTGAGACCGGCGATGCTGTCTCGCGCGCACTGCGCTCTGCACTCATTCCAGAAGACCGATTCTACCGCGTCGTGAAAGAGTCGAAGCTCTACTCGATCATCTTCCCAGGCGCTGCGAACGACAGCAACAGCAACAGCAATAGTCGCGACGAAGAGTCAGTCGTCATTGTCCAAGAGATCACAAAGCACGGCGCACGCTCATCATCCTCGTCGTCGTCGCGCGGTCGCAGAAACTCGGTCTACGACCAGAATGGTGCGTCTCGCGTGCTTGTATGTACATATGCGTAGGATGCACCAACGCCTGACGTCTCTGTATCGGCTTGCACCACTAGCGTTCAGTGTCAAGAAGATGCCAGAAGAGGTCGTCGCGAGCAGTGGGCGCCTCCAGTGCCTCTTTGGCACGCAGAACGCCGTGACGTGGTTCATCCAGCTCAAGCACGTCGAGCACGCGTACATGATCCTGTCGATCCACGACCAGAGCGACGTTGCTGCTGCTGTGCCGCGTACCAGTAGCTTTCGGTCGTCGTCTGCTGCGTCGGTATCTGAAACAGTTGTACCGATCCAAACCGGTCGCGTAACGGTATTTCTCGAGCGCGTCACTGCGATACCGTTGGATGACAGCGACGACAATGACGACGACGACGACGACGAGCGCGACGAGCGGCAGCGCGCGCGGCCAGACGCTGTCGCGTTTGAAGCTACGGGGCGGTTCTACTACCGCGTGTTAGTGCCAATTGAGCTCCGGAAAGCGCCGGACTTGCTCTCGCCGGTGATCTCGCGCCACGTGTTCAAGAACGCCGAAGAGATCATCGAGTGCAGTCAGCTCTACCGGTGTCCCCAGAGCGCTGTCATGTTTGTCAAGCTCGCGTACGAAGACGGCTGGCTCTTTGAGACGCTCAACTCGGGCATCCGCGTGCTCGAGCGCCTTGCAAACGAGCCGCAGATTGAGCACGGCCACTTCTTCTACGTCGTGCGCATCCCTGTCGGCATTCGCGTGGCGCCAAACATCATGGCGCAGCGCGCAGGCAAAGGCTACAAGCTCCACTCGATCGTCGAAGCGTCGCAGCGGTTCACGCCGCCTGGGTCCAAGATCACGTACGTCCGCGTGTGTCGCGACAAGAGCAGCCGTTGTGCGTGTGCGCAGATGCATCAGAGCGGCAATAGCCACTACAGCCACAGCGGCGTCGACGGCGTGAGCGAACTCAGTGGCAACGGTCGCACGACGCGCTTGATCAGCGCTGGCGGTGGTGCGCCGTTGACGCGGCCAGAGTCGAGTGGCTACGGCGACAGTGACGACAGCGACGACATCCCAGCGTACACGTCGTGCCACGGTGGCTGGATCTTTGAGACGACGATGGATGGTCAAGTCGTCTTGGAGCCGATCGTGAAGCCAGCGGTGCGGCAAGTCGAGCGGCTCTTCTACCGCGTCCTCGACGATGTTGACGTGCTCCCGACGCCAGCGTTCACGACGCCGCAGACTGCGCTAGGGACACCGAGCAAGCGCCAGCAGCTCCAAGCGCCAGCGAGTCCGACTGCGCGGCGCAAGCGCTTGAGCGGGACGCTCATCGAGTGCAGCGAGCGCCTTGTGCCGACACTCTCAGCGCTGCCATCTTCGACAGACAGCGACAGCAGCAGTTCAACATCGTCTGGTCCGATCCCAGAGATCGCGTTTGTGAAGCTCCGACACGACGTTGGGTGGATCTGCGAGCGCCGGACGCAGCCGCCGTACTCGCTCGTGCTCGAGCAGGTCCAGGGCTTCGCTGTGACGCGCGACCAGCCAAAGTTCTATCGCGTCGTCGTGCCCGTGTACCTCCGGTCTGCGCCAGACTTTGAGTGTCCGCGCTTGCCAGGCGTGACGCCGATGGCAGTCGGCAGTGTCTTTGAGAGCTGTCTCCAGTACACGCCACCGGGCAGTTCGATCACGTACGTCAAAGTCGCGAGCGAGTCGCTGCAGCACCCTGGCACTGGCAACGGCAACGGCTGGCTCTTTGACAAGACACCGAGCGGCGACGTCGTCTTGGAATCGGTCGACGACGACCCCGAGAAGAAAACTGGCAAGTTCTACTACCGTGTGGTCGCGGACAAGAAAGAGGTGCTGCTGTCGCCCGAACCCGAGAGCGACGTCGTCAAGTACTTGTTCCCAAACACGATCTTTGCCGCCGAGATGGAGTACACGCTCCCGCGCACGCAGACGACGTACGTCCGGCTCGCGAAAGAGCAGGGCTGGGTCCAGCTCGACCGACTGGACACGCCAGTGGCGTCCCAGACGCTTTTGCGCATCTCCGAGGATCTCTACAACCTCTACTGCATGCCGCCGAGCTGGGTGAGCGTCGGGTACCCAAACCGGACGTGGTTCAAAGTCCCAGACGAGACGTGCCGCACAGTCTTGGCCGAAGAGACGATGCTCCAGATCCAGATCTTTGCGGCGCGGAACGTCCTCGCAACGTCATCGCAAGGGCGCGACAACGTCGCACTCTCGCGCCGCGGCGTCCTCACGCTCGAGAACGGCGACGTCGAGTGGCACGTGACGCTCGAAGAGATCAAGCACGCAGCAAGCGCGCTGCTGTTTACGTTCCCGTGGAAGCAAGTGTGGTGGATCTTGGAGGTGAACGGACCGGACGACAAGCACTGCGTCGAGCTCCAGCACGGCTTGCGCGGTGGCTTTCGCGCTGTGCTCTTTGACGGCGACGTGGTGTTTCAGCAGCGGAGCGTCACGGACATGCTCTGGGACGCCGGGAGCGAGTTTAGCTTCACGTGGGAGCGCCACACGTTCAAAGTCGTGATCTCGCTCGAAGGTGCGTTCTTCTCGCAGTACCTCCAGTTCTACAGCTACGCACTGCTCGTGGATGAAGAAGAGATCGTACCCGTGGCGTTCTAGAACACCGAGAGCGAGCGAGCGAGAGCGCGTATAGGCAAATGTATGAGCACAGTAGCGTCTGTTGTGCGCTGGTGTGACGTCAATCCGTCGTGCAGTCGATCGAGTCGGTCGTGCGCTCCTTGAGCGGCGCCCAGGACGCTCGGAGACGGGAATGCTGTGTTCTTGCGTGTGACCAACTTCATGGCCACCACCACACTCGGGGCGGTTCATATCGAAGCTCTGCGGGGGTGCGCATGTTTGTCTGTCGATCGAAGACATGGCGGCGATGGTCGTAGTCTGCGGGCACGCGTGTGTGATAGACAGACGCTGTTGTACGACGTGGTGCAGCGGCCCTCGTGCGCTGAGGAGACTCGAGCGGAGGTCAGGCAGCGCCGCGCTGTAATAAGTGCTTAGCAAGGTGCGCGAACCGGTGCAAGCGGCGCGAATGCATGCACGGTGATCGCTCGATCGCTCTGTCCATTCGTCGCCACTCGACGATCTATGGCAACGCAACCACCACTGCCGCGCGCTCCAAGACGCGTCGTCGCGACTGGGTATGGTGTCTGGACCCAAGCCGAGCACGATCGGTTCCTCGATGGACTGCGGCGCTACCTCGCACTTGTGTGGCTCCGGTGCGCGCAGGTGCCCCCTTCTTGGTTTGAGCTCGCACTATACGCTCGCAGCACCAGCAACACATCCGCGGATGTGTGCTTGTTGTAGTGCATGCTTGCTGGTCGCATCTCAGCGACTGCGCGCTATGGGACTCTTCTGGGAGTTCTCACACTCGACAACACACAGCAAGCGTGCGAAGCCGTAAACAGCAGCACGAGGCAGTTAGTTGTGGGTGTGTAGACACAGACAGCAACCGGTCGCTCGGTGTTTGCTGGAGTTCATCGGCTCTCGACGCAGACAGCAACAACGATCGAGGTCGACGAGTCACCTCATCAGCATCACCCCCAAATGAACCCAAATGACCGAGGCGGTAGGTGATCGAGAGCATGTAGAGTCGGTGTCTCGGTCGTCCACAGCCGAGCCTCGCGCACAGTGTAATGACTTGCCAACAATGGCATGTGTGAACGCGCTGCCTCTGTCTGCTTGATACACGCGCAAGCAGCAGCACGCAATGCCTCGAGTCACTCTGTTGGCGCTGGCGCTGACACCTCTGGACGCATGTCAGAGCTTCGTAGACAATGGCGACTCAGCACCGCTGCGCTGTTGTGGCCGAGCGCGCGCCGAGCAGACCAGTGACAGGACGCTCGCATTGCCTCACTACACAGCAAGAGCGTTGGTGCTCGAGAGCCACAAGCTGCAGCTGTGCCCGTCGAGTCCCACGGTTTCCGCCGCTCAACGCGCGCGCGGACCGCACTCCGCTCCTCTTCTCTCTCACACACACACAACAACAGCAGCAGCAGTCGGCGTACGAGAGCAAGGCGAGCGAGAGAAGACAACACTCGATTGAACGGCAGTCCAAGCAAGCGTGAGTGACTGACTGGTTTGCTGGCGCTCGAGCGTCGGTGTCGTCGTCGTCGTTGTTCTCGCCACTTCTCGCGTGTCGGTCGGTCAGTCGTGAGGAGTAGGAGGAGGAGGGATCGACTGACGTCTCTCTCGGCTTCACGTGCTCGATCATTCTCGCATTTGCGGTCTGCTGCACACGGCGCACGACAGCTCATCCAGCGCACTCGGCTCACCAGCCAACGCACTCGCACTCGCACTCGCACACATCCACCACCACATCTGCACACGCATCCACACACACGCGCCATGGCGACTCGAACGACAGTGTACAACCAAGGCATCTGGTCGCAGCGCGAGCACGACCTGTTCCTCGAAGCGCTCCGGGCGTTCCCACAGGGTCCGTGGAAGCGCATCGCAGACGCAGTCGGCACGCGCTCGGTGCGCCAAGTGCAGACGCACGCGCAAAAGTACAACGAGAAGGTGATGCGGCGACTGCGCACAGGGCCGAAGGACCGCAAGACGTGCGTGCGCGTGGAGCACCGCATCGACGAGGGCGCCCTGAGCTTCTGCACCAAGCACGTGAGCGACTACGTCGACGGCCGTCGCTCAGCTGCTGCTGCTGCCGCTGCTGCGAACAGCACCAACATGGCAATGGCAATGGTGGCGATCAAGCGGGTCGACTCCCAGTCCGACGATGGTGACAGCGACAGTCGAGGAAGCACGGACGAAGACGACTTTGGCGAGACTGACGCGTCGTCCGAAGCAATGAGCGAGAGCCAGGAGCTGTGGTCGGGCGACCTCGACGGACTCGCGTGGACCGACTCGCTCGACGCATCGGACCTCGACGCGCTCTCGATCGACGACTCGCTCGACTACCTCATCAGCGCGCTCTTGGCTGCCGAGTGAGTGAGTGAGTGAGTGACGACGCGTGAGCGACCTCGCCGTCGTCGCCAGCAACCGCGCGGCTTGTACCCTTAACATTAAGCAGCTCCACTCAGGACATGCACATACACACACTTTACGAATCGAATCGATCGTTGTTGCACATTGCTTGTAGCCCAGACATGCAGGGCATCGAACGTGACTGGTTTGTGTTGTTGATCGACCGTCGATCGACCGTCGATCGACCGGTCACACGAGCAAACAACAAGCAACAATAGGCAACAACAGGCAACAAGCAAGTGAGCAACAACGAACAACAAGCAAGTGAGCAACAACAGGCAACGAGCAACGAGCAACGAGGAACGAGGAACGAGCAACGAGCAGCGAGCGAGCGAGTGAGCAATCTTGCTGCCGCGTGGACGATGAATTAATGATGCGCGTCAAGTCGTCGTTGATTGAGTTGATGGCAGTTGTGCAGTGTGGTCCACAAACACATCGACGTGGTCCACACGTACATATGTTGAGTGTGTGCGGCGAATTGCTCACTCACTTGCAAGTCAAGGAGGTGTGTATGCTGCTGCTTCATCCTTGCAGCGCTGCTCTTCTCGGTCGTCTTCGTTGTCCAGTACGTCTGTCGTTAGTAGTCGAGGCAGCGCGGATGTAGCAAAGCAGACGATCAACCAGACTGACTGGCTGATGGTGTGTGTCGACAAACAAGACGAAGGCAAGAGTGCGAAGTAGACATTGCGCTGCAGCGACAGCGCGCTAGACTGTCGTCGAATCCATCGATTCTTTCGTAGTAGGAGAAGAGGAGACTCCATGCACTGCTAGCTAGTTGCTACTACTGAATGCTGTTGCTGACTTCGGCGTTGGCGTTGGCGTTGTGAGGCAGCGCGTCAGTGCGTGTGCGAGCTGTCTCGCGATGATCCAGTCTCCTCAATCGCCTCTTGCTTGCGTCAACCACCTTGAGCGCAGCCACGACTGACTTTCCACGACTGACTTGCCTTCCGATGTCCAGACCCAAGCGCGCAGACAAATCGACAAGTCGATCAATAGCAGCATTGGTATTGGCACTGGCACTCGCCCGAGCAGTCAAACGCACTCACGCACACCTGCGACTGAAGTACTGCACCGCTATTGGCGTTGTTGTTGTTGTTGTTGTTGTTGCGGCTGGCGGACGCACTACAATATGACTCTTGCTCTTGTTGCATGGCACACGAGCTGGACGAACGGCGAGCTGACCTGCCTGTGCGCGCTGCGACGTTGACTCGACAGAGTTGGCTTTGCGTGCAACCAGTGCTGCGGATTGACGTGGCTGGATTCTCCCGTGTGCCTCGCTGCGACGATGCTCGCACTGCGGTCTACTGCGATGAGTGATGACTGCCTCGCGTCCGCGCCAGATGATCAATGGCGTGACGCACGATAGAGAGCGAGTGCGAGCGAGAGCGTGAGTCGCATCTCAGCGGTGCTTCGGTGTGCTTATGTGTGTGCTTGCTTGTGCTTGATGCCTCTCCTCTCTCATTCGACAGTCTATCGAGTGTTACAAACGTCGTGAAGCCACTGCCTGCGGACGAATGGCTACAGAAAATACTGTCAAAATTGCGACAGTTGCTGCACAAATGATTGCATCCAAAGATGCTCTTTGTTTGTTTGTTTGTTTGTTTGTTTGTCGTGTTTGCTGATTGCTTTGACTTGACGTGCGTCGAGCTGGTCTGCTTTCAACCACGGATCGCTCGCTCGCTTCCTTGTTCGCGACGCAACAAGTGGCCGAGAGTGCTCTCGATGAAGACTTCTCGTCGTGTGATGAAGCCGTCCAAGGACGTACTGTACATGTATGTCCTCAACTCGCGCTGGTGGACGCGATACACAGCAGTTGGAGAGAGAGAGGACTGCTACTCGCGTGTGTTTTTGCGATACGGTGGTGTGCAGCTCGACAAGCCGGCATTCAGAGGGCAATCGCAGCGCAGCGCAAAGCACCAGCATCAGCATTAGGAGTAGCACTGCAGCGCAGCATTCGACCCGACTTGCTGGTGTTTTCTTGTTTGGCTTGATTTGACTTGCTTGGCTTGATTTGGCTGAGCTAGACTGGCTTCCTTGGCGCATGAGCGCCTTAGCGCTGCCACTTTCATTCACGACCTCGAGAGAAGCCGCAGTCACGACAATCCAGCAGATATTGTGTGTCTGTGTGTGTGCGACGCGAAGCTCGCTCGCTCGCGTGGGTGTTGCTGTTGCTTGTGAGTTGTAGCTTTTTTCGTCGATACAGTCGGTGCTCCGAGGAAGAGCGCGCACTGCAAACACAACAGACAGACACGTGCGTGGAACAGACTCCTGTCCTTGTCCTTATCCTTGCACTCGAGCCAAACTCTGGACTCCCTGTCCTCGACCTTGACCTTGATTGCGATCTTGCCGCGGTGGCTGTCAATACTGTTGTGTTGCGTGTCGAGGTGACACACACACACACACTACGTTCGTTGAACGTAACGACGATGGCTGTGGAGCCACTGCGCGTGGCGCTCGCAGTGCATTTGCACTGCGCGATGTCGGTGTGCGGTCGATCACAAGTAAGGTGTCGATCGATCGGTCATCATTGCCATTGGCATTGCCATTGCAAGAAGCGCTTGGCATTCCGCAACGACTTGCAACTAAGTAAGCAAGCGAGCGCGCGAGCCAGTGCTGCTGCGGTTCGGTCAGGTCAACGTGTGTGAAAATTTCGAGCGCTCTGTTGCGCTCTTTGTATTTGCTTTGGTGTTGTATTTAGTGTTTGAACAGCTTGGAGATTGGCGCAAATGTGGCGCGGTGTTTTTCAGACGAGACTTGGAAAAAAGGTCCGCCCTCGAAAATTCTGATTAGGTCTTCAGTCACCACGTCGCAAATCGCACATGCGTCACAAATACTGTCGACAACAGCAGCATCGAAATGGAGAAAGCAACCGCTGTAGTGGTGGCGACGACGACGACGACGATGATGATGATGATAATGCAGAGGCGCATGTACAGCCAAACAAGACCAAGTGTGTCTGCGAGGCGATTGCGCCGATGCCAGTGCCGATGTCTAAAGCGAGGAGTAGCAGCAGCGATGGCGCTCGAGCGAGCATTGTACTGCGCCACGTCACTGTCCCGCATGCACTGGTGTGGTGTGCGCCTCCTCGAGAACCGTACTTCATAAAATCCACTGGCACACACACATGTGTGTATGTGTGCACGTGCACACGTCACGCTCGCAGCATGCTACGTGCTACGCATGGCGCGCGATCACAAAGACTGACCGCCAAGGACGGAGACGCGGAAGACCACCATCGAAGCGTGATTGAGGACGGACTGCCCGACCCAATGGGCCAGTCAATCAATCAGTCAGCGTAGAGTCTCGTTAGAGCTTACTACTAGTATGTATGTAGTGCACGTGCGAGCTTTGCCTGGTCAACAACAAACGCAACGCCGTCGCAACTAATCAAGTTGTTTGTGCACATGAAAAGCAGCAACACGTCTCGCACCTCGCGTCTCGCACCTCGCGTCTCGCATGGTGTCTGCGAGCAAGGAAGCACGCATCAAGATGCAATGTGCGCGCACAACTCGAGTCTCGAGTCTCGCGTCTCGCGTCTCGCGTCTCGCGTCTCGAGTCGCGCCACTGTCCATCCTCATGTAAATTTACGCAGTTGCCAAGAGACGCGACGGACTTTGAAGTTGCTGCCGTCGCTTGCCGCTCGCCTTGCTGACTTGCTGCTCTATGCGAGCGCGAGTCGTGCAGCGCGACAAGACCGAGTGCCTTGTCCTTTTGCACTCGGTGCGCTTGGTGCAACCGCGATGTACGACGCGCACGATGCGCACCGAGGTCGTCGAGAGACCTCTTCGTTCTCGATCTGCACGACGCAAGCTCAATGTAGCTCCTCGTACATTACATACTGCATCGATAGTATTGAAAGACTCGATCGAGTCGAGTTGGGTTGGTGGTTCGTTGGTTCGTTCGTTGGTCTAGCCAGCGCGGGCGTGTCAGCGCCGTTACGGCCTGAAATATTCGCTCAAGCGACGAACACGTCCAAGAAGCCCAAGAAGTGCAAGTGCACGCGTCTGCTGTAGTGCACACACATGTGCTAGTGCAGGTGCAGGTGCAGGTGCAGGTGTGTGTGTGTCGTGTGGATTTTTGCGCCGACTGGTTGCTGCTGCTGCTGCTGCTGGTTCCTGGTTGCTCACAGAGACAGCGGTGGCAAGAGTGCGCGAGGACGCTCGGGTACTGCGAGTGTAATGATGGATCAACACACCGGTTCGTCGGTCTGGCCATGCGCGTGTGCGCGTATACTACTCAGCACCACGGCGAGCAGGCAGTCGACTGTGGCAGCGGTCTGGTCTTTCCCCCGCTCGCTCGCTCGCCTGCGTCAGTTGCACGCTCGAGTCACTGGTCGCATGGTCTGCGAGCGGCGCATGCAGCGCATGGCAGGGCGAGCATGGATGCAGTGATGACAGGCGCCATCTGCGACCGGCAAACCCGAGCACGTCGGTCCTGCTGGCGAGCTGTCATTCTCCGATCTCGCGTCGAGAGCTCAGTGCAAACCACCACCACCACCGCCACGACAACAGCAACAGCAACAAAGCCCAAGCGCTTTACGCCACCCACCGCTGTTCGCAACGGTCTATCCATCCACCCATTCGCTCACTCATTCATCATCCGACTACCCATCGGACACTCGGTTGACCAGCTCAGCCCAGTCCAGCTCACTCGCTGACTGCTCGCATACGTGAGACCCCGAACCGATCTCCAGCCACTCGCCGATTCTTACAAGCACACACACGCGCGCTCGCACAAACGCATAGACTCGCATCCAGTCGACTGTTTAGACACTGCGCCGCGCTCACGAGGAGAGTCCATCCTGCTAGTACCACAAGCAGCAGTAGCAACAACAACACCAGCAGCAGCAATAGCAGCAGCGTCAATAGCAGCAGCAACAGCAAGTTCCAGGATTCAGGAGCAACAGCAGCGCCACGACCGTCACGACAGCAACCACACTCCCCGAAGCAGCCACCGTCTCCACCTCCACCAGCAACAACAGCGTCATGATGCGAAGCGGTATCTGGTCCGAAGAAGAACACGACCGGTTCCTGTTCGCGATCAAGCAGTACCCGAACGGTCCGTGGGCGGCGATCGCCGAAGCCGTCGGCACGCGGTCTGTGCGCCAGGTCCAGACGCACACGCAAAAGTACTACGAGAAGATCATGCGGCGCATGCGCGGGATCCGCAAGGAGCGCAAGACGTGGGCGCGCCTCGAGCACCGCATCGAAGACGACATCCTCGAGTTTTGCAAGATCATGCACAGTGTACGCACCGGCGGCAGCGCTGGGCACCCAAACGGCAACAACGGCGGCAACCACAACAGCGCCGCGAACGTTCGAAGTACAGACTCGATCAAGCGGTCAAATAGTCCCGTCGGGTCGTCCAAGCCCGCGAGTCCGATCCGGCAGCTCACGGACGACGTCATGATCAAGATGGAGGCGGAGATCGAGGCCGCAGGCTTTGACAGCGGCGACGACCTCGACCAACTCCCGTCGCTGGAAGAGTCCCTCGACTTCTTCATCGCTTCGCTCGAGTGCGACGACGACGACATCGCGATCTGAGTCTGACCAGGAGCAGCCTGCAAAGCCGTCTGTCCTTGGACTCGTCGAGCCCGATCGAGTGACCAAGAGCCGAGAGCAAAGCCCAAGACCAAGACCAAGGCCCCAGAGCTTTGGGTCAAGAGCCGAGCGATCGACCAAACAGCGTGCTTCGACGGACTGACAGACCGAGCGACCAGGCAATCAGGCAACCAAGCAAGCGCCTGATCGACGGACTATCTCGTTGACGTTGAGCGCGCAAGTGCTGCGTACTCAACGCTGCGAGACTTGCTCAGCGAAAGAGCGAGCGAGCGAGCGAGCGAGAGAGCGCGCGCGCGCGAGAGAGAGAGAACGAAGTACACCTGAGGCTAATATGAATCACGAGATGAAAGTGCTACGACACACTTGCTCATGGCGGTTGTTGCTCGTTGCATGCGCTCGTGTGGATCAGTGCGCGTGCCGCGACACTGTCTGCATACGAGACGAAGCTGTGCTAGCCAAGACGGTCGGTGGACCCTGTCAGCGCTTCTACCTGCTTCTGCTAGCACTACGTCTGCATCCACCACGTCTGCATACACACGTCTCGCTGTCGCTCTCTACAAAGGCACCAGACATCGAAGATTGTACGTCGGACATCGGCGGTCACTTGCTTCTTGCTTCTTGCTACTCTGCGCTGCGCTGTTGGTGCGCATTTTCTCGTCACTGCTGTTGTCGCGCCACCATCGCCGCAGTAGTAGCAGCATGCTCAGCGCCGTCGTCGCAGCAGTAGCATGGTCAGCACCACACGGTTGCTACCATGCACCACTGTCGACTGCATCGATCTTGTGGCATCAACGGCAGCACATGCAACAAAGACAGTGGCACGAACAGCACGAACAGCATGCTCATGTGTACTAGTATCTTGAATGCGGTGAGCGCCGCGCCACGAGTCCATCGACCTCGAATGGGTGCGCAGCGTACGGCAGTGACTGAGCTTGCCACACCTGATCTGATTTGCGAAGTGGTGATCCATCGATCCATTGACCCATTGATCCAATGCAGCCACTTGTGCAGTCACTGGTCAGCAGTGGAGTCTTGCTAGCGAGATGCGCTGTGCGCGTGAGAGGACCCAGCGCGAATGCTGGCCCGACGCGGTCAGTCGCGCACGTAGCACGAAGCCTGAGACGTCCCTACTGCTGATCGTCGTCGTCAGGTCTCCGGCGCACTCGACCAGTCTCTCACGCGTGTGTCAGGCGCCATTGCTTGACCAGCAGTAGCGCGAGTCCATATCTCTGTGGCGTAGATACATTCAGGTCTACGCCGACAGATTCTGCCCACACGCCATGACACCCCGTTTGACATCTCAGAGGTCTCAGCGGCTTCAATGATACCCAAGTTCTCGACGGCACTGGTTCTCAGGAACTTGAGATCTCGAGACCTCGCAGTCACGACAGCTCGAGGGTATCAAAGGTCCGCCACAAACGCTGGGCGTGAAGACAATGCGTCTGACGGAGAAGTCGACCAGTCACTTGAGCACTTGCTTGGTCGGTCGGCTCGTCAATTGTTGACGCCGTGAGGCGGCTGGACCTCAGTGCAATTGGACGGCACTCACTGGACATTGGTTTTCGACACACGACAGCAATGCGAATGGCGGCGATGCGTGCGTGCACGCCGTCCGGCGTCTGATTCGGAGCACCACAGCCATGTATCTGCGCAGCGCACAGCGGACGCAGCCACACGTTGGTGTACAAACGCTCGACTGCTGGATCCACTGAGTATTGACAGCGTGGCGCGGACATCGGAGCTGACGACGGAGCAAGCGAGCGAGCATGGAGCGCGCGCCTCATAGTGAAGGAGATAATGCGACGCGGTGACACCTGAAGTGAGTGGGCAGGAGCGATTGCAAGAAGCGATGACTGCTCAAATGACTGCTCAAGGCTGTGGTTGGGCCGTGTATCCATGCTGTGAATGATCGAACCCTCTTTCGGTGCGACGTTTGTAGTTGTAGCTTCATGACAGTGTGAACGAACCTGATAACGAGTGTGGATGGGTAACGCAAACAGCATCGACATCCTCGTCACATCCAACTTGGTCGTGAACTGAAAGCGTGTGGTTTGCTCAGCTCGTTTGAACGACCTACGAGATCTACACTTCATTTCAAGCGAGACTGATCGTGACGCTCAAGGCGCGCTCGGTCCAAGCTTTGCTGGTCTTCACGTGAGGCACAACGGGGTGGCTCTAGGTCTTCCTTCATCTGGCAGGAAACACATCATCTTCGGTCCTTCACACACCATCTTTTCAAACTGGAATGACACCTTGAGCGTCACAGGAAAGGCAGCCATGATGGCGCCAATTACTCTTCAAACACAACGCAGTCGTCGTCGGACAAATGCCACAGCCTTGAGCAGTCATCGCTTCTTGCAATCGCTCCTGCCCACTCACTTCAGGTGTCACCGCGTCGCATTATCTCCTTCACTATGAGGCGCGCGCTCCATGCTCGCTCGCTTGCTCCGTCGTCAGCTCCGATGTCCGCGCCACGCTGTCAATACTCAGTGGATCCAGCAGTCGAGCGTTTGTACACCAACGTGTGGCTGCGTCCGCTGTGCGCTGCGCAGATACATGGCTGTGGTGCTCCGAATCAGACGCCGGACGGCGTGCACGCACGCATCGCCGCCATTCGCATTGCTGTCGTGTGTCGAAAACCAATGTCCAGTGAGTGCCGTCCAATTGCACTGAGGTCCAGCCGCCTCACGGCGTCAACAATTGACGAGCCGACCGACCAAGCAAGTGCTCAAGTGACTGGTCGACTTCTCCGTCAGACGCATTGTCTTCACGCCCAGCGTTTGTGGCGGACCTTTGATACCCTCGAGCTGTCGTGACTGCGAGGTCTCGAGATCTCAAGTTCCTGAGAACCAGTGCCGTCGAGAACTTGGGTATCATTGAAGCCGCTGAGACCTCTGAGATGTCAAACGGGGTGTCATGGCGTGTGGGCAGAATCTGTCGGCGTAGACCTGAATGTATCTACGCCACAGAGATATGGACTCGCGCTACTGCTGGTCAAGCAATGGCGCCTGACACACGCGTGAGAGACTGGTCGAGTGCGCCGGAGACCTGACGACGACGATCAGCAGTAGGGACGTCTCAGGCTTCGTGCTACGTGCGCGACTGACCGCGTCGGGCCAGCATTCGCGCTGGGTCCTCTCACGCGCACAGCGCATCTCGCTAGCAAGACTCCACTGCTGACCAGTGACTGCACAAGTGGCTGCATTGGATCAATGGGTCAATGGATCGATGGATCACCACTTCGCAAATCAGATCAGGTGTGGCAAGCTCAGTCACTGCCGTACGCTGCGCACCCATTCGAGGTCGATGGACTCGTGGCGCGGCGCTCACCGCATTCAAGATACTAGTACACATGAGCATGCTGTTCGTGCTGTTCGTGCCACTGTCTTTGTTGCATGTGCTGCCGTTGATGCCACAAGATCGATGCAGTCGACAGTGGTGCATGGTAGCAACCGTGTGGTGCTGACCATGCTACTGCTGCGACGACGGCGCTGAGCATGCTGCTACTACTGCGGCGATGGTGGCGCGACAACAGCAGTGACGAGAAAATGCGCACCAACAGCGCAGCGCAGAGTAGCAAGAAGCAAGAAGCAAGTGACCGCCGATGTCCGACGTACAATCTTCGATGTCTGGTGCCTTTGTAGAGAGCGACAGCGAGACGTGTGTATGCAGACGTGGTGGATGCAGACGTAGTGCTAGCAGAAGCAGGTAGAAGCGCTGACAGGGTCCACCGACCGTCTTGGCTAGCACAGCTTCGTCTCGTATGCAGACAGTGTCGCGGCACGCGCACTGATCCACACGAGCGCATGCAACGAGCAACAACCGCCATGAGCAAGTGTGTCGTAGCACTTTCATCTCGTGATTCATATTAGCCTCAGGTGTACTTCGTTCTCTCTCTCTCTCGCGCGCGCGCTCTCTCGCTCGCTCGCTCGCTCGCTCTTTCGCTGAGCAAGTCTCGCAGCGTTGAGTACGCAGCACTTGCGCGCTCAACGTCAACGAGATAGTCCGTCGATCAGGCGCTTGCTTGGTTGCCTGATTGCCTGGTCGCTCGGTCTGTCAGTCCGTCGAAGCACGCTGTTTGGTCGATCGCTCGGCTCTTGACCCAAAGCTCTGGGGCCTTGGTCTTGGTCTTGGGCTTTGCTCTCGGCTCTTGGTCACTCGATCGGGCTCGACGAGTCCAAGGACAGACGGCTTTGCAGGCTGCTCCTGGTCAGACTCAGATCGCGATGTCGTCGTCGTCGCACTCGAGCGAAGCGATGAAGAAGTCGAGGGACTCTTCCAGCGACGGGAGTTGGTCGAGGTCGTCGCCGCTGTCAAAGCCTGCGGCCTCGATCTCCGCCTCCATCTTGATCATGACGTCGTCCGTGAGCTGCCGGATCGGACTCGCGGGCTTGGACGACCCGACGGGACTATTTGACCGCTTGATCGAGTCTGTACTTCGAACGTTCGCGGCGCTGTTGTGGTTGCCGCCGTTGTTGCCGTTTGGGTGCCCAGCGCTGCCGCCGGTGCGTACACTGTGCATGATCTTGCAAAACTCGAGGATGTCGTCTTCGATGCGGTGCTCGAGGCGCGCCCACGTCTTGCGCTCCTTGCGGATCCCGCGCATGCGCCGCATGATCTTCTCGTAGTACTTTTGCGTGTGCGTCTGGACCTGGCGCACAGACCGCGTGCCGACGGCTTCGGCGATCGCCGCCCACGGACCGTTCGGGTACTGCTTGATCGCGAACAGGAACCGGTCGTGTTCTTCTTCGGACCAGATACCGCTTCGCATCATGACGCTGTTGTTGCTGGTGGAGGTGGAGACGGTGGCTGCTTCGGGGAGTGTGGTTGCTGTCGTGACGGTCGTGGCGCTGCTGTTGCTCCTGAATCCTGGAACTTGCTGTTGCTGCTGCTATTGACGCTGCTGCTATTGCTGCTGCTGGTGTTGTTGTTGCTACTGCTGCTTGTGGTACTAGCAGGATGGACTCTCCTCGTGAGCGCGGCGCAGTGTCTAAACAGTCGACTGGATGCGAGTCTATGCGTTTGTGCGAGCGCGCGTGTGTGTGCTTGTAAGAATCGGCGAGTGGCTGGAGATCGGTTCGGGGTCTCACGTATGCGAGCAGTCAGCGAGTGAGCTGGACTGGGCTGAGCTGGTCAACCGAGTGTCCGATGGGTAGTCGGATGATGAATGAGTGAGCGAATGGGTGGATGGATAGACCGTTGCGAACAGCGGTGGGTGGCGTAAAGCGCTTGGGCTTTGTTGCTGTTGCTGTTGTCGTGGCGGTGGTGGTGGTGGTTTGCACTGAGCTCTCGACGCGAGATCGGAGAATGACAGCTCGCCAGCAGGACCGACGTGCTCGGGTTTGCCGGTCGCAGATGGCGCCTGTCATCACTGCATCCATGCTCGCCCTGCCATGCGCTGCATGCGCCGCTCGCAGACCATGCGACCAGTGACTCGAGCGTGCAACTGACGCAGGCGAGCGAGCGAGCGGGGGAAAGACCAGACCGCTGCCACAGTCGACTGCCTGCTCGCCGTGGTGCTGAGTAGTATACGCGCACACGCGCATGGCCAGACCGACGAACCGGTGTGTTGATCCATCATTACACTCGCAGTACCCGAGCGTCCTCGCGCACTCTTGCCACCGCTGTCTCTGTGAGCAACCAGGAACCAGCAGCAGCAGCAGCAGCAACCAGTCGGCGCAAAAATCCACACGACACACACACACCTGCACCTGCACCTGCACCTGCACTAGCACATGTGTGTGCACTACAGCAGACGCGTGCACTTGCACTTCTTGGGCTTCTTGGACGTGTTCGTCGCTTGAGCGAATATTTCAGGCCGTAACGGCGCTGACACGCCCGCGCTGGCTAGACCAACGAACGAACCAACGAACCACCAACCCAACTCGACTCGATCGAGTCTTTCAATACTATCGATGCAGTATGTAATGTACGAGGAGCTACATTGAGCTTGCGTCGTGCAGATCGAGAACGAAGAGGTCTCTCGACGACCTCGGTGCGCATCGTGCGCGTCGTACATCGCGGTTGCACCAAGCGCACCGAGTGCAAAAGGACAAGGCACTCGGTCTTGTCGCGCTGCACGACTCGCGCTCGCATAGAGCAGCAAGTCAGCAAGGCGAGCGGCAAGCGACGGCAGCAACTTCAAAGTCCGTCGCGTCTCTTGGCAACTGCGTAAATTTACATGAGGATGGACAGTGGCGCGACTCGAGACGCGAGACGCGAGACGCGAGACGCGAGACTCGAGACTCGAGTTGTGCGCGCACATTGCATCTTGATGCGTGCTTCCTTGCTCGCAGACACCATGCGAGACGCGAGGTGCGAGACGCGAGGTGCGAGACGTGTTGCTGCTTTTCATGTGCACAAACAACTTGATTAGTTGCGACGGCGTTGCGTTTGTTGTTGACCAGGCAAAGCTCGCACGTGCACTACATACATACTAGTAGTAAGCTCTAACGAGACTCTACGCTGACTGATTGATTGACTGGCCCATTGGGTCGGGCAGTCCGTCCTCAATCACGCTTCGATGGTGGTCTTCCGCGTCTCCGTCCTTGGCGGTCAGTCTTTGTGATCGCGCGCCATGCGTAGCACGTAGCATGCTGCGAGCGTGACGTGTGCACGTGCACACATACACACATGTGTGTGTGCCAGTGGATTTTATGAAGTACGGTTCTCGAGGAGGCGCACACCACACCAGTGCATGCGGGACAGTGACGTGGCGCAGTACAATGCTCGCTCGAGCGCCATCGCTGCTGCTACTCCTCGCTTTAGACATCGGCACTGGCATCGGCGCAATCGCCTCGCAGACACACTTGGTCTTGTTTGGCTGTACATGCGCCTCTGCATTATCATCATCATCATCGTCGTCGTCGTCGTCGCCACCACTACAGCGGTTGCTTTCTCCATTTCGATGCTGCTGTTGTCGACAGTATTTGTGACGCATGTGCGATTTGCGACGTGGTGACTGAAGACCTAATCAGAATTTTCGAGGGCGGACCTTTTTTCCAAGTCTCGTCTGAAAAACACCGCGCCACATTTGCGCCAATCTCCAAGCTGTTCAAACACTAAATACAACACCAAAGCAAATACAAAGAGCGCAACAGAGCGCTCGAAATTTTCACACACGTTGACCTGACCGAACCGCAGCAGCACTGGCTCGCGCGCTCGCTTGCTTACTTAGTTGCAAGTCGTTGCGGAATGCCAAGCGCTTCTTGCAATGGCAATGCCAATGGCAATGATGACCGATCGATCGACACCTTACTTGTGATCGACCGCACACCGACATCGCGCAGTGCAAATGCACTGCGAGCGCCACGCGCAGTGGCTCCACAGCCATCGTCGTTACGTTCAACGAACGTAGTGTGTGTGTGTGTGTCACCTCGACACGCAACACAACAGTATTGACAGCCACCGCGGCAAGATCGCAATCAAGGTCAAGGTCGAGGACAGGGAGTCCAGAGTTTGGCTCGAGTGCAAGGATAAGGACAAGGACAGGAGTCTGTTCCACGCACGTGTCTGTCTGTTGTGTTTGCAGTGCGCGCTCTTCCTCGGAGCACCGACTGTATCGACGAAAAAAGCTACAACTCACAAGCAACAGCAACACCCACGCGAGCGAGCGAGCTTCGCGTCGCACACACACAGACACACAATATCTGCTGGATTGTCGTGACTGCGGCTTCTCTCGAGGTCGTGAATGAAAGTGGCAGCGCTAAGGCGCTCATGCGCCAAGGAAGCCAGTCTAGCTCAGCCAAATCAAGCCAAGCAAGTCAAATCAAGCCAAACAAGAAAACACCAGCAAGTCGGGTCGAATGCTGCGCTGCAGTGCTACTCCTAATGCTGATGCTGGTGCTTTGCGCTGCGCTGCGATTGCCCTCTGAATGCCGGCTTGTCGAGCTGCACACCACCGTATCGCAAAAACACACGCGAGTAGCAGTCCTCTCTCTCTCCAACTGCTGTGTATCGCGTCCACCAGCGCGAGTTGAGGACATACATGTACAGTACGTCCTTGGACGGCTTCATCACACGACGAGAAGTCTTCATCGAGAGCACTCTCGGCCACTTGTTGCGTCGCGAACAAGGAAGCGAGCGAGCGATCCGTGGTTGAAAGCAGACCAGCTCGACGCACGTCAAGTCAAAGCAATCAGCAAACACGACAAACAAACAAACAAACAAACAAACAAAGAGCATCTTTGGATGCAATCATTTGTGCAGCAACTGTCGCAATTTTGACAGTATTTTCTGTAGCCATTCGTCCGCAGGCAGTGGCTTCACGACGTTTGTAACACTCGATAGACTGTCGAATGAGAGAGGAGAGGCATCAAGCACAAGCAAGCACACACATAAGCACACCGAAGCACCGCTGAGATGCGACTCACGCTCTCGCTCGCACTCGCTCTCTATCGTGCGTCACGCCATTGATCATCTGGCGCGGACGCGAGGCAGTCATCACTCATCGCAGTAGACCGCAGTGCGAGCATCGTCGCAGCGAGGCACGCGGGAGAATCCAGCCACGTCAATCCGCAGCACTGGTTGCACGCAAAGCCAACTCTGTCGAGTCAACGTCGCAGCGCGCACAGGCAGGTCAGCTCGCCGTTCGTCCAGCTCGTGTGCCATGCAACAAGAGCAAGAGTCATATTGTAGTGCGTCCGCCAGCCGCAACAACAACAACAACAACAACAACGCCAATAGCGGTGCAGTACTTCAGTCGCAGGTGTGCGTGAGTGCGTTTGACTGCTCAAGGCGAGTGCCAGTGCCAATACCAATGCTGCTATTGATCGACTTGTCGATTTGTCTGCGCGCTTGGGTCTGGACATCGGAAGGCAAGTCAGTCGTGGAAAGTCAGTCGTGGCTGCGCTCAAGGTGGTTGACGCAAGCAAGAGGCGATTGAGGAGACTGGATCATCGCGAGACAGCTCGCACACGCACTGACGCGCTGCCTCACAACGCCAACGCCAACGCCGAAGTCAGCAACAGCATTCAGTAGTAGCAACTAGCTAGCAGTGCATGGAGTCTCCTCTTCTCCTACTACGAAAGAATCGATGGATTCGACGACAGTCTAGCGCGCTGTCGCTGCAGCGCAATGTCTACTTCGCACTCTTGCCTTCGTCTTGTTTGTCGACACACACCATCAGCCAGTCAGTCTGGTTGATCGTCTGCTTTGCTACATCCGCGCTGCCTCGACTACTAACGACAGACGTACTGGACAACGAAGACGACCGAGAAGAGCAGCGCTGCAAGGATGAAGCAGCAGCATACACACCTCCTTGACTTGCAAGTGAGTGAGCAATTCGCCGCACACACTCAACATATGTACGTGTGGACCACGTCGATGTGTTTGTGGACCACACTGCACAACTGCCATCAACTCAATCAACGACGACTTGACGCGCATCATTAATTCATCGTCCACGCGGCAGCAAGATTGCTCACTCGCTCGCTCGCTGCTCGTTGCTCGTTCCTCGTTCCTCGTTGCTCGTTGCTCGTTGCCTGTTGTTGCTCACTTGCTTGTTGTTCGTTGTTGCTCACTTGCTTGTTGCCTGTTGTTGCCTATTGTTGCTTGTTGTTTGCTCGTGTGACCGGTCGATCGACGGTCGATCGACGGTCGATCAACAACACAAACCAGTCACGTTCGATGCCCTGCATGTCTGGGCTACAAGCAATGTGCAACAACGATCGATTCGATTCGTAAAGTGTGTGTATGTGCATGTCCTGAGTGGAGCTGCTTAATGTTAAGGGTACAAGCCGCGCGGTTGCTGGCGACGACGGCGAGGTCGCTCACGCGTCGTCACTCACTCACTCACTCACTCGGCAGCCAAGAGCGCGCTGATGAGGTAGTCGAGCGAGTCGTCGATCGAGAGCGCGTCGAGGTCCGATGCGTCGAGCGAGTCGGTCCACGCGAGTCCGTCGAGGTCGCCCGACCACAGCTCCTGGCTCTCGCTCATTGCTTCGGACGACGCGTCAGTCTCGCCAAAGTCGTCTTCGTCCGTGCTTCCTCGACTGTCGCTGTCACCATCGTCGGACTGGGAGTCGACCCGCTTGATCGCCACCATTGCCATTGCCATGTTGGTGCTGTTCGCAGCAGCGGCGGCAGCAGCAGCAGCTGAGCGACGGCCGTCGACGTAGTCGCTCACGTGCTTGGTGCAGAAGCTCAGGACGCCCTCGTCGATGCGGTGCTCCACGCGCACGCACGTCTTGCGGTCCTTCGGCCCTGTGCGCAGTCGCCGCATCACCTTCTCGTTGTACTTTTGCGCGTGCGTCTGCACTTGGCGCACCGAGCGCGTGCCGACTGCGTCTGCGATGCGCTTCCACGGACCCTGTGGGAACGCCCGGAGCGCTTCGAGGAACAGGTCGTGCTCGCGCTGCGACCAGATGCCTTGGTTGTACACTGTCGTTCGAGTCGCCATGGCGCGTGTGTGTGGATGCGTGTGCAGATGTGGTGGTGGATGTGTGCGAGTGCGAGTGCGAGTGCGTTGGCTGGTGAGCCGAGTGCGCTGGATGAGCTGTCGTGCGCCGTGTGCAGCAGACCGCAAATGCGAGAATGATCGAGCACGTGAAGCCGAGAGAGACGTCAGTCGATCCCTCCTCCTCCTACTCCTCACGACTGACCGACCGACACGCGAGAAGTGGCGAGAACAACGACGACGACGACACCGACGCTCGAGCGCCAGCAAACCAGTCAGTCACTCACGCTTGCTTGGACTGCCGTTCAATCGAGTGTTGTCTTCTCTCGCTCGCCTTGCTCTCGTACGCCGACTGCTGCTGCTGTTGTTGTGTGGTTATGTGAGCGCGAGCTGCAAAGTGCGCCGTTGAGTGCCCATGTGTTTTCGCGAGTGTGCGTGTGACGTGTGCGTAAACAGGAGCATTCGACTCCAGCCGTATGAGTCTAGCGCTCAAATCAGTGTGTCTGACATGCACAGGGCGTGGTGGCCACTGATTGTCCTTAAGATTGCACCGACTCGGGACGTGTTTGTTCCTGTGCACTCGAACGACCTCGAGTCCATCTCGAGCCGTGATCGCAGACAGTGTAAGATGGCTGGGTCGCATCGACTTGGACGATCGGATACGTCTCCAAGTCTGCAAGCTCGTCGTCGGGCTTCGCTATGAACTGACGGCCAGCAGCAAACTGCAGTACTGGCGTATGCTCGTGTACAACAAAGACTTGGTGCGCTGTAGCGTTACCTGCACTACGCTTTCGCGTGGATGGTGTGTGCGGTGCAAGTTGGCGAGTGTTACGCCAAGAATCAGACGAATGGAGAGTCCCATTCGGTGCATGATTTGTCACTCCCACTCCCACGCTCACGCTTGGCGCGTGAGCGAAGCATGAGGTTCTGCACAGCACGAGGCAGTCTTCGTCGACATTAATCACGACACGGCACTGCAGTCCACAAGATATCGTGCGGCCAGCGTGAAACACCCACCAATGCACTGGCCGCATCGTGTCATACACAACCTCGTGAAGCACCTTTGCGCAGCGAGAGTGTTAGTGGCAGCGAAGACGGACCACGAGCGATTTGCAAGATCGCGCAATTGCTCGACATGAAGACTCAACACGGTTGGAGTGCGACTGGACGTATTTAAGTTGGCTGACTTGGAGCTCGCTTGGTGATCGCCCTCCTCGTGCTAATCGGCCAGCACCAGACGACGGGCCGCTGATCTTGGACTTCAAAGCGCACCAACGCCGTCCATGACCTCCGAGACCATGCACACATCGCCGTACACATGAGAGCGGTGCTCTCGTACTGACAGTATCCAAGTACTCTACTGCATATTATGGATCTTGTTCTTGCAATTTCACTAGTATGTTGCTCCACAAATGACTTCTAAATACGTGTACGGTGCACTCAACGATAGTACCAAAATCGAGTGTCATCATGCGCTTTAGCTGGATCGTCGAAGCGATCGAGGACGGACCGCTGCTGCTCACACAAGATGCGGCGCGGTACACCAAGTCGGCCGACTACTCGTACGTCCTCGAGCTCGACAATGACAACCGCATCATCGGCGGCGAGTGGACCGAGGGCTCGCTCGTGGAGCACCCCGACTTTCTCTGGTTCCCACAGACTGCGCCGTCGCTCGATGCGATGTCGAAGGTCGGGATCTCGTACAAGAACGTGCGCCAGCTCCTCGACCAGTCGGTGAAGGGCGAGTGTCTCGGCAGCAGCGCTGCTCAAGTCGGAAGTGGCGGTCCAGGGACGGTCACTGCTGCCAACACTGACACGTTCCAGAGCACGGCGCCGCTAGGTCGGAGCACAGCCTTTAGTATCTAGAGCAGTAGCAGTAAGAGGACAATCGCTTGCTCTCCACGTGCGTGTGTGTGGTTGTGCTGAATGGACGAACAGATGTGTAAGAGCAAACGGGTCGACTCCTACTTGTGAGCACAGAGTGCGAAGGATCAGTAGCATCCGCGCCATGGCTCGCTCCAGTTGCTGTCATTCGCGTCGTTAGCACCACCACAGAACACATCAAGGCACTGTGCGCGCGCTCGGGGCGGTTCCTGGAGCGCATGGAGTCCGTACAGCGCATCGCTATGACTGGAGCTGCACCGTATGCGCTGTAAAAGCTGGGATCGGAGGATTCCCAGTGACGTCGCGTGCACTCGGCGTCCAGTTGCTCCAGTGCTCGTGTTTGTGCGAGACGCAGCAACAGCAACATCGGCGAGGACGTGTCGACCAGCAGAAGTGCGCTTGGCGCTGTCAAATGCCCAAATGCTCACGAGTGTAGCGGCAGTGAATGAACGATCACGCATAGAGCAGCATGCTGCGGCGATCGAAGCACATGAGCGCGAGCTTGAAGTGAAGCAAGACGGCACGAATGGAAGCAGTCTCGAGCTGTTCGACGACGTCTTTAACCACAGCAACATCGTGCCAGACACAGCTTACAGACTTCCTATCGACCAGTATACTGCGAATACAAATTTTCGGGATAGTGCTGATTTTGACACCAAAATGCGAACAACCCGCTGAACCGAGGCTACAAACGAACATTCAAAATTTGCAATTGTAGTTTAAACCCAGTTTATAAAACCCATGCTTTTCACACAAAATACTTTTGACATCACACTGTATATCAATGTATGGGCTATGAGTTGAGCAATGAATACTATATTTTCCTTTAACACAAGTTCAAATGAATGCCAAAATTTGTATCTGCGTTGTTGAACCCACTATGGCAGCAATCGCCCAATCTCGCACGCTCAATTTCAATTTCAACTCCAACGAACACACGCGCGCTGCTTTTGACATCACGATGTCACCACTACTTGTAAGCATGTTGCGCGTAAGGACGCGAGTGTATACCAACCAACCAAACGAACAAGCTGCTACGGCAGTGACAAAGTTTTAGACTAACACATTTTATCGTTGACGTTTTGTGTTGAATATCAACGATCTGTTTTCTAGTTTTTGTTTTACAATCCTCAAAATTGCTGACAAAAATCACAGGCAAGAATCACGACGCGATCAAACACTCCACTCGAACTCGTCGCTCTTGTTGGTAGTGTTGCTGGCGTCGTCGTGCTCGCTGCCGCTCAAGTCGAGCTCAAACCCGAGCTCATCATTGCCGCTGCTGAGCGCTTCCTTCGCTTGCAAGGTACTCAATGAGAAAGTCGAGTGAGGCGTCGAGCGACGGCAGCGCATGCTCGTCGTCGAGTTCAGGCATCATCGTCAGTGCCAGTCTCTCGGATCGTCTTGCCAAACATCTCGTCGGTGTGCCTGCAGTCGCAACAGCGGTGCTGCTGTTGTCGAAGCTCATGGCAGCAGTAGATGCAAGCGACTGCGACATCGAGTGCACTTGGCTGGCTTCAGGATCTGCATCAGCACGAACGACACCAAAGCCTTCACTGCGCCTGCACACGTCGAGGATCGCGTCGTCGATGCGGTGCTCGTCGCGCTTGAGTGTGTTCCGACGGTCCTTGCGCAGCCCACGCATGCGTCGGATGACCTTCTCGTGGTACTTTTGCGCATGCGTCTGGACTTGGCGGAGCGAGCGCGTGGGGACGCGCTCGGCGATCTTGCGCCACGGACCTTGCGGGTATAGCTTGATCGCTTCGAGGAACTGGCCGTGCTCTTCGCGTGTCCAGACGCCAGTGGCGAGCGACATGCTCTTGTTCTTGTTGATGTCGTCGTTGTTGTTGCTGATGTTGCTATTGCTACCGTGAACTGCTATGCACTGTGCAGTTGAACGCAAGTTGGAAAATGCCTCTACGTCCGAATCGTTGCGCCTGAGCACATGCAAACGCTCATTGTTGGTCAGTTGTGGTGGAGCTTTGGACTCGACACGCTCGTTCACAGGCATCCATTGCTCTCGATCGAGTGTGTGTGCGTCCGTGTGTGTGTGCTGACAGATCGTCGTGTGACTAGATGCGCTGCGTAGTGACTCACTGCCTCGATAGCGGACGGATGCTCGGATTGACCGACGGACTCGCAGTGTGTTGATCCGCAAGAGATGCGCGACCACAATCGTCTGCTGGTGCTCTTGCCGTTGTCGTTGTCGCCACTGGCGGTGGATATCCACTGCATGCTGTGCTGCGAGTGTGACTCCACAGCGCTGCTGCTCTGCGCTGTGTCCCTCCTCTCGCTTTCTTCATCGTTGCATCAGTCCGTCAGTCGCAGCATTGACAATGACACCATGCGTTGTTTCGTGGACTGGGTGCGCACACAGTGCGAGCACCCAAAGCGGAGCGCGACGACGAAGCGTCTGCAGTCTCACGCACCGCTGCAAAGCGCAGATAGACGCTGGTGCTTGTCGTAGGACACGCCCTGCTGACTGCGGACTGCTCCAGTCGTTTGCTGTCTGGACGGCACGACTCAAACGCCTGCTTGTATCCAAACAAGCACGCCACGCAGTGTCTGACGTCTCGAGTCTCAAGACCTCGAGCGCGTGGCGTCCGAGGTAGCGGCGCACACTCGACGATCCACACTTGGCGGCGCTGTGGTGCTTGTCACCTTGCGTTGCCACATGAAAGGAGCGGTTTGGTCAAGTGGGTACACTTCGCGTCTCAAAATTTGCGACTGTGTCGAGCCGCTCGCGACGATCGACTGTGCTGCTGTCAGTGCGAGCAGATGCGCGTCCGTAGGACACCGCGAGGTCCAGCAGCGAGCAATATTTGCGCCTTTGGAGTGCATGAGTGCAACGGCATTGGTGGTCAAGGCAAGCGCTCTTGTTCAAGCTCGAGACACTGACGCTCGTCCTTCCTACACGCGCTTTGGCCTCTCCAACATCGCGTCATAACACATACGTTTGGTACATCTTGAGCGCGACCTGGAGCTTGTACATGAGTTCTGCTGCTGTAGGTCGCTCGTTCGGATCCAGCGCTGTGCACGCAGCGGTGAGGTCCACGAGCGTCTGCGGCGCATTCGACGACAGCTCGACGCGTAATCGGCCGAGCGAGACCATCTGGAGCAGCGCTGTGTCTGGGAGCTGGCGGCCCGAGTCTGTTGTCTTTGCCTGCGCGTACGGCAGCGCGTGCGAGTCCAACTAACTCAAGACGACACCGAACGAAAAGATGTCGGCTTTCTCGTCGTAGCGCTCGCCAATCATGACCTCAGGCGCCATCCACAGCGACGTCCCGACGCCGGCAGTCATGGTCCGGTCGCTGCTCTCGCGCGAGACGCCAAAGTCCGTCAGCTTGGCGTCCAAGTGGCTGTTGAGCAAGATGTTCTTGGACTTGAGGTCGCGATGGAGCACGACAGGCTGGAGCGAGTGGAGGTACGTCAGTGCGTGGGCGACGTGGAACGCGATCTTGACTTTGTCGTGGTCAAAGCCGCGCGGCCGGCGCTCTTCGTCCTCGAAGCGCATCAAGAGCGCGCGCAAGTCGCCGCCGTCCATGAACTCTGAGACCACACACAGGTCGCTGAGCGAGTCCCACGCGACGCCGACAAACGACACGATGTGCGGGTGCTCAAGCGCTGCGAGAAGCTTCGCTTCAGCGACGAACGCGCGGACCTGACTCACGTCCTTGCGCGCGTGCGGCAGGAGCAACTTGATCGCGACGCGCTGCGTCTTGTACGTCCCCGCGTACACTTCGCCGTACCCGCCGCGACTTACGAGCGACGCGATCGTTACCTTCTCGAGCGGAATGCGCAGTGCAACGACCTCGTCGTCGTCCCAGAGATTGGTGCTATTGATGCCGCTGCTGTTCGTGCCGTTTGGACCGCTCGCTTTGAACGAGGCGGACGCGCTCGTCGTGTGGGGCGTTGCGACTGGCGCAGCATCCAGAGCTTTGGCCGAGCCAGTGCGCTGCTGCTGGCGTCTCTGTATAAACTTGAATGTGAGGAACGCCAGCGCAGCGAGCACGGCCGTGCCTGCAAGTGTGATCCCGACGATCGCAGCAACGCTCAGCGGCGGACCTGCGTGTGCTACAAGAGCAACCACAATCCAGTCGAGTGAGCTAGTGGACGAGACGCTCCAGTCAGCGACTGCATATCAGGACCGTACCTTCATCTCCGTCGCCGTAGAGCTGCGCATCACGGTCGCTTCCGTCGCTCGCAGTCGAGTTGATCTCAACGACGATCGTCGTGGTCGTGTTCACTTTGGCGGCGTCGGGCTTTGTGGGACTTCCGCCGCTGGCGTTCGGCAGTGGCGTCGCGACTGTCGTGATCGTCGTCGTCGTGGTTTTCGTTGTCGTCTTCGTTGCTCCAGGCGACTCGTCGTCGTCTGGTTCGTTCTCGTCCTTGGCGGACTCGCTCGTTGTCGTCGTCGTGCTCGCACTTGCGTTCGTGCGCGCTTGCGCTGACATCAGGACGCGCACAGGCGCCATTGAGGCTACTGCATCGCGCAGCACAAGCGTAGACATTGAGCAGTGACTGTCTTGCGCACGTCCGGGCGTCGCTGTGCAGCGCCTACTCATGCGTTGTGTGCGCTGCAGGCGCGCTCAACTTGCAGGCTCTGGACGACGCGGCACACAGGTCATGCAGGTAGAGCCCGTTCATTCGACACCGAAGTGTCCACGCTTCCTGTTGCGCTCGGACGACTGTTGGCACTGTTGCTGCTGCGATTGCTAGTGCTGCTGCTCTTGTAGATGAAGCCGCAGTACTGTCGCACAATGGCACGCCATCGATCAAGGTGCTGGCCGTGCGAGTCGCAGTATTGTTGCTGGCGACTTGCGCGCTTGCTGGTGCGCTGTTGATGAGCGCCACTGCTGCGGCTGCTGCAAGCACCGAAAGGACCGATCTCGTCGTTGCTGCGCGCATGGTCGCGGTTGAGTATGTGCGCGAGCTGGGCAATGCAAGAGGCAGTCTGCTCGCTCGAACTTGCGTCGACGTACGCGAGTGCGAGCGCGTGGTCGCGACTCGAGCACACACACACACACAGAGGAGCAAATCATGCGCTTGATAGTCTCCACTCTCTTGCACACGCGAGACAGCAGACGGCGGCGTGCGCAGCGTGTGCAGCGGACACTTCTGTGTCTGTGCGTGTGCGTACATCAGAAATAGAGCGACCTTTCAAACAGTCGCTCTAAGCTTGGCAACTCTATTCGTAAACGCTTCAAACAGGAAATGGCTCAAAGAACCCCCATTCCGAGCCATTTGCTGTTTGAAGGAGGATTTTTTAATTTTGGTCTCGAGTGTGTGTGTGAAAAGCTGTCGATTGTGTCGCTTACGCGATGCAAGAGTGGACGCACCTGTTGTCGACGGCACGTGTTTGTTATCGTTGCCGTTGCTGTCGTTTCTGGCGGCGTGGTCGCCCATTAGCTGTCGGCAGAGCCTGGTCTTTCCAACGTTGCTGGTATTGGCAAAGAACTACTTGAGTGCACCATAGTCGATTGGTGAAGATACAGGCTTGGTTAGGATGCTTGATTTCAGTATGCTGACTAGCCGAGCGCCGCCCGCTGCGCGGGCGGTTTGTTTGGTACAGTTGGAGGTGTTTGTTTGAACTCCTAACTCCTAAGAGAGGAAATACCGTTCTTTTTCACATGCAGTTTGTTTATATTTCCTGTTTCGGCCAAAATTGGGTTTCTGGAGTTTTGTTGTGTTCTTTGTGTCCCTATCCTACTTTTGGTTTGTCTAATGCAGTCCTAAGTTTTTGTGTGTTTTGTTTCTGTGCCTACTTTGTGTCTCATGCATCCTATCATTATCTGGTGTTTATTTTCGGTGTCCTACTTGTGCTTTGTCTTCTTATGCAGTGGTGTTGGGTTGTTCAGTCGAAGATCTCACGGTACACGACGTTCTTCGTGTACTCACCTTCATTGTCTTCTTTCTCCGGGTCTACAACGACGATCTTGATGTTGTTGCGCGATGTAACTCGCGAAAGTGCGACGTAGAGCTGTCCATGCGCAAACGCTGACCGAGGCAGGTACAGGTCCAAGCGATGGAGCGACTGACCTTGCGCCTTGTCGATCGTCATGGCGAATGCCGGGATGATCGGAAATTGCTTGCGCCGCACCTGGAACGGGAGCTCTTTCTCCTTGCTGACCAAGATGATCCTTGGGATGAAGACCGCATCGCCTGTCCGCGGTCCTGTCATGATCGTCGCCTTGATACAGTTGTCTCGCAGTTCCACAACTCGAAGTCGCGTGCCGTTGCACAACCCCAAGTTGCTATCCAGGTTGCGCACCATCATGACTGGAGCGCCAATCTTGAGAGTGATCTTGTGCGGCGGGATCCCAGAGAAGTTGAGCGAGTTCAAGAACTCCGTCTCGTACAAACCCGCTGTCAACTTCGTCTCGTCGCTGATCGAATCGACGGACAGGTACTCGCGCGCGTCGCTGGTCAGTCGCTTAGTCACTTCGTCATTGATTCTATGTACGTTTCGGTTCGTCGGACAAAGAATCGCTCGCTCGGCAAAGTAGTCGTCGTTTGTCATGTGCTCGTTGACGTCGTGGTAGAGGTGGTCGATGAGGTTGCTCAAGTCGTTGTGCACACGCGATGGATGTTCAGCTTCGTCGTCTTCGTCTTCAAGCTGTGCTTCCGGTTCTGGATCAGGATGTGTCGGCTCGTTGATCACCAAGTCTCGTGGCAGCTTGATGTAGTCGGACCCGAGGTCCGGATCGCGCTCGTGCCGCCCTTCGCCGACTTGAAGCAAGTAGTTGGAGAACTCGGCAATGTCAAAACTCTCTTCAGCGTTCGGAGCCGTGCGTACTCGCATGTTCTCAGTCAAACGCAGCGTCTGGAACCTTGGCCAAAGCTCCGAACGCTTCAAGCTTGCGTCGATCGATTCAAACCGACCACCGGGCTTGACGACTGGTAGGATCTGACGGAAGTCGCCAGACAGCACGACAACTTTGCCGCCGAATGCTTCGTTGCTGTTGTGAATGTCTTGCAACATCCTGTCAACAGCTTCGAACGCGAAGCGATTGATCATCGGTGCTTCATCCCAGATGATCAACTTTGCCCGCTTGAGCAGACGTGCGATCTTGGACTGCTTCGAAATCTCACATGTGTTGTCCTTCTTCGCTCTAGTGGGATCTTGAACGTCGAGTGCGCTGTACGGCCGCCAGTAAGCAGCAGTGCTGCGATGCCACTTGACGCAACGGCCAAAGCGATCTTGTTCTCGAGGCGTACAGTCGCCAAGATCTGCTCGAGCAAGAACGACTTCCCAGTGCCGCCTGGGCCGTCGAGGAAGAACAGCTTCTGCTCAGGAGCGTGACTGTTGACGGCATTGACGACTTGATCGAAGACAAACTGCTGGTCTCGGTTCATCGGACTGTCGACGGTGCGTGCGATGATGGCTTCGAGCGACTCTCTCCGGTAAGTGTTCCTCTCGTCGACTTCGAGTTCGGAACTTGCAAAACGTTCGTGCAAGTCGAAGCTGAACTGACTCGACTGGGGCATGTCGGCGTATTTGGACAATCTTGGCCGTTTGCTTGAAGCAACTTGTCGATGTTGACCAAAGTCTTGAGCTGAACGAACTCGTCCTCGGCGTCGACGCTGTGTTGGCGCTGGAAGTCCTTGGAGAGGTCGTCGCGAAATGCCGTCCACAAAGCTTCAACGTCGCTTGGTTGCGAGTACGCCAAAATCGTTGCAAATAACACGCGTAGTACGGCATCTGGAACGTGGCTGCTTCAGTCAGGCACATGTGCCACTCGTTGTCGTCTTCGAGGAACCCGGCAGCCTTCGCCGCGGCCTTGAACGTCGCGTGCTCGACCCCTTCGATGGTACGCAAATCTTCGTACGACGTCGGTCCTTTGATGTGACTGAGCAAAAGTCGCAAATAGAATCGTTCTTCGTGATGCGGCGAGCAGTGCACCATGCGCCCGACCTACACAACTCGTCTTTTGTACCGAAACCATTGCTTGCTCTTCTGGTCCCACCGGTACTTCTTTGGGATGTCTTGGTACAGCATCGTTCCTGCGAGATCTGGTTCTTCTGTGGTGATCTGGAAAAACGCGGTCAGGTTACTTCTCTCGCCTTCTTCAATACGCTCTTGAATGCCGCTTGTTGTGTCAAACGTGATCGAGCTCTCGCCAGGAAGGTGCACCAGCAAGTACACGACGGAGTGCGACTTTGCTTGAGTTGGGAAGTCAAACAGTCGTTGGCACGCTTCAACCGGTGAGATGTACCGCGCTTGAATGTACCGCTCGACTTCGTTCGGGTTGCGAGCGCGCTGGTGGTCAGCGATCGACACGAAAGGCTTGTTAGCCCCCTTGTACACGTATTTGTAGATGTACTTGACGGCCTTGATCGAAGAGCAGACTTCAATGTTCATGTGACAGATATACTTTTGCGCCAAGGACGGGTTGTACGGAACGACGAACTGGTTGAGCGTCGCGTTGTCCCAATCCTTGCCGTTGTGCTCCAGACGTCTAGTTGGTCGTGCTCGACGCATGTACACACGGTACCCGTCGTTTCCGACACACGTTACCGACGCTAACGCCTTTGGGAACTTCTTGCTGCACTTGCCGTCCTTCATGCCGCACGGACCATGCATCATGCACGTGATAACAGTCTCGTACAGCAGCGGTGTAACGGGGTTGCTGTGCTAAGTACAAAGTAGCACAGCAGACACCCAATTAGTGGCTCAACCTGATTTCTGGACGTCCTTGGTCGTCCCATCAGAGGGCTCTCTATTTAGGTTAGCTCCCTCACTTTCATCACTATTCATGATCTAAATACAAAAACCTCAGAGTTGAAAATACCGAGTTCAGCGCAGTTCCTCTGCGCTTCACCCATCGCTTCCTCGTAAGACCTCGTGCGAGCTACGTCACGGAGAGCACTCCCGTGACAAGCGAGTTCTTCTCTGGATCTGGAAGTTCGGCTGACACCAACTTGTTGATGTGAGCGACCGAACGTGACATATCGTCGTCGTGCAGGATCATCAAAATGTGCACAACCCGAACGAAGTCGAGCGGTACATTCAAGCGCGGTACATCTCACCGGTTGAAGCGTGCCAACGACTGTTTGACTTCCCAACTCAAGCAAAGTCGCACTCCGTCGTGTACTTGCTGGTGCACCTTCCTGGCGAGAGCTCGATCACGTTTGACACAACAAGCGGCATTCAAGAGCGTATTGAAGAAGGCGAGAGAAGTAACCTGACCGCGTTTTTCCAGATCACCACAGAAGAACCAGATCTCGCAGGAACGATGCTGTACCAAGACATCCCAAAGAAGTACCGGTGGGACCAGAAGAGCAAGCAATGGTTTCGGTACAAAAGACGAGTTGTGTAGGTCGGGCGCATGGTGCACTGCTCGCCGCATCACGAAGAACGATTCTATTTGCGACTTTTGCTCAGTCACATCAAAGGACCGACGTCGTACGAAGATTTGCGTACCATCGAAGGGGTCGAGCACGCGACGTTCAAGGCCGCGGCGAAGGCTGCCGGGTTCCTCGAAGACGACAACGAGTGGCACATGTGCCTGACTGAAGCAGCCACGTTCCAGATGCCGTACTACGCGTGTTATTTGCAACGATTTTGGCGTACTCGCAACCAAGCGACGTTGAAGCTTTGTGGACGGCATTTCGCGACGACCTCTCCAAGGACTTCCAGCGCCAACACAGCGTCGACGCCGAGGACGAGTTCGTTCAGCTCAAGACTTTGGTCAACATCGACAAGTTGCTTCAAGCAAACGGCCAAGATTGTCCAAATACGCCGACATGCCCCAGTCGAGTCAGTTCAGCTTCGACTTGCACGAACGTTTTGCAAGTTCCGAACTCGAAGTCGACGAGAGGAACACTTACCGGAGAGAGTCGCTCGAAGCCATCATCGCACGCACCGTCGACAGTCCGATGAACCGAGACCAGCAGTTTGTCTTCGATCAAGTCGTCAATGCCGTCAACAGTCACGCTCCTGAGCAGAAGCTGTTCTTCCTCGACGGCCCAGGCGGCACTGGGAAGTCGTTCTTGCTCGAGCAGATCTTGGCGACTGTACGCCTCGAGAACAAGATCGCTTTGGCCGTTGCGTCAAGTGGCATCGCAGCACTGCTGCTTACTGGCGGCCGTACAGCGCACTCGACGTTCAAGATCCCACTAGAGCGAAGAAGGACAACACATGTGAGATTTCGAAGCAGTCCAAGATCGCACGTCTGCTCAAGCGGGCAAAGTTGATCATCTGGGATGAAGCACCGATGATCAATCGCTTCGCGTTCGAAGCTGTTGACAGGATGTTGCAAGACATTCACAACAGCAACGAAGCATTCGGCGGCAAAGTTGTCGTGCTGTCTGGCGACTTCCGTCAGATCCTACCAGTCGTCAAGCCCGGTGGTCGGTTTGAATCGATCGACGCAAGCTTGAAGCGTTCGGAGCTTTGGCCAAGGTTCCAGACGCTGCGTTTGACTGAGAACATGCGAGTACGCACGGCTCCGAACGCTGAAGAGAGTTTTGACATTGCCGAGTTCTCCAACTACTTGCTTCAAGTCGGCGAAGGGCGGCACGAGCGCGATCCGGACCTCGGGTCCGACTACATCAAGCTGCCACGAGACTTGGTGATCAACGAGCCGACACATCCTGATCCAGAACCGGAAGCACAGCTTGAAGACGAAGACGACGAAGCTGAACATCCATCGCGTGTGCACAACGACTTGAGCAACCTCATCGACCACCTCTACCACGACGTCAACGAGCACATGACAAACGACGACTACTTTGCCGAGCGAGCGATTCTTTGTCCGACGAACCGAAACGTACATAGAATCAATGACGAAGTGACTAAGCGACTGACCAGCGACGCGCGCGAGTACCTGTCCGTCGATTCGATCAGCGACGAGACGAAGTTGACAGCGGGTTTGTACGAGACGGAGTTCTTGAACTCGCTCAACTTCTCTGGGATCCCGCCGCACAAGATCACTCTCAAGATTGGCGCTCCAGTCATGATGGTGCGCAACCTGGATAGCAACTTGGGGTTGTGCAACGGCACGCGACTTCGAGTTGTGGAACTGCGAGACAACTGTATCAAGGCGACGATCATGACAGGACCGCGGACAGGCGATGCGGTCTTCATCCCAAGGATCATCTTGGTCAGCAAGGAGAAAGAGCTCCCGTTCCAGGTGCGGCGCAAGCAATTTCCGATCATCCCGGCATTCGCCATGACGATCGACAAGGCGCTAGGTCAGTCGCTCCATCGCTTGGACCTGTACCTGCCTCGGTCAGCGTTTGCGCATGGACAGCTCTACGTCGCACTTTCGCGAGTTACATCGCGCAACAACATCAAGATCGTCGTTGTAGACCCGGAGAAAGAAGACAATGAAGGTGAGTACACGAAGAACGTCGTGTACCGTGAGATCTTCGACTGAACAACCCAACACCACTGCATAAGAAGACAAAGCACAAGTAGGACACCGAAAATAAACACCAGATAATGATAGGATGCATGAGACACAAAGTAGGCACAGAAACAAAACACACAAAAACTTAGGACTGCATTAGACAAACCAAAAGTAGGATAGGGACACAAAGAACACAACAAAACTCCAGAAACCCAATTTTGGCCGAAACAGGAAATATAAACAAACTGCATGTGAAAAAGAACGGTATTTCCTCTCTTAGGAGTTAGGAGTTCAAACAAACACCTCCAACTGTACCAAACAAACCGCCCGCGCAGCGGGCGGCGCTCGGCTAGTCAGCATACTGAAATCAAGCATCCTAACCAAGCCTGTATCTTCACCAATCGACTATGGTGCACTCAAGTAGTTCTTTGCCAATACCAGCAACGTTGGAAAGACCAGGCTCTGCCGACAGCTAATGGGCGACCACGCCGCCAGAAACGACAGCAACGGCAACGATAACAAACACGTGCCGTCGACAACAGGTGCGTCCACTCTTGCATCGCGTAAGCGACACAATCGACAGCTTTTCACACACACACTCGAGACCAAAATTAAAAAATCCTCCTTCAAACAGCAAATGGCTCGGAATGGGGGTTCTTTGAGCCATTTCCTGTTTGAAGCGTTTACGAATAGAGTTGCCAAGCTTAGAGCGACTGTTTGAAAGGTCGCTCTATTTCTGATGTACGCACACGCACAGACACAGAAGTGTCCGCTGCACACGCTGCGCACGCCGCCGTCTGCTGTCTCGCGTGTGCAAGAGAGTGGAGACTATCAAGCGCATGATTTGCTCCTCTGTGTGTGTGTGTGTGCTCGAGTCGCGACCACGCGCTCGCACTCGCGTACGTCGACGCAAGTTCGAGCGAGCAGACTGCCTCTTGCATTGCCCAGCTCGCGCACATACTCAACCGCGACCATGCGCGCAGCAACGACGAGATCGGTCCTTTCGGTGCTTGCAGCAGCCGCAGCAGTGGCGCTCATCAACAGCGCACCAGCAAGCGCGCAAGTCGCCAGCAACAATACTGCGACTCGCACGGCCAGCACCTTGATCGATGGCGTGCCATTGTGCGACAGTACTGCGGCTTCATCTACAAGAGCAGCAGCACTAGCAATCGCAGCAGCAACAGTGCCAACAGTCGTCCGAGCGCAACAGGAAGCGTGGACACTTCGGTGTCGAATGAACGGGCTCTACCTGCATGACCTGTGTGCCGCGTCGTCCAGAGCCTGCAAGTTGAGCGCGCCTGCAGCGCACACAACGCATGAGTAGGCGCTGCACAGCGACGCCCGGACGTGCGCAAGACAGTCACTGCTCAATGTCTACGCTTGTGCTGCGCGATGCAGTAGCCTCAATGGCGCCTGTGCGCGTCCTGATGTCAGCGCAAGCGCGCACGAACGCAAGTGCGAGCACGACGACGACAACGAGCGAGTCCGCCAAGGACGAGAACGAACCAGACGACGACGAGTCGCCTGGAGCAACGAAGACGACAACGAAAACCACGACGACGACGATCACGACAGTCGCGACGCCACTGCCGAACGCCAGCGGCGGAAGTCCCACAAAGCCCGACGCCGCCAAAGTGAACACGACCACGACGATCGTCGTTGAGATCAACTCGACTGCGAGCGACGGAAGCGACCGTGATGCGCAGCTCTACGGCGACGGAGATGAAGGTACGGTCCTGATATGCAGTCGCTGACTGGAGCGTCTCGTCCACTAGCTCACTCGACTGGATTGTGGTTGCTCTTGTAGCACACGCAGGTCCGCCGCTGAGCGTTGCTGCGATCGTCGGGATCACACTTGCAGGCACGGCCGTGCTCGCTGCGCTGGCGTTCCTCACATTCAAGTTTATACAGAGACGCCAGCAGCAGCGCACTGGCTCGGCCAAAGCTCTGGATGCTGCGCCAGTCGCAACGCCCCACACGACGAGCGCGTCCGCCTCGTTCAAAGCGAGCGGTCCAAACGGCACGAACAGCAGCGGCATCAATAGCACCAATCTCTGGGACGACGACGAGGTCGTTGCACTGCGCATTCCGCTCGAGAAGGTAACGATCGCGTCGCTCGTAAGTCGCGGCGGGTACGGCGAAGTGTACGCGGGGACGTACAAGACGCAGCGCGTCGCGATCAAGTTGCTCCTGCCGCACGCGCGCAAGGACGTGAGTCAGGTCCGCGCGTTCGTCGCTGAAGCGAAGCTTCTCGCAGCGCTTGAGCACCCGCACATCGTGTCGTTTGTCGGCGTCGCGTGGGACTCGCTCAGCGACCTGTGTGTGGTCTCAGAGTTCATGGACGGCGGCGACTTGCGCGCGCTCTTGATGCGCTTCGAGGACGAAGAGCGCCGGCCGCGCGGCTTTGACCACGACAAAGTCAAGATCGCGTTCCACGTCGCCCACGCACTGACGTACCTCCACTCGCTCCAGCCTGTCGTGCTCCATCGCGACCTCAAGTCCAAGAACATCTTGCTCAACAGCCACTTGGACGCCAAGCTGACGGACTTTGGCGTCTCGCGCGAGAGCAGCGACCGGACCATGACTGCCGGCGTCGGGACGTCGCTGTGGATGGCGCCTGAGGTCATGATTGGCGAGCGCTACGACGAGAAAGCCGACATCTTTTCGTTCGGTGTCGTCTTGAGTTAGTTGGACTCGCACGCGCTGCCGTACGCGCAGGCAAAGACAACAGACTCGGGCCGCCAGCTCCCAGACACAGCGCTGCTCCAGATGGTCTCGCTCGGCCGATTACGCGTCGAGCTGTCGTCGAATGCGCCGCAGACGCTCGTGGACCTCACCGCTGCGTGCACAGCGCTGGATCCGAACGAGCGACCTACAGCAGCAGAACTCATGTACAAGCTCCAGGTCGCGCTCAAGATGTACCAAACGTATGTGTTATGACGCGATGTTGGAGAGGCCAAAGCGCGTGTAGGAAGGACGAGCGTCAGTGTCTCGAGCTTGAACAAGAGCGCTTGCCTTGACCACCAATGCCGTTGCACTCATGCACTCCAAAGGCGCAAATATTGCTCGCTGCTGGACCTCGCGGTGTCCTACGGACGCGCATCTGCTCGCACTGACAGCAGCACAGTCGATCGTCGCGAGCGGCTCGACACAGTCGCAAATTTTGAGACGCGAAGTGTACCCACTTGACCAAACCGCTCCTTTCATGTGGCAACGCAAGGTGACAAGCACCACAGCGCCGCCAAGTGTGGATCGTCGAGTGTGCGCCGCTACCTCGGACGCCACGCGCTCGAGGTCTTGAGACTCGAGACGTCAGACACTGCGTGGCGTGCTTGTTTGGATACAAGCAGGCGTTTGAGTCGTGCCGTCCAGACAGCAAACGACTGGAGCAGTCCGCAGTCAGCAGGGCGTGTCCTACGACAAGCACCAGCGTCTATCTGCGCTTTGCAGCGGTGCGTGAGACTGCAGACGCTTCGTCGTCGCGCTCCGCTTTGGGTGCTCGCACTGTGTGCGCACCCAGTCCACGAAACAACGCATGGTGTCATTGTCAATGCTGCGACTGACGGACTGATGCAACGATGAAGAAAGCGAGAGGAGGGACACAGCGCAGAGCAGCAGCGCTGTGGAGTCACACTCGCAGCACAGCATGCAGTGGATATCCACCGCCAGTGGCGACAACGACAACGGCAAGAGCACCAGCAGACGATTGTGGTCGCGCATCTCTTGCGGATCAACACACTGCGAGTCCGTCGGTCAATCCGAGCATCCGTCCGCTATCGAGGCAGTGAGTCACTACGCAGCGCATCTAGTCACACGACGATCTGTCAGCACACACACACGGACGCACACACACTCGATCGAGAGCAATGGATGCCTGTGAACGAGCGTGTCGAGTCCAAAGCTCCACCACAACTGACCAACAATGAGCGTTTGCATGTGCTCAGGCGCAACGATTCGGACGTAGAGGCATTTTCCAACTTGCGTTCAACTGCACAGTGCATAGCAGTTCACGGTAGCAATAGCAACATCAGCAACAACAACGACGACATCAACAAGAACAAGAGCATGTCGCTCGCCACTGGCGTCTGGACACGCGAAGAGCACGGCCAGTTCCTCGAAGCGATCAAGCTATACCCGCAAGGTCCGTGGCGCAAGATCGCCGAGCGCGTCCCCACGCGCTCGCTCCGCCAAGTCCAGACGCATGCGCAAAAGTACCACGAGAAGGTCATCCGACGCATGCGTGGGCTGCGCAAGGACCGTCGGAACACACTCAAGCGCGACGAGCACCGCATCGACGACGCGATCCTCGACGTGTGCAGGCGCAGTGAAGGCTTTGGTGTCGTTCGTGCTGATGCAGATCCTGAAGCCAGCCAAGTGCACTCGATGTCGCAGTCGCTTGCATCTACTGCTGCCATGAGCTTCGACAACAGCAGCACCGCTGTTGCGACTGCAGGCACACCGACGAGATGTTTGGCAAGACGATCCGAGAGACTGGCACTGACGATGATGCCTGAACTCGACGACGAGCATGCGCTGCCGTCGCTCGACGCCTCACTCGACTTTCTCATTGAGTACCTTGCAAGCGAAGGAAGCGCTCAGCAGCGGCAATGATGAGCTCGGGTTTGAGCTCGACTTGAGCGGCAGCGAGCACGACGACGCCAGCAACACTACCAACAAGAGCGACGAGTTCGAGTGGAGTGTTTGATCGCGTCGTGATTCTTGCCTGTGATTTTTGTCAGCAATTTTGAGGATTGTAAAACAAAAACTAGAAAACAGATCGTTGATATTCAACACAAAACGTCAACGATAAAATGTGTTAGTCTAAAACTTTGTCACTGCCGTAGCAGCTTGTTCGTTTGGTTGGTTGGTATACACTCGCGTCCTTACGCGCAACATGCTTACAAGTAGTGGTGACATCGTGATGTCAAAAGCAGCGCGCGTGTGTTCGTTGGAGTTGAAATTGAAATTGAGCGTGCGAGATTGGGCGATTGCTGCCATAGTGGGTTCAACAACGCAGATACAAATTTTGGCATTCATTTGAACTTGTGTTAAAGGAAAATATAGTATTCATTGCTCAACTCATAGCCCATACATTGATATACAGTGTGATGTCAAAAGTATTTTGTGTGAAAAGCATGGGTTTTATAAACTGGGTTTAAACTACAATTGCAAATTTTGAATGTTCGTTTGTAGCCTCGGTTCAGCGGGTTGTTCGCATTTTGGTGTCAAAATCAGCACTATCCCGAAAATTTGTATTCGCAGTATACTGGTCGATAGGAAGTCTGTAAGCTGTGTCTGGCACGATGTTGCTGTGGTTAAAGACGTCGTCGAACAGCTCGAGACTGCTTCCATTCGTGCCGTCTTGCTTCACTTCAAGCTCGCGCTCATGTGCTTCGATCGCCGCAGCATGCTGCTCTATGCGTGATCGTTCATTCACTGCCGCTACACTCGTGAGCATTTGGGCATTTGACAGCGCCAAGCGCACTTCTGCTGGTCGACACGTCCTCGCCGATGTTGCTGTTGCTGCGTCTCGCACAAACACGAGCACTGGAGCAACTGGACGCCGAGTGCACGCGACGTCACTGGGAATCCTCCGATCCCAGCTTTTACAGCGCATACGGTGCAGCTCCAGTCATAGCGATGCGCTGTACGGACTCCATGCGCTCCAGGAACCGCCCCGAGCGCGCGCACAGTGCCTTGATGTGTTCTGTGGTGGTGCTAACGACGCGAATGACAGCAACTGGAGCGAGCCATGGCGCGGATGCTACTGATCCTTCGCACTCTGTGCTCACAAGTAGGAGTCGACCCGTTTGCTCTTACACATCTGTTCGTCCATTCAGCACAACCACACACACGCACGTGGAGAGCAAGCGATTGTCCTCTTACTGCTACTGCTCTAGATACTAAAGGCTGTGCTCCGACCTAGCGGCGCCGTGCTCTGGAACGTGTCAGTGTTGGCAGCAGTGACCGTCCCTGGACCGCCACTTCCGACTTGAGCAGCGCTGCTGCCGAGACACTCGCCCTTCACCGACTGGTCGAGGAGCTGGCGCACGTTCTTGTACGAGATCCCGACCTTCGACATCGCATCGAGCGACGGCGCAGTCTGTGGGAACCAGAGAAAGTCGGGGTGCTCCACGAGCGAGCCCTCGGTCCACTCGCCGCCGATGATGCGGTTGTCATTGTCGAGCTCGAGGACGTACGAGTAGTCGGCCGACTTGGTGTACCGCGCCGCATCTTGTGTGAGCAGCAGCGGTCCGTCCTCGATCGCTTCGACGATCCAGCTAAAGCGCATCACGACGCGCACGAGCGAGGCTGCAGCAGGGTTGAACGGGTACGTCTTGGCGCCAAAGAGCGTCTTGGCGCCGTGTGCGAGCGTCATGGGCGTGAGTTCGAGGACGTTGTAGCTCCGCACGGGCTGGTTCCAGACCTCGCGGCCGGCCGTGACGTCGACAATGAACGACTTCTTGAGCTTCCCGAGGATGTTCGTGACTGCGATGTGGAAGAAGCCAGGGTCCAGATCTCTGTATCGCGGGTCCGGGTGTCGCCCGTACTCGTCGCGCGCTTCCGAGCCATTGCCGTTGAAACGCGAGCCCGTGAAGACCGTTGGAAGGTCGCTGCCGTCGTACACCTCTGTGAGCAGCGCCTTGATGTCCAGCGGCTTGAACTGGACGTTGTTCACCGTGACCGAGCACTTTGGTTCGGGCTCCATGATCGCTGCAGGCGCCCACGCGTGGCAGATGCCAAACCACCTCGGGATGCAGAACCCGCTCGTTGCGTTCTTGCGCTTGCCGCAGGCGCTGCCGTCGTTGAGTGCAGCGCAGTCAGTGTCGGCAGCGCACGCTTGTCGCGACTTCTTCGAGAGCACGCCGTTCGCCTCTGAGACTTGCGTCATGAACGTCTCGACGTTGAGTCCAAACGCGCGCGCGTACTTCTCGGCTGGACTCACGTCGCCCTTGGTGCTCCACTCGTGGTTGATGCCGTCGAGGTAGAGCGGCCAGTACCCGCTTGGCCACGGCATCGGCGAGATCTCGCCCGAGAGCGGCAGCTTTGTGTACTGCCGCTCGAATGGCATCTGGAAGTAGCTCTCGAGGCGTGCGAGGTCGGTCGCATTCGCTGCTTCGCGGTCTTCCACGAGTCGAAACGCAGGCGAGGTCGCTGGCAAGTCCTCGCCCATTGCTGGATGGTCTCCGTTCAGCGCCGCGTTCGGCGCGATGTCGGTCACGGGACTGCTGCTGAGCATCGAGGCGCTCGAGCTGCGCGCAGCCAGCGCCATGAGCAGGAGCGTTGAGGCGCGCGAGACCATCGTAAGGCGAAGTGGTCGAGTGGATCAAGACGGCAGCGCAGCGCGTGAAGACGCGAGCGACACGAGACGGATTCGCGACTGCGCAAGTGCGACCATCGATAGAGCGATTCGCGCGGTCGAAGCGACAGAGCGAGCGCGAGTCAGTCCGTCCATACGACAGCGCGAGAGCGAGCGCATGGCGAGCACCATGTGCGCCGCCTCTACATCATCGCGAAAGCGACAGATTCGCAGATGCATATTGATCTTTGTATGAAACATGAAGAATCAAGTGATACCTCGCTCGTCTTTACAACTCAAACGAATCCAACATGGTCATCACAATCGCGGCACTCGAGCGATTCGCCAGCCGCGCGTGGTCTGAGGCGGCTCGTGGCGCTTGTGGAGTGCGTTCGCAGCGTTTCAATAGCCACTTGGCTCGATGACCACGCTTGCATGCGCCTTCACATGGTGATCACTAGGTCGCCATGAACCAGAAGACGGTGCTGCAGAGGCGGAGCTGATGCGACTGGTAGAGTACAACAAGTGTATTGCCACTAGCACTAGCACAGCCTCACGCACTCCTGGCATTGTCAGTAGTGTTTCCGGAGCGAGTGGAGTCGGTAGAGTACGTCCGCTGCAGTCGGGCGCTCGACAGGATTCACTGCGACGCACGCGCGCGCGAGGGCGACGACTGTCGGGTTCGCATGCGGAGAGAACTGGACGCTCAAGCGCCCGAGCGACACGAGCTGGAGGATCGCCGTGTCCGGGAGGCGATGCCCGGAATCCGACGACACGGCCTTTGCGTGTGCGTACGGCAGCGCGTGCGAGTCCAACTCGCTCAAGACGACGCCGAACGAAAAGATGTCCGACTTCTCGTCGTAGCGCTCGCCCAGCATGACCTCGGGCGCCATCCAGAGCGACGTCCCAACACCGGCAGTCATCGTCGTTGTGTCGCTCCGCTCTCTCGACACGCCAAAGTCCGTCAGCTTGGCGTTCAGCTGGTTGTCCAAGAGGATGTTCTTGGACTTGAGGTCGCGATGCAGCACGATCGGCCGTAGCGAGTGGAGATACGTCAGTGCGTGGGCAATGTGGGTTGCGATCTTGATCTTGTCGTGGTCAAAGCCGTGGCGCCGGTGCTCGACGTCTTCAAAGCGCGTGAGCGTCGCGCGCAAGTCGCCGCCTTCCATGTACTCGGCCACGACGCACAGATCGTTCAGCGAGTCCCACGCCACGCCAATGAACGACACGATGCGCTCGTGCTCGAGCGTCGCCATCAGACGAATCTCGCTCAAGAACGCGTTGATCTGCTTCAGACTCTTCTTCGCCTCTGGCAACAGCGTCTTGATCGCCACGACTTGCCCGTTGTACGTCCCGCGGTACACTTCGCCAAAGCCGCCGCGCGACAAGAGCGTCTCGGACAAGACCTTCTCACGCGGCACGCGCGCTGAGATGATGATCTCGTCGTCCCAGAGTCCGCCCTGTGGCGCGTACTGACTCGAGCCACTCGAGCGACCACCGCCGCCGCTGGATGATCCAGCTGTCATTGCTGCTGCGCCACCAGTTCCAGCCGAGTACCGCGGTCCCGAGTGGCCAGCACCGTTCGAGTACCGCGGCACCGAGCCGCGCTGGCCACCGTACGCAGCGTACGTCGGCGCCGAGTTGCGCGCAGTGCCGGGTGTCCCGCTCCCGCGCGCTGGTGTCGTCGATTGCCGCGCTGGCGACGGCGCGTACCCTGGCGTCAGCGCGCGCGTCGATGGACTCAGGAGCTCATCGTCAAGCTTGTCGTCGCGGTTGCGGCGGCGATGGCGACACACAATGAGCGCTGCGACGATCACGACGAACACGATCACGCCGCCTGCGATGCCGATCGTCACGGCGATCTTGTCGTCGTTTGTACCTATTGGCCATTGAGAGAGAGAGAGAGCGGGAGTGTAGGTCAGTCACATGAGACCATCACGACTGGTCAGGAAGGACCGATGGCCATGGCGAAGAGGTCATGCGCACCGTCTTTCTTGCCAGCGGTCTGGTTCTGCGACCCAGAGCCGTCGGTCGCTTTGCTGCTGCTCGGACTGCTGCTCGGCGTCGCGCTCGTCGGCGCTTTCGTCGTCGTCGTTGGTGATTTGGTCGTTGGCCCCGGCGTTGTGCCGCTTCCGGACCCAGCGCCGCCAGCAGGTGACGGCGTCGACGGCGCAGTTGTCGATGGTGCATCTGTCGCTGGCTTTGGCGTCGATGTCGGCGTCGGCGTCGGTGTTGCTGGCGTCGCAGTCGTAGGCGTTGGTGTTGGCGTGACAGTCTTGGGCGTCGGCGTCGGTGTCGCACCGCCGGCGTCGCCAGATCCAGCGGTCGAGTCGAGCACAGACGAGCAGACAAAGACGCTGTCGTAGAGCGCCTGGAGCGTCGAGCCGCCTGCGAGCGTGCAGTTCGGGAGCGTCTTGGCTTTCGTTGTCGCTGCGAGCGCTGCGCACGTCTTGCAGACGCTCTTGGTCTGCACAGACGTGAGTGGCGGCGAGAGCTTCACGCCCGTCGCGCCTTCGCACGTACTCGCTTGCGTCGCAATTGGCGCATACGCGCTCGTGTCAGCGCAGAGCGCGCTCGACGCCGGCGCAACGAGCACGGCGCTCACAGCGAGCGCAGCGGCAGCGACGATCGCGCGCACGTGCATGAGCAGAGGATCGATCGAGCGCAGCGGCGCGCGTTAGTGTCGATGTATCGCACTGGCGATGGAGATTGGCGAGTGTCGCGCTCGCTCGCTCTCTCTCTCTCTCTGCGCTCTGGATTTTTTCTCTACGCACTCGGTACAAAAACCCAAACAAGCGCAACCCAATGGCCATTCATCCATCCTCCTCGAGTGCTCGTGCGGTGCTGCTGCTGCGCAATGTGAGTGCGCCATGTGTGTGTGAGAGAGACTCTGCGCATGGCGTGTGCGTGCCCATGATGCGCGTGCTGCTACGAGCCATGACGCATTGTGTCGAGCGTTCTTGACTCGAACGTCGCGAGCACAAGAGGAGACATACTATGAAGTGACGCGAGCGCTGGAGACTCTTGCTCACGCACACACGCACACACGCACGTGTGCATGCAGTAGAGCTGACATCACGATCGTGATCGAGCACTCATGGTCGTCCAGTGCCAGTCGGGTCGCCGCTGTTCGTGCTGAGACTCGCGTGTGATCACACTCGAGCCAGCGCACGAGACATGATCGTCATGTCAGGCGTTCACCACAAGCTGCTGTCGGGCATCGCCACCACCACCACCAGACACCCGGGAGCTCCTCGCGATGCGCGCCAAGACGATCTCTATGTTCGCTGTCTTGGACGTCGTTGACGTACACACACACACTACGCACTCACAAAGACACGTGGTCACGCAGCGTCATCTCGATGGTTCGCTCTCGGCGCCTCGCTCCGGCGCCGCCATGCGCTGGAGGACGCGATGGAGCTTACACAGCGCATCTGCGGCCGTTGGACGCTGCGTCGGGTCAATCGAGACGCACGCGAGCGCGAGTGCGACGACTGCGCGGTTCGCCTTTGGCGAGAAGCGCACTTGGAGGCGACCGAGCGAGACCATCTGGAGGATCGCTGTGTCTGGGAGCGGGACGCCCCACTCAGGCTGCTTCGTCACGGCGTACGGCAAAGCGTGCGAGTCCAACTCGCTCAAGACGATCCCGAACGAGAACACGTCTGCTTTCTCGTCGTAGCGCTCGCCGAGCATCACTTCAGGCGCCATCCAGAGCGACGTCCCAACGCCGGCAGTCATCGTGCGGTAGCTGCTCTCTCTCGACACGCCAAAGTCCGTGACCTTGGCGTTCAAGTGCTGGTCCAAGAGGATGTTGCGAGACTTGAGGTCGCGATGGAGCACCACAGGCTGGAGCGAGTGCAAGTAGGTGAGCGCATGCGCGACGTGGGTCGCGATCTTGACTTTGTCGTGGTCAAAGCCGCGCGGTCGTCGGTCGTTCTCGTACTGCGTCAAGAGCCCACGGAGATCGCCGCCGTCCATGTACTCGGCCACGACGCACAGATCGTTCAGCGAGTCCCACGCCACGCCAATGAACGACACGATGCGCTCGTGCTCGAGCGTCGCCATCAGACGAATCTCGCTCAAGAACGCGTTGATCTGCTTCAGACTCTTCTTCGCCTCTGGCAACAGCGTCTTGATCGCCACGACTTGCCCGTTGTACGTCCCGCGGTACACTTCGCCAAAGCCGCCGCGCGACAAGAGCGTCTCGGACAAGACCTTCTCACGCGGCACGCGCGCTGCGATGATGACTTCGTCGGTCCACAGCTCAATAGTCTCTTCTTGTGGCGCTGCAGAAGTGGGTGGCGGTGCGTCACCGCCTTCTTTGCTGCTGCTACTGTCGTCGTCGGTGCTCAAGCTGTAGACGGCAGACTCGAGCACTGGCGTCGACGCATTCATGTGTTGAGCAGACGTGCTCGTGAGAACTAGCGCGTGGGGCGTCTTTGGCAGCACGCTCTCCTCTCGTTGTCGACGGCGGCGCCATCGCATGACGGATGCGAACATCACAACGACAGCGACGCACGCTACGACGATGCCGACGATCGCTCCAGTGCTCATGGACGCATCACTTCGAGTCGTTGTCGCTTTCCCATCATCTTCGTCGTCTCTCGAGCCAGAGTTGGTGCTGACGCTGTTGAGACTGCTGTTGGTGTGCGGCGGCGTGATAGTCGTACTGACCGATGGCGAGCCAGAGCTGCTCGGCGCGTCGACGTCAGCACAGATGAAGATCGCCTCCATCTTTGCCTGGAGCTTCATCGTGACGCCGCTAGCTTTGTCGAACACAGTGCAGTTCCCAAAGCTCCGCTCGAGCGTATCATGCGCAAGCGTGGTGCACACATCGCAGATCTTCTCGCGCTGCTCGTTCGTGAGCGGGTTCTCCGGCACGAACCCGACGCGCTCTTGGCACAGCCCGATCTCCTTCACGACACGCGCGTAGAACGGCGCGTACTGCGACTTGGAGCAGTCGGTCGAAGCGACTGCAGCCGCGCGTACGTGCGGCAGCGCGAGGCTGAGCGCACCACCAACGACTGCAGCTGCTCGGCGCTTCATTGCGAGCCTTGCGGCGCACGTGTGGCAATGGCGCTACCGCGCTCGATTCGCAATGACCTCGTGGTCGTCGTTAGCAGTCGATGTATGCTGTTACTCACTCTACAACTTTGACACGCATCAAAAAGCCAGTGCAATTCAGAAATTTGTTTCCAGTATAATAAACAGGTTTTGGTTAAACAACGAATGTATCACTTTTACACATTTTATTGCACCTACAGAGGATGTCAAACAGCTAAAAACTCCAGCTCAAAATCTACAAAAATGCCAAATTGCTTCAACTTGACAGCAGCTGTCGGTTTGGCGCATGACAAGCTCCTTTCGTCCGCAGCTTGTGGTCGTAAGCGTATCCGCCAGCGCGCAATGCTGCTGATGGTACGAGTCGCGGCGTATTCGTCGCCGTCCGTGAGGATGTTGTTGCTCATAAGTCGCTCCGTTCGTCAGTCCGTCAGTAGCTCTTGAGGATGTTGTGGAGCTGGTAGAGCACGTCTGCTGCCGACGGCCGCACGTCTGGGTCGATCGACACACACGCGCGCGCCATCGCGACGATCTTGGGATCTGCGCGCGCAGAGAACTGGACACTCAGTCGTCCGAGCGAGACCATCTGGAGAATCGCCGTGTCGGGGATCCGCCGCGCTTCATGTGAGGACGGCGCGGACGACGACGCAGACGTCCCAGACGACAGCGACGCCTCGGTCACGTGCGCATACGGCAGTGCGTGCGAGTCCAACTCGCTCAAGACGACGCCGAACGAAAAGATGTCCGACTTCTCGTCGTAGCGCTCGCCCAACATGACCTCCGGCGCCATCCAGAGCGACGAGCCGACGCCAGCAGTCATGGTCCGATCACTCCGCTCTCTCGACACGCCAAAGTCTGTCAGCTTGGCGTTCAGGTGCTTGTCCAAGAGGATGTTCTTGGACTTGAGGTCGCGATGCAGCACGATCGGCTGGAGCGAGTGCAAGTACGTCAGTGCGTGGGCAATGTGCAGTGCGATCTGTACTTTGTCGTGGTCAAAGCCGCGCGGTCGGTGCTCGACGTCTTCAAAGCGCGCGAGAGCAGCACGGAGGTCGCCGCCTTCCATGTACTCGGACACAACGCACAAGTCGGTCAACGAGTCCCACGCAACGCCAATGAACCGCACGATCTGCGCGTGCTCGAGCGTCGCCATGAGCTTGACTTCTGCCAAGAACGCGTGGATCTGCTTCATGTTGCGCTTCGTCTCGGGCAAGAGCGTCTTGATCGCCACGACCTGCCCGTTGTACAAGCCGCGATACACTTCGCCGTATCCACCGCGACTCAAGAGCTTGTCAGACAGGACCTTCTCGCGTGGCACGCGTGCGGCAACGATGACTTCGTCGTCCCAGAGCCCGCTGCTGCCCAAGTGCGGCTGCAAGAACGTCTCGTTCAAGTACGCTGTCGTGCTGCCTCGGAGTCCTGCACCAGCACCAGCGCTGCCGCTTGAGCCACCGCCGCCACCTGCGCCGCTGCTTCCAGACGGACCAAACTTGGACGGTGTGTGTCCTGCAGCGTACTCGAAGCGCGCGTCGCTTGGTCGCCGCTGCTGGCGCTTCGTCTGGCGGCGCTGGCGACACACGATCACAGTCGCAATGAGGATCACGACGAACACGACGCCTGCAGCGATGCCAACGACGTAGACGATCGTCGTCGCAGAGTCTATTCGCGTCCGCCAGTTCGTCACAACAAGCAATAGAGAGAGAGAGAGACCGGTGGGTATGAGTCCTCGTGCAGGACGAAAACACACGCAGGCAAGGCAAGGATCGTACCCATGCGCGTGTTAAAGTTGTCGATCGCTGCGGTCGGGTCCTTCGTCGCGCTTCCAGTCGAGTAGTTTGTACCACCACGCGGGCCGCTGCCGCTTCCAGGTGATATGGTCGGCGGACTTGACGGCTCGGTCGAGGTCGGCGACGGCGTCTTCGTTGTAGGCGCTGGCACTGGTGGCCCGCGCGAGCCGCTGGACGAGTCGAGCGACGGTGCTTTTGTTGGCGTTGGCGTCGGCGCGCGCGTCGTTGGCTTTGGCGTATCGATCTCGTTCGAGCCGGAGCCGGACTTGCTCGGCGACGAGTTCGATGGACACTCACCAAAGACCGCGTCCATCAGCCGCTGCAACGTCGTGGTCTTCCCTGTCGCGGCGTCTGTGAGCGAGCAGTCGCCAAAGCGCTTTGCGCGCGTCATCGTCGCGAGCGTCGAGCAGCTCGAGCACAAGGTCTTCGTGCGCGCTGCTGTGAACGGCGGCGTGAGCGAGAACCCGACAGCGCTCTGGCACGCCGTGAGCCGCGTCTGCGCATCGGTGTACACCGCCTTGTTCGCTGCGTCCGAGCACTCGCTCGCACGCGCGGCCGGCGCAAGCTGCAGCAGCAGCGCGAGCAGCAGCGCCGAGGCGATCGCCTTCATCTCGCGTCGCAGTCGTCGTCGTCGTCGTTCAGAGCTGCTGGGCGTCGCGTCTCGAGCGCGCGCTTGTTGTGTGTGAGGAGGTCACAGCAGCATGGACACTGATTGATGACACGCTCAAGGTGAGCAAGCCAGCGCAAATCGTCGCGAGCAGTCCTGTACATGTCCGTTTTGTCTCTGTGTTTGTATCGAACTTGTCCTCTCTAACTAGTTGACATGCCTCTTTAAAAACAACACAGACAGACGATCGCTGCACCCAAAGTCTGTTTATGTATACCCAAGATTAAATACGTGCTTCACCTGAATATACTCACAAATATGTGTCAACGTGTCTAGACTTTGTGGAGTGCTGCACAAATATGGAGGTGATGTAAGACATGTTCACTTCCGTGTATGACACTTGGAATTCTTGACATGTGCCGTTGATATATACGTGATTGATGAAATGCACTGAGAAATTAGCTCATTTATGTCCGTGATTTTGCACTGATATGAGTGATCGAATTTTTGTGTTTTCACTCGGATTGTATGTAGGGGAGGTTGGTACATGGTCATCAATGGTACTTGTTACGATTTCTAATCAATCTGATTACATTGGATATTGCGATTCTTTCACTGTACAATCCGAAACGGCGCAAATTGTTCGCTTAAGAACACCTATATGCTATTGGCAAATAAATCATCCGACAAGTCTAACCAAAATGTATATTCTGCGGATTGAGGAGGGTATTCGTTTTATGCTACTTTTTATGAAGAGCCACTCTTTGATTAGTAGAAATTCAGACCAATCAATAGCATGTGTAGTTTTCTTTGTGAGAAGTAATTCTCGAGATATTTTTTAGATATGTAGACTTTTGTGAAATGAGGTCAAATTTTTGAATTCCATGGTTGGAAATGAAATTCAGATATTTGACCTCTTTGCGTTGCATGCAAGCGATATTCATACAATATTGTTTATGTGAAAATATAGAGGATCTGACGATGCACTCTCTCTATTGTTGTAATGGTAATTAGGTGGACCACACAACCATATAAGTGAGTAATTCCTGATCTATTCCACTACTGCTGTGTGCGTCGCGAAATGCTTGCACTCGTATCAGTCATGATCAGGTCACAGCTGCTCTCGCGCAGTTCCAATCAGCGCTGAGCCACATTGCGAAGACGCGAGCTGGCGTTGTAGTGCTGCTGTCGTCTACTGGTGCCAAGCGCAGCACCGTGAAAAGGCAAGTGAGCGACTGCAAAAGCGTGTCGTCCTCTGGTGGACACTACGAGCAGCGAGTGTCGACACAGAGCGTTGGTCAGCTCTCTCGACATTAGCGATCTAAACTTCGTGCACGCGTGGAGCTCGTCGATATCTCTGGTGACTTGCGAATGAAAGATACGGCTGGTCGTGGGCATACAGTCGAGCGACGACATCACAAGAGAGAAGACTCGAGTCGCATCAATGGGTACGATCCATCCATCACCACATGGTAGCCAATCTTTCAATCAATCTGGCTGTCTAGCAAACAAGCGCTCTGAGAATGATGTGAACGGGTGTTGTTGAGCCAGCAGTGTCGGGCATTAAGTTCTGGTCGCGCACAACACAACCAGCTATCGATATGACACGCAAGAGCAAACTTCGCGAGAAGGGCATCGATGAGCTCGTTGCTCGACTTGGCTCAACTACATCGCCAGCCGAGACGTCAGACCATGTTCATGACAGTGCTACAAAGGCGCAAGCTTCACCAAGCGCTGTCCGGAGACGCGTAAGCTAGCACCAGCACACCGCTCAGCTTCCGTCGCTTCGTCCGAAGCCGCGCATCGATACGCACGATCGTCGCTCTCAAATCTAAATGGAGGTACAAAAAGAACGCTATTTTAGGATTCAAGCCAATCACTATCACTATCAATCCTTGTTAACCGATGATCCCTTTCAAATTCGCTTACAAAATCGTCCGCGCGCTCGCGTACGAGTCGCTCAACGCCTACTACTTGCAGGCGCTCGGTCTCTGCATCGACGACGCGCGAAGCACTGGAGTGGACGACAGCGAAGACGACGACGACGTGACTGAAGACGGCGTGGTCGAGAAGCTGGACGAGCCCACTGAAGCGCTGGTGTCGGAAGAGGCTGCGGACGTCCGCCATCAGATCGAAGTGCTCTTGACGCGCGTCCTCAAGTTCGAGAGCACGAAGCTGACGTCCGGGAGCGGCCGTGGCCAATTCGCCGTGTCACCGACGGTCGGCGACCAGCGCCCGCAGCATCGCTTGTAGTAGCGCGTCTCGGCGGCTGCGACGAAAGAGCTGAAGAGGAAGCTCCCGTGACGCCGAGAGCTGACTAAGCGAATCGAGGACGGAGAGCGTCGCACTTGGGACGCGTTCCTTGTCGCATACTAAGAGAGAGAGGTGGTCGAGTACTCGAGGATGAAGCGGAAGGACCTCGTGAAGCTTGCGTGTTTGACCACAGCGAGCGCGAGTCTCCCGCTCTTCGACTTAAAGTCGCTCGTGCATCGCTTCGCGAAGCGCTTCTGCGACGTCGTCGTCACTGTCTGCTACACGTCGTTCGTTCTCGCGTAAGTCATCTGCGACGTCTACGTCGTCAAGCACGTGTTCGGCCACGCTCCGCAGACGTTCGATGAGTTTGTGTGAGAGTTCGAACACGCGTGGTCGCTGCAGAGCCACACTTGAGTGAGTGAGTGATGAAGAGATCAAGCAAATCAGTCAATCACAACGAGTTTTGGCAGCGTCTGTGCGTCTAGCAGTAGGAACAGTTGACGCGTGTGTTTGTGTCGTGGCAAGCGTCGGCGTGCGGTCAGGTGCAGTGTAACGGCCAAACCGACTAGCTCTTCACCAAGACGAGTCGCTATTATCCGACTCAGCGTACTTGCGTGCAAACATGCGGCCGAAGCGCTCAGCAAAAGCTTTTACAATCCGGGCGCCCTTGAACATGGCGCTAGCCTCTCCGTTCGCAGTGTATTCGGACGCGCTCCAGTTTGTTGACCCAAAGACAAGGCGGCTCTTGTCGACAATGCAAAGCTTCTCGTGCATCTTATCGCTCGTCATGAGGTCGAACAGATCTGTGGGATGGATTATAACTATAGCTGGGTCAATCACACACACAACTACGTCTCTCTGGATGGCCCAAGTTCACACACAACGTATCGAGGGACTGTGGGAAGTCTAAGTAAAGCAGCGCATCAAGAGCGCGCGCGGAATGAGAAAGGAGAACATCCCGTCGTACATCAACGAGTGCATGTGGCGCTACTGGTTCTTTCGAGAACAACCAACGCCTGTACAAGCACTCAAAGGCTTGGTTATTGGTATTAGGTTGAAGTATAGGTTCTAGCGCAGCAAGTACCTTTTCAAAAAGATTCTGAGAGATGGCTACATACAAGATCAATGGGTTGAACATCTTTTCACTTAATCATTTCGCACAGTATTCCAGGCTTGACCTGCTAGACCACGGGTCTCATTGGACAGTAACGTGTGTCTGCAAGTGAGTAAATGTCGCTATGCAAGTGACAGGGTACAGTGCGTGAGATCGAGATCATGGGTGGGAAGAAGTGGCGTGAAATTTGGCTTCCTTCAGCAACAACCCTGTGAGCTGGCGATGGGGTGAGCGCCAGGTCAGGGGTCGAGCCAGGATGCACACTCACGAGTTTCACACGATATGTATGCACTCACGACTCTATGTCACTCTTAGTCAGGGTTCTCACACAGTGATCCCCGTTTGGTAGTTCTTTCAGATTTGGAAAGCGCGCGCTGACGTCTGATTGACCAAGTTGGCAGTTCACAATCGAGATCCGTATGAAGACAGTCCGTTCGAGTATAAGAGAAGGTCTCTTGCGTGTTAATACTTATATATACCCCTCTAACACTGGGGCTCTTCACCACTACTCTTGGTGGACACTCTGTGCACTTCAATTGGTACACCAGTCAGGCTGGCGGACCTTCCGCAAGCCAACCTGACGAAACTAATGCTGGCCGTCCCTACGGCTCTTACGCGTTCACACTCTGTTGCTGGCCATACTTGGCTCTTACGCGGTCACTCTAATGGCTGAGCACTCCTTGCCGCTTACGCCAAACTCAATCACAACGCTATCAGGTTCGCCACCTTAGCAGCCAGTCAAGCGGAATATAGAGGATGTACTAGGGGACACGTCCACTCGCACTATCAAATGCACAAAAGCACACGGGATGGCGGTTTCACGCTCTTCTTCGTTCAATTTAAGTCACACGCACACTGAACCTGGCGGGTCTGCGATATGTAGTCAGACAAAGGCTGGCACACATACGCACACTTGCGGCTTCGGCGCTTGGTACAGGTCTTCTCACTCAGCGACGCGACGTACTGCAGGTTGTCGACGATGCTGAGCTCTGCAGGAGGAGACGAGTGGAGCGGTGGAGACTTGAGTGTTGGGGAGGAAAATCGCTACTGTGTTGTTATGGTGAGTGTCGGCTCTCTCTGAGCTGTGTCAACCACTCATCTACTCGTCCAATCATGTCTACTCATCTTAACATGCACCGTTTCTAACCCAAACAACTGGCCCATTCTGAACAGCTGGCGATGGTCCATTCTGGCTCTAAGTGGGTGGCCGAGCTAACCTGGTGAGTTGAAGCTGACTTGGCGGTCCGAGCCAACCTGGCGGCCCAAATGGAGTTCGACTCCGTCTGGCTTGTGCGAAGTGCTGAGCGCGACTGGCGACTTGCTTGGAAGTGGCGACTCGGGCTGACTTGGCGTGCTGATCCAACCTGGCGGACCAAGCCAACCTGGCGACTTACAGGCAACTTCGACTGGATCCGTCTGACAAGGCGGCCGAAGCACGACTGTCAAGCTGCGGGAACTTGGCGGCTCAAACCGAGCTGGCATGCCGCTCCAAGTTGGCGGGCAACCTGGCGACCCAAGTCGAGCTCGACTGGTTCCGAATCGAGTGGCGCGTTGGACTTGGCGGACAAGTCGAGTTGACTTGGCGGGCTGGGCTGACTTGGCCGGCCGATCTGACTTGGTGGGCCGAGCTAACTTGGCCAGCCGGGCTGACTTGACGGGCCGAGTTGACTTGGCGGGCCGAGTTGACTTGGCGGGCTGAGCTAACTTGGTGGCCTGGGCCAAGTCGGGTCTTCGTCCAATGACTGCCGACGTTTATACAGAGATACTTGGCTAAAGTATGCCATGCAGTCGTCGAGTCACGCTGGGTGCCGAGGAACGTCCTGGAAACTCGCCTTGTGGTGGCATGCGACATTGCCGTCGCAGCGAACGGCGGAGAACGCGGGAACCAGAGCACGACGACGGAGCGCGGCACACGCGGTCTCGACACGAGCACGGGGCGTTGGCGCGAGCGCGACGCCACACGGGTCCCGATGTACAGCGCTAGTTTTGGAGTGTGATAATGAGCGAGTCCACAAGTTTCGTTGTACAGTGCTAGTATGTGTGTTTGCTAGTGAGCGAGTCTCATTTTGCAGTGCTCGTGTGTGTGTCTGCTATAGAGTGAGTCCACGAGTCTCATTGTGCAGGTAAGCTCGGATATTTCACTATTAGCCGATAAACGGGGATTCACCTGACTAACCCACATACAAACAGCAAGCTTCATTCTGACCCATGATCTCTCTATCTCCTGTTTCGATGACTCTCTCTCTCACTTCCGACAAAGCACACACACGACACACAAGCACATGGTGGTAGTGACGAACTCTAGCCATACATCCATCTAGAGCATAGCAAACTCAGTCGTTGTGAGTTGAGCGAGTTGCTCACTGTCACACTTAACCTCTTCTCTAAAGTATGTGGGTGTCACACTCTGTGTGAAGTCCAGTACATCATTTTTGGTCAATCACACGTTACTAAACTAGCTGATCGCTTTTGCCAGGCATTTAAATAAAAGATAATTTTTACTGGTTTATATCACTATCAACCGTTGAACTTGATTGTCTTGAACGAAAAAGCAGAAGTCGCACCTACCAGCCTTGGCGTCTCGGCGTCGCGAAGACCTCATCGCACTGCAGGTCACTGGCGGTTCGAGCTCGCTCTTGCTTGCAGACACGTCGGATAATGCTTGCAGCAGCATTATCAACCACTCCTTGACGAACAGAGCACATCTGGCGGAGGAACTGCTGCTCTTCATGACATCACGACTGCTGCACTCCTGTACTCTCGACACGCTACGCTACGTTGTTGCTCTCCGCGAAGCGCACCGACTGCCGCAACTCACAGAGTTCGAGGTGCAATGCGTAGAGCACATCTGCAGCGCTCGGTCGCTTCGTCGGGTCCACTTGCACACACGCGAACCCAAGCGCAGCGATCGCGCGTGGCGTGCTCGAACAGAACTGCACGCGGAGCTCGCCTGCTGCGACGAGCTGGATGACTGCAGTAACTGGCAAGCCGCGCGAACTTGCATGCGCATACGGCAGCAAGTGCGAGTCAAGCTCGCTCAAGACGACACCGAACGAAAAGATGTCAGCTGCTGTGTCGTAGCGCTCGCCCATGACGACCTCTGGCGCCATCCAGAGCGACGTCCCGACACCGCCAGTCATAGTGCAGTCTTCGCGCTCACGGGACGTCCCAAAGTCCGAGAGCTTTGCTTCGAAGCTCGCGGACAGCAGGATGTTCTTGGACTTGAGGTCGCGATGCACGACTGCTGGGTCGAGCGAGTGGAGGTACGTGAGCGCGTGCGCGATGTGCAGTGCGATCTCGATTTTGAGCAGATCAAAGCCCCGTGGGCGGCGCTCGATGGTGTCAAAGCGCACGAGCAAGTCGCGCAAGTCGCCGCCTTCCATGAACTCCGACACAACACAGAGGTCGTTGAGCGAGTCCCACGCGACGCCGATGAACGTCACGATGCGCTCGTGCTGGAGCGCAGCAGTGAGCTGGATTTCTTCGAGGAACGCGTTGATCTGGTCGAGACTACCTCGCACGTCGCACCGGAGCATCTTCACGGCGACGCGATGGTTGTTGTACGTCCCGCGGTAGACTTCGCATGAGCCGCCGGTGGCGAGGAGCTCATCGACGGCCACTTTCTCGCGTGGAATGCGCGCTGCGATGATCGCGTCGTCTTCCCAGTGCTTGTTCGAGTGCGTGTGCTGCGAGCTATTGGTGTGTGGCGATGGCGACAGCTCAAGCGCAGCGGCATCTTCCAGCACGCAGATGCGGAACACACACGCATCATCGCCATCGTCGCTGATGTCTACGAGCGCCGTTGTGAGAGTGCGGGTGTAGCGACGGGTGTAGCGACGAGTGCGCGTGAGGAGAAGAAGACCGACGACAGCGATGCCCAGGCTCACGCCCGTGTACTTGAACGCGTCTGTGAGTGTGGCTACGATATCGCACAGCGTGGTTGTCAGCCAAACCGCACAAGCAGACACGTGTGGGCTCAAGAGCACGCACCTGTCGAGTCAACCAAGTGCTCTTGTGTCTCGTCAGACTTGGTGCTGCTAGCTGGCGCGCGCTCGTAGTCGCTCACCGGCGTCTTGGTGGTCGAGCTAATAGGCAAGAGCGTGTGCGCTGGCTCGAGGGTCGTTGCCTCGAGTTTGCTGCTACTGTCGCTCCGATCGCTACTGGCGTCGCACACACCAGCGCGTACAACACTCAAGCTTGGCGCTGCGCACATGGCGCGTGCGAGCTCGCATGCAGTCGAGTACGTGCGGCCATCCGAGGCGCACACTGGCGCTGCTGTTGCGTCCGCACACTTGCGCACATGCTCGCAGTCTGGAGTTGCAGGAGTCGCGTTTGGTCGTGGCGCAAGTGTTGTTGTTGGTGGTGGTGCTGGGACTGGTGGTGGTGTTGTCAATGGCGCTGGCGCCCGGATCGTCGCACTTGGAGTTGGTGAGTTGGTGCTGTTGCTGTTATTGCTGTTGTTGTTGTTCACGCATGGACCTCGCGCTGCGATGAACAGCGCCGTGCTCTTTGCCAGGCACTTGTCGAACTGGAACACGCACGCGCTGCTGTACGTCACACCATTCGATGCGCACACGGGCGACGGCAGCTCGTTGTTGCAGTCGAGGACGCACACTGGCGATGAAGCAGTTGGCGTGGCGCCCACACTCGTGCATACGCAGCAGAGCAAGAGCAGCATCATCAGCTGCATCGCCACAGCCATGCTTGTCTTCACGACGCGCCAAGAGCAGAAGTGTTCGTGCCGTGTGTTTGTCTTGGTGAAAGCTGCATGAGTGTCCACACAAGTTGAAGTCACATGTTTCCTTTTCAATGAGGGTGAACAAGCAGATATAGGTTCTGTTTGTGAACATACTCAAACGTCGGATCTCACTCTATGTACACGAAAATTGCAAACTACACTATTTATGTTTTTCAGCCTTGATCCGTCCGCAAACATGCATACAAGTCATTGCAAGCTGGTGTGATCACAACGACAACGACAAACCGACTGGCTTTGCTGAAGCAATGCGCGTGGTCGTGAACACGGCGGCGACTGCAGACAACCGCAGACGCAACGCACTCACTCGCCGGCGCTGCGTGTTGTTGCTTTCGAACCGATCGAGCAAGGAGGCAGTTCGGCTGCCATTGCGTACGGTTCAAAGTATATTGGCCCGTCGATCTCCCACAGTTGTCGGCCACCAACAAGCGCTTGAGTGGTTGGTCTCTCGCACACGAGGTCAACTCGCGCGAGATGTGTCGAAAGCAATGCGACCACCGCAGACAGCCTCTCGACTTGAGCGAGCGATTGCTGCGCTTGCTAAGAGAAGCGATGATGGCTCGCAGCAGCAGCAGGAGCGACCGCCAGTGCTGCTAACGCCTCATTTTCGCATCGACTCGGGACCACACAGGAGCAGCAGCAGCAGCTCAGCGCGATGGCGACAGTGCCGCTCCCCGTGCCGCTCAACAAGAGCGTCGTGCTCGACGGCATGTCGTCCGACCTCGCGCAGATCTTCTACCAGCGCTACGCGGCCGGCGTGGCAGTCGAGCCGCTCACGATGGCGGACGCCGACATCCCAGCGCGCATTCGCAACCGACTGATTGCTGCAGGCAGTACGAACTTCAGCGCCTTGCCGGGGACGCTACAGCGCGCGCTCGTGTGGGACTCGGGCTTTGCGTTCGACGCAAAGAAGCGCTTTGTCCAGATCTGGACGCTCGGCGGGCGATCCATGGCCGACATCGCAATCACGCCACCCGAGTACAGCAGCTCAGGCTGCACGCTCACAGTCTGCCGCCAGCCAGATCTGACGCAGTCTGCGAGCAACCGTCAGTGCACCGCAGAGATGATACTCGGTGTCGTCAAGTGCATGATCGCAAAGGTCTCAAACCCGGACCCGAAGTCGGCGATGTGGGCAATCGGTGGCGACACAGCGCGCACGCCGGAGCTCAATGTCTTCGACCACACGTGGACAGAGGGCGATAGTGGGGTCTCCAACACCGTGTTTGCGATCCACACAGAGTCGAGTCTGTACCCGTACTCGAGAGTCTGCCCAGCGTCTGGATACGGCGCGTTCGTGATCCCGTGTGCACCGCACTTCTCGACGGACACCACGAGCTTAGCAGGCAACGCTGAGCCACAGCTGAGTGCCTGGGTCGACAAGTGGCTCAGTGCATTTCCAATGGCGTCTGCAAGCGAACCTGCCGTTGCGCCGTCAAGTCCAGCCGTGTCCGCGCCAGCGCCAGCAGCCCCAGCATCATCGTCGTCAGGTCTCGGTGCTGGCGCGATCGCTGGGGTCATCGCCGCGGCTGTCGTTGTGCTCGTTGGTGTGATCGTGCTGTGTGCGCGGCGTCGCCGATCGTCTGACGAGCACGCGACGTCAGTCAAGTGTGTCGCCACGAGTGATGGGTCCATCGACTCGCGCGCACTGCTCACGCCAGGAACGACTGCGAAGCTCGCGAGCACACCGCCGCGGTCCGGCATCCAGTGCACAGCGACGACAACGAGCGACCGCACGACGCTGGCAAGCCATCAAGACGACGGGTTGGAGACTACCGGCAGCCACAGCGTCGTTCTCGCCGCGCTCGCTTGCGACCCGAACCTCACGCACGCGCGCCTCGTGTTTGAGAAGCTCGCGTTCGAGAAGCTCCTTGCGCGCGGGGCATTCGGTGAAGTGTGGCTCTGTCGGTACGACCAAAAGCAGCAAGTCGCTGTCAAGCGCTTGCTCCAGCGCACGGCACAGACAACCAGCGACGCAGTCCAAGCGTTTGCGAACGAGATTCAGCTCACAGCGAGCCTTCAGCACGCAAACATCGTCACGTTCATCGGCGTTGCGTGGACGAGCGCTGCGAACTTGGCCATGGCGATCGAGTACTTGCGACGTGGTGACTTGCAGCACTTTGTCACGACGCACCGCGTGCACCTCGGAACGTGGACGTCCGACAAGCAGCGTGTTGCGCTCGGCGTTGCGCGTGCACTCGCGTACCTCCACAGCCACGCACCGCCAGTGATCCACCGCGACGTGAAAGCCAAGAACGTGCTCTTGACCGACGACTTGGACGCGAAACTGAGCGACTTTGGCGTCAGTCGTGACGTCGAGCGCGACGCAATGACCGCTGGTGTCGGCACGCCGTTCTGGACAGCGCCGGAGGTCCTCGACGGCTCTGCGTACTCGGAGCAGTCAGATATCTACTCGTTCGGCGTCTTGCTCTCGGAGCTCGACACGTGCGCACTGCCGTATGCAGACATGCGCGGACCAGCAGGCGAGAAGCTCAAGCTCTTTCAGATCTTGAGCGGCGTCATGTCGGACGCGTTGCGCCCGCTGTTCACGAGCGCGTGTCCGCCTCGTGTGTGTGCGATCGCTCAAGCGTGTCTCCAGCACGACCCAGCGATGCGACCGACGGCCGTAGACCTCGTGCAGATGCTGCTGCAGTGCGAGCAGTCGTGACGTCATGACACTGTGTGAGAGGAAGTCACAAGTGCGTGTAGGAGCAAGACAGTTTGTGATGACGAGAGCGTTCTCTTGTAGTGCGAAAGCGGTCTCGCTGTTTCAATGTGATGCGAGTCGTGTGGTGTGTGTTGGAGGAGCAAACTGTGCAAGTTAGCTTGCCACGACGAGTGTGTGAACATGACAGCCACGACTGCCCAGTTGTTGGTGTCACATGTGTGTGTTGTTGAGGCGAACAGAGAACGCAACGCGCGCGTCATGTGATGCGCTGTCACTGCGCCTGTCAGAGACAGCGGCTCCAAGCAGAATCGATCGATGGACAGATGGATGGACGAGCAAGTCGCTTCAAATTTTGTCGCTCGTGAGGAGATCTCGCTCGAGTTCGCGAGATCGCGAGCAAGTAAGGCCATGTTCAAGCCGGACAACCAACACAAGGAAAGTAAGTGCTGGTGCAAGCGAGCACTGGTGCTGGTGCAAGCAAGGGAGTGCTAGTGCTGGTGCTCATGTGATCAATGCGCGGTGTGCACCGCTTGAAGATCGCGATAAAGTGTACGTATAGCTGAATAAAACGAAATCCCACATGGAAGTATACACGCAGTATCCGGATACAGACTTCAAGCGAGAAAATCGAAGTGATGTGCCCTGTCGCCCACACATTTCGTGTTTGTATGCGTTGACCGCACACACACAACATGCACACAAAAAAGCACCGGCACACCACATCACTTCACGAGCAACGAGCATACCCATCGTGATGACTTTTGTTCTCGCTCGCTCCAGCGCAAGCCACGGCAAGCGCAGTGATCGCCGACGCTCGACGCGCTCGCTCGTCGCTTCCTGCCGTCCCACAACGAACGACCACGTGATCGATCATTTGATCACTTGATCAGCAACCACCACCACCAACAAAGGACCCTTGCATACAACAGACAACTCAACAACTGCGCTCGCACGTCACGCATTGCGCGCGCGCGCGTAACCATCCGTACCACCCACCACACGTCACAACACAGCAGCATGACCGACGCGACACCTGCGCGTCGAACTCGCTCGCACAGACGCCTCGCACTCGTCGCTGCAGTCGCGCTCCTTGCTGCGCTCAGTCTATTCGCCAGCTCGATCACGACTACGAGTCACGCTCAAACATCCTTTCACTTGCGCCGGCGCCTCGCGAGCGTGACGGTCCCGACAGACCCGACGTTCCGCTGGAACGGCACGACGTCCGACTTGGCGCAGCAGTTCTACCGGCGCCACGTCGCTGGCGCGACAGTCGACGCGCTCAACTACGTCGACGCAGACTTGCCAGCGCGCATCCAAACGCGTCTCGCTGCGCTCAAGCTGTCGTTCACGTCACTACCGCCGCTGCTCCAGCGCGCAGTCGTGTGGGACTCGGGCTTTGCGTTCTCGCCCGAGCCAGCGCGCAAGTTCATTCGGGTGTACACAGTCAATGGCGTGCCCATGTCCGAGATCGCCGTGTCCATGACCGAGTACCTGAGCGCCAAGTGCATCACGACCGAGTGTCGCGACCCCACGGGCGTCGCAACGTTCCGGTCCAAGACGTGTTCAGGCAGCATGATGCTCTCAGTCGCGCACTGCGCGTCCGATGAAGTCACAGACGGCATGACGCACATGTCGATGTGGGCCACAGGCGGCGGCGACGACACTGCAGTCCCCGTCATGAACATTGAGCGCCACTCGTGGGACGACAAGGTCTTTGGCGGGAGCTTCCTCGTCTTTGCGATCCACACCACGAGCGACGCGAACGAGCCGGCGTGGGACAACTGTCCGCGCGACGGCGTCTACAACTCGGCGATCATCCCCTGCGAGCTCTACACGCCAGCGCGCGCGACACAGATGAACTGGACCGACCCAGCGCCAAGTGCGCTCGTGACTGCGTGGCTCGAGCAAGTCCAGCTCGAGTCGCAGCGCGTGCCTGTGCTCCCGATCGTCGCAGTCGCTGGTGGTGTCGTCGTCGTCGCTGCGATCCTCGGCGCATTCTGGTACGCTCGGTACCGCCGCGCGGCGCGACACCAGCAGCAGCAACAACGTCGCTCGCGCGAGCGACGCACAGGCGCGTCAAAGAACATTGCTCGTGGCGCTGGGCTTGACCACGCGCTGCTCACGCCGCGGTCAAAAGACCCGTACATGATCGCAACCGACTCGCTCGCAGCGTACCGCGGCGCAGCAGCGCGTCAGTACTCGACGCACCACTTGCTCCAGACGCTACTGAATGACAAGCACTTGCGTCGACTCGCGTTCGACAAGCTCGTGTTCACAAAAGACTTGGCCAAAGGCGCGTTCGGCGAAGTCTGGCTATGCACGTACGAGCAGTCGGTCGTGGCCGTGAAGCGGCTCTTGCAGACGCGCAAGCGCACGTCCGACGACGTCCACGCGTTCATTGACGAGATCCAGCTCACGGCGTCGCTCGCGCACCCGCACATCCTCGACGTCCTCGGTGTCGCCTGGAACACGCTCGAGAACTTGTGCATGGTCATGGAGTACCTCCCGAACGGCGACCTCCAAGGCTACTTGCGCGCTCATGGCAGCGACCTGACCTGGCACACGCACAAGCGCGCGCTTGCCACAGGCGTCGCGAGGGCGCTCGCGTACCTCCACGCGCGGACGCCGCGGCTGATCCATCGCGACGTGAAAGCTCGGAACGTGCTCTTGACTGCGGCGCTCGAAGCGAAGCTGATCGACTTTGGTGTGAGTCGGAGCTACGGCGACTGCTGCATGACCGTCGGCGTTGGGACGCCGTACTGGACCGCGCCCGAGGTGCTCGAGGGCACCGTGTACTCGGAGAAGTCCGACATCTACTCGTTCGGCGTGCTGCTCTCGGAGCTCGACACGTGCGCAGCGCCGTACCACGACGCCAAGACCGCGGGGCAGCAAGAGCCGCTCCAGCCGTTCCGCATCCTCAAGCTCGTGATGGCAGGGACGCTCCAGCCGACGTTCACCGCCGCGTGTCCGGACGCGATCCAGCGCATTGCAGACAAGTGTCTCCGTCGCGACCCGAGCGAGCGACCGAGTGCGCTCGACGTCGTTGCGCTGCTCGAAGCGATCGATGGCACCAGTCGTGATCGTTTAGAAGACGTACAAGGCTCGATCGAAGGCGTCGTACGAGACGAGCGAGTGTCGTGAAGTGTAGCGTGGCGTAGCGAAAGTTGTGTGTGTGTGTTCTCTGGCAATTGGACGTGTTACGAGTGGCGTTTTGCTTCATGAAGCGCTCGGTCGTGGCTCAAGGTGCGTGTGCTGCAGCCGTCAGAGTGAGCTCTACCGACTCCACTCGCTTTGAAAGCACCGAGTGTGTTGTGGTAGTGGCAATGCACTCTTCAACTTGCAACATGGCGAGCGATGCTAGCGCTTGTAGGTCGACTCGATAGGTCGTAGAGCAGAGCAATGAGCGAGTGGGTACGGAAACCACGAGCCGACGCTCTTGTGATTGTCACTTCGTCTTCGCCAGGACCAGGAGCAGCAGCGACGTCATGCGCAGCAGCTCGGCGCGCTTCACATGCGCAACAGCAGCAGCAGTCGCTGTCGCCGTCACGGCTGCGCTACTGTGGGCGCCTGCAACAAGCGTGCTCTGCTCTGCAGACCCGCAGTTCAGTGAGACGTACCTCCTCGTCGTCAATCACGTCGCGGCGTGTGGAAGCGCGACTGGCATTGCGATCGAGTCTCCGTCGTCGTCGCTTTCACCAGCGCAGCGCGCGACGATCTGCAACGAGTGCGCGTGGCTCGCGCAGTGGGTCGCAACGAATGCGAGAGACAGCAGCTTTCCAGTCTGCAGCGTGAAAGACAGCGACGGCGCCGTCACGACTGCCGAGGCGTACTACAGCAGCTTGTTTGCTTGCTCAAACGGAACTGCGCTGCCTGGGCGCTCGAACAGCTCCGAGTCGCTCCATCCGAGCGCAACAGGTCGGTCCAAGCAACGTCTGTCGCTGTAGCAGTCAACAGACAAGCTTGCTCAGTGCTGACGGCTTCTCACACGCAACACTCGCTTGCTGCAACCAATCACTAGGTGCTGCAACAAGCAACAAGAGCACGCTTGCGATCGCAGCAACTGCGGTTGTTGTTGGGCTTGTTGTTGCAGTTGCCATGGGTCGCAAGGTGTTGCTGCGCAAGCGCGCACACAAGCACGAGACGCTCTTGTCGCCTTCAACTGAACGCTCGCCGACTGCGATCGACACGACAACAGCAGCAAACGACACGAGCCACCAACAACAGCAACCGAGCGCACGCAGCGGACTCTGGGACGACGAAGTCATCATCGCAGCGCGCGTGCCGCGCGAGAAGGTCTTGTCCGAGACGCTCTTGTCGCGCGGCGGCTTTGGCGAAGTGTACCGCGGGACGTACAACGGCCAAGTCGTGGCGATCAAGACGCTCTTGCCAGAGGCGAAGAAGAGTCTGAAGCAGATCAACGCGTTCTTGTACGAAGTCAAGCTCATGGCGTCGCTCGAGCACGAGCGCATCGTGTCGTTCATTGGCGTGGCGTGGGACTCGCTGAACGATCTGTGCGTCGTGACCGAGTACATGGAAGGCGGCGACTTGCGCGCGACGCTCACGCGCTTTGAAGACGTCGAGCACCGGCACCACGGCTTTGACCACGACAAAGTACAGATCGCACTGCACATTGCCCACGCACTGACGTACTTGCACTCGCTCCAGCCGATCGTGCTGCATCGCGACCTCAAGTCCAAGAACATCCTCTTGGACAAGCACCTGAACGCCAAGCTGACAGACTTTGGCGTGTCGAGAGAGCGGAGTGATCGGACCATGACTGCTGGCGTCGGCTCGTCGCTCTGGATGGCGCCGGAGGTCATGTTGGGCGAGCGCTACGACGAGAAGTCGGACATCTTTTCGTTCGGCGTCGTCTTGAGCGAGTTGGACTCGCACGCGCTGCCGTACGCACACGTGACCGAGGCGTCGCTGTCGTCTGGGACGTCTGCGTCGTCGTCCGCGCCATCGACGCACGAAGCGCGGCGGATCCCCGACACGGCGATTCTCCAGATGGTCTCGCTCGGACGACTGAGCGTGCGCTTCTCGGCAGACGCTCAGCCTGCTCTTGCTGCGCTCGGACTTGCGTGTGTGGCTGTCGAGCCAAAGGACCGCCCGACTGCTGCTCACGTGCTCTTCACGCTCCACACAGCGCTCAAGAACCTCTGAGAAGACTCGACAAGGTCTCTCTCAAGCGCGTGGCAGTCTCGTGGCACCGCGCGATCTCTATCGTCCGAGCGCTTTGACAGCACACAAGATAGCAATGCGTTGTAATCGAGAGCGTGGTGGTCGTTGTATCGTCAGGATCGAAGATGCTTGAGCACTTCACGCTCCTCATGAGACCAAAGTCTCAAGTCGAATGTGCGCATGAATCGACACAAGCACCCGGAGCTTGGGTTTGGAGGAGTGCTCTTGCGACACCTCTGCATGAGCGCGTGTCGGATCAATGAGCAACAGAGCAAACCGAGCGTTGAAGTTGATTGCTTGTGTGTCGCTCGGCTCGGTAGTGGCAGAGGACGTGACAGATCCAAGAAGCGCATCTCGTTCGGTTCGATTGATCGCATCAAAGCGACACGAAGCAGCAAAATGCGCCAATGGCCATGGCCATACTAGAGAGAGAGAACTCTGGAGCTCGTAGAGAGCGCGCGTACGCTGTGCTCTCCCACTTGGTACAGGAGCGAGCTCGAGTTGCTCTGCCATGCTCGACAGCGCCTCGAGCGAGCGATCCGAGCGATTGAGTGAGAGAGTGTCTGCTCGTGAGCGCACTGAGTTGTTGGTCTGTCCAGCAGCCGATGTGATGAAGAGCCATTCAGCGCACCAGCTGACCTGATGCTGGCTGCTGCTGCCAGCTGCTGCCAGATCTGCTTGCTCGTTCTGAGAGCCTAGCCATTCGACGGAGAGACACCCACACACGTGCATTCATTTGTGATCATTCTTGGCCGAAAGCTTTGTGAGCATGAGCTGCAAGACGCTGCGTGCAGCGCGTACGTGAACTCGATCGTGAATTCGATCGAGGTCGAGCACGAGATTGATTGAGCCCCAACGAGGTGCTGTGATTGAGAAGAGAAGGGTCTCGCTGTGACGCGGGCGAGCTCTGAACGATGACACGGTCGACGAACGAACAGAACGTGCACGCGGATCGCCAAATCAGAGACAGCAGTTGGATTTTGATGGGACGTTCGGAGGTCCAATCCCTCTATAGTTGCTGCAAAACGTCCGAACTATGTTATGTAAATAATTGTTTCAAGTGTAATCATGCATCGCAAAACCCTGTGTATCATCAACCGTTTCTTTTTTCGCAGGGACGTAGACGTGCCTTGTGTTTGTGAAAACTCGGATTTTGACCGCTGCGTATGTTTCTCGCAATCTTCAGTACTGTGCACCATACAATCGTGCAGTGAAATGGTATCGATTCAATACGCACAACATACGCACCTACAATCGCGACCTCTCGAAATGCGTAGATGTGCGGTACGAAACAAGAGGAGATGAGACACGAATGGCTCCGCAGCACAACAACAGCAAGACGACCTGCGACCGCATGGCGCCTGCGTCGTGAGCTCGTGCAGGGCGTTGCTCGCTCGCACTCTTGCAGTCGCTCCACATCGACGTCGACATCATCGCGCTCCACTCCACGAGCGAGCGAGAGCGCAACGCACAGTACACAGCACACAGCACATACATGATGCAGCGCCTTCGGAAGCGACAGCTCCGCCGCACGCTCAATGCCACCGACCCGACTGCGAGTATCATCGTGCCGGCCGAGACGATGTTCGTCTTTAACGGCACGAGCGCAGACCTCGCGCAGCAGTTCTACCAGCGCTACCAAGCCGGCGACAGTCTCCACAAGCTCGACATCGCGCACAGCAAGCTCCCGGAGCGCGTGCGCGCGCGCCTCGCAACGTACGATCTCAAGTTCAAGCACCTGCACTCGCTGCTTCAGCGCGCGCTGCTCTGGGACTCGGGCTTCGTCTTGAGCGGTGACACGCTCGTGCCGATTCTGACTGCGAACGGCTCAAGCATGGCCGACATCGCGCTCTCGTACGACGACTTCACGACCGTCGCAGGCTGCAGCGCAAGCACATGTGGAGATGCCAGTACCGCGTATCGCGCCAGCAGCACGTGCAGCAGCGACGCACTGGCGCTAGTGCTCAAGTGCGCGATCGACTCGACGAGCGGCAGCAGCAGTGGTAAAGCGAGCGACGATGCGACGGCGATCTGGGCGACTGGTGGGAACGCCAAGGCGATTCCTGACCTCTCGCTCGTGCGGCACTCGTGGCAGGACGCCGCGACGCAGGAGACGCACTCTGTGCACGCGATCCACTCGATCGCGCTGGCGAAAGAGCCTAGCAGCAGCGGCTGCGCTGCCGGCCAGGCATCGTCAATGATCATCCCGTGCGCGTCGAATCCGAGCGCGAATGTGACTACAGTGTGGGCTGCGCCAGCGCACGGCGCGCTCGTGACGGTCTGGCTCGAGCACGCGCGTGCCGACAAGCCGGGCTTTAGCGTCTACTACACTGGTCTCATCGTCGCTGCAGTCGTCGTGGGCCTCGTGCTCGTGCTTGTGCTGTGCTGCAAAGGCAAGTCGCGCTACAAGCGCCGCCGCCAGCGCCGCGAAGAGGCAAAGATGACGAGCGCCGACCCGCAAGCGCTGCTCGAGAGCAGCACAGACGGGCTCGAAGTGAGTGCTGTGGCGCTCACGCCCGTGCACGCGATGCTCGAGTCGGACGCGGAAGCGAGCGCGAGCACGAACGTCAGCAGCAGCGGCTCGAACGCCTGGACGAACGTCTTTGTCACGAGCAAAGCCGTCGCGAGTCGGCGCTTGCGCATGGACCAGCTCGCTTTCAAGCACAAGCTCGCGACGGGTGCGCACGGCTCGGAGGTCTGGGCCGCCAAGTACCACGGCGCACGCGTCGCCGTCAAGCGAACTGTCGCGCCACGAACAAGCACAGAAAGCGCAGCGGCGACAGCGCCACCTGCGATCAGCGCCGAGATCGAGCTGCTCGCGACGCTGCGGCACCGGCACCTCGTACGGTTCTTTGGCGTCGCGTGGGACACCCCCGACAGTCTCTGCGTCGTCACCGAGTACGCGCGCAAGGGCAGTCTCGCAGACGCCCTGAGTCGCAGCAGTGAGGACGGCGCGACGCCACTCGCGTGGCCGCAACTCGAGCGCATCATGCTCGGCGTCGCGCGCGCCGTCGCGTACTTGCACTCGCGCGAGGCGCCAGTGGCGCACGGCGACCTCTGCGCTTGGAACGTGCTGCTCGCGAGTCACTTTGAGCCAAAGCTCACGGGCATTCGCGGCAACAGCGCAGAGACGGACGCACCGACGCTCGAAGGCGACGTGCTAGCGCTCGGAGTGCTCTTCTCGGAGCTCCTTGCGCTTGGCGACCGCGCTGACGCAGCGGCAGCAGCGCGCGAGGAGCACAAGCACAGCGACGAGTACGCTGCAGTGTGCCCGCAAGCGATTCGCGACGTTGTTGCGCAGTGCATGCACTCGGACCCGAGCGCTCGTCCGCGCATGACAGAGGTCGTGCGCGTGCTGGCAGATGTGTGCGCGAGCGAGCAAGAGATCGAGGCCGACGTGTAGTGAACTAGCGTACGGACCAGATGATGAAGCAGCAGCGGATGAATGTACTACCAGTAGAGAACGCGAGTGTGTTGTTGTGAGTAAGGAGTGTAAGGAATGGTCGTGTCGAATCGCGTTGACTGGATTGCCTCGTAGCTTCAGCGCTCGAGGCACAAATCGCTTCGCGCGTCGTACAGACACATGCAGTGCTGATGTCATCGAGTTCGTGCGTCGAGTGCTTGGGGCGCTCACTTCGCTGCTTCAGTCGACTCGCTCGAGTCGATTGTCAAGTCAGTCTGTCGTGATTCCTTTATTGTGGTTCAGATTGTTGAAAAATCATTGGATACACTTTTGTGTATCAAATTGAAAGGCAACGATAACTTGTGCATGGTATAGCAATGCTCGACTTGTTTTGATCGAACGAAAAGTGATTCGGAGCACAACGTCACGACAATCACATCAAGAAATCAGGTCGCGTTCGCCTTTCAACGCGTCACGCGTCGTGATTGTAGATTTGAAAACAGGAATTGTGTCGGCAATGTCGAATGGAGCAAGCATTGCAAGAAAGACCCCACTTCGCCTCCTGCACAGGACAGTCAGGAAGGTTCAACGCATGCGATGCATGACGTGTGGCTGGCATCACGCGCGGCAAGCAAGACCTCCGCAACGCTCGCATGCAGGCGCCGGCGCTAATCAAGCAGCGCTGGCTTGCGCTCACTTTGCACTCGCGCATTGACAAGTCGGACTGCGCGCGAAGATGTGCGCGACGCTCGGTGCGCTGCTGCTCGCGCTCGGCGGCAGCACGCACTGCGCACTCGCGCTCGAGCGCCCACCGCCGCTGCCGGCAGTGAACGAGAGCTTCGTGTTTGACGGTTCGCACTCGGACCTCGCGCAGCAGCTCTACCAGCGCAGTCTCGCTGGCGCAACGCTCCCTCCACTCAACGTCTCGTATGGCAGCAACAGCAGCACCAGCGCCACGTGGCTCCCAGATGCCGTCGCTGCTCGACTCAGGCGGCTCCGCGTCCCCAGCTTCGAGTTGCTTCCTGGGGTTTTGCAGCGCGCGCTGCTCTGGGACGCTGGCTTTGTCCCGATCGAGCGCACGAATCGCAAGTCGCCGCCGTTCGTGCAAGTCTGGACCACGGACGGTCGCCCCATGAGCGATATCGCAGTCTCGCGCCAGGAGTGGAAGAGCTCGAACACGATCGACACGTGCATCGCGACGACGTGTACGCAGCCCAACCGTGTGACAGCGTACAAGGCGTTCGACTGCGCCTGCGACGCGCGAGTAGCGCTCGTGGCCAAGTGCGCAGTTGCGAACACATACCGCGTCTTTGACAAGACGCAGCTCGAGTCCGGTGGGCTGGAGCCCACGCTTTGGGCCACTGGCAGCGACCCGAATGCGACGCCCGACCCCATTCTCCGAGAACGTCGTTGCGTGTACGACAGCAGCACGAACACCTCGCAGAACGACACGGACAGCGACACTGCTAGCAGCGGCCATGCTTTCCGTAGCACGCCGCTCGCAGCGGTCTACAGCATCGACACTGGCGGCTTGACTGGCACGAGCCGAGTGTGCTCGAGCGAGCGCTTCGAGTCGCTCGTGATCCCGTGTCTGCGTCTCTCGAGCATCAACAACACGCAGCAAGCGCGTCTGCGCGAGCCCAGGCCGTCGTTGTGGCTCGACGACTGGCTCGCCGCGTACCGATCGGTCACACCGCCAGCAGTGGGGAACAGCCAAGAGACGCCGTCGCCTTCGTCAGCGACACCCTCGTCGTCGTTCAACATGGCGCTGCTGGTCGCGATCGTCGTGAGCTCGCTCTTTGTGGTCGCACTCGTGGGGCTCCTCACGATCCGCCGCCCAAGCGCGCGCAACACTTCGCGTGGCACGCCAGCGAACACGTTTGACGGGAGCGTACTCTTGACGCCACCGCCCGAGCAGCAGCCGCCGCAACGACAACCGAAGCGCGTGTAGCTTGGGTCACTGCCAAGCGAGCGACCGCGATCTATTTAGCTATGTATGAGGCACACTCAGAGCTCTCCATGACGAGCTCTTGGTCACGAAGCGCAGATTGATGGATTGACCTGCTCCACTCCACTCGCACTCGAGACCACGCACTCAAATCCACACGTGATGATGTGTTGATGCTTGTGCACTCGTCCGACGCGTGGCTTGGACCTCGAACCGGATGCGTTGCTTGTGGCTGTAATGATGATCGGTGTTCCCGTGTCGCCACTCGCCTCGCCGTCTCTCGACGAGCATGTCCACGAGGTTTGTCAGAGAAGCACAGCACTTGACTGGATCGAACTCAGTCGAGAATGAGGTGTGTGTTGCTGAGTGAGTGAATGGACTGAACGAACGAGGCGAGCGAGAGCTGCTCGCTCGCGCTGTTGTCGAGCAGGTCTTGCGCGGCAAGCACGCGGTGAGGCATCAGCTAATCGAGCGAAGTCAAGCGAGCGAGCAGCTCGACTGTGTCGAGTGACTTCGTCGAGGACTTGCTGAGTACTTGACTGAGCTCCAACAAGAGCAATGAGGCTAGATCTCACTTATTCGCAATCTGACCGCATTGCGTGTTGACTCCTTTTCCTGAAATCCAGGATATGTGAGCTCGTCTTTTCTGTGTCCATTTTTGCAGTTCCATTGCAAGTCAAAATCCTTGAACGCGCGTAGTTTTGGATCGTCTTTCTTCAATTATCACGATTTCTGTACTCGCCTGTCCATTTCAGTAAATACGGCAAACACGATCGACTGGCGATTCGCACGACGCTGGGCTCGCCGTCAAGCATCAAACATCAAACACCACGCGCTCGCACTGAACCTGCTAGTGCGCACTCGGCCACGACCGCTGCTGTGCTGCTGTGCGTGTGTGTGCGTGTGTGTGGACACCGCGCAGCGACCATCGAGCAAGGGTCGCTAGTCCACAAAGCCTCACTCGTTCATGCAAGTGCAGACAAGTGGAAGCAAGAGCCTGCGACCGACCGGCTGTGCACTCGAGACGCGTCGCTTGTGCGCACGAAGATCCACAGCGAGGCTCGGTAAAGCTGGTTTTGGGCGCTCGCGCTTGCGCAAGAGCTGGCGACGCGGGCGACGCGAAGACCACAACGAAGTCCACACAACGAAGTCCACACATCGAAGCCCACACAATGAAGCGAAACACGAGTCTGCTCAACCAACATCGCTGTGCTGTGCTTTGGCGCACTGGTAAACGTGCTCTCGCGAGCCTTGTGAGCTTACACCGCTTGAGTAGGAAGGCTCGACGCGATAGAGAGCTTCGCATTGCGATCGTCGGACACACGTGCTCGCCTTTACTCTCTCTCATCTGCTCTCATCTGCTCTCACAACAACAGCAGCAGACAGCAACAGACAAGAACGACAAGATAGAAAACAGAAGGACGTGTGATGCGCAAGTACTCGCGCAAGTGTGTGCTCGGCTGCACTCGACTGCACTGGTGCGTCTCGAGTCTCAAGTCTCGAGTCGCTTTGAGCGGTGTGCAATTTCCACAATACACGCGCGAGAAAGATGTGCGTCGCGAGGCAGTACAGATGCGTGCTGCTCATCGACTCGAGCCAAGAGCGCGCACTGTAAGCGTGTATCGTGTACAGAGCACGCCTTGTGCCTTGACAGCAGCAGGAGCTCAAGGAAGCTCAAGGAAGCGCATAGCCCATGAGCATGGCATGAGCATGCGAAGCTGGTGCGCGTCTGGTCAGGTTATATACTAGGGTCAGGTTATATACTAGTATCCACCTCGAGCTGATGTGGCGCACAACATTCACACGCACACACACACACACGTGAACAAGCGCTTGTTCACTTGTACTTGTTCACTTGTTCACTTGTACTTGTTCACTTGTACTTGTTCGACAGACAACACAGGACAGCACAGGACAGCACAGACTCGCTCCTGAGCGGCGCCGCCAGTCAGTCAGTCAGTCAGTCAGTGCCGAATCCTCGACGACGCGCGCGCTGTACACACACTCGCACGCGCGCACCGTGCAGCACGGCGCAGCGAGCAAGAGCGGACTAGCAGCAACCAGCGAGCAACCAGCGAGCAACAGAGAGCAGCAGGAGACGCGACGCGCGACGCGAGCGCTTGTTAAGAGAGACTCGCCATCGATCATCGATCGGTCTCGCACTTGCCGACTCGCGCGATCACTGACAGCGTGCGTCTGGGACAGCATCGACATCATCGACAGCAGCACCGCGCGACTGACTCATCGAGCGCGCGCGAGAGACCACGATGTCCGCGCGTCTACACCGAGCGCTCGGCGTGCTCGTGTTCGGCGCGTTCGCGTCGACGCGCACACAGAACTTCGCGAATGCTGCGACCTGGTGCTCGGACGCTTCGATGGCTGTGGCGTACAAACCAGTTCGCAGGCTCATGGATACGTGTGAGCGCACGTTCAAGATCCCGCTCAACACGACGCTCTCGGCGCCACAGAAGAGCAAGCTCTGCGACGCGTGCCCAACGCTCTTGGCAGCCGTCGAGAAACCTGAGAGCCTCCCGACGTGCATCGTCACACTAGGTGCGTCGGATGTCCTTTCGCTCCGCAAGCTCCTCGAGCGCCAGTTCCGACGGTGCCTCACCGGCGCATCGACAAGCGACTCGGACGCTGGTTCGCTCGGTGCGGACGACGCCGCGCCGAGTCCAGCGCCGTCGAATCTGCGCGCAAGCGCAAACAGTCCAACGAACCTCGAAGCGAGTGGCGGAGTCGGCGCACCAAACCCCTCAACGCCATCTTCAACAGGTACGACGACAACGACGGCCTCACGTATCGTGGCGGTCCAACTTGGTACATAGTGTGTCTAACCTTACGTCTCAACCTCTCTCTCCCTTTCGTACACTGTAGACGCGTTCATGAGCACCGGTGTCCTCATCGGCATCGTCGCAGGCGCCGTCGTGGCGCTCGTTCTCGTCGCCATTGCGTTCGTCGTGTACCGCCGCAAGCAGCAGCAGCGCTCTGGGCGACACCGCGGCGACTCGGACAAGTTTGACGTGAGCGTCCTCGGCGACGACGTCGACGATGCGCAGTCCACCGGTCGCGCCTCGACCGCACCGTTCCAGATGTCGCTCACCAACTCGAGCAAGCACTTGTCGGCGTCGTCGAGTGCGCCGCCATTCCGTCCAGGGTCGTCGCTCGGACCCGTGCCGCCCGGCATGAACTTGTGGGAAGACGAGGTCATCATCGCCGCGCGCGTGCCAAAGGACAAGATCTACGTGAACGCACTGCTCTCGCGCGGCGGCTTTGGTGAAGTGTACCAAGGGCTGTACAACCGGCAGCCAGTGGCGATCAAGACGTTGCTCCCAGAGACGCGCAAAGATCTGCAGGAGATCAACGCACTGCTCGCAGAAGTGAAGCTCATGGCGACGCTCGAGCATGAGCGCATCGTGACGTTTATTGGCGTGGCGTGGGACTCGCTGAGCGACCTGTGTGTGGTATCCGAGTACATGGACGGCGGCGACCTCCGCGGGCTCTTGACGCAGTACGAGAACGACCGACGACCACACGGCTTTGACCACGACAAGATCAAGATCGCGCTCCACGTCGCCCACGCACTGACGTATCTCCACTCGCTGCGGCCGATCGTCTTGCACCGCGACCTCAAGTCCAAGAACATCCTGCTCGATAGTCAGCTCAACGCCAAGCTGACGGACTTTGGTGTCTCGCGCGAGAGCAGCTACCGCACGATGACCGCTGGCGTTGGGACGTCGCTCTGGATGGCGCCGGAAGTGATACTCGGCGGTCGGTACGACGAGAAAGCTGACGTGTTCTCGTTCGGCGTGGTCTTGAGCGAGATCGATACGCACGCGGTGCCGTACCGGCACTTCCAAGATACGAGCGCCGCGGCTGGACACCGGATACCCGACACGGCTGTGCTCCAGATGGTCTCGCTTGGTCGGCTCCAAGTGCGTTTCTCGCCCGGTGCCCACGCTGAGATCGTAGCGCTCGCGACATCGTGCATCGCGCTCGACCCGGCGCAGCGACCAAGTGCCGCTGACGCGCTCTACACGCTTCATGGCATCCTCAAGGATTCGTCGACATGAGCGACACCAGCGAGCGAGTGACTTGACGCCGACTGGCGTTGCGACCAGCAAGTGGCGAGTCGCAAGTCGACGAAAGGTGTGTGTGTGTGTGTGCGTGTGAATGTTGTGCGCGACCAGCGCGACAGCTCCGTTCTGTCTGCTAAGGACATGCGCTGTCGAGTGCTGTCTGTGCTCACTCCTGCTCTTCACTCTCGCTGCTCTCGCCGCTACTTGATTCGATAGCTGCTTCGATTCGCGCTGCTTCGACTGCAGCATCGGCATCGGCACGCGCTTTCAAAGCGCGCCAGCGAGACTGACAAGCTTTCTTTGTTCTGTTGTTGAGCAAGAAGAGAGCAAGAGAGAGCATGAGCTACTAGACTAGAGAGCGAGCATGAGCGAGATCGACGTACTGCCCGGGAAGGAACTTGGAGATGAGGAACCACTCAGTATGAAAGAGTCCGTGCGCTCTGCGCAGGATAGCGCCAGTGTGTGCGTACCTTGGCGCATGTGAATATGTACATCGATATGTACAACGAGAACTCCGTCTTGCGCAGCCAGTACAGCAGACGATCGTCGCCTCCAGGGAAGACAATGTCTTCTATGTGAGGATCGTTCGTTGTCGTTGTCGTCTCAGACGTCTCGGTCGTCGCCGTCGCCGTGGCGACTACAGTCACCTCGGTCTCTTCGGTCGTGTTCGTCGTGCTGGTTGTTGTCTCGCTCGCCTTGTGCGCCTCGAGCGCCTTCACGTGTTTGATCAGCGCGCGCGGCTCGACGCCAACGACTCGTCCGATCTCGGCGTTCGTAAGGCGGTGCTCTTTGTCGACGTTGAGCAATGCGGTCGCGTTGGCGACTGCTTGTCCGTGATGAGCGTCGGTGGCTTTCGAGTCGACGGAGCTTTGCCTGCAGCGATTGTCGCGAGACGTTCCGCCTCGGCGAGCTCGACCTTTAGCAAGGTGAGCTTTACAGTCGCCGCCGATACGATACTCGCTTTGTTACACGCTACCTGTGTCCTATCTCTTCTACAACTTGCGCCGTCTGCCTAGCGCTCACTCACTCACTCACACGCACGCACGCGTGCTACAGGACGCGGAACATGCTCTTGAGGATGTTGTGGAGCGTGTAGAGCACGTCCGCGGCGCTCGGACGGTCCGTCGGGTTCAGCGCCACGCACGCGTTGCCCAAGTCGATCATCTCGGGGATCGAGTCCTCGGCCGTGAACTGCACGCGCAGGCGTCCGAGCGAGACCATCTGGAGCACGGCGCTGTCGGGGATGCGCCGGCCCGAGTGCGTCTCTTTCACGTGGCCGTACGGCACGCGGTGCGTATCGAGCTCGCTCAAGACGACGCCGAACGAAAAGACGTCGGCTCTGTCGTCGTAGCGCTCGCCCAACATGACCTCCGGCGCCATCCAGAGCGACGTCCCAACACCGGCAGTCATCGTCGTCGTGTCGCTCCGCTCTCTCGACACGCCAAAGTCCGTGACCTTGGCGCTCAGCTGGTTGTCCAACAGGATGTTCTTGGACTTGAGGTCGCGATGGAGCACGATCGGCCGCAGCGAGTGGAGATACGTGAGTGCGTGGGCGACGTGGAGTGCGATCTTGATCTTCTCGCTATCAAAGCCGCGGCGACGCCCGAGACGGTCGAACTGGACGAGGATGCTCCGCAAGTCGCCGCCGTCCATGAGCTCCGACACGGCGCAGATGTCGTTGAGCGAGTCCCACGCGACGCCAATGAACGTCACGATGCGCTCGTGCTCGAGCGACGCCATGAGCTTGACTTCGTACAAGAACGCGGTGATCTCGCGCAAGTCCTTGCGCTTCTCGGGCAAGAGCGTCTTGATCGCCACTGCTTGGCGGTTGTAGATCCCTTGGTACACTTCGCCGTACCCGCCGCGCGAGATCAAGACCGTTGGGACGACCTTGTCCTTTGGAATGCGCGCGGCGATGATCACCTCGTCTTCCCACAACTTTGCGTGGACAGCGGCCGACGCGCTCAGCTGCGACGCCGCGAGCTTGTTGCTACCACTGCTGCCGTTGCTCGGTTTCGAGCCCGTGCTCCCAGAGACGAGCGAGAACTGGTACTGATGGTTCGTCGACGCGCGGCCTGTGGACGAGTCGAGCGCGACGTCTGCGAGTTTGTTCGCCGCTTCCGTGCGCCGCCGCCGTCGCCGCCGCACGAGCACAAACAGGAGCGCGACGAGCAGCACAGCGACGACACCAGCAATGACGCCGATGATCAGACCCGTGCTCATGGCCGAGTCTGCGTTTGCTTCGGTTGTCTGCGCCGCACTCGCGTCGTCTGCGCGCGGCGTCGTGGCCACAGCGGCTGCTGAGCTCGATGGCGCTTTTGTTGTGGCTGGCGCCTTTGTGGAAGCACCGGTCGGCGTCTTACTCGCTGGCGCAGCAGTCGTCGCGGCGCCGTCGTTGTCGTCCGAGCCCGAGTCGCTGTCGCCCTTGGCCGTGGCGTTCAGACACGGCTTGAAGAAGTTGCGGAACTGCACGCGCAAGTTCGTCGCGACGCCCTCCGAGGTGACTGTGCACGCCGGCCAGTTGTCTGCCTGCGTCATCTCGTGCAAGTCTGTGCACTTGGTACAGAGCACTTGCTTCTGCTTGACTGTGAGCGGCAGTGCCATGGTGATCTTGGTCGCGTCTTCACACGCTGCGATCTTGGTTTTGATCACAGCGTACTGGTCTGGGAACCGGTCTTCGCACGTGCGCTTGTAGACCGCGGCCACGGGCTGCGCCACGAGCGCAGTCTGCATCACGAGCAGCACCAGCGCCGCGCCGCGCATGTCTTCTTCCTATGTGTCTATGTCTGTGTGAGTGCGCCGAGCGCGAGAAGGCGAACTGGTGATCGCCGATCAGTCGGGCGAAATGTACTGTAGCGGATCACTTGCGCCACAGAAGCACGAGCGGCCTGCCTCTGCGCGGAACTACATGACCGCCGCGCGAACATGTGGCGACGAGGAGCGCCGACGCACCCACAAGTCGCGCGTGGCGGAGAATAACCAGCGCCGCCATCGCCTCGACGTCCAAAGCGCGCTCGCTGACTTGCGCTGCATGTTGTGGGCTTCATGTTCCTGTGTGCGTTCACATCCTCAAGTTGCTCGTGTGTTGCATCGCGCTCGTAATGTACTCAGACGCACTCGCGCATGTGGGGCAAAGCTGGTCTGGAGCTGCTGGTAGCTCACGGTCGGCGCGCGCTTTGGTTCTCGGATCGACAACGACGACGACAATGACGTCGAGACGCTGCTGTGCGCTCGAGTCGTTGGATTGACGATGCGCGCTGTACACTTGGCTAGCCACGACGACGACGACGTCTCCGCCAACATGTCCTTAGCAGACAGAACGGAGCTGTCGCGCTGGTCGCGCACAACATTCACACGCACACACACACACACACCTTTCGTCGACTTGCGACTCGCCACTTGCTGGTCGCAACGCCAGTCGGCGTCAAGTCACTCGCTCGCTGGTGTCGCTCGTGTCGACGCTCGAACAGCCCAGATCGAGCAAGCGCGTGCTGCTGTCTACACCTGACCATCGCATCCGCACGAGCGGTCCTTACGCTCGCGATCCTTGTCGCTGCTGAGCGAGCCACGAAGACGCACACGCACGAGTACAAAAGCGCACCAAGCGGCGTCCCAATGACGGCTCTCTCTTCCTATCAACCGTGCTGCGCCAAGCGCGCTTGTTGCTGGCGTGACAAGGAGAGCGTAGAGTCATGAGCACCGCCAAAAGCACCGTCTCGGACCGCAAAATGTGCTGGGCAGGACCACCAACTGGGCGTCCACGCCGCCGATGCGTCAACAGCTGCACGAGCAAGGGCACGATTCGTCTCGCGCGACAGCAGCTCATGTGCATCTGCTGCACCGCACGGCCACCAATCGCTCGATTGCCCTCAAGATCCAGGACGCCGAGCGGATCATCATCACACACACGATGGCTGCACCAGAGATCCAACGCCTCGAGTCTCGATCGTCCTCTTGGATGCGACCTCAATGGATCTCCTAAAGTACACGCCACTGAGCTGATCATGTTGCTCTGGTGTTCATCCAGACGCAAGACTCTGCAGACTCGCATCGGATCATTCTATTGCTCGTTCACGCTCTTCGCTCTCGTGTCGCTCTCAACTACAGACTCCCAGTCCTCACAACCTCTAGCTATCGCTACCTCTTCGTCGTCGCTCACACTTTCGCGCGTCCTTTGCCGCGCTACATGACCACGTACGCGTTCTTGAGCGCGCTATGCAGCGCGTACAGCACGTTCACAGCCGTCGGTCGGTCCGTCGGGTCCAGTGCCACGCACGCGCGACCGAGTGCGGCGATCTCCGCTGTCGACTCGTCGTCTGTCGAGAACGCGACGCTCAGCTGACCTTCTGCGACCAACTGGAGCAGTGCGTTGTCCGGCAGGCGCTTCCCCGACTCGGTCTCGCAGACGCTCTCGTACGGGAGCAAGTGCGAGTCGATCTCGCTCAAGACCACGCCGAACGAGAACACGTCAGCTTTCTCGTCGTACCGACCGCCGAGTATCACTTCCGGCGCCATCCAGAGCGACGTCCCAACGCCAGCGGTCATCGTGCGGTAGCTGCTCTCGCGCGAGACACCAAAGTCCGTCAGCTTGGCGTTGAGCTGACTATCGAGCAGGATGTTCTTGGACTTGAGGTCGCGGTGCAAGACGATCGGCCGCAGCGAGTGGAGATACGTCAGTGCGTGGGCGACGTGGAGCGCGATCTTGATCTTGTCGTGGTCAAAGCCGTGTGGTCGTCGGTCGTTCTCGTACTGCGTCAAGAGCCCGCGGAGGTCGCCGCCGTCCATGTACTCGGATACCACACACAGGTCGCTCAGCGAGTCCCACGCCACGCCAATAAACGTCACGATGCGCTCATGCTCGAGCGTCGCCATGAGCTTCACTTCTGCGAGCAGTGCGTTGATCTCCTGCAGATCCTTGCGCGTCTCTGGGAGCAACGTCTTGATCGCCACTGGCTGCCGGTTGTACAGCCCTTGGTACACTTCACCGAATGCACCACGAGCGATGAGAACTGTCGGGACGACCTTGTCTTTCGGAATGCGCGCGGCGATGATGACCTCGTCTTCCCACAGACTCGGCTGAGCCGGCGGCACCGTGGACGCTTGCGACGTCACGGAAGCGACAGAGCTGTAGGAGGCGGCAAAGTTTGGAGGCGCGTGCATGACTGAGCCGCTGGCGTTCGTCGCCGTCGAGGCCCTGGAGAACTGGAACGGGTTCACGGGCGAGAACGACGAGATCGCATGGCCGTGGGAGTCGAACGCCGCTAGCTCTGCAGCAGGATGTTTGTCAGACGCGCTGGAGTACTTGCGGCGGTGGCGCAGGACAACGAAAGCAGCACTGACCATGACGAGCGCGACGACGCCGGCGATGATGCCAACAATGGCGCCGGTGCTGATGGCCGAGTCTGTTCGGACAGAGTCAGCAGAGAGACAAAGAGACAGAAGAGAGTGAGTCCGACGCGTCAGCTCTCGACGCACAAAGCACCGGTGCGAGCAGCGCACAAGACGCACCACTCGAAGCTTTGGACTGCGTCGTCGTGTCGCCAGGCAACGTCGAGTTCGTCTTGTTCTTGAGCTTTGTCGACTTGTCCGCCGCGTTGTCCGCGTCGCTCGCTTCGCTGTCCATGTCGGACGACGCGGACGCGTCCGTTCCGTTGGCTGCGCTTGTGCCATTGCGGTTCGCTTTCGGCGTCTTGGGCTTTGGTGTCTTGGGTGCCTTCGTCGTCGGCTTGGGCGTCTTGGTGGCTTTGTTGCCAGCGCTGCCAGAGCCGTCGTCCGAGTCCTCTTTCGTTGACGCTTTGCTGGCTTTTGGCGTCTTGCTCGGCTTTGGCGTCTTGCTCGTCGTCGGCGTGTCTGACGATGTCGGAGACTCGGTCGTCACTGGCGCGCCGCCGTTGCTGTTGTTGCTATTGCCGCCGCTCGTCGACGCGACCGTCGCAGATTTCGCGGTGTCGTCTGCCTTGGAGCTGTCGTCCGAGTCGGCGTTCAGACACGGCTTGAAGAAGTTGCGGAACTGCACGCGCAAGTTCGTCGCGACGCCCTCCGAGGTGACTGTGCACGCCGGCCAGTTGTCTGCCTGCGTCATCTCGTGCAAGTCTGTGCACTTGGTACAGAGCACTTGCTTCTGCTTGACTGTGAGCGGCAGTGCCATGGTGATCTTGGTCGCGTCTTCACACGCTGCGATCTTGGTTTTGATCACAGCGTACTGGTCTGGGAACCGGTCTTCGCACGTGCGCTTGTAGACGGCATCGGTGGTCGACGTCAGCGCTGCGACTGCGAGTGCAGCGACTGTGAGCGAGCGAGTGGAGAGCACCATCGCGCCGTCTTGTTCGGATGCTCCTCCTGCTCGCGCGTGCGCGTGCGTCTCGAGTGCGAACTTGGCGAATGAGCGCAGTGGAAGCTGCTAGAGCAGCGTTGAGTCAAGTGGCGAGCGCTCGAACGCGAGTCGATGGTCAAGCGCTGATCGGCGTCGTTGCGGCAAGAGACAGAGCGAGTGTCTAGTTTCAAAAAGTGAGCTAATGGCGACGCGAGCGGCTGGTGCGTCAAAGCTTCAGGTTGTCAGGAGGAACGCAGTCGGAAGCTCTACAGCAATGCGCTGCCATGCGATACGTTCAAGAGCAGCATGTACATCGATCGTCGGTCTCTCGGTTGAGCTGCTGCTCTCCGTGTTGAGCTACCGCAGAACATGCACAATCTGCACGTCTCTCAGGACTATTGTTCATTTGATTCGACCCTGACATGCGCTTAGATGATAGAGATCGCGCGGTGCCACGAGACTGCCACGCGCTTGAGAGAGACCTTGTCGAGTCTTCTCAGAGGTTCTTGAGCGCTGTGTGGAGCGTGAAGAGCACGTGAGCAGCAGTCGGGCGGTCCTTTGGCTCGACAGCCACACACGCAAGTCCGAGCGCAGCAAGAGCAGGCTGAGCGTCTGCCGAGAAGCGCACGCTCAGTCGTCCGAGCGAGACCATCTGGAGAATCGCCGTGTCGGGGATCCGCCGCGCTTCGTGCGTCGGCGGCGCGGACGACGACGCAGACGTCCCAGACGACAGCGACGCCTCGGTCACGTGTGCGTACGGCAGCGCGTGCGAGTCCAACTCGCTCAAGACGACGCCGAACGAAAAGATGTCCGACTTCTCGTCGTAGCGCTCGCCCAGCATGACCTCGGGCGCCATCCAGAGCGACGTCCCAACACCGGCAGTCATCGTCGTTGTGTCGCTCCGCTCTCTCGACACGCCAAAGTCCGTGACCTTGGCGTTCAGCTGGTTGTCCAAGAGGATGTTCTTGGACTTGAGGTCGCGATGGAGCACGATCGGCCGTAGCGAGTGGAGATACGTCAGTGCGTGGGCAATGTGCAGTGCGATCTGTACTTTGTCGTGGTCAAAGCCGTGGTGCCGGTGCTCGACGTCTTCAAAGCGCGTGAGCGTCGCGCGCAAGTCGCCGCCTTCCATGTACTCGGCCACGACGCACAGATCGTTCAGCGAGTCCCACGCCACGCCAATGAACGACACGATGCGCTCGTGCTCGAGCGACGCCATGAGCTTGACTTCGTACAAGAACGCGTTGATCTGCTTCAGACTCTTCTTCGCCTCTGGCAAGAGCGTCTTGATCGCCACGACTTGGCCGTTGTACGTCCCGCGGTACACTTCGCCAAAGCCGCCGCGCGACAAGAGCGTCTCGGACAAGACCTTCTCGCGCGGCACGCGCGCTGCGATGATGACTTCGTCGTCCCAGAGTCCGCTGCGTGCGCTCGGTTGCTGTTGTTGGTGGCTCGTGTCGTTTGCTGCTGTTGTCGTGTCGATCGCAGTCGGCGAGCGTTCAGTTGAAGGCGACAAGAGCGTCTCGTGCTTGTGTGCGCGCTTGCGCAGCAACACCTTGCGACCCATGGCAACTGCAACAACAAGCCCAACAACAACCGCAGTTGCTGCGATCGCAAGCGTGCTCTTGTTGCTTGTTGCAGCACCTAGTGATTGGTTGCAGCAAGCGAGTGTTGCGTGTGAGAAGCCGTCAGCACTGAGCAAGCTTGTCTGTTGACTGCTACAGCGACAGACGTTGCTTGGACCGACCTGTTGCGCTCGGATGGAGCGACTCGGAGCTGTTCGAGCGCCCAGGCAGCGCAGTTCCGTTTGAGCAAGCAAACAAGCTGCTGTAGTACGCCTCGGCAGTCGTGACGGCGCCGTCGCTGTCTTTCACGCTGCAGACTGGAAAGCTGCTGTCTCTCGCATTCGTTGCGACCCACTGCGCGAGCCACGCGCACTCGTTGCAGATCGTCGCGCGCTGCGCTGGTGAAAGCGACGACGACGGAGACTCGATCGCAATGCCAGTCGCGCTTCCACACGCCGCGACGTGATTGACGACGAGGAGGTACGTCTCACTGAACTGCGGGTCTGCAGAGCAGAGCACGCTTGTTGCAGGCGCCCACAGTAGCGCAGCCGTGACGGCGACAGCGACTGCTGCTGCTGTTGCGCATGTGAAGCGCGCCGAGCTGCTGCGCATGACGTCGCTGCTGCTCCTGGTCCTGGCGAAGACGAAGTGACAATCACAAGAGCGTCGGCTCGTGGTTTCCGTACCCACTCGCTCATTGCTCTGCTCTACGACCTATCGAGTCGACCTACAAGCGCTAGCATCGCTCGCCATGTTGCAAGTTGAAGAGTGCATTGCCACTACCACAACACACTCGGTGCTTTCAAAGCGAGTGGAGTCGGTAGAGCTCACTCTGACGGCTGCAGCACACGCACCTTGAGCCACGACCGAGCGCTTCATGAAGCAAAACGCCACTCGTAACACGTCCAATTGCCAGAGAACACACACACACAACTTTCGCTACGCCACGCTACACTTCACGACACTCGCTCGTCTCGTACGACGCCTTCGATCGAGCCTTGTACGTCTTCTAAACGATCACGACTGGTGCCATCGATCGCTTCGAGCAGCGCAACGACGTCGAGCGCACTCGGTCGCTCGCTCGGGTCGCGACGGAGACACTTGTCTGCAATGCGCTGGATCGCGTCCGGACACGCGGCGGTGAACGTCGGCTGGAGCGTCCCTGCCATCACGAGCTTGAGGATGCGGAACGGCTGGAGCGGCTCTTGCTGCCCCGCGGTCTTGGCGTCGTGGTACGGCGCTGCGCACGTGTCGAGCTCCGAGAGCAGCACGCCGAACGAGTAGATGTCGGACTTCTCCGAGTACACGGTGCCCTCGAGCACCTCGGGCGCGGTCCAGTACGGCGTCCCAACGCCGACGGTCATGCAGCAGTCGCCGTAGCTCCGACTCACACCAAAGTCGATCAGCTTCGCTTCGAGCGCCGCAGTCAAGAGCACGTTCCGAGCTTTCACGTCGCGATGGATCAGCCGCGGCGTCCGCGCGTGGAGGTACGCGAGCGCCCTCGCGACGCCTGTGGCAAGCGCGCGCTTGTGCGTGTGCCAGGTCAGGTCGCTGCCATGAGCGCGCAAGTAGCCTTGGAGGTCGCCGTTCGGGAGGTACTCCATGACCATGCACAAGTTCTCGAGCGTGTTCCAGGCGACACCGAGGACGTCGAGGATGTGCGGGTGCGCGAGTGCCGATTCGCTCGGTTTGTTGGGAAGATTTCATGTACACGCGCAAAGTGATAGAGGTGTGAACGGAACGGCGTGCTCGTGCTCGATGATCTACCAGTGGCAAGCCTTGAGGATCGATGAGAGGCAAGGCTTGAGATTGACCAGAGATGAGTTTGAGTGATGTATGTCCGTCGGTGGCTGGTAAACAGGGTTTCAAACATTGGTTTCAATACATTTTCATACATTTTTGACCGAGCTGGTAGCGCGTCGGATAAAATAGAATCTTGACAGGGATATCGTATGACAAAGTCTACGACCGCGAGGGACCGCGCTGGTTGCCGGATGAGGGGAAAATCCTACAAAACAATTGCAGCAACCTTATTTGTGTTATTGGGAAGACATTTTGTGTTATTGGGAAGACATTTCGGCCTTCGTGCGACATTTTCCTACCTTATCGTTTGAGTGGGCCACATCGTTTTGTGTATTTTTCATCGACAATTGATCTGAACGAAATATTTCGAACGAATTTAACCATCAAAAAGCGAAGCTTTCAACGCTGTTCCTCATCATCCTCACTTCGAGACACACTGAAAGTGTCGCAACGAAAGAGAACGAGCAAGTCCAACGGCATGAACGACAGCAGCAGCATCGAGAGCAATCAGCGCCGCGCGCAGGCGGATGCGCTCGCCGAGCGTCTCGTGTGGACGCGTATTCGTGAGCTAGAGACGTTGGACGAGCAATGTGAACAGATGGAGGAGCTTCTGGCAAGACTTGCGACTCTACGTGAAGACATACACGTGCAAATTGCTGCGGCGCTCATGGAGACGACAAGGATCGCAACGACGCGGCGCTACCAAGAGCATGAGGACGCAACTCGATCGACTCTATCGCAAGTGATGATCGCTGTGATCGATCTACTAAAGCCATGAACTTGCATCCTGTTGCGCTTACAATGCAAAGCACTCGACTACATCGTTCTCAATCTGTGTGAGCTTGGGATTGGAGCAAGTCGCAGGTGACCATGAAGAACAAAGTATCTCCCACATGATACGAAGCTGAATCGCGCTCAAAGCGTCGCGCGACAAGAAGGGCCGCGGCCAATGACCCTCACGTCGACCGTGTTGAGCCATCCAGCTTGCTTGAGCCACGCACAAGACGCCGCAGTTCACGCCGTCTTCTTGACGCGGTGTCGTGATGCGATCGATGGTTCGGCTTGCAGCAAACGTCGTGCCGATGTCTCGCCGAGCCCAACGACGAATGAACGGCATCACCTTGGCCGACCAGGTACCACTCCGTTCCGAAACAATTGTCCAACTTGGCAATTTGCACAAAGCACGCCGAATATTTCGAAAATAGCCATAACGTGATTGTTATTCTACTGAGCTGATCAAGGCGAATCGAATGGTGTGCAGCGCGTTTCACAGCTCCTTGAGGCAGCTTCACAACACTCGAACACGTGCCTCGGTGACCAAAGTCGACCTTGCTTCTGCGCGCAATAGTGACACGTCGCCCACCCTCCACAGTACCCGCAATGACCCAGCTACAACGAGCCTCTGCAGCCAAGCACCTCACGCCGAACGACCGCGAACGCGTGCTGTCTGCGCTGCTTCTGCGTGCCTCGAGCGGCAGCCTGCCGATAGGACCTCACAAGCTCATCGCGCTCGAGTTTGGTATCGACGAGAGAACGTCAAGACGGATCTGGAAGCGAGCGCAAGACACGCACAAGCAGACAGGTGTGTTTGCGTCACGCTCAAACATGTACGTCACGGGCAGAAAGCGCATCGACCGCACGTCCGCACTCGAGGCGCTGCGCGAAGTGCATACGTCGCAACGGTCGACGATCAGATCAGCAGCAGAAGCATGCGGACTGCCCGCGACGTCGCTATTCGCTGAGCTAAAGCGCGGCTCTCTGCGCGTCTCGACAAGTGTAGCGCGCTCGACGCTGACCGCGGACAACATGCAGCATCGACTTGAGTTCTGCCTTGGCCACGTCGGACCCAACTTGCAGTACGACAGCATGGAGAACCTCGTCCATCTCGACGAGAAGCTGTTCTTACTCTCGGCAACGAAGAAGCGAGTGGTGCTCCTGCACGACGAAAGCGCACCAGCACACAATCTCCGAAGTCGCCGCCACATCCCGAAGGTTATGGTGCTCGTCGCGCTGGCGAGACCAAGGTGGGTTGGAGGTGAGTACTGGGACGGCAAGATTGGCGCCTGGCCGTTCCTCCTGCACGAGCCAGCACAACGGAGCAGCAGGCACCGACCAGCCGGCACTGTGATCGCAAAGGAGCAGTCAGTCACGAAAGACTCGTATCGCGAGATGCTGCTCCGCCGCGTCATCCCTGCAGTGCGAGCGCGATGGCCAAATCGCCCAGCGAAAGTCGTGCTGCAGCACGACGACGCGCCGCCGCATGCGGTTGCGTCCGACCCCGACATTGCTGCAGCGCTCGCTGGTCCAGGCATCACGCTCGAGCTCAAGCATCAGCCGCCGAATTCGCCCGACATGAACATCCTCGATCTCGGCATATTCAATGCCATTCAAGCGCGCCAAAGAAAGGTGCATGCGCGCAACCTGGACGAGCTTGCTGCTGCTGTTCAGACTGCTCTAGATCGGCTCCCGTCAGACAGGATCAACGACGCATTTCTGTCACTGCAGTGTGTGATGGAGGAGTGCATCAGCGCGCGCGGAGGCAACAGCTTTCGCATTCCTCACATGTCGAAACGTCGTCTCGAGCGGGAGGGACGACTGCCACGAAGCATCACTTGCTCTATTGAGAACGCACAGTACATTTGCAGATGCCGTGATCAGCTCTATAGTGAATACGAGATTAGTTTGTGACTATTGATCTGGAACAATAGGCATAGGTGGACCGGACTATTGTTTTAGAACGGAGTGGTAGCTGACATGGCCGCAAAGTTCGTCTCTTGTACCAGTGGGTCGTACAGCGTGGAGCGCATTTTGTGCGCGAGGTTGTCGATGTAAACGAACAGAACGGTCCAATGGCACATGCCAAGGTTCATCGGGACGACGACGATCGTGACTCTGCCGAGGTTTCGTTGCGGAAGTGCTGGCGAGGAGAGTGCCATGTTTGTTGGATCGCAAGAGTGAAGAGCTGGCACGGCGAGCCCAATCTTGTGCAACGCGAACATCAGCACTGTGTCGTCGACGAACGCGTCTCCAGCGACTCGACCGACCATCTCCGCGCACTTGATGCTGAATGCACTCGCCGCCGCCTGGTCGTATGGCTTGACAGCCGAGAAGACCCGCGCGAGTGCGCTGTTGCTCAGCACTTTGTCGACCTCTCGCGCCATTGTACTTGGCGCTGGATCAGCCGTCCCGAAGAGCGCGAAGTCGATGTACGGTTTGTCCGTCCAAGTGCGTCGTGAGTTTGAGTGATGACTGTGAGAGAAGGATAGTGAAAAACCAAAGTCGAAACAATTTTAAGATAGTGATATAAGCAAGTGATTCATCTAAACCCGCCAAAAGTGATTTGTGTTGTGATTGACCAAATCTGTGATCTCGATCAATGTATTGCATACAATTTCAAAGTACATGGATGATCATACAGTATCCAAGTCACTCGCGAACGCGATCCACAATACAAGCAGAGCTGGTGTTCGTCCCACACACTCGGCTATGTCTAGTGCGTGCCTTGCTCTGCTCGTCTTGCTTTCGAGCTGTCTTGCCTTCCCTGCGTACGACTTGCCTTGCCTGAGCATGCCTGTTGCTTTGACTTTGGCGTGCAGTCGTGTGCGTGAGTTCGTGCGGATCCGCCGACGTCAAGGCCCTCAATTCGGCAATATTTGATGCAAGGTACATACGCGCGTTCGTTCGTTCGTTCGTTCGACGCTCGCTTACTGTATGTATGTATGTACGGGCTCAGGTGTTCCTCGTGCACTCTGCTCGCTGTCGAGATGCGGGCCACTCCATCTCGACAGGCACTGCGCACTCGCCGTGGCCGACCGCGGCAAAGAAGCAAGCGCCGCAAGACCAAGGCCAAGACCAAGATCAGCACGAGGCAAGCAAGCCCAGCAACAACAGATAACAAGCAAGCAACGCAAAACAAACCCAGGGCATCGCAATGCTTTCGGTCGTGCTGATAGAGAGTTGACGACACTGCTACTTAGTCGGCTCCACCGCCATCGTGATTATTGCATTCCTATCTATCACCATCTACAGATGCGGTGCTGTCACGAAGACCGACTCACTTGCGTGACCTTGAACGGCTGATGTCACGCTCTCAGGACGCACGAGCACCTCGAAGACAGCAACGAGCATACCAAAGCTATGAGCGTGTTCCGTTAGGATAGAGTTTTGCCAAGTCCCGCATCGAACCACACAACGCTTCTGTTGCTCATGACTCCCGGCGACATCTACGACCTCGTATCTCGTCGTCGAGTGCGCATGACAACGCGAGCAGCACCTCCGCCGTCACCTTGGCCTTGACCGGGATCTTCTCCTTCGTCGCGCGAGGCGTGCTAGGCATGCTGGTCTCGTGTTCTCGCAGCACATGATTTGACTGTGTGGTCGAGACGCGAGTATCTTGAACAATGTATGCCGCGGCTTTCGAGCCTGCACTTTGGTTTCAATGCTTGCGGACAGCGCCAGGACAGCGCCATGGTGCGTGTGGGCGACCGCGCTCGGGTCATTCGCGCTCTTGTGCGCGACCGCCACGACAACGAGCGACCTTCAGACGAGCGCGACGACGATATGGCGCGACGACCGCCGCTTGCTGTCGCCGTGCTCAGTCCGCTAACGCTCTTCCTCGCGTCAACGTCGTCGTCGTCGTCGCTCGGCGCCATGGCGACGCCTGCTTCTGCGGGCTCGCTCGCCTCGGACAGCAGCGGGAACGCGAACGTCTCGACGCCATTACCGCGCAAGATCACGAGCAGCTCCGACGCGCCATCGAACGGCGACACGCGCGGGATCAAAGACAATGCAGGGAGCAGCAGCACCGGCGCGAGCATCACAGGCGGCAGCCAGCGCTACGACCTCGTTGCAGCAGTCGCAGCTGTCGCTGTCGTGATCATCGCTGCGCTGCTCTTTGTCTTGCGGCGGAACAGCAAGCGCGTGAACCGCGGCGACGTGTACAAGAGCAGCTCGGACGACGGCGACGTGCGCGGGCCAGCGTCGCGCGCGTCGATCAGTAGCATGAGCAGTACGTGGAAAGCTGGGAGCACTGCGACGCAGCAGCGGCCGCGCGTGTCGTCGCCGACGCTCACGGCGAGCACTGGCGGCGACAACATCGACGGCACGGACACGAGCCGCGACAGCGAGCACGCGACGCTGAACGCGATCTGGCGCGACCCAGTGATCGCTGCAGCGCGCATTCCGTTCGACGCGATCCGGATGCGGTCGCTCCTGTGCCGCGGCGCGTTCGGCGAAGTCTTTGACGGCACGTACAACGGTGCGCGCGTGGCGATCAAGCGGTTGCTGCCCGAGACGCGGCAGCACATTGAGCACCTCGAGTACTTTATGCTCGAAGTGCGCATGATGGCGTCGCTCAAGCACGCGCGCGTCGTGACGTTCCTCGGCGTTGCGTGGGACGCGCGCAAGGACTTGTGCATTGTCTCGGAGCTCATGGCGCAAGGCGACTTGCGCAAAGTGCTGCAGAAGTGGAAGGCGCGGCGCGAACCGACGGGCTGGAACACCACGAAGCTCCGCATTGCGCTGCACGTGGCCGAGGCGCTCGCGTACTTGCACGCGCTCTCGCCAAAGCTCATCATCCACCGCGACCTCAAGTCCCGCAACATCCTCATTGACGACGCGTTCGACGCCAAGCTGAGCGACTTTGGCGTCTCGCGCGAGCACTCGGCGCAGCTCACGCGCACGCTCACGGCGAACATTGGCTCGTCGCTCTGGATGGCGCCCGAGATCATGCTCGGCGAGAACTACGACGAGACCGCCGACATCTTTTCGTTCGGCATTGTCTTGACCGAGCTCGACACGCACGCGCTGCCGTACCACGGTGTCACGACGCCCGACGGCCGGCGCTTGCCAGAGCCTGCAGTGCTCCACATGGTCACGATGGGGACGGTCCAAGCCGAGTTCTCGAGCGCGAGTCGCTCTGACGTTGTTGAGATCGGGCAACAGTGTCTTGCGCTCGACCGGAGCGTGCGTCCGAGCGCTGCTGAGCTCGTTGAGCGCTTCCAGTCGATGCTCACAGACGCGGAAGCAAGCGCACTCGCAACAGATCCGATCTCGACAGCAGCAGCACTCGTGTGAAGATCGTCGTCGTTGTGCGTGACGGAGCTGCGTAGTGGTGTAGTGGCGGTGCAAGTGCGCTGCCTATTTATTCAGTGTCGCCAAGGGAGAGAGTGAGAGCGAGGGAGTGAGCGCTCGTGGCGACGAGGAACGGACGATCAACAAGACGCGTGTTGTGCAAAAGCTCCTGATTGTTCAGTTGATCGCTTGGCATTGGACTCGGTCGTTTGGTTCCGACTGCCACGCTGCTTCGAGAGTGTCGATGGAGCAGCTCAACCGACTTGATCTTGTCTTGATCAAGGGATCAAGCGATCAAGCAAGATCGCATCGTGGACAAAGACGGAGGAGCTCGAGTCGGACAGGTCGAACTCGGCACACCGAGTTGGTACGATCTTTTGACGAGTTGCTACCTGTGACGATAGTCAGCACGTACGAGCACTTCCTGGCGATGTCGATGCATCAGATCGATCAATGCTCAGCGCTCGTCGAGGCAAGTTCATCGAGAAGACTTGATCATGGCTCGTGATTCTTCTGGTGTTACCGAATACCTCATGTCAAAAGCTCCCTGAAAATAAATCGAGACACAAACCTATCACTCATTAATAAATATTCAATTAAAGAACAGTACTTCCGATACAAAAAATCGTGTGAGAGTACAGTATCTTGCTTTAAATAAAAACGCACGTAATTGAAACAGTCTTGGTTAACATATATGTTTCATTGTTTTGAAATCATAAACACATCATTGATCATAAACACTTGAAAATCAAAAGCACTGTCTCAACCAAACGAGTCGCGAGCTCGTCAAGAGAACAATGATCGATCTCAATGACGTGCCAACTAGCTCTTTAACCCCGCTATATACTTCTCGATCCCATACAACAATGTGGTTTTGGATTCAATGTTGTTCACTTCATCTCAAACGCGTACACATTTGTAGAAAATCATTTTTTAGCAACATCACTAGCGCAGCGGATCAACGCGCCTACAGCCTCTCCTCGAGCGAAGTGTCGACTCCATCAACACTGGCAGCACAGCATCTACCTGTCAACAACAGCGGTGACGAACATAAAAACACAGCGTTTTCAAGCGCACGTGAGCGAGGTTGATCACAAGAAACGACACAACTCGCTCATACAGCGACGCAGAGACACAACTCGCTCGCGCGCTAGCTTTAAATCGAGCGTCGCGAAAAGTATCTGTTCGAGCCTCCGCGATGTGGCTCGCACTAAAACGAGAAGCGACAAGACTCGTTCTCACACAAACAGCAACACAGCGGCACGCGCGCGCACTGTCACAACTATAATTGCGTTAAGCAGTACGATGTAGATCGGTCGCAAAAGCGCGAGCGCTGGCGGACCACTTCTGCCGTCTTCGTCCTACCAAAACCAAACATACCGACCAGCCATGTGATCGATTTATCGATTTGCTGCCGCAGTCAACGTCCCCCATATCATATAGTCGCTATAATGGTCGTGCAACGACAAAAAATCGGTCCACACCACACCATATTTGTGTAGTACAGGTTGCATAATACGCGCTTTGACTTTCAACCTTACAACGCAAAACCACAAAAATATCAGTATTTAAAATAGCAGTTCAATACTGATATTATCGTGGTTTTTGCCCACGATTTGGACACTGAAGGCTATCGCCTAGTGGGTTGACGTGCTGGGACTCTGAGAGACACATGACGCATGACGCAGCTCCAATTTCACGTGTGTGTCGCGCCTCGAACTCTTCTTGCAGCGACCGTGCAGTGCGAGTGCGAGTGGCGAGAACGGATCGACTGCGGCGCTGACATCGCGTGGCAGTCTAGATAACCCACCGATAATATGAGTGAACGAATGCTGTCGATCGCTCTCTTCTTCTTTGTTCCCACGGCACGTGGCGCATCAAGCACATACGTCGTAGTGCATCATCGTGCACTACATGGCACTTGACACTGCTTTCGAGACAACGGCGTTGCCGCAACACAGTATCAAGAACAGAAGAGATCACTGTCGATTACGGACCTTGCGATCGCGGTCGCGTGAACAGCCCAGCTGGTGCATCCGAAGCTTCTCGGCAGTCGTGTGGTCTCGAGCGCATACTGCGAGTTTGTATGCACAGCGCTGGCTCTGTCGGAGCGTCACGCGATCGAGTTCGCTCTCGAGCATCTTCTGCTGCGCCACGTGATGTGATCGAGTGGAGCTCTCTCGGCTAATCGCTCGCTAGTCAGTGCCATGGCGATCGAACAATTGCTGCTACTGCTCATTCCGCAACTCGCGCGCTTCCGACTACCGCAACAGCAGCAGCAGTCTCTCGCCAGCTCCACTCGCTCTCGCCAACCTACACCAGCAAGCATCATCATGAACGTCTTTGCCACCACTGGAACGCTCGTGCTCGCGTCGCTGACGGCCGTGTCGGCGCACGGCAACATCGTCGACCCCGCTGCTGTCTGGACGCAAGGCTACCCGTCGAACGGCTACATCAGCGAGGTGAACAACACGCTCTGGGGACCCATGGACGGCAGCAAGTACGGCTACGGTCCGTCCGGCGCGATCAAGTACTTCAGCGCGAACTTCCCAGACTCGGGCGTCTCGACGCTCCGGGACCTCATCCTCGAGAACCAGGACATGTACGCCGACACGATCGACAAGGACTGCGGCTACACGATCAAGGACGAGGCCAAGCGCGCGACGATGCCAGCAGGCTCGATCACGTTCTCGGGCTTCTCGCACCCTGGTCCGTGCGAGCTCTGGTGCGACGACAACAAGATCGCGTACGACGTCGACTGCAGCACCAAGTACCCGACCGGCAAGGTCCCGTACGATGCCTCCAAGTGCGCCGGTGCGAACCAGTTCACGATCTACTGGCTCGCAGTTCACGGCTCGCCATGGCAAGTGTACACGAACTGCGTGTACCTCAAGGGCGGTTCGTCGTCAGCGGACAGCTCGACGACCCCAAAGGCGACGACTGCAGCGCCAAAGACTACAACTGCACCAAAGACTGCGACGCCAAAGGCTACGACTGCGGCACCAGTCGCTGACGATGCTGACGACGAGTACGCCACGGACGCGCCAGCCACGAGTGCGCCTACAGCTGCGTCGACGCCAAGTCCGACGAAGAAGAAGTGTACAGCAAAGGCTCGTCGTGTCTAGACAGCACCGCGTCTTTGATCTCTATGCGTTCTGCCTAGTCTCGTCGCGGTCCTTACATACACAGACGCACGCAAGTCGTCCACACGGTCATTCGCTCTCTCGTCGCTGTTGTGGTTGTTTGAGGTCCCTCGTGTCGTGACTTCTGCTGTCCTGAGCGAGCGTCTTGAAGCCTGGAGCAGCGAGTACATCGTGCATCCGCTCGGCTTGACACGCGCCATCCACCGCGTCTTTCACGCGATCCCGACGCACGCGAACGAGAGGCACGACGATGACTGTCGACGGACCTCAACGAGAGCAATCAGTTGGCCCGGATTTTGAACGTGGTCGCACTCGACCGTATGTTTGTGTGGATGTTTCCAATTGAAGACAGTGCGGATCCGGACAACCTTTGTTCCGAGTGTTAACCAGCAAATCCCACACAAACGTATGGAAGATGTCCGAGTGCAGCACATCGTGCTGACTCGAATAGTGTCAGAGCAACTGCTCTTGATTTCAATCCATACAAAAACCAAGTCACGACAATCGCAATGCATCGTGAACCCAGCGCCATACTGCTCGTCGCGCTCGTCTTCCGTCCGTCATTGCTCTGCTGACAGCGTCTGCTTGAGCACACGCGCGGCTCGCATCTCGTCAACACATACACACACGTGCGCGTACCAGCTTGCGGCCTTTGTGTGCCGCTTGCAGCGGCGTCTCGAGCGACCATGGCCTCTGTCTTTGACACACTCAAGCCCAAGAACGACACGGTACACTCCTGCTCTCATGTGTGTGTGTGGACATCGCGCGATGAACGATCACCCACGCGCTCACTCATGCACATACACATGTACTTGCGCTGACAGGAGATCGCAAAAGCCGTCATCAGTGCGCTCAAAGACAACGCCGATGGCAACAACAAGGCATCGCCGACGCCATCGCCAAGTCCGAGCAAAGCGTCGAGTCCAAACAAAGCGACCGCAGCACCGAGTCCGTCTGCGCTGCCGCTGCCGCCACCGCCTGGCTCAGCCTCAAACAGCGCGAGTATCGAGTCAAGTACGAAAGGTGCGGGCTCCTGCCTTATGCGCGCCACTTGCCGAGTCGAGCTCTCACGCTCCATCGTGTGGTGGTGGCGGATGATGCAGGTGTCGCGAGTAACAAAGACAGCGACGGTAAACCGCGCGGGATGCCGATTGGGGCAATCGTTGGGATCGTCGTCGGCGCTGTTGCGGTTGTGCTCATGCTCGCAGCGTTCACGATCTGGTACCGGCGCTTCAAGCGCAGCAGTCGCGCGTCGCAGCAGCGCCGCAAAGCGTCGTCGCACGCTGGGACGACTGCGACTTTCAGCTCGATCGACACGTCGCGCATGCGGCAGAACCGCACGGACTTGCTTGCAACAGGTGGGACAAACCCAAGTGGGTCCTGGGACGACCCAGCGATCGTCGCGAATCGCATCCCGCTGGAGAAAGTTGAGACCCACGCGCTGCTCTCGCGCGGTGGGTACGGCGAAGTCTACCGCGGCGCGTACAAAGGGCAGGTCGTCGCGATCAAGAAGCTCCTGCCTGCGACGCGCAAGGACCTGAAGCACATCGAGGGCTTCTTTGCTGAAGTGAAGCTCATGATCGCGCTCGAGCACGAACGTATTGTGACGTTCCTTGGCGTCGCGTGGGACTCGCTCAGCGACGTCTGCGTCGTCTCCGAGTTCATGGACGGCGGCGACCTCCGGACGCTCTTGATGCGCTTCGAAGTCCAGGAGCAGCGACCTCACGGCCTCGACGCCGACAAGATCCGCATGGCGCTGCACGTCGTGCACGCACTGACGTATCTCCACTCGCTCCAGCCAATCGTCTTGCATCGCGACCTCAAGTCGAAGAACATCCTCTTGGACAAACACCTGAACGCCAAGCTGACAGACTTTGGCGTCTCGAGAGAGCAGTCGGACGCGACAATGACCGCCGGCGTCGGGACGTCGCTCTGGATGGCGCCGGAGGTCATGTTGGGCGAGCGCTACGACGAGAAGTCCGACATCTTCTCGTTCGGCGTCGTCTTATCCGAGCTCGACTCGCACTTGCTCCCGTACGCGCACGCCAAGCACGCCGACTCGGGTCAGAAGCTCACAGACACGGCGATCTTGCAGCTCGTGTCTATGGGCCGACTCCGCGTCATGTTCAGCGACGACGTCGCGCCTGAGCTGCGAGCGCTCGGCGAAGCGTGCGTCGCTGTCGAGTCGAGTGCGCGACCCGCAGCTGCAGAAGTGCTCTACAAACTCCAGCTTGCGCTCCGAGCCGCCGAGCGAGCGTAGTGTGTAGTGTGAACGAGTATGACCCAGTTGGTATAAACGAACAGGTCTGTGACCAATGCGTCTCGAGTACTTGAGTACGCAGACCACGGCGACCACGACGAGCCGCATGGGCGACGCCGCGCTCGGATCAAGAGCGTCGAGCTCTTGCCGCTCATCCGGAACGGCAAGATCACGCCGCAGTTCCGCGCCGACTGTCCGCCAGCAGTGCTGACGCTCGCGCGCGCGTGCTTGGACCAGGACCCAGACAAGCGTCCGAATGCGATGCAGCTCGTGTACTTGCTCCAGTCCAAGGTCTCGATGTCGTTATAGGAACCAGTCCGTCCGTGCGTCAGTAGTAGCGTAAGAAGAAGTGTGAGCGTCGTCGTCGAGAGACGTGAGTCGAGTCGTGTACAACATGAGGCGTAACGATGTGACTCGATCGACTGGATCATTATCAAGTCGTTTTCATCTCATTCTTTCACGAGACCTCCATCGTTCGCCACGACCATCACTACTGGATTCCAACACCACAGACAGTCACTACGAGACGCTACTTCGCCTCGTCTTCGCCTTCCTATTGCTACTCTGCGCCGTGTCCTGGACGCTCGCGACAACGACGCTCTCGAGCAGCAGCACGAGCGTCGCAGCGTCCATGCGCTCGTCCGGCGCGTCGCGGAGACACACTTGGGCGATCTCGACGATCCGAGGCGGACACGCGAGCGAGAACGCCCGTGTGAGGTGCGTCCCAGTCAGCGACTGCAGCTGCAGCGCATACTCGGTCTCCCACACATCACTATCGCTGTCACAGTCGTCGTTGTCCGTGCTGTCGTCCCCATCGAGCGGCTGCACACCCGTCGCGTCGATCTCAAGCAGCAGCGCACCGAACGCAAAGACGTCCGAGCGCTCCGAAGGCTCAGCTTCGCTGCGCCGCACCTCTGGCGCTGTCGAGAGCCAGCGACTCGGAATCGGCGCCACGCGGTCGCTCGTTCCGATCGCCTCGACGTCGAATGCGCGCGCTGCGCTGATGTTCACGAGCTTTGGCGTCATGTCGCGGCGCGAGAGCACGACGTTCTTTGCGCACACGCCGCCGTGGACCACGCGCTGTGCGTGCAGGTACTGCAGTGCGCGCGCGATGTCTGTGACGACGCCGAGCATGGAGCTGCTCCAGCGCGTCATGCGGTTCCTGTCGCTAGCAGTAGAGCGCAAGAAGCGCTGCAAGTCGCCGTCTGGGACGTACTCGGTGATCATACAGAGCGACTCGACCGCCGGCGAGTCCCAAGCGATGCCGAGGAACCGAATGACGTTCGGGTGCGCGAGCGACGCGGTGACTCGGATCTCGCGCACGAGCTGCTGCAGATGCGACGCATGCGACGCGAGCACTTTGACCACAATCGCTTCGCCGTCGTACTGTCCGAGCCACGTCTCGAACGCTCGGCGCAGCGGACGTGTGCCGGTCTGTGACGTGCGACTCGCGAGCGACGACGACCGGCGCGTCCGCTTTGACAGCAGCCGCTCGAACGCGAGCTTGTGGTACGCGATGCGGTGCTCCGAGACGTTCGGGTCGCGGTGGAGCGCGCGAAAGAGCGCAGTCGACTCGGCAGGAGTGATGCGACCACTGTCTTCAGTGCAATCAAGTGGCTGCTCTACGACCGGCGCTGTTGCTACTGTTGGCGCTTCATACGACTGCGTCGCGCCGCGCGGCTGCAAGTGACTCGACTGCCGCGACGCAGGCGAGAGCAGCTCCGTTGGGTCGACGATCGGGAGCAGCGCCGAGTCGGAGCGCTTCGAGCTCGTGTCGCGCCGCTTTCGTTCGCGCCACCAGCGCAGAATCAGGCAGAGCGCGAGTGCGAGTGCGAGCAGCGCGCCTGCGACGATCGGAAGGAGCAGGAGCAGATCGAAGCTGTCGTCTGTGTGTGAATCATCGTGCTGCTGTTGCTGCTGGAGGTGCCGAAGCAGTAGTGCGGGTCGCTGGAGCAGCAGTGCGGGTCGCACGAGCGCGTGCCTGACGTCACTGAGCGTGCGCATGCTTGCTTGTGTGTTCGAGTGCGCGAATGCTCATGTGCTCATGTGCCAGTGCTGGTGGCCGCTCGCAAACTTCAATGTGTGGATGTAGCAGGTAGCGAGTTATACAGGTGTTTCGAATGCGATTTAGATCGATATTGGCACTTCGAAGCCATACATTGTCACAGGTCATTGATTTCCACAGCACAACAACACACTGCAGAAACGAATATGGCTTCTCTCGATTTGTGTGAAATAGAGCTTGCATTTCACAAATCTCGGAAAATGACACAGACCGAGCGCTCGTGGCGTGCTCCATGACGCTCGGCTCCATGACGTGCTCAGGCGCTGGACAGACAGGTAGTCAGGTGCATGCATGGATAGGTGGACGGACGGACGGACGGATAGATGGACCGTGATGAAGCGATCTGTGTCGGATCTCGGTCGCATTGCGAACGCGTCCAGAGCTGCGGATGAGCGCTCTACGTCTTCTTCGACGGCGGCGGGTCGCGCTCTTGCTGCTGCGCGCGGTTCGTGCCGACTTGCATCGTCGTCTCGCCGTGCTTGGGGTGGAGCGTCGCGTCCGTGATCGGCGGTGGCGGCTTGCGCGTGTCGCGCCGCGCAGCAATGTACCACGCAACTGCGCCAATGCCGCCAGCGAGCAGCGCAGCGCGTCTGTGTGTGTGGCAACGAGCAGCATGCATTGCCAGTCAGTCAGTCAGTCAGTCAGTCCAGCGTTGACTGACTGCGTCCGCGCAAAGAGCAACGAGCAAAGAGCAGCACGCACTTGTAGGTCATGCCAGCCGAGTTGGCGCTGATGCTTGGGTTCTCGAACGGCGTCATGGCGCGGTCAGCGAGCACGCGGAGACGGTGGCGATGATGGTGCTGAATCGTGGCGAAGACGCGAGTATGTGGCTGTCGTGATGATCGCTCGAGCGCACAATGGAAAGTGAGCATCGGAGCGCACTCGATCGATCAGACTTGGGCTTGGATCGTCATGGTAGCTGCCGAGATGCTACAGTTGGGCGGCGCCAAGCGAACAGTTAAGAGTGAGAGCATTTCAAGGATACGTTGTTGATAAGTGACGATGTAGGGAGCAGCTACGACCGACACTCGGTACTCATGCAATCATGCACATGAGCACAGTGCTCGAGCGACCGCTGCTTGTCGTGGCATCGATGCTCAGTTCTTGGCGTCGCTAGTGCTACTGCTGTCGTTGCTCTTCGTAGACTTGCGCGGGTTCTTGCGCAGGACGTCTTCGTTCCAGCGCTGGAGCTCAGACGCACTAAACTCGCGCTCCTTCTTCTTGTCGTACTCGTACCAAGCGCCGAACGCAGCGATTGCGAGCACCCACGACGCAATGCTGCAACGCGTACAAGTGCACGCAAGCAGGTACACCCATAGGCGGCATCAGACGTACACACACAGTCAGTGCTTGACCGAATGTGAGTGTCATGAGGCGCAAGCGTGAAACCATGCAATGCTGTACGCTACAGCTGCAGCTGCACGGACGAGTACGCATACATAGAGATCCACTCGCGCATGTGCAGACTCATACACTCACGACACATGAACGTACCGGACGTTGCGCGGGTTGCGCTGGAAGATCGAGAGCGGCGCCATTGCGAGCGAGCGAGTGAGCACGTCGTGTGATGATGAGCGGCTTGATTTTCTGATGGCGTGTGTGTGTGTTGATTTTGAAACGCACGTACCGTTAGACTCTGTATTAAGTGCGAAGTGGGAATTCGCGCTGATGTTTCAATACAGACATTCGCAAAGCCAGCATAATAGTAGCTGCGACAGCATTGTTGGCGACACCTTCTCGACAGCTCGACGACATTGTCGACGCCTTCTCGAGCCGCGCTGCTGGACGAGCGGACCGTCTTTGATCGCGACGACGACAGTCATGGCGATGATGCCTGAGCGGCGCACCACTCTGTCAGTCAATCGACCGCCCATTCGCAAATACACCGAGCACCTCGAGCGAGCGAGCCTCTCGCTGGTCCACCACTGCAACACGTGCACAACGCAACACGTTCCTGTGTGATGGCCGCTGCACCGGCGCGCACTGCTCAGTCAGCAATGGCGTATCGAGACGACCGACTCAGTGATACAGGTGTAGCAGCAACAGTCGCAGAGAGCCCTGACGAACACGAAGATGACGAGCTCGAGCTCGAACGGACTAGCCCCACCGGCAGGTCGGTGGCGCATCCAGATCTCCGTCGACGCCTGCGCAATCGACACTCCTCGGCCAAATTCCGCGAGCGCCAGCGCCTTCGCGTCGAAGAGCTCAAGTCCCAGATCGAGCACTACGAGCGCGCGAATCGGCGCTTAGAGCTACGTATCCGGAGCCTTTTGAGGCAGCACGACGACGCACGAGATCGAGGGCAGCAGCAGCAGCAGCTCCAACAACAACAACAACAACAACAACAACAACAACAACAACAGCAACAGCAACAGCAACAGCAACAGCAACAGCAACAAGAGTTCCGGGAACAACAGCAGATCCAGCAACAACAGCAAGTGCTCCAGCAACAACGACAACAACAGCAACAACAGCAGCTCCAACAACTTCGTCGCTTGGACATCATTTCGAGCATGAGCTCGAGTGTGCGCTGGATCGAGGAGACGCTGCGCACAGTCGACGTGCTCTCGGACGAAGAGCTGTTCCTCGCGATCCACGAGAGCTTTCGCGATCAGCCGAGCCAGAGCTAAGCATGAGGACTCGAACTCGGACGTTCCCCGACTCGAGTCTGTGGCGAAGCGAGGACCCGACGAGAAGTAGTAGCGTAGTAGCGTAGCATCCACTGTTGATCATAGATACTAGGAGACTGGTTGACTCGCGACCAACCAACCAACCACGATCTGCAACTTGGTCGTTGAGTGTGTGTGTGTCGTAGTGGCTGATTTCGTAGAGCACTCATCATCATCACTTCCAAGTCAATGTTGCTGGAGCAGCCACAATGTGCATGACGACCCAGACACAACGCGATGCGTGCGAGTGCTTGGCGCTCCTCCAGCTGAAGTGTACGCTTCAAGCGAGAGAACGAGCGATCAAGCATACACACTTGGCGATCGCGTCCGTGAGAGCGATCACAAGGTCATGTGATGTTCTCTCGCATCGTCATCTCGAATTACTTGCCACTGCCACAGAATAACAGTAACGACGCGAGCGATGGCCATGACGGCGGCATCGAGCGCTCGATCGACAGCCACGCGAGAGCGAGGGCGAGTGGAAGTGGACACGACAACGAGCTCGTACTCGGAGGAATGCAGTATGTTCTGATTGAGTTTGTTTTGATTAGTAGTACTGTAACATGTGTAAAAAGTCCTCTATTTACTATTCGAAACAACATTGCTGAGGTAGTAGTACCGTCGATAGTCTTGAAACAACCTCCTCTACATACAAATCCAAGTCAAACAAACAAGAAACCAAACAAAAATTTGAAACCATAACTCTCATCTATTAATACTATATTTGTTTTTGTTGCAAATCGCGAATTTTCCGAACCTAACCAAAACCACTATAACATTATGACAAAACAAACCTTAACCCTCCTTCACTAAGATAAACATACTAAAGCATCATCTAAAATCAGAACAAAAAGAGCGAAAAACCTAACGTAATTAGGTTTTTCGAAGGTAATCAACCAACTTATGGCCGAAACACGGTTGAATATAGTCACCATTCGGACAGAGCGAAAATTGGTCACTTTGCGCTGTGTCTGTATGTCCAATCAGGCTTGAGAATTAAATGGTTTTCACCAATCAATGATCTCCATAAACAGTGTTTCGATTCGGACAGTTCGGAACAATAATTAGTACGAATCATTTTCGAGATATGGGTCTGCTGTTACTCAAGTCAAGTTCGAGTGCATGACCAAAAAATATCCTCACAATTCAGACCACATGGCTGATTCCTAGATTCAAAACGACGTATTAGAGTGGACCACGTAGACTGCGTGCCTTTGACCTTGGCCTCTTAATCTCACTTCCGAAATCTCCATCATGGACGCTTTGGTGCTGGCGAACACGCGCAAAGCGCGTGCCTCGGTCTCAGTTCGTATGCTCGCTTCTTGGCGAAGCAAGATGTGACCGAGGACTACGCCCATGCTTGCATCAGAACGAATGCGTCGAGCGTGCGCCTTGTCGCAGTGCTCGAGCGCTTTGGTCTGTTCCTCGCGAGAAGCAACCGCGCTGACGGCACGCCATTGATGTTCAATTCTGTGGTTGCGTACTGGCGTGCTGTAAAAGTATGGTTGATTGGAATCCATCCTGAGCAACGTGCGTATGCAGAGAGAGCACTGGTTGGAAAAGCGAATGTTTTGCAGCGTGCGTGTAAAAAGCGTGCTGAAGGTGTATTTGTTCATTCAGCGCCTGCATGTACAAAAGACTATTTGAGCGTGCTCATGGAGTGCATGTATGTCAATGGAGTGACTGAGAGGGACTATCAGGATGTTGCGTTAATTTGCTTGATGTGGCACTGCTTTAGGCGCGCATCTGATCTTGTGCATGCGCGCAAAGAGCATCTGTCCATGTCGGGGGACAGACACTCTTTGTGCGCTTGCTGCGCGTCAAGACGGCGCAAGAGCAAGGTCTCGCGCTCGAGCCGGACAGCACGAGCTTCCTTGTGTGTCAACTTTTTGCGATCGCCGCTGCGCTTGCGATGCAAAGCGCGCCGTCGCCGGCGCTACTGAGCCGACTACCCGCGTCTCAACACAGGCGGCGATTGTGGCGGACGAAGGAGCGCCGCTCTACGCGTTGCACGAGGTCGACGCTGGCGAGCTGCGCAAGGCGACGACAAGGACGACAACAAAGTCGACACCAAGTACAAGCGCAAGCAAGGGCGACGTAGATGCAGGCGAGAAGTCAAAGACAAAGACGATCAAGGCAGAAGTCGGCGTTCATGCGTACACCAACCGTATCATCAAGCGACTTGTGCCGCCGCGCGATGTCACCGAGAGGATGACCTCGCACTCGTTCCGCCGCGGCGGCGCCCAACACGCGAACGGTGACGATCGGATCGCGGCGCATTGGATCCCCCTCGATAGAGAGGGATGGAGCATGTCGGCAACCAACAAAGAGCTCGCCTACATATTCAACACCCCTCGCGAGGATCGCAAGGTTGCGTGCGTGCGTGCTGTCTGTTTGGCTTCCTGACCAGCTCCCTGCATGCATGAGCACGAGGCGCCTCGACCCGCGCACGCAAGCGGGCTTGGCGCGTATGCGCGACCACTTGTTCGCGGTCTCCAAGTCGCACGGGCGCCAAGAACTCGTCGTCGATGCTCGTGTGCTGGACACTCTCACAGCGACGCTCGTGCTCCAGTATCCTCACGCGAAAGCGCTGCGCAATGACTCTCCACATGTGCGCCGGCTCAAAGAGGTCGCTCTCGTCGCAGACTTTGGCACGCTGCAGCTGCTCGCGTGGTCGTCCGTGCTCGAGCTTGCTCGATCGGGCGCGGCAGAAGGTGGCGCAAAGTGCACTTGCGGCGCGAACAAAGGACCGGCTGGCGCAGGCGCGCGCGGGAGTTGCAGCAGGTCGCGCGGCGGTGTCAAGCAGCGCGTGTGGTACAGCGTGTGGCTGCACGAATGAGTACAATGCTGTGATCATAGCCGATCTCGTCGCCGAGAACAGAAAGCTCTCAGAGCGCTTGTTTGTCGTTGAGAGTGAGCGAGTCGAGGCGCTCGCGAAGCCACCGCAAAAGAAGCAGCTAGGCGACGAGCGCCGCTCGCAAGACGACGCGCCGCCGCCAGAGAAGCGCAAGAAGGCGGCTCCAACAAGCCCAGCTGCTTTGTGGTACCAATAGTACACAAGCGAGCCGAGGCTATGGGAAGCTGGTGAGCGACATCGCCGGTTCGAAGCTCGCCATCTTACGGTGTACATGCGGCTCTTCCTCGACGGACACACGCTGCTCCAGACGAGCGCGACGTACCGCGACGAGGTGCATGCTCTTGGCGCGGCGGCAGGGTCGGCGTTGCTCGGCTTCATTCGCAAACATGGAAAGAAGCGTCGAGCGTCGGCACTGTGCTTCGCGACATACGCGCGCTCCACTTGACAGGCGAGCTGGACGATCTCATCGCGGCTTTTTGAGCGCGTCGCGCGACCGAACGTGTTGTCGACCCGTCGCCGATCACGTCACTCGATGTCCTCGCGTGCATTGGCAAGCATGACGACTGAGCTTGTGTGAATTGACAGGCAGTGGCCAACATGCAAATCCGTCCACACTGGCTTTTAATATAGCACTCACACAACACTCTATCCAGCACTCACACGTTTCCTTGCACTCGCTTGATCTATCGGTGTTCTTGCTCGTCTTCACAAGCACTCGCGTTCGCAGGTGCGATCGCACCGGTCGCTCGTTGCAATACGCGTACTTGCGTTCGCGTACTGCGCTCGCACGCGCACTCGAGCTCACGCACACACTCGCACTCGCACTCAAGATGGCGGTACTATATCTGGAGCTCGTCCTCGCACTCGATCGGGCTTGCACAATCACACTTCCGCTGAAGATCGCACTCGAGCTCACACTCGCGCTCGAACTCTCGCTTTCAGGCTGGCGATGGCGCTCGCACACTATTGCGTTTAAGCACACACTCACACTTGATCTCGCATTCTCAGGCACATCCTTGCTTGCACTCTCATCGCACTCGAGCGCGCACTCACAGTCGCGTACGCGCTTGACATCACGACACAAGCTGCACTTCATGCATCTTTTGCGTGTTCGTATACATGATGGAGGTTGGCACACGATATACGTCACAAATATGCTATCAGAGTGTCTCGCGGACGTTCGCTCATTGATACTCGGTAGTAATACACACATGGCGTACGGACCCAAATGCACACACAACGCACAAAGCAAGTTGTTGTCGTTGCAGTTGTTGTCGTTGCTGCAGTCGCTGTTGTTGTGCAGAATACTTGGTTGCTGTGTCGCTTGCGCATTGATAATGGAACATACAAATACAACATGCAACATGAACGTCGATCGACTTGATCGCCTCGCGTTTCGCTCACTGGTGCTCGTGATACCAGGCAGACACATTCACACGCATACACACACGCACGTGCGCGGGCACACTCACATGCAGCCGCTGGAGCTGGAGCATCTCTTGATGTGCAGCGTCGAGGAGCGCCGCGAGCAGCGTTTCGACCGTGCTGCCGCGCTTTCTTCCGTACGGCTCGTGTGTAGCGACGCGTGAACTGTTGCGGGTCTTCGCCGCTACTAACGCTGCGGTAGCTGCAGCGCTGTGTGTTGTCCGTTGTTGCTGCGCTGCGTGTGAACACAGCGTCGCGCGGTGACTCTAGCTGCTGTGGTGGGGCGCATGGTTGGCTGAGGTGGGGTCGGCGATCGCTGTTGTTGTTGTGTGGGCGCCACGCGTCGAGTGCGAGCGCTGGCAAAACCAACGACTACAATAGTGATTATTCTGCCTAATATACAGCATAATTGACCTTGCGATCTGAATCGATTTGAACGATCCTTGTTGTTTGTATGGTCACGGTATGGACATCTATGCTGTTTTCCTGAACTCACTTGAGCACAAGCTAATCTAATCTACATCAATCAATCAATCACTGAAAGGCGTTTCCTACCAGTTGCTTTCCATGTCTAATGAACCACTTAAAGACGAGTTGTGCTCGTTTTCGTGAACTCTTTGGTGGTATTCGACGGAGCAGTTTTGGCCGGTGAATATCAATACAAAACAAGTCAAAAATCGATCGTTCTTGTGATTCGTCTCCAATTCTACAAAACGATGATCGAAACTTGAGTTGTAAATTTCGACAGTAAAGCGGGTTAAATCCAGAAGACGGCAACCGGAGTTAACGTGAACTTCAACGTACAGTACGAAATTGTACCTACATTTTAAGCAAATCATATCAAAAATACAACAGCAAAAAACGAGTAGCCCTGTTGCTCACGCAGCTCGCGCAACTGCTTGCTCGTGTGCGGCTGTGTGCAGGCATGACTCAGTGTCGATGCCGCCGCCGCCACGACGACGACGACGACGACGGTGGCAGCAGCTACAGCACGCTCGCGGCAGTCGCGCCATGTCTTTGCACCAGCAAGCGCGAGCGATCGAGTCGCCGCGCTCGTGGCAGTGCAGTCGCGTTCATCGCCACATATGCGACCAGACGGCGCTTTGCCATTGATTGTGCTTAGCGCTCCAGTCTTATTGACCTGTACATCTCGGAATATTTAGACAATGACGCCAGCACCTGCGTGCACAACGGTTGGATTTCCCTCACTTTTATCAGAATTCAAATGGATTGATAATGTCATTTTCGGAAACGACTGACGCACTCGTGACTCGCTCCAAACTACTAATGGCCGTGTCTGAGAGGAAGGCACGCTAAGCCGTCGCGAGACGATGAGGATCGGCTGACCCAGAGCATTGGCAAGCCCGGGGACTACAAACGGCAAGAGTCCACATCACCGAAGCGGATCGAAGTATCTCCGTAAGGCCAAGCGCGTCGAAGACGCGTAACTGAGACCCCAACTCTAGGACGACACCTCCAGCACGCCGGTTAAGCGTTCCAGACGCGCGAGCGACTGATCGATACACGACGGAGCGCTTGAGCAACCGAACGAAGAAGATTTTGCTTGTGGTTCTTCCACAGATGTCTATGCAACTCAAACCCTGTTTCCGATGTCTAAGCGGAGCTGCCCACCTACGAGAACAAGCGACGGCAGCACAAGAGCCAGCATTCACTACAAATCAACTTCACCAGCAACGGCAACGACACCGAAGTGTCAACTCTAGCTCAAGCATCTGCCGACGATACACTTAAGGCCGAGGACCTTCTTGCGTTGTGGATTGCTCAAAGACTTCGCTCATTCTTGGTCGTCAATGACACAGGGTTCCGCCCCTATGTCAGCCTCGTCATTCACTTCCCACCAACGACGATCCCGTCACGACAAACCGTCCACGAACGCGTTCACAGCCAAGCGGCCGAGCTACGCGAATCGCTGAAAGCAAAGATCGTCAAAGAGTGCGCGTTCTTTCCGGCCTCAAGTGACGTTTGGACGTCAAAGGGAGGACATGGCTTCATAAGCATCACACTGCACTACCTGGACAACGAGTTCATGATGAACAACAGGACGCTCGAGGTCGAAGTGCTCCCAGGCTAGCACAGCGCAGAAGCGATCGAGCGCTCGCGTTATCCAGCTGCTTCGATCGCTGGGGCCTCGATCGTGCGAACGGCGTCATATTCCATCGCGATGGCGCCGCAAACGGTGTGCAAGCTTGCGATCAGCTAGGTGTTCGACACATGTCATGTCTCGATCCCTCGATACACTTCGTCATCGGTGCAGGGCTTGCACTAATTATGGAATCTCCAGCCTCGGAGCTCATTGAAAGCACCGAGTCCGACTCCAAGCTCGAAGATGCTCTTGGCAAGCAGACCTGCGAAGGCATTGAGTTTGTCAACTGAGCGCCTATGCACCGCCACAACCTGGACCGCGTTCGCGAAGTCGTGCAGCAGTTCCGGAAGCTCGCGACGTACCTACGCCAGTCACAGAAAAGAAACAAGAAGACTCGGTGCCTTTCAGTCGCGGTTCGGAAACCCACTTATTGTTGTGATTGACTGTCCGACTTGCTGGTCGAGCACATAAACATGGTCAAGCGCATGATAGAGCTGAAGGAGGTACTCCAACAGGTATTCCTCTACCTGCACGAGCGGGAAGGCATCGAAGAGTTTGGCAACGCGTGCAGACACCTTGTAAACACTTGTTCATCATCGAGCGCATGGTTGCGCTCCTTTCCAGCTTCAGCGTCGCGACCATGTACCTGAGCGGCGACCGGTACTCGACGTTGGTGCTCATTCATCCCGTCCTTCGCGTCATGGAAGACGGCCTTCATGACCAAGCCAACTTCGACAGAGTCGCCGCCGCCAAAGCAGGCGAGCGCTTCGTCTCTCAAGCGGTTGGACTCATGAAGCGTCAGAACTGGCTTCTTGTCGCTATTCGTCGAGCGCTTTCGCGCCGACGACAGCGAACTACTCTGGATTGCGTTCCTTGATCCTCGGATATCCAGCCTGACGCACTTGAACGATGATCAGCGCCGCGAAGCAGTGAAGGCAGTCGAGCGTAGCGCGTTACAAGTCGTCCAAGCAATGTCGGTGCTCGGGAATGCGGAAGCAAGGCGAGACGATCTACAAGAGCCTCATCCAGAACCGAAACCAAAGAAGCTCATGAAGACTTTCCTAAAGGCGCTCTTCAGCTCTTCAGCGACAGGACAACGAGATTTACATCGACGGCGAGGATACTCAATTTCATCGATGCAGATCGGAGATCACCTCGTCATTTGCTCTCCACAACACCAATCCGTTGAGTTGGTGGAATGTGAACAGATCGAGATTCCCGATACTGGCAACGCTAGCACGCAAGTGTCTGGGCTGCATTGCCACTTCAGAGTCATCGGAACGAACGTTCTCTGTGGCAGGAAGCTCGGTGAGCGTAAGTCGAGCGTCGGTCAGTCTGAGTACATTTATTATTCGTGACGTCTTGTTCATTTTGCAGAACTCCTCGTAAGCGATCAATACACGCTCGTTCATATCCTTGATTTCACACCCGCAGGGGCACCTGAGGCCAACAACATGGGATACTAGCACACGGGCAATCAACTTGCTTGAAGTTAGTGCGTCAGTCAAGGATGGTGCGAGTGGCGTCAGTGGTGCGAGTGGCGCGAGCGGCGCTAGCACGAGCGAACCGCACCTGTGGTGCTCGATGTGACGGCACTGCCGCGAGAGCAGCAACTCGAACGCTCGCACTTGCTGGTGCTAGGACACGGCGCGACTGCCGTGGGCGTGCTGCGGTTGCTGTAGCTGCAGCCGCTGTTGCCACCGTCGTCGTCGCACTCTCGAAATTGTCAAAACACTGAGTCGTGGTTTGGAAATATGTATCCCTATGTTCAAAATGATTGGCTAGTTTCAGCCAATCATGGACAATAACGGAGGCGTTAACCAGATATTCTTGAGTAAAATAACTCGAAAAATCGTGAACTTTTAACGTTGTTTTTGACGTTAACAAAATACCGTCGCCACCACTGATCGCAACGGTGCTATACTATACCATTTGCAAAAACAACTCTTTTCTTGTCGCTTCCGCCCATTATGACAGGTCTGTTGTTCATCATCAGCGCGTTTTATTTGGCTTGATTTGACTTGATTTTTGAATGATGTGAGACACCACACGTTATCCTTTCGTCAGCCGTAAACCGATCGTCCCTGGTTTAGACCAATCGGATTAGCTCGATTGGATGTTGCCTATTTTCGGCTATTATTTGTTCAGCGGTCACAATCTGTCGTTTCTGTCTTAATTGCCTAATTGAAGAATTTCAGTGAACCGACTTTACGAAGAAATTGAGTAGAAAATTACACGGTGTCACGGCGTTGCTGCTCGAGAAGAAGCGTTTGCGTCTACAGTCTTGGATCGACATCAGGGCGACAGTTTCGCCGCACGGAAAAGCTATGTTCAACGAACATCTACAGCATGCGCCGAATCTTGCCGTCAAGAAACCAGTACCAGTACTCCGTGATCGGCTCTCGAAGTGTCCGCCCAACATCGCTCGATGCGTCGACCTTTCAAGTAATCGTTGGTACAAAGATGTGCACACGCTGCAGCGTTCGAGAGCACGAGGCTCTACAGTGCCAGCACAGCATAGCAATTGAGTACTGTGCCGCACGATCTCAAGAAGTGTCGAACACACCAGCTCTACAACTGCTACACTTGGCGCACTACGTCTCGACGATGTGTGCGCTACGTCTTGCTGCGAGCGCCGCATCTCACAGACGTAGCAAGCTCCAAGACGGTCCCCCTGGTACTTCACGACGCTCGCTCAAGAAAACGCCTGTCTGCAGTTTGCAAGTCGCGTTCGAAGAACTACCTAAACAGCGATTATGCTGTCAGCTCACGCCCGTCCAACACAACACCGTGAAACAGCACCGCTTCCGGTGCGAAGCGCATTTCACATATGTTCGCGCAACATTGCCAAAAATGCGGGCCGCGTTCAAATATTGTGTGTGTAGAACCGTCAAGCACAACGCTCGGCGATGCACGGAAGTGGCGCATACCTCTGTCGATCAAACCCAAGAGCTTGGGGCCTACATTGTAGTTGAGTCTCCGTTTGTAGAGAAGACTAATACATGATCAATAGGTACAGATCCTGTGCGCGATGCAGTACAGATGCATGAAGTGACTATTTCCTTGTTGCAGATCTGCACTTTTGCTGTCTCGTGGAGAATGTACGTTCAATCGGACTGTCGAGTTTTCTCCGCAATGCTGCACCAAGAGAATGAGCACGCTCCAGCCGCTGGTCGTGTCAAGCGTACAGTGCATGCACACACACGCGCTCTAGGTTGCTGTATGGGATCAATCAGTTTATTGTGCAGACTCGCATCTCTCTTGGATGTGCGTATACTTCTGCCTTTCAATCATGCCTATGCGAGCTTTGTAGGAGTCGTCTTCATTCTTAATGACCTAATTAAATTGAAATTTTGAGAGCCGGACAAGACTGTCAGATGCCATCTACGATGACAACGCTGCACGCGCTGCACACGCCGCCGTCTGCTGTCTCGCGCGTGCAAGAGAGTGGAGACTATCAAGCGCATGATTTGCTCCTCTCTGTGTGTGTGCTCGAGTCGCGCCCACGCACTCGCGTACGTCGACGCGAGTTCGAGCGAGCAGACTGCCTCTTGCATTGCCCAGCTCGCGCATATACTCAACCGCGGCCATGCGCGCAGCAACGACGAGATCGGTCCTTTCGGCGCTTACAGCAGTCGCAGCAGTGGCGCTCGTCAACAGCGCACCAGCAAGCGCGCAAGTCGCCAGCAACAACACTGCGACTCGCACCTTGATCGATGGCGTGCCATTGTGCGACAGCATTTCGATCTCGCGCCTCGCTGCGAACGTGACCTGCGAACCAGCGCCGCTGTACACGCCGATCAATGAAACGAGCGCGCGCGCTGCGTGCTCGGACCTCAAGTGCGAGTACGTTGCGATGAAGCTCAGCGAGCTCGAGTCTGCTGAGTGCTGGCTGTCGAACTCGACGCTCCTCAGGCGCAACTACCTCGACCCACTCGCGGCGTACTGCGGCTTCATCTACAACAGCAGCAGCACTAGCAATCGCAGCAGCAACAGTGCCAACAGTCGTCCGAGCGCAACAGGAAGCGTGGACACCACAGCATCGAGTGGCTCCAGCATCAGCGGCAGCAGCAGAAGCAATGCCCCGACGGATCTCCTCGCTCCATCGACACTGACGCCAGCACCGCGCGGCAACAGCAGCGACAACAACGACAGGCTCAACTCACTCAGTACGCTCGCAATCATCCTCCTCGTCATCGGCAGCGTCTGTGGCGGCGGACTCGTCACAGTGCTCGTTGTTTGGCTTCGCTCTCAGCGCCGTAAGCGCCGCGCTCAAGCGACTGGTGTGTCGGACTCAAGCCCTCGCAAGCTGGCGCAAGAGCTGCTCACGCCGTCGACACAAAATGGCTCCGGCGTGCTCGAGTCGAATGCGGACAATGACACGGAAGACCACGACACCGAGGATACGCCTGCGTCTCTTCCTGGCGGCATGCCAATGGGACTTTCGACTGCAATGCAGATGCACTGGACCGGCGGCGATGTCCTCACGACTGTGTCGTCGTCTGGCGGCTTCTGGGACGACGACGCAGTCGTCGCGGCGCGCATCCCGAAAGACAAGATCACGGTCGACAAGCTCGTGTCGCGCGGCGGCTTTGGCGAAGTGTACCGTGGGACATACAACGGTCAGGCCGTGGCGATCAAGACGCTCTTGCCGGAGAAGCGCAAGCACTTGCGCCAGATCAACGCGTTCTTGGCCGAGGTCAAGCTCATGGCGTTCCTCGAACACGCGCGCATCGTGACGTTCGTCGGCGTCGCGTGGGACTCGCTCAGCGACGTCTGTGTCCTCACTGAGTACATGGAGGGCGGCGACCTCCGCGGGCTCCTGACGCAGTACGAGAAGGACCAGCGGCCGATGGGGTTGGACCGCGACAAGCTCACGATCGCGCTGCACATTGCGCATGCGCTGACGTACTTGCACTCGCTCCAGCCGATTGTGCTCCATCGCGATCTGAAGTCCAAGAACATCCTGCTCGATCGTGAGCTCAATGCGAAGCTGACGGACTTTGGTGTCTCGCGCGAACGAAGCGACTCGACGATGACCGCTGGCGTCGGCACGTCGCTCTGGATGGCGCCTGAAGTCATGTTGGGCGAGCGCTACGACCAGCGCGCCGACATGTTTTCGTTCGGCGTCGTCTTGAGCGAGCTCGACTCGCACGCGCTGCCGTATGCCAGTGCGCACCAAGCGCAAGCCGTCGCCGCTGCGTCGTCCGTAGACTCAGGCCGGCGCTTACCAGTGCTCCAGCTCGTGTCGCTCGGTCGCCTGAGTGTGGAGTTCAGCGATGCAGTCTCGCCCGAGCTCCGTGCGCTCGGCAGAGCATGCGTGTCACTCGATCCGTACGAGCGCCCGACTGCAGCAGAGGCCATGTGCACGCTCCATCGCGCACTCAAGACACTGCGCGCGTCCTAGCTCCTCACCGAGATGTATGAAGGGAACGACACAATATGTTTGAGCGCTGGAACGAACGACCCTGTGCGTGCGCACTGACTGTGTGTGTACGTCTGATGCCGCCTATGGGTGTACCTGCTTGCGTGCACTTGTACGCGTTGCAGCATTGCGTCGTGGGTGCTCGCAATCGCTGCGTTCGGCGCTTGGTACGAGTACGACAAGAAGAAGGAGCGCGAGTTTAGTGCGTCTGAGCTCCAGCGCTGGAACGAAGACGTCCTGCGCAAGAACCCGCGCAAGTCTACGAAGAGCAACGACAGCAGTAGCACTAGCGACGCCAAGAACTGAGCATCGATGCCACGACAAGCAGCGGTCGCTCGAGCACTGTGCTCATGTGCATGATTGCATGAGTACCGAGTGTCGGTCGTAGCTGCTCCCTACATCGTCACTTATCAACAACGTATCCTTGAAATGCTCTCACTCTTAACTGTTCGCTTGGCGCCGCCCAACTGTAGCATCTCGGCAGCTACCATGACGATCCAAGCCCAAGTCTGATCGATCGAGTGCGCTCCGATGCTCACTTTCCATTGTGCGCTCGAGCGATCATCACGACAGCCACATACTCGCGTCTTCGCCACGATTCAGCACCATCATCGCCACCGTCTCCGCGTGCTCGCTGACCGCGCCATGACGCCGTTCGAGAACCCAAGCATCAGCGCCAACTCGGCTGGCATGACCTACAAGTGCGTGCTGCTCTTTGCTCGTTGCTCTTTGCGCGGACGCAGTCAGTCAACGCTGGACTGACTGACTGACTGACTGGCAATGCATGCTGCTCGTTGCCACACACACAGACGCGCTGCGCTGCTCGCTGGCGGCATTGGCGCAGTTGCGTGGTACATTGCTGCGCGGCGCGACACGCGCAAGCCGCCACCGCCGATCACGGACGCGACGCTCCACCCCAAGCACGGCGAGACGACGATGCAAGTCGGCACGAACCGCGCGCAGCAGCAAGAGCGCGACCCGCCGCCGTCGAAGAAGACGTAGAGCGCTCGTCCGCAGCTCTGGACGCGTTCGCAATGCGACCGAGATCCGACACAGATCGCTTCATCACGGTCCATCTATCCGTCCGTCCGTCCGTCCACCTATCCATGCATGCACCTGACTACCTGTCTGTCCAGCGCCTGAGCACGTCATGGAGCCGAGCGTCATGGAGCACGCCACGAGCGCTCGGTCTGTGTCATTTTCCGAGATTTGTGAAATGCAAGCTCTATTTCACACAAATCGAGAGAAGCCATATTCGTTTCTGCAGTGTGTTGTTGTGCTGTGGAAATCAATGACCTGTGACAATGTATGGCTTCGAAGTGCCAATATCGATCTAAATCGCATTCGAAACACCTGTATAACTCGCTACCTGCTACATCCACACATTGAAGTTTGCGAGCGGCCACCAGCACTGGCACATGAGCACATGAGCATTCGCGCACTCGAACACACAAGCAAGCATGCGCACGCTCAGTGACGTCAGGCACGCGCTCGTGCGACCCGCACTGCTGCTCCAGCGACCCGCACTACTGCTTCGGCACCTCCAGCAGCAACAGCAGCACGATGATTCACACACAGACGACAGCTTCGATCTGCTCCTGCTCCTTCCGATCGTCGCAGGCGCGCTGCTCGCACTCGCACTCGCGCTCTGGCTGATTCTGCGCTGGTGGCGCGAACGAAAGCGGCGCGACACGAGCTCGAAGCGCTCCGACTCGGCGCTGCTCCCGATCGTCGACCCAACGGAGCTGCTCTCGCCTGCGTCGCGGCAGTCGAGTCACTTGCAGCCGCGCGGCGCGACGCAGTCGTATGAAGCGCCAACAGTAGCAACAGCGCCGGTCGTAGAGCAGCCACTTGATTGCACTGAAGACAGTGGTCGCATCACTCCTGCCGAGTCGACTGCGCTCTTTCGCGCGCTCCACCGCGACCCGAACGTCTCGGAGCACCGCATCGCGTACCACAAGCTCGCGTTCGAGCGGCTGCTGTCAAAGCGGACGCGCCGGTCGTCGTCGCTCGCGAGTCGCACGTCACAGACCGGCACACGTCCGCTGCGCCGAGCGTTCGAGACGTGGCTCGGACAGTACGACGGCGAAGCGATTGTGGTCAAAGTGCTCGCGTCGCATGCGTCGCATCTGCAGCAGCTCGTGCGCGAGATCCGAGTCACCGCGTCGCTCGCGCACCCGAACGTCATTCGGTTCCTCGGCATCGCTTGGGACTCGCCGGCGGTCGAGTCGCTCTGTATGATCACCGAGTACGTCCCAGACGGCGACTTGCAGCGCTTCTTGCGCTCTACTGCTAGCGACAGGAACCGCATGACGCGCTGGAGCAGCTCCATGCTCGGCGTCGTCACAGACATCGCGCGCGCACTGCAGTACCTGCACGCACAGCGCGTGGTCCACGGCGGCGTGTGCGCAAAGAACGTCGTGCTCTCGCGCCGCGACATGACGCCAAAGCTCGTGAACATCAGCGCAGCGCGCGCATTCGACGTCGAGGCGATCGGAACGAGCGACCGCGTGGCGCCGATTCCGAGTCGCTGGCTCTCGACAGCGCCAGAGGTGCGGCGCAGCGAAGCTGAGCCTTCGGAGCGCTCGGACGTCTTTGCGTTCGGTGCGCTGCTGCTTGAGATCGACGCGACGGGTGTGCAGCCGCTCGATGGGGACGACAGCACGGACAACGACGACTGTGACAGCGATAGTGATGTGTGGGAGACCGAGTATGCGCTGCAGCTGCAGTCGCTGACTGGGACGCACCTCACACGGGCGTTCTCGCTCGCGTGTCCGCCTCGGATCGTCGAGATCGCCCAAGTGTGTCTCCGCGACGCGCCGGACGAGCGCATGGACGCTGCGACGCTCGTGCTGCTGCTCGAGAGCGTCGTTGTCGCGAGCGTCCAGGACACGGCGCAGAGTAGCAATAGGAAGGCGAAGACGAGGCGAAGTAGCGTCTCGTAGTGACTGTCTGTGGTGTTGGAATCCAGTAGTGATGGTCGTGGCGAACGATGGAGGTCTCGTGAAAGAATGAGATGAAAACGACTTGATAATGATCCAGTCGATCGAGTCACATCGTTACGCCTCATGTTGTACACGACTCGACTCACGTCTCTCGACGACGACGCTCACACTTCTTCTTACGCTACTACTGACGCACGGACGGACTGGTTCCTATAACGACATCGAGACCTTGGACTGGAGCAAGTACACGAGCTGCATCGCATTCGGACGCTTGTCTGGGTCCTGGTCCAAGCACGCGCGCGCGAGCGTCAGCACTGCTGGCGGACAGTCGGCGCGGAACTGCGGCGTGATCTTGCCGTTCCGGATGAGCGGCAAGAGCTCGACGCTCTTGATCCGAGCGCGGCGTCGCCCATGCGGCTCGTCGTGGTCGCCGTGGTCTGCGCCAGGACCGCCGAGCTCGTCGTTGAGCGAGTACGGCGGGAGGCACGTGTCGAGCTCCGAGAGCACGATGCCGTACGAGTAGATGTCGGCTTTCTCCGAGTACCGGTCGCCGCGGAGGACCTCGGGCGCTGTCCAGAGGAGCGTGCCGACGCCCATGGTCATCGTCTCTTCGAACGACCGCTCGCGGCTCAAGCCAAAGTCGCTCAGCTTGGCTTCAAACGTCGCAGTGAGGAGGACGTTGAGCGACTTGAGGTCGCGGTGAATGATCACGGGCACGAGCGAGTGGAGGTACACGAGCGCCTTGGCAATGTCCGCTGCGAGCGACAGCTTCTCGCGCTTCCACGTCAGCGCGCGGCTCTCGTTCGAGACGAGGAAGCGCGCGAGGTCGCCCATGGGGAGGAACTCCGAGACCATGCTCAGCTCTGACAGCCGGCGCCACGACACGCCGAGGAACCGCACAATGTTTGGGTGCTCCAGCGACGCACCGAGGCGCACTTCGCGCGAAAAGATCTCGAGCGCGCGCACGTCGCTCCGCATGTCTACGAGCAAGCGCTTGATCGCAACAAACTGGTTCGCGTACTGCCCGCGCCAGACCTCGCCGTTCGCGCCTTTTGCAATGAGCTTGTCGAACTGAAGCGCGTCGTACTCGATCTTGCACACGAGGAGCTCATTGTCGTGCACGAACGCCTCGAGCTCGCGCGACGTGCAGAGCATAGCGTCGTTTGCGCGAATGATGTCCTGAGGTGTGCCAATACTATGGTCGTTGATGCCAATTGGATGCGTATTGGTATCAACAACCATCGTATTCGTATGGCCGACACTCGCACTCAGTGCTGCGTAGTGCGTCGGCGTGAGCGGCGCGTTGCGATGCCGCTTGGTCCACGCGCGGTACGCAAAGCCGACACCAACGAGCACTGCGAGCGCAAAGAGCGCAATGAAGATTGTCGAGACCTGGACCCACTTGCGGTGGTCCGCTGCGTGCACCGGCGCGTTCACTTCTTCTGCGAGCCAGAGCCCGATGAGGTAGCCCTGCTGCGGGACGCACCAGCCGCTCTTGCTCACGCTCGCGTCCGAGCTCGTCGGCGTCTCGGCGATCCTCTGACACGGCACAACGAACGACGTCGCTTTGTTCGGACACGTGCTCTCGCTCGCGAGCGCAAAGCCCGGCGTCTGGTACAGCGTGTACAGCGTCGTCGTCTGGTTCGAGCTGTTCGTGACGCTCGCAGCCGTGTCGTACTGGAAGAGCCGGAAGTTGTGCGCGTCCTCGACGACGCCTTCTTCAGACCAGAGCGAGCTCGCGCGCTTGACGCTCACGTGCGCGAGCGCCGGGTCCGAGTCGACGACAGCGCACCGCGTCTGCGGCGCCATTGCCTCGGCCGAGCAGTTGGGGTACGCGAACGCCAGGATCTGCGCGTTGCAGATCGCGAGCGAGCAGTTCGCGACGCGCACGACAGTGTCTTTGCTCACAAAGATATCGGCCATGCTCTTGCCGCACTTGGTCTTGAGCTGTACGTACTGCGCGCCGTCGGATGCGAGCACGAGCCCTGCGTCCCAGAGCAGCGCGCGCTGGAGCGGCGCAGAGAGGTCTGCAAACACTGGCGTGCGCTGTGTCATTGCGCTCGCGAGGCGATCTACGAGCGATGCAGGCAGCGGATCGGGTGGCATGAGCGTCAGCGGTGTGCTCTTGCCCTGCTCGCGCGTCGTGTAGAGCATCGCTGGGACATCGAGCGTCGCGCGCGCGATCGGCTCGAGCGACGCGAGTAGCAGCAGCAACAACAAGTGCGTCGAGCGCGGCATCGCTTCGATGTGTGTGTGTGTGCGTGCGCAGATGGCTCGACCAGCGCCGCTCGAGGTCTCGCGCGCGCGTGCGATAATGGAACGCGCGCGATCGTCGTCGTCGTCGTCGTGCCCCGCAATGTGTGTGTGTGTGTGCTTGTGCTTGGCGCATCACCTTGGGCAAGACTGGACTCTATACAAATCCAAGTCAAATGGTACTCGGAGGTACAACAGCGCCGAGACTTGCCAAGTCGGCGAGCGCGGAGCTTCAAGGCCATCCGGTGCTTTGGGTCTGAGATATCTGCCGACTTACGCGCTCGAGGGTGCCTCCATTGCCAGCGTGGATCGGCCAGCGCGAGCGGCAGCAGCGCCACTCGATGGCGACCTCGGATGCGCGCACACACTCGCTCACACCGAGATGTCCACTCGAGCTACTAGAGTGTCCACGTCCGTCTCGCCTCAGCGCGCACCACGCTGCCAGGTGCTTGTGTTAGCCGTCCAAGCGTAAACAGCGAGGCGCTGCAGCTTGCATCGCGAGTCGAGTGGGCACGACGCCAGCACTCCTCGCAAGTCGAAGGAGACCCTCACATACACACAAACGCTCCCTTGCATTGAGCGCCACGAGCGCATTGATAGAGAACGCGACGTGTGCGGAGCGTCCTGTACAGGAGCAACCAACTCGCCTCGAGGACCTTCGAGTTTGCGAGATATGTGCGGCTATCCTCTCTACTGCTGCTGGTGTGATCATCTCTGCAGCACTCGCACAGCTGAAGCATCCAGTTGCTTGCTCTGTGGATCGAGCTACTCGTGAACGATGCTGAACGAGATTGCACTCGTCAACGATGTACCGCTGCTTGCCGAGCACGGATTCTGGCGCAGTCCAGAGCGTCGTACCCGTATTTGGCGTGAGCAAAGGTCGAGTCGCTCACATGCGTTGTTGATCTAGGACAGCTAGTCTCGAGTTCCGCTCCGCTTCGAGTCTCTCTCCGTGAAGGCTAGCATGTGTACGTTCCGAGGTTAAGGTGTAGCACCGCACTGGGAGCTCTACCTGGACGTCTCGACGTAGTCCTCGACCATGATCGGGTTTGCAAACAGCGACGTCGCCATGGTGAATCAATGTTGTGTCGAGACTGAACGAGGTCGTCGTTGCGCAGCGCAGCCGTCGCAGTCGCAGTTGCAGCGAGACGAGGAGGACGTAGAAGGTGAGCAGGAGGAAGAGGAGGTGGAGACCTGCAGTGGTGGCAACGGCTGCTGCTGCTGGCGGCGTCGGCTGTTTGCGATCCGTCAAGATGACAAATGGCGCGAGCGATCGATTGACCGACCGCGCGCGCTTGAACAACCGCGATGATGTCGTCGTCGATGCGCGGATGGCATCTTCACACAGAGCCGAATCGATCGATCGACCGAACGAGCGAGCGAGTGCTCAGAGGCGCACAGAGCCACATGTGAGTGCGAGCTTGTCGCGCCGCATGGCAAGCAGCGTCGGCGGCGTCGCAGTGCTCGGCTCGACACACTCGCGTGCGTTTGTATGCTCGGATTCGAATTGTGGGTCTCTTGCGCCATTGAACGGCGCCAAGAAACGCGCACGAAATTCGGACTCACGAGCGGGAATCGTGTCTTGTGCATTGTATAGTGCAGTCCGCGCAGCTCGTTGGCTCGCAGTGTCTATGTGGCAGGAATATCCAGCATCGATCGTACAAATTGGGTTCAAATCGTCCTACAATTGTCGGATCTTGCGTTCGCGTCTGGATAGATTGTAGTTCTCACTTATGTTTGCTTTCATAGTGTCCACTGTACAATCGGTTGTGCAAAAGTAGATGATTGTCAATTGTAGCGTCAAACGCGTGCTTCGGAACACGCGGGACAATCCATTTAGCGTGTTTTTGTGGTTGCACATTCGAATCACAATTACTACTAAGCCTGAACGAATTCGAATCGCAGTACCACAACAGCCAGCCAGCTATCTCGATCGATTGTTTGTTTTAGCAGAACTGTTTGTCAGTCAATCTTGGTCCGCCACGACCAGGAGCATGTTCATGAACATGAACGATCGATCTTGCCTCTCACTGCCGTCAACAACAACACCGGAGAAGAGCTCGACACGGACAGCGACCAGCGACGTGCTTCTTCATGCGTGCTCTTTCGAGCGCACCGATCCAGAGTCAGATGTGAGACCGACGACCAACAGACTGACAACAACAACAACAACAACAACAACAACAGGGCTCCGGACCATCCATCCATCCACCCGCTACGATCCGTCGCTGTCCATTTCGCGTCCATGACGCACGACTCATGCGCGTCTTTAACATTCGAGTCTCTCGAGCGGCCACGAGCGTCGCGTTGCGAGGTCGAGAGCGCCGTCGTCTTTTAAGTGCAATGCGACGAGCTTGTTGTTGTTATTGTTGTCGTTGTCCTTGTTTGCTGCCGGTGTCGCGACGTGAACTTGCTTCCGACGTCTGCACTCGCGCTCATACTCGCACTTGCTGTCGCGCCACTTCCAGCCATTCTAACCATCGTCAGCACATCGACAGCGACGCGAACGATAGATAGAGATGCGCTGAGCAAGACATGCTTGTTGCTGCGTTGCTGTTGTGCTAGTGCTCCAGACCTTGACGACCAACGTGGCGGTCTCGCCTTCATGCTGTCGTGCATTCATCGGTTTGGATAAGTCTCTTGTGTGCGTTGTTTCGCGCGACGCAGGACGGACGTTGTACGAGTACAAGCGACTTGAGCTCCAAAGAGAACAAGCATCGCTTTGCAATGAGAGCTGCTGTTGTGGCCACTACACACTGTTCCCATAGACGCTCAGCTCGACTGCTAGAAGCGAAAGTGAGTGCACGAGAGCGCAGTGAACACCTGAGCAACAATGTCCTTGGTTGGCTTTCATGTCGAGTCGTTCCGTCGACTTGCGAGTGTGCGACTGATCGACCGATCGCTGGCGTGAACCGCGAAGGCAAGACAAGAACACGAATGAATCAATAGACAGATGAACGCTCGCATGTGTGTGTGTCGTCGAGCTGCATGCATCCACACACACATATACGTACGTTCTGACTAGCGTCCAAGAGCAAGTGCGTTCGTGCAGTGTAGAGCTCGCTTGTGTGTGTTCATGCTATTCATGGACGATTGTGGCAGAAATGAATCGAATACGGGTATGCTCATCAAAGTACGGTCGAGGTATATGGTATTCTCGTGTTCGTGGAAACGATAAACAAGTGTTCAAAATAGGGACACTTCCTTTCTAGAAGAGATACACCCTATATATGTACACCATAGATCATTCCTGTTTGCACACCAACATGCCTTTCACAGCACATTCGTATTGAGCCATATACATACGAACAACTATTCATGGCAATGACCGCATCGAGTCGTTCCAACTTGTGCCTCGCAAACACAACAACAAAGTACTGTCCGAGTACTTTCCGAACGAAGGGTGCATCCACACGGTCGCTCACCACCAGCGACAGCATGTCGTCACACACATACACACCTTGCGCGTGCGTAGTGACGTCGAGTCGTGTGGCAGCACTTGATAGACATCGACTTGCTGTTCACACATCTTGTCGCCGCGTCCACGTTCAACAAGTACACAGAGCACTGACCAAAAACAAAGAGCAAAAACAAAGAGAGAGCGAGAGCACAAAGGGCAAAGGGCAAAGGGCAGAGGGCAAGTGTCAGCGGAAGAGCAGTGCGACTGGCTTTGTGGTAGTGCGATGCGTTGTGGCGACAATCGTGTGCATGCTGCGGCGCTCTCATGTCGTCGTCGACATTGAGCATGAGCTCCTTGTGATGTAGGCTTACCTAACCTGCCATGTACTCCAACCTAACCTGTCACCTGTAACCACTGTTAGGGCTATGAGGCGTCGGGTGTTTCAAAACACCCGCGACTCCTTGCGTACGAGCAACATCGTCACATGGCTTGCTACGAGCAACATCGTCGTCACATGGCTTGACTTCAACGACAGCGACTGCTACATTGACTACATTGACTACTGCTGACGAAGAGAGAGCGACATACGCAAAGAGAGGCTCGAGTAGCACGACGAGCAGATTGTCGTCGAGACGAGTCGTGCGACGACGATGGGGAACCGCTGCTGCAAGAAAGCAGACGACAACCCGGTACAGTCGTCGTCGTGTGTCGTGTGCGTCTACGACGTGTGTGCGACGCATCTGGTAGAACGCTCTCGCTGACGCTACTCTCTGCTTCTCGTACTCTCACAGGACAATGGCGAAGGCGCAAACCCATTCAAGCCGGACAACCGCAAGTGCACAGACATCCTGTTCCTCCTGCTCTTCTTCTTCTTCTGGGTCGGCATGGTCATCATCGCTGGCGTCGGCTACAAGAACGGCGAGCCCAAGCGCTTGATCTACGGCACGGACTGGATGGGTCGAACCTGCGGCGTCCAAGCCGAGGCAAAAGGCGACGTGCCAGCCTACGACCTCACCGACTACCCGTACTTGATCTACCCGCGTCTCGGCGAAGACCTCATCGCGCTGCAGCTCACTAGCGGTTCGAGCTCGCTCTCGCTCGCAGACACGTCGGCGCTCAAGAAGCTCTACGGCGTCTGCGTGACGCACTGTCCGATGCTCAACGAGTCCACGACGGGCGTCTACGTCCACGCGTACACAGACTACAGCACGCACAAGGACTCGGTGAACGGACAGAACGCGTCGCTCGGCGCGAGCGTCGAGGATGTCGCGGCCGGGTCGCCCTGGAAAGTCCACGTCGACACGACGTCGGTGCTCTACCGCTGCATGGAGCTGAGCAAGATCGCTGTCCACATCGTCGCGCGCTGCGCGGACGACTGCAGCGCGGACGAGCTCGCGTACTTTGCCGCCGCAGCCATCACGACGCGCACGTGCGGCAGCGACTACACGCTCAATCCGATGGTCGACTGCCAGGGCAAGGACTGCACGGAAGTGGTACTCTCGGCGCGCGCCAACTGCACGAGCATCGAGACGTCCAAGCTCGAGACGCAAGTGAGTGCGGCGCGCGAGGACCCGGTGAACGCGATGCTCAGTCGCAAGTGGAACATGGTCGCGCGCTGGATCGGCGACGTGGAGAAAGCGGCGTTCCCGATCCTGCTCTGCGGCGGCGTCTTTGCGATGTTCCTCGGCTTCTTCTGGCTCGTGCTGCTGCGGTACTGCGCCGGGCTCTTCGTCTGGCTCGTGATCGTGCTCCTGTGCGTGATGCAAGTCATCCTCACGGTCTTCTGCGCATTCGAGGGCGGGATCCTCACGAACACGCGCGTGACGGAAGCGATGGCGAAGATGGGCGTCTCGGCCACGGCCACGAGCTCCGTGCTCGCGTCGACGACGACGTACATCAACGCGTCGGGCTTTGCTGTGTCAGAAGACCAGGTGTACTACTGGTCGATCGCGTGCTACGTGCTCATTGCGCTCGACATCGTGCTCCTGTTGCTGCTCGTGTTCCTCTGCAGCCGCATTCGCATCGCGATCGGCATCATCCGCGAGGCGTCCAAGGCGCTGCAGACGATGCCCATGCTCACGCTCTACCCGCTCGTGCCGACTGCGTTCGCGCTCGGTCTCTTTGCCTACTGGCTCGTCGCTGCGGCGTACATCGCGACGTCTGCGGACGTGACGCTCCAGGACGTGAGCGCGTCGGCCACGAGCCTCGCGGGCGTCACGCCAATCCGCGCGCAGGTCTCGAACGACCGCGTCGTGAACTACTTGCTGCTCTACCACCTCTTTGGCTTGCTCTGGACGAACCAGCTCATCCAAGCAACGGCGGTCACGACGATCGCCGGCGCCTTTTGCGAGTACTACTGGACGCTCGACAAGCGCCACGTGCGGTCGCTCCCTGTGCTACGCGCGTGGTGGCGCACGCTGCGGTACCACTTTGGGTCGCTCGCGCTCGGGAGTCTCCTCATCGCGCTTGTGCAGCTCGTGCGCATTGTGCTCGAGTACATCGACCACAAGATGCGCGCGGCGAAGCAAGGCAACAGCGTCGTCAAGGTCGCGATGATGTGCCTCAAGTGCTGCCTCTGGTGCTTTGAAAAGTGCCTCAAGTTCCTCAACAAGTGCGTCACCGGCGTCTGTCTGTGTGTGAGTGTGGTGATGACGGACTGACGGACGCCTTGCACTCTCTCTGTCGTAGGAACGCGTTCATCATGATCGCGATGAAAGGCCGGAGCTTCTGCCCTGCGATGCGCGACTCGTTCACGCTCCTCGTCGCAAACGCCGCGCGCGTGGCGACTGTGAGCATCATCTCGAGCCTGCTCCTGGCGTTTGGCAAAGTCTTCATCGCCGCCTTCTCGACGTTCTTCATGTTCCTCTTCATTCGCCACCCGCCTGCGAGCCTCCCGGGCTTCCTCATCGGCGACCTCAAGGACATCACGAGTCCGATCTTCCCCATGCTGGTGCGTCTCATTGACCGGTACCTGCGCACACGCTGTCGCTCACTCACTCACTCACTCTCACGTACACTCTTGCTCTCTTGCTCATACAACGCACGACGACCGCACGCAGCTCACGGGACTGCTGGGCTACGCCACGGCGTCGTTCTTCTTGGACGTCTACGGCACGGGCATTGACACAATCCTCCTCTGCTTCTGCGAGGACTGCAACGTGAACAAGGGCTCGGACAAGTACTACATGAGCGACGAGCTCTTTGCGTACATCGAAGGCCCGGCGAAGAAGAACGCCTTCCGCGCCTTTCAGCCCAGTCGCGACGTGAGCGCGCGCACGGACGCGCCGTCGCCTGCGACCGCCGCGCCGATCTTCCAGGCCCCGAGTCCGATGCAAAAGAAGTTCTGAGGCGCGCGTACTTGCTCTCTCGACGGTTCGGACGCCTCGACACTAGCGTGTCGTGCGCTAGGAAGCAGCTCCTGAGTCGAGCCATGTACACCATCGCATGCATCGAGGTCTCGCTGTACTGCGAGCGCTTGTATGGACAGCAGTAGGAGTCACACAACAGTAGCCACACAGCAGCAGTAGCAGCAGAGGCACGACCATGAACGCGAGTGAGAGGAGCAATGAAGTGCATCGCGTCGCTGTCGACTTGGAGAGACGAGTAGATGAATGGATGGATGGACAGAGAGAACGCCACATCGACAGCAGTGAGGTCTCGAGAACAAAGACTGAGTGGCTGGCACTGGACGTGAGCAGCCGTCGCGAGTCGCCTTGAAGAGGACGAGCGGCTGCTTACACCGTCGCAGAGATCATCCAGGCCCCAGGCGCTTGCTTGACCGTGTACCCGGTCGTCTTCAAGTAGCACGTGCCGCCGTTGTCGGCCGTCCACGTGTACGCCGCGCAGTTGCTCGTGGCGCGGCACAGTCCGCAGCACTTCCACAGGTCTGCGCCTTGGACGTTCTTGATGTCAGCGCCGTAGAAGTCGACGCTGTTCTGGAACGGCTGGCACTTGTTCACCATTGACGAGCGCACGAACGGCGATCCGTCTGGCGACGGCGCGGCCGAGACGACTTCCGACGGCTGCGACGTCTTGAGGTAGCACATGCCGTTGTTCCACTTGGACCACGTGAACGCGTTGCACGTCGGCGCCTGGTTGCACTTGTCGCCGCAGTCCTCGGCCGTCGCCGCGGCGACTGGCATGATGTCGTTGCCTCGGTAGTCAGTGTTGTCAGCGATGCTGCCGACCTTGAGCGCCAAGTCGGCGCTCTTGGTCGTGATGCGTGCGCCGACAACGCCAGCGACGTTGAGCGTCTCGCCCGTGACCGAGCCCATGAGCACGCACAGGTTGCTGTTGGGGTACCAGTTGTAGCCCTGGCAGTTGGGGTTCTGACGGCACGCGTCGCAGCAGTGCATCGACTTGCGCACGCCGCCTGTGAGTGTGAGGCCAGTGCCTCGGATCTCGACGCCGTAGCGGCCGTCGCAGCGCTTGTCCACTGCGGGGTCCGAGCTCGACGGGAAGATTGGGTAGTGTCCGTAACTCTCAATGCCGCAAGTGCCGTGCGGGTGACCCTGGTACCCGCGCTCGAGGTAGAACCAGCCGTGGTCGCCCCAGTGCTCTCCGTACTGGTTCTTGATCTTCCAGTATGGCACGCCGTCGAGCGTACCAAAGCCGACGATGAGCACAGCGTGGTTCTCGCTCCCAGCCTTGCACACGTTCTGGTTGCCGCGCAGCACGCCGCCCTTGTAGTCCTGGAAGAACTCGTCCGACATGTGCACGCCCACGGCCACGGGTTGCCGACGCACGACCTTCTCGAGCTCGGTGTGGTCGTCGTACACTGCGCCGCCGTAGAGCTTGGCGCCGATCTTCGGGTCCGTGCACTTGAAGTTCGGGTCCTCGTAGCGGAGACAGCCTGGCGCAACTCCGCTCGCAGACGTGTATGGGTACGACGCCTCCGTGCAGATCGAGCCGTCGTTCAAGCGCGAGACCCAGTCAAAGCTGTCTGGGTTCGCCGCGCCATCGCACCCGTTGCCACCACCGGTGCGGAGTCGGCAGCTGACGATGTCTTGCTCCGACAACTCGTACAGCTTGCCGGTCTTGGCGCAGTAGCCCGACTCGAGCGCCGCTGTCACCGCAAACATCGTGCACGAGCCGCACTGTCCCTGGTCCTTGATGCGCGTGACGCAGCCCTTGGTTTGCCAGTCCGTGTCAACAACCCAGCCTTGCTGCGCTTGTGCCTCGAGGTTGCGCGTCGCTGGCGCAGCGTTCGCGTCCGTCGAGTCGACCGTCGTATACGCCGCCGTGATGTTGCCCTGTTCGAGGATGCGGTTCTCCACCAGACGGCGGTATCCCTGGTAGTTGCCCTTGTTCACAAACGCCGTGAACTCGGCCGGCGTCATCAGCGCGAATGGCGTCTCGACCGAGAACTGCGCCAGCGGCTGCTCCTTCTGCATCCGAGCCACGCGCTCTTTCGCAGCTTGGAAGCGCTTGAGCTCTTCAGCGGTCGGACCTGCCGACATGACCGACGCCGATCCCTTCGCTGACGCTGGAGCAAAGCCTTTTGCGTACGCTTCTTGGCCGGCGCTCGACGCCTTCCACTTGAGGAACTCGGCCGCGAGGTCGCTAGCGGCAGTCGTAGCGGTAGTCGTAGTGGCGTCAGGTGTGACTTGCGCAAACACGCCTGCTGTCGACAGGTGTGCGACAGCGAGCGCGAGCAGCGGCAAGAATGTCTTCATCGCGAGACTGGACTGGTTGCTTCTAGCTTGACCGGACTGGAGAGACTTGGAAACGAGGACTGGTACTCCAGCTTGTCACTTGCGAGGCAAGTTGGAAAGTGAGAGAGAGAGTGAGCAGCAGTCTCTCGATCGAGAGGTTGACGCGCGCTTCACGGAGGGGCGAGTGAGCGAGCGACCGAGCAGACTCGGTCAGCAATGAAGCGAACACCGTTGACAGCTCTCTTGCTGCGCACGATCACAGAACACACACACACGTGCGTGTTGCGCCGACTTTGTGCACTCAAGTCACTGCAAACGAGCAGTCACGAAGACGCTCGCAGAGACGAGGACGAACGGATGTAGCGGGAACGCGCCACCCATGTGCCTCAAGCAAATCAGCTCAGAATCATGCGCTGTTCCCGACATTGTGTCTGCTCGTTTGCTCGTCACATGTGTACGGACCAGCGGCTCATTCAAGCGACTGACGAGTGTGGAGACACTGTCGCTGGGGCTGAGCGGCAGGGCTTAGCTCGACATCACTTGACTCTCAACAGCAGCCTCCGATGCCTCTCGAGTACTCTGGTGTACTATTGAATCGACTCGACTTGTTACGATTATTCAGACGAAAATCACGTGGTGGAGTATGTACAGGGAAAGATACCCACCGCACACTCGACGTCCCAGCATCGGAGTCGGCGTTTGGCACTCGCTGCGCACTTCATCACAGATAACAGAGGTACTTCAAGACTCTTGAAACGGATGTCATCGCTCTACTGTCGTCGTCGTCCTGCAAGTACACACGAGGATTGCTGTCTTGTGCCCTTCACCGAGTTGCTCCTGCTTCTCCTGCAGCGACAACGACCTCCAAGTTCAAACGCAATGCAACCTGCCGCCTGCGTTTGGTGCGCGCTTGCCACCGCACGCTGTCACTGCTGCGCTTGGCGTGGAGCGTTGGCGTCCGTCTGTGATGTCGTGCGTCACTTGAGCGACCGACTTTGCTTTGATCTGGTGTTTGAGCGACTGCTGATTGGTTTCGGATTTGTGAATTAGATCAAATCAGGACGTGCTGATTTGACTGCAAGATCTATGCTCGTCGTAGCGATTTTGCATGATAGGAGCGAACTGGCCGAGCAACGTCGGACAAGTTGTAGTGCCAGTGAGGACGCGAGGCTGCGGCGGTAGAGCTGCTGCGCGAGGTCCGAGTGTGAGCCGTCAAAGACGAAGCTCTCGTTCACTGCCGGGAGAAGTGGTTGGCGCTCGAGCGCAAGTGCACAGTGCGTGCTGCCGCCAAGCGCGAGCAATAGCGCATCGAGCGTCACGCACATCGTCGCGCGCAGTCCGACTTGTCACTGCGCGAGTGCAAAGCGAGCGCAAGCCAGCGCTGCTTGATTGGCGCCGCCTGCATAAGAGTGTATCCAGTGATTTGCCATTAAATCAATCACGACAGATGGTCTGTCGTGATTCGGTAGTCGAAACGCAATGATTAATGACAGTCAGGTGAACTGTTTGCTACAGTCTTGGAACTTCCTCCTTTGTATGAAGATGAGGTTCGAGAGGTTTCTCTCTTCGCACAAAATAATGTACAAAACATGAACACAAACGAGCACCCATGCTCTTGCACTCACTCGAGCGCTTTGAGCTCCGACGCCAGCGATGATGACCATGCCGACCCAGAAGAAGAAGAAGAGCAGGAGGAACAGGATGTCTGTGCACTTGCGGTTGTCCGGCTTGAATGGGTTTGCGCCTTCGCCATTGTCCTGTGAGAGTACGAGAAGCAGAGAGTAGCGTCAGCGAGAGCGTTCTACCAGATGCGTCGCACACACGTCGTAGACGCACACGACACACGACGACGACTGTACCGGGTTGTCGTCTGCTTTCTTGCAGCAGCGGTTCCCCATCGTCGTCGCACGACTCGTCTCGACGACAATCTGCTCGTCGTGCTACTCGAGCCTCTCTTTGCGTATGTCGCTCTCTCTTCGTCAGCAGTAGTCAATGTAGTCAATGTAGCAGTCGCTGTCGTTGAAGTCAAGCCATGTGACGACGATGTTGCTCGTAGCAAGCCATGTGACGATGTTGCTCGTACGCAAGGAGTCGCGGGTGTTTTGAAACACCCGACGCCTCATAGCCCTAACAGTGGTTACAGGTGACAGGTTAGGTTGGAGTACATGGCAGGTTAGGTAAGCCTACATCACAAGGAGCTCATGCTCAATGTCGACGACGACATGAGAGCGCCGCAGCATGCACACGATTGTCGCCACAACGCATCGCACTACCACAAAGCCAGTCGCACTGCTCTTCCGCTGACACTTGCCCTCTGCCCTTTGCCCTTTGCCCTTTGTGCTCTCGCTCTCTCTTTGTTTTTGCTCTTTGTTTTTGGTCAGTGCTCTGTGTACTTGTTGAACGTGGACGCGGCGACAAGATGTGTGAACAGCAAGTCGATGTCTATCAAGTGCTGCCACACGACTCGACGTCACTACGCACGCGCAAGGTGTGTATGTGTGTGACGACATGCTGTCGCTGGTGGTGAGCGACCGTGTGGATGCACCCTTCGTTCGGAAAGTACTCGGACAGTACTTTGTTGTTGTGTTTGCGAGGCACAAGTTGGAACGACTCGATGCGGTCATTGCCATGAATAGTTGTTCGTATGTATATGGCTCAATACGAATGTGCTGTGAAAGGCATGTTGGTGTGCAAACAGGAATGATCTATGGTGTACATATATAGGGTGTATCTCTTCTAGAAAGGAAGTGTCCCTATTTTGAACACTTGTTTATCGTTTCCACGAACACGAGAATACCATATACCTCGACCGTACTTTGATGAGCATACCCGTATTCGATTCATTTCTGCCACAATCGTCCATGAATAGCATGAACACACACAAGCGAGCTCTACACTGCACGAACGCACTTGCTCTTGGACGCTAGTCAGAACGTACGTATATGTGTGTGTGGATGCATGCAGCTCGACGACACACACACATGCGAGCGTTCATCTGTCTATTGATTCATTCGTGTTCTTGTCTTGCCTTCGCGGTTCACGCCAGCGATCGGTCGATCAGTCGCACACTCGCAAGTCGACGGAACGACTCGACATGAAAGCCAACCAAGGACATTGTTGCTCAGGTGTTCACTGCGCTCTCGTGCACTCACTTTCGCTTCTAGCAGTCGAGCTGAGCGTCTATGGGAACAGTGTGTAGTGGCCACAACAGCAGCTCTCATTGCAAAGCGATGCTTGTTCTCTTTGGAGCTCAAGTCGCTTGTACTCGTACAACGTCCGTCCTGCGTCGCGCGAAACAACGCACACAAGAGACTTATCCAAACCGATGAATGCACGACAGCATGAAGGCGAGACCGCCACGTTGGTCGTCAAGGTCTGGAGCACTAGCACAACAGCAACGCAGCAACAAGCATGTCTTGCTCAGCGCATCTCTATCTATCGTTCGCGTCGCTGTCGATGTGCTGACGATGGTTAGAATGGCTGGAAGTGGCGCGACAGCAAGTGCGAGTATGAGCGCGAGTGCAGACGTCGGAAGCAAGTTCACGTCGCGACACCGGCAGCAAACAAGGACAACGACAACAATAACAACAACAAGCTCGTCGCATTGCACTTAAAAGACGACGGCGCTCTCGACCTCGCAACGCGACGCTCGTGGCCGCTCGAGAGACTCGAATGTTAAAGACGCGCATGAGTCGTGCGTCATGGACGCGAAATGGACAGCGACGGATCGTAGTGGGTGGATGGATGGATGGTCCGGAGCCCTGTTGTTGTTGTTGTTGTTGTTGTTGTTGTCAGTCTGTTGGTCGTCGGTCTCACATCTGACTCTGGATCGGTGCGCTCGAAAGAGCACGCATGAAGAAGCACGTCGCTGGTCGCTGTCCGTGTCGAGCTCTTCTCCGGTGTTGTTGTTGACGGCAGTGAGAGGCAAGATCGATCGTTCATGTTCATGAACATGCTCCTGGTCGTGGCGGACCAAGATTGACTGACAAACAGTTCTGCTAAAACAAACAATCGATCGAGATAGCTGGCTGGCTGTTGTGGTACTGCGATTCGAATTCGTTCAGGCTTAGTAGTAATTGTGATTCGAATGTGCAACCACAAAAACACGCTAAATGGATTGTCCCGCGTGTTCCGAAGCACGCGTTTGACGCTACAATTGACAATCATCTACTTTTGCACAACCGATTGTACAGTGGACACTATGAAAGCAAACATAAGTGAGAACTACAATCTATCCAGACGCGAACGCAAGATCCGACAATTGTAGGACGATTTGAACCCAATTTGTACGATCGATGCTGGATATTCCTGCCACATAGACACTGCGAGCCAACGAGCTGCGCGGACTGCACTATACAATGCACAAGACACGATTCCCGCTCGTGAGTCCGAATTTCGTGCGCGTTTCTTGGCGCCGTTCAATGGCGCAAGAGACCCACAATTCGAATCCGAGCATACAAACGCACGCGAGTGTGTCGAGCCGAGCACTGCGACGCCGCCGACGCTGCTTGCCATGCGGCGCGACAAGCTCGCACTCACATGTGGCTCTGTGCGCCTCTGAGCACTCGCTCGCTCGTTCGGTCGATCGATCGATTCGGCTCTGTGTGAAGATGCCATCCGCGCATCGACGACGACATCATCGCGGTTGTTCAAGCGCGCGCGGTCGGTCAATCGATCGCTCGCGCCATTTGTCATCTTGACGGATCGCAAACAGCCGACGCCGCCAGCAGCAGCAGCCGTTGCCACCACTGCAGGTCTCCACCTCCTCTTCCTCCTGCTCACCTTCTACGTCCTCCTCGTCTCGCTGCAACTGCGACTGCGACGGCTGCGCTGCGCAACGACGACCTCGTTCAGTCTCGACACAACATTGATTCACCATGGCGACGTCGCTGTTTGCAAACCCGATCATGGTCGAGGACTACGTCGAGACGTCCAAGCAAATCACAAAGGCGCTCAAGTGCGTCGCGTTCACAAACATGCAGGTCGGCGACATGATGCTGCGCAAGCACGAGCGCCTCGAGAAGCGCATCTTCAGCGTGAGCGAAGAGATCGAGCTCCTGAAAGCTGACGTCGTCGAGAACGTCGTGAACCAGCGCGAGCGTCGGCAGCAGCTCGCAGACATTGAAGACGACATTGAGCGCGCGGAAGTGCTCGGGAACGCGCTCATGGTCGAAGAGCTCTTGGAGGAGCTCAAGGTGCTCCAGGACGAAGGCAAGCGCGAGGACGCGCTGTGCCGGAGCCTGAAGAAAGCGCTGCGGAGCCGCAAGCGCGTGCGGAAGGAGTTCATTCGCGAGAAGAAGGGCGTCGAGGACGAGATGCGGTCGTTCAACCGCAAGCAGAACCTCATCCAGTCGCTCCTCACGACGTTCGCGAAAGACAGCAGCAGCGGCGCCAAGTCGCTCAGCAGCGATGCGAGCCAGAGCGACGCCGGGTCGACCATGACCGACTTTGACGAGAGCGAGTTTAGCGTTGAGCCAGTCGCGCGGCGCGGATCGGACGCGTCTGCTGCGAAGCAGCGCTGGCTGTACAGCCCCGAGCCTGTGCGACCGCGGCGATGGTCAGCGGACGAGCCGGCGCCGCACCCGCCACACAAGCACCGCGTGCGCGTGCGCCGGACGCTCTCTGCGTCGTTTGCGCCGTCGCGGCCGCACTCGCTCGGGAGCGTCGAGGAAGAGGACGAAGACAACTTAGAGGACGACGACGACGACAACGACCATGCAGCGTCAAAGACGCACACAGTGAGTCGGTCGCGCGCGTCGTCTGCAGCGCGCACGCTCACCAAGTCGGTGTCGCTGCCGCCGCAGCACCACTTATTTAACGAAGCGTCGACGGTCGCGCGCTCGGTCACGGCGCCGGTTGCTGCAGTGCGCGCAGCCGAGCCGATCGAGCTCGAGGAGATCCACGACGAGCAGGACAACTACTACTCGCACGTGAGCGAGTCGAGCGACGAGAGCAGCGACTCGGACGACGAACACGACAGCGCGAGCGTTCACACAACGACAACAGTTGCGTCGGCGACGACAACTGTGACGCACGACACGGTCGTGATTGGCGCAGGCGTCCAGAGCGTTCTGGCGCACGAGATGCACACGCTCAAGCTCAGTACCGAGGTCGCAGCAGCCGTTGCGAGCGTCAAGACGACGACGACGCACGCACTCGCAGATGCGAGTACGACGACAGAGACACCAACAGTGACGACGGCGGCAGCGAGCAGCGATCAAGTGGAAGTCGCACTCGCGCTATCCGAGATGGTGCAGTCGATCAGCACGACGCTGGCTGCATGAGCGCGCTCTACGTTGCGCAGTTTTGACACGCAGCCGCCCACTTGTACCCTCTTCCCTGTCTGTCGCGTTCATTCAGTTGTCTGTGCGTCACATTGCTTCTTGGCACTCGGTCACAGAAGACAGCATGTGTGTCTGTCTGTATCACCACCACCATCACATCTACTACGACTACTCGATCAATAAAGAACATGTTTGCGTTGTAGTTGTCTGAACAAGTGTGTATTGGTCTCTTACGATAGATACTACATACATGCAGACGCTATCGCTAGTTCATGCAGCACGCACTTGCACACACAGATATATCGATGCATTGCTTGGGGAGCTCATCAGTGCAGTCATCCTCGAGTTACCGAGGGATTTCCTCAAAGAGATTCAGAGCAGATCTTGGTATTTTGCAAGCATCACGCGAGCCCCATGGTCATTCACACACACACACACATGCACATACACACACACACGAGCAAGTTGGTGTCGATGAGGTTGACACGTGGAGAGGATGTCGAGAGGATGTCGAGGTGCTGCAAGTCGACGAAGAGTGCGAATGAGGGCACAAAGCGCTCGTTTCAAAAGCTCATGCTGAAGAATGAATGGCGATGTTCTGCCAGAGAATCAGAATAGCCAGATTTGCATACAAATGCAAGTAAACATAGTCAGTTGTGTGCGAAAACGATTTGGTGAATGCCAGAGATTGTAGTGTATACAAACATGCTGTCACTCGCAATGTCTTGCTCAACGTAGGCGCATACAATTCCCTTGATATTCCATTTGACTTGCACTTTGTATCAAATGCGTGTCGTTTCGTAACGACTGACAGTCGTCGTGACCTTTCGCGCTACAACATGGCTTTGCTTTTGACGCAATTGATAATGAAGTCGCCATACAGAGGCAGCGTGCGTCGAGCGCGCTTACTCTTGAAAAAGACCGCTCGTCTAGCGACCAGCTGCTGCGCATACCCTCACACTCCCACGCACTTGCAAGCACCGCCCGCGCGCGCGCTCGACGACCAGACACACACAGCGACCATGGGGCTGCTCAACCTCCTTCGCAAGCTCAAGAAAGACGACAGCGAGGCGCGCATTCTCGTGCTCGGTCTCGACAATGGCGGCAAGACGACGATCCTCAAGAAGCTCTCGGAGGAGGACATTAGCCACATCATGCCGACGCAGGGCTTCAACGTCAAGAGCCTCCAGGTCGACGGCTTCAAGCTCAACATGTGGGACATCGGTGGCCAGAAGACCATCCGCCCGTACTGGCGAAACTACTACGAGCAGACCGATGCGCTGGTGCGTCCCTGTTGCTAGCTACGACTGACACCGCGCGTGCGAGTTATGCATCTCACATATCGTACTCTGCTGTATACGCTGCTAGATCTACGTGATTGACAGCGCAGACCGCCGTCGCCTTGAAGAGACTGGCATGGAGCTCGTGACGCTCCTAGAGGAGGAGAAGCTCGCGAACGTCCCGATCCTCGTGTTCTCGAACAAGCAGGACCTGCTCAACGCGCTGCCGTCGTCCGAGATCTCGACGGCGCTCAACCTCGCGACGATCCGCGACCGCACGTGGCACATCCAAGCGTGCTCGGCCAAGACGGGCGAAGGGCTCCAGGAAGGCATGGAGTGGATAGTCAACACAATGAGCTCGAGCTCGGGTCGTGGTCGGGAAGCCAAGTAGCTGCTCCACAAGATGCTCGACAGCACCACTAGCCGCTCGTGGCTCCACCACGTGCGATCGATGCCATACGTCCAGCGGAGCTGTGCAAGCGACCAAGGAGCGCCTCGCACTTGCTGCTGCTTGGTCGTCGACACTCCGAGACGACAGCGACGACGCTAGGCATCCTCGCACTCTGTATGAACCCGACACAAAGAGAGCTTCACATTCGACACTTTCGCATCTGCGCTATTGCATTGGCTCCAACTGTGGGAATCCGTGTCAGCAGCATCAGTAATAGCACATGCGCAGACACAAAACAGACAGAAGACAGCGCGCAAGGTGCATGTGGCAGTCGCAGACACTCGCGTGGATGGATTGGGTCTCTCTCTCCACTACAGCGTCTGTCACGGTCTACTACAGGCGCATCCACGTCGTCAAATGCGCTTAGAGCTCGAACGCGACGTTGATCTTGACCTGCTCGGCCTGCGCGACAATGTCCGCGATCTTGACCGCCTTCTCGGCCGCGTCGTCGAGGTCGTCGGCGACAATCATCTTGAAGCCCGAGTTCGCGATCAGCTCGCGCGCCTTCTCGACGTTCGTGCCCTGGAGACGGATCACGATCGGCTTCTTCAAGCCGAGGTCCTTCGCCGCAGCGATGATACCGGCAGCAATGACGTCGCAGCGCATGATGCCGCCAAAGATGTTGACGAGGATCGACTTGACCTTGTCGTCGCGGTTCAGGATCTCGAACGCCTTCTTCACCTGCTCCTCCGTCGCACCGCCGCCAACGTCCAAGAAGTTGGCTGGCGAGCCGCCATAGAGCGAGATGATGTCCATCGTCGCCATCGCAAGACCGGCGCCGTTCACGAGGCAGCCAATGTTGCCGTCGAGGCCAATGTAGTTGAGGTCGTACGCCGCGGCTTCGACCTCGCGCGGGTCCTCCTGGCTCTTGTCGCGCTGCGCAAAGATCTCCTTGTGGCGGAAGCCCGCGTTGTCGTCAAAGTTGAGCTTCGCGTCACACGCATAGATCTCGCCGTCCGACGTCTCCGCGAGCGGGTTGATCTCCACGAGCGTCGCGTCGACGCCAATGAAGAGGTTGTACAGGTTGCGGATCATCGCCTCGAGCTTTGGCACCGACGAGTCGTCAACGCCGAGGTTCGTCGCAAGGCGCGCGACCTGCTCGTCCGTCACGCCCTTCATGATGTCGACGTTCTCCTTGAAGATCAGCTCCGGCGTCGCCTCGGCGACGTCTTCGATCGAGGTGCCGCCCGCTGGCGACGCGACGATCACTGGACCCTGCGACGCGCGGTCCATGAGGATCGAGAAGTACATCTCGCGGCGCATGTACACGCGCTCGACGAGGAAGACCTTGGCGACCTCAATGCCCTTCTCGCCCGTCTGCTTCGTCACGAGCGTCTGGCCGAGCATCTTCTCCGCGATCTTCTTCGCCTGCTCCGGCCTGGAGCGAGTCGGATGAACACACGAGCGAGAGCAGCACGAGCGTGAGTGTGTGTGTCGTCTTATCATACTGTGTGGCTAGAGAGAGACGTACTTGGTGCACATGTGCACGCCGCCCTTGAAGCCGTTCTTGAACGAACCGAGACCACGGCCGCCCGTGAGCGCCTGCGCCTTGATCACGACGTCGACGCCCGCTGTTTCGAGTCAACGTCCAGTAGTGCGTGTGCGCGTGAGTCTCTCTTGGCTATAGCAATAAACAAGCAAGCACGCAAACGTAGGTGAATGCGTGATGCCAAGCAGCACGTACAGCGTCCGGCCTTGATCTTGTTAAACGCGGCCTCGGCCTCGGCTGGCGTCGTAGCCGGGATGCCCTGCGGCGTCGCGACGCCAAACGTCTTCATGATGTCGAGCGACTGGTACTCGTGGAGGTTGAGGCGACGGACCTGCTGCGAGCGCGGCGCCGCGAGGAGCGCGGACGCGGCCTTGTTGTTCGAGCGCAGCACGCGGGCAAACATTGTCGTCGTCGAGCGCTTGGGAGTCGTCGGTTGTCGTCGGTGCTGCCTGGGGGCGATTCTGGGGAGTGTGACTCATGAGCGACTTGAACCACCACGACCACAGGCTTGCGCGCCAATGCTGAAAATGCTTAGAGAGGTCCCCAACACATTTGTCAAAGGTTGAGTTTGCACCTGCGGATTGCAACGCGTGCTTGCGTTTCAGGCTCGATTTTGGTGCACTTGCACAAGTAAAAATACATTCCAAGATTTTATACATTGTGTATTCAAGATAGAATTTAGTTTTGATTAGATTTGCGAATCTCTGCTCTAGGAAATCTTGAAGAAGCGCCGCTCGAAAGAGGCAAGCAAGACTCAAGACTTGAGCGCTCTTCGCGACGTCTGCATCGCGTGCGCAATGGCGTTCAATGGCGCGCTCGCAGTGCTCCTTGCTGCCAAGTACTGCAAGCACAACCCGCTCTTTGAGTGGCGCGAAGAGGCGTGTCCAGAGATCGGCCGCCGCGCCGACAAGTTCTGCTTCCGCGTCGATATGCTCAATCTGCTCCAGGACCGCTGCGGCGAGATGCTCATTACGCTCTTTCCAGTCTCGCTCAGCTTCCTCGACTTTCGCAAAGACAGCTTGCTCTACAAGCTCAAAGCGCTCCTCGTGACGCTCAAGGTACGATGCTCGTGTGCGTGTGTCTGTGCTCGTTCGCCTGAGATGACGCCCTCTCACACATTCAATGCTGTCACTCGGACTCCATGACAACACACGCACACGCACAGCATCCGTACATTGTCCCAGTTGTCGACATCTACTACTCGAAAGAGAAGAAAGGGCTGCTCGTGCTCCAGCCGTTCGTCGCAGCTGGGAGTCTCAAAGACCGCATCCACCGCACAGCGCCGACGCGGTCGTACCGACAAAAGTACCGCGGCGTGACTGCGTCGCCGCTGCCAACAAGCGACATCGCGCGCTTTGGGCGGCAGATCCTCGAAGTGCTCGTTGCGCTGCGGTCAAAAGGCATCGTGTGCGAGCACTTGAGCAGCGGGAACGTGCTCATTGACGACGGTAATGCGCGCATCAGCGACATCTTCACGCCGCTCCTCGCGATCGACCGGTACCGCGATGTGCGCGAGCTCACAGTCCCGCTCGAGTCAAAAGTCGCGCTCGACCTGCTCCTCTTTGGCCACGTGCTGTACGAAATGGCGACAGGCACAGAGCTCACGAGCGTGCAGCCTGAGGGGCGCGTGCTGGAGCTCTTGGCGCCCGAGATCGCCGATGTCCTAGAGCTCCTGTTCTTTCCTGCAGTCATCCGACGCGCACCGCTGTCGAGCAGCACAGAGAACGAGACATCCGCGGCTGCAGCTTCAGCGAGTGCTGTGAGCGCAGACGACGACGAAGGTGACGATGCAGACGACGATGACTCGGCGTCCGTCGCGTCGTCTCTCGACACGAGCACAAGCGGCAGCTCGGTGCGCGAGAAGAGCGTGCGCTACGTCGTGACGCCAGAAGACGTCTTGAGCTGCGCGCTGTTTGCGACTGCAGACGTCGCGCCGATCGCGTCGCTCTTCACTGGCTTTCGCTTCGACTCGAGCATGAAGAGCACGATCCGCACGAGCATGCGCATCAACGCGAGTCGCAACCAAGCGTACGTCGTGCACTACAAAGAGAAAGAGGCGCTCCAGCGCGCGCGCCAGCGTGCCGAGCGCCGCGTGTACGACGAGCGCGAGAAGCAGGAGCAGCGCATCCAGCAGCTCACGGCGAACACAAACCAGCCCGCAAAGGACCCGAGCTTCAATAGCAAGACGACTGTGACGCGGCGCAAGAGCTACCGCGCGAGCGCAAGTCTCCCGCATCACCAGCTCTGTCGCACGAGCAGTAGCCACGCTGCGTAGCACGCTTTGGTACTCGATTCGACATTACAACTTGATATTTGTATGAAAACGCGACAGCTGCACCACTTGTGAGCAAATGCCTCGTGACCTTGAAACGTCGCCATTTGTCCTATCACCAGCTCAAGCACTAAGCAGAAGCCATGTCGTGCGTCCTGAACCACGCTGCGCCGGACGTAGCGCTGACCGACCTCGAGACTGGCGAGACGTACAGTCTCCTCGAGCTCATCAAGCGCACGAAGATGCCTGCAGTCGTGCTCTTCTACGCCACGTGGAGCAAAGCGTGCGTGGACGAAGTCGAGCTCTTTGAGGCCTGGTCCAAGAACGGCCACGACAAGGTCGCGAACTTTGTGCTCGTGAACCTCGACCAGAACGTCTCCGAGACGCTCGAGTTCCTCGACCAAGTGAACTCCGAGACGAAGCGCCCGCGCGTGTGCCGCGACTTTCGCTACGGCGACGCTCCGACAGTGCTCCACTTTGGCTGCGCAGACGTCCCCGAGCCGTACGCGGTCGCGCGCGTGCCGCACAAAGTCCTGATCGACGTCGACGGCATTGTGCGCCGCAACGCCGACGACTTTCACTGGGACGACATCGCTGGCATGCTGCGCCACCGCAGCGAAGAGAAGGCTGCGAAAGCCGCTGACAGTGTCGTCACGTTCCTCTTCCCAAAGCTCACAGCGTAGGCGCGTGCGAGCGCTACTGGGCCACCGCGTCACTGTCACGTAGCATGTGCTTCGCGTGGTAGACGATGCCTCGTAATGTGGATGAAGCGTGACCACTTACGACCCAACGAATCGCTTCCGTACTGATCAGTGCACATGCACAACAGCCACCCACTCGACTCTTCTTGACTCGTTACGACACATTCACACACACGCGCTACTATCCCTCGGTCGTCTCTGCTGCTGCTGCATCAACAGGCGCTTTGGCGAGCGAGAAGAGTTCGCACTCGCCTGTGTCGACGAGCTCTTGGAGGAACTGGTAGCACGCGTCGCGGCTCGCAAACGCCTAGCAACCGGCAGATCCAGTTTGTCAGTGGCACTGTGCTGCAGCAGACAACGCACAACGAAACAGAGAGAGAGGGTGAGAGACGCACCACTGGCGCATCGAGCTTCGAGTCCAAGTTGTAGTACGCGTCTCCGATCTGCACGAGCCGCAGCAGCAGCGTGTGCGTTCGTAAGCACGTACAAGCACCTTTATACTCCAAAGAGAGAGCGACAGCGACAGCGGACGGACCTTCTTGATCGCAAACCAGTGACGCGTCTCCCACACACTGCGCAGGAACGACGCAGTCGTCACGACGTTGCACAGCACGCCGTCGAGCGCGTCCAGGTCGAGCGTCGTTGAGTCAATCGGTCGGCGCTTGTCGACCCACTGGACCGTGTATCCTGTACACGTGAGAGCGCACGTGAACAAGTTGAGAGTCGATCGTGAGCGAGAGAGCGAGAGAGAGAGAGAGAGATGGCAGCAGCGCTTGCTTGTGTGCGATCGATGAGCGAGCGCATTGAGCGTCACAGACGCACCCCGCGCTTCCATCACAAACATGAGCACGTTCACGTCGTAGTTGCCAAGACCGAGCGGTGCGCGATGCGGGTTCCACACGCGTCCCAAGAGCGAGTTGCTGCCGCCATTGCTGAGCGTGGCGAGGTGTTCACATGCAGCGTCGAGCGTCGCTTTATCAAACACGCGCGCTGTCACAGAAGAAGACACACATACATGTACATAGACAGTCAGTGCTTTGTATCAACAGCACGAGACACATGCACAGACAGACAACCACCTTGCAGCGCGTTGTTCAGCGCGTGGATGCCACAGCGATAGAGCTCTTGCTTCTCGTGGTAGATCATTGTCACTCCGTTGTTGTAGTACTAGTGACAAAAGCGAGGTTCTGGCAGATCCAGCGAGACTACTCTATAGTATATCTCATAGATGACGTTTCTAACATATACACTCTTTACATTACTGACATTGAAGACGAGGAGGGGTGCGACGAACACGCCAAGGCGCTTGCGATCTGCGGCGAGATTAGTAGCGCTGCGAAGGCGAGCTCGAAGATCAAAGATTATCTCGAACAAATATGGCGTGAAGGGCGCGAACACCCGCGCGACATCACGTGCGCAGAATGTCGGTAAGTACAAGATCCTCGACGTCGACATACATATACACTACTTACGTAACTGACATTGGAGATGTGGAGGAGTGCCAACGAACACGCGAAGGCGCTTGTGATTAGGTTCTGGCACACAACCTTCTGCACGCACACGTCGCCGCTCTCTTCATGGACGTTGTGGTCGATGACGATCTCGACGTTTGCCTTCGAGGCCACACGGGAGAGCGCGACGTAAAGTTGTCCATGAGAGAACACGGCTGGAAGCAAGTAGACGCCGAGGTGGTGCGCAGACTGCCCTTGAGCCTTGTTGACGGTTATTACGAATGGCACTGGGACTGGAAACTGGCGCCGGCGAAGCTGAAACGGGAGCACGTACTCTCTGGTAACAAACGGGATGCAAGGAATTGCGACGCGCTGCCCAGTGTAAGTGTCAACATGAGTATATGCTTATCGGAGCATTGTGGCCACTTTGTTTTTTCTCTCTCTACAGTAGCACCTAATCGTTTCATCAATATAGCCACACCGCCAGAGTAACATTTTTTCTCGTTCTTTTCATCATACTTCAACGTCTTTTAGAGGTATGTTAGAGTTCCACTTTTAAGACAAATATGTAACGGAGCATTTTGGCCACTTTGCAAGTTCAGACTTATTCTCGTTCTTTTCATCATGGGGATTGTTTCGCTCATTCATCAGTATCTCATGAATTAAACATTACGAAGTCATTTTACGCTGCTAACATGTCTTTAGAGGCTTTTCGGACGTTTAAGCATTCGGGCCACTTTACAAACTATCTTAAGACAAAAATATTTCAATATAGCGATTCGATTGCAACAGATGCGTAATTACATTACTAAAGAGAATGCAAAGTGTTTGATTTCGCCAAACAAAGATATTTGTCACATCCATAAAAATATTTGATCATCAACCGCAAAAACAACGAGATTTCGAATCTGAATAAGTCAATCACAAAGCGGAACTGAACAATAAAAACCTGACAATCGAGCATGAAGAGTTAAAGAATGAAAACAATTTACTTAAAAGCAAGATTGATACTATGAACCCGACTTTGAATCAGTGGTTGTAGTAGTCGTAGTGACAAAAACAAGGTCGTAGTTGTTCAAGAGCAGACACAATAAAGTGCGTGGGGAATAGTAAACGTCATCATTTGCGGTTTTATCCCGTACTTTATCCGATATCGATAGAATATAATAGAGAGGTTTAGCAAACGCAGTTATCTTATTTATCACTCTTTCAAACACTCCATTGTTGTAGTAAAGTGCACGACAAAAGTCTTGGAAATTTTTTGTTTCATTTCAAATATTTTTGATTTTCATCGGACAGAGCTGCAATGAAGCTGGATTAATAGCGCAATTAAATACGGTTCGAATGCTATATGTTGATCATCGAAATACACAGTGTAGCCAGCACAATGGCAGAAAATGTCATTTTCGAAATATTTCAACGATGCGAGAATAAATGGAGAGGCGTGGTAAGATTGGTATTGAACGTGAGGACGCTGCGTTTGAAGCTTACGAACTAGTAATAAACGCTCCCTTGCGCTCGAGGACAGCTGCACAGCGCTTGGGCATCGATGCAACCAAGTTGGCAATGACTGAGTGGTCGAGATCGCGCCACGCTTGGGTGATGGCGGACTTGAGCTCTTGCTGCGATGAGAACTGGCGACCGTGCGCGTACACGGTTCTCGTCAGGATGCCCCAGAGGTGCTCGATCGGATTGAGATCCGGGGACATCGCTGGCCAGCTCATCGTCGTCACGTTGCTCGTCTGCAGCCATGCTTGAGTAAGTCGAGCGCGATGACACGGCGCGTTGTCATGCTGAAACACGTGCCCTTCTTCGTGGTGCGCGCGTAAGAACGGCAGCAAGTGCGTGGCAAGCGTCTCTGTGTAGCGTTGCGCGTCTTGGCCGCCCTCAATGAACTTGAGCTCCGACTTGCCGGCTGCAGAGAATGCGCCCCAGACCATGACCGATCCTCCACCGCTGTGACGCTTCACGGCGCATCGCTCTGGCTGCCCCGCGCGATGCCAGTAAAACTGCAAGCCATCCGGCCCATCCATGTTCCACTTCTTCTCGTCGCTAAACACGACACGCGACCACTCACTCGCGCCCCAAGCTGCTCTCTCGCTTGCCCATGCGACTCGTCCTTTTTGGTGCATCTTGGTCATCACCGTCGTCCGCTTCTTCTTCTTCCAAGACACGTCAGGGTGTGCATGGAGGACGCGCTGCACGGTGCGCACCGATGCGTCAACACCGACACTCGCTCGGGCTTGAGAGGCGCTCTCATTTCGCGTCGTGACCGCGCGCACCAGCCGCCGGCCCTCACGCTCAGACACTTTTCGAGGCCTTCCCGTGCGCTGTTTGGTCTTCGAGGCTCTCTCGCCGTTGATGACGCGTGACACAGTCGATACGCTGCGCTGCACACGCGTTGCAATCGCCTGCAGCCTCTCGCCTTGGCCTCGAAGGTCGAGGATAGTTGCGACGTCGCTCGCCGTCATCTCTTGCCACGCCGTCATCGCAAAACAGCTTCGGAGGCACTGGAAATTTGTTCGCTTGGTGTACGCAATGTGTTCTATCTAAATTACGTGTTTTCGAGCTCGTTTGACCACAATTACAATTTTGATACCAATCTTACCACGCCTCTCCATTTATTCTCGCATCGTTGAAATATTTCGAAAATGACATTTTCTGCCATTGTGCTGGCTACACTGTGTATTTCGATGATCGACATATAGCATTCGAACCGTATTTAATTGCGCTATTAATCCAGCTTCATTGCAGCTCTGTCCGATGAAAATCAAAAATATTTGAAATGAAACAAAAAATTTCCAAGACTTTTGTCGTGCACTTTACTAGTGACAAAAGCGAGGTACTGACATCCAACGAGACTGCTCTCTTGTATCTAATAGGGGACGTTTTTTATTCGGATTATAGATTTTACATATGAGACCACTTTTATACATTACCCAGGTTTTGAGGTTTTTCAGGAGAGCTGTTTAAATACCGGAGTTCACAATCTTATCTTTAGCTACCCTTGCTTTTTGTCCGGTCGTGAGTGTGTCTGTCTTCGGGACCGCGCTGTTAGCTGCATTGCTTTTGTTCAAGAGAGATCGGATTTGTTTGAGTTGTTTTGTGTCACACAGTTCGAAATTTGTTTGCGAAAATGTAACCAGTCGATTCTTGACTGTTTTAGGGACTGTCCCGCGGACATATTGTAAAAATAGATAGCGTGTTTTCTCAAAAAATCAGGAACGTTCCGTGCGACACATTTTTATGTTTTCGGGCGCTCGCTTTCAAACGAGCTCACAATGCAATTGACCAAGCGGAAGCGACATCGAGCACAGGTGCGCGACGCGACTGTATGTGTATGTGTGTGTGCTGCCACAGTGCGTTTGTGTGTGTATGCATATGTGTATTCTGCATATGTACATGTGCTAAAATGTTGCTAAGGCGTAATATAACGGTTTCGGGAGTTCCTCCTGGTGCGGATAACTGGTACCACCAGGGCGCCGAGGCAATAGTTGTGAGCCAAGAGGGATGTGTATGTGCCATGCAAAGTGCGTGGGAACATTTTGCATGGGAGCATGTGTCTGCTGTAGTGGAACGCCAGTACGCCACGCCCACACAGCGCGAGGCAGACACATTGCTGCCCAGAGTGCCAGAGTACACCCTTGACAGCAGCACAGCAGGCGCCGTTACATTCCGTATCTGAGTAACCCGTTTTGTACGGACATTTCTTACTTTATCCGTACAGAATGTTATCTCAGTCTACAAAATACGGATAAAGAAAATTGCAGCCGGCACCCGCCGCCGCCGCCGTCCAACACTATACTAGCACGGAGCCTGAAGTCGGAATTTGCGACGAGCCCTCTGGCAATGAGTACAGCCAATGTCGACGGTACAGTGTACCAGAGTTGGTCGAAAAGTGATCGCTTGATTGAGAAGACGAACGCCAACCGTGTATGGGGGGGGTAGCCCTATTAGCTTGCATGTTACATGTTAGCGAAGACTTTAAATTCAAGACCCACGGTCTAATCGTGGGTTATTGATAGTTTGTATACCTGTGAGCGCGCGCAAGTGTGCAAACAAGTGTACTTAACTATTAATTTCTCACTTTTAGACCGCAAGATCCTTAAAGGTACGTTTTCAAGGTACGTTTGGACTAACAACACACAAAAACGTGCTGCAGCATGACTGAGAGTGCTAGGAATATTAATTACGTTGTTTGCACACTGCATAAATCGATATTTTTGTGAAGTTATGAGCCTTAATATTTGCTTTCTCAGTTAGATTTCATCATAATAGATGGTCTAACACGTATTTTGTGTTCATTTTTGCTGTAAATCTAATTGTGTATCATTTGATAGTCATGCCACCAAAGCGAAAAGAGTTTGAGACCCTCCAAAAAGTGAAATCGCGTATCCAGAACCACAGGACGAAACTACGGCTGACCGGAAAAGCGTCTGCAGGCCCTTCGATCTGCAAAATCACGGCATTTGAAGCGACAGAACGAGCAACACGATACTTTCTAAGTCCAAAATATCATTTTGTTACAGTGCACGCATCTCACTAAGCACGTAACAAATAAAATATAAGCAGATGCAGCTCTGCCAACCCCTACTCAAGAGCCGAGTGAACAAGTCGGCAGCGAAAACAACCAAGCAACCAGCGCGTCCACTGCTCCTGAAGTACGAAGAGATATCGGCATAGTTACTGCCCCGAAGCGCAAGACGCGGTGGACGAGGCGGTTACTGCCAGACGAGAGGCGGATCGATTGCGCAACGCCACATCACGCGCTCGAGCGCGCGAACGCGACGTCGAACAAGTTTGAAGAGCTGCGAGACGACAGCAGCGCGCGCGACGAGCACGCCAGTCATCAATGGAGCGCGAGATCGAACGCGAGACCGACAGAGAACGACACTTGACTAGGCGCGACGAGATGACGGAGGACGGGCGCGCATTACGTCGCGCTTCTCAAAGATCAGTTGAGCAAGCACGCAGGGATGACATGGGCGAAGACGAACAGGCTCGGGATCGAGAACAAAGGCGGATCCGCGACCAAGAGCGTCGTTCTGCAATGGACGAAGACGAACTGGCTGCATATCGAGAACGCAACCGCCAGGAACGCGCCGCGCGACGTTCGGCTATGACTGAAGACGAACGAGCAAGCAACCTCAACTGTATTCAGTTCCGCAGCCGGACGAGACAACACGGCAAGGCGTTTACGTACCACAGCGAGCTCGCGCCAGAGTTGGTGACCGGTGCGAACGTCGAAGATGGCAGACACGTCGTCAAGACGAAGACCGACGTCTGTCCGACATGCAACGCATGGAAGCTCGAAGGCGAGACGGTGGACAAGTGCTGCCTCACAGGAAGGGTTCACTTGCCGCCATTTCGCGAACCACCGGTCGATCTTCATCGACCGTTCGACACGAGCGAGTTCAAGATCACATTCGCGCGTACAACAGCGTGTTTGCGTTCACGTCGCTCGGGTCGCCCGAGACAACGAAGTTAAACGTTGATGATACCGTCGCAGGGCACAACGGCATCCACACATTCCGTGTTCAAAGCGCTCTGTGTCGCATTTTGGGGTCTTTGCTTCCTCCGCCGGATGCCAGGCAGGTCTCCGCGCAGATCTACATCGCCAATTCAGACATGGACGTTCGTGTGCAGCACCGCATGCGAATGACCAACGGACTCGATGTCGGCACGCTGACAACGATCGAGGGCGTGATGGAAGACCACAACCCGCTCGCGCGAACGTTCCTGAACGCCGGGCAGATCATCCGTCAAGAGCGACTTGCTGCTCCGAACGCGCACTCGCTCAGCGACAACGTGAGCGCGATGAAGAAGAAAAGGGCGACGACAATGAAGAAGCGATCCCAGTTCCCGACATCAACATACATCTCCGGTTGCATGCGCTACCAACCGACGATCCGCGTACGCACAATGTTCCGACCGCATCTGAAGTTGCTGTAGTGATGGTGGAAGATGGAAACGGTGCCCAGCATCACGGCTTTATTCTTCGTACACTCAACAACGGAAGACTGCTTTGAGTGTTCGAGACTCACCCAGAGTACGATCCGTTGCAGTACCCATGTTTTTTCCCGTACGGCGAGGGCGTGACGCTTCGAGGCAAGACGGCGATGTCTCTGCGCGAGTTCGTCGTGTACCGACTGCGCGAGCGCCGCAACGATCCAGGATTGCTCCACCGCGGGTGTCGGCTCTTCCTGCAGTACGTCGTCGACCAGTGGGCTAAGTGCGAGCAAGAACGTCTTCGGTACATCCAGAGCGACGAGTTGCAGAAGAAGTACCAGCCCGAGACGTTCGCAGGAGTACGCGACGCGTTGCAGAACGAAAACGTCAACGTGTGCAACATTCCAGACCTCGGCGAACAACGCATCGAGGTCGACGCAACTGCAGTCGCGCAGAACATCAGCAAGCGCGTCATTCTTCCTGCGAGCTTCACGGGAAGTCCTCGGTACAAGTACCAGCAGTTCCAAGACTCGATGGCGATCGTGCGCGAGTTCGGATTTGTTCGTCACCATGACGTGAAACCCGAAGTGGCAGGAGATCACGGAGAATCTCTTGCCATGACATCCTGCAACGGATCGTCCAGACGTCGTGAGCCGCGTGTGGCAGCAGAAGTTGCACGCACTGCTGAAGGACTTGGAGGAATGCGCACTCGGAGCTCAAATCGCGTGCATCTACGTGATCGAGTTCCAGAAGCGCGGTCAACCGCACGCGAATATTGATATGATCCTGCACGACGACGACAAGCCACGATCAGTCGCTCGCATCAACAAGTTGGTGTCAGTCGAACTTCCAGATCTGGAGAAGAACCCGCTGTTGTACGAGATGGTGATCACGTGCATGATGCACGGTCTGTGTGGTGCAGATAACACCGACTCGCCATGCATGAAGGACGGCAAGTGCAGCAAGAACTTCCCAAAGGCATTCGCAACGGCGACATGCGTTGGAAACGACGGGTAACCGATCTGCATGCGTCGCGCTCGGCCTGCTGGGCGCCTGGAACGCAACGGCAAAGTGTCGGACAACGCAACGCTGAACCAGTTCGTCGTTCCGTACAATCCGTACTTAGCGCAAAAGTACAACCGCCACATGAACATCGACCTCTGCTCATCGATCAAGGCTGTCCAGTACATCTACAAGTACGTGTACAAGGGTGCAGACAAGACGTCGAAGCCGATCGCCGACCGCGAGGGTGTGCGCAACCCGAACGAAGTCGAACGATGCATCCAAGCGCGGTACATTTCTCCGGTTGAAGCGTGCCAGCGACTGTTCGACTTCCTGACGCAATCGAAGTCGCACGCTGTTGGGTACTTGCCAGTGCACCTTCCTGGCGAGAGCTCGATCACGTTCGATACGACAAACGACATGCAAGCGCGTATCAACGCGGGCGAAAGGACGCAGTTGACCGCGTTCTTCCGGATCAGCGCGGAGGAGCCTGACCTCGCAGGAACGATGCTGTACCAAGACTTCCCGAAGAAGTACAGATGGGATCAGCAGAACAAGAACTGGGTACGCTACAAGGTTCGTGTCGCGTCGATCGGACGCATGTTGCACTGCTCGCCGCACCAAGAAGAACTGTTATACTTGCGACAGTTGCTCAGTCACATCAAAGGACCAACGTCGTACGAAGATTTGCGCATCGTCGAAGGAGTCGAGCATACGACGTTCAAGGGTGCAGCTAAAGCAGCAGGATTCCTCGAAGACGACAACGAGTGGCACCTGTGCCTGTCGGAAGCAGCGACGTGTCAGATGCCATATCAACTGCGTGTGTTGTTCGCAACAATCTTGGCGTACTCTCAACAAAGCGACGTCAAAGCATTGTGGACAGCATTCCGCAGGGATCTGTCCAAGGACTACCAGCGCCAGCATAACGTCGACGCGGAGGAAGAGTTCGTTCAGCTCGAGACCTTGTTCAGCATCGACAAGTTTCTGCAAGCAAACGGCAAGAATTTGTCCAAGTTTGCAGACATGCCGCAGCTCAGCCAGTTCAGCGTTGAGCTGCACGAGCGTCTCGCAAGTACCGAGCTGGAAGACGAGGAGAAGAACGCGTACCCAAAAGAGTTGCTCGAAGCCATCATCGCGCGTACAGTCGACAGTCCGATGAACAGCGATCAGCAGTTTGTCTTCGATCAAGTCGTCAACGCCGTGAACAGCCACGCTCCTGAGCAGAAGCTGTTCTTCCTCGACGGACCAGGCGACACAGGCAAGTCGTTCTTACTCGAGCAGATCTTGGCGACTGTACGCCTCGAAAACAAGATTGCACTGGCTGTTGCGTCAAGTGGAATTGCGGCATTGCTACTCACGGGCGGACGTGCAGCACACTCGACGTTCGAGATCCCGCTCGAGCTGAAGAAGGAAAGCACATGCGATGCCGGACTTTTGTGTCGACGACGTTGGCTCGGACTCCAGCTACGCGAGCGAAAAAGATCAAAACGACGACGAAGAGGATGCACCAGACGTCGCACCCGAGGTTGTTCAAGTACCGATTATGTCTCCAGCAGAGCTCCGCCAGCACTCGCAGTCCGGATGGATAGTGCTCGACGAGATCCAAAGTACGTGTGCAAAACGACCTGGACTGTACAGGATACGGACACATCTGACCGATTCTTATCCTGTCTCTTCAGGCTCGAGACACAGAATCCCAGCGTTGCAGCTTGAAAAAGATCCGGGGAAGCCTACAGCACACGGCGACGCGTTGGGGATGAGCATGGAAGGTCTCTTCTTCTTCTTCCTGCCCAAAGAGCTGTGGATCAACATTGCCGAAGAATCGAATCGGTACAAGCGCCAGCTCTCGGCTCAGACAACTGCCGAGATTGCGTCAAGAACACCCAGGCTATCGCCCGAAGAGCGCTGAGCGCGAGAAGAAGCAACGCGGTGAAGTGCGTGACATCCAGCCTCACGAGTTGGTCATCTTCATCGGCTTGTTGGCTGCGCGGGCGCTTTGACCGTACCTCGAGAGCTTGGCAAAGCACTGGAGCGTCGCGCAGGTCGGTGCAGTGCCGAAAGGCACGTTCGGTCGCTGGATAACCAGGAAGCGATTCGAGGAGATCGTTCGCTTCCTGCATTTCAGCGACAACATCAGTGCCCAGGCGACCACCTCAAAGACGTGGAAGATCAAGCCCGTCGCAGATGCCGTCAACGCCAGCGTCATGCGAGGCATGATGGTCGGCCCGCGCATCGTGTTTGACGAAGGCATGATCCCGATGAGAAGTCGTTACAATCCAGGCCGGCAGTATCTCCAAGGGAAACCGCATCCGTGGGGCATCAAGTGCTTCTTGAAATGCGACTCGGACACGGGCTACTGGTACCGGTACGCCCGCGAGTAGTTTTTTGGCGCCTAAGTCTCTTATCCTGTACCTGACAGCTTTGTGCGCGTCTGAGCGCCGTGCTTATCCTGTACAGGGCCGAGATCTACCAGGACAAGCACGACAGCGACGAACTGGACATGAACCAAGGGCCAAACGCGGTGCTGCGCAACATTGACAAGGTGCTCTGTGGAGCGACCAAGCGCCTGAAAGTGACAGATCGGTTCTACTCCAGTGTTCTCCTGTCGTCGATCCTACTCAAGCGCCAGCTTTACCAAGTCGGGACGATTCGTCTGGACAGACTTGGCTACTGCAAGACGATCGCGTACACTCAAGCGCGCCGCCCAAAGTCGATGCCCCGCGGACAGTACCGACTGGCGACCTCGCGGGTGTACCCTGATATGGTCGCTGCCTCGTGGGTGGACAATCGCCCTTTCCACTTCCTCGCCTCTGGTTGCTCCACGTCGTCTGTAACGCTCGCACGCCGAGACGGCGCCGACGTGGTCCAAGTGCCTGCACCTCAACTTGTCGCCGAGTACCAGTGATTCATGGGCGGCGCTGACCGCCACGACCAGTTGCGTCTACAACAGTACTCGCTCCAGCGCGTCATGAAGATGTCCAAGTACTACAACACAATCTTCCTCGGTCTCGTCGACCTCGCGTTGGTCAACGCGTCCGTACTGCACAAGTCGGTGTTCGCGCAGCGCAACCCTGGTCGAACTTTGCCCACGCACGCACAGTTCATGACCAATCTCCACCAAGCTTTGCTCAAGGTCACCGAGAGCGACTTCCTCGGCGGCATCAGCGTCGAAGCGTTGGTGGCGACGCCGCTCACAGCATCGCCTCGCGTGCTGTCGCGCATGCACGCCATGCACATGCTCCTACAGGTCGACTCGTTCAGAACGGTCATGGTGCACGGCAAACAGGTCTCAAAGCGGCGTCAGTACGGATGCTAGGTGTGCTCGATGCTGCGGCGCGGCTGACCGGCATTAGAGACTAGCTGCTGGTGCAAACTGTGCACAGACGCAGAGCAAAAGAAGACCAAGAAGAGCGCGGGGGTCATCTACCTATGCCAGAAGGTGCGCCAGCACGACCCGAACGGACTGGTAAACGCAGCAACGTGCAGCCAGATCTGGCACGATCTCTGGAAAAACGGCACTGCTGTGCCACCAGGCACGCACTACCGCAGCCGCGCGCCGCGCGCAGCACGCTCGCTCGCAACCAACAGCGACGACGACGAGCAGGACGAGAGCGATGTGGATGACGTACAGGAGAGTGACAGCGATGATTTGGATGATGAGTGAGTGTGACACGCGAGACAGTCGCGTCAGAGTGCGTGTAAGCCTTTTGAATTCAAGAGAGAATTTCTTTTTTCAAACGTTTGACATTTTTCTCTACGAGTCCATCATCCTGAACGAGCAGACGACTTTGCAAACCAGACATGTCCAGGATAACGACACCTTCGCAAAACCTGCCTTCCTGTACAAGCCTAGATATTTGATTGCATAAACAAAAAACTCATTTCGAAATCCGCAATTGTAAACATAAGTCAAAAGCTTATCCTGACGCTGCCAGGATAACTTCTGCAAAAAACTGGGTGCTAAAGGAGTTAACGCGCTTCTCGCAAGCGCAAACAGAACAGATAATGCAGCATTTCTATATTCTTCGTCACGATTCGATCATAATCAAACGTAACCACCTTAAAAATAGCTCACTGGCCGTAAACATCACATCAGATTGTCCGGATCATGTGTCAAAAAAGCAGTTTCTCCGCATAAACACACGATTTCGATCCGTACGTTTTGCTGTGGCGAAAACGCCAGTTTATATAACACAAATCTTGCTGCGATGCCGCAAAAGTACGAAGTTAGAATAAACAACAAAATAGATCACGATAAACACGCACAAACAAAACGGTTCTTTGTAGGGATCATTTGTTTCCTCCAGGTCTCGCCAGAAAAACGCAAAACTGGATTTTCCGTCGCGCAATAATGTGGATGTGGATTTTTGAGTGATATTTTATATTTTCGGCGAGTCAAGGGTCAATCGCTCGAACTCTCTTTCAATTCACTTTCCATTTGGCATTGCTTTGTCCACATTTGTTCGTGTGGGGTTCAAGCTCTGTATTTGGACTTTTTTCGGCTTTCTCGCTTAAAGATCTACCTACGAACGCTATAGGCAGTACGCCTACATCTATATGATTACTGTGTAGGCGCTACAATGCCGTGCATACAATCGAACATGTTTACCACGCGTTACCATGACCTCGTAAACCCGCTCTGCGCTTCGCGTTATCTAAGGTGTACATGTACGCTGTGCCACACCGTTTTTCTTTTCATTTACACAGCCAGTCTACAAACTACTACAAATACAACAAGTGACAACTGACGACGGAGATAAGAAACAACATGGAGGCGACTGCGAACGGGTGGATCGCGCTTGCACACGGACATCGCCGCAACTGTCGATCGGGACTAACCCAAACGAACGCCCACTCCTACAGAAAACGTGACCGCCCTGCAACAGTAGAAGAAGTGGAAGCTCGCTACGAACCGCCTAAAGCGAAAATACGCCGCCTGGCGAACAAGCGCCAAGCGATTCGCCGTTTTTTTGGCGCGTGAGAACGAAAGTACGGCTCTCGAAGAAGAGGAAAAGAAGAGCGAGGACGACTGTGACGACTCCCGTGCGCACTCCGACGCTGCGGATCCAGGTGCTGTTGCGGATCGAGACACCTAGCTCGAGGAGTCCGCTGAGCGCCGTCGTCGTGCGCGGGCGAACATAAACGGCGAGGATCGTGAACGTGGTCGACAGGTGAACACGAGCAGTCGTGCCGCTGTGCGAGGCGCGTTGGACGACGACGAGCGCGAAGCAGTTCGTATCAATCGTCGCTCCAACCGTGCCACCCGAGTTCCGACAGCACGAGGCATCCGCCCGCTCGCTGAGTTTGATGAGACAAGCGCTGCTCGGCACTGCCTCCAGCCGTTCCACGTGGTGTGCCAACGCTGCGACGCTGTCAAGTTCAAGGAAGAGAACGCGGGATCCTGCTGCTGCTTGGACGGCAACGTGTAATTGGCACAACAGCAAGATCCCCCCGTGGAGCTCCAGACGCCCTACTCGCAGCCAGCGTTCCTGCGTTCGATTCGCAAGTACAACGGCCTATTCGCATTTACCTCGATAGGCGCCAAGATCGACAATGCGTTGGCAAACGCGACGAGTGGCGTGTACACGTTCCGCATCCACGGCACGATCAGTCACCGGATCGGGTCTTCATGAACGGTTCAGGGAAGCCGATGTTCGTCCAGATGTACATCTTTGACGGCGACATGGAGAACCAAGTGACTGTGGGCTGCAGCGTCTTCAACGAGCTCGATCGCGACACTGTACGTGTGATTCAGAACGTGCTCGCGACGACTAACCCGTTCGTGCCCCAGCTCCTGACGGCCGGGGAGTTCGCTCGCAACGAAGTGGTCGAAGAGGTTCGCCTGGTGATTCGCGAGATTTCTGGAGTCGATCTGCGTCGAAGCAACCGACCGACGACCAACTAGGTCACAGCGATCCTGCTCGACGACCACGACACGGAGAAATTTGACATCGTTCTTCACGCACGCGACAGTGCTCTTCGAACGATCTCCAACATGCATCCGGCATACGGTCCTCTCTACTTTCCGATTCTGTTCGTGTACGGCGAGCACAATTGGTCGAAGGAGCTACGTTACGTCGGGGACGTGATGCGCTACATCAACTACAAGATGTCGATCAAGGATTTCGCGGGGTACAGGCCGCATATCAAGAAGACCGGGTTTTAACAACATCCAACGCGACTCTCGGCTTTTCAAGCAGTGGAGCGTCGAGGAGTACGTCAAGACGGAGCTGCCCAACTTGCGCTACATCCGGAACAATCAGAGCAGCCTGTGTGCGGAGCTGTGCCGGGGGGGGGGTCCAAGACATGGTCGGTCAGGACGATCACACGCTCAACTGAGTGGGGACGCACATCACCCTACCGGCGACATTCACCGGCGGCGAGCGCTACATGCGAAAGCAGTACTACGACTCGATGGCGATCGTGCGCGCTTTCGGAAAGCCGGATCTGTTCATCACAGTGACGTGCAATCCCGAATGGCCGGAGATCCAGGAAGCGCTTCTTCCGGGTCAAGTCGCAGCTGATCGTCCCGACATCGTCGCTCGTGTGTTCAACCTCAAGCTCAAGGCGATCATGGACGACTTGATCAAGAAGGGCGTGCTTGGGAAGATCGTGGCACGCGTCCACGTCATCGAGTTCCAGAAGCGCGGGCTTCCGCACGCTCACATGCTGACCAAGCTGAACGAACCTTCTCGGCCAAAGACCCCAGAGGACTTCGACATGCTTGCTTGCGCCGAGCATCCAGATCCGAACGTTCACCCGCGCCTGTTCGCCGTGGTCACCAGTTGCGTGATGCACAGGCCGTGTGGTACTTTAAAGGCTCAAGCTCCTTGCTTGCGAGACGGCAAGTGTACAAAGGGCTACCCCAAGGACTTTGTGGCGGAAACACAGCACAACGGCAACGGGTATCCCGTCTACAAGCGCCAAGACAACGGTCGGGCTACGTTGCACCGCGGTGTGGAGCTCGACAGCACGTGGGTTGTGCCGTACAACCCGTACCTGTCCGCCAAGTTCGTGTGCCACATCAACGTGGAGATCTGCTCGACGATCGACTCCGTCAAGTACCTGTACAAGTACGTCTACAAAAGGCATGACCGCGCGACTGTCACCGCGCAGGCCGCATATGAACAGAATGGCAGCGCTCTTCCAGCCGTACCAGGCCACACGACAGCTGATCCTGTCGCCCCCGCGTCGTCTGTTCTGGTCGCTACTGTAGTGCCAGGTCCAGCTCCCCCCGTCGCCCGTTCCGAGCAGACCGCTGTTGTCGACATCGACGAGATCACCCAGTACCAGAACGGCCGCTACGTCTCAGTACCGGAAGCGTGCTGGAGGATCTTCAAGTTCGAGCTCCAGGACAAGTCGCACGCCGTCGTCTAGCTGCAGGCCCACTTGAAAAACTCCAACTATGTCGTCTTCGCCGAGACCGATGATGCAATAACTGTGCTGGAGCGCTCACGACACACTACGCTGACGAGGTTCTTCGAGACATGCTCCACGGACCCCGCCGCGTCGAACATCCTGTACCACGCGTTCACTCAGCACTACACGTGGACGAACAAGACGTGGAAGACCAGACAGGGCGGGAGTGACAAGACGATCGGCCGAATGGTGTGGTGCAGCTCGATGGACACCGCGCGCTACTTCCTGCGCGTGCTACTTTGCTACCGACGCGGGCCAAAGTCGTTCAACGACCTCCGAACCATCGATGGCGTCGAGCACGACACGTACAAGGGCGCGGCTCGAGCGGCAGGGTACATGGAGGACGACACAGAGTGGCATCTTTACATGCAAGAGGCCACAGCGTCAGGTATGCCGTCTCAGCTCCGACTGATGTTCGCGGTGATCTTGGTCTACTTCGAGCCGAGCGACCCAGCGCGGTTGTGGAACGAGTCAATCCACGCGATGTCCGAAGACTTCCAGCGAGAGGGAAGCCTGGCCGCGTCCGTGCCGGTTGTCGTATTGAAGACGTTGAAGGCTGTCGAGCGTCACCTCCAGAGCAATAACAAGTCGCTGTCGGAGTACCCCGACCTCCCGCAGCTGCACCAGTTCGCGTGCTCCATTCCAGCCCAGTCGCAGCTGGCCGAGCTCATTCTCCAGTGCTCTTTGATCGTCTGGGACGAAGCTCCGATGGTGCACAGGTTCGCGTACGAAGCTTTGGACCGGACGCTGAAGGACCTCCATAACAGTCAACTCCCGTTCGGCGGCATGACTGTTCTCCTCGCCGGCGACTTCCGGCAGATTTTCCCCTCTTTTTATGAGCGACTGCGGGTGAGATCGTCTCAGCGTGTGTGAGGAGCTCTCGGCTGTGGCCCCACTTCAAGACGCTTCGCATCTCGACGAGCATGCGTGTGCAGACAGCTTTGACGGTGGGCGACACCGAGGACATCCGTGAGTTCAGCGACTTCCTGCTACGCATCGGCGAGGGGCGTCACGACCCGTGCAGCACGGATGATCGAAGCCACGCGCGGATCCCAAAGTCGATGGTCCTGGAAGTACAAGACGGCAAAGAGCCTGCGAGCCGTTTGATCGAACACATCTACGGCAAGGTGAGCGAGCGGTACCTGGAGCGCGGCTACTTCTCCGGCAGGGCGATTCTCACGCCGATCAACGCCGACGAGCACGCGATCAACAACGCTGTGACCGACGTCGCTCGGTTGCGTCGAAGAACGCGACGAGGTCCAGCGCCGTCTCTACCCAGTTGATCCCCTCAACACAATCAATGTGTCAGGGATACCGCCGCAAAGCTCAAGCTCAAGGTCGGGGCCTCGGCCATGCTGCTACGCAACATCAACGGCAATCAGGGACTTTGCAACGACACGCGACTGCAACTTCACAGCTCCTTCGGAATTGCGCCGTCGCGGAGATCATATTAACACTTGCACTGGGCAGCGCGTCGCGATTCCTTGCATCCCGTTTGTTACCAGAGAGTACGTGCTCCCGTTCTAGCTTTGCCGGCTCCAGTTTCCAGTCCCCGTGCCATTCGTAATAACCGTCAACAAGGCTCAAGGGCAGTCTGCGCACCACCTCGGCGTCTACTTGCTTCCAGCCGTGTTCTCTCATGGACAACTTTACGTCGCGCTCTCCCGTGTGGCCTCGAAGGCAAACGTCGAGATCGTCATCGACCACAACGCCCATGAAGAGAGCGGCGACGTGTGCGTGCAGAAGGTCGTGTACCAGAACGTGCTTGAGTGAGTGCTCATTGTCGACTTTTCATAATCAAGTGCTATTATTTTGCAATTAACCAAACTACTTTGGCTAGACCCGTTACCAGCTAGGCTGGCCTGTCGAAGACGGGCAGTACGTTCTTGTCCACTCAAATTCAAAAACGTGAGAACACAGCAAAAGTAGCGCGACGGACTGAGAAAAGCATACCGACGAGCGAGTTGAAAGAGTCAAAGAGCGACGGCTTCGAGTGGTATGGTGTTGACACAGATGCTGCACCATACTCGTTCGTCGAGCTGCTTTCAGGCGTGTCTGTTAACTCACCAGGCCAGCACTCTGTGCGCTCGATTGTTGCACCAAGAGCTGCCTCGCAGACAAATGCAAGCACGAGCGTGATGAAGAGTACTGTAGATGCAAAGGTGCAAGGCTGGATTGTGATACTATTGAACGAAGTATCGGACGTTTCGTTTAGTTTGAGACTCGTTATTGATACATTTGATTGGAGTTAGAGTCATTAGATATTTTCATTTGATTTGTGACCATTATGATAAAATCGTGTGACGTCATTACAGACAAATTAAGTATTAAGCAAATTAAGCCCCAAGTCCTGCATCATTAAGGACGATTTAGGGCAAAACAAACACTTCAATCGATAGGTAAAGACCACACATTCCAGGTATGGAGAAAAAGAATTTCGTACTTATTCGAAGTGCTGTCTTAGATCGTTCACAATTTTGGATTCGAACAACATTCTATCGAACGTCGTGAAATCAGTCGTATCCAACAACCAACTTGAAGATTAGAAGGCCGCGTGCTTGGATTTGTGGGATGTGGCTACATGGACTTGGTTACAAGTGGACGACTGTACTCTAGCGATTGCGATACAGACAACTGAATTGATATGACACGCAAAAAATGTGACAGTAAGGTTTTCGTAAACATGCATGACGAGCATCCCAGACACGAGCACAGCGGTCGAGCTTATGCTGCGCTGGTGCATCGACGACGACTCTCCAGACAGTACAACAGCGACCATTGACGGCGACCCATTGCCTACAAGTGAATCGCTCGATGGTTGCGTTGTTGAGAATGTCGCTGGCTTTAAAAGAGAGCGGATCCCTGGTCGCCTGTGCGTCTACACCAACGCGTTCAAGGTCGGGACGGGCGTGTCGATTGTAGAGCTGGCTCACATCCACTCGATTATATGCCCATCAAGCATCCACGAGTGGCTAGTACGAACCGATAAGCTCAGAGCAGCGTGCTCGTCGATGCGGCGAAGCAAGGTCTGTCTTAGCGGGCAAGGTCAGCGCCCGATCTTCAAGGGCAGCGACTTCGTGATTGAGTGGATCAAAGAGATGCGCCACGACGATTTTCCGCTCAAGACCAGCCGCGTCGTCGCATTCATGATGCAGGAGTTTGCGGAGTGGACGAGCGCATACATAGCAACGCGCAAGCCCAGCAGGCTCTACAGTCTCGTTCAGCGCATGGTTTGCCGTCACGGTTCTCGTTTCGGTGACCAACACTCACGCTTCTTTCGTCCGAGGAGCTGCTCGCGCAGCAGCGTCAGTTCGCACATACCATCCGCGTTGGGGTTTGCCGGGTGTAACCGTCATCAGCGATCTTCAACGCCGACGAGACTGGCGTTTACTTTGACGGCGGCGCAGCTCGCATTGTCGATGAGCGCGGCGCGCACAAGAGCGCCAAAGTGCGCAGGTATAGACACTCCTACCGCGTCTCCGTGCTCCTGGTCGTCTGCGCCGACGGCTCCAAGCTTCGTCCGCTCATCATATTCAAGGGCAAGCCAGGGAAAGAGAACGAGGCTGAGTGCGAGTCACAGCCAAACAGTGCTGCTTACGCGGTACAAGAGCGTGGATGGATTGCCACCGCGACGTGGCACGACAGCTTCATTGGTGGTCTGTGGGAAGAGTTTATTGCTGAGCAGTATCATGACGCGTTGACTCTCTACTTAGATAACCTGAAGTGCCATGTGCGATGAATTCATCGCGGCATTCGGCGAGTTGGGTACAGAAGTAGTCGCGCTGACAACGAACACCACCACTGTCATTCAGCCGCTCGACGTGGGCATCATGGGCCCTTTTTAGCAGCGTCTACGCAGAGATTGAAGCACTGCGAACGGACCGAGGCACGCCACTAAGAGAACGCCTCGTCGCTCGAATGAAGAGCCGGCCTCCGAAAAGCGTCGCGAAATCGCGGAGCGAATCATTCGTGCATGGGATGCAAACAGTGAGGAGACTGTCAGGAGTGCATGGGCTAAATCCGGACTTTTGTGTGGACATGCAATGACTTGATCTCGATAATACATGTATTAAAACGATGTCGTTGATCTCGGCAAGCAATGATTTTCACATATTATGCCAAACCCTACGCTGTCCTGTCAATACGTAGTTGTCTGTACTTGGAGGGGTATTATCGATTTTACATATACACTCTTTACATTACTGACATTGAAGACGAGGAGGAGTGCGACGAACACGCCAAGGCGCTTGCGATCTGCGGCGAGATTAGTAGCGCTGCGAAGGCGAGCTCGAAGATCAAAGATTATCTCGAACAAATATGGCGTGAAGGGCGCGAACACCCGCGCGACATCACGTGCGCAGAATGTCGGTAAGTACAAGATCCTCGACGTCGACATACATATACACTACTTACGTAACTGACATTGGAGATGTGGAGGAGTGCCAACGAACACGCGAAGGCGCTTGTGATTAGGTTCTGGCACACAACCTTCTGCACGCACACGTCGCCGCTCTCTTCATGGACGTTGTGGTCGATGACGATCTCGACGTTTGCCTTCGAGGCCACACGGGAGAGCGCGACGTAAAGTTGTCCATGAGAGAACACGGCTGGAAGCAAGTAGACGCCGAGGTGGTGCGCAGACTGCCCTTGAGCCTTGTTGACGGTTATTACGAATGGCACGGGGACTGGAAACTGGAGCCGGCAAAGCTAGAACGGGAGCACGTACTCTCTGGTAACAAACGGGATGCAAGGAATCGCGACGCGCTGCCCAGTGCAAGTGTTAATATGATCTCCGCGACGGCGCAATTCCGAAGGAGCTGTGAAGTTGCAGTCGCGTGTCGTTGCAAAGTCCCTGATTGCCGTTGATGTTGCGTAGCAGCATGGCCGAGGCCCCGACCTTGAGCTTGAGCTTTGCGGCGGTATCCCTGACACATTGATTGTGTTGAGGGGATCAACTGGGTAGATATAGCACTGGCCTTAAGTGTTCTATGTCTTGTTCGTCCATGTGTAGTGCTGGGTGAACGCGTGGTACAGGAGGTTCGACGCGGCGGGGTCCGTGGAGCATGTCTCGAAGAACCTCGTCAGCGTAGTGTGTCGTGAGCGCTCCAGCACAGTTATTGCATCATCGGTCTCGGCGAAGACGACATAGTTGGAGTTTTTCAAGTGGGCCTGCAGCTAGACGACGGCGTGCGACTTGTCCTGGAGCTCGAACTTGAAGATCCTCCAGCACGCTTCCGGCGCTGACACGTAGCGGCCGGAACTGGGTGATCTCGTCGATGTCGACCACAGCAGCCTGCCCGTAATCGGAGACGAGAGAATGACAGCAGGGATCGGACCTGGAACTGAGGTGCGATAGAATCTGTCGACGCGGGCGCGGCAGGAACAGGACTCGCGGCACCCGAGCAGTTGGAACAGCGCTGCCACTCAGTTCGAATTGAGCCTGCACGATGACAGTCGGAGTTTCACACTTTGGCGCAACGTAGTTCGACCGTTGTCCGGGCGCGTGAATACAGGATATCGGTTTTCGTCGTGCCTTGCATCCGCCATGAAGTCCTTGGGGTAGCGTTTCGTGAACTTGTCGTCTTGATTAAGCGGCGAAATTTCCTATGAGCACTCAGATTGCATGTTAGCCGACACTTTGAAGGCGTAGACATCCATCGATTGGGAGCGTACCTGGTGCCATCGTTGTCACTTGTTGCTATCTCAAATCTTTTCAACTTCGTTAATGCTTCTTCTTCTTCCTTTCTTGTAAATTGTAAAGTGATCAGGAGGTAATTAGCAGTGCTGTCATATTTCGTGAATTCCTAATTAATACCCATAAAAATCAGCATTCAAACTACGAATTTTGTATAAATTTCATAGTTTGAATGCTGATTTTATGTCGGTGATGCCAAGTTTATTTTGTATTGTAATGCGTGCATAATGCTAACTCCGATGCAATCGGATGAGCGAGCGGTATCTTTGACGTGACGTATTAGAATTGGCCAATATACAATTCTACAGCCTCTACCCCCATATGATATACATCAACGTAATTTTGTATCTCCCCAAAATCGATCGTACATACAAAAAGGTATATAATCACACTCCACTACATTATTGCTTTCAAAACGCGCCCAGAAAGAGAGTAGGCGCGTGTACTCAAGCGCGCACGCGCGCCGCAGTAGCGGTTTCGTTGCACTCACAACTTGTGAAAATTCGCAAAGCATCATACTGTTGATAGCTATCACAAACCACGATGCATCCATGCTTCCGCTGCGCACTCGATCTCTTCGCCAAAACCGAGTAAAGCGCATTAAACACAGCGAAGCTGAAATACTACATAACATGTGTATTACCTCATTCAACAACCTACCTTTAAATCTTATCCTGTCGTCAGTTTGAAAACATGTATCATACTCGGGATAAAGGCTGTACACAAGCGTCCAATTACTAATCCCATACAATGCACAAACAACCAGCATATCCTTTTGTTCAATATTACGTATTTTGTATCCTATTTTCGTTTGTCGAGTAAATTTTCATTTTTCATTTTACTTTCCTCATTTTCAAAACAATATCAGTTGTTACAAATCGTGTCCAATCGTCAAGTGACCACAAGAGCAAAAATCAAAACACATTCCATTCAACTATTGATACGTTCACCAAGCAAGCTCGGGTGGATGTACTCCTCCATGTGCTTGATGTATGCAGCGCAGTCCGCCGCTGTCACTTGCTCACTACAGCTCTGAACCACTCGAAACAACTCATGCCCGCTCTTGGCGCGCTCCTTTTCACCAATCCCTTCCATTTGGAGAATCCTCTTCAATTGGACTGAGGAATGGTGAGTACGGAGATAGGAAGAGAATGCTGTGTCCGTGTGCTCGCAAGAGCTCAGCAATATCTGAGCTTTTGTGAAATGGAACATTGTCCATGACGACAATAGCACTCTTAACGCCATTCTCGCGCATCACGACCAGCAACTTAGTGGCGTATGCGAAGAACGACTCGCCGTTGTACGCCCGCGTCGCACACGAACATCACCATGCCGCTCGCGCTAATCGCTGCAGCAACAGATATATTCTGCGAGCGCAGAGCACCAACAGCAACATGCGCTAGCTGATCCTGAGGCGGCCACCCGCTCCGCACACGAAGAGCGCACGAGAACCCGACTTCGTCAAAAAAGACAAAACACCTCATAAAGAGAGTAGGCGCATGTACTCAAGCGCGTACGCGCGCCGCAGTCGGATGGTCTGCCCGCGGTTTCGTCGCTCTGGAGCCTCGCTCACGACCTTGAACGAGTAGTGGAACGAATGCAGAGCACGCTGGTCGGTAGTGACCGAGACACAAACGCCAAGCTCGTCATGCGCTCGGTCAGCCAGCTGCTGCAGTGTCAAGGTGCAGTCTTCATCCAACCTGTCGCAGATTCGATCGTGCTTTTGGTCGGATTGCGCCTGCGCGCTTGACGCTCTTGGTGCTGTGGTCGTTTGCGGTGCGCAACAACGCATTTGGCGAGAGCGTTTGCGTTGATCTTGAGCGTCGCAGCTGCGACCGATACCTTCCACCGTCGACAATCATCGAGATCGTTCGCGCCTTGACGTGGTGAGGAATGCGCTTGTATGTGTGTTACGACGAGTGCAGTAGCGAGGATGCGTAGGGATGGCAGCTTCTCGATTGCTCGAAAGTGTTTTTGAAGACAATAGTATGTCTCAAACACCATTTTAAATGTTACGTTCTGTTATATATCTTTTCTGAAATGTGAGGAATAAATGTGAAGAAGGTAGAGTGAAAACCGCTGTAATTATCGCGATATTATTATGGCATAGTAATCGGTACAACAATGACCTTTACAGGAGAGGAGCGCGTTAGCGGAACACCTACAATTTATCTACTTTGGCGGGGTAAAATTTATGAGAGGTCTAGTGTCTCCAGCACTCGGGCACCCGACATCCTCTAGCCAAGTAGATTAGTTAATTGCAAAAATAGGAAGCTAAGGTCGGATATTTACATATGTAGCACTGTCCGAGTTACTCAATAGCAGAGGTCGCGTTTTGGCTCAGTTTTTGCTATGTAAATTTTGTGAGCCATTCGCTGTTTGAATTTCTGAAGTCGACAGTTTGTTCGAGCCATTTCTATTTGAAACTCGATAGGTCATACATATTGCGACGTGTCACTAATGCGACAAAAAGATTCAACGAGTTTGGTTGAAATTGATAACGTTTTTGAGAGGGAATAAATGTAATGCCGTTCCGCTAACGCTATTGGTTAGTTTCAAGGAATTTGATTTGATACAGTGTCAAATGGCACACCAATGAAATTGTGACTGATACTAAATTTACTAGGTACCTGCATGACGAATATCGTGTCAAACCAAACCACTATTTGTTTGTAGTAGTGGTTTTCGCTGCATTTTGTGTTACTACCTGGATGTATAAGTATTACGAATATGTATTTTTATATCCTTTTCATATTTTGGAAATGACATCCTTGCGACACATTGTGGTATGTACATTTTAACAATGACCCTATACTTTATATGTATCATTTTGTTTCGATGGAGTTGATTTGATACCTTAAAAAATGACACACGACTAAAATTGTGACTGTTACTACAAAACCACTGATACAAAACGTGGTAAGTCAAACCACAAAACCACGTTTTGTATCAGTGGTTTTGGTTATATATGGTTATTTGTTGTAATATATGGTTATCGTATGTTATAGGTTTTGGTTATATATGATTATATATGGTTATTGTGTGTTATAGATTTTGGTTATATATGGTTATATGTGGTTATATATGGTTATAGTGGTCAGATCCGAGGGTAGGGTTGTCAAAAAGTGGGACTGTGCATTGAAACGAGTGCGACTCCGCATACAAATTTCAAGTACACGAATGCACTGTCCGATCCGATGAGTGCGACTCCTCATACAAAAAGCAAGTACATGAACGCACTGTGTAACCCGGCAGTATCGTGTGTCGCTATGTGTCACTGTGGTCCACACTACAAATCAACCATTGATATCACACACGAGTGAGGATGTGAGCATGAGAGTATGGAGAGTATGGAGACACCGCAGCACTCACTCGCTCACTCGATCGCGACTGCGCAGTCGATGTCTGTGCCTGCGACCGCGTCCGAGAGCACGTGCACGTGGAGCTCTGCACTTGCGCTCATGTCGTCTGGCAGCGCGAGCGTGAGCTCCGTGCGCTTCTTCTTTGCGCTCACGTGCTTGACGTGGAGCACGTCGCGACTGCTGCGCGCGCCTCGCGTGAGCACGACGTAGAAGCCGTACGGCACGGGCTTTTGGAACCGCGAGGCGTGCGCCAGCGCACTCGCGCGCTCGTTCAGCGCCGTGAGCGTGACCTTCACGACGCGCGATGCTTCCGTTGACGCTCCTGCTGCAGCCGCTGTCGCTGTGATGTCGACGCGCGGGACGCCTTCTGCGACGCGAACGAGCTCGCTCGCCTGGCTCTTGCTCAATCCGCTCGTCGTCCGTTGCGTGTTGCCACCACTGCGACGCGTCGAGGCACTAGCAGCTGCAGCAGACGCCGGCGCTTTTGTCAGCACGTCCATGACCTTTGTCTTCGTCTCGCTCGTCTTCAGCGCGTCCTGCAGATCCGCGAGCGAGCGCAGCTGAAGCGCTTCCCGCAGCGCCGCGCACACGCCAGGCGATGCGTGCGGCAACTGCGCAAACACATCGTCGCCACTATCGCCTCCTGTCGAGGGTGCGCCGCTCGAGTCGATCGCCAGTGGCCAGCGCGCCTGCACGACTGCGCGCGCGAGCCGAATGGCCGCAAACACGAGCGCCGCCTGCTTCGCGTGGCCGCAGATCGCGACGAGCGCACCGAGCAAGCGCGGGAGCTGGTCCAAGAGCGTGCGCAGGTCGTTCGCAAAGTCGCTCGACGGCATCGGCACGCGCAGCAAGTGCATCTGCAGTAGCACGAACGCCTTCACCTCGCTCCCGTGCGTCTCGAGCAGCCGCGTCTGCTTCGTCGCCGCGCGCTGGAAGAGCGACGTGAACGGCGAGAACGCCACTTTCGCCACGAGGTCCGACAGGAGCTGGCTCTGCACCTCGTAGTGCCGCAGCGGAATCGACTCGCGCAGCTCTACGCTCGCTTCGCACACGACGCTCAGCACTTGCTGCAGCGCGACGCGCTCAGTCGACGGCGCCGTCGTGTCGCGACTGCTCTCGTCCATCTCCTTGTCTGTGGCAGTGGCGGTCACTGTCTTGCCTGCTGCCTTGGCCTTGGCCTTGGTCTTGGCAGACGACGCCGCGATCGCCTGGACCGCACGCAGCATGTTGGCGACTGTCTTGACGTCGACGTACAGCGACGCGGCGATCTGGCCGAGCACCGTCGGCTGGATCGCGCCGTCTCTGCCGCTGCTCATGACGATGCACGCGCTCGCGTCAAGGTCAGCGAGCGTCGCAGTCACGAGGTCCTCAAAGTACGCCTCGACGCTCGCTTGACGGCCTGTTGCACCGCTCGCGATGCCGTAGAAGCTCGGGTTCGCGACCACGCGCTGGAACAACAGGCTCCAGCTCAAGTACGAGAGCACGTCGCGCTTGGTCGTGACGAGCCCAGACGCGACTTCAGCGTTCACGTGGTTCGCCAAGTGCGCTGCAAGACACGACTCGATCGCCAGCGGCTCGTACAGGAACCGCTGCGTCATGTTCTTCTTGCTCTCTTCCACGAGGACGCACGCGACGCCTTTCGTGTCGAGCAGCGGCCGACCGGCGCGACCGATCATCTGGAGCAAGTCGCTCAGTGGGTACGACTGGTACCGCCCATGCTGGAAGTACTCGGTGCCCTTGATCACGACGAGGTGCGCTGGCAAGTTGACGCCCCACGCGAGCGTCGACGTCGAGATCACGACTTGGATGAGTCGGTCGCGAAAGAGCTTCTCCACGAGCTCGCGGTCGCGCCGCGAGAGCCCTGCGTGGTGCAGACCAATGCCGAACGTGAGCGTGTGGCGCAGCGCGTCGTCCTGGACGCTGTGCCCGTCGCTCACGATCGCGTCCATCACCGCGTCGTCCATGTGCAAGAAGCGCTTGGCGCTCCCACTGCTCCCACTGCCACTGGCGTCACTCCCACTGCTACTGTACGAGACGCAGAACGAGATGAGGTCGAGCGCCGTGAGCTTCGTCTGCGCCTTGGACGACACGAAGATGAGCACGGGCTTGTCGGGCGAGTGCGTCGTGATCGCGTGGAACGTCGGCTTGTTCATCGCCGCCATGCGCGAGACGTAGTGGCGCTCCGGGAAGCCCTGGATGTGCACGTCCATCGGCACGGGCCGCACCGACGCGCGGAAGTTGTAGATCTGCTCGCGCGCGTTCGCTCGCGGGATGCCGAGCCACTGCCCGACGTCGAGCGCGTTCGCGAGCGCAGTCGAGAGACCGAGCAGCCGGATCGGCGACTCGAGGCTCGCGCGCCGGAGCCGACTCACGAGCACTTCGAGCACTGCGCCGCGCGGCGCGTCGCCGACCAAGTGCACTTCGTCCAGGATCACGAGCGCCGTCTTAGCCAGGAGCGCACGCCCGGCTGTTGCGTTGCGCGTGAGCACGTCCCACTTCTCGGGCGTCGTCACGACGATGCTCGCAGTCCGCAGCAGCGCGTCGACGCTCACGACCGTGTCGCCCGTGACCTCGACGACCTTCTTCCGGAGCTGCGGGTGGCGCTCGAAGCGCGCAGTCCACTCGCGCACCTTTTCGCGCGCAAGCGCCTTGAGCGGCGCGACGTACACAATGAGCGACCGATGCGTCGCCTCGTTGTTCCAGACGCGGAGCATCGCGAGCTCGGCGCACAGCGTCTTGCCGCTGCCGGTCGGTGCGCAGATGAGGACGCTCGAGTCGTGGTGGTAGAGCTGGTGGAACGTCTGCGTCTGGATCGGGTTCAGACACCGGAACGACGAGGCGTAGAGCGACTCGTACACGGGGTTCTGGAGTGACGCCAGCGGCTGCGGGTGGAGCCGCAAGAGACTCGTGTACAGCTCGTCCTTGGCTTTGGCACTCGACGCTGCCGCCGCTGCTTCGAGCGCCGCGGCGTCTGGCGTGTACGACACTTCATAGTACGACTCAATGCCGACGAACCGGTCCGAGAGGATGCGGATGACGTAGTGCGCCGTGTCGTGCGCGGCCGAGACGAAGACAGGGAGGTAGCACTCCATCCCGAGCGTCTGCGTGCCTTCGCGCCAGCTCAAATACCGACTCTGGTGCAGCACGACGTACTCCGAGTGGTAGATGAAGCCCGTCGAGGCGTCTTCGACCCAGACCCAGGCGCTGAGCGTCTTGCCGCCAAACATGTGGTCTTTCCAGTCCGGGAAGAGCGGCGCGAGCGCGTAGCTGAGCTTGAGCATGTTGCCGCCAAACGGCTGGAGCTGCACGCTCTCGCGGTTCACGTCGATGAACGGCAAGGCACTGACCCACTTGCGCACCTTGGCGCTCAGGTCGTACGCAGTCGGCGACGCAAGGGCGTCGTAGAGATCGAGGTGCTGGCTCTCGACGTGCGCGACGACGTCGAGCGGGACGTTTGGGAGCTGGAGCAAGAGGCACTGGTCGGCCCAGAGCTTTTGGTCAATGCAGTTCGAGAGCGTGAGGAACTTCTCGGCCGTGCGCGCGCTGTTCTTCTTGAGGCAGATCTCAAAGAGCGCGCGGCAGACGCGCGACGCGTTCTGCGCCACGTAGCTCGTGTCCGAGATGAGCGTGAAGCTCGAGACGCGCGCGCGGCCAATGAGGCTCTGGAGCAGCACGTTCGTCTTGCCCTGGTAGCTCTCGAGCCCGCCGCCGAGCACGTCGTAGCGGCAAAACTTCTTCGCGAGCTTCTCGAGCTCTGGCATCTCGTCTTCGCGCGACTTGAGCTGCTCAAACTCGTTCGAGCTGCAGAGCACGAGCAGGACCTTGGGCCACGGCATGTCGTCGTCGTCGCCGCCGCCGCCAGACTTGGTCGACCCAGAGCCGCTCGCTTTGCGGTCCAAGAGCTCGTTGAACGTCTCGATCGACGTGTGCTGGATGTAGAAGTGGCTCGCGACGCGGCCGATCGCCGTGACTGCGAACGCGACTTTGCCGTCGCCAGTGCTTGCGCCGAGCCGCGGTTTCTCGCGCAGGATCTTGATCATGCGGCACGACGCGAGCTTCTCGGCCGCGTCCATCAGCAGCTGCTTGCGGCGCTCGAGCAAGTGCGGGTCCATCTGCACGTCGTCGAGCTTCATGCCGTACGCGAGCGGGTTCTTCTTCATGCGCACGTACAAGTACGTGTAGCTGAGCCACTCGCACGCTTCGTCCAGATTGCTCACGGTCCCCGACACGATCTCGGCGTTCAAGTGGTCTGGCAGCGCCTTGATGAGCGCCGACTCCATCGGAATGCCGGTCGTGAGCAAGCGCAAGTAGTGCGGCAGCTGGTCGTGCGTCGTCATGAGCACGGCGTCGCCGCTCGTGTCGTACTGCGGTCGACCGGCGCGACCAAAGATCTGCATCACATCGAGCATGCTCAGGTTCGTCATGCCGCCCTTGTCGGCGTTGTACACCTGCGTGCCCTTGATCAGGACCGAGTGTGCCGGCAAGTTGACGCCCCACGCAAGCGTCGCAGTGCAGCAGAGCACGCGGATGAAGCCGCGCTCAAAGAGCTCTTCGCTCAAGTTGCGGTCGCTCCGAAGCATCCCGGCGTGGTGGATCCCCATGCCGTACACCAGGAGCTCCTTCAGCTCTTTGTTCCGGCTCCGCTGCACGCGGTCGACGAGGTTGAGCGGCATCTGGAGCTCGCTCGGTGGCAGGAACGCCTCGAGCGTCCCGGGCTCTTCCGAGTCGCCCTGCGCGAGCTCGACGATCGCGCGCATCGTCGCCGACGTCTCCTTGCGCGAGTGCACAAAGACCATGACCTGCTCGCCGCGCTGGACTTGCTGGAGACAGTGCGCGAGCGCGAGCTTGTTCATCATGAGCTTGACTTGCGCCAAGCGGCTCATGTTGGACGCCGCGCCCATGCGCTGCGGCGCACCTTTTGCGAGCTTCGCCGCGTCGTCAGCAGTCGCCGGCGTCGTCGCGAGCGCCATGGCCGAGAGCCCGAGCGCTTCCTTTAGACTCGCGTTCGTGCTGATGCCGATGAACGTCTGGTCCAGCGGCACGGGCCGGTACGTGTTGTCAAAGAAGAAGAGACCGCCGACGCCGCCGTTCGTCGCCGCGTTCTGCTGCTTCGCGTCGCCTGGCGGCACGTACACGCGCAGGAACGACGCGACGTCGACGTAGTTGGGCAGCGTCGCCGACAGCCCGACGATCCGGATCATGCTCTGCGTGCTCTCGACGCGCCGGAGCGTGCGCGCGACGATCGTCTCGATCACCGGTCCGCGCTCGTCTGCGAGCAAGTGCACTTCGTCGATGATCAGGAGCTTCACTTGGCTCAAGAGCGCCTGCTGCGTGCTCGACTTGCGCGTGATGACGTCCCACTTCTCGGGTGTCGTCACGATCACGTGCGTCTGCTCGATCTCTTTCTTCGTGAGCTGCATGTCGCCCGTGAGCTCCGCCACCTGGAGCTTGAGGCTCGCGAGGCGCTCGCCAAACTTCGTCACGACCTCTTGCGCCAGCGCCTTCATCGGCGCCACGTAGATGATCTTCATGTGCGCAAGCGCGCTTGCGCTCGGGCTACTTGCGCTGCCGTGGCGCTGGAGCTGCGACTTGACTTCGTGGAGGATCGTGAGCATCGCGACGTTCGTCTTGCCGGCGCCTGTCGGTGCGCACACGAGGAGGTTCTGGTTCGTCTCGTACGCGCTCTGGAACAGCTTTGACTGCAGGCGGTTGAGCGACGTCGTGCCGCGGAACGCCGTCTGCGCAAACGCGTCGAGCTGGCTGATTGGCACGAGCGTCTCGGTCGTCCCGAGCGCGCGCGCGGCTGGCGCAGGGATGAACACGTGCTCGTAGCCTTTCAAGTACGTGCGCTTCGTGTTTGACGGCAGCGTGAGGAGCCCTGCAGACGTGAGCTGTCCCGCGGCGCCAGACGTGTCAAAGCCGCCGTCAATGTGCCCAAACTCGCGCTGGAGCAGCGACGTCGACGCGTTCCGGCGCTCGTCGTCGGCAAACTCGCGCTGGAGACGGAGCACTTCGGGGTCGTACCCAGCGGCTTCGAGCCAATTCGGCTCGTCGTCGTCGCTGTCGTGCGCACCGCCGCCCTGTGCGCGCGCCTTGCGCTGCGCTTTGCGCTGCTGCTTGAGAAAGAGCTGCTCGGACGCTGTCTGGATGCTGAACGACGACGCAGGACGCGCCGATGCGCTGCTGCTGCTGCTGTACTTGTCGGCAAGCGCTTGCTGCGTCTGCGCGTCCTGGAGCGTCTGCTTCGTCACGCGCGTAGCCGTGAGGTCTCTCTCGTGCGTCAAAGCGAACGCAATCACGTCCATGCCCTCGACGCCGACGAGTCCAAAGAGCTGCGACTGGACCACGTCTGCGTCCTGCGGGTGGTCGTGCACGGTCTGGAGCACCATCTCTGCGAGCTCGAGCGGCGTGAAGAAGCTGTCTGCAGACGCGCTCGTGTGCGCTGCGCACACTTGGAGCAGTGCGTGCGCTGTCTCACTCGCAGAGCTACTGCTGCTGTTGCTGTTGTTGGACTTGCTGGCTTTGCTCGCGGTCTTCTTTGTCACGACCGCACCGACGCCACCGACTGCAGCTTCGCGCTCGTTCGCCTCCTGCAGCTCTGCGTGGTCGACGCAAAGCACGCGCAGGAGCTCGCGTGTGTGCTGCGGGTTCGAGAGTCCCCAGATGTCGCCCTCTTCACCGGCGAGTCCGCCATGGAGCAGGAACGGATCGCGGAACGGGAACGCGCGCTCGAGTGCAGCAATCTCTGTCGACGCAGCAGCACTAGATGCCGCAGCTTTCGTGTCGCGTGATCCGCTGACAGTGCGAGCGCTCGAGCGCGCAGCAGGGAAGCTGTCATGCAGCGCGTCGAAGAAGCTCAGCGCCGGCATGGTGGAGCTTGCGTGAGGAAGGGTGCTTGCTTGTCAGGCTTGCTTGTCAGGTTTGTATGAGCTTTCGTCTGTGAACGAATGCTTGCTGGTTAGAATAGGGTAATTTTAATCTAGGTATGTTCTATTCTAGCACACCGCAAAGCACGTTCATCGCATGTTCTGTCTGTCTACTACAGTTCGAGTACTGCAGTTCGAGTACGTTAATCAAGTTGCCACCCATTGCTTGGCTAACGTATGGTCCCTAAACTACCGGTTAATAAAGGGACTTCACGTTTAAATCGACGTGGTGAAGATTGACTGGAAAAAATGTGCAACCGGGCTCGATTGTGCTTTAAAGTGCACGACAAAAGTCTTGGAAATTTTTTGTTTCATTTCAAATATTTTTGATTTTCATCGGACAGAGCTGCAATGAAGCTGGATTAATAGCGCAATTAAATACGGTTCGAATGCTATATGTCGATCATCGAAATACACAGTGTAGCCAGCACAATGGCAGAAAATGTCATTTTCGAAATATTTCAACGATGCGAGAATAAATGGAGAGGCGTGGTAAGATTGGTATTGAACGTGAGGACGCTGCGTTTGAAGCTTACGAACTAGTAATAAACGCTCCCTTGCGCTCGAGGACAGCTGCACAGCGCTTGGGCATCGATGCAACCAAGTTGGCAATGACTGAGTGGTCGAGATCGCGCCACGCTTGGGTGATGGCGGACTTGAGCTCTTGCTGCGATGAGAACTGGCGACCGTGCGCGTACACGGTTCTCGTCAGGATGCCCCAGAGGTGCTCGATCGGATTGAGATCCGGGGACATCGCTGGCCAGCTCATCGTCGTCACGTTGCTCGTCTGCAGCCATGCTTGAGTAAGTCGAGCGCGATGACACGGCGCGTTGTCATGCTGAAACACGTGCCCTTCTTCGTGGTGCGCGCGTAAGAACGGCAGCAAGTGCGTGGCAAGCGTCTCTGTGTAGCGTTGCGCGTCTTGGCCGCCCTCAATGAACTTGAGCTCCGACTTGCCGGCTGCAGAGAATGCGCCCCAGACCATGACCGATCCTCCACCGCTGTGACGCTTCACGGCGCATCGCTCTGGCTGCCCCGCGCGATGCCAGTAAAACTGCAAGCCATCCGGCCCATCCATGTTCCACTTCTTCTCGTCGCTAAACACGACACGCGACCACTCACTCGCGCCCCAAGCTGCTCTCTCGCTCGCCCATGCGACTCGTCCTTTTTGGTGCATCTTGGTCATCACCGTCGTCCGCTTCTTCTTCTTCCAAGACACGTCAGGGTGTGCATGGAGGACGCGCTGCACGGTGCGCACCGATGCGTCAACACCGACACTCGCTCGGGCTTGAGAGGCGCTCTCATTTCGCGTCGTGACCGCGCGCACCAGCCGCCGGCCCTCACGCTCAGACACTTTTCGAGGCCTTCCCGTGCGCTGTTTGGTCTTCGAGGCTCTCTCGCCGTTGATGACGCGTGACACAGTCGATACGCTGCGCTGCACACGCGTTGCAATCGCCTGCAGCCTCTCGCCTTGGCCTCGAAGGTCGAGGATAGTTGCGACGTCGCTCGCCGTCATCTCTTGCCACGCCGTCATCGCAAAACAGCTTCGGAGGCACCGGAAATTTGTTCGCTTGGTGTACGCAATGTGTTCTATCTAAATTACGTGTTTTCGAGCTCGTTTGACCACAATTACAATTTTGATACCAATCTTACCACGCCTCTCCATTTATTCTCGCATCGTTGAAATATTTCGAAAATGACATTTTCTGCCATTGTGCTGGCTACACTGTGTATTTCGATGATCGACATATAGCATTCGAACCGTATTTAATTGCGCTATTAATCCAGCTTCATTGCAGCTCTGTCCGATGAAAATCAAAAATATTTGAAATGAAACAAAAAATTTCCAAGACTTTTGTCGTGCACTTTATCAATAGTCAAACGAAACGACAAGTGTGCTCTCTCGAATATCTTGTATGTAAACTCTAGTATAGAGTGTACGTACGAGGCCAAATCGTTTATCACTGTCGCTGCTAATACACAATTGAGATTGATCTCAGTTGGGCATTTCCACCTTAATGTATTCAAAGTAAATCAAGATAAGTGTTGCCAACTGGACTAACCAGGTGGTAGCAACTAGACAGGAAACATTGCATAGATCCTATCGACGGGAAATTTATTGATGTAGTTGTTTAGTGCTAATTGATTGATGATCAAGTAAAAAATAACAAAGCAACTGCAATAACGAGAAAGGAAAGTACGGCAGCGTCTTTACTAGCACCATTTTATGGCCAGAGCGGAAACAATATCCAATCGTAGCACTTGAATATGAAATATTCTGGACTGGTTTGCTGGATTATTTGGCAGCGGTTTGTGGCCATGGCCCGTGGCCCACGGGTTAGCCACGGGTGTAAGTATGGATGCGACGTGTGACATTTTTACGCACAAGATCCATTTCGAGAATCATTGTATACATTCATAACTCAACGCTGCTGGCAATAATACGGTATACACTAATATGGTATGCACAACTATAGGATATCCGTGACTTGGCAAATCTTAAACACGGATTACAAAACTCTACTTGCTCAAGAAATGAGTATAAATATTGCAGTGCCTTGTGTGCAAAACGACGACTCGCCTCGCGCGCATTAATATGAAACTGGTCACGTTTCGGCTTTTTATGAACTTAAATGAAAAGTCTTTGTAAACCGATACAGTAGGGTTGATTTAATATTGTAGCTGTTTACGTATCTCTCATTTACACTGGGTTGAGGCAATGCGATCGATATCAAGATGTTGGTTATATTCACACTAAACATCAACATTCTTCTTTTTGATCAATACAACTACACATTAGGTAGTACTATATTCTATTCAACACCCAGTTTTGTTATTGGCGCCACTGGGTAATCTAGAATGGCCATGTAACCAAGCTATGTATGGTGCAACCCATTGTACCTTGACCAAAGCATAGCCATTATGAACAGTACACACTCGATTCCAATTACCAAACGCCACCCCTCCAGATCCCGACCATCGACTGTCTAGCGCTCTCTCCTCATCTCAACTCATTTGAGCACGTTTGGTGATGGCGAGACACATGTATTCGAATGAACGGCAATACAGGAGTGCCTGCGAGCTCAATACATATCGGTTGGGACAATCTTTCGGTCGAGCTTTGGGCGAAGCTGGCTGGCTTGACGACAGCTCGCTGCATTGCTGTTGTGCGAAGCAAAAATGCAATTCTGAAGATTATTTGAAAGGGTGATATTTTACTGACGACAAAGTCAACTCATTTTTGTACGTGATTGTGTGTTTAGACAGAAGCGAGATGACTCAGTCATTTCGTGTATCCAATGTACCTGATTATATTAGAAGTGGTAGGGCTGGAGAGAGCGAGCGTATCACAGAGATGATAGATTTGTCGTTGCAAGTCGTTTGAGCCGGAGTTCAAGGACAATGCGACATCGCCTTGCAGACGCAGCTCTTGTTGACGACGGTAAAGTCGCTGATTTGCTGCACGTCTGTCGACAGGCTCTTCGCGTATCGAGTGATAGCGAGAAATGTATCGGTAGTAAAGGGAGTGGTCGTCGCCGTTGTGCCAGATCTGGTTAATGGTTGTGTGGTAGTTTGTGAACGCAACGCACAAACGCGGTTCAGCTCGCACAACAGTTGGCTGAGTCTCTCAAAGTAGTTTTCGACGAGGGCTCGGTCGGCAAAAATCTACTGATTGCACTTGCGTGTCGACATCAGCTCCGGCACGTCTGGTGGCGCGCCTTGGTAGCCTGTGTTCACCAGTCATGCCCAAAGCGCGACAGGCTCGCTTGCATCCGCCACTCGCACTCGTGTAACTGCAGCAATAACTTTTGTGTGTCGAAGCACTCGCGGAATGTCGTCCGGTCCGACACAGAGCCGGGGTCCTCGTGCGTGACGTCGACAGCGACGCCCGGAGGGGTCAATGAGTACTCAATACTCAGCCCGTAGAGTTTGTGTTTGCCGAAAAAATAGAGTCTCGCCTCCCAAATCGCCCTGTCGGTCTGTTGCACGGCCGGAATCTCCCAATGGTCGCATAGAGTGCGTTGGGGTAGTGTGCGAAGCCAACACCGCGCTCACGTTGACAAGTCATTGACACAGACTTGACATGTGCTGCAATTGCTTGAAAACGCGTTAGTCGGTCCGACCCAACGTCGACTCCATGGCGCTGCCAAGTGATGCAGAACTTCAGCGCGGAACAAGGAACGTTTGCCCTTCAGCGTCACAGCCGACCGCCTACCTCGTCCTTTTCGTGCTCATTTATGCTGATTTGTGTGTGTCGAAAGAAAAATAGACGAGTCAAAATGGGTTTCGTCAAAAAGTAATTTCACTCGCTTATATTACGAGTTGTCAATTGATTATCGCTATTAAATATTGAACATCAACTTTTGACACGGTCGCTGATTGTACAACGTTTTCTCAGCGTTTCACAGGGTCGTGTTCCACCGGGTCGTGTTCGGTCATAAGACACATGTTTTGCGGTATCTGATTACTCACTATTTTTGGTACTGATATTATGTTGTTGTCTGCATTTAAACTGTAATACTTAATTTCCGACATCTAGGGGATTGGCAGTCTAATGTCAATCCTTGTACCAGTAAAATTTGACATAAGTTAGACTCGTTGAAAACACGTGGTATGCATTTACAAATCACCTATTGAAATATTCTACTTCAGTCTACATACATTAAAGTTAGTTGTATGGATATAATAGATATATCATCAAAGCCTAAAAGAAATTCAAAGCCCTAACGCATAGGATTCTGATGGAGTAGACCACCCCAGCAACTCACAGATTCTGTTTGCACCACGCACGTCTTCACTTGCTCATTGTAGCCTTACTCAAGAGACACGGTGCCTCCACTGTTTCGCTTGAGAGCCAGTGCGTATACTGCTACCTCTGAAGGTATCTAGTCGCTCACCACTGCGTGCCTGCTGAGTTTGCAAGAAGGCTGTGCATTGATAACCGCTTAGAGCAGTGTCTGCGGTATCTGCATTCGGCATCAATGGTTACCACCAACCTCGATATCGTACCATAACGGGTTCGTCGGATGATTCGTCTGCGACGACAAAGAAAACGTGAGAGCTGGTATCGCAAGAAGTCGGGGTGCTTGTGCCAACGGCATTCGAACCCAAGACGTAAGGAGATGCGAAAGGCTGTGAACAAGTGTGTCCAGGATGCCAACGGTGCTTTCAGTCTTATTTGAATTTCGAAAACACAAATATCCAATTAAACGCAAACGCTGTTCAAAATGTGGTGAGAAGTAGCCGAGTGGACGCGTTGAATCGACATACCAATTTGTTTTCGTGTGCGCACCGCATTGCGACACGTTTAGTGTGTGTATTTTCTGTGCTCACGTGAGAGGGTACTATATACACATGCGAGCACGATACAACACAAGGCAATGGCAAACATACATGTGCTGATCGAATCTACTCAGGCGCCACAGTCACCGAAGCGGCTGTTTGAGGCGGAGTAGCCGTCTTGTTCTGAGAAATGCCAGATCTGTGCGCTGGTGGCCCATTGCTGACGCTGTGCTTCCGCGAGGTGACGCACAGCGACACCTGACCGCGTTTCCTTCGCTACCCTTTGCGCAATAGTACATTGAAGTGCCACCACGAATTGACGTCGCTTGCGTGTAGAATGAGCACACTTTGCATACGACATGGTGAACATTCTCAGCGCCGATATTCTATCGAACCTCGTCACACAGGGCGATCTCGCGATCGCCATTAAGCGTCACATTGAACACTCTACCTGAAGTTGAGTGCGGTAGAGCGGATGACATGATGTTGGACTCAGTTGTCGTGGTAAGGTGACAGACAGGCCATATTGGAACTGTTGGCGGGAGGCGCTTGTCTTGTGCATCATTTTGTCGACGATGAACGCATCGACCAAACCCATATCAAGTAACCGAGGATTATACACTTGTTGTACTTTCGAAGCCCACGCAACGTACCCTCTCCAATCGTAGGTGTTTGAAGTCGATAATCAAGTGGTGCTACTAGGCCGACGCTCAAGTCGCCAGTCCGAAATCAGTCAATCACACTCGGTGCGTGTGCTGGAACAGTTGGGGTCGATGTATACTGCATGGGATGGCAGTTATCGGGCAGCTGATAGTTGATTACCGCGACCCATGAACAGAGGGCTGGTCGACATAGTCTCCCCAGCCTTAATTCGCGAAGAACCACGAAAAGATGGGATTCGTCACCATGTAGAAGCGGACATGGGCAAATATACTCGAGAGAGGTCATGTGAGTATCATCCATCTAGTAGAGTGGCATGAAATGCGCGTGGGGAGCGTTTGCGCATTTTATTACGTGTAACCAGTGACGAAACCGACTCATGTGATCGAGCTGCAATAAGACCAAATGGCCGTTGTTGGGGCAGTGTACATGGCTAGGAACGCCAGCAGCGACGAGTACTTGCGCTGCTATATGTTACACATTGCGATAGTACGGCGCGATTTTTGGCCCTTGAGTGTCCTTAAACTATAGAGCGGCAAACCCTAAGAGCTTCTTCATATGAAGAACACAACACTTGATCGAGCTCGTGCACTTGGGCGAGTGCGCTTGGTTCGTTACACTGACAAATCACTTACCAGCTGAGGTAGACGAAGACTTCGTCAAGTGTATTGACGCTTGCGCGTCAAAGCGACAGACCAATTGCAGCTGGAGTACTTATACAACCATATCGACTGAAGACCTGAGTACTTGGTACGATTGGAATACTTGGCGTCGTTCAAGGCTAGGTTAATCAGATTTGCTATACTTCCTGGGCTTGAATCGAAGTAGTCGTACAGCTTGAGAAACGTAGGGCCGTGAGGGCTGCTCGCTTTCATCCAAATATGTAAGTGTCGTGATTAACCAGCACGAAAGTGCTCATGATATTTTTACAAACAAGACGCATTAATAAGGGTTACTCTGTTATAGTCGACTTGTGCAAATCACCTAATAACCAGATCATACATATATATAAATCAGTACAAATAACGGTGTGGCACTTTTTTGTTTTCCTGATTTAGTGGTGACAAGTGTTTTTAAAGACTTTGTTGGTTTTTACACGAGCGTTTTAAATTCTGGATTGCAAACACTAGTTCGAATGAATCGTAATGGAAGTTTTGTGTTTTACAGTTGTAGTGTTGTATAGGTGTCACGAGGCCGCTGGTTCTCCTGAAAACCGAACAGTTTGATCACAATTATGTGGACAATCAGCATCTTGTGGTCTGATTCAATCACGCGCCGTATTTAAATGATTCAAGTTATCATCGTGTAAAAATCACATTCCTTAAAGTCGAAGTTTTTATCTACAAATGCCTACACAAATAAGCGATTCTTAGGTTACCCTAATAATGGAATATATAGCTACATATACACATTTAAATAGGTGATTATTGTGTCACACAACAAGCCAATCAATTCGAGCTAACTAGTACAGTGTGAATTTTGGTTTTGGTGACCACAATAGTAGTAGTTACTGTAGTTCGAATTGATCGTCGTGATTTACAGTTGTAGTGATTTACAGGTGTCAGCATTAATCTGAACAAACACCAATGGGACTTGAGCATCTGAAGAGCAAATCAACCATCGATATCACACGAGCGAGCACGAGAGTATGGAGACACCGCAGCACTCACTCGCTCACTCGATCGCGACTGCGCACTCGACGTCTGTGCCTGCGATCGCGTCCGAGAGCACATGCACGTGGAGCTCTGCACTTGAAGAGCTCGATGCTCAAGGACTCGTGAGAAGTGAGCAAGTTGCGCACTCGAAGTTTGCACGCGCTCGTCGTTCAGCGAGTTCAGCAGACTATCACCGTGCCTTGAGCGCGCGATAGAGCGTTTACAAGGTCTCTGCAGCGGTCGGGCTCTCGAACTGGACGAGCGAGACGCATGCCACACTGAGCGCACGCAGCTCAGGCAAGAACAGGCGCGCTATTGAGCAGTAACAAGAGGGGTGTCGACACTCTCGGCAGCACAATCGACCAGTCAATGCTCGCTGGTATGTCAGTCACGCTCGCGTTGCTAGAGAGCTCGCTCGCGACTGTCAAAGCTGAGTGGCGTTGATAGCAGTGCATGCTGTTCGCGTGCGAAGAAGCGTAGACGACGCTCGATCGAGACGACACTCGATCACACCAGCCGAACGAACGAACGCACACTCGACCAGCGAACACACACACGCCCAAGATTCGCTCGTCCACATGTGTTGCGTGAGTGTCGCCCAGCACCACTCGCTAGCCTAGGAAGCGTCCGTGCAAACAAAGAAGCGTCCGCGATGCTAGTCATGCCGCACACACGAAACACACACGACGCATGAAGACGCCACAGTAAGCGACGCAGCCACACGACGCGCATGCTGGTGTTGCTGCGGTCGTTTGCTAGGCAAGCGCGCATCTAACGACGATGCCACGCACGTTGTCAAACAAAATCAGCTGTTGGTCGACTGTCAAAGGACGTTGTTGCATGAGCAGAGCGCTCCACCGCAATGCGATGACGCACGCGCAACGCACAGCAGCACGCACGTATCAGTGTCGTGCTCGCGGCGCTGCCGACGGCGCCGACCGTGTCGAGCGAGCACGCGTGCATGTTCACATTGGCAGCAGCCGGCAAGAGCAAAAGTGCGGCGTGGTGGACCCCCGGAATGGCAGCGCACAGTTCGCGACTCGCATCGACAACGACGCGCGACAAGCTAGTGCAGCCGGAGCAACTCGCCACACGCTCACTGCCATGGTCGACCTGCGCCCGCTCTAACCGCGAACTGCACAGCAATCCCACGCACTCGCCGCTTTTGCCGCTTGACCTTCCGCCCTCGTGTGCCACACCAGCGCTCGGCAACCACCCACCGCCGCGCTTGTTCGTTCTTTGCAAGCAGCAGGACGTGCGACGCGCGAGCAGTGGCGAGCAGCATGAGCAATGCATGTGCAGCGGTGACCGCAGCGATTAGCAGCAGCGATCAGCGGCGCACAGCGTAACGCATCGCTACGGGCGCGCGCTCGACGAGCAGGCAAGCGCGCAGGAGCACTCTATGCGTTGCGCCGCTGGCCACTCCCTCCTCGCTCATTCAGTCTCAGCCACCACACACGCACACCGCGACGATCGCCGCCGCCATCATTGTGAGACGGCAAGCAGGTACTCGTCACTCGCGAGCGATTTGCATCGCACACTCACGAGCTTGCACACCTGCTCACCTGCTCGCCTTGCGCGACGATCGATCGACGAACACTCGAAAGCAACTCGAGAGCTGGAGCTAGAGAGTGTGCGGAAGAGATCCTGAACTAACTGCCCGTTTGACTTGAACAACGTATGCCGATCGTTTGGCTCGGCTTCTTCGAGCAATGGCTGGCTGGTGTCGGCTGGTGTCGGCGCTCAGCGCTGTAGCAACACGAGCAGCAGCACGAACAAAGCAAGCGGTAGGAGCTCAGCGCAAGGAGCTCAGTTCGTGACAGCGATTACGGCCATGCCATTCGTCGCCCTGTTTGCAGCGCTGGCTGGATGTGAACTCCTGCGCGACGTCCATGCTGCTGCTGGCACGCGCGCTCATGTGTGTGTGTTTGTCGGCGCATGTCCGCCCTACTGTGTGTGGGAATGTTTGCTCGTCAGTCTGTGGTTGGATTCCCACTGACGTGTCTCTAATTTCGACGCGCCGATACCAATCAAGATCTTTGCGAGCAGCAGCAGCATGCGCAACGCACTCAAGCGCACTCGAGCGCACTCACTTGCGAAAAGAGCTCGAGCCCCACAAGCGCCGTCCGCACCGCACCGCATCGCCGCGTCTTCCAGCACATCCACATCTACATCCACATCCGCATTCGCTGCAGCAACGATGGGCAAGAAGAAGAACGGCAGCAGCGCGACCGAGGGCCTGAGCGCCACGAACGGCCACACGAATGGCAAGCAGCTCACGAGCCCAGTCAACACGGCTGGCTTTGCGAACTACGGCTCGACCGCGCCAGCGAGCAACGACAAGATCATGGACCAAGTCAAGTCCGCGCACGCGAGCCGCGACGCTGAGGCATCGCGCCAGCTCCACCAGCTCAAGATCGAAATGGCCAAGCACGAGCACGCGCAGGAGAACCACATGACGGGCGGCGGGTACATCAAGAGCGCGGTCTACGGCGGCCTTGACGGCATCATCACGACGTTTGCAACAGTCACGTCAGTCGCTGGCTCGGGTCTCCCGCACTCGGTCATCTTGATCATTGGCATTGCACACCTTGTGGCCGACGGTCTCTCGATGGGTCTTGGCGACATGCTCAGTAGCCAAGCCGAGGCGGACCTCGTGAACCACGAGCGCGCGCGCGAGGTGTGGGAGTTTGACAACTACCCCGAGGGCGAGATGGACGAGATGATCGAGCTGTACGAGAAGAAGGGCATCTCGACCGACGACGCGACGCTCGTGGTGCACACGCTCGCCAAGTACAAAGAGGCGTTCATCGACATCATGATGGTCGAAGAGCTCAACCTCATGCCCGTGGATGACGACGACAGTCCGCTCATGGGCGGCATCGTCACGTTCGTGTCGTTCATGGCGTTCGGCGTCATTCCGCTCATCTCGTACCTCGTGAACCTCATCCCAGGGCTCGGCATGAGCCCCGAGACTGCGCTCTACTCGTCGTGCGTGCTCACGGTCATCACGCTCTTCCTCCTCGGCGCCGTGAAAGCGACGTTTGTGGGCCAGCAGTGGTGGAAGTCGGGCTTCTCGATGATGGTGAACGGCACGATCGCAGCGTCCTGCGGCTGGCTCATTGGCTACTTGCTCAAGCTCACAGGCATCCAAGACGTTGCGTAAGCGTCAAGCGTCAAGCGAGAGTTGAGTGAGCGCTTGAGCAGCAGTAGCAGTGGAGCGCACGCGAGAGGTTTTGTATATGGTTCATGATTGATGAAATTAATCGCGATGATTGATGGATGGATACGTTGGTGTTTCCGATTCTTGCGCTTGTATGTATATGTGCTTACCTACATGCCTTCGACAAAGCCCGATATGGCGCGGAGCAAGTCCCAGCACGAGACGTGAAAGTACAGACTCGCGAGCACGAGCACGCCAGCGACGAGGAAAAGCATCGTGAAGACCATCGTCCACGGCGCAATGGGCTTGAACACCGCCATGAGCGCCGACTCGGAGTCAAACAGCGACGTGTGGAGCGCCGAGCTCAGGATCATAAAGTTGTGGAGACACCCCGTGTCGCAGCTCACGCTCAGTATCCGACCGTCAGACGTCCACTGGAGGTCTTCAAAGCTCAGCGCGAGCGACGGCGCGACTGCACTGCTGCTACTGCTACTGCCTGCGTCGCCCACGAGCGAGCTGCTCGGTCCATTCCCAGACGACGCAGGCGGGTCGCTCTCGAGGTACTCGACTGCGATCTCTTTCCAGTCGCTCATGCGCACGACCTTGATGCAATTGTCGCCGCACGTCGCGACTGTGCCGTTCGCTTCGTTGTACACGATCTCGCGCAGCGAGTGCTCGTGGAACTTGGCGCAGTACTGCTCCTGCCCGATCTCGTTCAAGTGCGTCGAAATAATCACGACGTAGCCCGACGAGAAGCCCGCGATGATGTAGCCGTTGCCAAACCACTGGTACGCCACGATGCTGCCGTAGCGCGACTGGAACGCGAGCTCGAGTGCGTTCTCGCGCTCGTTCAGGTCGTAGAGCAAGATCGTCTTGCCGCCCATGTTCACCGACAAGATCGCGTCTTTGTCTTCGCTCTTGCCGCCAAACTACAGAGCAACGAGAGCTGTGAGTGAGTCCTGATTGTTTATGTTCTGATTCTTAAATCACCAGCAAAGAAGACGAAGCGCACGTACTGTGATGCTCTGTGGCGACGCTTTGATCTTCACTTGGTCGAACGTGCGACCGTCAGGGAGGCAGATCGTGATCTGCCGGTCCTCGGACCCGAACGCAAACTTGTTCTCGAGGTTCCAGTCGCCGCAGAGGATCCGGCGCTTGTGCTTGCTCACGGCTTGCGTCTTCGCGCCAGTCGCATGGTCGTAGATGTACACTTGGCCGCGGTTCGTTCCGATTGCGAGCTGTGCACAGTGTCCGTCACATTCGGACGCTCAGTCAATCGAGCCATCCATCGGCGCCACGCCATTCCAAGCGGTGCACTTAGACGTACGAGCTTGGACTGCGGCGCTTTCGACCACTTCATGAAGCTGATGTCTTTGCACGGCAGGTCGACGAGCTGGTGCTCGCGGAGCTTCTTGGGCTCCCAGAGCACGAGCGTCGCCGAGTTGGCTTGCACGATCGCAAGCATCTCGCCGTCTTCAGTCCACTCGAGCAGCGTACATGGGCTGCACACATGTGCACGTATGAGGCGTTCGTAAAGCACAGAACCAACACGAGTGCGAGTGCGACGCAAGCTGAAAGATCCAGGCGAGCATTTGAGCGTTCGATTGCCATACCTCGGTGATGGCGGCACGACCTGGTCGACGAGCTTGCCGCGGCGGCCAAAGATGTGCGCGACGCGCGAGCTGCCAGTCGACGCGACGTGCTTGCCATGCGGGTCCCACGTGTACTTGACCGGCCCCGAGCCGTGGTGGCGCGCGTCGACAGAGAAGAGCATGAGCATCGTGCTAGCAGTCCGTCCGTCCGTCGGTCGGTCGATCGCGACTTTGTGTCGTTGTTGATGGTCTCTCGTTTTTATCACTATTTACATACATGATGTCGACACATATATATAGTGATAAAAGCGAGTGTGAAGAGCTTCAATATACTGTCAAAGTATAATCATGCAACATCTGGATTGTGTTTTGCAATTGATATAGCCAAGATACAAAGGCTCTAGCATGTATTGAGAGGACAAATCATGCTCAAAATATGGCTACAAAACGAAATACAAAAAGATATTGTTAGCAATGTCCGTTCTAAACATAACTTTGTGTGGTCCACCCGTACTCGATCGTTCTAGTTTCAGAGTTTGGGTGGTCCACCCATATTCTGAAACTAGAACGATCGAGTACGGGTGGACCACACAAAGTTATGTTTAGAACGGACATGCTAACAATATCTTTTGGTATTTCGTTTTGTAGCCATGTAGCCATGTTGCCTCTCGTCTGATCTCTCTCACACTGCTTGCTTTCCTTCCTGCCTCCAGTCTGGTCTCTCTCGCTTGCCAACGTAGACGCGCTCGCGCTCACTTCTTGCAGTGCCGCTCTACCTCGCCCGGCAAGCGAGTCGCGAAAAAGCTACTCGAGCCACAGGTCGCTTCTGCTGCACGCATAGGTCTCGTCAGCGCAACACTCGCCAGCAACGTCCACTGCACTGAGCTCTATCGCTCGCAGCCACACCGCCACCGACTCCTCCAGCAACAATGAGCTCGCCACCTGGATCACCTGCACGAGGCAACACGTCGCCATCCAAGTCCAAGGCGCCAGGCAGTCCGAGCCACTTGGGAGGCAGCGCGTACACCGGATTTGCAGACATCAAGTCGTCGTGCGGCGAGCAAGTCGACTCGCGCAAGGTCACTGCGCCAGTCACAGTCTTTGGCAGCAGTACGCGACCGCACACGACGAGCGGGAACAAGTCGCCTGGTCCAGGCGCGTACCAGATCCCGTCGTCGATCGGCAAGCCCGTACTCTCGACCATGGTACAAGCGCCAGCGTGCTCGATCAGCGGTCGCGAGAAGTTTGGCTCGACGAACGATCCAAAGGTCTCTGGGAGTACGCCAGGACCAGGCGACTACATGTCGGGGATCGTGAACCCGCGCGAGCGCGCGGCACCGAGCTACTCGCTCGGGAAGAAGTGGGGAAACCTCTCGGGCATGAAGAAGTCACCAGGTCCAGGGTCGTACGAGTCGTCCACGACGCTCGGTCGCACGTTCCTGTCGACGCAAAAGAGCAATCCGATGCCGGCGTTCACCAAGGTCGAGCGCAAGCCCCTGACGTCTGGTAACACGGACGTCGGTCCTGGTCAGTACGCAGTTGTCGTCGCAGCGGTCGGGAAGCAGCCGATCTCGACGCTCTCGAGCGCCGCGTCGTTTTCGTTCGGCACTGAGCAGCGCACGAAGGTCTCGCGGAGCTCCGTGAACGCAGTGCCAGGTCCGAACTCGTACCCAGGCAAGAGCTCGGTCGGCAAGCAGGTCGAGTCGACGTACCGCACAGCGCCGGGCTGCTCCATGTCTGGACGCACCAAGTTCGGGAGCCACTTCTAAGGACAGCGAGTGCGCCAGGACACTACCACCTCGTCTTGACCATCTCGCCAGCCAAGACAGAAGGAGCAAGAGAGAGAGAGCGCGCGATCTACTAATTAAGCGAAGCCCTTTGCACACTCACGCGCGTCTCGTGCTGCTGTAGCTCCGTCGACGCGACACTCGCTGTCTTTGCTCTCCACTTCACAAACGCACGCTGCGAGTCACTCACTCGGCGTCTGCGGCATGCGCATCGCGCTTCACACTCGTATCGTGCGCATGGCTCTCGCCGTCCTCGTCGTCCTCATCTTCGTCGTCACTCGGATGCGACTGGCGCCACGCCTTCACGCGCTCAAACTCGTTGTAGTGCATCTTGCGCTTCTCGGCGAACTTTGGGTCCTTTGCGAGCTTCTTGCCCTCGGCGTCGCGCGCCGCGAAGCGCATGGACGAGCGCTCGTCGTCTTCGTCGCCGCTGCTGTTGTCCCACTCGCTCGTCTTGTGGTCTTGCTGCTGCACAGTCTGGAGCTTACTGCGCAGCTCGTCCCACTGCGTCGCACGTACACCAACACAAACACGACAACGATCAAAGCAGCGTCAGCGATGTCTGTAGCGACAGCGCCAGCTACATTCGTACATGCACGCACGTACCTCAATCGATGGCTCTGCGCCACCGTCTTTGCCTGACAAGCTCCGTGCAGGCGACACTGGACTCTTTGCAACGCCAGCGTCGTCGGCTTCGTGGTCGTAGTAGTGGTACGGCGTGTTTGGCTCCTCGATCTTCTGTCGCGTGCCGCGCAGCAAGTCGTGCTCTGCGATCGTCTCTTCGTCCCACGTCACGTGCGGCTTGTTGTGCTCACTGCCATGTGCGCTGGCACTGTGATGCGCTTGCTGTGGCGATGCGGCAGTCGCAACAGCGACAGCATTCGTCGGCTTCTCCATCGTCGTCGTCGTTTTTGTTGCGTTTGATGTCGTTGTCATCGTTGTTGGACGCACAAATCAAAGTCCTGTATATTTGTGGACTACATAATTTTAGGGCTAGCGACGATTTCGCGAAATTCACTGTACTACGTGTCTGTCAAAAATCAAGTCACAGGAATACTGTGATTTTTGCGAAATCACCACAGTAGAATGTAGCCATCTATTCCCAGGCGATGCATCGTCCTCAGTCCGTCTATCACGTCGATCAATGGCGCAGACTGAAGTCGCCACCATTCGCGCGCGTTGTCAAGCCTGCGGCTGTCATCACGCTGTGCGCGCTCGCGACGCCTGTCATGTCGAGCATGAAGAGCGCGCCGTCACCGACGGCAGCGTCGCTCGCTCGCCCCAACTACGGCAGCACTGCTGCAACGTGCTCGACGAACCCGATGTTTGTCCACACAAAGGCGATCGTCGCAGCAGCGCGCGCAACGACTGCTGCGGCGTCTGCGATGATCGCGAAAGCCAATAGCGTGAGCGAGCTGCACTTGCTCCACGCCGCAACGTCGGCTCTCCACTCGCCGCGCACATCGGCGGAGCGCACACCGCGCGAGAACAGTCGACCGTTCACAAGCGGTGCACAAGGGACAACACCACGGAGCAATGCATCTCAAACGATTGTACTACCGCAAGCCAAAGGCCCGAGCGCGAATCGTAGCAAGCATGGGGCCGATAGCGCGAGTACGAAAGACCGGCAGCGACCGATGACGTCGCCAAGTCAAGAGTCCGAGAGTTCAGAAGCTCAGCAACAACAAGCGCCGCCACCGAGCTCGCCGCCACGCGGAGACCTCGAGGTCTTTCCTGCGTGGATCCGCGAGCGCAAGGACTTCCAAGTCTTCTTTCCGCGGTTCTCGAACATTGTGATCACGGACGACGAGATCCTTCGACAGGGTGTGCCGAAGGAGCCGAGCGAGCGCAACATCGTCGAGCTCCAGTGCCTCGCGCGCTGGATCATGAAGATCCCGTCCATGGCGACGTCGCTCGATCTGAGCCAAGCCACTGAGATCGCCAAGCTCGCGCGGTACCAAGCGCTCAAGCCGCGCGAGTTTGTGTTCCGCAAAGGCGACAAGGGCGACGCGTGCTACCTCGTCTTCACGGGCGAAGTGCACGTGCTCATTGACGGTCAAAAGGTCGCGACAGTCGGGAAGAACTCGGCGTTCGGCGACATTGCGCTGCAGATCGAGAACGCCACGCGAGGCGCCGACGTCCAAGCTGGTTTCCCAACGACGTTCCTCCCTCCAGCATCCGGCGCATCAGCGACGGCTACAGCGACTGCGAGTACCACCACAGCACCCATCGGCGCGGAAGTGCTCAAGATCCTCGCTGAAGACTACCACAAGACCCTCGCACGGTGCCAGACGCGACGGCGCAAGCACCTCATCAACTGGCTCCACACCGAAGTGCTGCTCTTTCGCGACTGCGTCGAGAGCAAGCTGCACTACTTTGAGCTCGTCTCGCTCGACGTGCCGCTGAAGCAAGGCGAGATCCTGTATCGCCAAGGCGACTCGATCGGCGCGTTCTACGTCGTGCGGTCCGGCAAGGTGCGGCTCGAAGTGGACATCCAGTATGAGCACAAGCACCGGTGGCCCGTCGGCAAGCGCGAGTGGAAAGAGCGCGTGCACGCAGCCAAGTCGCGGGTCCCGTTCGCGTATGAAGACCAAGCTGGGTTCTTTGGCTTTGAGATGTTCGTCGAAGGCCAGCAAGCGCGCGCGTACACTGTGATCGCCGACTCGCCAAGCGTCGAGCTTGTCGGACTCAACCGCGTCGACTGCTTCTCGCCGTACTTTTCGTTCACACCGCGTGCGATCGACCGGATCCTCGAGAAGCACGACAGGTGCCGCGAGCTTGCGACGAAGCAGATCCACCAGAAGCACAAGGACTTTCACCAGACCGCGTCGTCGCAGAAGAAGCCGTCTGCAAACGCTCCAGACCGTGCGTTGCCAGTGTGCGTCACTCCCAAGTTCCACCACTCGAAGGAGACGCCGCAGTTCCAGTTCCCGTCGCTCAAGCCCGCCAAGTGGGAAGCGCCGAATGACATTGTCCGTGCACTGCAGCTCTCGTGTCAGTGAGTATGCTGTTCATGACAACAAGTACATACCGAGGACTCGAGCGGAAGCGCACAACAGCGTCGGCTAGATCAGCAACGTGTCAAATCTCAACGACCACGAACAACCAACAAGCAACTTCGACAACTCCAACAGCAACCACTTGCCTCACTTGCAGCACACAGCGTGAACCAACAACATCAGACTCAACTTGCCTCGCATGCGACAACTCACGTTGTGGTGACCTGGTCGCGAGCGGCAGGCACTACGCTTATGCACCTTGCTCAAGAACGTCACGGCCGAGAAGGTCAAGACGCAAGTGCGACGTTAGGGAACACAGCGATACGCAGCGGCGTTTAGAGCACGGCGGACGCAACCAAAGAGTTCTGCTGCGCTACGGATCGCTGCGGTGGCTTGACGTCGACGACGACGAACGTCTGTAACAACGGCGACGCACGCGATCTCAACGGAGCCTCACACACCACAAGACGACCTCTAGGGCGACTGAAGTGTCAGCTATCGTTTAGGACGAGCATTGAACGACGCGTGAGCGAAAGATGAGGCATAACGTTGCGCTTGAGTCTACTTCGCTGTGATGAGAACCGGAGGACTGCGATCGAAGAGCTGCCGAAATGATACGAGAGGTCCCACACCAGCACTTGCGCTCGCATCCTGCACCCCAAGCACGAACAGCCTCGACCTTCGACGCTGCTGATTTGAGCGCTTGGACGAGTTCCCGCGAGAGTTGACGGCAGTCAAGACAACCTCGCATCCCAAGACACTGGGTGTTTGCCACCTTCCGAGCCTCGATGTGCGTTCGAAAGGGCACGTGGAAGTCGTAGCCTAGTCCGATCAACCGCGGTGCGCTCGTGTCGACTCGAAGTGCTTGAGTTGCTCGTGTACTGAGCAGCGCCTACATCGATCCGCCAGGGCTTTGACTGTGTATCCATCGCGGCAGACGCTGTTTGGTCGAGCAGTCATCTCGTCAGGCTAGAGCAGTCATCACGTGGTACTCATCGCGTTGATCTGATGAGTCTGGCGGCGGACTCTGCGGCAGTCGGCAAGCACTGCACCTCCTCGAGGCAGCACTTGCGAGACTGCATGCGAGCGTGTCATTCAAGCGCGTTGAAGCGCGCTACAGTGCACCTAGAATACAGGGAGTCATCAACCAGCTCACTTCGCTGCCATGGACCATGCCATTGAGAGCCGAGCGTATCTAGCTCATTCACGAACTGGCAAAGCTCGCTCACTCTCCAACTTGCCTCGCAAGCAGCAAGCTGGAGCAACAACAACAACTCGACCCATCGTTCGTTCCCTCGTTCCAAGCGTCCCGGCGTTCCAGTTCAAGTCTACGTCCACGGCATAGAAGCTCTCAACTTGCCTAGCACGATGAAGAAAACGCTCTTGCCGCTCTTCGCGCTTGCTGTCGCGCACGTGTTGGCTACAACCGCCTTCACGCAGAGCACAGCTACTGCGTCTGCGTCGACTGTGTCAACTGACCTCGCTGCTGAGTTTCTCAAGTGGAAGGCGTCGAGCGCCGGTCAAGACGCGTACGCAAACGGCTTTGTGCCTGCATCGATCAAGGAGAGCTCGTCGTCAGTTCCGACGGCTGAAGAGCTGCAGCGCTTCCAAGCCGCGAAAGACCGCGTTGCTCGGATGCAGAAGGAGCAGCCGCTCGCCAAGTTCTCGGTCGAGACGCAGTTCGCGTTGATGACTCCCGCCGAGTTCGCGGCGTTTGTGAACAAGGGCGGCGCGCAGAGTCTGCGCCAGCTGCCGAACCTCGTCGCCGTGAACCAGACCTCGACTGGACCACGAAGTGCCAAGCTTCCTTCCAGTAGCAGCTACACGAATCGTACAACTGCCATGCCATCTTCGCGCCAGCTCGAGACACAAGCGCAACAAGGCTGGGTCGTCGACACGGACTGGCAAACCAAGGGCTGCGTCACGCGCATCAAGGACCAAGGACAGTGCGGTTCATGCACGATGTTTGCGACCGTTGCTGCGCTCGAGTCGGGCTACTGCGCCAAGATGGGCGGTCAGCTGTACGAGCTCTCGGAGCAAGACCTCATCAGTTGCGCGACGGGCTCTGGTACATACCGTTGCAGCGGTTCTCGGACGTCCGAGAACCTCCAGTGGATCACAAAGTTCAACGGCGGCTCAGTCTGCACGGAAGCAACGTACCCGTACGCGTCCGCGAGTGGCACTGCGCCAAACTGTCGCCGCTACGAGGACCCAAACTTCTCGTGCGAGACCCCGGACATCGGCGCGCGACTCTACGCCGGCGCGTCGTTCTACACGCACACTCTCCTTGAAGACGTCGTGCGGCAGCAACCTGCAGCAGCGACACTACGCGTCTGCGATCTTCCAAGACTACAAGGGCGGCGTGCTCCGCGGCGACGAGAGTCGATGCCCAGCTGACAGCGCGAACCACGCTGTGCTAATCGTCGGCTTTGGTTGGCTCGACGGCGTTCCGTACTGGAAGATCAAGAACCAGTGGGGCGAGTCCTGGGGCGACCACGGTTGGATGTACATCGAACGCGGGTACCAAGGCCATCCACTCGGCGCTTGCGGCGTCGAGAGCTACGTCGTGTACCCGATCTTCGTCCCAGAGTCGCATCCGTCGCAGACCAAGCGGTGCGACTCGGCTCGCTACGGTGTCAGACTCGAAGGCAAGCCGATCGAGCTCTTCTTGGACGTCCCGTCAGCCGAGCACTGCTGCGACTTGTGCCGCGCGAACGATGCCTGCGAGGGCTACAACTGGTCGCAGGACCGGACGTACATGTGTCTCCTGCTCGCGCAGATCACGGGCGAGACGCGGCAGGTCGAGCGCTCGTTCGCTGGATGGATGATCTCGAAAGCCAAAGACATGGAGAAGACGTCGTTCTTTGACAACTACGACTTCTTCGGCAATGACCTCCGCCAGACGCAGGCTGTGACAGCTGAAGACTGCGCCGACAAGTGCAATCAGTACTTGGGCTGCAACGCGTTCACTTGGTCCAAGTGGAACCGCGGCATGTGCTACCTCAAGTCGAGTCAGATGGGTCACGTCACGTACGTTGGACCGCCAGCGGACGGCGAGCCGCCGACCGTGCGCTCTGGCGTGTCGTTCAAGTGCAAGCCGTTCGAGACCGACATCGTCTTTGTCGGCGGCGACATCGAGAGCAAGAAAGGGAGTCTCGAAGAGTGCTGCGGCTTTTGTCGCGAGCGGTGGCAGTGCGCAGCGTACACGTGGACGTTCGACAACGGCGGCACGTGCTACCTCAAGGACACGACGTACACTATCGCGCCACCACCAGGCGACAGCGTTGCGATCTCAGGGCTCGTGTGAGTAACCGAGCGGCAGAGGCGCAGTTCTAGCAAGAGGAGTAGTAGAAGCCTTAGCGACAGTGTTCAGGATGCTAGGACTCGTATGAACAAGGACGACGCACAGCGGACGTCGTTACCGCCACACAGAGATCGTCTCGGAATGGGAGTCTAGCGCGCGAGGCACGTTGCTTCGTGATCAGACAGACACTGGAGAAGAGAGCAAGCGACTGTATTCACAACCAGTGCTGTCGCTGCTCGAGTCGGACTGCTACACTCACGACACTTGCAGCCCACGACAGACGACGAACTCGTCCGCGCACTAGCGCAGGAACGCCGAGAAGACACCGTCGCCAGCCTTTGTTGTTGCGCCGGCCTCTTTGAGCCAGCACGTGCCGCCGTTGTAGTTGTTCCACGAGAACGCACCGCACTTGTCTGTGATGCGGCAGATGCCGCAGCAGTGGTTCGCGTTCGGCGCAGACACGCTCGTGAGGTCCGTGCCGACCAAGTCGACCTGGTACTGGAGTCGCGAGCACTTGTAGCTCGTGCCCGAGACCACCGCCGGCGTGCCGTCGCCGTTCGGCGCCACTGGCGTGGCCACCATCGGACGCTTGGACTTGAGGTAGCACATGCCGCCGAGGTACGTTGACCATGAGAACGCGTGGCAGGTCGCGTACTCGTTGCAGAAGTCCAGACACTCGGTCGCGTCGCGAGCGCGCGTGGAGAAGATGTCGTTGCCAGGGTAGTCGGTGTTGTACTCGTACGCGCCTTGCACGAGGCGGTCAACCTTCTTCATGACCGAGCCCGAGTAGGTCGGGAACGCCCCTGGAGCGTTCGCCACCTCGCCGTCGATGCTCGACTTGAGCTCGCACGTGTCGTTCTCATAGCGCCACACAAATGCCCAGCACCCGTCCTCGCGGCGGCACCGGTCGCAGCAGTCCTGTGGCTTGAGCACGCCTTTCACAGTCGCGATCGTCGTCCCAAGGATCTCGACACGCTCCCGAATCGCGCTGCAGCGCATGTTCCAACCAACTCGCGACGTCGGCGCGATGAGAGGGTAGTACCCGAACGTCTCGATGCCGCACGCGCCGTTCTCAGCGCCTTGGAAGCCGCGCTCGATGTACGCGTAGCCGCCGTCGCCCCAGTACGCGCTCCAGCTGTTGCGGATCTTCCAGTACTTGACACCGTCGAGCGTGCCGTAGCCGACAATGAGCACAGACGAGTCCACTTGCTTGCTTGGACACGACGCCTCGTTGCCAGTGAGCACGCCGCCCTTGATGAACTGGAAGTACTGCGAGCCCGTGTTCACGAGCGCCGCGACGGGCTGCGAGAGCACCACGCGCTCGAGCTGCGTGTGGTCGCGGAAGTTCTGGACTTCGTAGAAGTTCGCGCCGAGATCCACTTTGTTGCACGCAAAGCTCGCGTCCGAGGTCTTGCGACAGCTCGGCGCCACGCCGCCGCTCGATGCGTACGGGTACGACTCATCTGTGCACACGCCGCCGCTGTTGAGGTGGCTCACCCAGTCAAACGCGCGCGCGCTCACGCCTTTCGAACACGTGTTCTGTCCGTTCGTGCCGCAGCTGATCACGTCCTGACTCGAGAGCTTCACGAGTTGACCCGCAGTGATGCAGTGCGCGCCTTCGAGCGCTCCGACCGCAGAGATCGCCCAGCTCGCTTGGCACTGACCTTGGTCGATCGGCGCCGACACGCAGCCCTTGCTCGCCCAGTCAATGTCGACGACATCGCCTTGTGCGAACAACTTGCGATGCGCACTGTCCGTGGTGTTGCGAAAGTGGATGTCTGTCGCAGCAGCGCCGTGCTGCTTTGCCGTGAGCGAGCGTGGCTGCGGCGTGCCGGGCACTTGGTTCTTCGTCACGTACGCTTGGAACTCGGCAGCTGTGAGCAGTGCGAACGGACTCTCGAGCGAGAAGATAGCGTGCGGCTGCTCGAGCTGGAGCTTTGCGATCGTCGCCTTGGCGTTCTTGAAGCGCTCGAGCTCTTCTGCTGACGGCAGCGAAGCCGCTTCACTGTTTGCCTTGACTCGTCGGCCAGCCGAGCTCGGGACGTACCCGTTCTCGTACGCGAGTTGACCCGCAGGGCTAGCTTTCCAGCTCAAGAACTCGGACTGGAGGTCCGCTGACGATGTACCGAGGAGCGTCGCTTGCGCGAGCGCGAGGAGAGCGAGTGAGAAGAACGTCTTCATCGGTGGCGATGTCACTGGTACCGTGCTGGAGCAGTCGCGACCTCGGGGCTTGACTGGAAACTCGATAATGGCGAGCACGAGCGCAGGACAAAGCGCATGCGCACGTCGAGACGCGAGTCTTTGCTCGAGGGAGCGAGCGAGCTCGCTTTGCGCCGACCGACGAGGACCCTTGGACCTGTCGACTTGGCGACAGTCGTGCTCATGCGTTCCACTCTCGTGACTACACGATCCTGTCGACGAGCCAAAGTTCAAACGTGCGACAGACCGTGATCAGGTCGAGGTCGTGCTCGGCTGGCGGAAGCGACATCATGCGCGAGTCGTGCGTCGAGAGCTGGCCGAGCGCATGATGCGTGTGCGTTTGTCGAGCATGCAAGTCACTGTGTCTGCTGCTACAAGCAAGTTGAGCAAGCAAGAAGCCGTAGCGCGTGCCTCGATGACCAACCTCAACTCGAGCAGACGTGTCGGTTCGACACTTGCAGCATTCGAAATATGTCAGATGTCCATCTCTGTGTCGGATCTGGTACTACTGATTTTCGCGATAGTAGCTCGTAATTTGTATAAGACTTGGACAATCCACAAAAGCCTTGTCCTTGACAGCAGCAACATGTCTGCTTGTCGCTCGCGCGAGCGTTGCAGGTCATTGCGCTTTGAGCCAACGCTGTTACTCGTGTATGACAAGTGCGGCTCAAGTGCTGTTCGTACTCTACTGTATCTCTCACATAGGCGGCGGCGCCATCTCATTGACGACGCTCTTGTAATCGGGTCAGTTTTGCAACTTTTGAGCATTTCACATTTATATATATTTTTTGACATATCACAAATGAGGCACCTCAAAGCCAATGTATCTTCATTGGCTTTTTGAGGTTATTTAACCACGCACACCACGATAAAGAGGGCGATGTTGTGATTCGATTGAGCCATTCAGCGTATGAATCGGCCCTCTGTAGCTCGAGAACGAAGCCTCCAAAGATGACGTTCCGGATTTTTCAGATTTTAACCAATTTTTTTACTGGAGATCTGGATTCAGAAAATCCTGATCTTTCTTGTGAACCATTCACCTGCGTCGCAATCGATCAAAAAGACCTTCAAAACCGCGTTCAAAGTCATTTGTCGATGTTAGCAGATGTTCAAATGGATCCTAAAGTCCTAAGATGAAGATGTTCCAAAACTATGCAAACGTATCCTAAAGTCAAACCACGCTCTCCTTCCCTTCATCGTCGTTCAGCCGGCGCTTCTTCGATTGAGTCTGGCGAAACAGCTTCTTCACGTCCCCAGCGATCGCTGCCTCTTGATCCGTCGGCGGCTTGTACAGCGGGTCAGACTTGTACTGCTCCGGCACAAACGGCAGTATCTTGTCGTGTATGTGTGCGATATTCTCGGCGTTGATCGGCCGATCTGGGAGCTGCTTGATATCGCGGAACGCCTCGCTAAACGTGGCAAAGTCTTCTGCGATTGAGCGACGAGTGAGGTCCACGATCTTGGGCTGCGAGTCGAGCGTCCGCCGACACTCCACGACGCCCTTGTTGTCCTTCGGCACGCGAAAGAGCTGGTACTGTCGGATCCCAGAGAGCTTGTTGCAGTAGTCCGCTAGAAGAGTCTTGATGTCGCGGAACGGCTCTTGCTCGTCCTCGAGGTTAACAGCGTCCACGGCCGTACTTGACTGTGCCGCGCTTCGCACCAGCCCGTCCATGTTCCAGCAGTGCTGTTTGCTCACATGTTTCTTGATCAAGCCAAATCCGCGATCAAACGGGTTCTTCGTATGGCCCTTGACGAGGAACTTGAGCGTGACCTCGGTGCAAACCTCGTACTGGACGAGCGCGAGCAGGTACCACAACACGTTACTGTTCTTGCATTGCCCACAGCAGTTGTCGGCCCAGACGATCAGCGAAGGCGGCTGCGAGCGCTGCTGGTCGTCGCCGACGTCAAAGAGCCCGCGGATCTCGAGTGCGTGGTGCAACATTGTAGACACTTCGTTTGCACCTTTGCCTCCTTTGCGCTCTGTGTAGAGGTAAGTGAGGTGCTTCTGCTTGGACGCGCAGTAGATGCCAAAGAGAGCGACGTTCACGAGCGACAGGAAGTACCATCCGGAGGGAGTGTCTGGCACGCTCGGCAGAGTCATGTTCTGACAAAAGTCCATCGTCAAAACCAAGCAGTCGTTTGTGACTCGCTCGGCGTCGCGCTTGTACTCTTGTCTATGTTTGAATGAGAAAATGTTAGCATTAGTTCAAAAGTACCCATAAATCTCAGCAGTAATGCAAAAGTACCCTTATCGCATGACTCGCGCTATCTCGACATTATCCGCGAAGACCTCGATATCGTCCTGCGACGCGCTTGACCTTCTTCTTGAGCCGTACGCGCAGCGGCAGGACCTCGCCGATGTCACTCGCCACGCCACTAAACCATTGGGCAATGGCATCTGCGTCGTACACGACGGCGTTTCGGTTCTTCTTGTTGCCGTGTGGACGTACCGAGAAGTCGACGAGCTGCACTTGCTTGCGCGCTTGTACGAGATGACGGTGCGAGACATTGTAGCACGCTAGAAACGCCTCTTTGCACACTTTGCCGACGTACGGCACGACGTAGTCAAAGCGCTTCCGCTGACATTCCTTGCCCTTTGTGGTTGTCTTCGGGTCCATGGAGGCCGCTTCGCACACTGCCAGACTCGTCAGCATTGCGCAACGACGCTCGCTCTTGGACATCTTGTACAGCGAGCCAATGGCGTCGTTCAACACGCTCTCTTTGTCGTCCAGGCACTTGTTGTAGCAGCAGTTCATCATCAAGAGGCGTGTCACGAGCTCGCCAGAATAGCCCGTCGCGATCGCATGCTATGCAAGACTCGCGCTATCACTGCCACGCTCGTCGTCGTCGCTCGAAGCTTCGCTTGCGTCGCTTGCGTCGCTGGCAGCGCTGCACGCGCTTGCCTCACTGCCGCTATCGCTGCCGCTGCACGACTCGTGCTCATCGGATTGCCATTCGTCGTCGCTACTGCTGTTAACCATCGGGCTGGTCTTCTTCTACCGTTTTCTTGTTTTGAGCCCTCGAATGGTCACCTAACTTTAAACTGCTCTAGAGAAAAACCCCAAAAACGCCATAAGGATACTTTTCCTTTTTGGGGTCTCAAATATAATGCATATCAATTATTTACTAAAGTGCACGACAAAAGTCTTGGAAATTTTTTGTTTCATTTCAAATATTTTTGATTTTCATCGGACAGAGCTGCAATGAAGCTGGATTAATAGCGCAATTAAATACGGTTCGAATGCTATATGTCGATCATCGAAATACACAGTGTAGCCAGCACAATGGCAGAAAATGTCATTTTCGAAATATTTCAACGATGCGAGAATAAATGGAGAAGCGTGGTAAGATTGGTATTGAACGTGAGGACGCTGCGTTTGAAGCTTACGAACTAGTAATAAACGCTCCCTTGCGCTCGAGGACAGCTGCACAGCGCTTGGGCATCGATGCAACCAAGTTGGCAATGACTGAGTGGTCGAGATCGCGCCACGCTTGGGTGATGGCGGACTTGAGCTCTTGCTGCGATGAGAACTGGCGACCGTGCGCGTACACGGTTCTCGTCAGGATGCCCCAGAGGTGCTCGATCGGATTGAGATCCGGGGACATCGCTGGCCAGCTCATCGTCGTCACGTTGCTCGTCTGCAGCCATGCTTGAGTAAGTCGAGCGCGATGACACGGCGCGTTGTCATGCTGAAACACGTGCCCTTCTTCGTGGTGCGCGCGTAAGAACGGCAGCAAGTGCGTGGCAAGCGTCTCTGTGTAGCGTTGCGCGTCTTGGCCGCCCTCAATGAACTTGAGCTCCGACTTGCCGGCTGCAGAGAATGCGCCCCAGACCATGACCGATCCTCCACCGCTGTGACGCTTCACGGCGCATCGCTCTGGCTGCCCCGCGCGATGCCAGTAAAACTGCAAGCCATCCGGCCCATCCATGTTCCACTTCTTCTCGTCGCTAAACACGACACGCGACCACTCACTCGCGCCCCAAGCTGCTCTCTCGCTCGCCCATGCGACTCGTCCTTTTTGGTGCATCTTGGTCATCACCGTCGTCCGCTTCTTCTTCTTCCAAGACACGTCAGGGTGTGCATGGAGGACGCGCTGCACGGTGCGCACCGATGCGTCAACACCGACACTCGCTCGGGCTTGAGAGGCGCTCTCATTTCGCGTCGTGACCGCGCGCACCAGCCGCCGGCCCTCACGCTCAGACACTTTTCGAGGCCTTCCCGTGCGCTGTTTGGTCTTCGAGGCTCTCTCGCCGTTGATGACGCGTGACACAGTCGATACGCTGCGCTGCACACGCGTTGCAATCGCCTGCAGCCTCTCGCCTTGGCCTCGAAGGTCGAGGATAGTTGCGACTTCGCTCGCCGTCATCTCTTGCCACGCCGTCATCGCAAAACAGCTTCGGAGGCACTGGAAATTTGTTCGCTTGGTGTACGCAATGTGTTCTATCTAAATTACGTGTTTTCGAGCTCGTTTGACCACACTTACAATTTTGATACCAATCTTACCACGCCTCTCCATTTATTCTCGCATCGTTGAAATATTTCGAAAATGACATTTTCTGCCATTGTGCTGGCTACACTGTGTATTTCGATGATCGACATATAGCATTCGAACCGTATTTAATTGCGCTATTAATCCAGCTTCATTGCAGCTCTGTCCGATGAAAATCAAAAATATTTGAAATGAAACAAAAAATTTCCAAGACTTTTGTCGTGCACTTTATATGACAAGTGATATAACAGTTGTAAAATTCGACTACGATGTAAACTACCATATTTGTTGCGGATCTGGACTCCCATTTTTTCGTTATGGAGCTGGCCCCCTGCTGGTGTTTGTATTGATTCAACAACAGAAGCGATTTTTCACAACTCGTCGCGGAGTTGACCCCCTTCCCACACACAAGCTGTCATCACCATTCATTTCATTTTAGTCGCTCAATATTCACGACAGAGATACTTGGCAACTATCGACACCGTCCGGCGCGACGTCGTTGACGATCGGCGGACGTGTGAGACATCAAGGTTGCGGTCGATACGCTGGAGTCTGGATGACTCTGTTACTCAGACGCATCGTGGTTGTGATCGGCAGCGAGGCTACAGAAGGGATCGCTGCTGTTGTTGTCGTCGACGGGACCATCACCTGCTGCATTGGGTACTTGACTCGGCGTCTCCGCTCGCGCGCGAACGAGTTTGACGGCATACTCGCAACAATAACCGCCGACTTGCGCACCAGTGAGAACACATACACGCTCAAGCGCAGCGAGCCGAACCATGACATCATTTGTCGTAGAGCGAACTAAAGTGCGTCAAGCACCAAGGCGCCGCCGCCTTCAACAACACCTACTACAACACTCTCGCTCTCGTCCTGTCGCTCTTGTTTATGTGCGAGTGTGTCTTGCTGCTCTGCGCGCTTGACGTAGCCGACGTGAGCAAATGTGCGCACGATTGATCTGTCTGTGACGTCGTCCCATGCCACTTTCGCCCACTCGCACAACTCGCGTCTTGACGGCGTCGGCACGTCCGACGCGTGGTCGAGTCTCTTGAGCTTGCCAATCGCCCAGCGAGTGTACTACTCGCGGATCATTTCTTCAGTGTCGAGTTGACACCCACGTGACAAACGACGCTTGCATGTGACAGCGAAAATCGTCCAGCAACAGCAGCGACTCACCCATGTTCGTGACGTACGGCACCCGAACTTGCTTCGCGCACAACTGAGTAGTTCGCTCGTCCATCCACGCCCGCTCACTGCAGCAGCCGAACGTGCCCTCCGGGAGTTCGCGCTCGAGCTCCTTCTCAATGCGACCGTCGGGTTTGCCTTTGAAGACAAAGAAGAGCGGAATCTTCATGCCGTCGGCTGCGCACGCAACGCAAACAGTCATTCGCTTTGCGTTCGAGTTCGTTGCTCGAATGGAGACTGTATTTTGGCCCTTCGTGTGGATGGTGTGCCTCGCGCGCTGCTCAAAGAACACTGCTGTTTCGTCTATGTTGACAAACCTGCGTGTCGAGACAGATGCGAGACTGTCGCTCGGCTGGAGGCGCTCGACAAACTCAAGCCGAACGGACTCAAAATGGCTGCTGAGTTTTTGGTCGACGTGCATCACGCACCTGATGGAGCGCGAGCGGCGCCAAGGAATCGGTACACCCATGACCAGAGAGCGGGAATGCTGCCGCCGTGGAAGCTGCCGTCGACGCTGATCGCTTTCGCGACGTCCATTGCTGTCGATACAGCCAGATCTTGGCGTCGCATGTCCACAATCCAGTCGTACACTGCGTCCTCGACGTCCAACATCGACACTTGCGGCCCTTTGTTCGTCGTCCGCGCGTTTGGGTTCCTGCTGATTGTCTGCTCCAACTCATCTTCACGTTTGATCCAACACCGGATTTGTCTCGGCGAGCATCCATGCTTCCGAGCAGTTTACTTGATGTTTTGCACTGAGATCGCTTCTTTGACGATCTCGAGAATGTCACGGACCGTTCGATGTGTATCACGCATGCTGAGCTGTCATAGATAGTAACGCATGAGATGGAACGAGGGAGGGTGGAAGACAACGCACCCACAAGAAAGCAAGCGACACACACAGCAGGCACACGGGCAGCACAATAGTGCCGCTCCCGCACCAGCCAGCGCTGCTGGAGCGCTTGATTGAGCGAGCAATGAAGTGTTTGTGGCTCAGCGAGCAACTTGAGAGAGGACAAGCAACGTTAGTGTGAGCGATGTTCGCTGCTGCACATAACAGTCTGTTGAGAGATGAGAACATCGGATCACACTCACATCGCAAGTGTGAATGCGTGGTGGTGAGCGCTTGGTGAGGGAGTGCGATGTCGTTGTGATGCACAGTAAATTCGTTTCTTTTTATGGAGTAGGGCCCCTACTCAAAAATGATTCTACTACTACTACATTTTTGGGGGTTCAGCTCCGCAACAAATACGGTAATGTACACAACACCACAGCACTGCCGAAACATAATATCCTTTGAGACACATTAAAACGAAATGGTTGCTACCTGCCTATTTAGGATTTTAAGAAAAACGCCTTTGAAGATTGACCACCAATTTTCATATTTACAAGAGAACGGAGATATCGGCCAAAAACACATCTGTCGCAAACGCGATGCCGAGCCGCGAAGAGAAGGAGCGAGACGGGCTCGAGCTCGAGGACGAGGATTCTCTGGTCGAGTACGTCTCGGATGAGGACGAGTCGGACGACGACGACGTATAGGCACCAGAGAGCGAGTCGTTGCGCGACCGCGTGACGCACGTGACTGCTGCTGTGTGCTGTAAGCGCAAGTGCTTTCGCGGCAGCGAGGCGCGTGTCGACCGCTTTTTGCGATCGTTCGACGCCATGTCGAAGAGCGAGGTGAAAGTAAGCGCTCTATCTGTGCTTCTCGTGTGCGAGCAAGTAGACTCAAGCAAGCTCAAACGTGGTAAAGGGGACCGCACTCGCTACGGCTACTACGTACCGCTCGTTGAAGCCGTTTGCCGCACCTCGTTCGCGACGTGCTATGGTCTAGTAGATACCATAATCACCCAGCGCGAAGTTCTACAAGAACATCCGGTCTCTTTTGTCAGTGTTGGCGTTCGGAATCTACAGCTCAAACAGGGACATGTAGACTAACCTCCTGTACACCGAGCGCACATGGGGATAGGGAGCGAATGAAGTGGTCTCCATGCTGCGCGCGTACCTCGCCGTGAATGGGATCGTGACAGACCAGCGCGGCGCGTCACGCTCACTGACTATGTACGCAGACAATTGCGCTAGTCAAAACAAAATCCATGTTGCGCTTCTGTTCTTCCTCTTACTGACCGACGAAAAGGTGCTCAAGGAGGTCAACTACAAGTTCTTTGTGCGTGGGCACCCTATGAATGCGTGCGACTGCGGCTTCGGTGTCGCCCGGATAGGCTACGCAAGAGCCGTCGCTGTCGCGGTGTGATCGAGTGTCAGCGCCCCCAAGCAAGATCGTCGTGCAGAACGCGCTGTGCGCCGACAACAACAAACAGTAGAGCGACGACGACGTGCAAAACAACCTCACCTCAGTGGCTGCCATTCCGACGCCACCTCCAAACGCAGAGAAGCTGTACGACATGCACAAGCACATATTGCCGTACGTTCCAGCGCAGTACAAGGACGTCCCAGTGTACACGTTGCTTTCAGAGGCACAGGTCACAGACGCAAGAGCCATTAAGAAGTAGCGCGCACAGTAGAGCAGCGCCAAGGCAGCGCCGCGCATGGGCAAGTCGCCAGCGACAGGCAAGATGCGAAGCAGACGAGTCCCTCACATTCACCTGAGTGGTGATCAGTACGAAAATATGACTTGATTTGAGCATGATCACCATTTGCGCAACCATTTGCGCAACAGTACAGAAAGATCGTTAATACAATTTAGACACTTGTGACGTTACGGAGGATAAAACGATGTTTGACAGTTTCTGTGTGTTTCAAATCATCGGCATCAACAATTTTGGACATAACATACCAATAGATAACAAACACAAAAATTCGGACTTAATCGAAACTAACCAACCCGCCGACTATGGAGGCCCATAATTTTTGACCCACTCGAGTTTTTTGGATCTGATGGATCAAAGGGCGGTGTGGCCGTCGAGTAAGAACAGAATTTGTATCCCGAGAGCCACTACTAACTACACTGCGCAATCGAATGCCTTGATGGGCGCGCTCGATTGGCGATTCTACTTGTGTGTCCTGCTGAAAGCAAAAATCGAGTGACCACGCGTGCTGCTCGTTACAATCAAGAGTGTCATGTTGCGGAGGAGTCGCAAAGCGTCGTCGCTAGTGTCCAGGTTTTTACTCTTGAACCGCTTCCTACTAACCCTACCTCGATTTGCCAACCGCATTATGTCAGCATGGTCATAGGTTCAGTCATAAGGTACATGGAGGATTTATGGTTGCAAGAGGAGCATAAAGATCAACGCTGGGCGCTGATCAAAGCGAGTTGGTATGATCAAGCATACAGCACGCGTGTTTTGGATGCCATCAGCTCAACCACCATGCACATAGCAAGCGAAGATGTGTATTTCACAAATTGAATTTGAATTGTGACTTGTGAGGATTTGGCAGGTCGTTTGTTCCTATTACGAATTGGCTATATACAAATCTGACCAAGTACCTAGTTGTACCAAGTGTTGTCGCGGTCCTGTGAACACCAACTCTGCAAACTTGCATAATCGTTTTGGGTCACCACCAAGTCTAAAAAGCGCGACACGACACATCAGTCACCCGCATGCCAGCAGCACCCACAGTGACAGCGGCACGTACGTTGCTGACGTCGTCTCCGCAAATTCGCGGATGAACGGCGGTGGCACGCGCGCCGTTTCACGAAAAACAAATTGTTAATACTTTGAATGATTGAGCGGATTCACGAACCCTAATCCTAGCGGAAAATGCCTACAGATGTCCGCCACAAGCATCAAATTGCAAAGTGACATGCGCTTGTATACGATTACTTGAGGTTGGAACGAAATTCTTAAGATGAACCATACATCTTTCGTATTTTCCTTATGCCGTACCGTACAGCGCGCGGGGCAAAAGGGTTAATTGCACTAGAATCGCTGCAGCCGCCCTCGACGGCGGTGCGGTGGCCAATCCCGAGCGGCCGCAATACACACGCAACGCGTGTGTTCAAAGGGGACGGTAGCAAGAGCGTCAGATCGAGTTCATCGTTGACAAGCGCCACGTCGCACTTCCGCACCAATAGCAGCCCTAGGAAAGCCAGCGAAAATACGAGGAGGTCGCGCCAGGGATGTGACGTGTACGTGCATTTATAAATATTATGGGAATGCTTGCACGGAAATTATGAACTTTGTGATAGTAATCACGGCCATTTGTTCTGTGTGTGGCGTCGAGAGCAGGAGGGTTAGAGATCATTCCTGGTTCTCCTGCCAATCACGATGCAGCCCAAGCTCCTGTGATCGATTCTCTTTACGCTCAACGACAACGACACGTACACATGCAACACTTGCAGCGAAGTGTACGTGAGTACCAAAGGGTACTCGAACCTGATGGGTGTTCTGGGAGCTTAAGCATTCAAGCAACGATGAAGAAACGCGCTCAAACACAACAACATGCTTAGCCTCACGGCCCCAGACGACAAGACGCGCGACGCGTACAAGTGGCTTAAGTGGGTAGTCATGGCTCGTCAGATTTGTGGAGGACAAGTTTGCGCGCCAAAACGCGCGCATGCAGCCCATTTACATTTTGCTCAAGCTTCTCGTAGCGTATGTGGAGCGTACGGCGGTTCGACCGGCGGCAGTTCCGTTACATTGCGATCTTTGCGGTGTATCAAGATGTGGTCTCCATAGACGCACCACCACCAGCATCGACAACCACAAGCGTCGACGACGTCAACTGCAGCGGGCGACCCCACGTGCTCCTCTCATGATCTCCTCTTGAAGACGAGTCCTACATGTGCTCGCAAAGCGTGTTCGACTTGATTGCCGACACGCTGTCGAGGTATCAGCAGCCACAGAGCGCGGTGTTGTTCATAGTTGCCGACAACTGCAGCGTGAACCAGGCAATCGGCCGGTGAGATGGAGCGATTCCACTCATCGGTTACATGAGCCACATCTTTCAGCTAGCGATCAAGGATGTGTGCTGCAACGACGAGCACCAACTCAACAAGATTTACCACAAGACGAAGTTGCGTACGCTCAAACGACGCGCGCAACTAGGCAGTATCGCGCCACTTGCACCGGTCCTCCGGAACGCGACAAGATGGGCGAGCACCCACGACAGGCTGCAACGGTACTTGGAGCTTAAGCCAGCAACCAGCACACTTTCACACGACTCTCTCATTGAGGCAAGCCTCAACGCTCTGCTACTCTGCGTCTCCGAGCGCAAAAGAGCGGCTCAACTGTTCCGCGACCTGGACCAGCTCAATGCCGTCTTAAAGCGCTGCAGTCGGCATCACTTACTCTCTCTGGCGCTCGGCAATAGTTGGACCACGTTGGCGCAGCGTTCCCGAGGCTCAGCCGGCGCCTCGCTCTTGACGCGAGCATCGCGACGCAGCCAGCTCACGTGACTGAGTTGATCAAGATACAGCGGTACGAGACTCTCACGACCGCAGGGCACAATGCGTGCCAAGCGTTCCGCGCTGTGGAGACACTAGTCTCTAGCGACAGCAACGCGTCAGCAGAGAGCGGCGCGGTAATGCGTAAGGTGAACAAGTCAAGCTTTATGAGGAGCTCAAGCAGCTCTGTATGGGTAGCTCGAGATCTCGGAGCAACAAGACTGCGACTGCCTCGCTGCTCGAGACACAGGGCGCTCTTGGGTGGCACGCTGCAGACAAGCCAAGTGTGTCACGCTCAGTGCGGCCAGGCCGGCCGCTTTCATCCGAACCAGAGATGCCCTAAAACGGGACCAAATGGCCAGTTACATGGATTGGTGTATGCGTACACCAATCCGGGATGCCCAACTGGACATGGTCTGTTGTGGTGTGAGACACACCAAACATAGGTCGTCGTCCCATCGGACGCACGACAGCGACTTATTGTCTATTGAGTCGCGTGTACCTCACGGTACTCAGTGGTTATCTTGCATTTAGTATAGGGATACGTAGGCATGCATGTTACAGGACGATATCCACTCAATGCACTAGTTTGGAACCTGCTCTGTTGTTCGCACAACGCCCAGGCTAAAGGGAACACGTTCCCATCTACTTGAGTTGCAGCGCACACGTGCGCACGCCTCCTCAGCGTATCGTGCTGTGTGACCCCGTCACACTTGGTAGTATTTGTAGTCAGTCCACGCCTGCGCGGACTTGACTGGTCTGAATCCTCGCGGATAAAGACGGCAAGATGATGAAACGGGATCAGCTCCCTCATTTTGATGACATCCAGTGGCGAGCACTGTGTTGCATCCTCCAGATCATCGGAGATGATGGCGCGGCATCGTTTGCCGCTGCAAGCCCTGCTTGGCAGTTCGAGCGAGTCAACCAGTACCTACCGTTCGAGTCAAACCTAGTTTACTACGCTCGTGAGACGGCTCCGGACGCGTCCGAGCCGTCGACTCCACAGCGTGTGGATGGTCGGCCGCTGTACGCGGTGGCCAAGCCTCTTAGACTGAAGGTACCAGTCTATGATGGCAAGGAGTCCACGAATATCCTGCTCTGGATCGCAAAGATCGAGATTGCGATGGACGCCGCTCTCCTCACGGAGGAGCGGCCCAAGGTCGCATTCACAGTCTCGAACCTTGGCGGTCGAGCCAAGGCATGAGTCTTGCCCGATCGGAGAGCCTGTACGAGGCACTCCCCACGTGGAGTACGCTCCGTGAGGAACTCCGCCACGCGTTCGAACTACCGAACGTGGCGTTCCAAATGCGTTCGAAGTACCTCGCTTGCAAGCAAGGCAAGCGAGCACTCAGCGAGAATGTGAACGAGCTTCGAGAGCTCGTCGCAGCGAATCTTCCCAGCCTCTGCAGGAAGAGACCAAGGTCACGGTATTCATGGAGGGGCTCCGCATGGGCTCTCCACGTGACCAGGTCTTCCGCTCGTGCCCGACGACACTTGAGCAAGCGATTGGCATCGCTCGGCTCGAAGAGTACAGCTTGGGCCAAGCTCGTACATCCTCGTACATTCCAAGTAGAACGCGTTCCACTGGAGAGCCGACGCCGATGGACGTTGATGCGATCGAGCGCCTGCGCTCGGATCTGCATTGCTACCAATGCGATAGAGCGGGCCACTTTATGCGAGAGTTCCCGCGGTCGAACCAGCGTGTGCGGCAACGCCGTTCGACATGCCACGCATGCCCAACCGCGTGGTCGACCGAGCACACGTGCTCTGACCCGGAGTCCTGGAAATGGCCACGCCCAGTAGGCGCGGGTCGCCCTACTGGGGGGGCAACAAGGTGTGCATGACGATCGCGAGGCCGCGATGCATGTATGTTTAGCCTTTGGAGACTCTCGCGAGTCTCCGCAAGACGAACCGATCAGCGACAAGCTGATCGTCGGTAACGCGAGCGTGAACAGCTTCAAGGAGAAGATGAAGGTCCAGATTGATTCTGGTGCAAGCTGCAACTACGTGCAGCTTGAGAGTGTCGTCATCGTGGACAAGTGAGTGTCCGCTTGGATCCGGTGCGGTCGTTGCGACACCGAAGATCCTCGCGATCTGACGATAAAGTTTGAAGACTTCAACTGTGTCGAGACCAGCATGGTGCTCGACATGGATGCACGATACGACGTGATTCTCGGCATACGGCACCACCCAAGGATCTACTGCGAACCAAGTCGATCTGTGCAAGCGTGTCCGTCGCGAGCAGCAGAGCTTTGGTGAGTCATGTTCCGACCTCTGCTCGCTCGCTACGAGCGTGGCCGGAGCCGAAACCGTCCCACGAGAAAGTGGTGGACGTCGGTGCGTGTGAGGTACACGTAGCGCGCGAGGCTGTTCCGCGTCCACGGACAACAACAGCTCGCCGAGATTGTTCAACGTACGAGCGCCGCGAGGTTCGAGTCTTCGCCGCGCCAGCTCCTCTCGAGACGAGAGTGGAAGCAAAAGACGAACGCGACGAAGTTCAGGTACAGAGCACCGGGTTCACTGGAACCGCTGCAACGCGTGGGCGTAGTGAGACCCAGCAGTTGCCACAGCAAGACGCTGTGTCTCCAGTCGCTCGCGACAGCTCCGACAGGGCCCACGTGTCACTTGGAATACGCGACGGGCATGAGCATTACGACGTGGGCACGATTGTGTTGGCCGCGAGGAACAGCGCGTCTCGGCATCAACGAAGAGAAACGCGAGACAGAAGGACGCACGCAACTGGCGTGGGCAGTCCAAGGTTCGCACAAGCGAACGGCGTGTTTATACACGCGGAGTGCAGACTCCCCCCGTCGGCCAGTACAGAGTTGTCGACAGTCTGACTGGTGCAGTCAAGGACACGTGTGTTGTCCTGGAACCACTCCCTGAGCTCGCTCAACTTCACAGTCTTGAAGTGTTGAGCTTCTTGGACTTCCTCTCCGAGCTGAAAGCTGGAGAGCTGTCCAAGATGGTCATGATACGACCAGAGCACGAAGAAATGCAGGTGACCTCCTCCTATGTCATGGACGAGAGCGTCTTGGAGGAGTTCAAGCGACAGTTTGAGTCGCGGCGCGGAGCGCAGATACTGAACGATCCGACTGATCCTCTGTACCAAGTCCTCATGGACTTCAGCGACGTCGTGTGCAAGGAGCCACCGACGTCGCTGCCACCAGATAGATCGTAGTGTGTGTCACGAGATCGACTTGGCGCCAGGCACCAAGTACTACGTGACGCGGCAGTGGGCATTGCCCAAGGAGCAAGTTGACTTCATCGACGAGTTCTTCGCAGCGAACGAAGCTGCTGGCTTCGTGCAAGAGTCGAAGTCTCCGCACACAAGCCCGACGTTCTGTGTCAAGAAGCCGAACGGCAAGTGGCGGATCGTCGCAGACGCCGATCCCTCGCAAGGACGTGATGGTCAACAACATGACCGGGTGCACGATCTTCAGTGCACTGGATCTGGTAGACGGGTACCTCCAGATCCTCATGCGAGATCAGGATGTTCCACTGATGGCAGTCAGTACGCCGAGTGGCATACTGTGGAAGAGGCTCGTAATGCCGCAAGGGCGCTTGAACGCTCCGGCGACGTTCAATCGCCTCGTCACGCCACTCTTCCGTCCGATGAGGGAGTTTGCGCAGACGTACTTCGAATACATCTTCGTCCACAGCATGGCCGAAGGTGGTGCATCGGACGTGCAGAAGCACGTAAAGCACCTGCGAGAGGTGCTCGGTTGCATGAGAGCGAACAAGCTCTATGCAAACGTCGACAAGTGCATCTTCGGAGCAACAGATATCCCGTTCCTCGGATGCTTTGTCGGTTGGGAAGGCGTACGCGCTGACCCGAGCACGGTGAAGGCAATCGTGGATTGGCCTTCGCCGCGCAGTCAGAAGGACTTGCGCAAGTGGCTTGGCTTGGCGAACTACCTTCACAGGTACAGCCACCACTATGCGGACATGATCCGTCCACTATCCGACTTGTTTAAGAAGGACGTGGAATGGCTTTGGACTGAGGTCCGTGAAGCCGCCTTCGCGAAGGTCAAGGAGAGTCTGGTGCGAGCGCCGATCTTGGCCCTGCCAGACCCGAAGAAGCCGTTCTCCATCGTGTGCGACGCATCGGACTTCGCGATCGGCTGCGCACTGATGCAGAAGGATGACGACGATTGCGATCTTGCCATCGCTTTCCAGTCTCGGCAGCTGAAGGCAGCGGAGAAGAACTATCCAGTTCACGACAAGGAGCTACTTACGATGAAGTACGCTCTTGTCAAGTTCCGAGTCCACCTGCTTGGGTCGGACCCGTTCGTGATCTACACAGATCACGCGTCCTTGAGGACGGCGACAAGCTCCCCACACTTGTCGCAGCTCATGGCGCGCTGGTTGTCATTCTTTGCAGAATACAACTTCAAGGTCGAGTACAAGCCCGGACGCTTGAACGTCCTTGCGGACGCGCTCTCGAGACGGCCAGACTATGAGCTCGCTCATGTCGTCTCAATCGAGACCCTGCTGCTCGAACAAGTTCGAGCATCGTACGAACACGACGTGTCTGAGCGCAACTACTGCGCTACTTGACAGCAGGCGAGGGATACTGCGTGCATCCTGTTGGATACGGTGTTCCGACACCATAGTTTGCCGGAGACTGGTCTCGGATGGCGATCCGTGGTTCACCTCGCAAGTGTGGCGCACGCTGTTCGACTTGCTCGGCACGAGGCTGAGCATTTCTACAGCCGACCATCCGCAGACCGATGGTCAGATGGAACGCGCGAATCGCGTCGTCGAAGACATCTTGCGCAGCGTTGCTGCGGATCATCCAACACGTTGGAGCGAGATGCTCGTGTTTGCAGAGTTTTCCATCAACAACGCAGTTCACGCATCGACTGGCTTCACGCCGTTCTACGTGAACTCCTTGCGCGTGCCGCGCATTCCTTTGTCGCTCATGGGTCAAGGACGCGGGTTCCAAGGTGACTTTAAGACTCACTTGGCAAGTGTCGCACCAGCGACGATGCGACGGCAAGTGGACGACTTGCTGACTGTGCGCATCGCGGTCATGCCTCGCGTGCGAGATGCAATGGCCGATGCACAAGACGCACAGAATAGACAAGCGGACAAGAGTGGTCGTTTAAACGAACATGTATTCAACGTGGGCGACCTAGTCCTACTGAATGCAAAGAACCTACCACTAGGTCGCGTGTTTGCATTCGGCACCAACAAGCTACGTCCTCGCTACGCCGGACCGTACAAGGTCCTGCATGTCCGAGGCCGAACGTGCACTCTGCAGCTGCCGCCGACACTGCAGACGCATCCGACGCCCTACGTCCGGATGCTAAAGCCATATCAGCCGCTGGAGGATGCTCAGAGTGAGCCGGATCAAGATCCGCCCGCGCGCCATGTTGGCCGCGATCCTCCTGCGCCAAGTGCACCGCGTCCGCCAACTGATCGTCCGAGCGCTGTGTCGAGTAGACGTTCGAGTGCTGTGCCGAGCAAGAGTCGTCGGCACGACGGTCAGGTTCGCGAACCTCTTTGAAGCGCCTGCGATCACAATCGTGCGGCGAGTATCCAGAGTGACCATCGCGATGGTTCGGCTGGTCCCAGCCACCGCCGTAGCGCGAGTCCGAGAGCGAGCTCGACAACTCGCGCTGAGCACGGTACGGCGGGAGGTACGTCGGTGCTGGAAGAGAGGTCGGCGAGCTTCAGCGCATTCGCGAGATCTCGCGATCATGCACGTCGACAGTCGCGCAGAGAGCCGCCGCGCCAGACTCCATATATAACACGCTCTCGCGCAAGCGCTGATACTCGGTCTTAAGATCGTCAAGTCGACGACCGAGACGCGAGCGCGAGCCGCCAGACACCAGCTCGTCCAGCTAGGAGCGGTGGCGGTCCATGCGCTCCCGGATCCGGTCTTCTTGGCTCGAGATCCGCGACCCCAGTGTCGCACGGCGCGCGTCGTACAGCGCCGCGAGCGCCGCCGCCGCTTCTGGACTCGTCTGGGAACGAGTACTTCCATGTGGAAGCGCTGCTGAAGCAGCGAGGCTCTGGCCAGCGCCGAGAACTTCTTGTGAAGTGGCGTGGCTATCCACACTTGCAGGACTCGTGGCAAAGCCAAGCGATTCTGTTGGCTGATGTGCCTGGCTTGGTCGCCCAGTTCGACCAGCAGCATCAGCCACCGTCGAGACGGTTGTATTTAGAGCTTCGGCTCTACCGACGGCGGGCTCATAGCGCAATGGACGTTTCGCGGGCGCCCGTCCGGGTGGCGAGTGCCACTCAAACGCTTCAACGCCGCAGTCGAAGATCGGCCGGCGTGATCGCGATCAGCCGGCCTCCCAGCCGCAGCGCTCGCAGCACTACGCGCCGCGGCTGGCGCGTAAGCCACTGGTGGCAGTCCGCGCTTGTGTCGCATCTCAGCGATGGACGCAATTACGGGCAACGAGCGCGCAAGTCCGCAAACTGGTAGCGCCACTTGCGCAGCTCTTTGATGAGCTGGAGGTCGCAGATGTTCTCGTCACACCCGACCGTGAGCTGGTGCACGTCGCACCACTCGCGGAAACGCTCCTCGTTCTCGTCGACGGTCTCACCGTCTTCGAGCACGATCGGCACGCCGGCGATCGATCTTTAGGACAGGCGCTGATTGCGCGGCAACGAGTTGCTGCGCTTGAGGTCGCCGAGGTGCCGACGGTGCGCATTCACGGTCGTGACCTCATGCGTGAGCAGTTCGCGACGCCGACGAGGAACGTACTCGTAGTCGTTTTCGCGTGCGGCGTCGTCCTCGCGCTCGACATCTTCGCTTCGCACAGGCGAGAGCATGTCGTGCGGGTGCCGCTCCGCGGTCTGAGCCAAACGCGGACCGCTGTTGGCGTCGTCGAAGGACGGAACGACGCCAACGAGGGTACTTCACCCGCCTCGAGCTTCACGGATGCAACCGCGACGCGACTCTCGCTACACATAGCGCTGTCATCGGCACTAGTGTCGTCGTCATCGCTTGTGAGGTCGACAAACTTCATCGACGTTGGGTTGGAGACCAACGTCGTGGCAGGTTTGGTGTTGACCGGTACCGCCAGGTTGCTTGCAACCTGGGTTGGTGGGGGAGGTGTAACGGGACCTCAGACGACCGAACTGCCGAGCAGTTGGACAGCACTGAGTCCCAATACGGGGTCTTGAGGAAGCTTGGACTCCAGCGCGACGGGACTCACACGATGTGAGCCGATCGCCTGTGCGTGGAGGGTGTCTTGGTGCCGAGAGGACGGCCGGAGAGAAGAGAGGAAGGCGACGTGCTTGGAAGAAGGTAAATTTGTAACTGACTTAGAATGCACTGATGGTTCCTGCCGCGGACTGCCGCTGTCGGCAGCCGCGCTGTCTTGCTGTCCTAAAACACCCCAAGGGCGCCTAGAGGTTTTGTGATCAGAACCTCACTCCTACTGACATGCACCTACTTTCATATACAAAGCCTTGGATGCATCCGAGGTTCAACCCACGGACCTTGAGCTTGAAGTCCGGAGAGAACATTCTCGAACATTCTCGAACCCGTGATTGGCTCACGCCTCTCACTTGAACCTTGGTGTCGCGTCGACACGCGTCAGAGGTCCAGTTCACTGAGACTCGGTGTCGCGTCGCCACGCGTCACCGATCCAGTTCCCCAAGTGCAGGAACCATCATTCCGCATGATTACTCCTTTGGGTGATTACACCCGCAGGTCCACGCTGGAATGGTGATGATGTCATCCATGACATCATCATGTGCCTGAATGTTGGTTCCTCACCAACATTCCTGAGGCACCCAGTTGGTGTGGTCCACACAACTGTTCCCATGTAACGGCCAATGTAGGCCCGTTACAGGAGGAGTCTCACCGACCGCGTCGTCCTCGACGCCAGCGTCACCGTCGACACTCCCTTCGTAGTCGACGGCGTCTTCCTCGAAGTCTTCGAACGCGCTCAAGTTCGAAGCGCGAATCGACCCGGCGCGGTCACTTGCAGCACAAGCCACCCGCTGCAACCGCCGACACCGCCGAAGGATCTTCCGCGGTCTTTGCCGACGACGTACCCGCCGCGCAAGCGTCCACGCCAGACGCTTGGCCTCTTGTGGTCTCCGTCGAAACGGCTGCTTCTCTTCTTCGTCGTCAGCGTCGCGCTTCGCACTCGCTGTAACCGCGCCAACGCGCGAAGGGTCTTCAGTGGTCTTCGCTTCGCCCGACGACATACGCTTTTTTGAAGCTGGTGCTTTCGCACCTGCGTCCGCAGCCTTCGTGGTCTTCGTCTTCGCAGACGTCGCACCCACTGCCGCCGGCGCTGGAACACGTTCCATAGTGCGCTCGACAACCAGCTTTGGCGTGGTTGCACGACTTGCCGTCGCGCGGCGCCGAGCCCGGCACGTCCTATGCGACTTCAAAGTCGGTGGACGCACGAATGTCCGTGATCACACGATCAGCGATCGCGATCGAGAGCGTCGTCGTAGCCAGCACCTCCGCGCCGCTGTCCTCGTCATTCGAGATGCGACGCGTCGCTCGCCACCTCGTCGCGCCAAGCGCCAAAGCCGTCGGGCGCGCGTCACACTCGACGCCGCACTGCACGCGAAGTGCTGCTGTTGCAGCTGAGCTTCTGCCAGGCGACTTGTCGCTCTTCTTCTTCGCTGGAGCATTCGTCATCGTCGTCGTCGTCTTGGCACGAGTGCCTCCCGTGCGCAACCTTTGAAAGTGAAATGTTGGCACGTGGACGACGTTAACCAAGCGCTCGCAGCCGCACCCGCACTCGCGAACGACCATGCACATGCGCTCGGAAAATTGCCAGATCGTGATCTGTCACCGAGTGTGGCGTACGCGTACGCGGTTGACGTGCAACCGGATCAAGATCCGTCACTACGCGTGGTGTTCTTGGTCTGAGTGGAGGTGATGTAACGGGGCCAAATGGCCAATTACATGGATTGGTGTATGCGTACACCAATCCGGGATGTCCAACTGGACATGGTCTGTTGTGGTGTGAGACACACCAAACATAGGTCGTCGTCCCATCGTACGCACGACAGCGACTCATTGTCTATTGAGTCGCGTGTACCTCACGGTACTCAGCGGTTATCTTGCATTTAGTATAGGGATACGTAGGCATGCATGCTACAGGACGATATCCACTCAATGCACTAGTTTGGAACCTGCTCTGTTGTTCGCACAACGCCCAGGCTAAAGGGAACACGTTCCCATCTACTTGAGTTGCAGCGCACACGTGCGCACGCCTCCTCAGCGTATCGTGCTGTGTGACCCCGTCACATGTCAACTGTACTTGATGGACGCCGCGCGCACAACCTGCGTGAGGTGTACAGTCGACTAGGAAGACGAGCAACGGTGACGGTGCTGCAATGCAAGTCAGTGGTGCTATATATGGCGATCGACGGCACCGGCAACTTGGACCAGTCGGAATTTGCGGGCAGCGCTGAAGTTGCGGGAGTTCCGCGACTGCACCTCGCCGAGAAAAAGCACAAGCGTCTGCAGGACTTGTCCGAGCACGCCGAGGTGTACAAATGACCGTACGTCGGGCACGCCGCAACACAGAGCAGGTAGCGCATGCCGGCGTCTCAACTCAACAGCAGCCTCACGCGTGTCTTGGCGGTGCTCGTGGCGATCACCGAGAGCTCGCTCGCGCGGCGGTCGACAATCTCGTCGTTGGCAACTCCAAGATTTACCTCGGCGACGCTGCGACGACCATCATTGAGGGAGAATGAGCGAGTGAGCGACGACCGCTATTATTGCAGACGACGTGCTCGAGGCCACTCACGACGAGCTCGCAAGTCTGAGCACTGGCGACAACAACAACTTATGAGGACATGCAAACTTGTGGGCGATTGAGAGAGCGAGTGCGCGACTTCTAGACGTGTCGGCGAGTGGAGCGATGGAGAAGCAGTGGTGAGCTAGTCTTGCTCAACAATGGAGAGTGCGTGCTCTAGATGGCGAGCGGTGCATCTTCAGTCTCGTGTCCATCGCTTGCCCGGGGTAGCAGCAACAGCGTATCGCGCAGGTAAGCGTCGCCGGCTGCGAGTTGATGAACAATGACAGATCGAGTGCGCCGCGCGATTCAGATCTGTCCGATACGAGTACCAAGACAAAACTGTGTGACCAGATCCGGATCAACGATACCGACACAAGGTGTAAGTGACCACACGTGTCTCGATACCGTAACAAGGTGTGACCAGTGTCCTGACCGGTAGTGACCCAAAGAATCATCACCGCTTTGCACCCACGAAAGAGGGCGCTCAAGGCGCACAAAGCGATCAAGAGCGTCAAGGCGTTCCTCGGGACTGACGACCAAGCCGTCGAGTCTCGAAACACGTAGCTACCTACGATGCACCAAGTAGCTCCAGTCGCCATTGTATGAAGTCCATCGCCCTTGTTCTTGCTAGGACACTCTTGCAAACACACTCTCACTCACACAAGAGCAATCACAACACGATCGCATCTGTAGCTCATGCAAGGCACGTGTACGCACACGCATCACTTCCATCCTCTCAGTCAGTCAGTCAGTCACAGTGTCGACTGCTCACTCACTCACTCACTCACTCCGCTCCTACACGCTCGTTCGTTCACTTGTCCATCAACGCACTCACTCGCTCACTCACTCGGGATGCAGCGACCGCACGCGCACGTCCAGCGGTCCCTTGATCGCGAGCGTGATCGACGGACTGTACGTGAACGCGAACGGGTCGCGCACAGTCTCGATGTCGAACTGGCTCAGCACGGCCGCCATGGCGATCTTCATCTCCATGAGCGCGAACCGCATGCCCAAGCACGTGCGCGGACCCGCGAGGAACGGCGAGAACTGGAACGGCGACACGTGCACGAGCTTGCCGGTCGCGGCGTCGAGCCACCGCTCGGGCTTGAACGCCTCGGCGTCGTCGCCCCAGACGCTCGCCAGCCGCGCCGTGACGTAGTGCGGCAGCACCACGCGCGTCCCCGCGACGATGCGCGTGCCGTCCGGCAGCGTCGTGTCGCACAGCGCCGTGCGCGACGTCAGCGCCACGACCGGGTTCAGTCGGAGGCTCTCGCGCAGCGCGGCTTCGAGGTACGGCAGCTGCGCCACGTCCTCCATCGTCGGGATGTGCGCAGGTATCGTTATCGTCGGTGCTGGTGTCGAAAGTGCTGGGGATGGCGTTGGTGCTGCTGTTGGTGCCCCTGTTGTCCCAGTTGGCTCTGCTGTCGTTGGTGTCGTCTCTGTTGTCTCTGTTGACGATGTCGCTGACGAAGATGACGACGACGACCGAGTGCCACCAGCCATGACGTGCGGCAGCTTGTCGCGCAGCTCTTCGCGCACGCGCGCGAGGATGTGCGGGTGGCGATTGAGCATGACGAGGAACCACGCCATGGACTGCGACGTCGTGTCGCGGCCGGCGGCGAGGAAGTTGAGCGCCATGTCGCGGATGAGCTGCGTCTGGCCGTCGTCGGTGTCGTCATTGGCGTCATTGGCGTCTGTGGTAGTCGACGTCTTGGAAGTGGCAGATGCGTCCGTGGTGGCACTGGCATGACCACGACCGTTGCTACTGGTCGCATGGCCATTGCCAGTGTCGCCGCTATCAGCGCCACTTCCATCACCACCATCATTGCCCTCTTTGCCACTGCTGCCGTGCGACTCGTTCGAGCGCTTGTCGTCGCCACTCGCAGCGCTGTCGAGGAAGAGCGAGATGAGGTCCTTGCGTGCGTTCGCACTGCTCGGTCGCTCTTGCTCCTGACTAGTTCTCTCGCTGGATGATGACGTGCTCGTCGGATGCGTCGCTTGCTCTGTCGTCTCGCTTGCATCGCTCGCGCCACGCTTGTCACTCGAGTCGCTTGTGCCTCTTGCTGTAGACGCGTCGCCCACGCGCTTCGCAGCGACCGAGCGGTCGATGACGTCGAGAACAAACGCGTTGATGCGCTGGACGTCGCGCGCCAGCTGCCGCTCGCGGCCGACGCGGAGCCACCGGCGCAGGCGCCAGAGCCACAGCGGCGCCTGGAAGCGCGCAAAGAGCTGCTTCGACGCGCGCTCGAACGCCTCGAGGAACGCCGCGTGCTCGTCCGTCGCGAGGCCGCGCAAGTCGACGCCAAAGCCAATGCGCGCAAACACGTCCATCGTGAAGAGGTCGAGCAGGCGCTTGAGGTTCACGGGTGCGTGTCGAGGAGGCTGGGACTGTGGCTTGAACTGTGGCTGGGACGGCGACTGCGACGGCAATGGCAATGGCGACGGCGACGGCAGTGAGTGTGGTGGATCAGACTGATGGGTCGAGTGTGTGAAAGACTGCGCCACGGACGCTTCGTCCGTCTCCGTCGCTGCACGCGCACTCGTCTGCGCACACATCGCGAGGCGCTCGCACAGCGCCGCCGTGTAGTGCCGCACCGCGAGCTCCATCGTGTCGCGCATGCGCTGGAGCGAGAAGAGGTGGCTCGCAGTCTTGCGCTGGTGCCGCCAGCGCGCGCCGTCGACCGCGAAGATACCGCCGCCGAGCACGTCGCGCAGCGTCTCGGTCGTCAGCGCGCCTTTGCCAAAGTCGGCGAACCGCGTCGCGAGCACGTGCTCGAACGCAGCGGGCGACGTGAGCACGACGGTCACGGGCCGCCCGAGCAGCTGCACGCACCACATCTGCTCGCCGTGCGCGCGCGTCTCGTCGAGCAAGTAGTCGTGCACGCGGCCCTTGTAGCGCAGCAGCACGTCGAGCGAGTTGCCGAGGATCGGGAGCGTCGACGCCGGACGCGGCAGGTGGCGCACGCACCGCTCTGCTGCGTTTGGTCGCACCAGCGCATACGCGAGTGTGAGCACGACCACTGCAGTCGCTACAACGAGCGAGAGTGGATCATGCGTGTATGCACTTGTCGTTGTTGTTGTTGAGGTTGTTGTCGTTGTTGTCGTTGTTGTCGTTGTTGTGCTCGCTGCTCTTGTTGGGCTCAAATCGAGCACGTGCATGTTCGAGTGCGAGTGTGAAGACGACGGAGCTGACGCGGCAGTCGCAGCAGCACACGCAGACACACAAACAGCAGCAGCCGATGTGACGATCGTGTGTACCGCAGATGCGAGCATCGAGTAGCTTCGCGAGGTGATCGATCGATCGAGCAGTCAGTCGATATGTGCACCAGACGTCACGCGCGCGCAGTAGTAGTAGTAGTAGTAGTAGTGTGCTGTTGCTGTCGTCGTGTGCGTCTGGAAGAAGCTCTTTTGTGTTGGAGTCTCGTCACGACACGTCAAAAAGATGCTGGTGGTGCCGAAGATCGCAGCTCGTGCTGATTTCGACGTTGAGGTCATTGTGTGAATATCGACAGAGACGTCATGTTGTGAAAGTGGTCGTGTCGTTTGTGCAATCAAAGAGGTGTTTTGCTGTTGTGGTTCAAACCAATATTTGTTTGGTTTGCTTTCATTCGCAAAACAAACACAATGATGGTTTATCTCAATCCAACAAACCACAAACGATTCGATTTTGCATTGGTTTGAGTTGGTTGTTGTGGTTGTCGTGATGTTTCAACTACAAGCAAGAAACACCAAACAGCAGGTCGGTTGCACGGTGTGCTGCCAACGTATCTGTCGTGTGCCGCCGAATGAAACTCGTCTTCGAGCAAGTAATCGACACATGATTTCATCCTCTTTGACGCAAGGTTGTTTGTGTTTGTTCTCAAAGCATGTTCACATGTTGTTGTCAAGGCTTGTGAAGCAAGTGGTGCTCGTCTCGAGGAAGCAGTCGTGAATGCGTCAAGCAACGAAAAGCGAGCTGGACAACAACAGACTCGCATATTCACGCATCGCATTGTGTTCGTGCTCGTGCTCGTGCTCGTGCTCGTGCTCGTGCTCGTGCTCGTGCTCGTGCTCATTCCCGTTCTCATGCTTGGATCTGTTGTGATCCTTGCCAAGTGTGTGTAGCCACTTGGTTTGCTCCTGTCTGTCTGTCTCTTTGTCGCATTTCTGTCGTGTCAACAAGAGACAAACACAGACTGACAGCAACAAATATCCCTCACAAGAAGTCGACAACAAGCGTACAAATCGCAAGAGCTTTGTTGCTTTGCTTTTTGAACAGAGCAAATCAACGCAACAACTCTTGCTTGCTTGCGACACATTTGCAACCACAAGGATTGTGTGCTGCTTTTGCTGTCTCGAAAGCAACAAGCATCAAGCATCAAGCATCAGTCAACGAGCAAGCATGTCGACGACAGCTTGACTCGACTCTCGACTCGAAGCAACCCACGCACGCACTTGCTCGATCGCTCGCTGCGCTGCTTCGTGCACACTCTCACACACACGGCTGTAGCAACACCAACACCAACAACAACACCAAACAAACAAGCAGACGGACAGATGGCTGACTGACTCGGTTCACGACACCCTGAGACGCGCACTGGCACACCAACGATGACGATGACCACTCGGATAAGCGAATCCGTCGACTCGACTCGACTGCGCTTGCTTGCTTGTGCTTTGTTCTTGGATCGCAGACTCGACTCGACTCGACTCCAGGAAGTCAGTCGGAAGCTGAACCAAGCAAGGACATCCGTGCCAAGACGCTGCAACAGCTCATTCGACAACTCGCCTGCTTCCACACACACACACAAGCAAGCAAGCAAGCCTTCACAGCAACCAGCAACAACACAACACAACACAACACAACGCATAGCAACTATGGCGACCTCCTCCTCTTCTGCATCGACGACGTCGACGGCGCCACGCACGATCAACGCGTACGCTGCGTTCAACAAGGGCGAAGACGTCAAGCCGTGGCAGTACGAGTCGCGCGCGCTCGGCGTTGACGACGTCGAGATCAAGATCTCGCACTGCGGCATCTGCGGCTCGGACATCCACTCGCTCGACAGCGGCTGGGGACCGTCGATGTACCCGTGCGTGGTCGGGCACGAGATCGTGGGCGAAGTCACGCTCGCAGGCGCGAACGTCACGGAGCTGCGTGCGGGCGACCGCGTGGGCGTCGGCGCACAGGTCTCGGCGTGTCTGAACAAGGACCCGTCGAAGCCGTGCAAGCAGTGCGCCGCTGGCGCCGACGCGTACTGTCCGCAGCTCGTGTGGACGTACAACGATCGGTACAAGGAGGACGGCGCGATCACGTACGGCGGGTACGCCGACTACGTGCGCGTGCCGGCGGCGTACGCGTTCGTGATCCCGGCGTCGATTCCGTCGGACGTCGCGGCGCCGCTGCTGTGCGCCGGCGCGACCGTGTTCACGCCGTTCAAGGAGCTGGGCGTGAAGACTGGCGACCGCGTGGGCGTGATCGGCATCGGCGGTCTCGGCCACTTGGGCATCCAGTTCGCAAAAGCCATGGGTGCGACCGTCGTGGCGTTCTCGCGCTCGGGCAGCAAGGAGGCCGAGGTGCGCGCGCTCGGCGCCGACGAGTTCGTCAACTACAGCGACGACGCGCAAGCCAAGCAGGCGGCGCAGTCGGTCGACGTGCTCCTGCTCACGGCCGATGCGAACGACATGCCGTACAGCCTCTTCATGAGCTTCCTCGCGATCCGCGGCACGTGCGTCATGGTCGGGCTCCCGAACGACGAGGTCAAGTTCCGCCCGTTCTTCCTCGTCGGCAACGGCAACAAGCTCATGGGGAGCAAGATCGGCAGCATCGCCGACATCAAGGACATGCTCGCGCTCGCGGCCGAGAAGAACGTCCGACCCGTGATCCAGAAGCTCCCCATGAGCCGCGCGAACGAAGGGCTCCAGATGGTGCGCAACGGCTCCGTGCGCTACCGCGTCGTGCTCGAGAACTAGGACGAGGACTCGAGTGTCAGATAGAGAGCTGAGAGAGCTGGGCAGGACAAGAGAGTGAGGAGAGTGTAGGATATACGAATGACACGCGAGCTCGTTGCACAGGACATGGTCGATTGAGTGAGTGTCCTTAGCGTGATCGTTTTCGAGGTTGAAGGTGTTGTGGTCGCACATCATGACCTCTCTCGATGAGGCAGCGTCTATCACAAAATACGTCACGCATACACCGTCGTCGCTCTCACTCAGCGTCTGACACGTCGAAGCGCAAGGTCTCGATACCGCAAGCGAAGTCGACGCAATGGCCTCTGCAGTTCGTTAGGTGGTCACCAGCGACTGAACTTGCGTGTCAGCGGTCGCCACTTGAAGTGTGCGTGCGAGTGTGTTGCAAGATGTCCATCTACAACAGACGCACGCTCGACGACACGTCACGACTCGTTCGTTCGCTTACGCGCCTGAACAACTGACGCCGTCCATGCGCATGGGAACTCGATGGCATTCGCAGCAGAACGCTCGGTGTCTTTTCATCATCTACGCCACGCATCTCAGTCTCTCTTGTCTCTCTCTCTTGTCGGTGGCATTGTCGTCTGTCAGTCGCAGGCGACGCCACTTCGCTGATGGTAGCAGCATCCGCGCACTGTCGCCACACTCGAGCGACCGACAGACGTAGTACTAGCACCGCGCACTCACTCACTCGTACTCGAGAATGACTTCGTCGACCTTGAGCGACGCGCCGGCGACGTGCTTGATCGCCTTGATCACGCCCTTCTTCTCCGACCGCAGGACGTTCTGCATCTTCATGGCCTCGACGACCGCGAGCTCCTGGCCGAGCTCGACGTGCTGACCGACCTCGACGGCGACCGAGATGAGCATGCCAGGCATCGGGCACAGGAGCAAGTTGGACGTGTCGACCTTGGGCTTGGGCTTCATGAACTGCGCGTACTTGGTCTCGAGGTCGTTGCGCACGATCACGTCGTGCACTGCGCCGTGGTGCTGCAGACGGTAGCCCTCTGGCAGCGTCTCGAGCACCTGCGTCGCCACGTCCTTGGACGCACCGCCCGCCGTGAGCGTCGCCTTGAGCAACGGCGCGTTCAGCGACCAGTCGACGTCGCCCAGCACGTGCCACGCGCCGTCCGCGAGCACGAGCGTCGCCGTCTCGATGCGCTTGCGCGCGTTCTCGACCTCAAGCTCGACGACGACGACCTCCGACACAGCGCCGAACGCACCGTCGACGCTCACGTACAGCTTCTCGCCCTTGCTCGCCAAGCCGTTGCGCTCGGCAATCGCAATGAGTCCGTCGCCCGAGACGCCGGTCTGCACGACGCGGAAGCGCGGCACGACGCCGGCGTGGCCCGAGACGAACTCAAGCTCGTCGTCGTTGATAGGAACCGCGTCGTCGCTCACAGCGTCGCGCGGCGCAGCGATGCGTCCCGAGATCAACGCGCTCGCACGCGCCTTCTGCAAGTGCATCACTGCGCTCACGACCGTCAAGTCTGTGCGCTCGCGCGGCGTGAGCTGCACGCCGTCAAAGCCGTCGGGGTACTCCTCGGCGATAAACTTGGTCGTGATCTTGCCGCTCTCGAAGCGCGGGTGGCGGTACACGTCCTGGAGGAACGACACGTTGTTCCCCGGACCGCGGATCACGTAGTTGTCAAGCGCGACCTTCATGCGCTCGAGTGCCTCGTGCCGCGTCGCGCCGTGCGTGATGAGCTTCGAGATCATCGGGTCGTAGAACATCGAGATGTCGCTCCCTTCCTTCACGCCCGAGTCGACGCGCACGCCTGGGAGGTGCACCGGCTCCTGGTACTTGAGCAAGCGGCCGATCGACGGCAAGAAGCCGCGGAGCGGGTCCTCAGCGTACACGCGGCTCTCCATGGCCCAGCCGTGGATCTTCACCGGACCCTGGAGCAAGTGGTCCGGGAGCTTGTGGCCCGCTGCGACGCGGATCATCTGCTCAACGAGGTCGACGTGCGAGATGAGCTCCGTCACCGGGTGCTCCACCTGCAAGCGCGTGTTCATCTCGAGGAAGTAGAAGTTCTTGTTCTTGTCGCAGAGGAACTCGACCGTGCCGGCCGAGACGTACCCGACCTTCTTCGCGAGCATCGACGCCTGCTTGCCCATCGCCAGGCGCGTGGCGTCGTCCAAGAGCACGCTCGGCGCCTCTTCGATCACCTTTTGGTTCCGGCGCTGGATCGAGCACTCGCGCTCTGGCAGCGGCACGACGTTCCCGAACGAGTCCGCAATGAGCTGGATCTCAATGTGCCGCGGGTCTTCGATGAACTTCTCAATGAACATGCGGTCGTCGCCAAAGCTGCTCGCAGCCTCCTCTTTCGACAGACGGAAGCCCATGCGCACTTCGTCGTCGTCGTACGCCACACGCATGCCTTTGCCGCCGCCACCAGCGCTCGCTTTGATCATGACCGGGTACCCGATTTCACGCGCGACCTTGACAGCGTCATCCGGCGAGTCGATCACGCCCAAGAAGCCAGGGATCGTGTTCACACCCGCCTCCTTAGCGATCAGCTTCGACTCGATCTTGTCGCCCATGGCGCGAATCGCTTCGTGTCCAGGGCCGATGAATGCCACGCCAATCTCCTCGAGCGCTTCGCAAAAGTCCTTGTTCTCCGACAAGAAGCCGTAGCCCGGGTGCACAGCCTGCGCGCCCGTGGCTTTCACGGCTGCGACGATCTTTGGGATGCTCAAGTAGCTCTGCGCCGACGCGGCTGGGCCGACGCAGATCGCTTCGTCCGCCATGCGCACAGCCACGGAGTTGACATCCGGCTCCGAGTACACTGCGACGGTCTTGATCCCGAGGCGCTGGCACGTGCGAATGACGCGCACGGCGATCTCACCGCGGTTTGCGATCAAGATCTTGTCAAAGAGCTTCTCTTTCGGTGCCGCGACGGCTGCGAATGCGCGGCGACTCGCACCGAGCGCGTTCGCAGTCGGGGCATTGAAGAGCAGCGCCTGCGAGCGCGCAGCAGCGTGAAGACGCGAGCGGAATGCGCGCGCTGAGAGCATGTGGATCGGCGTCGTCGTCGTCGTCGTCGAGCGTCGAGAGCTGGGAGACTTGGCGAATGACCGAATAGGTGGTGCGCGCCTCGCAAGTACGAGCTTGTTTTCGAAAAGCTCTCATTTGTGTGAACACGCAAGGGGCTTGTACTGGGGAGATAACAGTACGCTCACAACGATGCGGACGTTATCGATGAAACAATGTCGCAAAGAGGAATGTTTGAGTATTCAAACTGTATGTATTCGACATCGGAACTTGTGTCTTGTATGTCAAAAGTGAAGATTCGATGGTGCAACAGCAACTCCATACTAAAAAGACAACGATTTTGGACACAAAGAACCACGTACAGTCAATACTTGGATCAAAACACCGATAATGACGATTCGCGCAAGGTCGAGGTTGAAGTTCGGTGGTGTGGCGTCTTTGCATTTGTATGGACGATTAACTTGTGTGGTTCACACAAATCAATACAGCTAGTCCGAAGAGTACCGTCCCCTGAAAAATCCGAGCCATTTCTGTTGTTGTGTGCCCGTTTCGATGCTCATACAAACGCGAGAATGCACAATTCTCACAGAAGTCATGCATCTGCTAATAGAGCGAGGAAAGTTGATTCGGATATTTTCCTTATGTGATTTGGCGAAGCTCCAATATTGAAATTGATTCACTACCAATCGACTCATCAACACTGCTATCGTCATGACTGCTTGCCTTCCTTGTATGCATCAGTCGTCAGTCGTTGCTCTCGTCTGGTGTCTTTGCGAGCGCGAGAATTGTGAAGCGCAGCTCGGTCTTATCGCGTGCCATGAACGCTCGCACGACTCGACATGCGTCCTGTGCACGTGCCACGAGTATCAGCACGCTGTTAGAGCACAGCTGTGCGCGAAATCGATGTGGTTCGTGACTGGCACGTTGACTGGCACGCCGCACCGCTAGGAGCGTCTCCTGTGTCGTAGAACCGTGGTTGATCGGGAACGACTTGCTTCCGTCGAGCTCGTACAAGTGGCCATCGACGTGGCTAAATCGACACACAGAGTCGTCGCCAGTGAGTGTCTGTGTCAGTGCTCCACTCTCCACAAGAGCGCTCATGCGCCAGCGCGCACCTAAAGCACACAAAGTGCGTGATGATCTCGTCATCGAGGTGCTCGAGTTGCTAGCGACCGAGTGTCCACAGAAGCGCTCATCAGTCAGGAACGAGGCGATACGACGCAAAGAGGCTGTCGTGATAACGAGTCCCAAGCAAGCGCTTCAAGAGTGACACACACAGTGAACGCACCTCAGACTGCCCAGCACCAGCAGCGCTGCTGTGCGTCACCTCGAGCTGCATGCACAAGAGAGGATACGAGTGAAGCAGTCAGTCAGTCGTCTTGTATCAAAGGCGCTCTATCGTCGCCGAGACCGTGCACTCAGGACCGACGAACCTCGCTGTCGTGTGTGATGTACGCTGCGATCTCGTCAGGCGTCATCGACTGAGTCTGCGCAAAGAGCTTGCCCAAGTAGCTCGCAGGGTCTGCCAAAGACGATTCAGTTGCAATCGTAACAGCGTTAGCGACTTGGTGACCGATGCTCGTGTGGTTGGACACTCAGTCTTTGTCCCCAAAGTCGCCATCGCGCAGTTCACGCAGGAGGACGCACCGAGCGAGACGTGCGTGCGCATGTTGCCAATTGCATGCAAGAGACCGATAGTGCCGCAAGCATTGCCGACCGTCTGCCGCATGTAGTAGACCTGGTCCGAGACAAACTGGCCATCGCGCAGGATCCTCGCTTCCTCGTCAGCATTGAACGCCTCTGCCTGTAGCAGTAGCAGTAGCGTGATTGCATGTGAGTGTGCAAGTGTTTGAGTGATTGCTCGGGTGCTAGCTCATGCGTGCTGCGCATGCTCAGAGGCTGCACGTACACGTGGCGTGATCGGGTAGAGCATGATGACAGCGAGCACAGGTGTCGGCACCATCTCGAGCGCCCAGTCGTCCGTGCTGAGCACGTCGCAAAAGCTATAGGCGGTGGTGGGAAAGCCCATCTGCTGCACGAAAGCGTTCATAACTGCAGGGTTCGACTCGATCGGGAACCAGCGCTTGCTATGCGTCGAGCTGCTCGTGGTCATGCTGCTCATGATGGTTGCGGTGATTGACATGTGATGATGCGTTGAACCCAATGATGTGCAAATGACCTAAGAGAGTGAAAAAAACGAGTGCACGTGATAGAAGACTAGATAGTGAATAAAGCAAAAAATGTTATGAGAACGAATGTTTTGAAAATGTAACAGTTTCAAACCTCTTGGACATGTTGCTAACTACTAGTGCAGCCATAATTCCCAATAGTCACTAAAGCCACGCCCACACACAGTTCACTATCTACCACCCAACAGCACTTCGTTCCTGCAGCCATATGATGCAGGAGTCATACAGAGCTTCAAATGCCAGCTCAACAGGATTAGGAATGAGTAAGTCGCTAACTAGTAGTTTAGTCGCACCTTTTGAAACGGCGACTCACGTATACAAATATCAATATGTAAACATGTCGTTTCGCGAACAGCATTTTTGGCACTTTCAATTGGACAGTTTTCTGAAATCAAGCCGATTTAATCGTGCTTTCAGAAACGATAATAGAACACACCGTATCGAGAGTCATTGGTCGCGCTGTCCACAAACACACACATGACATCTCCGCTCGCTCGCGGCTGCTTGCTTGCTTGTCTTGCTTGGTCGCGGAGAATCTGCAAGCAATTGTCAAGTAACAGACACAGTATATTGACTTGTTTTTACTAATGCACACTTGCGTCCCGAAGCAGCTTTACGTATTCTGACAATTTGCGCTGGACATGTCCCTAATCCACCTCAAGTGTAGATGATTCAAAAAGTGATTTCATGTCTCGAATATCACCCATTAAAACGCCAGTTGAAAATTGCCTCTTACCGCAAAAATACGTGACACATTCTGGCTGTCCGTTGGCCGTACACACGCACGCACGCACGCACGGACACATTACGACAGGAGTTAAGTGTTAGACTAGCCGAGTGCCTATGCAGAGAGAAATGTCAGCCACAAAAACATATCTTCGTGTTGGAAGGTCCGCCAATATTTGGACCCACATTTTGCGCCCTCGCGTTCGATTTCCCGTCAATCGGCAAGTGCATTCGAGCATGCGCACTTGTAAGTGTTTAGTGCTCTGCTGCGCGCTCGCTGGTATTATTGCGTACGTGTATGCGCATCGTTTCGTGGTGACGCACGACGCCGTACATGCTGATGAGAAGTGGTTCGTTGTGCAAGAAGTTGCAAGGCGCTACATATTGTCGTCGTGAGTGCGGATCCCTCACGTTCAGTGCTCAAGCAAGCAGCGCATCACCAAGCTCATGGTCATTTCGACAGTCGGGCGGCCGCAGTTCGATTACGAGGTGGGAAGGCTTCGAAAGGTAGATTGACTGGCATCTGACTGACAAGGAGAGGACAACCCCACGCACGACAAAACAACAGACTCGCGTCAAAATCGTGCTGGGCACTCGTGCAGTGATCCGCGCCTCGAATCTCGAGCTGCTCGTGACAAAAGGCATCTCACCTATCAAGGCTCGAATGCAGAAGCATTCGCACTCAAAATGATTTGTTTTTGGTTATGCCGCCGCGGCGGGTTCTAACACTACATACATGCCACGACAGGTTAACGAGCATGCACGATCAAATTTCAGCAAGAAAACACGACTACGTTGCGAGTGGCCGAATAGGTGGTGCGCGCCTCGCAAGTACGAGCTTGTTTCGAAAAGCTCTCATTTGTGTGAACACGCAAGGGGCTTGTACTGGGGAGATAACAGTACGCTCACAACGATGCGGACGTTATCGATGAAACAATGTCGCAAAGAGGAATGTTTGAGTATTCAAACTGTATGTATTCGACATCGGAACTTGTGTCTTGTATGTCAAAAGTGAAGATTCGATGGTGCAACAGCAACTCCATACTAAAAAGACAACGATTTTGGACACAAAGAACCACGTACAGTCAATACTTGGATCAAAACACCGATAATGACGATTCGCGCAAGGTCGAGGTTGAAGTTCGGTGGTGTGGCGTCTTTGCATTTGTATGGACGATTAACTTGTGTGGTTCACACAAATCAATACAGCTAGTCCGAAGAGTACCGTCCCCTGAAAAATCCGAGCCATTTCTGTTGTTGTGTGCCCGTTTCGATGCTCATACAAACGCGAGAATGCACAATTCTCACAGAAGTCATGCATCTGCTAATAGAGCGAGGAAAGTTGATTCGGATATTTTCCTTATGTGATTTGGCGAAGCTCCAATATTGAAATTGATTCACTACCAATCGACTCATCAACACTGCTATCGTCATGACTGCTTGCCTTCCTTGTATGCATCAGTCGTCAGTCGTTGCTCTCGTCTGGTGTCTTTGCGAGCGCGAGAATTGTGAAGCGCAGCTCGGTCTTATCGCGTGCCATGAACGCTCGCACGACTCGACATGCGTCCTGTGCACGTGCCACGAGTATCAGCACGCTGTTAGAGCACAGCTGTGCGCGAAATCGATGTGGTTCGTGACTGGCACGTTGACTGGCACGCCGCACCGCTAGGAGCGTCTCCTGTGTCGTAGAACCGTGGTTGATCGGGAACGACTTGCTTCCGTCGAGCTCGTACAAGTGGCCATCGACGTGGCTAAATCGACACACAGAGTCGTCGCCAGTGAGTGTCTGTGTCCTACAGTCCATGGATTGTATACATAGACTAAATTTGGACGATCACTCATCCCATGTATTCCATGGGTATTGCACATGGAGAATATTCCTCCTGAATTGACTACGCTAAATAGTAGTAAATTGCGGAAATATGAGACCGGAATATTCGAGGGGACTCGTTATATTGTTTTCCTATATAGACTATATGCTGTTAGCATGATACTGGCGAAAGCTTTCGCCTTCAACGGAATAAATTAGATTGATTGCTTCTAGATGTTGTCCAACGATGCCATGGTCAATTCCTGGTAATATGTACTAAGACGATTTCGGAACTTGCGATGAAGTTGAGAATCTTGGTGCGACGTTTCACACTTCGCTCTTACAGCGACGCGCATGAAACGATGCTCTACTGCAATCGCTCTTTGTGCAACGCTCATGAAATGACTCTCTACTGCGATCGCTCTTAGCGCGGCGCTCTATTGCAATCGCTCTTAGCGCGACGCTCAACTGCGATCGCTCTTAGCGGAACGCTCAATTATGATTGTTCTACTGCTCATAGTACTGAGAAGACTCGTAGCGTGACGATCTACTGCGAGACTCACATGACGCCGCCGGCTGTTTGTGTCATGCTTGCACACCATACGTGCTGACCCAGTCAGTGTGCATGCGCCATTAGCTGCACGGCCAAGAAACACGACATGCGAATGAGAGTAACGGCAAAACGAAAGTCGTTGAGGTACATGCAGTACGAATGAGAGTAACGGCAAAAGGAAAGTCGTATTGGTACACGCAGTACATGCAAGCGAGCCGTGTGCTAGATCCCAAGAGTGACCTTTGCGATGCGGTAACGCAGAGAGTCAGTGAGCGCGTCGACATGTCCTTTAGGACCGCAGAGTCGACGTGACGCCAGACATTTACCACACACAAAGACGCCGCAGCTATACCCGTCGAATTGAAGTGGCGTGTTTGCACCCACCACCTTGTAGTCGTCCGTGTCGCCAGCCCTCGCGATCTCCCAGGCAATGCGATGAAGGGCCTTTGTGTAGACACCGCTGTTACTCGTTGGCACGGCGACTCTTGGAGGCAACGATCGCAGACACGCACGACGCCATGGTCATTGACCCGGTGACTGCATCCTTCTGCTTACTAAAGATACTCTCGAGCCTGTTGTTCGTGTGTTTGCGGAAGTGCGCTTGTACATGACCCACATGTCTTGGACAGGATGCCAGTTGCGCTCCTTGTAGTCGTAGAACAAGCTGAAGCCGACGAGCTCGCAAAGGCGCTTCAAATCTACGCGCTGGATCTCGCAGTCGATCGCATTTCGCGCGTACACCATGTTCTGCACGATGTGATCGACAGCTGTGCGGTCGTCGCTTGAGATCCAACCATTCTCCGGCTTGCGTGACGCAAGAGCGAGCCACTTGATCACATGGAACACGCAAATCAGGACGCGCGCCTCAGGGAAGAACGACTGCAACACGCGACCTTCGTTGAGGTCCTTGTCGACCACGATCACTTGGAGTCACTTCGTCGCGTCTGGGTTCGCTCGAATGAAGTGCTCAAGAGCTCTCAACATGTGCCATGCTCCGTTGGTCTCGAGCAGGCTTTGCTGTACGACTCGCCCTTCTTCATACTCGTCCATCGCCATGAACGTACAGAGTTGGTAGTTGTACCTGGACAATGCATGGAACATCGTTGGTACATGGATAGGCACGGTACGTTCATTTGGCAGACAGAGATAGCATTGACATCGATGTGAGTCGCACCTGTTCGTCTTGTGCGTGCAATCAACGAGAAGTAGCTCGGGAAAATGCGTCTGTGTCTCACGTATGTTTCTTGAGCTGATCGACAGGAGGGCGGTCTCGCGCGTCGCGGTCTCGTCGACAGATACCATGTTTGCATCGTCGCTGACGAGGAACTGCGCAACAACTTCAGCTGTCGCGCCGTCGTAGTCGTGGCGGTAGTTGCTCGCTCGGTGCTAGTCGACAAGATCGTCCACGTCCTTGCTCACGATGTTCTCGCCTTGTTCAAGGAGGTAGTCGTAGATCCGCGATCTCTTCGAGCCACTGTAGATCATCGTGCCGACTGCGTCTTTGTTGTCGTCGTTCTTCACGCCACTAGACGTCGGGTACGTCCGGACTGTCTGATCGTCGACAGGATGGTTGTGTGAGAAGACGCCGTTCTTGACCTGCAGGCGCCAGCTGCGGTTGTGCTCGACCCACTGTACGACGAACCGGAACGGGCAGTTGATTGAGCGCAAGTGCCCGCGCGGTCGCTTGCCCTCGCTTCGGTTCTTGTGCTGTCATCAGTGCGTGCAAATGTACGTGCGATGATACACGCCCAGACGCTCGGGCACGTAGTTCACGCCGCCGCCTCGCTTGGCGGTCTTCGTCTTGGACAAGCGCTTGTTTCGGTAGGTGACTTGCACGACTTCTTGTACGCGGATCACTTGAGCGGTCTGCTCCTGGTACTCGGCGAGGTACGTCGACTATGCGTTCCAGTCGTCGTGGTAGGTGGAAGGCTTCGGCACATGGACCGGCTCATCCAAGACCTGGACAGTAACTGGACGGTCCGTGCCCGAAGGCTTCGCACTGTCGCTCGAGTCTTCGGCTGCGTCGTTGTCCTCAGCGTCCTCTTCCTCGAACTCGGACTCATCGCGCACGTTCTCATCCGCATCGCCCGACTCACTGTCTCCACTAGGTGCCATGGATGTCACGGCGTGCTACATGATCTTCTCGCGCTCGTCCCTTCGCGTGCGCATGGCTCGTACAAGATCCGCAATCGATCTGGTTCGAATCTGCGTCGCTGTCACGCTGACCGCCGCGCCGTCGCTATTCGCTTGAACGTACGGTCCGTCCAAAATAGCGTGCGCAGCGCCGTCGAACGCCAAACTTCAGCTTGAGCCTGCGCAGAAAGCACACACGCAGCGCACAGCATACACAGATATGAGCAACCGCCGCGAGTACACTCAACTGCCGCATAATGGTGAGTAGACATGCGCAAGCGCGTACGCGTTCGTGTGGTGGAATGGCCACATCAAATTATTGTCCTCAGTGTCAGACCCTTGCCGCTCCGTCGTATACCGGATCGCAGGTCGCGATCCGCTTTATCAGTGTGTTGTGGAGACTGTAGAGGTGAAGATGGCGGTCCTCAAAGAAAGAGAGGGACTTGGGGGTCGTGCAAGGTCGCTATTCCGGCGAGCAGCACCTACGCGATCGTCGAGTGGTGTCGTCGATCACGGGTCGCGATCGTGGTTGTGAGCCGCGATCACGGACGCACGGCACGATCAAATGAGCCGTGCGGGGCGCAGAGCGTCTGTAGTGGACGGGTTGTGAGGCCACCTTGACGTTTCCGCTGGGGGATCGCGGTGAGTGCGGAAATTCGTCGTACGGACGCGGAGGAGTTGAGGATCACAGGTCGCGATCCCAAGTGGCGCACAAACGTCTGCAAGCGAGTGCGCTGCAGACAGTAGCAGGGGACGAGCTGGCCAAAGCTTCCAGGCTCGTCGCGTGCTCTTGATCGTCGATGATCGCCAAGATCGCCAGACGATCGCCAATGCCAATGCCGATCCGATGACCCCACGTCGGTCGATCGGAGCGGTTCTTCGGAGCTTTCAATTCCGGACCTGCGCGTCGCAGGTGCTGGGCGTGAGGGTGAGAACGGGCCCTGCGAGGCTGGTCACTTACGATCCCCTATCGACTGGATCGGACGTGTGCTGGACAAGGAGAATTCCGGACTGAATTACTTTGCTTGACTATCTACCGCTTTGACCTGATCTCACTATGCTTGACTCGCCCGCACTATCCTGGGCCTCTGCGCACCTTGCGCTTCGCAAGATTGTTTGGGAGATGGACCGATCCCGAGCTGCCCGTCACCCTTCCCATCACGCTGATTGGACGAACACACTTGCCACGAGTTGATCGCGCCTCCCGAGCCAATTGGTACCTTCGGCGTGGTGGCGCTTGCGTTCACCTTCACGCTCACAGCTGTGCTTGGCTCCGAATCGCTATGGATCGTCCGTGCACCTCTCTGGATCGCCCATGCACCCGTTGGATCGCTGCTGCACTTTGTCGGATCGCCGATGCCAGTGCTAGACGTGATCGTTGACTACAGACTCATCACGCCGCGCCGCAGGTGCGCACAGCGCCCTCGAGACAGAGTCTCAGTCGTGTCGCGACACACTCGATCAAGCCTGATCGCTGCTGCCACGTGGCGATCGTCGGGTCACTTCTGCCTCTCGCGATCCTGGTCAGCTTGGGCGATGAGGCCTCGCTATCCATCGCTGATTGTCGGCGTCGTGCCGCGCGTCACTCTGGACCCGCCCGCCTCGCCGTGGAGTGCCCGATTGTGTTGCCGGGATCGCTGGTTCCCGTTCGTGATCACCCGCGTATGATCGCGTCACAGGCGATCGCGCCGCGCGATCACTGGATTTTCCAATCGCGTTCTACCACATTCGCTATTAGCTGCTATTGGCGCTTCCAAGCGTGCGGCGCGCGATGACACGTCGCTACATCAAACGCATACAAACGCAGTGTCACAACGTTGAGAGCCATGAGCAGCCGGCGCATGTACGAGCAACCGCCGCACACACGCGCGTGCACGCGCATGCACACGCACGTGCGAGTACGTACACGTTTGCGTTTCACCCCTTCCAGCGAGGCTGGGTCTTCACACGTCGTGCGTCGCTCGCTGACAAGCACAAACACATCGACACGAAGCGTCGTTAGCACCTTTCACAGTCGCAGTAGTGCCGCAAGTGCACACACGAGCACGCATGAGCGCGTACACGTTCGCGGGCTGCCTTTTCTATCGAGCTTGGGCGTTTTTAGCGAGGCTTCGACGCTCAGGGCAGCGCTACAGCATGCACGCACACCAGCAACAGAGCAGGGATCGTCAGCAAGCACAGCATCGACGTACAGCACCCGCGTACACGCGCATGCGCGGGTTCGTGGCACATACGTGCACGTTCGCCGATTTGGTGCAAATGTCTTCTTTTTGATATGTGAGGGGGTGGCGCACGCACAGCCACGCGTTTCCCGTAAGTTACGCTGCGAAACTTACGCCTGATTTTTTAAAACTTTCATTCGCTTTTGATTTCCTCGTTCATGGACGATACCTGGAAGGGGAACCTGGACAATACATGGGACCCGGTCCATGGACTGTTGGAGCGCCGATATTGATTCACTACCAATCGACTCATCAACACTGCTATCGTCATGACTGCTTGCCTTGTATGCATCAGTTGTCAGTCGTTGCTCTCGCCTGGTGTCTTTGCGAGCGCGAGAATTGTGAAGCGCAGCTCGGTCTTGTCGCGTGCCATGAACGCTCGCACGACTTGTCACGCGTCTTGAGCTACTCAACCTCTGACGCACTCATCAAACAACCAGTACAATGACTAACAACTCTGCTATCGCCATGTGCACACGGCGTAGCGCGAGAGCATGTAGAGCAGCATGACTTGGTCGACTGGCCACGCCTCTTTCACGGTGCGGCCAGTCGGGTCGCCGTCCTGGTTGAGCTCTGGAAGCTCAAAGATCAGGTCGTCGTCGACTTCGTCCACGGGATCATCGACAGTCTCCGAGTTGTCATCGACGCACGCGCTGTTTGCTTCGGCTTCGTCACTCGCCTCAAGTAGTCTCGTACTCGAGCCTGCGCCACTGCTCTTGTCGCTCATGCTGTTGTCGCGCAGTAGCCGCCGCGACTGCGCGCGTGCGCCAAACTTGAGGTTGTTGCCCGACTTGGTGTACGTCTGGCGCCGGTACTGGCTCGCTGGCACCATACCAGAGCTCTGTGGCTCGGTCTGCTGGCCGGATCGACGTGGCGTGAGCGGACTGGACGGTGCAGCGGCATGGTCGTTCGAGAGCGCCGTTGACTCTGTTGTCGCTGCTGCCGCTGGCGTCGCTTGTGCTTGCTCCTCTTCAGCAATGCTCTCCGTGATCGCACCGACAGCTACGACAGGCGGCGACTCCATCGTCGGTGGCACGTGCTGCAGCGCGCGCACTCGCAGCTGCGATAGAGCGGACGGTGTCTTTGCAGTCTCAAGCGGCGCTATCGAGGGCGACACGGACGGCAGCGGCGGTGGCGGCCGCAGCTGTGCGAGCGGCTTGGGGTCGGGGATCAGCCGGAACGCTGGGTTGGACGACGCCACCTTGGACGGAGAAGCGCTGGTCGACGTCGTGGAAGCGCTGTGCAAGAGACCGCTCGTGTTGCCGCCGCCACTGCGAAGACAAGCGCCGCTGCTAGTCGTGTCGCTGCTGTCGTCGTCGATCTGCCCGGGAAGTAGCTGCGCGTCTCTAGTTGTCATCCATCAGCTGGATGGCAACACACACATCCGTGGAGCACCAGCAACAGCAGTGATGGACGAGCGAGGGAGCAAGCAAGCGCGTGCAAAGTGCACAGACGATCTGTATCTGGTGCTTGCAAGGAGTAGCGTGAAGACCGAGGCGAAGACGCGAGTGACATCGATGCGAGTGCAAGAGCAACGACGGTGCGACGTCTCGCGATGTGTCCAAAGCGACGAGTTGTCGACAACTCTTCAGCAAGTTGTCGACAGCAAAGTTGTTCTCGACAAAAGTTGATGACAAGTTGTCGACAAGATGGTTCAACAGCAACAAAGTGATCTTCATTCACAATCGACTTGGACCTCATGCACACACACTGCTCAATGCTCTCGCGTACGAGCACTTACAACTAAGCACTACCACCGACACTCGCACACTGACACTTTCATCTCGACGTCCTCACGCGACGAGCATCTCGATCTCGTCCTTTGCGGCCTTCAAGCACGCAAGCTCGTCGACCAACTGCTTGCGCGCAATCGTCTTCTGCTCCGAGTCTTGGAGCAAACGCGCAAGCTTCTCGTCGGTCGTGCCCATGAGCTTGCGCTCCACCTCGTGCACAAACGTCGTGAGCATGCCGGCATTCAAGTGCATCGGCACGGCATCGACGAAGCGCCGCACAGCGACTTCGAGGTACGACTGGAGCGCGATCTCCATCTCGCGCGCCTCACGCTCGTCGTTTGCGCTCATGAGTTGTGCAAACGCGTCCAAGATCTTGCCCATCGGAACGTCTCCGTCTTCGTCCCGATCTAGCAAGTCTTCAAGCTGCGTGCGCAAGAACGCGAGCCGGCGCTTGTCCACCTCCTGGAACAGACCCATGTCCTGCGTGTACGGCCGGTACTCGATGTCGAGCAAGCGCTCCATCTTCAGCTTTGACTCGTTCGTCAAGCGAGCGAGTACATCTGCCGCAGTGCTTTGAAACACGTGCTCGACACGCGGCACGGCATGAAGCTCCTTGATCACGCGGTCCGACACGGTCTTGATCTGCACACGGTAGTCCGTCACGAGCGTTGCTGTCGGTTCTTTCCAGTCATCGACCCAGCGGCGGTAGAGATTGCAAAAGACGCGGTAGGACGGGAAGATCGCAAGCTCGTCACCGCGGTGAGTCTTGATGAAGTGCTTGAGGGTCTCGAGCTGTGTGAAGCGCCAGTCTACTGGGTTGATCCATCGGTCCGGGTGCTCTGCAAGACGGACCTTCGCGCCGTTGTGCTCCACGACGCGCGCGCTCACCCACTTCGACTTCTCCAGGATCTCGACCATGTCGCCATCTTCAACGTCCGTCTGCTCTTTGCACACAGCCCACTCCTTCTTCTTCGTCGCTTCGATCGCACACTGGAACACGGCCTCTTTTGCACACAAGACAGCCCGCAGCTTCGTGTTCACAGGCTTCTCAGACCCATCGTTTGACGACACTTCCGTCACTTGCTCAGATGGAGGCAGTGCGTCGTACTCGCCGTGGATCGCCGCCTCCATGTACCGCACGTACATCGTGACCCACGCGCCAAACTGCTGGCGCCGCGCGCTCGGCGACTCGAGCGCCTCGCCGAGCTCTTTGAGTGCGCACTGCGCAGCGTTGATGCGCTCCGTGATCTCGCGCGTGACCTTCGGCAGCGAGCGGCGGATGTTGTCCTGGAGAATCGCCACGAGCCGCTTGCTCAGATGCGGGACGCCCCAGAGCGACTGCGGCAGACGGCGCCAGTACTCGTGCTGACCGAAGAACGCGCGCTCGCTCTCGACGCCAGTCGCGATGCTCACGCCAGTGTTCAGGTCGCGCTGGCTGCGGCACTTGACGGCGTGGTAGCCCAAGTGCATGTGCTTCTTCTTGTTCAGGAGCAGCTCGTGCACTGCTGGCTCGGCGCCGGCGTCCACGAGGTCGAGCTTGGTCACGACTGCGATCGTGCGCACGCCGCGCGGATCGGCCTCTTGCGCCGCTTGGAGGATCTCGGTGTTGTGCATGTCGACGTTCGCTGGCACGACGGCGATGATGATCGTGCGCTCCTGCGTCATGTACCGGTCCACGAGCTGCCGCACGCGCTGGATGATGCTCTTGTCTTCGCCGTCGCTGACCGTGCGCACGAGGCCCGGGAGGTCCGTGAGCGTGAGGTTCGGGAGCTCCGGGCCGCACATCTCGATCACGATCTGGTCGTCGCTGATGTACTGCCCTTCAGCCACGAGCTTGCGCGTGAACTTCTCGATCGCCGCTGGCACGTCGTCGAGGCAGCTCAAGTCTTCGCGGTCCTCACGCGCTCAAGCGGCAGTAGTAGTGGCAGTCGCAGTGCTCGAAGCACCACCGCCACCGCTCGCACCACCACTACGACCGTCGCCACTCTTTCCACTAGCAGTCGGGGTCGGAGCATTCACTGGCATTGCGGACGATGACTGGCGATAGCGCACAAGACGCACGTTCCCTTTGAACGTGGCGCCGCGACTCAGGATCAACTGCGTCGGACAGCGCGTCGTGAGTTGGTCCGACGACGGGAACGAGACACCCGAGAGTGCCGAGAGCAGCGACGACTTGCCGCTCGACGTGTCGCCCATGACTGCGATCTGCGGCAGCTCGACGTACTGGTCCAGTCCGATCTCGCGCAGTCGGTCCACAAGCTCGCGCTCGTCGTGCTGTGTGGCTTGTAGCTCATCCAAGAGCAGCGACTGCGCAGACGACAGCGCACTTGCGAGCCCCATGTTGCTGTCGCTCGCTCCGTTCGTCTCTCGTGCGAATCATGGTTATACACATTTTGTCGTACAAAGGTACACGCAAGTGCCTATTTAATGTGTCTGACATCACAAATCTTCTCTTCAACAACACAAATGTACTGAAGAGTGTACCCATTGACGCATCACGAGGACTCGAAGTACCTGTGCATCGACCGACCGAGCACTGAGCTCTCTCACGCTTTCGTAGCTATCAACTTTGCAGTCGCTACGCAAGCAAAGAACACAAGCGAGCGCTCACGCGTCACCAGACTGCGTAGTGCTGCTCCACGACGCCAAACGCGTCCTCGACCTCAACGCGCACTTCGTCGCCACTGTCGGTCACGAACTGGACGTGGCCGCTGAACGTCCCGAACGGCTGCACAAAGTCGCTCTCGACGACGAGGACGTTCGCGTGGTCCTCGCGCTGACCGCGCGGCGTGAACGTCAGCTCCACACGCTCGTTCGTCCTAGTGCACATTCACGCATTCACACAGAGAGACACACACATACCAGTCGCGTCAGGTTTGTATCCTACGAACCCAACGCTTCAGCAAGTGCCGAACAAGCGAGCGATCAACAACATGAGCAAGCGAGACGTACACGCTGTCGATCGACGCGATCGCCCACGCACTGCGCACGGGGTCCGCTGGCACGCGGAAGGCCACGCCGCGCAGTGGGAACACGCGGCCGTTGATCCAGATCGCGTTCTCCATCGACTCGCCGTCAATGTCGTACACGTCTTTGCTCAAGTTGATCCCGATCGCAGCGGTCTCGGCGGCGCTGAACGCGTCCTGACCGGCTGCGCGCGTCTGCACGCGACCGCGAAAGCTCGAGGACGCCCAGTTCCAGCGCGTGCAGCGCTGTGATGCGAGTCGTATTGCTTCACTTACCCACGCCTCGAACACTCGGTGCACAAGAAGGCAGACGACTCGATCAGTCTCTTGCTTGTTTGTCGACAACGAGATGGATCGTCATGAGGATCTCGGGCTATCACGATTTAGTCAACGCACACTCGAACGAGTGTGGCGACGATGTGATCGTCGATGCGAATGAGCGAGAGACACGAGATGACCATCCATCCATTCATCCGTCACACGATGCGAAAGGTGTCTCTGTGATGCTGCAGAACCTCTCGCTCACTCCTAAGCCTCTCGAGAGCCTCGGAACACGAGAGACACGTTCCTCACGCAAGGCCAGAGCGTCTCAAGTGCCGTGAGGTCGCGAGCTCGCGTCGACATACAAGCTCATTCGACAACTTGCGCGGTTCGACACCAATCGTCCACACCACCTTCCAGCCCCTCGCTCAAGCGCACAAACATGACGAACGTGAAAGTTACAACTGCCTTCCGCATGAGCGAGCTACTAATCAGCGCTCATGTTCAACGCGAGGAACGCGAGCTTGTGGACCGACTGCGCGAGATCGGACTGGACCAGTACGTCGAGCTGCCGCAGATCGCAGTCATGGGCGACACGTCGAGCGGCAAGTCGTCGCTGCTCTCGGCACTCTCGGGTGTCTCGTTCCCGTCGTCGGACCAACTCACGACGCGCTGTCCGACGCAGTTGATCCTGAGTCGCGGCGCCACGTTCAAAGGGAACGTGCGTCTTGTGCGCTATCGCCAGTCATCGTCCGCAATGCCAGTGAATGCTCCGACCCCGACTGCTAGTGGAAAGAGTGGCGACGGTCGTAGTGGTGGTGCGAGCGGTGGCGGTGGTGCTTCGAGCACTGCGACTGCCACTACTACTGCCGCTTGAGCGCGTGAGGACCGCGAAGACTTGAGCTGCCTCGACGACGTGCCAGCGGCGATCGAGAAGTTCACGCGCAAGCTCGTGGCTGAAGGGCAGTACATCAGCGACGACCAGATCGTGATCGAGATGTGCGGCCCGGAGCTCCCGAACCTCACGCTCACGGACCTCCCGGGCCTCGTGCGCACGGTCAGCGACGGCGAAGACAAGAGCATCATCCAGCGCGTGCGGCAGCTCGTGGACCGGTACATGACGCAGGAGCGCACGATCATCATCGCCGTCGTGCCAGCGAACGTCGACATGCACAACACCGAGATCCTCCAAGCGGCGCAAGAGGCCGATCCGCGCGGCGTGCGCACGATCGCAGTCGTGACCAAGCTCGACCTCGTGGACGCCGGCGCCGAGCCAGCAGTGCACGAGCTGCTCCTGAACAAGAAGAAGCACATGCACTTGGGCTACCACGCCGTCAAGTGCCGCAGCCAGCGCGACCTGAACACTGGCGTGAGCATCGCGACTGGCGTCGAGAGCGAGCGCGCGTTCTTCGGTCAGCACGAGTACTGGCGCCGTCTGCCGCAGTCGCTCTGGGGCATCCCGCATCTGAGCAAGCGGCTCGTGGCGATTCTCCAGGACAACATCCGCCGCTCGCTGCCGAAGGTCACGCGCGAGATCACGGAGCGCATCAACGCTGCGCAGTGCGCACTCAAAGAGCTCGGCGAGGCGCTCGAGTCGCCGAGCGCGCGGCGCCAGCAGTTTGGCGCGTGGGTCACGATGTACGTGCGGTACATGGAGGCGGCGATCCACGGCGAGTACGACGCACTGCCGATGCTCCAGGATGAGGCTTGCGACGTGGACGTGCGACTCCGCGCAGTGCTGCGAACGAGTGAGCGGGCGTTCCAGCGCGCAGTCGAAGCTGTCGAGGCTGTGCCACGATCAGTAGCGACAATGACGCCATCTGCTCGGCAGCACGACGTTGAGGTCGGCGACACCGTCGAAGTGCGTCTCGCCGGCGACGTGTGGACGCACGCGACGGTGCTCGAGCGCCAAGCGCACGGCGTTCGGTGCAGCGCGACGCCGCACGAATTCCTCGGACCAAGTCGCTGGCGCGTCAGCTCGCACGCTGCGCTCCTGCAGTTCATTCAGCAGAACCGCGGTGACGAGCTCGCGATCTTCCCGTCCTACCGCGTCTTCTGCAACCTCTTTCGGCGCTGCGTGGACCAGTGGCGAGCGCCAGCGCACGAGCTGCTGCAAGCGTACGCTGCGCAGACTGCGCGCGTGTCGAGTCGTCTCTGTGGCGTGCTTGGCGCGAGTCGCCGCGTGCAGCAGCACCTCCAAGCCGCGTCACAGAGAGTGCTCATACAAGTGACTGAGCGTGCACAAGACGCAGTGAGTGCGCTGCTGCAGGACGAGTACCGGCCGTACACGCAGGACAAGCGGCTGCTCGAGGAAGTGAACAATCGCCGGCAGCAAGCGCTGCTCGCACAGCTCGAGGCGCTGTACCCTGATGTAGCGGCTCGCACAGTGCTGTCTGTGTCATCGTCATCGCCTTCGTCGGTCGACAGTGTTGGTCGCAGTACGAGCAGCAACAGCAGCAGCAGCGCCAGTCCGAGTGCCGTTGTCTTGAGCGACGTCCTTCGCGCTGCCGCGACGCTGCTGAGCGCCAGTGCGGATCGCGAGGCGCGTGACATGGCGATCTCGCTCGAGACGTACGCTGCGTTTGCTGGTCGACGCGTCGTCGATGCTGTTCCGATGCGCCTGCACGCAGTGATGCTCGACGGCTTTGTGCGCGAGATGGAGCGCGAGCTGGCGAGTGTGCGCGACGACGCGCTCGCGCAGCTCTTTGTCGAGTCGCCAGCACGCGCTGCGCGGCGAAAGCGCCTTGTTGACGAGGTCCAGTGTCTCACTCGTGCGCGAGACGAGATCGCGGGCACGTGCAGCGGAGACGACGACGAGAGTGGTAGCGATACTATCGTCAGTGAGGCGTGACGCTCGTGACGTCGAGACGCTCACGCTCGAGGACACTCACTCAATCGACCATGTCCTGTGCAACGAGCTCGCGTGTCATTCGTATATCCTACACTCTCCTCACTCTCTTGTCCTGTCCAGCTCTCTCAGCTCTCTATCTGACACTCGAGTCCTCGTCCTAGTTCTCGAGCACGACGCGGTAGCGCACGGAGCCGTTGCGCACCATCTGGAGCCCTTCGTTCGCGCGGCTCATGGGGAGCTTCTGGATCACGGGTCGGACGTTCTTCTCGGCCGCGAGCGCGAGCATGTCCTTGATGTCGGCGATGCTGCCGATCTTGCTCCCCATGAGCTTGTTGCCGTTGCCGACGAGGAAGAACGGGCGGAACTTGACCTCGTCGTTCGGGAGCCCGACCATGACGCACGTGCCGCGGATCGCGAGGAAGCTCATGAAGAGGCTGTACGGCATGTCGTTCGCATCGGCCGTGAGCAGGAGCACGTCGACCGACTGCGCCGCCTGCTTGGCTTGCGCGTCGTCGCTGTAGTTGACGAACTCGTCGGCGCCGAGCGCGCGCACCTCGGCCTCCTTGCTGCCCGAGCGCGAGAACGCCACGACGGTCGCACCCATGGCTTTTGCGAACTGGATGCCCAAGTGGCCGAGACCGCCGATGCCGATCACGCCCACGCGGTCGCCAGTCTTCACGCCCAGCTCCTTGAACGGCGTGAACACGGTCGCGCCGGCGCACAGCAGGGGCGCCGCGACGTCCGACGGAATCGACGCCGGGATCACGAACGCGTACGCCGCCGGCACGCGCACGTAGTCGGCGTACCCGCCGTACGTGATCGCGCCGTCCTCCTTGTACCGATCGTTGTACGTCCACACGAGCTGCGGACAGTACGCGTCGGCGCCAGCGGCGCACTGCTTGCACGGCTTCGACGGGTCCTTGTTCAGACACGCCGAGACCTGTGCGCCGACGCCCACGCGGTCGCCCGCACGCAGCTCCGTGACGTTCGCGCCTGCGAGCGTGACTTCGCCCACGATCTCGTGCCCGACCACGCACGGGTACATCGACGGTCCCCAGCCGCTGTCGAGCGAGTGGATGTCCGAGCCGCAGATGCCGCAGTGCGAGATCTTGATCTCGACGTCGTCAACGCCGAGCGCGCGCGACTCGTACTGCCACGGCTTGATGTCTTCGCCCTTGTTGAACGCAGCGTACGCGTTGATCGTGCGTGGCGCCGTCGACGTCGTCGATGCAGAAGAGGAGGAGGTCGCCATAGTTGCTATGCGTTGTGTTGTGTTGTGTTGTGTTGTGTTGTGTTGTTGCTGGTTGCTGTGAAGGCTTGCTTGCTTGCTTGTGTGTGTGTGTGGAAGCAGGCGAGTTGTCGAATGAGCTGTTGCAGCGTCTTGGCACGGATGTCCTTGCTTGGTTCAGCTTCCGACTGACTTCCTGGAGTCGAGTCGAGTCGAGTCTGCGATCCAAGAACAAAGCACAAGCAAGCAAGCGCAGTCGAGTCGAGTCGACGGATTCGCTTATCCGAGTGGTCATCGTCATCGTTGGTGTGCCAGTGCGCGTCTCAGGGTGTCGTGAACCGAGTCAGTCAGCCATCTGTCCGTCTGCTTGTTTGTTTGGTGTTGTTGTTGGTGTTGGTGTTGCTACAGCCGTGTGTGTGAGAGTGTGCACGAAGCAGCGCAGCGAGCGATCGAGCAAGTGCGTGCGTGGGTTGCTTCGAGTCGAGAGTCGAGTCAAGCTGTCGTCGACATGCTTGCTCGTTGACTGATGCTTGATGCTTGATGCTTGTTGCTTTCGAGACAGCAAAAGCAGCACACAATCCTTGTGGTTGCAAATGTGTCGCAAGCAAGCAAGAGTTGTTGCGTTGATTTGCTCTGTTCAAAAAGCAAAGCAACAAAGCTCTTGCGATTTGTACGCTTGTTGTCGACTTCTTGTGAGGGATATTTGTTGCTGTCAGTCTGTGTTTGTCTCTTGTTGACACGACAGAAATGCGACAAAGAGACAGACAGACAGGAGCAAACCAAGTGGCTACACACACTTGGCAAGGATCACAACAGATCCAAGCATGAGAACGGGAATGAGCACGAGCACGAGCACGAGCACGAGCACGAGCACGAGCACGAGCACGAGCACGAGCACGAGCACGAGCACGAGCACGAGCACGAGCACGAGCACGAGCACGAGCACGAGCACGAGCACGAGCACGAGCACGAGCACGAGCACGAGCACGAGCACGAACACAATGCGATGCGTGAATATGCGAGTCTGTTGTTGTCCAGCTCGCTTTTCGTTGCTTGACGCATTCACGACTGCTTCCTCGAGACGAGCACCACTTGCTTCACAAGCCTTGACAACAACATGTGAACATGCTTTGAGAACAAACACAAACAACCTTGCGTCAAAGAGGATGAAATCATGTGTCGATTACTTGCTCGAAGACGAGTTTCATTCGGCGGCACACGACAGATACGTTGGCAGCACACCGTGCAACCGACCTGCTGTTTGGTGTTTCTTGCTTGTAGTTGAAACATCACGACAACCACAACAACCAACTCAAACCAATGCAAAATCGAATCGTTTGTGGTTTGTTGGATTGAGATAAACCATCATTGTGTTTGTTTTGCGAATGAAAGCAAACCAAACAAATATTGGTTTGAACCACAACAGCAAAACACCTCTTTGATTGCACAAACGACACGACCACTTTCACAACATGACGTCTCTGTCGATATTCACACAATGACCTCAACGTCGAAATCAGCACGAGCTGCGATCTTCGGCACCACCAGCATCTTTTTGACGTGTCGTGACGAGACTCCAACACAAAAGAGCTTCTTCCAGACGCACACGACGACAGCAACAGCACACTACTACTACTACTACTACTACTACTGCGCGCGCGTGACGTCTGGTGCACATATCGACTGACTGCTCGATCGATCGATCACCTCGCGAAGCTACTCGATGCTCGCATCTGCGGTACACACGATCGTCACATCGGCTGCTGCTGTTTGTGTGTCTGCGTGTGCTGCTGCGACTGCCGCGTCAGCTCCGTCGTCTTCACACTCGCACTCGAACATGCACGTGCTCGATTTGAGCCCAACAAGAGCAGCGAGCACAACAACGACAACAACGACAACAACGACAACAACCTCAACAACAACAACGACAAGTGCATACACGCATGATCCACTCTCGCTCGTTGTAGCGACTGCAGTGGTCGTGCTCACACTCGCGTATGCGCTGGTGCGACCAAACGCAGCAGAGCGGTGCGTGCGCCACCTGCCGCGTCCGGCGTCGACGCTCCCGATCCTCGGCAACTCGCTCGACGTGCTGCTGCGCTACAAGGGCCGCGTGCACGACTACTTGCTCGACGAGACGCGCGCGCACGGCGAGCAGATGTGGTGCGTGCAGCTGCTCGGGCGGCCCGTGACCGTCGTGCTCACGTCGCCCGCTGCGTTCGAGCACGTGCTCGCGACGCGGTTCGCCGACTTTGGCAAAGGCGCGCTGACGACCGAGACGCTGCGCGACGTGCTCGGCGGCGGTATCTTCGCGGTCGACGGCGCGCGCTGGCGGCACCAGCGCAAGACTGCGAGCCACCTCTTCTCGCTCCAGCGCATGCGCGACACGATGGAGCTCGCGGTGCGGCACTACACGGCGGCGCTGTGCGAGCGCCTCGCGATGTGTGCGCAGACGAGTGCGCGTGCAGCGACGGAGACGGACGAAGCGTCCGTGGCGCAGTCTTTCACACACTCGACCCATCAGTCTGATCCACCACACTCACTGCCGTCGCCGTCGCCATTGCCATTGCCGTCGCAGTCGCCGTCCCAGCCACAGTTCAAGCCACAGTCCCAGCCTCCTCGACACGCACCCGTGAACCTCAAGCGCCTGCTCGACCTCTTCACGATGGACGTGTTTGCGCGCATTGGCTTTGGCGTCGACTTGCGCGGCCTCGCGACGGACGAGCACGCGGCGTTCCTCGAGGCGTTCGAGCGCGCGTCGAAGCAGCTCTTTGCGCGCTTCCAGGCGCCGCTGTGGCTCTGGCGCCTGCGCCGGTGGCTCCGCGTCGGCCGCGAGCGGCAGCTGGCGCGCGACGTCCAGCGCATCAACGCGTTTGTTCTCGACGTCATCGACCGCTCGGTCGCTGCGAAGCGCGTGGGCGACGCGTCTACAGCAAGAGGCACAAGCGACTCGAGTGACAAGCGTGGCGCGAGCGATGCAAGCGAGACGACAGAGCAAGCGACGCATCCGACGAGCACGTCATCATCCAGCGAGAGAACTAGTCAGGAGCAAGAGCGACCGAGCAGTGCGAACGCACGCAAGGACCTCATCTCGCTCTTCCTCGACAGCGCTGCGAGTGGCGACGACAAGCGCTCGAACGAGTCGCACGGCAGCAGTGGCAAAGAGGGCAATGATGGTGGTGATGGAAGTGGCGCTGATAGCGGCGACACTGGCAATGGCCATGCGACCAGTAGCAACGGTCGTGGTCATGCCAGTGCCACCACGGACGCATCTGCCACTTCCAAGACGTCGACTACCACAGACGCCAATGACGCCAATGACGACACCGACGACGGCCAGACGCAGCTCATCCGCGACATGGCGCTCAACTTCCTCGCCGCCGGCCGCGACACGACGTCGCAGTCCATGGCGTGGTTCCTCGTCATGCTCAATCGCCACCCGCACGTCCTCGCGCGCGTGCGCGAAGAGCTGCGCGACAAGCTGCCGCACGTCATGGCTGGTGGCACTCGGTCGTCGTCGTCATCTTCGTCAGCGACATCGTCAACAGAGACAACAGAGACGACACCAACGACAGCAGAGCCAACTGGGACAACAGGGGCACCAACAGCAGCACCAACGCCATCCCCAGCACTTTCGACACCAGCACCGACGATAACGATACCTGCGCACATCCCGACGATGGAGGACGTGGCGCAGCTGCCGTACCTCGAAGCCGCGCTGCGCGAGAGCCTCCGACTGAACCCGGTCGTGGCGCTGACGTCGCGCACGGCGCTGTGCGACACGACGCTGCCGGACGGCACGCGCATCGTCGCGGGGACGCGCGTGGTGCTGCCGCACTACGTCACGGCGCGTCTGGCGAGCGTCTGGGGCGACGACGCCGAGGCGTTCAAGCCCGAGCGGTGGCTCGACGCCGCGACCGGCAAGCTCGTGCACGTGTCGCCGTTCCAGTTCTCGCCGTTCCTCGCGGGTCCGCGCACGTGCTTGGGCATGCGGTTCGCGCTCATGGAGATGAAGATCGCCATGGCGGCCGTGCTGAGCCAGTTCGACATCGAGACTGTGCGCGACCCGTTCGCGTTCACGTACAGTCCGTCGATCACGCTCGCGATCAAGGGACCGCTGGACGTGCGCGTGCGGTCGCTGCATCCCGAGTGAGTGAGCGAGTGAGTGCGTTGATGGACAAGTGAACGAACGAGCGTGTAGGAGCGGAGTGAGTGAGTGAGTGAGTGAGCAGTCGACACTGTGACTGACTGACTGACTGAGAGGATGGAAGTGATGCGTGTGCGTACACGTGCCTTGCATGAGCTACAGATGCGATCGTGTTGTGATTGCTCTTGTGTGAGTGAGAGTGTGTTTGCAAGAGTGTCCTAGCAAGAACAAGGGCGATGGACTTCATACAATGGCGACTGGAGCTACTTGGTGCATCGTAGGTAGCTACGTGTTTCGAGACTCGACGGCTTGGTCGTCAGTCCCGAGGAACGCCTTGACGCTCTTGATCGCTTTGTGCGCCTTGAGCGCCCTCTTTCGTGGGTGCAAAGCAACAGAGGTCAACATGTGCTGTGTACAATGCGTACACTCTCGATCGCCTGCTTGTGTCCTTGTTGTTTTGCTGGAGAGCGGTTAAGGCTTGGAGTCTCAGGTGTCGACAAGTCCTCCGCGCGTCTTTGACCTGATGCGTTGCTGCTGAGGACTAGCCGAGCCTCTTGAGTGCGCTTCGACTCGATAGCGAATGGACTATACGCGTTGAAGCAACGCCGACCACGTGCACGCAGAGCTGGTGCTTGCCAGACCGAGGAACTCAAGGTTGAGACCTGTGCGGTGGGTGCTCACACATGACCAGCGTCAAGGTTCGAGCGGCGAAGTAACACGAGCACGACTTAAGGTTCGTACTCGAGTACTCGTGGCCACGAGAGCGAGGTCGTTCTGCCGCTGCGACTGCCTTTGCGACGCAACCGAGACGTCTGATCCTGCTCGATCTGAGTGCACCCACGCACTCGTTGCCGTCACGACTACACCGCTCACAGACACCAGACGAGCTTGCAGTCGCTCTCACTCACTTGCAAACTTGCCAGCTCTCAGTCGCATCCGCCAAACGAAACCCAGCGCACGCACTCGCTCACCACTACTCGCAATGAAGACAACCGCTACGCTCGCTATCGTTGCACTCGCTGCACTCGAATCGCTCAGTGCCGCGTCAGCCGGTCAGTGCGACGCGCTCCAAGACAACCTCGACTTTCCTGGCAACGACCTCTCGACAATCTCAACACCAGACGCTGAGAGCTGCTGCGGCGCGTGCTCGCTGGTCAGCGTCTGCCACGCGTTCACGTGGTCGCAGTGGAACGGTGGCTCGTGCTTCCTCAAGAGCATGGTGGCCGCCAAGCCCGTGTACACCCCTCCAGCTGCGGACGGCTCGGCGTACATGCGCTCTGGCGTCGTGTACAAGTGCGGTGCGCTCAAGTACGACACGGATCTAACCAGCACGATCGGGAGCGCGCCGTCGCCGAGCGTCGAGGGCTGCTGCGGTATCTGCCGGAACACGAACGAGTGCACCAAGTTCTCGTGGAACAACTACAACGGCGGGACTTGTTGGCTCAAGACAGGAGCGAACCAGTACTTAATCAGCGCGCCTGGCGTCACCTCTGCTTGGAAGTTCTAGCTGCCGTAGCGTCAGTGAGCAGCGGTGCTGAGGTGTTGAGAGGTTGAGCTGTTGCCGAGCTCGAAGGTGTCGCGCCTGCCTGGATGTTCGAGACATCCGAGTGTGTTTGAGGAGGCACAATCAAGTGTTGATTCAAATGACAGTGGACCTTCTCGTCACGAACTTGCGCTTTGTAAGCAATTGTGCGATTCAGCTGATCCACGTGGCGATAGCGGCTACTATTGAAAACGATTATGCGCTCGAGCAACATGCGACATAATTGATCAAGCGCGCTTGTGCTCACGACGACAACGACAGCGACGACGACCTCGAGACGACAGCAGCATCAGCAGTACGACGACGCAAGAAACATGGCTCCAGCTCCACTGCTCGTGCGCGACGACGAGCGCGCAGACTTTGAGGACCTCCTCGGCAGCGGCGGCATCTTCCGCAAGATGCTGCGGACAAACCCAGAAGGCGCAGCAGTCGGTGCGTCTCGCTCTCTCATTTGGTTGCTACGATGGCGCTCGCTCGCTCGCAGTTCATGCGAGTGGCAAGAGCGCTCGTATGTCCTACATGCTTCAGTCGGTGCTCACGCATGTGTGTTTGTTTGTTTTTCGATCGATCGCTAGAGTTTGGCGAAGAAGTGACGATCCGGTACTCGGAGAAGCTCCTCGCGTCGAACGTGGCGGTCTCGACGGACGAGACGCGCAAGCTCCGCATCGGCGACGGCGAAGCCATGCCAGGTACGCGTCCTACACACACACACACACACTCACTTTGCTCTTCTTGTTCCACGACCGTCTCGAGCCACACTCTCACACAAGACCTCTCTCTCTCTGTATGTATGTACAAACCACACACGCACTCGTGTCTCCAGCGCTGGAGCTCGTGGCCAAGATGCTCCGCGTCGGCGAAGCCTGCGAAGTGCGCTGCGACGCTCGCTTTGCGTACGGCGACGTCGGTCTCGCGCCGCACGTGCCGCCTGGCGCTGCGATGAAGCTCGAGGTCGAGCTCCTGCGCGTGGGGAAGAAGATCACGGCCGAGATGACGTCCAAGGAGCTCATTACCGAGGCGCACAAGAAGAAAGAGAGCGGGAACCGGTACTTCCAGGAGCAGAACTACGAACAGGCGGCGAAGCTCTACAAGCGCGCGCTCAAGCTCCTCGAGACGTGGGAGCACTCGGACGAAGACGCGCCGGCGTGCAAAGCGCTGCTCATTGCGCTCGGGAACAACGTCGGGAACGTCCAGTTCCGCTTGAAGCAGTACACGGAGGCGCGGTCGTCGAGCCTCGAAGTGCTCATGCTCGACGACCGGAACGTGAAAGCGATGTACCGCCTCGGACAGATCGGACTGGAGACGAACGACTTCACTGAGGCGCTCGAGCACCTCCAGAAAGCGGCTGTGGTTGAGCCCAAGAACGCGAACGTGCGGCAGCTCATCAAAGACGTCAAGAAGAAGAAGCAGCAGGTCAAGCAGGAGCAGAAGAAGCTCTACGCAAAGCTCGGCGGCCGCACTGCGACGGTGAGCGACAGCGCACTTCAGCAGCAGCAGCAGCGGCATCCGATCGTGCGCTTTCTGAAAGCGAATCCGTCGCTCGTCGGTGCGGTCGTCTCGGGCGTCATCGCGCTGCTCATGTACCAGTTCATTGGCAAGCGCTTCCATGGCATGGAGTAGGACGTAGGACGCGCGAATAGAACAAGCAAGTGCTTTTACATATGTGCGTGACGCGCGAATAGTAATGAATAGCTGACGTCGCTTCATACCAAGCGACGGATCTGCCGCCGCTTCGCGACGCTCATGCGCAAGTCTGTCGTCGCTCGATCACATTCGCACACTCGATCACACGCACAAGCGCTCTATCTCTCTCTGTCATCGTCATCCTTACGCAGCTCCTCATACAAATCATGCTGTGGCGCTCGCTCCTCGCGCTTGCGCTCGCGCTTCCGATGGCTACAGCAGCGAGTGGCTCGACGACCGTGTTCACGCGCTTTGGAGACGCGAGTTGTGCGTCAGTGCCCAAGCAAGTCGTGTTCAACGTGTCGTCGACAGCGTGTGAAGCGAGCAGCACGGCCGCCTGCAGCAGCACGACAGCAAGCGGCAGTAGCTACTACACGCTGCAGTCGTGCGCGGCATCAGTCGACGCTGTGGCGACTGCCAAGGTCGCGTTCGCAGCGTCGTCGTCGCCGTACGTGCTCATGGAGGTCTACAAAGCTGACGCGAGCTGCAGCAGCGACAGTCTCGTGTCGGCTGTGGCGTTCCTCGCAGACGCCAAGTGCCTCGTGGTCGACAACGGCGAGTCGTCGGTGAAAGCGAGCGTCAACGCAGACGGCTCAGCGCTGCTCGAGACGTTCAGCGGCACGAGCTGTAGCGGCACAGCGACAAAGAGCAACGCGATCGCGAGCAGCTCGGTCGACGGAAAGACGTGCGTGAACAGCGCGTTCAAGTTCTACACGAGCGCCGTGGCGACATCGATCTCGACTGGGACGTCCGACAGCACGCGCGCAGGGCTGTCGGTCGCAACGACGCTCGCAGTCGCGCTCGCCGCTGCCTCCGTGCTCTACTAGCCTAGCTCTGAATACTGAATACATCGCCATCTCTATCACGACGACCGCCACGTCTCTCTCTCTGACGGAACTGACTGCTGTGCTGTCAGACTCACGGACTCGCGTCGTCACGCACGACACAAAGACATCAGCGACTCGTCAAGTCCTCGCGTGATGGGCGACTATGAGAGGGGGATCGTCGAGAGATGTCGAGCCGTCGCGATGTTGCTGTCCACGTGACCGAGCGACTGCGACTACGATGTGATGGTTGATGTCTAGACACAAGACTCTCTTCACGGCGTCATTGTTCACCATATGCGTGAGTGCGAGAGAGACGTCGTGATCCTGTTCACCGATCCTTCACACGAGTTGAAAGGCGCCTCGCTGAGGTCAAAGACTCGGTCGCTTTCTCACATGCGCACAAGTCTCTGACGACTTGGAGGACAAGAGGCGCGATCCTCACGCTCCAGACAAGCTCGAGCGCCTCAGACGTCTAGGCGGCACATGCGCACTCGTGCGCTCGCACTCAAACACACGCGCGTGCACACATCCCACACGCCCATGCTCCAACTCGCACGCTCCGACAACAACCGCCGGCACCAGTCACAAGAGGATGAACGCGACGACCAACGCGTCCAACACAGGCAATCCACTCCATACCACATACGCCCAGCACGACGAGCGCGAGCTTGTGGACCGACTGCGCGAGATCGGACTGGACCAGTACGTCGAGCTGCCGCAGATCGCAGTCATGGGCGACACGTCGAGCGGCAAGTCGTCGCTGCTCTCGGCACTCTCGGGTGTCTCGTTCCCGTCGTCGGACCAACTCACGACGCGCTGTCCGACGCAGTTGATCCTGAGTCGCGGCGCCACGTTCAAAGGGAACGTGCGTCTTGTGCGCTATCGCCAGTCATCGTCCGCAATGCCAGTGAATGCTCCGACCCCGACTGCTAGTGGAAAGAGTGGCGACGGTCGTAGTGGTGGTGCGAGCGGTGGCGGTGGTGCTTCGAGCACTGCGACTGCCACTACTACTGCCGCTTGAGCGCGTGAGGACCGCGAAGACTTGAGCTGCCTCGACGACGTGCCAGCGGCGATCGAGAAGTTCACGCGCAAGCTCGTGGCTGAAGGGCAGTACATCAGCGACGACCAGATCGTGATCGAGATGTGCGGCCCGGAGCTCCCGAACCTCACGCTCACGGACCTCCCGGGCCTCGTGCGCACGGTCAGCGACGGCGAAGACAAGAGCATCATCCAGCGCGTGCGGCAGCTCGTGGACCGGTACATGACGCAGGAGCGCACGATCATCATCGCCGTCGTGCCAGCGAACGTCGACATGCACAACACCGAGATCCTCCAAGCGGCGCAAGAGGCCGATCCGCGCGGCGTGCGCACGATCGCAGTCGTGACCAAGCTCGACCTCGTGGACGCCGGCGCCGAGCCAGCAGTGCACGAGCTGCTCCTGAACAAGAAGAAGCACATGCACTTGGGCTACCACGCCGTCAAGTGCCGCAGCCAGCGCGACCTGAACACTGGCGTGAGCATCGCGACTGGCGTCGAGAGCGAGCGCGCGTTCTTCGGTCAGCACGAGTACTGGCGCCGTCTGCCGCAGTCGCTCTGGGGCGTCCCGCATCTGAGCAAGCGGCTCGTGGCGATTCTCCAGGACAACATCCGCCGCTCGCTGCCGAAGGTCACGCGCGAGATCACGGAGCGCATCAACGCTGCGCAGTGCGCACTCAAAGAGCTCGGCGAGGCGCTCGAGTCGCCGAGCGCGCGGCGCCAGCAGTTTGGCGCGTGGCTCACGATGTACGTGCGGTACATGGAGGCGGCGACCACGGCGAGTACGGCGCGCTGCCCATGTCGCTCAGGCGAGCGATGGGAGAGCCGTCAAACGATGGGTCTGAGAAGCCTGTGAACACGAAGCTGCGGGCTGTCTTGTGTGCAAAAGAGGCCGTGTTCCAGCGTGCGATCGAAGCGACGAAGAAGAAGGAGTGGGCTGTGTGCAAAGAGCAGACGGACGTTGAAGATGGCGACATGGTCGAGATCCTGGAGAAGTCGAAGTGGGTGAGCGCGCGCGTCGTGGAGCACAACGGCGCGAAGGTCCGTCTTGCAGAGCACCCGGACCGATGGATCAACCCAGTAGACTGGCGCTTCACACAGCTCGAGACCCTCAAGCACTTCATCAAGACTCACCGCGGTGACGAGCTTGCGATCTTCCCGTCCTACCGCGTCTTTTGCAATCTCTACCGCCGCTGGGTCGATGACTGGAAAGAACCGACAGCAACGCTCGTGACGGACTACCGTGTGCAGATCAAGACCGTGTCGGACCGCGTGATCAAGGAGCTTCATGCCGTGCCGCGTGTCGAGCACGTGTTTCAAAGCACTGCGGCAGATGTACTCGCTCGCTTGACGAACGAGTCAAAGCTGAAGATGGAGCGCTTGCTCGACATCGAGTACCGGCCGTACACGCAGGACATGGGTCTGTTCCAGGAGGTGGACAAGCGCCGGCTCGCGTTCTTGCGCACGCAGCTTGAAGACTTGCTAGATCGGGACGAAGACGGAGACGTTCCGATGGGCAAGATCTTGGACGCGTTTGCACAACTCATGAGCGCAAACGACGAGCGTGAGGCGCGCGAGATGGAGATCGCGCTCCAGTCGTACCTCGAAGTCGCTGTGCGGCGCTTCGTCGATGCCGTGCCGATGCACTTGAATGCCGGCATGCTCACGACGTTTGTGCACGAGGTGGAGCGCAAGCTCATGGGCACGACCGACGAGAAGCTTGCGCGTTTGCTCCAAGACTCGGAGCAGAAGACGATTGCGCGCAAGCAGTTGGTCGACGAGCTTGCGTGCTTGAAGGCCGCAAAGGACGAGATCGAGATGCTCGTCGCGTGAGGACGTCGAGATGAAAGTGTCAGTGTGCGAGTGTCGGTGGTAGTGCTTAGTTGTAAGTGCTCGTACGCGAGAGCATTGAGCAGTGTGTGTGCATGAGGTCCAAGTCGATTGTGAATGAAGATCACTTTGTTGCTGTTGAACCATCTTGTCGACAACTTGTCATCAACTTTTGTCGAGAACAACTTTGCTGTCGACAACTTGCTGAAGAGTTGTCGACAACTCGTCGCTTTGGACACATCGCGAGACGTCGCACCGTCGTTGCTCTTGCACTCGCATCGATGTCACTCGCGTCTTCGCCTCGGTCTTCACGCTACTCCTTGCAAGCACCAGATACAGATCGTCTGTGCACTTTGCACGCGCTTGCTTGCTCCCTCGCTCGTCCATCACTGCTGTTGCTGGTGCTCCACGGATGTGTGTGTTGCCATCCAGCTGATGGATGACAACTAGAGACGCGCAGCTACTTCCCGGGCAGATCGACGACGACAGCAGCGACACGACTAGCAGCGGCGCTTGTCTTCGCAGTGGCGGCGGCAACACGAGCGGTCTCTTGCACAGCGCTTCCACGACGTCGACCAGCGCTTCTCCGTCCAAGGTGGCGTCGTCCAACCCAGCGTTCCGGCTGATCCCCGACCCCAAGCCGCTCGCACAGCTGCGGCCGCCACCGCCGCTGCCGTCCGTGTCGCCCTCGATAGCGCCGCTTGAGACTGCAAAGACACCGTCCGCTCTATCGCAGCTGCGAGTGCGCGCGCTGCAGCACGTGCCACCGACGATGGAGTCGCCGCCTGTCGTAGCTGTCGGTGCGATCACGGAGAGCATTGCTGAAGAGGAGCAAGCACAAGCGACGCCAGCGGCAGCAGCGACAACAGAGTCAACGGCGCTCTCGAACGACCATGCCGCTGCACCGTCCAGTCCGCTCACGCCACGTCGATCCGGCCAGCAGACCGAGCCACAGAGCTCTGGTATGGTGCCAGCGAGCCAGTACCGGCGCCAGACGTACACCAAGTCGGGCAACAACCTCAAGTTTGGCGCACGCGCGCAGTCGCGGCGGCTACTGCGCGACAACAGCATGAGCGACAAGAGCAGTGGCGCAGGCTCGAGTACGAGACTACTTGAGGCGAGTGACGAAGCCGAAGCAAACAGCGCGTGCGTCGATGACAACTCGGAGACTGTCGATGATCCCGTGGACGAAGTCGACGACGACCTGATCTTTGAGCTTCCAGAGCTCAACCAGGACGGCGACCCGACTGGCCGCACCGTGAAAGAGGCGTGGCCAGTCGACCAAGTCATGCTGCTCTACATGCTCTCGCGCTACGCCGTGTGCGCGCGGACGTCGAAAGAAGAGGAGACGTGGATCCGGCAGATCCCGCTCCTCGTGCTCATGTACGAGGGCATCGCGGCCGGCGCGCTCAACTTTGACTACGCGCCTGCTGCGATCGTGATCGCGCAAGAGGGGCGACCGAAGCGCATCTGGATGAACACAACACAGGATGGCAAGTCTGCGATCGACGACTTGCGCGAAGCGAACCTCATCAATGGCCTCAAGCTGTCGACAAAAGAGTACCACTCCGTGACTGCGTTCCAAGTCTCGCTCCGCGGTCTTGAGCTCTTAGCGCAAGTGAGCAAAGACCTGAAAGCTAAAGTCGACGCGTTCATCTTTGCGCCCAAGCCGTACCGGCGCGAGCTCCTCGAGATCCGGTACATCCCGATCGAGGACGAAGTCGACAGCGACGCGGTGCTCAATAGCGACTCGTCGACGCAAGGGTGGACGTTCAGCGGCAGCCACAAGCAGCTCGCGACGACAAAGACAGCGACGACAACGACCACGACGACCGCGTCGGGCGACGACAGCCAGTCGAACCAGCCACCGCCGCAAGTACAGGACGGCAACAACAGCAACGACAACCAAGAGACGGACGAGCCCGAGTTCAATGAGCAAGGGCGGTTCATCCTCGAGTCGATCGGGTACTTTCGGTACTCGGAAGTCACCGAGACAGAGGACGTGTCGTACGTCTCGAGCCCGTTCGTGCCGCAGTGCGTGCGCGGACCCGAGGCGTACCAGCAGCTCTCGTCAAACGCGCATCGCGCACAAGAGGCTGCGAGCGGACAGTCCAACATCCGCGACACGCTCTCGGAGGCAATCGTGCTCGCCAACCCCGTGTGTCTCGTTGGCGAGTGGATCCCATTTGGGTCGAACCAGATCGTGGCGCTGAACGAGCGCCTCGGATCGATGGACCGGTGCCAAGGCGGGCTGTTCACGTCGCTGATCGACGACCGCCCGACGGACACGCAGTTTGAAGTCCCGCCGGGCCTGACCGAAGTGCGCATCCTCGACTACGACCCCGTGCGGTACATCAACTTTGAGGCCGAGATCAACTTCCCCGAGGACGACGGCATCGTCCAGGTTGAGAACTTTGGCATCCACTTGAACGTCGACGGCACGATCTTCTACGGCATTCGCGTCGACGCGATCTTGGACAAGCGCTCGGACCGCATCTCGGTCGACTTGCTCTCGCGCTTGCTCGTGGACATTCACCAGGACTCGTCCGAGATCATGGACGACCTCCTCTCGTCCTACCAGAACAGTCTGCTCGACATGGTCTTCCTCGGCGACGTTGCGAATCGCGGCAAGTTTAACATGATCATGGCCGACCAGATCGATCCGTTCATGCCCGGGCTCGAGTACATGGACCGCGGCGACTTTGAGAACGAGCTCAAGCAAGTGCTCGGTGACATCCACTGCGCGTACGACATTGGCGAAGACAGCGTCCTGATCGTCGGTCGCGAAGGGATGCTCATCGCTGGGTCGGCGTCCAAGCGCTTTGAGAAGGTCTTCATCGCATACTTCTCGCTCTTGTGCCGCGAGATGTTCCTTCGGAGCTTCTTCACGCGCATCTTCGTGCTCGAGGAGCTCCTCAAGAGCACGCGCGAGCTCATTTTCTCGGCCAAGGAGAACCCGAATCACATTGTCCAGATCCGCACGCAGCTCAACCAAGCGGCAAACGACCTCATCTTGGTACGGACTCTGAGCTGCAGTGTCGAGTGGTGTCGTGACGTTGGCAGGCGACCTAGCGCCTTGGACTGATGCTTGCACGGTCCGACTGCTCTCTGCGTCTCACAGTTCACAGACACGCTCGGGTACCTCCTCGAGTCGCTCGAGTTTGTCAAGATCCCAGTCAAGTCGCCGAACGCGTGCGAAGAAGAGGAAGCGATCTTCAGCTACCTCGACCTGAAGAAGCAGCACCACGACATCCTCTTGCGCGCGCGGGACCTCGAGAAGCTCGTGCACGGCGCCAAGTACGAGATCGTCAACTTGCGGCAAATGGCCGAAGTGCTCAACACGACGCAGCTTGAAGACATCTTCAAGACTGTCGAGAGCAACACCAAGATCCTCGCCGACTCGTCGATCGTCGTCAAGAAAGCTGGCTCGTCGCTCGAGATGGTGCAGCTCCTGCTCGCTGGGAGCTTTGCATTCACGCTCCTGGATCGCGTCCCCGGTGGGAGCCTCAACATCGAAGTCCCGCAGTGGGTCAACGACGTGTTCAAGGAGCCGATCATCGACGTTCCGTTCCTCTTCTTTGCGCTCAACCTCGTCTGGATGCTCGCGTGCGTCCGCGCCGTGTACGTCTACAAGCAAGCGCAGATCCGGCGCGAGGTCTTTGGTCGCCACACGCTGCGCGTCAAAGTGCACAAGCCACTGCGCGTCGAGGCGTTCGAGGCGTTCCTCGCAACGAAGCGCCTCGAAAAGCAAGAGAGCGTCTCGCAGCCAGCGTCCGAGCTCCGGCGCGTCATGTGGCGCGACGTCAGCGGCGGCGACCCGCAGCACAATGTGCTCTACCACCAGAACAACGCGAGCACGAGCGGCATGGGCGGACTCAAGAAAGGAGGACAGAAGAAGCAGCGCGCGTCGCGGCGGCAGCAAGTGCGGCAGTTTGTCCAAGCGCTCTGGCGCCGCGTCATGGCTGTGTGTGGAAGCACTGGCGCACCGACTGGCAACGCAGTGTCGCCGAACGTCCCTGGTGGCACAAGCAGCACTGTCAGTGGCGCTGCTAGTGCATCTGGCGCTGGAACAAATGGCACGAGCGGTGCAAGCGCTCCCGCCGCGCCGCTGCTTGACGACGGCGTGCCAGTCGAGATCGAAGTCGAGTACGACAGCCGGTACGGCTACTTGCTCTTTGTGACGTTCCAGTTCCACGTGCGCAAGAAGAAGCAGCCGCCGTTCGTCAAGCGCACCGTCGCCTCCATAGTCGCGTGGCTCAAAGCCCTCGCTGACCCTCAGCCAGCAGCGACCAAGACGCTCGCGAAGAAGCAACAGGCCGAGCGCGCGCACAAGCAGCAGCAAGACGAGATGCTCGCGTCGATGGAAGCGACTGCGAAGCTCGAAGAAGAGCTCCTGGCGTGGTTCGCCGCTGAGCTCAAGGCGCACAAAGCGATCAAGAGCGTCAAGGCGTTCCTCGGGACCGACGACCAAGCCGTCGAGTCTCGAAACACGTAGCTACCTACGATGCACCAAGTAGCTCCAGTCGCCATTGTATGAAGTCCATCGCCCTTGTTCTTGCTAGGACACTCTTGCAAACACACTCTCACTCACACAAGAGCAATCACAACACGATCGCATCTGTAGCTCATGCAAGGCACGTGTACGCACACGCATCACTTCCATCCTCTCAGTCAGTCAGTCAGTCACAGTGTCGACTGCTCACTCACTCACTCACTCACTCCGCTCCTACACGCTCGTTCGTTCACTTGTCCATCAACGCACTCACTCGCTCACTCACTCGGGATGCAGCGACCGCACGCGCACGTCCAGCGGTCCCTTGATCGCGAGCGTGATCGACGGACTGTACGTGAACGCGAACGGGTCGCGCACAGTCTCGATGTCGAACTGGCTCAGCACGGCCGCCATGGCGATCTTCATCTCCATGAGCGCGAACCGCATGCCCAAGCACGTGCGCGGACCCGCGAGGAACGGCGAGAACTGGAACGGCGACACGTGCACGAGCTTGCCGGTCGCGGCGTCGAGCCACCGCTCGGGCTTGAACGCCTCGGCGTCGTCGCCCCAGACGCTCGCCAGACGCGCCGTGACGTAGTGCGGCAGCACCACGCGCGTCCCCGCGACGATGCGCGTGCCGTCCGGCAGCGTCGTGTCGCACAGCGCCGTGCGCGACGTCAGCGCCACGACCGGGTTCAGTCGGAGGCTCTCGCGCAGCGCGGCTTCGAGGTACGGCAGCTGCGCCACGTCCTCCATCGTCGGGATGTGCGCAGGTATCGTTATCGTCGGTGCTGGTGTCGAAAGTGCTGGGGATGGCGTTGGTGCTGCTGTTGGTGCCCCTGTTGTCCCAGTTGGCTCTGCTGTCGTTGGTGTCGTCTCTGTTGTCTCTGTTGACGATGTCGCTGACGAAGATGACGACGACGACCGAGTGCCACCAGCCATGACGTGCGGCAGCTTGTCGCGCAGCTCTTCGCGCACGCGCGCGAGGACGTGCGGGTGGCGATTGAGCATGACGAGGAACCACGCCATGGACTGCGACGTCGTGTCGCGGCCGGCGGCGAGGAAGTTGAGCGCCATGTCGCGGATGAGCTGCGTCTGGCCGTCGTCGGTGTCGTCATTGGCGTCATTGGCGTCTGTGGTAGTCGACGTCTTGGAAGTGGCAGATGCGTCCGTGGTGGCACTGGCATGACCACGACCGTTGCTACTGGTCGCATGGCCATTGCCAGTGTCGCCGCTATCAGCGCCACTTCCATCACCACCATCATTGCCCTCTTTGCCACTGCTGCCGTGCGACTCGTTCGAGCGCTTGTCGTCGCCACTCGCAGCGCTGTCGAGGAAGAGCGAGATGAGGTCCTTGCGTGCGTTCGCACTGCTCGGTCGCTCTTGCTCCTGACTAGTTCTCTCGCTGGATGATGACGTGCTCGTCGGATGCGTCGCTTGCTCTGTCGTCTCGCTTGCATCGCTCGCGCCACGCTTGTCACTCGAGTCGCTTGTGCCTCTTGCTGTAGACGCGTCGCCCACGCGCTTCGCAGCGACCGAGCGGTCGATGACGTCGAGAACAAACGCGTTGATGCGCTGGACGTCGCGCGCCAGCTGCCGCTCGCGGCCGACGCGGAGCCACCGGCGCAGGCGCCAGAGCCACAGCGGCGCCTGGAAGCGCGCAAAGAGCTGCTTCGACGCGCGCTCGAACGCCTCGAGGAACGCCGCGTGCTCGTCCGTCGCGAGGCCGCGCAAGTCGACGCCAAAGCCAATGCGCGCAAACACGTCCATCGTGAAGAGGTCGAGCAGGCGCTTGAGGTTCACGGGTGCGTGTCGAGGAGGCTGGGACTGTGGCTTGAACTGTGGCTGGGACGGCGACTGCGACGGCAATGGCAATGGCGACGGCGACGGCAGTGAGTGTGGTGGATCAGACTGATGGGTCGAGTGTGTGAAAGACTGCGCCACGGACGCTTCGTCCGTCTCCGTCGCTGCACGCGCACTCGTCTGCGCACACATCGCGAGGCGCTCGCACAGCGCCGCCGTGTAGTGCCGCACCGCGAGCTCCATCGTGTCGCGCATGCGCTGGAGCGAGAAGAGGTGGCTCGCAGTCTTGCGCTGGTGCCGCCAGCGCGCGCCGTCGACCGCGAAGATACCGCCGCCGAGCACGTCGCGCAGCGTCTCGGTCGTCAGCGCGCCTTTGCCAAAGTCGGCGAACCGCGTCGCGAGCACGTGCTCGAACGCAGCGGGCGACGTGAGCACGACGGTCACGGGCCGCCCGAGCAGCTGCACGCACCACATCTGCTCGCCGTGCGCGCGCGTCTCGTCGAGCAAGTAGTCGTGCACGCGGCCCTTGTAGCGCAGCAGCACGTCGAGCGAGTTGCCGAGGATCGGGAGCGTCGACGCCGGACGCGGCAGGTGGCGCACGCACCGCTCTGCTGCGTTTGGTCGCACCAGCGCATACGCGAGTGTGAGCACGACCACTGCAGTCGCTACAACGAGCGAGAGTGGATCATGCGTGTATGCACTTGTCGTTGTTGTTGTTGAGGTTGTTGTCGTTGTTGTCGTTGTTGTCGTTGTTGTGCTCGCTGCTCTTGTTGGGCTCAAATCGAGCACGTGCATGTTCGAGTGCGAGTGTGAAGACGACGGAGCTGACGCGGCAGTCGCAGCAGCACACGCAGACACACAAACAGCAGCAGCCGATGTGACGATCGTGTGTACCGCAGATGCGAGCATCGAGTAGCTTCGCGAGGTGATCGATCGATCGAGCAGTCAGTCGATATGTGCACCAGACGTCACGCGCGCGCAGTAGTAGTAGTAGTAGTAGTAGTGTGCTGTTGCTGTCGTCGTGTGCGTCTGGAAGAAGCTCTTTTGTGTTGGAGTCTCGTCACGACACGTCAAAAAGATGCTGGTGGTGCCGAAGATCGCAGCTCGTGCTGATTTCGACGTTGAGGTCATTGTGTGAATATCGACAGAGACGTCATGTTGTGAAAGTGGTCGTGTCGTTTGTGCAATCAAAGAGGTGTTTTGCTGTTGTGGTTCAAACCAATATTTGTTTGGTTTGCTTTCATTCGCAAAACAAACACAATGATGGTTTATCTCAATCCAACAAACCACAAACGATTCGATTTTGCATTGGTTTGAGTTGGTTGTTGTGGTTGTCGTGATGTTTCAACTACAAGCAAGAAACACCAAACAGCAGGTCGGTTGCACGGTGTGCTGCCAACGTATCTGTCGTGTGCCGCCGAATGAAACTCGTCTTCGAGCAAGTAATCGACACATGATTTCATCCTCTTTGACGCAAGGTTGTTTGTGTTTGTTCTCAAAGCATGTTCACATGTTGTTGTCAAGGCTTGTGAAGCAAGTGGTGCTCGTCTCGAGGAAGCAGTCGTGAATGCGTCAAGCAACGAAAAGCGAGCTGGACAACAACAGACTCGCATATTCACGCATCGCATTGTGTTCGTGCTCGTGCTCGTGCTCGTGCTCGTGCTCGTGCTCGTGCTCGTGCTCGTGCTCGTGCTCGTGCTCATTCCCGTTCTCATGCTTGGATCTGTTGTGATCCTTGCCAAGTGTGTGTAGCCACTTGGTTTGCTCCTGTCTGTCTGTCTCTTTGTCGCATTTCTGTCGTGTCAACAAGAGACAAACACAGACTGACAGCAACAAATATCCCTCACAAGAAGTCGACAACAAGCGTACAAATCGCAAGAGCTTTGTTGCTTTGCTTTTTGAACAGAGCAAATCAACGCAACAACTCTTGCTTGCTTGCGACACATTTGCAACCACAAGGATTGTGTGCTGCTTTTGCTGTCTCGAAAGCAACAAGCATCAAGCATCAAGCATCAGTCAACGAGCAAGCATGTCGACGACAGCTTGACTCGACTCTCGACTCGAAGCAACCCACGCACGCACTTGCTCGATCGCTCGCTGCGCTGCTTCGTGCACACTCTCACACACACGGCTGTAGCAACACCAACACCAACAACAACACCAAACAAACAAGCAGACGGACAGATGGCTGACTGACTCGGTTCACGACACCCTGAGACGCGCACTGGCACACCAACGATGACGATGACCACTCGGATAAGCGAATCCGTCGACTCGACTCGACTGCGCTTGCTTGCTTGTGCTTTGTTCTTGGATCGCAGACTCGACTCGACTCGACTCCAGGAAGTCAGTCGGAAGCTGAACCAAGCAAGGACATCCGTGCCAAGACGCTGCAACAGCTCATTCGACAACTCGCCTGCTTCCACACACACACACAAGCAAGCAAGCAAGCCTTCACAGCAACCAGCAACAACACAACACAACACAACACAACACAACACAACGCATAGCAACTATGGCGACCTCCTCCTCTTCTGCATCGACGACGTCGACGGCGCCACGCACGATCAACGCGTACGCTGCGTTCAACAAGGGCGAAGACATCAAGCCGTGGCAGTACGAGTCGCGCGCGCTCGGCGTTGACGACGTCGAGATCAAGATCTCGCACTGCGGCATCTGCGGCTCGGACATCCACTCGCTCGACAGCGGCTGGGGACCGTCGATGTACCCGTGCGTGGTCGGGCACGAGATCGTGGGCGAAGTCACGCTCGCAGGCGCGAACGTCACGGAGCTGCGTGCGGGCGACCGCGTGGGCGTCGGCGCACAGGTCTCGGCGTGTCTGAACAAGGACCCGTCGAAGCCGTGCAAGCAGTGCGCCGCTGGCGCCGACGCGTACTGTCCGCAGCTCGTGTGGACGTACAACGATCGGTACAAGGAGGACGGCGCGATCACGTACGGCGGGTACGCCGACTACGTGCGCGTGCCGGCGGCGTACGCGTTCGTGATCCCGGCGTCGATTCCGTCGGACGTCGCGGCGCCGCTGCTGTGCGCCGGCGCGACCGTGTTCACGCCGTTCAAGGAGCTGGGCGTGAAGACTGGCGACCGCGTGGGCGTGATCGGCATCGGCGGTCTCGGCCACTTGGGCATCCAGTTCGCAAAAGCCATGGGTGCGACCGTCGTGGCGTTCTCGCGCTCGGGCAGCAAGGAGGCCGAGGTGCGCGCGCTCGGCGCCGACGAGTTCGTCAACTACAGCGACGACGCGCAAGCCAAGCAGGCGGCGCAGTCGGTCGACGTGCTCCTGCTCACGGCCGATGCGAACGACATGCCGTACAGCCTCTTCATGAGCTTCCTCGCGATCCGCGGCACGTGCGTCATGGTCGGGCTCCCGAACGACGAGGTCAAGTTCCGCCCGTTCTTCCTCGTCGGCAACGGCAACAAGCTCATGGGGAGCAAGATCGGCAGCATCGCCGACATCAAGGACATGCTCGCGCTCGCGGCCGAGAAGAACGTCCGACCCGTGATCCAGAAGCTCCCCATGAGCCGCGCGAACGAAGGGCTCCAGATGGTGCGCAACGGCTCCGTGCGCTACCGCGTCGTGCTCGAGAACTAGGACGAGGACTCGAGTGTCAGATAGAGAGCTGAGAGAGCTGGACAGGACAAGAGAGTGAGGAGAGTGTAGGATATACGAATGACACGCGAGCTCGTTGCACAGGACATGGTCGATTGAGTGAGTGTCCTCGAGCGTGAGCGTCTCGACGTCACGAGCGTCACGCCTCACTGACGATAGTATCGCTACCACTCTCGTCGTCGTCTCCGCTGCACGTGCCCGCGATCTCGTCTCGCGCACGAGTGAGACACTGGACCTCGTCAACAAGGCGCTTTCGCCGCGCAGCGCGTGCTGGCGACTCGACAAAGAGCTGCGCGAGCGCGTCGTCGCGCACACTCGCCAGCTCGCGCTCCATCTCGCGCACAAAGCCGTCGAGCATCACTGCGTGCAGGCGCATCGGAACAGCATCGACGACGCGTCGACCAGCAAACGCAGCGTACGTCTCGAGCGAGATCGCCATGTCACGCGCCTCGCGATCCGCACTGGCGCTCAACAGCGTCGCGGCAGCGCGAAGGACGTCGCTCAAGACAACGGCACTCGGACTGGCGCTGCTGCTGCTGTTGCTGCTCGTACTGCGACCAACACTGTCGACCGACGAAGGCGATGACGATGACACAGACAGCACTGTGCGAGCCGCTACATCAGGGTACAGCGCCTCGAGCTGTGCAAGCAGCGCTTGCTGGCGGCGGTTGTCCACTTCGTCGAGCAGCCGCTTGTCCTGCGTGTACGGCCGGTACTCGTCCTGCAGCAGCGCACTCACTGCGTCCTTTGCACGCTCAGTCACGCGCGCGAGCACTCTCTGTGATACGGCTTGGAGGTGCTGCTGTACACGACGACTCGCACCAAGCACACCACAGAGATGGCTCGACACGCGCGCAGTCTGTGCTGCGTACGCTTGCAGCAGCTCGTGCGCTGGCGCTCGCCACTGGTCCACGCAGCGCCGAAAGAGGTTGCAGAAGACGCGGTAGGACGGGAAGATCGCGAGCTCGTCACCGCGGTTCTGCTGAATGAACTGCAGGAGCGCAGCGTGCGAGCTGACGCGCCAGCGACTTGGTCCGAGGAATTCGTGCGGCGTCGCGCTGCACCGAACGCCGTGCGCTTGGCGCTCGAGCACCGTCGCGTGCGTCCACACGTCGCCGGCGAGACGCACTTCGACGGTGTCGCCGACCTCAACGTCGTGCTGCCGAGCAGATGGCGTCATTGTCGCTACTGATCGTGGCACAGCCTCGACAGCTTCGACTGCGCGCTGGAACGCCCGCTCACTCGTTCGCAGCACTGCGCGGAGTCGCACGTCCACGTCGCAAGCCTCATCCTGGAGCATCGGCAGTGCGTCGTACTCGCCGTGGATCGCCGCCTCCATGTACCGCACGTACATCGTGACCCACGCGCCAAACTGCTGGCGCCGCGCGCTCGGCGACTCGAGCGCCTCGCCGAGCTCTTTGAGTGCGCACTGCGCAGCGTTGATGCGCTCCGTGATCTCGCGCGTGACCTTCGGCAGCGAGCGGCGGATGTTGTCCTGGAGAATCGCCACGAGCCGCTTGCTCAGATGCGGGACGCCCCAGAGCGACTGCGGCAGACGGCGCCAGTACTCGTGCTGACCGAAGAACGCGCGCTCGCTCTCGACGCCAGTCGCGATGCTCACGCCAGTGTTCAGGTCGCGCTGGCTGCGGCACTTGACGGCGTGGTAGCCCAAGTGCATGTGCTTCTTCTTGTTCAGGAGCAGCTCGTGCACTGCTGGCTCGGCGCCGGCGTCCACGAGGTCGAGCTTGGTCACGACTGCGATCGTGCGCACGCCGCGCGGATCGGCCTCTTGCGCCGCTTGGAGGATCTCGGTGTTGTGCATGTCGACGTTCGCTGGCACGACGGCGATGATGATCGTGCGCTCCTGCGTCATGTACCGGTCCACGAGCTGCCGCACGCGCTGGATGATGCTCTTGTCTTCGCCGTCGCTGACCGTGCGCACGAGGCCCGGGAGGTCCGTGAGCGTGAGGTTCGGGAGCTCCGGGCCGCACATCTCGATCACGATCTGGTCGTCGCTGATGTACTGCCCTTCAGCCACGAGCTTGCGCGTGAACTTCTCGATCGCCGCTGGCACGTCGTCGAGGCAGCTCAAGTCTTCGCGGTCCTCACGCGCTCAAGCGGCAGTAGTAGTGGCAGTCGCAGTGCTCGAAGCACCACCGCCACCGCTCGCACCACCACTACGACCGTCGCCACTCTTTCCACTAGCAGTCGGGGTCGGAGCATTCACTGGCATTGCGGACGATGACTGGCGATAGCGCACAAGACGCACGTTCCCTTTGAACGTGGCGCCGCGACTCAGGATCAACTGCGTCGGACAGCGCGTCGTGAGTTGGTCCGACGACGGGAACGAGACACCCGAGAGTGCCGAGAGCAGCGACGACTTGCCGCTCGACGTGTCGCCCATGACTGCGATCTGCGGCAGCTCGACGTACTGGTCCAGTCCGATCTCGCGCAGTCGGTCCACAAGCTCGCGCTCGTCGTGCTGTGTGGCTTGTAGCTCATCCAAGAGCAGCGACTGCGCAGACGACAGCGCACTTGCGAGCCCCATGTTGCTGTCGCTCGCTCCGTTCGTCTCTCGTGCGAATCATGGTTATACACATTTTGTCGTACAAAGGTACACGCAAGTGCCTATTTAATGTGTCTGACATCACAAATCTTCTCTTCAACAACACAAATGTACTGAAGAGTGTACCCATTGACGCATCACGAGGACTCGAAGTACCTGTGCATCGACCGACCGAGCACTGAGCTCTCTCACGCTTTCGTAGCTATCAACTTTGCAGTCGCTACGCAAGCAAAGAACACAAGCGAGCGCTCACGCGTCACCAGACTGCGTAGTGCTGCTCCACGACGCCAAACGCGTCCTCGACCTCAACGCGCACTTCGTCGCCACTGTCGGTCACGAACTGGACGTGGCCGCTGAACGTCCCGAACGGCTGCACAAAGTCGCTCTCGACGACGAGGACGTTCGCGTGGTCCTCGCGCTGACCGCGCGGCGTGAACGTCAGCTCCACACGCTCGTTCGTCCTAGTGCACATTCACGCATTCACACAGAGAGACACACACATACCAGTCGCGTCAGGTTTGTATCCTACGAACCCAACGCTTCAGCAAGTGCCGAACAAGCGAGCGATCAACAACATGAGCAAGCGAGACGTACACGCTGTCGATCGACGCGATCGCCCACGCACTGCGCACGGGGTCCGCTGGCACGCGGAAGGCCACGCCGCGCAGTGGGAACACGCGGCCGTTGATCCAGATCGCGTTCTCCATCGACTCGCCGTCAATGTCGTACACGTCTTTGCTCAAGTTGATCCCGATCGCAGCGGTCTCGGCGGCGCTGAACGCGTCCTGACCGGCTGCGCGCGTCTGCACGCGACCGCGAAAGCTCGAGGACGCCCAGTTCCAGCGCGTGCAGCGCAGCGCGAGGCTCCGCGTCCAGTCGATCGCACCGAGTGCTCCAGTCTCGCTGCTCACGTCGACTGCCTTGTCGCCAAAGCGGAACGCGCCGCGCACGGGACTCCCAGCGCCTTTGTGCACGTACGCAGGACGCATCGAGTCGTTCCCGAGCGGGAAGAGCAGCGCGAGCGCTTCTTCACGCTTCAGGTACAGATCCGCAGTGAATCGGCGCGCTGCACCTGTTGACGCAGCGACCTGCGCCACGTCGTCAGCACAACGCAGTGGTTGTTACCGATGCGTCTTGGAGCAATGAGACGCAAGGGCGACTTGCGCGACACAAAGCGCACGTACCGTCGTCGTGTTGACTTGGATGCGCCAGTCGTCCGTCTCGCGCTCGTAGCAGAACGAGATGAACTCGGACGAGAGCGGCGCTTGCGACCGCGTGCACGTCTAGAGAGAGAGAGCGAGCGATTGAGTCACAGACAGACACTATGAGTGTTGTTGTCACGGCTACACGACACGCACTGCAAGACCAACAGACGTACTGTGTCATCGACTGACGACGCTGCAAAGTCGAGACCGATGCTTCCTGGTAGACGCACTGGCGCAGTCGAGAGGCAGGAGATAGACACAGAAGGACGTGAGAGGGCGAGAGAGTGAGAGTGTTGTAATGCGGACGAGTGGAAGACGCCTGCACGTACAGGTGTACTCAAACTTGTCGCTACTCGGCGCGGTCTTGTCCACGACGTACAGGAACGCATCGTGCGCGTACCCGAGCTGTTGGTAGAGTGCACGTGATGTCCATAAGTCAGTCAGTCAGTCAGTCTGTCGATAGTAGCCGCAAGCAAGCAAGCACGAGCCGGCACGATCGTTCTCTTGCGACTGCTCGACGCACCTTGACCACGGCCATGCCGATAAAGTAGTCGCGCGTGTTGAACGAGCTGTAGTGCCACAGCTTTGTGCGCAGCGTGTTGGTGATCCAGCTGTGCGCGTCGGCGTGGAACGCCACGTCCTCTGCTGGCGCGCGCCAGCGGCCAAACGGGTAGAACGGCGCCACGCTCGAGTTGTCTGCAGCTCCAGACGCGTGTCCAAAGACGCCGTTGTGTGTGAGCGGCGAGCGCTCGAGGAGCGCTTGTGGGAAGAGACTCGCGTGCGTCTGTGGTGGGTGGAGGTCGTCGTGCGACGGCAAGAGGAATGCAAACAGCGCTGCGAGCGCCGCCGTAAGCACAATAATCACAATGCGTGACGATCGCGTGCGCTGCGGTTGAGCTTTCATGCTTGCAGACAACGTCGAGCACTTGGGCTTGATGGCGAGCGAGCGAGTAGCAAAGTGATGTCGTCGTAGTTGCTGCTGCTGTTGCTGCTTGCTGGTGCGGGCGCTCGCGGTCAAGCTCGCTTGTCATCATGTTGGAGCTGCTGAGGCTTGTTGCACTTTTCGAATGCAATGTGTGACGTGTGTTGATTGGCGTCGCACATAGTGCGCCACATGGATTGTGGAGCGCAGCGTGTGCCGCAATCAAAGGTTGCCGAGCCGAGGAAGTCCTCAAAGTCTGCGCGCTCGTGCGTCGTCGCGCATGAACGATCGAGCTAGCGGCGCCATGTTTCTTGCTTCGTGGTACTGTCGTCTTGAGGTCGTCCTTGTCGTCCTTGTCGTTGTGAGCAACAGTGCTCGATCAAGTGTGGTCGAGTTGCCTCCGTTTTTTCACTATATACTAGTCTCTATCACCACCGAATCGCACAATTTACTACAAATCGCAAGTTCATAGCAAGAAAGTCAATTTGATCAGGACACTTGATTGTTCCTCTCATCAACAGCAACAGCATCCAAAAAGCGACAGCAAACAATCGATCGATCGACCAAGAGCAAGCGAACGAGATCACGATGGTGCGTGCTGCTGTCGTCATCGATGCGAGCATGTGAGCGCACATGCGTGTTCCCTGTGCTCACATATACGCGCTGCGCCTGCGCTCTCTCGCTCGATCGCTCTGTACAATGTGTCGGCATGACGCACATTGCAGGCAAACACGCTTGCGCCGTACTTGACGGCGATCCGCCACTCGCTCGACTCGGCGCTCTGTCTCCGCAACTTCCCGTCGCAAGTTGTCGAGCGCCACAACAAACCGGAAGTCGAGCTCCGGTGCGTTGCTGTCTTTGCTTGTTGCTTGTTGCTTGTTGCTTGTGCCGTGTGTTGTGTGTTGTGGACATGCAGAATGCCTTACACATTCCTCTCTCGCTCTCTCTCATACACACGCAGCTTGAGCAAGGAGCTGCTGCTGAACCCGATCCTGATCTGCCGCAATGAGAACGAAAAGTGCCTCATTGAGCCGTCCGTGAACTCGACGCGCGTGAGCATCTGCATTAAGAAGGCCGACGAGATCGAGACGATCCTCGCGCACAAGTTCAATCGCTTCCTCATGCAGCGCGCCGAGCAGTTCATCATCATGCGTCGTGTCCCCGTCGAGGTATGTGTCTCTTTATCGTACGATGAGTCAATAGCGATCGCAGTCTGACACGTTCGCACCTGCCAATGCACACAGGGCTACGACATGAGCTTCCTCATCGTGCACACGCACCTCGAGACGCTCTACAAGCACAAGCTCATTGACTTTGTGATCACGTTCATGGAGGACATTGACAAAGAGATCAGCGAGATGAAGCTCGCGCTCAATGCGCGCGGCCGCATCGTCGCGACCGAGTTCATGAAGCAGTTCACGTGAGCAGCGACTGCTCCACACACACATGCGCGCGTCAGGACGTCTTACCCCACGCGCTCTCATACGAATCACACACCATACACGAGCAGCTCTATTGCTCTCCATCTCATTCTCTCTCTCTCTCTCTCTCATTCTCTACTGATACACACGCTCGGCTCCATTTGTCCGATCTTTTGTCCTACATAATGCTGCAGTTCGTATCCGGTCGCTCCTGGACGTCGCCGCACGGCTGGAGCTTCCCAATGAAGCACTGCTCGAGCATCTTCCGCGCGTTCTTTGTGTGGAACTTCATGTCCTGCGTGCAGTCCGGACCGCCGGCTTTGCGCAAGAGCGACCGCGCACCGCCCGGGTGCACGTCGACAATGCCCGTGACGTCGTACACCTGCATGCCTGCGACGAGCCAGCACGAGTCGCGCGTCTTGTGCCGCTTCACCTCGCATAGACACAGCTTTGGCGCGCGCGTGCACCGCTCATCGTCGTCGCTCTCGGCAGTCGAGTCCGTGAGCGGTGACGCGGGCTCGAGCGACCGGTGCTTCGTTGCATCGAGCGGTTCAAACACGAGCGTCTTGCTGCTGCTGCTGTCGTTGCGGCTCGTTCGGCGCCGTCCAGGCGTCAGCGGCGCAGTCTTGAGGTCAAACAGACTGTCGTCGGCTGTTGCTGCAAGCACTGAGGCTTTGCCGAGCGGACCACAGGCGTCGCGCGCGCAGTCGGCAATGCTGTTCTGGCGCGACCGCCGCGGCGTCAACAGTGGCGTCGGATGTGTCTGTGTCTGTTGTTTCTCCTCTTCACTATCGAGCGCGTCTTCATAGTCGACGACGATGCTCGCAGGCGCTTCTGGCACGAGCGTCGTGACAATGCGCTCGGTTGCGAGCTCTTCGAGGTCGAGCGTCTCGAGTGCGTACGCGAGCGCGTCGCCCGAGTCGTGTGGTAGTTGCTTGAGTGCGCTGAGGTTCGTGCGCGGCTTGCTCGAGCGCTTTGCGCGCGTACCTGGCGCGAGACGGCTGCTCTCGTCGAGCGCGTCGTTCATGCATTTCGGGTAGCACTGCCCCATAGCGGCGGCGGCGTCGATCTCGCTCTGGTTGTCGCTCGTGGTGCTGTTGTCGCTATGGCGGATCGCGCTGGTGGCGCTGCTGCTCTCGAGCGCGATCTTCTCGCTGTGTGGATCCAGCAGCAGACGTCGCGCAGGTGCGTTGTCTTTGCTGACGACGACCATCGTATCGTGATTCGAACGATACGACGGTGGAAGAGTCGCGGAAGACTGTCGCGCTTTAGCTGTTGGAGATGGGAGGAGGTGGCGTTTGGAGCTACTACTGCTGCTCGGCTCCTCTGCCGTTGGTGCGCCAGGTGGCGTACTTGCTGTTATTGTTGTTGTTGTACCAGCAGCCGTCGAGACAGCGACAGCAGTGTCGGCTGCTGCAGCGCGGCGCTGCTTCTCGCACATGATGGAGGTTGACGATACGCGTAGAGAGAGAGACGGTCGCTTTGATAGATAGCGAGCTGCTCGCGATGGTGGTCGACGCGATGCTCGTCGTCGTCGTCGTCGTCGTCGATGCGGTCGCGTGAATCGCGTTGTGCGGTGAGCAAGTGGCGCCGCGATTCGAGTCGTGTGCCAGCCCAGCGGAATTTGTGTGTGTGTGTGGCTATACGCGTGTATAGCTGTGGTGAGAGTATACGCGTGATGCAAACACCTGCATAAAATGATCAAGACAAGATGTATAGCCCGGAAACAAGTCGTGTAAAGTGGGACAGGGCGAGACATTCGCGATTCGACTTTGCACTAGTATTTGCCATACAAACAGTCGAATCGTATTTTCGAACGCAACCACGTGGCTCGCAACGCTCGAATTGGACCGCGAAACGACGCGCTGCCACATTTGACGTCCTTGGCACGCGCTCGCTTTGGTGTGTGCGCGACTGGATGGAGGACAACATGACCACGACTTGCTAGTGCTAGTGCTGTTAGTGCTGCTGTGCTGTGCTGGTGCTAGTGCTGGTGTTGGTGCTGCTCTAAGGGTCTGGATCTGCTCTCGCTCTAACGCTTGCTACAATGGCGCGCCAACAGCGACGCAGAGGCAATGGACACACGAGTGGACATGCAACAGCAAGCGACACAAATGCGCCGCTGACCGACGACGATGTGCTCGCGTTCCTCTGCAAGAAGAGTGCGCACGAGCACGAGCACTGGCGACCGAGCAAGGCGCTCGCGCGGTGCCTCAATGTGCCGTACGCGCGGCTGCTGCTCGCGACGCGCAAAGACGACAGTGTGAACCTCGTCTGGGCCACGGTGCTCGCGCTCTGCTGCTGTGCGACGCGACTCACCGAGCACCACGACGCGTGGTACGACGTCGGCGACGCTGCAGTTGCGTGGCTCCATCGACAGCCGCACTACGTCGAGCACCGCGAGGACCTCGTGCAGAGCGCGTGTGCGCTCCTGGCGATCCCAGACGCGTCGGCGCTGCTCGCGACGCTCTTCGCAGTCCCCAAGAGCCCTGAGGAGCTCGCACTCGAAGCCGCGCTCGGCGACTGGAAGCAGTGCTACCTCCAGGAGCCGCCGTACTCGCTCTACTACTGGAACGAGCGCACGCACCACAGCACGTGGCGCAACCCGCTCGAGACCGCCAAGCAGGAGCAAGAGGCGCGCGAGCAGCGAGAGCGCCGCGCGGCGATCCTCGCGACTGTGCTGCCGCAGCGGCTCCGGATCAACCGCGACGCGTACACACCACCGCCACCGGTCATGTGCAGTCGCTGTCTTGATCATCAGCAGCAGACACCGCGCGGCGCGACCGTGTGCTGTCTCGCCTGCAGTCCCAGCGGCGCGTACTTTTGCGATGCGTGCTGCGACCGCGTGCACTGCGACCGCGCGCTCGTGAGGCACTGCGCCACGAGCTTCCGCTATCGCGCGTGCGTCGGTGCACGAGGGTTCCCATCGACGCGATAGACCAGGAGCTGTCGCTTGTCAGCGTCCGGTCTGTCAGTAGCTCGAGTAGTCACAGTCACGGTCGCTGTTGGAGGCCACCAGCGAATGGGCTCGTCGCCGCAGTCGCCACTGTCCTACGCGACGCCATGACACGACGACTGCTCACCTCACACGCCACGCGCATGTGTTCGCACGTTCTAGTCGTCCTCTTCACTGTCGTCGCCACTGCTACTGCCGCCATCGCTCACAGTGCTGTCGTCGTCGCCTTCATGGACTGTACTGCTACTCATGGCACCGGTCGCTGCTGATAGTGGCGGGAGCGCGCTCGTGTCTTGCAGTCGCGATGCGAGCGCCGGTGCGTCGCGGAGCTGCGCAAGCACGGACTGCACGAAGCGCTCGTCGTCGGCCCAGATCGCGCCGATCACGCTCGCGAACCGCTGCACGATCGAGTACTGCATCGTTGTGACGTGCTTGCGTGGCTTCGTGTCGACGGTGCACAGCGTCGCGAGGACGTGGTCGGTCCCCGGCGCGCGGATCGGAAAGCCGACGTAGAAGCTCAGGCGCGGGCCGCTGCGCACGGCGTCCAAGTTGCGGAAGCGGATGTCGAGCGCCGCGTCGCGCACGAGGAACGGCAGCGGCGACGTCGCGGCAAAGGCGCAGAACGTCTGCGCGCGCACGAGCGTCGAGCACGCAAAGCCCGGCGGCACGGCGACCGAGTACTGCGCGTCGCCGCGGAGCACCGAGACGAACGCCTTGGCCGCGTCGAGCTCCTTTGCAACGAGGTCGCAGATGAGCTGCAGCACGGGCGAGTTCACGTCGTGCGCCAGCAGCGCCGAGTCGCTCGCGCACACGCTGCACGCGCTCTCGTGCGCGATCGCCGGCGCTGCTGGCGCCTCTGTGCGGCTGTCAAAGTAGATTGGGTACGCGCGCGCGCCGTCGGCTTCCGCAAAGACGCACGCGTCGAGCGCGAGCTCCGGCACGGCGACCTCGAAGCACTGCTGCACGAGCAGCTGCGCGCACTCGCGCTCGAGCGACTGCTTGGCGTCTGTAGCGTTGTGGTCCGTCGCGCCGAGCGCAGTGAGGACGTCTTCGCTCGAGTCGGTGTCTGCTGCGCCAGTGCCGGGGCCACTACTGCTACTGCTACTACTGACGACGACACTGCTGCACTCGCTGCCGGCGCTCGTCGCGGCCCAGTCGTCGTCTGTGATCGCGCGCAGCGTCGCGTCGCTCACATCGACTGGGCGGTCCAAGTGGCGCAGGAGCTGGAGCACAGCGCCTCGGAGCGATGGCTTGGTGCGCAGCGTGTCGGCGAGGTGGAGCGCGAGCTGGCACTTGGAGCACGACACGACCCAGGGCGAGACCGAGAGCTCCGTGAGCAGCTCCGGGTCCGACCACTTGTTCACGATGCTCAGACACGCGACGCACGCGCGCACAAAGTGGATCACGTGCATCTCGCGCTCGCGCTCGATCACGCTCGAGCAGTGGTGGCAGACCCAGAGCCCGCAGATGTGGCACAGGAGCTCTTTCCAGAGCGCATTGAGCTGTCGACCGCAGTGCGTACAGCGCGTCGGCGCCGTCGTCGCGACGTACGTGAGCGTCTGGAACCCGATGCTCCGGCGCCGCACAATGAGTTGCTGGCGCGAGAAGCGCGTGAAGACCGGGTGGTCCGCGCCACTGCCAGTCATCCTTGTGGTACTACGAGCACTGCTGCTGCTGCTGCTTGGATCTTGTGCTCTTGTCTCTTATGAGTGGATGGATGAAGGACTCGAGAGAGAGCGCAGCAGCAGTCGTCACGAGACACAAGACACACGAACCACGAGTGTGTGTATGTGTCCATCAGACGCCGTCGTGTGTCCATTCGAGGTGGTCGTTACATCCGCTTTGATTCGACATGTTTCATACAATTGACAAGATACAAACGACAGACTCGGATCGACCATCGCATCAGCATTTCGACTGCGCTTCCTCTCTCTCTCTCTCTCTCTCTGTCTCTCTGTCTGTCATCATGGCAGCTCCAACACGCAGGTCGACGCGCGCGACCACCAGTAGCAGCAGCAAGCGCAAGGCACCAAGTGACGCAGATGGAGATGGAGATGCGTCTGTGTCTGCAGCCGAGACGCCCACGCAGCGACGTCGCAAGACAGAGACAGCAACAGCAGCAGTGAGCGACAGCACTGCGACTGCGAGTGCAGACAACAACGCAGCAGCCGCGCTGCCGACGTGGGTCCACTCGCTCTTCTCGCCTGCGCAGCGCGAGCAGTGGCGCGCGTTCGTGCGCACGTCGTGCCTCGCGCGCGTCAGCGACGACTTCTTCGACGTCTTTGAGCTCGCGCACTCGCTCTCGCACGACGAGCCGCTCGGTGCGTCCTGTGTTTGATAGGAGGTGTCTGCTGTAGCTACTGCTGCTGCTTGTGAGTGCTGACACGTCGCAATGGCGATTGTGATCCTCATGACGACGATGTGGTGATGGTGGCGATGGCGCTATGAACGGAGCAGATGCATTTGTCGAGCTACTTGGGCTGCAGCTCAGCGGACTCTTTGAGCTCCTCGCATGCGCAGTGCGTGGCGAGCGCGTCGTGATGACCGACAAGCCGCTGAGTGTCCACGGCCGGTGCTTCGTGGACCCGCCTGAGGTCACGACGCTCATGCGCACGGCACCGTCGAGTGGAGCGAAGGACTCGAGTAAGAGTAGCCAGGACGACCGTCAGAGCCACTGGGGCTACTTTCGGTACGCTTGCGCCAGTGCCAGTGCCAGGGCTTGCGTTTGCTCAGGCGGTAGAGCGAGAGTCTAGAGCGACAGACTGACGGACGCACGTCTTCGCATGTGGCGCTGCTGCTGCTCCATAGCGACGCACCTGACGCGACGCCAGCGTACGTCGTGCAGGCAGACGACAGCGCCGTGTGTGCGTTCCGCGTCGTGGGCTCGAGTCTCTTCCACGTCCTCGACGCGCGACTGAGCGAGACGCACGACGCATCGGCCAGCAACAAGCGCACGAGCAGCAGTAGCAAGGGCAGTGGCAGTGGCGCGCGAGAGGCGCTCGCAGCACACGTATCGCAGTACTTGCGCGCGCGCGGCCTCGCGAGCGTCACGCCAGCGTCGCTGCGGCGCAAGCGCTCGAGCGAAGCGACTGCGGCGTCGCTGCACGGTCTCGGTATCGTCGTGCCGTACAACGCAAAGACCGAGGCGGGCTACCGCGAGCTCCCAGTCGTTGGCGACGACCTCGCGTCTCTGCTCGCGCGCGTGAAGAGCGGCGACGCGAGTGCGCGCAAGACGCTCAGCGGCCTCATCACGCGCGCGACGATCGCGAGTGACGAGTGCGACTTTGGCACGAGCTTGCTCTTGGGACTCGATTTGTTCAGCGCTGGCGCTGTGCTCGAGGTGCGTTCATGCAATGAGGTGGTAGTGGCAAGAGAGAGCGCATGCGGGTGCTCGAGTGGGCTCGAGCGGCGTGGAGTGTGCCGCAGTAGCTGCTGCTAGAGTGCGGACGATAGAGAGACGCTAGACGAGCTGGCGCTGACGTGCTCTTGCTCTTGCTCCGAGTCACTGACGATATCTATGCGTTGTGTGTGTGTGAATGATGCGCCTGTAGAAAGAGGCGCTCCAGCTGCTGCGCGTGGCGTACATGCTGCTGCGTCGTGGCGAGTTTGGCAAGATCGCAGTCGCGCACGCTGCGCATCGAGAGGCTGGCGAGGTCACTACGAGCAGCATCGTTGTTGGTGGCAGTGCCATTGGACCCAAAGTAAGTGCTGTCGAGCTGCCTTGACACGCATGAGAGCCGAATCTAGTGTATTTTCGGTAGCTGCGGTTGTCTTGGATTCGGATGGTGGCATTTGACATACAAAATACAAGTGTAGACGCGTGCAATGGCCGTGAAACGGCGCCAGCTCGAAAAACTGCTGGCTCTCGTTCGCTGGTGTGTGCTGTTGCGACGGACTGGATCGTGATCAACGCGAGCGGATTCGAGCGAGCGATCTGACGGCTGTTGCTGCGACAGCGAGGCGCTTCGTGTGGTGAGACTGCTTCGCCAACAGCAGCTCGCTACTGGCGCAACAAGCTCGCGCGTTCGAGATTTCGGTCGGCATTCGCGCTCTCGCTCCGCCAGCCACTGGACCAAGCAACAACACCAACACGCCAGTCAACTCCGTCTCGACATTGTAGCAACCATGGCCACCCCAAGCACGACGACCGCTGCTCCTGCTGCGCCTGCCACGGCCGCACCGACGATCGCGCCGATGGAGCGCTCGTTCTGGTACAAGGAGGCGCTGACCGAGGACCTGTACCTCTCGACGACGCTCAAGAAGGTGACGTTCGAGGCGCAGTCGGCGTTCCAGACGATGCAGATCATCGAGACGCACTCGTTCGGCAAGACGCTCGTGCTCGACGGCAAGACGCAGTCGGCCAAGAGCGACGAAGCCGTGTACCACGAGTCACTCGTGCACCCGGCGCTGATCGCGCACCCGAACCCAAAGACCGTGTTCATTGGCGGCGGTGGCGAGTTCGCGACGGCGCGCGAGGTGCTCAAGCACAAGTCGGTCGAGAAGGTCGTGATGGTCGACATTGACGAGATGGTGTGCAACTTGTGCCGCAAGGAGATGCCAGAGTGGGCCGACGGCGCGTTCGAGGACCCGCGTCTCGAGGTGCACTACACGGACGCGCACGCGTTCCTCAAGGAGCACGCCGGGACGTTCGACGTGATCATCATGGACATTGCCGACCCGATCGAGGCGGGTCCGGGCTACGTCCTGTACACGGAGGAGTTCTACAAGTTTGCGATCACGAAGCTCAACAAGAACGGCTACTTTGTCACGCAGTCGGGCCCTGGCGCGCTCTACAACTGGAACGAGTGCTTCTCGGCGATCTACTCGACGCTCAAGACTGCGTTCAGCACGGTGCTGCCGTACACGGTCGACATCCCGTCGTTCGGCTGCGTCTGGGCGTACACGATGGCGACGAACCACGAAGATGGCGTGAAGGCTGTCGACGCGATTCGCTCGCGCAGCATCGAGGAGACGAACGCGCTCGTCGCGGCGCGCATCCCGAAGCCGCTCAAGTTCTACGACGGCATCAGCCACCTCGGTCTCTTTGGCGTCCCCAAGCCGATTCGCGACGCGCTCGAGAACGAGAAGCGCGTCATCACGGTCGACAACCCAGTGTTCATGTACTAATTAGACAGCTCTGTCGTTGCTAAATCTGTATCGGCCAATCCACGCGCGTTTCGCCGACTCTTGACACGCTTTTGCTTCAGATCTGACGTGTGTCTTTGTTTTGAATGCATCAAGGCCACAGATCGTCCTAGGTGCAGCCACGACACTGCATCCTCCCGTCATGACAAGCAGCACGCTGGCGCTATGTGTCTGTTTGTTCATTCGATGGTTGGGTGCATGCACCATTCTCTCTGTGTATGTGTGTGGGTGTTCTATGCCAGCTCAGGTCTCCATGCTCACACACGCACACTCGACAGTGGTGCTGATGGTTGGGAACTCTACTAACTCTACGCCGACGCCGCCTCGTCGTCCTTGCCCTCGCCGACCTCGTAGCGCTCGTACGCAGCGACCGTGACGTCGACGCCGATCTTCTTCGCTGCGCTCTCGACGAACGCACCGACCTTCGGGTTGCCCTCCTCGATGAAGTGGTCCTGCTCCAGGAGCGTGAACTCGGCAAAGAACTTGTTCAAGCGGCCCTCAGTCATCTTCTCGACAATGTGCGCCGGCTTGCCTGAGTCCTTCACCTGCTCGGTCAGGAACGCGCGCTCCTTCGCGATCATCGCCTCTGGCACAGTCTCGCGCGAGAGGTACTTTGGCTTCGCCGCCACAATGTGCATCGCGAGGCGGTGGCCAAGGCTCTTGATCGCCTCCGTCTGCTCCGCCGAAACGCCCGCGCTTGGGTACTGCAGCGCCACGAGCGCACCAGCGCGGCCGAGACCCGGCGCCGCGACGTTGTGCAAGTAGCTGCAGATCGTACCCTCTTCGACCTGGAACTTGACCGCGCGGCGCGCCACGACGTTCTCGCCGACCTTGCCCACGAGCTCCGGCACCTTCTCAGCGACCGTGAGCGCCGACTCGCCTGGCACGACGAACGCACCGAGCGACTCGCCCGCAAGCGCAGCGTTGCCGACGTCGCTCGAAAGCGCGAGCGCCGACGAGACCTCCTTCACGAGGTCCTGGAACTTGTCGTTCATCGCGACAAAGTCCGTCTCGCTGTTGATCTCGACCATGGCGCCGGCGTTGCCGCTCACGTGCACGCCAATGAGACCTTCGGCAGTCGTGCGGCCGGCCTTGGCGCTCGCGCGCGCAATACCCTTCTTGCGGAGCCACTCGAACGCGGCCGGGAAGTCGCCGTTCGTCGCCACGAGCGCGTTCTTGACGTCCTTGAGCGGCGCCTCGGACGCCTGGCGGAGCTTCTTCACCGCCTCAATGTCCGGCTTGTACGTGCTCATCGCGCGCGCCGATGGCGCGAGGCGGAGCAGCGCGTTGCGGCTGCAGAGAGCAAAGGCGCGGACCATGGTGTCGAGAGTCGTGGACGGGCTTCCGGTCGCTTCGGCAGCGAGCGAGCGATCGATGAGGATTGACGGTTCGGACGATGAAGCTCGAGCGAGCAAGTGAGTGGCGCAAAGCCGCACATTTTGAGTGGCTTTCGGCACCGAGATCTACAATAGTAGAGTATTCATTACTATGTCATATTGTATACTATAGACTCGCCTTGTTGTGGTGAATTTTGCTGGTCATCGACTGCATTTGCAATAGACACGCAACAATACACTCGATTCTTTCGACACACATGTTGTTTGTATGCATTCGTGAGAATAACCAACTACTAGAGCCTGAGTGTGCTGAATAGGCAAGACCTCGATCGTCTTGCACTCGATCGTCCTGGGCCACTTCATGCTCATGCTCGTGCTCTCAATCTTGTGAATGCGACGTGGACTCGTGGCTAAAGCTCGATGCACCTCCCCCACAGAGCCAGCCTCGTTAGAGACTGTTGAGGTAGTACTCCATCTTTTCGTCGACGCTCATGCCGTCCGACCAAAAGTCCTCGAACTTGCCCTCCTCGGGCGAGATCCACTCGTACCCGACGGCGAACGCGCTCGCCAAGCGTGCGTGGAAGTTCAGGAACCGCTTGTACGGACGTGTGAGCGACCGGAACGCGAGCACGCGGCCGTCGAGGTCGCCGAACGTTGTCTGCAGGTCGAACGTCGTGCCCGGTGCGAGGCGCGAGCCCTCGTCGCGCCAGTTCTTCGAGAGCTTCTCGCCGCGCATCATGATCTTGCGCTGCTTGTTGGTCATCTTCGCAAACAGCGGCTCGGACCGCACCTCGTCGTCAAGCACCTTGAGACGGAACGCGTCCGACTCTCGGTCGTAGTGGAACGTGATCTGGAACTTGTCGAGCGCGTGGTGCAGCGGCTTGAACAGCATCAAGCTCGTGCGCGGGTCGCTCATGTCGTCAATGCCCACGAGCTTGCTGATGAACGCCATCTTGTGCGTGCGGAAGACCGGCGCGGCGTCCACAAGCTCGGCTGGCAGTGGCGTGTCGAGCACCGAGCACCGGAGCATCGCCGGTGCCTCGCTCTCGGCGTCCTCGCTCGGCACGACCGCGTCGTAGATCTCGCACGCCTTGGTCTTGTACGACTCGCTCTGCGTCGACGACGCCGAGTCGGTCTCGAGGAACGTTGTGTACATCATCTGCTGCAGGAGCTCCATGACCTCGGCCGGCGCTGTTGGTGGGCTCGGTACGACCACGATGATCGCGTCGGACTCGGACATGCCGTACTTGGTGATCGACGCGCCAGGTGCGAGTGGCTCGAGCTCGTTCGCTTTCGCGGCCTCGTACTCGGCGCGGTTTGCAAAGAGCGAGAGCTGCGACGCGTCAAACTTGGCGAGCAAGTTGGGGTTCTCGCGCAGCACGAGCTTGCGGAACGCCGCGACAATGTCGTTGATGCCAGTCGGCGTGTCGGCGTCTGGGGTCTCGGCCATCGCCGTGGGCATCTCGACAAAGTCCGTCGACGAGAGCTCTTCGCCGCAGACGTTCACGAGCGTGTACCAGACGTTGCGCGTCGCCATTGCAGAGGATAGTGGATCAAAGAGGTGGAGGATGTAGATGAAGGACGGGTGTCGATGTGACGTGTCTTCGGCGTAGTGAATACGAAACTGAGCCACTCGGAGCCGCTCGGAGCCGCTCGAGCAGCGCCGCCACGTGCGTGTTGAAGCGATCTGCTCAACCACAAATTTCGGACCCTCGGTGACAAAAGTGAGTCAACAGGTGGCGGCGTGTCCATACAACAAGCTCGCAGCACTTGAGCAAGTTGCCGAACAAGCAAACAAGCAACACGCGCAAGTCGCCACACGGGAGCGCCCGCAGCTGCCGCAAACAGCAGCAACAGCAACAACAGCACGGGCTGAATGGGAAATCGAAGTGATCGCGTTACGACCTCGCGGCGGCGCGCTTCACGTGCGCGCGGCTCAAAAGCTCAATAGCTCAACGGAAGCAACAGCTTAGCACTTGCCGCCCGAAGGAGCCTGCGTTGCCGGCTTGCCACCCGAAGGCGCCTGGGTCGCAGGCGACTGGTTCGCTGGCTTGCCGCCCGATGGCGCCTGGATCACTGGAGCCTGCGTCGCCGGCTTGCCGCCCGATGGCGCCTGGATCACTGGAGCCTGCGTCGCCGGCTTGCCGCCCGATGGCGCCTGGGTCACAGGCGACTGGTTCGCTGGCTTGCCGCCCGATGGCGCCTGGATCACTGGAGCCTGCGTCGCCGGCTTGCCGCCCGATGGCGCCTGGATCACTGGAGCCTGCGTCGCCGGCTTGCCGCCCGATGGCGCCTGGGTCACAGGCGACTGGTTCGCTGGCGATGGCGTCGTCGGCTTGCCGCCGCCGTTGTCGATGCGCTTGCCAAGCGCACAGGCGATGCGCGGCGTGTTCTTGCCGCAGACGGCGTGGAGGATGATGTTCCACTGCGGCGTGTTCTCGGCCACGAGCGGGTAGTGCTCGTCCGTCCACTTGCCGCTCACGCGCTTGGTCGCGGCGTCGAGCTTGAAGTCGCCGAACTTGCCGGACAGGTCGCCCTTCTCGCACACGCTCGGGTTCGTCGTGTAGTTGGCCGGCGAACACGCGTACGACGCGATCTTGGGTGCGCACTGCGGCGTCTCGGCGTGCTCCGAGTTGGCGCCGCACGCAAAGAGCGGGTCGTAGTGGTTGCTCGTCGCCGCCTTGGAGCACTGCGCGAACGCGTCCGAGCTCTTGGTCGAGTTCCACTTGACGTGGATGTGCCACTTGTACGCCAGCGGCGCGGTCGTGCAGTTGCCGTCGACCTTTTGCACGGCGGCGAGGTCGAGCTTGCTGAAGTCCAGGTCGGCCGACACATCCGCCTTGCTCGCGCCGGCGTACTGCACCTTGACGTTGCCGCTCACGCCGCCGGCATGCGCAGGCTCGAACTCGTACACAAACGTCTGCGCAGTAGTAGCAGTGAGGCTCATGCTCGCGAGCATCGCCGTCGAGACGCAGAGCGCGAGGGACTTGGCCGAGAACATCGTCGTCGTTGGTTGGTAGTAGGTGGTGGTGGTGCTTAGCTGGAGCTTGGCTGGAGACTGCTGCTGGTGCGGGTAACTTGGTGCGGAGCCACCAAATTGAGGAATGGTCGAGTTTGAACCTTGTCGCTTGCTCGCTCGCCCAAGGAGTTTGCAGCGGACGTGCTTTGAGTAGCTGAAGAAACACAAGCTTGCTCGGTGCGACAGACTCCGATCCAACGCGCACAAGGCAAGGGCAAATGTCCGGAAGGCACGCGCCAACCTGATCACTCGCTCACGCGCTGCTCACGCGCGACTGCAACGACGGATTTTCCGTCGGTATGAGGGTGGTGGCAGATTCAGCGAAAGAAGCGAGCGACACCTGGCGTTGGCTAGCATTGGACGCGCAAGAGTCGGTGCACGTCGTGCTGGTGCTGGCGACTGGCAAGGCAAGGACACCAAGGCAGCAGCACCAGCACGACATGCTCGGCAGATGTTGTCTTGCTTGTCGTAGTCGCTCGCTTGCAACGACCTGGTCTGCGAGAGCAAGCAAACAAGCGATTGAGCGAGCCGGAACCCCGCACACGCTCGCTCGCTCGCTCGGACCAGGCAAGCAACCAGTGATTTCTCGCGACTTCAACCATTTGCTTCCACCGCCAGCAGGCGCATTGGGTCGGGCATGTGTGGGCGGCAGTGGACGCCAGCACTCCGCTCTGCATTCAGCAAGGAGGCACGCGCTCGCTTGATCGCAAAGTCTCTCTCTTGCAGAAACAAGGACGCCAGCACCAGCACCAGCTCCAGCAGCAAGATTGAGATCAACGCTGATCTTGATCGATCGATCGATCAGAGGACAGCACACTGCTGACTAGCATGCGTTATCTTGCTGAACGCCATCGACTAGCGACGGATACCATTCATGAATGAATGCAGTCGCGCAGCAAAACGCACTAGCGAACTCGCTCTCGCTCTCGCTTCAAGATTGAGCGATCGCACGAGTACCATAGGCTCGCAGAGCTCTCTCACTCGCTCGAAGCAAGCAAGCGACAGCAAGCATCATTGAGCTGCTTCAAGCCAACAACAACTCCTTGTTCACTCACGCTTGACCTTGTCCAACCAAACACTGCTTAACACATATTGCACGCGTCTACACTTGTATTTTGTATGTCAAATGCCACCATCCGAATCCAAGACAACCGCAGCTACCGAAAATACACTAGATTCGGCTCTCATGCGTGTCAAGGCAGCTCGACAGCACTTACTTTGGGTCCAATGGCACTGCCACCAACAACGATGCTGCTCGTAGTGACCTCGCCAGCCTCTCGATGCGCAGCGTGCGCGACTGCGATCTTGCCAAACTCGCCACGACGCAGCAGCATGTACGCCACGCGCAGCAGCTGGAGCGCCTCTTTCTACAGGCGCATCATTCACACACACACAACGCATAGATATCGTCAGTGACTCGGAGCAAGAGCAAGAGCACGTCAGCGCCAGCTCGTCTAGCGTCTCTCTATCGTCCGCACTCTAGCAGCAGCTACTGCGGCACACTCCACGCCGCTCGAGCCCACTCGAGCACCCGCATGCGCTCTCTCTTGCCACTACCACCTCATTGCATGAACGCACCTCGAGCACAGCGCCAGCGCTGAACAAATCGAGTCCCAAGAGCAAGCTCGTGCCAAAGTCGCACTCGTCACTCGCGATCGTCGCGCGCGTGATGAGGCCGCTGAGCGTCTTGCGCGCACTCGCGTCGCCGCTCTTCACGCGCGCGAGCAGAGACGCGAGGTCGTCGCCAACGACTGGGAGCTCGCGGTAGCCCGCCTCGGTCTTTGCGTTGTACGGCACGACGATACCGAGACCGTGCAGCGACGCCGCAGTCGCTTCGCTCGAGCGCTTGCGCCGCAGCGACGCTGGCGTGACGCTCGCGAGGCCGCGCGCGCGCAAGTACTGCGATACGTGTGCTGCGAGCGCCTCTCGCGCGCCACTGCCACTGCCCTTGCTACTGCTGCTCGTGCGCTTGTTGCTGGCCGATGCGTCGTGCGTCTCGCTCAGTCGCGCGTCGAGGACGTGGAAGAGACTCGAGCCCACGACGCGGAACGCACACACGGCGCTGTCGTCTGCCTGCACGACGTACGCTGGCGTCGCGTCAGGTGCGTCGCTATGGAGCAGCAGCAGCGCCACATGCGAAGACGTGCGTCCGTCAGTCTGTCGCTCTAGACTCTCGCTCTACCGCCTGAGCAAACGCAAGCCCTGGCACTGGCACTGGCGCAAGCGTACCGAAAGTAGCCCCAGTGGCTCTGACGGTCGTCCTGGCTACTCTTACTCGAGTCCTTCGCTCCACTCGACGGTGCCGTGCGCATGAGCGTCGTGACCTCAGGCGGGTCCACGAAGCACCGGCCGTGGACACTCAGCGGCTTGTCGGTCATCACGACGCGCTCGCCACGCACTGCGCATGCGAGGAGCTCAAAGAGTCCGCTGAGCTGCAGCCCAAGTAGCTCGACAAATGCATCTGCTCCGTTCATAGCGCCATCGCCACCATCACCACATCGTCGTCATGAGGATCACAATCGCCATTGCGACGTGTCAGCACTCACAAGCAGCAGCAGTAGCTACAGCAGACACCTCCTATCAAACACAGGACGCACCGAGCGGCTCGTCGTGCGAGAGCGAGTGCGCGAGCTCAAAGACGTCGAAGAAGTCGTCGCTGACGCGCGCGAGGCACGACGTGCGCACGAACGCGCGCCACTGCTCGCGCTGCGCAGGCGAGAAGAGCGAGTGGACCCACGTCGGCAGCGCGGCTGCTGCGTTGTTGTCTGCACTCGCAGTCGCAGTGCTGTCGCTCACTGCTGCTGTTGCTGTCTCTGTCTTGCGACGTCGCTGCGTGGGCGTCTCGGCTGCAGACACAGACGCATCTCCATCTCCATCTGCGTCACTTGGTGCCTTGCGCTTGCTGCTGCTACTGGTGGTCGCGCGCGTCGACCTGCGTGTTGGAGCTGCCATGATGACAGACAGAGAGACAGAGAGAGAGAGAGAGAGAGAGGAAGCGCAGTCGAAATGCTGATGCGATGGTCGATCCGAGTCTGTCGTTTGTATCTTGTCAATTGTATGAAACATGTCGAATCAAAGCGGATGTAACGACCACCTCGAATGGACACACGACGGCGTCTGATGGACACATACACACACTCGTGGTTCGTGTGTCTTGTGTCTCGTGACGACTGCTGCTGCGCTCTCTCTCGAGTCCTTCATCCATCCACTCATAAGAGACAAGAGCACAAGATCCAAGCAGCAGCAGCAGCAGTGCTCGTAGTACCACAAGGATGACTGGCAGTGGCGCGGACCACCCGGTCTTCACGCGCTTCTCGCGCCAGCAACTCATTGTGCGGCGCCGGAGCATCGGGTTCCAGACGCTCACGTACGTCGCGACGACGGCGCCGACGCGCTGTACGCACTGCGGTCGACAGCTCAATGCGCTCTGGAAAGAGCTCCTGTGCCACATCTGCGGGCTCTGGGTCTGCCACCACTGCTCGAGCGTGATCGAGCGCGAGCGCGAGATGCACGTGATCCACTTTGTGCGCGCGTGCGTCGCGTGTCTGAGCATCGTGAACAAGTGGTCGGACCCGGAGCTGCTCACGGAGCTCTCGGTCTCGCCCTGGGTCGTGTCGTGCTCCAAGTGCCAGCTCGCGCTCCACCTCGCCGACACGCTGCGCACCAAGCCATCGCTCCGAGGCGCTGTGCTCCAGCTCCTGCGCCACTTGGACCGCCCAGTCGATGTGAGCGACGCGACGCTGCGCGCGATCACAGACGACGACTGGGCCGCGACGAGCGCCGGCAGCGAGTGCAGCAGTGTCGTCGTCAGTAGTAGCAGTAGCAGTAGTGGCCCCGGCACTGGCGCAGCAGACACCGACTCGAGCGAAGACGTCCTCACTGCGCTCGGCGCGACGGACCACAACGCTACAGACGCCAAGCAGTCGCTCGAGCGCGAGTGCGCGCAGCTGCTCGTGCAGCAGTGCTTCGAGGTCGCCGTGCCGGAGCTCGCGCTCGACGCGTGCGTCTTTGCGGAAGCCGACGGCGCGCGCGCGTACCCAATCTACTTTGACAGCCGCACAGAGGCGCCAGCAGCGCCGGCGATCGCGCACGAGAGCGCGTGCAGCGTGTGCGCGAGCGACTCGGCGCTGCTGGCGCACGACGTGAACTCGCCCGTGCTGCAGCTCATCTGCGACCTCGTTGCAAAGGAGCTCGACGCGGCCAAGGCGTTCGTCTCGGTGCTCCGCGGCGACGCGCAGTACTCGGTCGCCGTGCCGCCGGGCTTTGCGTGCTCGACGCTCGTGCGCGCGCAGACGTTCTGCGCCTTTGCCGCGACGTCGCCGCTGCCGTTCCTCGTGCGCGACGCGGCGCTCGACATCCGCTTCCGCAACTTGGACGCCGTGCGCAGCGGCCCGCGCCTGAGCTTCTACGTCGGCTTTCCGATCCGCGCGCCGGGGACCGACCACGTCCTCGCGACGCTGTGCACCGTCGACACGAAGCCACGCAAGCACGTCACAACGATGCAGTACTCGATCGTGCAGCGGTTCGCGAGCGTGATCGGCGCGATCTGGGCCGACGACGAGCGCTTCGTGCAGTCCGTGCTTGCGCAGCTCCGCGACGCACCGGCGCTCGCATCGCGACTGCAAGACACGAGCGCGCTCCCGCCACTATCAGCAGCGACCGGTGCCATGAGTAGCAGTACAGTCCATGAAGGCGACGACGACAGCACTGTGAGCGATGGCGGCAGTAGCAGTGGCGACGACAGTGAAGAGGACGACTAGAACGTGCGAACACATGCGCGTGGCGTGTGAGGTGAGCAGTCGTCGTGTCATGGCGTCGCGTAGGACAGTGGCGACTGCGGCGACGAGCCCATTCGCTGGTGGCCTCCAACAGCGACCGTGACTGTGACTACTCGAGCTACTGACAGACCGGACGCTGACAAGCGACAGCTCCTGGTCTATCGCGTCGATGGGAACCCTCGTGCACCGACGCACGCGCGATAGCGGAAGCTCGTGGCGCAGTGCCTCACGAGCGCGCGGTCGCAGTGCACGCGGTCGCAGCACGCATCGCAAAAGTACGCGCCGCTGGGACTGCAGGCGAGACAGCACACGGTCGCGCCGCGCGGTGTCTGCTGCTGATGATCAAGACAGCGACTGCACATGACCGGTGGCGGTGGTGTGTACGCGTCGCGGTTGATCCGGAGCCGCTGCGGCAGCACAGTCGCGAGGATCGCCGCGCGGCGCTCTCGCTGCTCGCGCGCCTCTTGCTCCTGCTTGGCGGTCTCGAGCGGGTTGCGCCACGTGCTGTGGTGCGTGCGCTCGTTCCAGTAGTAGAGCGAGTACGGCGGCTCCTGGAGGTAGCACTGCTTCCAGTCGCCGAGCGCGGCTTCGAGTGCGAGCTCCTCAGGGCTCTTGGGGACTGCGAAGAGCGTCGCGAGCAGCGCCGACGCGTCTGGGATCGCCAGGAGCGCACACGCGCTCTGCACGAGGTCCTCGCGGTGCTCGACGTAGTGCGGCTGTCGATGGAGCCACGCAACTGCAGCGTCGCCGACGTCGTACCACGCGTCGTGGTGCTCGGTGAGTCGCGTCGCACAGCAGCAGAGCGCGAGCACCGTGGCCCAGACGAGGTTCACACTGTCGTCTTTGCGCGTCGCGAGCAGCAGCCGCGCGTACGGCACATTGAGGCACCGCGCGAGCGCCTTGCTCGGTCGCCAGTGCTCGTGCTCGTGCGCACTCTTCTTGCAGAGGAACGCGAGCACATCGTCGTCGGTCAGCGGCGCATTTGTGTCGCTTGCTGTTGCATGTCCACTCGTGTGTCCATTGCCTCTGCGTCGCTGTTGGCGCGCCATTGTAGCAAGCGTTAGAGCGAGAGCAGATCCAGACCCTTAGAGCAGCACCAACACCAGCACTAGCACCAGCACAGCACAGCAGCACTAACAGCACTAGCACTAGCAAGTCGTGGTCATGTTGTCCTCCATCCAGTCGCGCACACACCAAAGCGAGCGCGTGCCAAGGACGTCAAATGTGGCAGCGCGTCGTTTCGCGGTCCAATTCGAGCGTTGCGAGCCACGTGGTTGCGTTCGAAAATACGATTCGACTGTTTGTATGGCAAATACTAGTGCAAAGTCGAATCGCGAATGTCTCGCCCTGTCCCACTTTACACGACTTGTTTCCGGGCTATACATCTTGTCTTGATCATTTTATGCAGGTGTTTGCATCACGCGTATACTCTCACCACAGCTATACACGCGTATAGCCACACACACACACAAATTCCGCTGGGCTGGCACACGACTCGAATCGCGGCGCCACTTGCTCACCGCACAACGCGATTCACGCGACCGCATCGACGACGACGACGACGACGACGAGCATCGCGTCGACCACCATCGCGAGCAGCTCTCACTCTCGATCTCTTGTAGTTGTTGTCGATGCGTTGGAGACTTCAACTTCATCAATCCGCTGCTGATGCCTTGCCAGTGAGCGCCTCGACCCTCGGAGCTCCAACAGCGAGTCCTTCGTCGTCCTCACATCCATTGCCAAGCTCTCTCTCTGTTGACACTACATCCAGAGTCGACAGATAGCAATCGAGCCGCCAGGTGCCACTCAATCAGCTTCACGGCACGAGTGTAATCTCAAGCGCTCCTGGTTTCTCGCGACCCTTTCTCGACTGAAGTGCGCCATGCTCGTACGACCGACAAGGCGAGAGATCACAGACTGCACGAGCGACATCATGACCATCAGCACAAGATATTGCTCGCAACACTTGTCCAGTGACTACGCGAGAATCCTCTTCGTCAAGCGCGCCGTCCTCCAGACGCTCTCAACGTCTGTGAGCAATGCAAGCAACTCAATGACTGAACCCAGTGACGACTCCCACTACACTTGATAATTGTATGCAATTGTCCACTGACAAGCAAGCGAGAAGATCCACTCGCACCATTGGCTTCACAAGAGCAAGCGATCGATCGAGTGCGCCATCTGCGCACTCGTGCGCCCTCTCTGTTCGTGCACACGTGCAGCAGCAGCAGCGCCAACTCAAGTGCTCACTCTCGAAATCAGCGCGTCTCGAGCACCACTCCAGCTAAGCACCACCACCACCTACTACCAACCAACGACGACGATGTTCTCGGCCAAGTCCCTCGCGCTCTGCGTCTCGACGGCGATGCTCGCGAGCATGAGCCTCACTGCTACTACTGCGCAGACGTTTGTGTACGAGTTCGAGCCTGCGCATGCCGGCGGCGTGAGCGGCAACGTCAAGGTGCAGTACGCCGGCGCGAGCAAGGCGGATGTGTCGGCCGACCTGGACTTCAGCAAGCTCGACCTCGCCGCCGTGCAAAAGGTCGACGGCAACTGCACGACCGCGCCGCTGGCGTACAAGTGGCACATCCACGTCAAGTGGAACTCGACCAAGAGCTCGGACGCGTTCGCGCAGTGCTCCAAGGCGGCGACGAGCAACCACTACGACCCGCTCTTTGCGTGCGGCGCCAACTCGGAGCACGCCGAGACGCCGCAGTGCGCACCCAAGATCGCGTCGTACGCGTGTTCGCCGGCCAACTACACGACGAACCCGAGCGTGTGCGAGAAGGGCGACCTGTCCGGCAAGTTCGGCGACTTCAAGCTCGACGCCGCGACCAAGCGCGTGAGCGGCAAGTGGACGGACGAGCACTACCCGCTCGTGGCCGAGAACACGCCGCAGTGGAACATCATCCTCCACGCCGTCTGCGGCAAGAACACGCCGCGCATCGCCTGTGCGCTTGGCAAGCGTGTTGACAAACACACTGGCGTTGCGCCAGCACCATCCGCAGTCAAGCCTGCCGCGACGCCGGCTGGGTCTGCGACGAAGCCTGCGGCGACGCCAGCAGCGTCGACGACCAAGCCAGCGGCGACTCCGGCTGCGTCGACGACTGTTCCAGCTGCAACGCCAGCAGCGTCGACTGTGACGCCGGCAGCGACGCCCGCGATGACGACGTCGAAGCCAAAGTACCACGCGCACTTGACGTTCAAGATGCTCAACAACAACAACTGAGTCAGTCCAGTGCATCTGTGAGTGCGTACTTTAGTCGATCCCGAGCACAAGTAGCTGGCTCAAGAATCCATCCGTATCGTCTTTCATCATCTTGTCCTGTGGCGCTCGTTCGTCTTCAGTCTCTTTGTATATGATCTGTTCATTCACGCGTCGGATGGTCCGTTGATCGCCTACCGCACTAGCATGTTCTTGCGCACTCACTCACATACGATCACTCTTTTGCTTGAATGGCGCACTCGAGTATGCACGAGACTCACATCTAGAGACGCTTGGGAACGAATGGTGAGACCACTTGCACGTTTGCGCCACTCGCCATTCATGTGCCTCATGTGACCGCTTGTACATTGGCGACACGGCCATCTCGTCTATATAGTTCACGAACAAAAGCGACGAGAACGGCCCCGACCAAGAAGACTCGACTCGACTGCACTCGGAGCTTTGCAACGGATGTTCGTTTGGTGCTGACAAGCAAGTGCGCACCTACCTAAAGTGCGAACACGGACTTTGCAAGTGTAGCCATTTCGAAAATCTGTGACGTGTGCAACGATCACTAAGTGCGGCTCAAACACATCCGCTCGACTCGACGATCGCTCGAGTATCACTCGGGACTTGCTCGACGCTTGCTCGACAACTCGCTCGACGCTTGCTCGACTATCACTCGACGCTTGCTCGACGATATCAGGCCGTATGGTATGGACAAGGTCATCTCCTTCCTTCTCTATGTGTACGTGTGTCTGAGCGTACATTGCCACCTTGCACGTGATTGTGTCTCGTGGTTCGCTTACCGTCAATGCGCTCGTGATAGCACTCGTGATAGCGACGAGCAAGAAGACTAAGCACAGTCGCGAGCGCGAGTGGACATGTACATTGCGCACAGACTCTCTCACTCTCTCTCTCCCTCTCTCTCTCTCTCTTGGTAAGGTAACATATCGTGCGCTCACAGCAAAAGACACGACAGACCTGCATGTGAAAGCACATGCAAGTGAGATGACAAGTCTCGTGTAGCTGCAGTAGCAGCAGACACGAAAGCTGTAGCAGCGCATACGTCGTCCTGCACTGGTAGCGAGCTGCCGTCGCTCTATTTACAGCGACGTGGGTATCTGTGTGTGTGGAGAGCATCGTGCTTGTCCTCTTTGCTCTTGCGCAGGTCTCTCAGCGTCGCTCAGGTCTTTTGCTCAAGTCACGTGCTCGGTCATGTCTCGCAGACGTTCCATGCTATGGTCATCGACTGCTGGTATCACTAGTGTCACGCACACTGGCACTCACTTCCACGCTTGCTCGCAAGACTCACTCACTCTCTCACACACGATCTCTTACTCTCACACACTTACACGCTAGCCATCTGCACACGACAGAGCCACACACACACAGTAGAGATGGTACATACATTGATAGAGTAAGAGTGAGCGCAAGACGAACTGCTGCTGCTGCGGCTGCTAAGGGTGCTGCGAGTGCTGATGACTATCGCTGATGCTTGCGAGAGACTGCTGGTGCTACGGCAGACCGGAGCACAGCGCCGCTGGAAGCACGAGCGAATGCCATGTGCACAAGACACGAGTGGCGAGTCATGGCGAGAGGCTCAAGCCTAGAGACGTCAATGCCGCGACCATCACCACCATCGCCACTACTGCGACTGCTGCAGCTGCTTAGTCCTCGTTGAGGATCGTGGTCTTGACAATGCGCGACGTGACGACGTACGGGTCCATGTTGGAGGCCGGACGGCGGTCCTCAAAGTAGCCCTTGCCATCGGCCTCGGCCGAGCGCGGGATGCGGATCGACGCGCCGCGGTTCGCAACGCCGTACGAGAACTGCTCGATCGACGCGGTCTCGTGGCGGCCCGTGAGGCGACGCTCGTTGCCCTCGCCGTACGCCGCGATGTGGACCTTGTGCTTGAGCTTCATCTTCTCGATCGCCTCGACGATCTGCGCCATGCCGCCGTCCTGGCGCATGGCCTTGGTCGAGTAGTTGGTGTGGCAGCCCGCGCCGTTCCAGTCGCCCGGGATCGGCTTCGGGTCCCACGACACGTTCACGCCAAAGTCCTCGCACACGCGCAGGAGGATGTAGCGCGCGATCCAGAGGTGGTCGCCCGACTCGATGCCCGTGCACGGACCGACCTGGAACTCCCACTGGCCCGGCATCACCTCGGCGTTGATGCCCGAGACCTTGAGACCGGCGTAGAGGCACGCGCGGTAGTGCGCGTCAACGATGAGGCGCCCGAACGCCGAGTGCGCACCGGCGCCGCAGTAGTACGGACCCTGCGGACCCGGGAAGCCGCCCTTCGGCCAGCCGTACGGCGTCGTGTTGTCCGCCTCAAAGAGCGTGTACTCCTGCTCGAGGCCGAACCACGGCTCGTGCGCCGCCGCCGCCGCCATCACGCGCGCCGCGTCCGCACGCGTGTTGTTCGCGATCGGCGTCATGTCTGGCTTGAGGCAGTCGCAGAGCACGAGGATGTGCTTGCCGCCGCGGAACGGGTCCTTGAAGATCGCCACAGGACGCAGCAGCACCTCCGAGTCGTCGCCCGGCGCCTGGCCCGTGCTCGAGCCGTCAAAGTTCCAGATCGGCAGCTCCGCCACCGACTTGGGCGACGCGTCGAGCGTGCGCGTCTTGCAGCGCAGGTCCTGGCCCGAGCCGCCGATCCAGACGTACTCGGCGAGCACAGGGCCGTCGATCGGGAGCGCCATGTAGGCGTCGTACACGGCACGGTCGAGCTTGCTCATGGTCGCGAGTGAGAGAGAGAGAGGAGGTGTGGAGGGTGTGTTGTGAAGTGGTGCTGGAAGCGGCGCGGTGCTTGGACGCAAATCGTGCAATGGCGAGCGCGAGAGCGACTGCTGTTGCGACTGCAGCGGCGGCGCGCGCGTGCGGCTCTCGACTGCTGCTCCGGTGCTGTTGGCTGTTGGTGGTGAAGCAAGATCCCCACGTCAGTCGCGATGACTAGATCGTTGTATGGCCATCAAGTGTCAGCGTTTTTGTATGCCGTGATGTCGAAGTGCTCAAACCATCTGGACGTTTGTATTCGCATACAAAAGTGCAGATGGTCGTCAGTCCTGTGTGGTCCACACGCACCCATCATCCTGTTCCTCACTTTTGCATAAAACAAGCACTTTGTTTCATGAGTTTTATGTTGATTGCTGGACTTTGTGACAGTGTTGTAATTGCAAGCGACGCCGTAGTTGATCTTGTGTTTGTGTGTGCTGCTCTCGCAAGCTTGCGTGCAATCCTCGCAGTGCTGTCATGCACCTATGTCGCCTTGTGAGCGTTGAGCAGCAATTCGCACAAGTTCATGAGCACGCACTGACGCTTTGTATCATATGGCTTGTTTCACAACAATGTCGTGAATATCACATCAATGCACCTTATAAGTCAATGCAATATGTGTTTATAAAGGTTCACTTATGACATTTCTGAAGCAAAAAAAGAACAACAGATGCCTCAGAAAACGTGAGTCCATCTCGACAAGTCTTTTTGCGCGAGTCATGTGTTGATCAAATGCTTTCTCTCTCTCGTGCTCTCGCGTTGTTGCGAGTTGTTCGCAATGGAAGCACATGAAAGCACGAGCAGTTCACGAGCACAGCGACGAACATGACAAGCTTGGACACTGCAACAATAGCAGCAGTCGTCGAGCATCAAGCAAAAGTGTCAATAAAAGCATCCAAACACGGACGTTGAAGTGGACTGTTGCTCAAGAAAAAGGGCGGGAAAATGCGTGTGGTGACTAGAGTATGAAGCCTGCAAAACTCGATTTCTGAGGTTCGCTCCACCACCAGGATCGATACAATGCAAGCACAAACAACCTGCACCCCATGATGTCCTCTGGAATGCACTGGTTCTGAGCATCCTCAAAATAGTGGGTTGGGGCTTCTAATTGAATCCATTTCGATCCAGCGATCTGGATCGAAAATTGATTTCGATTCAGTATGATTATAGATTTTTCAAATGGTCTCCTCGATACCTACACTTTCCTACACGTGTGTTTCTAGGAGCGTATAGGTATTTGTAGTTATCCAGGAAACCATTTGAAAAAAGTATACCTATAGTGTATCCGAATGTGTTTGCTAATTTGCTGTCGACGCGCAGTCGGTCACGCGAATCAAAATTGTTCCATTAATTACAAAACTAGCCGCACTCAGTCGAATGAGCTGAATCGTGTCGACTGAGAGGATGGACACCAGCATACCATTGCGTCGCAGCAAGCACACCATCCGACAACAGACAACACCGGACTCTTCACATGCGCGCACACACGCCAAGTTCGTGCGCGCATTCTGCCGTGCAACGTGCGTGTCACTGCACGGCAGAACGCGCGCTCACGATCGATCTCGACGATCGCAAAACTGTCCGAGCAGCAGCACCATCATGACTGTCTTCGTTCACGATCGCTCGCTTCCGCGACCTCTTAGCAAGTCCGTAGTCATGCTACCAAGCATGAGAGTCTGAACAAGCTCTCTCACACACACGCGCGCATTTGCTAGTCAATCAATCAATCAAGCGTGTTGAGCCGAGACAGCAGGAGGTGTGGTGCTTGGATCTCCCTTCTAAACCGATCGCCGCGTGGCGCACATCACATTCGATTCTGCTTGGGTCCACTATCCACATACACACATCAAGTTACAGTGTTTGCGACATCAACCGGTTCTTGCAACGGTTCACTCACGCAACAACAGCTCCTGGTGCCGCCGTCGAGCAGCAGTCGAGAGCCGCACGCGCGCGCCGCCGCTGCAGTCGCAACAGCAGTCGCTCTCGCGCTCGCCATTGCACGATTTGCGTCCAAGCACCGCGCCGCTTCCAGCACCACTTCACAACACACCCTCCACACCTCCTCTCTCTCTCTCACTCGCGACCATGAGCAAGCTCGACCGTGCCGTGTACGACGCCTACATGGCGCTCCCGATCGACGGCCCTGTGCTCGCCGAGTACGTCTGGATCGGCGGCTCGGGCCAGGACCTGCGCTGCAAGACGCGCACGCTCGACGCGTCGCCCAAGTCGGTGGCGGAGCTGCCGATCTGGAACTTTGACGGCTCGAGCACGGGCCAGGCGCCGGGCGACGACTCGGAGGTGCTGCTGCGTCCTGTGGCGATCTTCAAGGACCCGTTCCGCGGCGGCAAGCACATCCTCGTGCTCTGCGACTGCCTCAAGCCAGACATGACGCCGATCGCGAACAACACGCGTGCGGACGCGGCGCGCGTGATGGCGGCGGCGGCGGCGCACGAGCCGTGGTTCGGCCTCGAGCAGGAGTACACGCTCTTTGAGGCGGACAACACGACGCCGTACGGCTGGCCGAAGGGCGGCTTCCCGGGTCCGCAGGGTCCGTACTACTGCGGCGCCGGTGCGCACTCGGCGTTCGGGCGCCTCATCGTTGACGCGCACTACCGCGCGTGCCTCTACGCCGGTCTCAAGGTCTCGGGCATCAACGCCGAGGTGATGCCGGGCCAGTGGGAGTTCCAGGTCGGTCCGTGCACGGGCATCGAGTCGGGCGACCACCTCTGGATCGCGCGCTACATCCTCCTGCGCGTGTGCGAGGACTTTGGCGTGAACGTGTCGTGGGACCCGAAGCCGATCCCGGGCGACTGGAACGGCGCGGGCTGCCACACCAACTACTCGACCAAGGCCATGCGCCAGGACGGCGGCATGGCGCAGATCGTCGAGGCGATCGAGAAGATGAAGCTCAAGCACAAGGTCCACATCGCGGCGTACGGCGAGGGCAACGAGCGTCGCCTCACGGGCCGCCACGAGACCGCGTCGATCGAGCAGTTCTCGTACGGCGTTGCGAACCGCGGCGCGTCGATCCGCATCCCGCGCTCGGCCGAGGCCGATGGCAAGGGCTACTTTGAGGACCGCCGTCCGGCCTCCAACATGGACCCGTACGTCGTCACGTCGCGCATTGTCAAGACCACGATCCTCAACGAGGACTAAGCAGCTGCAGCAGTCGCAGTAGTGGCGATGGTGGTGATGGTCGCGGCATTGACGTCTCTAGGCTTGAGCCTCTCGCCATGACTCGCCACTCGTGTCTTGTGCACATGGCATTCGCTCGTGCTTCCAGCGGCGCTGTGCTCCGGTCTGCCGTAGCACCAGCAGTCTCTCGCAAGCATCAGCGATAGTCATCAGCACTCGCAGCACCCTTAGCAGCCGCAGCAGCAGCAGTTCGTCTTGCGCTCACTCTTACTCTATCAATGTATGTACCATCTCTACTGTGTGTGTGTGGCTCTGTCGTGTGCAGATGGCTAGCGTGTAAGTGTGTGAGAGTAAGAGATCGTGTGTGAGAGAGTGAGTGAGTCTTGCGAGCAAGCGTGGAAGTGAGTGCCAGTGTGCGTGACACTAGTGATACCAGCAGTCGATGACCATAGCATGGAACGTCTGCGAGACATGACCGAGCACGTGACTTGAGCAAAAGACCTGAGCGACGCTGAGAGACCTGCGCAAGAGCAAAGAGGACAAGCACGATGCTCTCCACACACACAGATACCCACGTCGCTGTAAATAGAGCGACGGCAGCTCGCTACCAGTGCAGGACGACGTATGCGCTGCTACAGCTTTCGTGTCTGCTGCTACTGCAGCTACACGAGACTTGTCATCTCACTTGCATGTGCTTTCACATGCAGGTCTGTCGTGTCTTTTGCTGTGAGCGCACGATATGTTACCTTACCAAGAGAGAGAGAGAGAGGGAGAGAGAGAGTGAGAGAGTCTGTGCGCAATGTACATGTCCACTCGCGCTCGCGACTGTGCTTAGTCTTCTTGCTCGTCGCTATCACGAGTGCTATCACGAGCGCATTGACGGTAAGCGAACCACGAGACACAATCACGTGCAAGGTGGCAATGTACGCTCAGACACACGTACACATAGAGAAGGAAGGAGATGACCTTGTCCATACCATACGGCCTGATATCGTCGAGCAAGCGTCGAGTGATAGTCGAGCAAGCGTCGAGCGAGTTGTCGAGCAAGCGTCGAGCAAGTCCCGAGTGATACTCGAGCGATCGTCGAGTCGAGCGGATGTGTTTGAGCCGCACTTAGTGATCGTTGCACACGTCACAGATTTTTGAAATGGCTACACTTGCAAAGTCCGTGTTCGCACTTTAGGTAGGTGCGCACTTGCTTGTCAGCACCAAACGAACATCCGTTGCAAAGCTCCGAGTGCAGTCGAGTCGAGTCTTCTTGGTCGGGGCCGTTCTCGTCGCTCTTGCTCACCACTAGCTCCTATCTGCTTGCTACTTGTCGCTATTCACTCTTCAATCTCTAACGATAGTTTGACTGCAAGCAAGCGAGCTCGCCTAGGCGCTTGAGCTATATAGACAAGATGGCCGTGTCACCAATGAACGAAACATTCAAGAGCAATGCATGCTTGAAAGCGGTCTCAAAGCGCCTACTCGCATGCGTCCGAAGGCGTAAGTTGCATGTATGCAACACCACCAGATGAGCTGCTCGTCGATTGACTGCAGGCGCTTGAGAGCACACGTCTATGCCAGAAGAGAGAGGAGAGCCAGGAGATGAACGCTTGGGTAGCGTCGTGGGCCTCTTTCCATACTTACATTGCGTGGGTATACCGCCAAGCCGCTTGCAGTGGCCACGAATCACAACAGACATTCAGCAGTGAGGCAGCGTCGGAGCTGGAGTCACTGGTGCACCATCCGGTAGGCTCCGGTACATACCGACGCCATAGTTGTCAACACGCTTGCCAAGCGCACAGGCGATGCGCGGCGTGTTCTTGCCGCAGACGGCGTGAAGGGTGATGTTCCACTGCGGCGTGTTCTCGGCCACGAGCGGGTAGTGCTCGTCCGTCCACTTGCCGCTCACGCGCTTGGTCGCGGCGTCGAGCTTGAAGTCGCCGAACTTGCCGAGTCGAGCGCGAACACCACGACACACGCCATGGCGAGCCAACTGCGCACGCTCGCGGAGTTCTTGGTACAGCACCTTATTGTCGACATCCATGCCGAAGTCCTGAAAGGCAACGCGATCAAGGACAAGACCCTGCGATCGTGTAAGCGCAGTCTTGCGCGAACACTGTAAAGCGAGAGACCGCCCAAACTCTCGCCACAAAGCTCAAGCGCGTGCTTCGGGAAGCAAGACAACAGCTCGAGAGCGCGAACGCTCGCTCACCGCAGCTCGCGCGAGAGCAAACGCAGTGACTGCTCTTGAGCGCACTTTGTACACATTTACTGTTCATCGCAAAACTCTTGGACAGCGTAATGCGAACCTACACGTAACCTAGAAACAAACCATGAGTTTAGTAGAAAAATTTTGCGACTAAGAGTAATGTGAAGGTTCGTTTTCAGATTATATATCGATTCAGTAGCTAAAGCACAAAATAGTGGACTCATTCAGTTCAAATGCCCGTCAAGAGTCGAATTGTTGTGGGCTTTGATTCTGGGAAAAGATATTTTTGGGTTTGTACGATATTCTCAGTTTTCTCAACGCTGTATTCGGGAAATGGCTGATACGCTACTGAGTAATTTTTGGCTGACACCTAATTTAACCAATACATGTCTGAGTCTGCTTACACGTCGGTTCGCGACTGCCGAGTCCGCTCGCAGCGCGCACCTCGATCTCGTACGAGTGCGCGTGTGCGTCTGTATGTGCTCACAGCGCCGGCTATGAGCGCACAGGAGCCATGCGTGTACGTGAAAGAAGCCGTGCTGAGCCAGCTCGAGCGCGAGAAGCGCGGACTCAAGTGGCAGCTCGCACGCACGACCAAACTCGCTGATGCTCGCGCTGCAGACGTCGCAGCGTGCGAAGCCAAAGTCAAAGACCTGCTCACGATCGTCGAGATGAACAAGAGCGTCGCGAACCGCGCAGTCAAGCGCACGTACAGTCAAGAAGCGACACTCCAGCGCGTCGCTCGTGAGCGCGATGCATTGCAAGCGCAAGTGCTGCAGCAGCGCCAGCGCTTTCTCGAGCATGGGCTGCGCGGTCTGCAGCAGCGCACGCAGCAACGGCTCCAGCGCGCAGCACTGCGTGCGTTTGCATCTCAGGCAAAGTGGCGTCGCGACGTACGCTTGCGACTCCAGCGGATCGCTGCGCTGTGCGCTCGCTACCGCACTGCGCTCGCGCTCTGGCAGTGGAAGCGCGTGTGTCATACTGTGCGAGCAGTCAGCGTCCAGCCACTGCCATCGCCTGCTTCACAAGCATGTGTGATCGCCACTGCGACTGCCGCAAAGACGCAGGCGTTTGCAACGTCCTCACTATCATCTCAACGCTCGAGCGAGTTCCTCTTTGACGAGCGCTTCCGCGTGCGCTTTGAGCGCCGCCGCGAGCGCACGCGCGTGAGCTTCTTCGCGTGGAAAGCTGAATGGACACTCGCAAAGACGCAGCAGCACGTCGCGCGGCGGTGGCTCGAAGCGCGACTCGTGCGGCGCGTACTGCACGCTTGGCGCCAGCGCGTTCACCTCACGCACCAGCGCGCTGCTGCTCTCGAAAGCACACGGCGCAGTACGACGCAGCGCATCGTGCGTGCATGGGCAGCGCTCGCTCAGCGCCACAGACAGCAGCTTGTACGCTTGCGTCGCCTCGTGCGCTCGCACCGCCGCACTCTTCTCCAGCAGATCTTCACGCAACTGCGCGTGCGATGCATTGAGCGAAGTGCGATCGAGTGGACGCGCGCGCTCCAGACGGCGCACGTGGCGCTCGAAGAAGAGAAGGTCGCGTACGCACTGCACCAGGACACTGCACTCCGCGAGCTTCACGAGAGCTACGCCGCACTTGAGCAGCAGAGGCACATGCGCATCATCCATCACTCGCGCCAGCTCCAGCGGCTCCAGTGCGAACGGCGCTTGCGGCGATGCGTTAGCGCCTGGCGCGCGCACCTCGCGTCTCAGCGCCTGCAGGGTCAAGTCGCAGCGCACGTGCACCGCGTGCAGCACCGCACGCGCGTGCGTCGACGACACTTTGTCGTGTGGCAGCGCTTCACAGCAGCACGCGCGCGCATTCGACAGTGGCGCACAGACGCGCAACAGCGACAGTACCGTGCGCTTGTTGCTCGCGTTGTCTGCACCTGGCGATCGCTTACGCTCTGCGAACGCGCAAAGCGGCGCCGACTGCGTGCGCTTGCGAGTCGCATCACGCACGTGCGGCTGCTGCAGAGCTGGTCGCGCTGGCGCGAGGCGCTCGTGCTCGACGAAGTGCACGCGAACGCACTTTTGGAGACGCGCGAGCGCATCGAGCAGAGGCAGCACGAGCAGCGCGAGTGGCAGCGCGAGCGCACTCGGTCTGACAAAGTCCAGCGCCGCCTTCAGCTCCAGTGCGCATTGCTTCGACGCGCTGCTGAGTCGACTCGGCATCTGCAGCGCCACTACTGCGCGTGGGCACGACACACAGCGACGCAGCGGCGCCGGTGCACCGCGCTCGCTCGCGTACTGGATGCCTGTGTCTCGCGCCTCCAGCAGTGGAGCCTCTCACGCTGGAACGAGCGTGTGCAGCAGCTTGCGACGTGGGACCAAGCGCTTGAAGCGCGCGCAGCAGAGCGTTCCCGCCGTCAGCAGCACGCAGCACTCGCAAAGTGGCGCTGCTTCACACGCGCGCGCGTGCAGCTGCGCTGGCGTCTGCAGCGCCAGTGCGTCTACTTTGCGCTCTGGCGCGACGCGCAGGCGCTCCGACGCACTCGCGCACTCGCACTGCGGTGTCTCCTCACTCGATGCGTCGCGCAGTCGTTGCAGCGCCTCGCGTTCCGGCGATGGCAGCGCCAGACTGCGCTGCTCGCGAGTCGTGCGCTCCGTCAAGCTCGCGTCCGAACCGAGTTGCTCGTGCGGACGTGGCGCGCGTGGCAGACCCACGTGACGCGCCAGCTGCGGCATCGGTGCCGCCAGCGCGCAGCGATCGGAGCACAAGCATTCATGCAGCAGCAGCGGACAGCGATGCGTAGTGTGTGGCACTGCTGGCAACTGCTGGTGCAGCGCCGTCAGTGGCTCCGCGCACGATGCTCTGGCGCACGCGCACTCCGTCAACTTCGCCAGCGCGCGTTTGGCGCATGGCGCCAGTGGACAAGCGCCACGCGGCAACAGCGCACGCTACTAGCTCGAGTCTGTCGCCGTGCAAGCGCACGCTCCAAGCGCGCAGCCTGGACGCGCTGGGCGACGATCGCTGCACAAGCCCGAGCTGTCGAGACGCTGCGAAATGGCGCACTTGCACGTGTCTCTTCGGTCACGAGACGCATGATAGTGCATCAGACCCTCGAGCGCTCGCTCATGCGCTGGCGCGTGTGGCTCCACAGAGTGCGCAGCAATCGCCATACGTTCGAGCGCTTTCAAGTGCGACGGCGGACGCTCGCACTCGCGCAGTGTCTTCGCGTATGGCGTCGAGACGTCGTCCATGCGCGCGCTGTGCTGCGGCAGCTCGTGCGGCGGCGTCTCGTTGCGACGCACCGTGCGGTCCTCGCGCACGCGTTCAAGCGCTGGGAGCACACGCTCGCGCTCCAGACGCTCGCGCTCCAGTCGACGCTCCACCAGGTTCTGCTCGACAACGCTCACGAGCGCGGGCTCGAGCTCGTGCGTCAGGCGTTCGTAGGCAAGTCGCTGCGCGCAGTCGTCAGAGCGTGGCGACAGCACACGCAGAGGTGCCGCATACTGCGCACTGCTCTCCGCCGTATAACGAGCAGCAAGACGTCGCGGCTCCAGCGTCTCGCGTGGACGCAGTGGCGCGCGTGTGTGACGCAGTACGAGCGTCTCTCTCGCGCAGTTGCGCTGCTCACAAAGCAGCAGACGACGACAGCGTGGCGTGCGCTGCAGCACAACTACCTCAGTTGGCAGCACCGCATGCGAGCAGCACAGACAATCACCAAGCTCTTGCGACAGCGCTGCTTGCGCATTGAGTGGCGCGCGTGGCTGCGGCAGGACCGACGTGCAGCCCAAGCGCTCGTGGAACAGACTGCGCAGCGCCAGTCGCAGTCGCTCGCACGCACGACAGTCCTCGCATACGCTCGTCGTCACCTCGTGCGTCGCTGCAAACGCCGCGTCTTCGCGATCTGGAGGCAGCTCGTCGTCAGCCAGAAGCGTGCACGCGCTGTCTGGCGCCACGCGATGAGCCACTGCAACGCCACGCGGTGCGCCTCGAGCTTCCAGCGTTGGTACTCATTCACGGCGCTCTGCCACAAGCGCAAGACGTCGCTCCAGCGGATCTGCATGCGCCAGGCCCAGACCGCAGCGCGCTCGGCGCTCTATCACTGGAAGCTCCAGAGCCTCAGCGCTGCGCACACTGCTGCACTAGTGCAAACGCAGCACGAGCTCCAGCGTCACCGCACTCACAACGCAACGCGCGTCGCCAGCGCATTGTTCATGGCGTGGCAGCGGCCGTGCTTGGCAGCGTGCTTTGCGAGCTGGAGCACACACACACGCGCGCTCCAGCGCCAACGCAGCACCATGTTGGAGCAGTGCGTGCGCAGACGCACGCGTCGCCAGACTGTGCGTGTGCTGCTTGCGTGGCGCTCAGTTGTCGACACCAAGCGCATTGACGCGCAGCGCTGGCAATGCGCAGTCGAGAGGCGCAACGCGACGCTCGCGGTGACTGCGCTGCGTCTCTGGCGCGCAACTGTCGATCGCAAGCGGACGCTCGTCACTGCGCTGACAAACGTTGTCGCCATTCTACGAACAGCACTCTTACGCACCGCGTTCCAGCATTTTGCGCACCGCCAGCGCGAGCAGCAGCGCAGCGAGTCGATGCGACTCGTCTTGAGCGCTCAACATGCGCTTGCGCAGCAGCAGCAAGAGCTCGTGCGTCAGCGCGTCGGTGTGCTCCTTGCGCACAAGCAGAGCAAGACGCAGCATGTTGTGTTTGCGCGCTGGCGCACTGCTGTCGCAGCAGCGACGCAGCACCGTGCGTTTGTGCGCGTCACCCGCCGGCGCTTTGCTCTGCGCGCGCTGCGTCGCGTGCTCTTGAGTTGGCGCTCGGTTGTCATGCACTCACGCGCGCGCCACAGCCGTGTAGCAAAGCTTCACGCGATGCAGCAGCAGCGCTGGCTCCGCATGCTCTGGCGCCACTGGCGCGCGTTCGCGACGTACAGCCAGCGCACCAAGCGACTCGTGTTCGACTGCATCGTCACGCAGCGAGCACAGTGCGCGGTGCAGCAGGCGTGGAGCACGTGGCGCCGCGTGGTGTGGCGAGAGAGCATCGACCTTGCACGCCAGCAGGCAGCAGCGTCTGCAGACTCTGCAGCTGAGCAACAGCGCGTGCTTGCGACACTTGAGACGCGCAACGAAGCGCTGCTGCTCGAGAGCGTCGCGCTCAAGAAGCACGTGCGCACGATGCGGCAGCAGACGCTCACTGCATTCTGCCAGCGACTCGTGAATGTCCTCGTGACGAGGAGTGTCGCTCATTCGTTCACGTTGTGGCGCCAACGGATGCGTGCGATGCGCGTACTGCAGTCGCTGTTGGTGTCACTAGCGCACCATTCGCGAGCAGGAGCGTTCAACTCGTGGCGCAATGTAACACACGAACTACGAACAATGGCAGAGTGCACGCAGCAGCGCAACGCTATTGCCGAGAAGGTGCTGCTCGTGTTCACTAGCGCGAGTACGCAGACAAAGAAGCGCAGTGTGCTCCTGCGGTGGCGCGCACTCGCACAGACACAGCGCAGCACAAGAGTGCGCACAAAGTTGCTCCAGTTGCTCGTGCAGCGATCGATGGACCGCATCGTTGTGCGCTGCTGCTGGACGAGCTGGTGCGCGCTTGTGACACGCAAGCGCGAGGCGCAACTCCTTGTCCGTACAATGCGCTTGCGCCACGAACGGCGACTGCTGCAGCGCTGCTACGTGCTGTGGCTCCGCTCGCACCTGGCAGCGCAGCACATACAGCGTCTGCTCGCACACATTGTTCGTGCGTGGCGCCGACGTCAGCTCGCACGGAGCTGGCAGCGCTGGACGCGCCACCGCCTCGACGCGGTCGTGACGATCGCACACGCCAAGCTCGTGATGCTCGAGCTCGAGCACTGGAACGCGAGCTGTCGCCACGCGCTCGAGCAGCTCCTCGCGCGCACGTTTGCGACCTGGAAGTGCGTCGCGAGCACAATGCGCGCTTGTCGACACGCGCAAGTCGCAGTCGTTCAAGAGCTCCACGTCCTGCGATGGCGGCGCGCGTGCTTTGCTGCGTGGCGCGACCTCTTGCCAGCGCGCCAGCGGCTCCGACGGCCAGTGCTCTGCATCCAGACGAGCGTGCGACGCAGCAGCGCGAGCGACCGCGTGCTGTACTACAGCTACCGCGAGTACGTACGGAAGCGCCAGACGCGCTGGCGCCTCTCGACGACCAAGCGCCTGCTGCGCACGCGCGTCAAGCAGACATGCGCGCTGTCGCTGCTGCTGCGCGCACTGCGTCGTCAGCACCGGAACGTCCAGCGCCGCGCGTTCTGGATCTGGTTCGCGACGGTCCAACGCATCTCGCCAACGCTCGCGACGCTCTCGTTCCACGCGCTGCCGTGGCGGCTGGCGGAGACAAACGTCGCGAGTAGCATGCTCCTGCTCGTGCTCGAAGAGCTGCACCACTTGCAGCAAGCGAGTGCACTCGAGCAGCGCGTCACGAGCTGGCGCGTGCTTGCGCACATCGTCAAGCGTAGTGAGCGCCAGCAGCTCCAGCGCGCGTTCGATCGCTTAGTGTTTGCAGCGCGCGCGATGCGACGCAAGGTCCGACGTCAAGCAACGGTAGCGTTTGCACCACTCGCGAGCAGGACGCACATCGCAGCAGCAGTGCGCGCTGGTGCTCACGTGTTCGCAAGGATGTCCGTGCGTCGCGCGTTCCGTGAGTGGAAGACGCAGTACGTCGCCGCAGCGCTCGCACAGGCCGAGGCGGCGCAGAGCGAGCTCCTCGACGCGCTTCGGACAGTCGCGTCGTACCGCCAGACGCTCGATCCGTACGCCGTGCCGTACTGAGTGATGTTGATGGTCGTGGTACTATACGCCAGCAGCACAGTCACACTTAGAGAGAGAGTGTGTCGCATACACTCAGCACCGGTCGCCTGCTTAAGTTACTCGGTTGTTCTCTCTCTTGTCTCTTGTGTCTCTCTATCGTATTGAGCCACGCACGCGCTGCTCGCATGTGGTGCACATACACACTCAGTCTCGTACTACAGTTGCTGCTACAGCACAACGTGCGACGACGACGACGACGACAATCCGACTGGCGGCGGCACAATGTCGAACGTCGCGACGAGCGGTCGGTGGTCCGACACCATGCGCCAGTAGTCCACGAGCACTTCGTCGTCGTGGTGGTCCTGCGGGTGCTCGACGGCGCGCCAGTCGTGCCCAAAGCTCGGACGCTTGAGCCGCGTGCGATCCGAGAGTCGACGCGGCGCCAAGTGGCACGCGCGCGGTGCGAGCTGCATGCGCGCAAGTGCTTGCGTCGTGAGGCTCTCGTCTACATCGTCGCCAGTTTTACTGCTGTCGTCTGCGACGAGCGCCATGGCACGGCGCGTGCTGTCGAGGTGCGACGCAAAGATAAAGTCGACGCCGACTTCGCGGTTGTTGTGGTTGCAGTGCGTGATGCGCGCTTCGCGGCCGTGGATGTGCTCAAAGACGCTCGCAAAGCCCTCGTCCATGACGAGACTGTGCACTGGGTCGTACGAGTCGTTGAAGTCGCCGCACATGAGCTAGTGAGACACATTAAATATAAAGTTTGCGAGCGTAAGGCGTCGGTACGAGTCGTCTCTCAAGCGCAAGCGTCTCGATACAGACAGACGTACGATCGGGACGTCGTGGAGACTCTCGCGTCGGACGTAGTCGCGCACCGACTCGAGCACAGCTTTGATCTGGTCGAGCCGCATGTCCTTGTACACCTGGCAGTGCGGGAACGTCAAGTGCGCGTTCACGAGCAGGAACGACTGCAAGCGACATCCGTCACGACACAGACACACACAGTGCACTGTGAGTTCAGCACTGCACACTCAGTACCAAGCGATCCACAAAAGCAAACAACGTACGCGCTCCAAGAGTGGCGCTTCGTAGCGATTCCACTTGGTCGCGACGTGCATGAGCAGCGCGACGCGGTCGCCTGCGTGGTCAAAGTCAATGTGCTGCACGTGGTGGATCTCGAACTTTTGCTTCTCGACAAAGACCGCCAAGCCGTCCTCCTTGGCACCTAGCAATGCAAAGACACACAAGCGATGGACAGACACTGTAAGTCGCCTGCATGTGCGTTGTGACCTTTGTGGGTGTCCACCGAGAGAGGATGGGACAGTCACAGTCGACTGCTGCACGCACGCGTCACCGAAAGACACACACACACACATACCTGGTCGCTTGAGCGTGTGGATGTAGTGCGTTGGGTAGAACGCTTTGCGGAACGCGGCTTGGTACTCGCGGTTGAACCAGTACTCTTGCAAGCACACGAGGTCGCACCGCTCGCGCTGGATCGCGTGGATCAGCGCCTGTGCGCGCGCGAGGAACGCCGAGCGGTCGTCGCTCTCGACGCGGCCGCCGTGCCGAAAGTAGCACGGCGCGAGCACGTTGAACGTCATGAGCGAGAGCGCGCGCGGCCGCATGCGCGCAAGAGGGAGCAGCATCGTCCGTGCTACTGGTGCTGCTGGAGCGTGTCGCTAGAGCGCGTGCAGTGAGTGCAGCGAGTGCGGCGCGCAATGCAGCAAGTGCAAGTGCGAGCGAGCGTGAGTGTCGTGCGAGTTTGTTTGTTTGTGTATTGAACATCGATTCCCTCTTGTATGTCACTATCTTGAGTTGCAGTTGTGTGAACGTGGATACAATTTTCTAGTCCAGCCACAAGCGCACCTTGTGTTTATCACTAGCGCGATCAAGCAGCGATTTGTTGGATAGTGCGAAAAACGAGGGTGTTTTTGTGTGGACCACACATTCACATTGCACGCATTTTCACTTGAAATTTGACGCAAAAAGCCCACCTGCGTCACACACGATCAAAAACACGCACGAGTGACGTACTTGATCAGCGTCAGGCAATCGTCGCGACTAAATCACTAAATCACGGCATGGCGATCACGACCGTCTTCAACACGCGAGCGTCGTCGTCGTCGTCTTCAGCTCGCTTTGATCGACGTCGCCACTCATGTTCATACGCATGCTGTTGCTGTCTTTGGCCATTGTTGACCTTGAAGTCGCAACGGCTTTGTATCGTGCTCCACTTGTGCTGCATCTTGAAGGAGCTGAAGAGGTCGTTGATAGGACACTCTGTGTCACGACCACCGTTCCGAGCGTCTTTGACCGATGATCATCACGCTCGAGCACGTGTCAGCTCGAAATGAGCACTCGAGCGAGCATCTCCAGTGTGCTTCACCATGCGTGTAGACGAATACTAGTACAGTGTAGATGGACACTGTCTCCTCCATGCATGCGTTGACACGCTTCAGTACACACACGCAATCGACGTCGTCCTGTCCTGGAGCTGCTCGCATTCATCATTTGGCGAGGCTCAAGACTCAACTGCGCTCCTACCGCACGACGCACGTTACGCGCAACATAACCGACTGACTAGCTCGGTCATCGCACAACAGCGGCACGAGTGGCAGTTGGAGGAATGGGATGCCTGTCGACCACCCTACAAGCACCGTGACTGACTGGTTCATGGAGCACTCACTCGTTCATTCCTCAATTTGGTGGCTCCGACCAAGTTCCCCGCACCAGCACCATCAGCTGCACCATCACAGCAGCTCTACTCGACTACCAACTACAACTAACCAGCAAAGATGTTCTCGGCCAAGTCCCTCGCGCTCTGCGTCTCGACGGCGATGCTCGCGAGCATGAGCCTCACTGCTACTACTGCGCAGACGTTTGTGTACGAGTTCGAGCCTGCGCATGCCGGCGGCGTGAGCGGCAACGTCAAGGTGCAGTACGCCGGCGCGAGCAAGGCGGATGTGTCGGCCGACCTGGACTTCAGCAAGCTCGACCTCGCCGCCGTGCAAAAGGTCGACGGCAACTGCACGACCGCGCCGCTGGCGTACAAGTGGCACATCCACGTCAAGTGGAACTCGACCAAGAGCTCGGACGCGTTCGCGCAGTGCTCCAAGGCGGCGACGAGCAACCACTACGACCCGCTCTTTGCGTGCGGCGCCAACTCGGAGCACGCCGAGACGCCGCAGTGCGCACCCAAGATCGCGTCGTACGCGTGTTCGCCGGCCAACTGCACGACGAACCCGAGCGTGTGCGAGAAGGGCGACCTGTCCGGCAAGTTCGGCGACTTCAAGCTCGACGCCGCGACCAAGCGCGTGAGCGGCAAGTGGACGGACGAGCACTACCCGCTCGTGGCCGAGAACACGCCGCAGTGGAACATCATCCTCCACGCCGTCTGCGGCAAGAACACGCCGCGCATCGCCTGTGCGCTTGGCAAGCGTGTTGACAACTATGGCGTCGGTATGTACCGGAGCCTACCGGATGGTGCACCAGTGACTCCAGCTCCGACGCTGCCTCACTGCTGAATGTCTGTTGTGATTCGTGGCCACTGCAAGCGGCTTGGCGGTATACCCACGCAATGTAAGTATGGAAAGAGGCCCACGACGCTACCCAAGCGTTCATCTCCTGGCTCTCCTCTCTCTTCTGGCATAGACGTGTGCTCTCAAGCGCCTGCAGTCAATCGACGAGCAGCTCATCTGGTGGTGTTGCATACATGCAACTTACGCCTTCGGACGCATGCGAGTAGGCGCTTTGAGACCGCTTTCAAGCATGCATTGCTCTTGAATGTTTCGTTCATTGGTGACACGGCCATCTTGTCTATATAGCTCAAGCGCCTAGGCGAGCTCGCTTGCTTGCAGTCAAACTATCGTTAGAGATTGAAGAGTGAATAGCGACAAGTAGCAAGCAGATAGGAGCTAGTGGTGAGCAAGAGCGACGAGAACGGCCCCGACCAAGAAGACTCGACTCGACTGCACTCGGAGCTTTGCAACGGATGTTCGTTTGGTGCTGACAAGCAAGTGCGCACCTACCTAAAGTGCGAACACGGACTTTGCAAGTGTAGCCATTTCAAAAATCTGTGACGTGTGCAACGATCACTAAGTGTGGCTCAAACACATCCGCTCGACTCGACGATCGCTCGAGTATCACTCGGGACTTGCTCGACGCTTGCTCGACAACTCGCTCAATGACATCAAGTCGTATGCTAAGGGCCAAGGACGCCTTCTGCTGCATATCTTTCGCTCTCTATGCGTACGCATGTCTGCGTACAACGACACCTTGAACACGTTCACTTTGTCTCGTAGTTCGCTCCACGAATGTGCTCGTGATAGCGACGAGCAAGACCACGGCACAGTCGCGAGCACGAGTGGACATGCACACAGGTTCACTCTCAGTAGTGCAGCATGTTGTGACCTTACAGCAAAAGACACGACAGACCTACATATGAAAGCACATGCAAGCGAGCTGTCTGTCGTCCTTGTATTCACCACTGATCATCTTGTCGTTCACAATCGCTAGACCCGATGCGTTCTCTTTACTCCCGCGTGCTTCCTCGAGCTACCGCACTGCTACTTGGCGTCTTGGCTGTTGGTGCGCTTGATCTGTTGTTTGGCGCACGCGCTTACTTGCCGTCGGTGGTCGCAATGTCGTCGTCAGTTACCGAGTCTTCGAACGAGAACGCGGTCGATGCGGCGACTTTACGCGTCGTGTGGAGCTTTGTGAAGAACGGTACGAGGTACGTCGCGTCGTGCTGGAGCAGCGTCATGCGGTCGATTGGACGCACGCTCTGGTCCAGCGCTGCCTCCTGCTCGGGACTCAGTCGCGCGATCTCGAGCCGCGCGAGCATCGAGACTGTGCTACCGCCCATGAAGAACACCGTCGCGAGCACGATCATCATTGTCGTCGCGATGATGTACTGCGATCCGCACAGTCGCAGCGAGTGTGTCAGTACCAAGCCAGGTGCACTTAGCCATGTCTACTTACACACTGAGCAAATACGCACCTCACGGTGCTCGCCTGGGAACGAGCAAGCGAGCGCATACGCAACAGCGCCACGCAAGCCACTGAACCAGAGCATGTGCTGCTGGTTCATCGTGAGCGGCTCTGCAAGACTCTTGTTGAGAAAGCGCGAGATCGGGTACACGTGCGCTGCGCGTCCGAGGAAGCACGCGAACATGGAGCAGAGGATCAAGCCGACGTGGTAGCCGCGCGTGACCGAGAACAGCGCGAGACCGAGGTCTGTCAGAGCATCACATGAGACCACAGCATCGTCAGTGACTGAGTAACGCGAGCGAGTGTATGAGGAGGCGTCTGTACGTACTCAGGAACACGACAGTCTCGGTCAAGTGCGCGAGCGAGCTGAAGATCCGTGAGCAGCTACAAACAAGCGCATGCAGTCGAGAGTCTCAGTGCATCGGTGCTCGCATACGAGAGAGAGAGAGAGTCCCATGGCATGCGCTGTACATGTCTTGCGCCTCGGTCGTGATGTTGTTGTGCGTGTAGTGCTTCATCGTGATGCCTGCAAAGAGGATCGAGACGACGCCCGACATGTCCACGGCCGTGGACACGAGGAACGGGAGGTACGAGAACAGGATGTACGCGCCGACCTAAGGCCATCATTGGTAAGGCGATCGCACGCGTGAGTCGCTTGCTTGCTTCATGGACTCACGACTAGAGCAGCCAGCAACGAGACGACAGCGCAGCACCTCATGGAGCGTGCAGCCTTTGAAGTCAAAGTGCTTGAAGAGCAGCGCCGAGAGCGCGCCAAAGAGCACACCGACGAGCGTCGAGCCGACAAAGATGAGCGCAAAGTCAAGTAGCGCCACGAGCGACGAGCTCGCAGTGTACGAGTAGCCAATGAACTTGGCAAACGTCGTGAAGAGCACGATCGAGACGGCGTCGTTGAGCACGCTCTCGCCAAAGACGATGTAGAACAGCGTCGGGTCGACGTGGAGCTCTTGGAAGATCGCGAGCGTTGACACTGGGTCCTGCATACCCACCAGTCAGCATCCACGCGTCAGCGCACGCTTTGAACACATTCTACTACGGCACAAGCGAGACGTGACGGTCGACACAGAGAGCTGACGGCGTACGGTTGCGCTGATGAGTGCGCCAAACGTGAGACACTCGGCGATCGAGAGGCGAACCGAGAGGCCGAGGTGCCCAGCGGCAAAGAGCAGGACGCCGACGAGGACGTTCGAGATGAACGTGCCGGCGACTGCGAACGACAGGATGCTGCGGATGTTCTCAAAGAAGAAGCGGCGCTTCATCGTGTAGCCTTTGATCGTCACGTAGCAGCAGCACCCGAGCAAGCACGTCGTGAGGACACTTGGCTTCTAGCGCAGTGCGAGCATGGGTGAGCATGGGTGTGATCGTACCAGAGTTGAAGATGATCGGCGGTAAGAGCACGACGAAGAACATCCTCGCATCGAACGCCATGAGCTGCACGCGAGTGTGTCAGCTCCATAGCGCTAATGTATCAAGCGGTGCTGGATCAAGCGCGTTGTCGTACCGTCTTGGCGATCGCACTCGACCAGAGGCGGCAGATGATGCCTGCGACTGCACCGAGTGCGATCACTGCTGCTGCTTCCGGGACATACTGCGAGTGCCAGTGGTGTGCGACCTTGTTGCTCACGAGCACGGCGAGCAGCAACAGCACGAGCACGAGCGCAAAGTAGGCCGAGAGCACGGCTTCGTCCGCTGCACCGCCGGAGCGCGCTTCGAGGTCGTTCTCGTGTGGGAGCTCGGCCATCTTGCGACGGCAAGAGTCGTGGCGAGCTCAGCGGATGAAGATGTGATTGTGACGATGGTCAGACGTCGCACCAGGAAGTTCGTTACGACTAGTCACGCGTGAACATGAGCGTGATCGTTTGTCAAGCAAGAGCAGCAGGCTCTTGTCGAGCATTGCGCTTGCCCTCGCATGGCGGCGTGGTGCAGGATGTGTGATGAGAAGCAGCAGCGCCTTCGTGAAGGACAAGAGTTGGCGAGACGTGATCCTCAAAGGACAAGGACGACCGCTGTTGTAGCTGAAGAAGCTAGCAACGCCCTTCATGGAGTCGTAAGGGACAAGGACGAAAGGACTGTGATCATGGACACTAGCAGTGCTCCAAGGTGCACGTCGCTCTTGCGCTGGTGCTCGTTCTGGCGCACGCGGTGAAAGTGGCAGAGCGTGTGGAGCTGCCCATTGCGCTTCGTCGCGCGCGGGTTTGCGCACTTGCCCGACTTGTACTTGCAGTGCTGCGAGGCACCGCGCGGCGACGCGAGTGGCCCCGCGGCGCACGCTGCGCTGTACTGCGTGAGCATCTCTTTGCTGCCGCCGACGTCCTTGTAGACGCTGCTGCCGCGGAGCTTGTTTGCGTCGAGGAGCGAGGCTGGTGGTGTCTCCATGCTGTGCATTGCTGTGTGGTGCAGTCGCTTGTTGTTGTTGTTGTTGCTGCTGCTGCTGGCTGCGATGTGTACGCGTGCGTGTGTTGTGCGCTTGACGTAGCAGCGGACGGATGCGACTGCGTACGATGCGTGTGCTGGTGGAGCGCGAGCGGCCGAGTGCGCGCGAGCTCTCGAAAGCGGATCTGAGTCGCACACACGAGCGAGCGAAATGGGACGTCGTCGTCGGCTGCTGCTGCGACTTGCTTTTTGTGTGTTTGTGTTTGTGCTTGTGTGCTTGTGTGCACACAGTGGTGGTGTGGCTTGAACGACCGAGGCAAGAGCACAGTCAAGTCGGCGCGCTCAGTGCTAGTTAGTGCTGCTGGGCAAACAACACAAGAGCAAGAGCAAGAGCAAAGGTTTTGACTTGCAAAAAGCAAGTGTGTGTGTGTGTTTCGTTCTTTCCACATAACGCGTGCAAAAATAGAAAGTTTTAGGTCGCGGGCTCAGATCTGATACCTTGTCTTCTGTGGAAAGTCTCAGAGACTTTGAGTGTATTGAGTATTGAGTATTGAGTATTGAGTATGGGTCGTTGCCTTATCGAGCCATTCGGCATGCATGGATTCATTGATCGAGTCTCGAGTCTCGAGTCTCGAGTGCGTCGCTGTTTGTATGTGATGTGCGTCGTCCCATGGGTATGTAGTGGTCGGCCAATCTGCGACGACGATGACGACGCCAACGACGCCAACGACGGCTTTGAGATATGCACATGCGCGCGCGTCTCGAAGCAGTCATCGAGTGTTCTCTCGCGCTCAAAGACGAAGAAGCGCATGCATGCATGCATGTTCAAAGCGGCCCTTTCGGTGCGCCTAGACCTAGACGAACCCGCGTCTGCTTGGTCGGCTACATCGCTTTGCTTCTTCGATTTCGCTGCTCTCTCTCTCTCTCTCTCTTCGAGAACATCGTAAACTGAAGCATGAAAGGATGCAGTCTCGCGCCGCGTGATGGAGCCATGATGGAGCAAGGACGCGCGCGAGAAGCAGCAGCACGCGACGCAGTGAAGCAGCGGCGCAACGTGCAACATGTTCATGCCCAAGTCGCCCAACAACAAGTCAAGTCACACACAAACAAGTCGCACACAAGTCGCGCGACGCTTCGTGGTCTCAGAACTGAGCGCAGTCGTTTTTTGTGGAAAGATGGACTGGAGAAGCGCTGCGGAAAGCCAGCGGAACGTGGCCACTGAGTGGCACTGGAGTGGCACAGCGAGTCAGGCGCGCACATCTCCTGAAAGCTTCGATAAAAATCGACACGTGCTTTACTTTGGTTTTTGTATGTGCTCGTGGGACACCGAAGGGGCAGGCGACAACAAACAACCACACCAACAACCACAACCAGGCAGCAGCACCAGCACCAACACCAGCGTCACGCACCGACAGGTTGCATTGAAATTGGCACCGGGTCGATCAAGCAAACGCTTCCTTGCTCTTCGTTCGTGCTAATCAATTCTGCTGCGGCCACAGTCTGTTTGTTGTGTCTTGTGAGTTTGTGTCTCGTTATGCTTGTGCCAGTCAGTCGATCGTTTGCTGTTGGTGCGAGATGCGCAGCAGACAGTGTGTGCGTCGTGTGTGTGTCGCGAGCCAAAAGCTCACGACGGCGCCAGTCTCTGGAGCACGACATCCAGCCGCACAGTGTTTGCGCGCGCGCCGAGACCACACCCACTCCACTCCGCTGCCCAGCTGCGGCGCATGCGTCAGCGTCTTCGCGCTCGTGCTTGTACTAGTGGGCTAGTACATGTGTGTGTGTGTGTTGTACGTGCGCGCTGCTCACAACTCACTGATGCGCCCGCGATCTCTCTCTTTCGATACCGATCTCGATCTCGCTCTTACTGTGGTCGAGTTGAGCTGTGTCGCTCGCTCCTAGTCAGCGGATCCTTAGACCCTTGGATCTCTGGTCTTTGGCATCTCGTACCCTTTTGGCTGCAGATCAAACGACACATAGCAACAAGACTGTCATTGCAGCCGCCAAGACGGACCAAAGCAGTCAACGACCAACGACCACGACCAACGACCACGAGTGATGTAGACTATGTAGACCAGCCCAGGCCATCAAGCACGAGCAGCGGCACACTTCTGTAGAAAGAGCGCAGTTGACGCAAAATGCAAGCGCGAGATCAATGTCGCTCTCGATGTCGAGACCATCGACCCCACGCTGCCGGGCGGGGCCAGGGCGTTGCCGTTCTGACCACTTGTTGCTCTGTGTCAACAACCATGTCAACAACGATGCCAGCAACCATGTCAACAACCAGGATCGATGTAGACCAAACCAGAGCTGGAAAATATGTACTAGTAAACAAGGAATTATTTTGTAGTGTTTTACTTTCATTACTTTATAATGCTCAGACACTTTTGACGAAAACCACAGCTGGAAAATATGTACTAGTAATGAATAATGAGGAATTATTTTGTAGTGTTTTAACGGGGTCTAGGAATTTGCATACCGTATACTATGGTTGTATTGCGCTGTCAAAGTCTCAAAATGCTACCAAATACAACAATATCATACATATTGTACGTAAAGTATTGTTTTCTAACACGAATATGAGACAGTGGTTAACTTGTCCGAAATATATAATAACGGACGGAATATCGTATATAATGCACATATATTTGAATATTAATTACATTATCCAAAAGTAGTTACTTTTATGCTGCAAAAGGGTAGACAATTCCATGAGGGTACAGTCACCATTCCATTTGCAAAACAGAAAGCACGACCGAAGCACATTAGTTTTTTTACAAGTTTGAGGTAAATCGAGGTATCATGTATGGGAGTTACTGCATCAGCGAGCGAACACTCGGCGGCTCGATTCGCACACGCTCCAGTCTGGCGACAAGCTCATACAACTCGGCGCATCTAGAATGCCCGTGTGCAGCCAGCAGTGAGCGACTGTGCGTGAGGGCACCTCGTCCCACGCATCTTGAGCGAGGCGCATAGCATCGAGCACTGTGAGCTCTAAGATGCTTGCCACGTCGATCGCCGAACCGTCTCTGCCCTCCTCCTTCTCACTCTCTATCGCGCGATCGAGTCGATCGACAGTCCTCGCGTTGCGCGCGCGCGCAATGCTGTCCTTGAAAGCCTTGATGATCCCAGCGTCGAGAGGCTGGAGGTGCGCAGTGGTGTTGGGAGGCAAGTAGTGGATGTGGACGTGTGACTGTGGCTCGATACCGCGGTGTGGCGACGCATTGTCCAAGAGTAACATCACGCGCCGCTCCTAGGCTTTCATTTGATTGTTGAAACGGCGCAGCCATGCCGCGAACACGCGCGACGTCATCCAGCCCTTTTGTGTGCCGACGTAGTCAATCCCAAGCTCGCCCGTGCTCTTCTTATTGAAGCAGCGAGGCTGCTAAGCGTGTCCGACGAACGCAAGTGGCATCTTGGTGCTGCCGTCGGCGTTCACGGTCATCGCGACGGTCATGCGAATTTTCTAGAGCTATGCAGATTCATCTAGATTGAAGATGTTGCGCTTGATGTACTTGTTTGTTACGTTGATCAAAGCCCCCCGCCCTTCGCTAACGTCGCTCGCGTTCGCTGACGCGGCCTCGCCGTGCACGCGTCTCAGCTTGAGCCCATGACGTACTTGCATCTTCTGAATCCATCCGTCGTTGAACTTCAGCTGACGAAGCGATGTGTTGCTCGCATGAGATGGCGCTCGCTGCAGCTCGCCACAGATTTTGCTTGCTTTTGCTCAGATTGTAGCCCAAGTCCCGATATGCAGGCGCAAGTGCTCGCACAAAGCAATCCACTGAACGAGCTGCAGCTCGAGCTCTGGGCAGCGCACTCGCTGAGACGTCATGAGCGCAGGGCGGGTGCGTGCGGCATCTTCATTCACGGGTGCCTTCAGTAGTTGCGAGAGCGTCGCAAGAGCGTCGCAAGAGAGGGAGGCTTGGCAAGGTTTAGTGTCGCGTGTGCCCAGTCGCTGAGCTCGCGCAGCAGCAATGCAGGGTGCTTGGGGTGGTGCCAGCAGATGACCGCTTTCTCCGCCGACGTCAAGCGCAAGCGCACTGAGCGTCACGGCATTGCTAGAGAATCGTGCGAGAGTGGAGCGATTTCGTGGGCGGTGAGCATGTGGATGGCGAGCGTGTGAAAGGCGATTGAGTGGCGAGCGAGTGGGTAGCGAGTGTGAGCGAGGACTGTGTCACTTTTGAAAGGAAAATTGTTATCACAGGTTTTGTTAGTGAGAATGGTGGCTGTATGTTTATGTAAAACAGTAGACCCCGTTACTTTCATTACTTAATAATGCTCAGACATGTTTGACGAATTATTGTTTTGAGTTCAAACTTAATGAGCTCCTACGCGGCGAATACAAAAACATAGTACAGTATACAGGCAGATGTTAAGCACAAACAAAGTCGCACCGTCACACCACAGAAACTGACACAGCAATGGTATCAGCCCAACAACGGGAACGTCTCAAGGACGCTTGATACTCTTCCTTATGTTTATATTGATATATGTAATAATGATCCTAGAGTTGGCCAATCCTGTGCAAAAGGGGCCCTCACTCACGTTGATTGGTGTTAATTGATAGCCGCTTCGTGATCCAATTAAAGCTCTAGATTATCGAGCAGATGAAACTCGATGCCATCAATCACCTCCATAATCTATTTTCTTGTCGGATCATCAATTAACGAAAAAGTGATACGTGCGAAGCGTTTTAACATCATATCTCATCGTTTTTAGTGACGACTCCAAATATTGCAATATCTGTGCACTGAACCAGACGGTAGCAGCGCATTTCCTCAGAACGTGTACAATTGACGCAAATGCAAGGGCGCCAAACGCCGACGTTAATGTAGCTTGACGTTGAGGCCATCAGTCTGGCCACTAGTCAATCTGCGTCGTGTGCGACTTTTCTCGCCTGCGAAGCTTTTGTCATGCACCGCCGCTCTCGATTGATGGTCGCTTGAATTCTGTCCTGCCCACAAACCCAGGGTCTGTCAAAGTAACAGCAAACGTGGGGCACGTGCAAAAAGGCTCGTGGTCACTTGCCGCGACGACCGAGACTCTCTCGCACACTCAGAGGTTAAGTAGAATGAGAACCCGAGGTTTTGAGCACAGAGATGTCAAGACACATCGATGCATGCGTGTGTATGTCCTCGCGCCTTCAGCGTGTGCTCGCTCTGGATAGTCTAAAGGTGTCCAATGGCAAGTAGCTTAGTACACATATAAGCGCTCAAGGACACAAAGAAACTAGCAAGTGAGCGAGCCAATAGACGTTTCTTGTGTCCTTTTACAGTGTATGTCCGTACGTCGGGTCGTCGCTAGTCAAAAGCTGCATCGAGCGAGTGCTCGTGTTCGGCACACGTCTTCAAGATACACTTGCCAACGACTAGAGAACAAACTACTGCCCAACATCGAACCCCCTTGATGCTGGTCTATCGGTCCTATAGATTGTATGGCGTAAGAAGCCGTACTTGTATTCGTATTTAAGACTCCCAACCGAGGCTCTTGACGCCCGACTAAGGTTCTTGACGCCTGAGAAGAACGATCTAGCCAGCTGATCAGCCGGTCAGCGATAATAATGTCCAATCTCGCAGCAAGTTTGCACAAATTCACACAACACACATGGGCAAGTATAATTAAGATTTACTATGTGGCTCTGTGTGTTTTCATGCATATCAATACATTGTTCAACCGGTTCACCCACCCGCATTTGCTGCAGCGGTTTGTTCACCATATCTCGACGCTTCACATACGCTGCTGACCACTCTCGATTGCGTCGTGGACACATATTTGATGCCTGATCGCGCGCTCACCCAGTCGTTAGCAAGTGTATCTTGAAGACGTGTGCCGAACACGAGCACTCGCTCGATGCAGCTTTTGACTAGCGACGACCCGACGTACGGACATACACTGTAAAAGGACACAAGAAACGTCTATTGGCTCGCTCACTTGCTAGTTTCTTTGTGTCCTTGAGCGCTTATATGTGTACTAAGCTACTTGCCATTGGACACCTTTAGACTATCCAGAGCGAGCACACGCTGAAGGCGCGAGGACATACACACGCATGCATCGATGTGTCTTGACATCTCTGTGCTCAAAACCTCGGGTTCTCATTCTACTTAACCTCTGAGTGTGCGAGAGAGTCTCGGTCGTCGCGGCAAGTGACCACGAGCCTTTTTGCACGTGCCCCACGTTTGCTGTTACTTTGACAGACCCTGGGTTTGTGGGCAGGACAGAATTCAAGCGACCATCAATCGAGAGCGGCGGTGCATGACAAAAGCTTCGCAGGCGAGAAAAGTCGCACACGACGCAGATTGACTAGTGGCCAGACTGATGGCCTCAACGTCAAGCTACATTAACGTCGGCGTTTGGCGCCCTTGCATTTGCGTCAATTGTACACGTTCTGAGGAAATGCGCTGCTACCGTCTGGTTCAGTGCACAGATATTGCAATATTTGGAGTCGTCACTAAAAACGATGAGATATGATGTTAAAACGCTTCGCACGTATCACTTTTTCGTTAATTGATGATCCGACAAGAAAATAGATTATGGAGGTGATTGATGGCATCGAGTTTCATCTGCTCGATAATCTAGAGCTTTAATTGGATCACGAAGCGGCTATCAATTAACACCAATCAACGTGAGTGAGGGCCCCTTTTGCACAGGATTGGCCAACTCTAGGATCATTATTACATATATCAATATAAACATAAGGAAGAGTATCAAGCGTCCTTGAGACGTTCCCGTTGTTGGGCTGATACCATTGCTGTGTCAGTTTCTGTGGTGTGACGGTGCGACTTTGTTTGTGCTTAACATCTGCCTGTATACTGTACTATGTTTTTGTATTCGCCGCGTAGGAGCTCATTAAGTTTGAACTCAAAACAATAATTCGTCAAACATGTCTGAGCATTATTAAGTAATGAAAGTAACGGGGTCTACTGTTTTACATAAACATACAGCCACCATTCTCACTAACAAAACCTGTGATAACAATTTTCCTTTCAAAAGTGACACAGTCCTCGCTCACACTCGCTACCCACTCGCTCGCCACTCAATCGCCTTTCACACGCTCGCCATCCACATGCTCACCGCCCACGAAATCGCTCCACTCTCGCACGATTCTCTAGCAATGCCGTGACGCTCAGTGCGCTTGCGCTTGACGTCGGCGGAGAAAGCGGTCATCTGCTGGCACCACCCCAAGCACCCTGCATTGCTGCTGCGCGAGCTCAGCGACTGGGCACACGCGACACTAAACCTTGCCAAGCCTCCCTCTCTTGCGACGCTCTTGCGACGCTCTCGCAACTACTGAAGGCACCCGTGAATGAAGATGCCGCACGCACCCGCCCTGCGCTCATGACGTCTCAGCGAGTGCGCTGCCCAGAGCTCGAGCTGCAGCTCGTTCAGTGGATTGCTTTGTGCGAGCACTTGCGCCTGCATATCGGGACTTGGGCTACAATCTGAGCAAAAGCAAGCAAAATCTGTGGCGAGCTGCAGCGAGCGCCATCTCATGCGAGCAACACATCGCTTCGTCAGCTGAAGTTCAACGACGGATGGATTCAGAAGATGCAAGTACGTCATGGGCTCAAGCTGAGACGCGTGCACGGCGAGGCCGCGTCAGCGAACGCGAGCGACGTTAGCGAAGGGCGGGGGGCTTTGATCAACGTAACAAACAAGTACATCAAGCGCAACATCTTCAATCTAGATGAATCTGCATAGCTCTAGAAAATTCGCATGACCGTCGCGATGACCGTGAACGCCGACGGCAGCACCAAGATGCCACTTGCGTTCGTCGGACACGCTTAGCAGCCTCGCTGCTTCAATAAGAAGAGCACGGGCGAGCTTGGGATTGACTACGTCGGCACACAAAAGGGCTGGATGACGTCGCGCGTGTTCGCGGCATGGCTGCGCCGTTTCAACAATCAAATGAAAGCCTAGGAGCGGCGCGTGATGTTACTCTTGGACAATGCGTCGCCACACCGCGGTATCGAGCCACAGTCACACGTCCACATCCACTACTTGCCTCCCAACACCACTGCGCACCTCCAGCCTCTCGACGCTGGGATCATCAAGGCTTTCAAGGACAGCATTGCGCGCGCGCGCAACGCGAGGACTGTCGATCGACTCGATCGCGCGATAGAGAGTGAGAAGGAGGAGGGCAGAGACGGTTCGGCGATCGACGTGGCAAGCATCTTAGAGCTCACAGTGCTCGATGCTATGCGCCTCGCTCAAGATGCGTGGGACGAGGTGCCCTCACGCACAGTCGCTCACTGCTGGCTGCACACGGGCATTCTAGATGCGCCGAGTTGTATGAGCTTGTCGCCAGACTGGAGCGTGTGCGAATCGAGCCGCCGAGTGTTCGCTCGCTGATGCAGTAACTCCCATACATGATACCTCGATTTACCTCAAACTTGTAAAAAAACTAATGTGCTTCGGTCGTGCTTTCTGTTTTGCAAATGGAATGGTGACTGTACCCTCATGGAATTGTCTACCCTTTTGCAGCATAAAAGTAACTACTTTTGGATAATGTAATTAATATTCAAATATATGTGCATTATATACGATATTCCGTCCGTTATTATATATTTCGGACAAGTTAACCACTGTCTCATATTCGTGTTAGAAAACAATACTTTACGTACAATATGTATGATATTGTTGTATTTGGTAGCATTTTGAGACTTTGACAGCGCAATACAACCATAGTATACGGTATGCAAATTCCTAGACCCCGTTAAAACACTACAAAATAATTCCTCATTATTCATTACTAGTACATATTTTCCAGCTGTGGTTTTCGTCAAAAGTGTCTGAGCATTATAAAGTAATGAAAGTAAAACACTACAAAATAATTCCTTGTTTACTAGTACATATTTTCCAGCTCTGGTTTGGTCTACATCGATCCTGGTTGTTGACATGGTTGCTGGCATCGTTGTTGACATGGTTGTTGACACAGAGCAACAAGTGGTCAGAACGGCAACGCCCTGGCCCCGCCCGGCAGCGTGGGGTCGATGGTCTCGACATCGAGAGCGACATTGATCTCGCGCTTGCATTTTGCGTCAACTGCGCTCTTTCTACAGAAGTGTGCCGCTGCTCGTGCTTGATGGCCTGGGCTGGTCTACATAGTCTACATCACTCGTGGTCGTTGGTCGTGGTCGTTGGTCGTTGACTGCTTTGGTCCGTCTTGGCGGCTGCAATGACAGTCTTGTTGCTATGTGTCGTTTGATCTGCAGCCAAAAGGGTACGAGATGCCAAAGACCAGAGATCCAAGGGTCTAAGGATCCGCTGACTAGGAGCGAGCGACACAGCTCAACTCGACCACAGTAAGAGCGAGATCGAGATCGGTATCGAAAGAGAGAGATCGCGGGCGCATCAGTGAGTTGTGAGCAGCGCGCACGTACAACACACACACACACATGTACTAGCCCACTAGTACAAGCACGAGCGCGAAGACGCTGACGCATGCGCCGCAGCTGGGCGGCGGAGTGGAGTGGGTGTGGTCTCGGCGCGCGCGCAAACACTGTGCGGCTGGATGTCGTGCTCCAGAGACTGGCGCCGTCGTGAGCTTTTGGCTCGCGACACACACACGACGCACACACTGTCTGCTGCGCATCTCGCACCAACAGCAAACGATCGACTGACTGGCACAAGCATAACGAGACACAAACTCACAAGACACAACAAACAGACTGTGGCCGCAGCAGAATTGATTAGCACGAACGAAGAGCAAGGAAGCGTTTGCTTGATCGACCCGGTGCCAATTTCAATGCAACCTGTCGGTGCGTGACGCTGGTGTTGGTGCTGGTGCTGCTGCCTGGTTGTGGTTGTTGGTGTGGTTGTTTGTTGTCGCCTGCCCCTTCGGTGTCCCACGAGCACATACAAAAACCAAAGTAAAGCACGTGTCGATTTTTATCGAAGCTTTCAGGAGATGTGCGCGCCTGACTCGCTGTGCCACTCCAGTGCCACTCAGTGGCCACGTTCCGCTGGCTTTCCGCAGCGCTTCTCCAGTCCATCTTTCCACAAAAAACGACTGCGCTCAGTTCTGAGACCACGAAGCGTCGCGCGACTTGTGTGCGACTTGTTTGTGTGTGACTTGACTTGTTGTTGGGCGACTTGGGCATGAACATGTTGCACGTTGCGCCGCTGCTTCACTGCGTCGCGTGCTGCTGCTTCTCGCGCGCGTCCTTGCTCCATCATGGCTCCATCACGCGGCGCGAGACTGCATCCTTTCATGCTTCAGTTTACGATGTTCTCGAAGAGAGAGAGAGAGAGAGAGCAGCGAAATCGAAGAAGCAAAGCGATGTAGCCGACCAAGCAGACGCGGGTTCGTCTAGGTCTAGGCGCACCGAAAGGGCCGCTTTGAACATGCATGCATGCATGCGCTTCTTCGTCTTTGAGCGCGAGAGAACACTCGATGACTGCTTCGAGACGCGCGCGCATGTGCATATCTCAAAGCCGTCGTTGGCGTCGTTGGCGTCGTCATCGTCGTCGCAGATTGGCCGACCACTACATACCCATGGGACGACGCACATCACATACAAACAGCGACGCACTCGAGACTCGAGACTCGAGACTCGATCAATGAATCCATGCATGCCGAATGGCTCGATAAGGCAACGACCCATACTCAATACTCAATACTCAATACTCAATACACTCAAAGTCTCTGAGACTTTCCACAGAAGACAAGGTATCAGATCTGAGCCCGCGACCTAAAACTTTCTATTTTTGCACGCGTTATGTGGAAAGAACGAAACACACACACACACTTGCTTTTTGCAAGTCAAAACCTTTGCTCTTGCTCTTGCTCTTGTGTTGTTTGCCCAGCAGCACTAACTAGCACTGAGCGCGCCGACTTGACTGTGCTCTTGCCTCGGTCGTTCAAGCCACACCACCACTGTGTGCACACAAGCACACAAGCACAAACACAAACACACAAAAAGCAAGTCGCAGCAGCAGCCGACGACGACGTCCCATTTCGCTCGCTCGTGTGTGCGACTCAGATCCGCTTTCGAGAGCTCGCGCGCACTCGGCCGCTCGCGCTCCACCAGCACACGCATCGTACGCAGTCGCATCCGTCCGCTGCTACGTCAAGCGCACAACACACGCACGCGTACACATCGCAGCCAGCAGCAGCAGCAACAACAACAACAACAAGCGACTGCACCACACAGCAATGCACAGCATGGAGACACCACCAGCCTCGCTCCTCGACGCAAACAAGCTCCGCGGCAGCAGCGTCTACAAGGACGTCGGCGGCAGCAAAGAGATGCTCACGCAGTACAGCGCAGCGTGCGCCGCGGGGCCACTCGCGTCGCCGCGCGGTGCCTCGCAGCACTGCAAGTACAAGTCGGGCAAGTGCGCAAACCCGCGCGCGACGAAGCGCAATGGGCAGCTCCACACGCTCTGCCACTTTCACCGCGTGCGCCAGAACGAGCACCAGCGCAAGAGCGACCGGAAGCACCGCATGGTGAGCGTTGCGCGGCGCGCGAAGCTCGGTAACATGGGCCTGCTCGTGACACAGCGCAAGTACGGCGCGCGCACGTCGGTCTCGTCGAATGCGTCCGACCTGTCGAGCGAAGCCCCGTCGACGCCTGCATCGCCAATGGACTTGGACCGGTCCTACGAGCTCCAGAGCGACGGCATGTACCTGAATCCGTACCACCTGCAGCACCACTCGCGCGTGCATCACGACAGCAGCAGCGGCTACGCATCGCCTGGCGGTGCTGGCGTCGGTACGCCTACGGGTCGACTACCGCCGATCAGCTTCCTCACACAGCCTGGTAAGCTCGACAGCTTCCGCGCAAGCTCTGCATCGAGCGGTCTGTCACCACTACCGCCGCCGAGCAGCTTCCTCTCGGGCTCGCTGAACGCGCAAGCTGGCAAGTCGGCGTGAGCGCGTTTGTCAGCGACGCGCTGGTTTTGCAGTCGTAGAGCGTAGGTGGTAGGTACCAACTAGGTGCGGTACAGTAGCAGTCGCCGTCGCGCATGAGGACGTGGCGAGCGCTGATGATCATTATTCCCACACACACACACTATCCTCATACATGTATCCCATCCACACACACGCACGTGTTGATCGAGTCGATCAAGTCCATGAAGTCCATGCAGAGAGCGCTCTTGTGTCGGATCTGTTGAGGTCACGCTACTACGATATTACAGAGGGAGTTCTGATCATGTTGTGGAGGTGATATATGCCCTTGAACTTTGTATGATGTTGCACGTCGAATACCTTATTTTCATCACTATTTTACTTTTGTCAACAAGCTCATGAAAACCATGAAAAACCAGGCACATGAGATACCAGGAGCAGAGATCACGACGACGACTACAACGATCAACTGCAGGACGAAGGAGCACGCGACCGCAGATCCGTTCATCAATCGACATACACGCGCGGCATTGTGCGCTTGGAGGAGCCTCAACAACGAAAGCGGCCCGACATGAGTGAATCGCCAAGAGATCTGTACCACGTCATGGAGCGCGAGCTCGACTTCACGCCGCAGTTTGTGCCGTCGGCCGACGCACCAATGCACTGCAAGTTCTACACCTCGGCGACATACGCAAGCGCGGAGAAGGTGCTGCTGTTCATCTCGGACTCGGGGCCGCTCGGGCTCTGGCGCCAAGACACGGATGCGGAAGGGGGCGCGAACGCGAACGCCGGCTTCAACGCGGATGCGACAGCGACACCTGCTGTGGACCACAAGTGGTCGATGGTGCGGTACTTTAGCCGCGCGCAGGACGACGGCTACGGCATCGTCGTGTGCAATCCGTTTGCGAACTCGGTCGTGGTGTACGAAGCCGGCGGGTTTGAGCGCGTGGTGCCGATCCCAAACTCGTCGACGCCAAAGGAGCACGTGCTGTTTGTGTGGGACCAGTTCGTGGCCAAGTGCAAGGGCCAAGTGTCGATCATGGCGTTTGCGCGCGGCGGGGCGCTCGTCAAGTCGATCTTGGAGACGTACGAGACGAGCGCGCGCGAGAAGATCCACCGCATTGCGTTCATTGAGTCGAAGCACTTGATCGACCCCACCGAGAGCTATGGCATTCGCGAGCTCCTCGGGAGTCGCTCGATCAACTGGGAGGCGTCGTACGAACCGCTTGGTGGCCAGATCGTCGACTCGCAAGCGCGCGTTGGCTGCGTCTGTCTCTCGATCGGGTACATGCCTGGCGCGCGCGTCGAGTCGGACAGCGACCCAAAGACGCTCGAGAAGGCTGAGGACCCAGCGTTTGCGTTTGTGAGCGCAAACCCCGAGCAGCCAGGCATGACGGCAGTTGTCCGCCACATTCGTGCTGCGCTGCAGTAAGCGCGGACTCTCGCAAGACGATCGCTGCTCGTCAGTCTTACGGTCGTCCATGCTGTGATGCAGAGAGAGCGAGAGAGAGCGAGAGAGAGCGAGAGAGAGAGAGAGCTCTTGGGTTGAAGGGACTGCATCGTGTTGAAGTCATGTTGATGTCACCTTTTTAATGTAGGAACTGCGACTATGATAATACAGAGGGAGTGTTGATCAACGTGTGGAGGATTGTTGCATACAACCATCAAGTGCGTTCTACCTTGTTTTTATCACTATCCAAATGGGTTGAAACGCAAATGGTGCGATCTAAGAAGTGCTCATTGTCAAAGACGACGACAAAGCAGATCGATCGACTGCCCGACGACAGCGCAGCAGTCATCACTTGCTCCATTGACACAGACACAGACACACACACACACTAGCATGAGCGACGCCGGCAGCGATAGCGGTGCAAGCAAGCGCTGGTTCCCGCTCGAGTCGAACCCAGCAGTGATGAACGAGTACGTGCAGCAGCTCGGGTTCCCGACGTCCGAGTTCAGCTTCTGCGACGTGCTGAGCACTGAGGACTGGGCGCTCGAGATGGTGCCCAAGCCCGTGCACGCTGTGCTCATGCTCTTCCCAATCAAAGCGCACGTACGTACACACGCGCGCGTCGATCGATTGCATCTTCACTGACTGCACTCGCTGACTGACGGAGACACACTCACGCTCGCACTACTAGACCGAGGCGTTTGCCAAGCAAGAGCGCGAGCAGATCGAGCGCGACGGCCAAGTCGTGTCGGACCACGTGTACTACATGCACCAGACGGTCGGTAACGCGTGCGGCACGATCGGGCTCTTGCACGCGATCGGCAACATGCGGCAGCACGTCACGCTCGGTGCGTCTGCGCCACGAGAGCGAAAGAACTTGTGCCTTAGCAGACGGGCAGACTGACGGACTGAGTGCGTACGGACGACGTGGTGCTAGACCCGGAGAGCTACTTGACCAAGCTCTTCCGCAACACGCAGAGCAAGTCGCCAACTGCGATCGCCGACTACCTCGAGCACGACAACGAAGTGCGTCCGCTCGAGTGGCCACCAACTCGCAACGCCGCTGTCTGACGACCGCTCTCTTTCTCTTTCTCTTTCTCTCTCTTCTTTCTCTTGTGTTCTTAGCTCGAAGAGACACACAGTAGCGCAGCAGACGCAGGGCAGTCGGACGTACGTACACTCGCGTGCTGCTCGCTCTGTGCTGTCGGACGGACTGCTGCGAGTGCCCTGACGCCGCTCACTCGCTCGTGACGCAGCAACTCGAGAGCGTCGACGACCCGATCCACACGCACTTCATCTGCTTCAGGTGCGCGCGCTCTCGCTCGCTCTTGTGGCTATGCGTGTCCTTTGACTGACGCAAGTGTCTCTTGCGACGGCGCTAGTCACGTGAACGGCCACTTGTACGAGCTCGACGGCCGCAAGAAGTTCCCGATCAACCACGGACCGTCAACGCCCGAGACGCTGCTCCACGTGCGTCGTCTCACTCTCGCTCATCGTCTCTCGACCGTGTCGCCTCACGCATTACTCATCACATGTTCATAGGACGCGTGCCGCGTGATCCAAACGTTCATGGCGCGCGACGAAGGCGAAGTGCGCTTCACGATCCTCGCGCTCGCAAAGACCGACGCGGACAACTGAGTCCCATGCGCCTCGTACAATGTGCGCGTCCTAGTGCCTTCAGGACCTTCACTTAGTCGGTTCTATATCCAATGCACCACCACTTGCCACTCGTCGCGATGACCGCGCGCGCTCGTCGCGACGCTCGCACTGCGTCGTTCTCACTGCTGCTGCTGCTGCTCGCAGCGCTCGTCCTTTTCCTCCATGACGTACGTAGCGCTGCTGCTGTTGCTGACGTCGTGCCGCTGAGCTTGTTTGTTGCGCCAAGTGGCCGCGACGACACGCACGACGGGAGCTTTGAGCGGCCGTTCGAGACGCTCGCGCGCGCCAAGCAAGCGGTCGCAGCGCTCCAGCGCGAGGCAGCGAACGCCGGGCGGCCGATCACCGTCTTCTTGCGCGCGGGGCGGTACGCACTCACAGAGACGCTCGAGTTTGGCCCTAGCGACTCGGGCCTCTCGGCCGATGCGCCAGTGACGTACCAAGCGTACTGCGACGCTGCCGCAGAAGCCGCTGCGACGTCTGTGCTCGCGTTCCCGTACCGCGCCAACTTGGTCGCGAGCGCGCCGCGGCAGCTCTGGAATGGCGTCGGCGATCCTGCGGCGTGGACTGGACCGGTCGATCCGTTTGCACAGATGGGGATCAACAAGACAGCGAACGCGCTACTCGCAGTGCCACTCACGCCGCCGACGATCAAAGACATGGACATCAGCAGCGTGTGCGTCGACAAGCACAGTGTCGGACATACGTGCTACGGCGACCCGCTCCTCGCGCCGTGCGTGACTGGGTGCATGACTGCGTGTGCAGCGCACGTTGCGCGCAAGGTCTACGCGGGCGCGTTCTACCGCAAGTTCACGCACCTCTTTGGCAAAGACCTCGCCAAGGAGGACGACTGCGTCGAGATCTGCACGCGCTCGTGTCGCGGCTGCGAGCGCGTCGTACTCTCAGGCTCGGTGCGCATCCCGGCCGGTGCGATCACGACCTGGGCGCTCGATCGCACTGTCACGACGGCGAATGGCCAGCGCCTCAGTGTCTTCCGTGCTGACTTGACGCCGTTCGTACCGGCGCCAGTGTCGCCCGACACGGTGTTCTCGTTCTCGACGCTGTATGTCGACGACGTGCAGCACCCGCGCGCAGGGTTCCCAGACTGCAGCGTCCCCGCGTCGCCGCTTGTGCACCACGCGCTCAACTGCTCGTACGCAACTGCAACGAGCGTCCGACGCGCGACAAAGACTGTGACGTTCGACCCGACGGCGTTTGCACCACTGGCGAGTCAGTGGTCGAACGTCCACGCAGCAGTGCTCGAGCTCCGACCGAATCGATCCGACACGACTGCGAACTTGTTCTACTCGGTGCGCTCGCTCGATGCTGCAAACGGTCGAGCCGTGCTCGGCGCTGGCGGTTCTGAGCTCTCGTCCGATGTCTTTGCGAACGGACCACCGGACGTCCCAGTCTCAACATCGTCGAGCGCCAGCGGCGCGTCGTTCCGGATCGAGAACGTGCTCGAAGCGCTCGATGCGCCAGGCGAGTGGTTCTTTGACCCGTCGACTAAGACGCTCCTCCTCATCCCGCTCGACGCTGCGACTGCGACAGTCGCGACGCTCGCTCACAAGACGCTCGAGATCCCAGTGCTCCGGCAGCTCGTGCGCGTGAGCGGCTCGCGCGAGAACACGTACACGGGCGCAGCGCACGCGTCGTCGTCGCTCATTGAGACCGACTCGAGGACGCCCGCAGCGCACATTCGGTTCCGCCACCTCGTCTTCTCTGGCACCCAGCTCCGCCATACCGACGTGTGTACGTACCAGTCGCATCTGCGCCTCTGGGACTGCATCTAGCTCGCAGGTCTCTCTTCTTCACACCCACAACACGTCATTGCCTGCCCAGATGAGCGCGTGCCTGGGTCGTCCTGGCCGATGGCGCGCATCGCTGCGGTCTTCCTCGAGACTGTCGAGGACGTCGCAGTCGAGCACTGTACGTTCGAGAAGATCGGCGGCAACGCGCTCATGGTCTCGGGCGAGAGCGACCGCGTCCAGCTCGTGCACAACAACGTCTCGTTCGTCGGCGCAAACGCGATCGCTGTGGTCGCTCGAGTTGGTGCACAGCGCAATGCGCATCGCGAGTCTGTGCTCGCGCACCTACTCGTTCCACGCGAGACCAACATCTCGTTCAACCAGGTGCACCACGTCGGTCAGCGCGTCGCCCACGCTGCGGCGATCATGAGCGTCAGCGCGTACCAGACTACGATCGACTGGAACCTCGTGTTTGCGGTCGCAGGCGCGACGTACCACGTCACGGACGCAAACGGCGCGAGTGTCAGCGACGGCGCGCCGCTCATTCGGCCGATCGCGCCGATCGTGATCCCCGAGACGCTCGCATCGAACCTCGCGAGCGTGTACACGACTGCAGTCGCAGTGACGGGCTTTGACGTCCCAGTCATCGTTAAGCTCATCGGTGCGCCGCCGTGTGTCTCTGGCTCGGGTCGCACGGACGCGCTCTACGGCGACCCGGACCCGTTCACGTACACGAGTTGCTCGGGGTGCTGCTCCGTGCACGCCAACAGCGCCAAGCTCCGCGTCCAAGGCGCTGGTATCGCATGGACCGATGCGAATGCGCGCGCTGTTGTGCTCCGACCCGGCGACACGCTCGAGCTCGCAGTGACGTCGTCGGCGTTCTTCAACTCGGTCACAGACGTCTACGTTGGCTTCCACGTCGTGACGCCAAACCAGATCCTCGAGCTCGCGACGCGAGCGCAGTGGCGCGTCCGCACGCGCGCGTGTCAGTACGCAGAGCGCACGTACACTGCGACGTGCTCTGGGCCGTGTCCGTCTGAGTCGGCGTGCGGCAACTCGAACATTGCGCTCCAGCAGAACGGCAAGGGCTTGACGTGTCCCGACGGCTACGAAGCTGACGTGACATCGCACGTCTGCACGGGCCCGTTCGAAGCGTGGCGCGACTGCGACGGCTCGGGCGTCCTGCGCTCGCACGTCTACTACGACTGCTCCATCTCGTGTTTCACGACGTCGTGTGCATGAGCAGTTGATGGTCTTAAAGTCCTCACACACTCAGGACATCATACAACAAGACACAGAGGCTCACATCGTCTCGTTCATTCATTCATTCAGTCGCTCGCTCGCTCGTCCGGCTCTTGGCGCTTGGCTGTCGATGCAGAGACAGCGCTACTCGTCCCAGCCCACTCGCCTTTGACAACGTACTCTCTCGCTCTCTCTGTCACACGCTTGCTCTCTCAATCGCGCTCTCTCTCTCTCTGCTCACACGCCCGAGAGCGACGACGGCCGACCGACAAAGCTAAAGCCGTCAAACTCGTTCACACCGCCGCCGTTCGCTGGCATCATCATGCTCGCTTCGCGATCGCGCGCAGTGATCTCGTTGTTGTGACGTGGCGCGTAGTTCGTGTCGAGGCGCCCGACACCTGGGTTGAACGGCGGTGGCACCTTCTTCTCCAGCAGATCTCGCCAGTTGATCGCGTCAAAGAACGGGTGGTTCAGCACTTCGTCTGCACCCGTTGGTCCACTTCCAAGACGCTGCATCGGGTCGCGCGTGAGGAGCTACCGAATACAAAACCACAAACCACAATGTCAGTTTCAAAAACCATCATACAACCCAAGATTAATCAACCCAACCCAATAAACCAATAAACCCACACAATGACGTACCCCACGAATGAGCGAGATCGCGCTGTCTGAGAATGCCGGCGAGAACGTGACCCACTCGCGCTTGAGGATCGTCTGGAACATGATGTCGCGGTTCGGGTGGTAGTACGGCGGCTTGCCGCCAATCATCTCGTACAGCAGGATCCCAAACGACCACCAGTCTGCGGCTTTGCCGTACGCGTTGCCCTTGAGCAGCTCCGGCGCAATGTACGCCGCCGTGCCGCAGAACGTCGTCGCGCCTTTAAGGTCCGAGACGCCGATCTTCGACAGCCCAAAGTCCGTGATCCGGACGTGTCCTTCGTGGTCCATGAGCACGTTCTCGAGCTTTGCGTCGCGGTAGATGATGTTCACGTTGTGCAAGTGCGCGATCGCCGCGCCGACTTCAGCAGCGTAGAACCGCGCCCAGTCCTCGGGGAACTTGCGCCGGCGCCGAATGTGGTACGCCAGGGAGCCGCCGCTGAGGTAGTCCATGACCAAGTACAGCTTGCTCTGGCTCTGGAACGCGTAGTGGAGCTTCACAATGAACGGGTGCGAGATCTCCGTGAGGATCTTGCGCTCCGCCATCGTCGTGTTCACGAGTCCCGACGTCACGACGTGCTGCTTCTTGAGCACTTTCATCGCGTAGCACTCGTCCTTGTGCGGCGCCGTGGTCTTGCGGCACAGAAAGACTTTGCCAAAGCCGCCCTGCCCCACGACTTTCATCAGCTCAAAGTCTTTGTCCGACACGGCGTGGCGACTCCGGTCCGACTCGCGACTCGACGCAGAGCTCGCAGAGCTATTGTTCCCGCCTGGCGACGAGCTCCGCGCTTGCTTTGGGATCGGTCGCGGGAGGTAGTAGCTCGGCTTTGTGCGGTCGTCCGCAGCTGCAGGCGCTGCCGCCGCGGCAGCAGCAGGCTTGTCGTCGCTGTCGCCAGTCGACAAGTCGCTCGACTCGTTCGCGTCCGTCTCGCCGAGGATCACAATGTTCGAGTGCCGCCGCTGGCGCGTCGTCGCACCGCCTGCTGCGCCGTTCCCAGCGATCGTCTTGCCGTTCTTGCGCGCTCTCCGGAGCTCCGTGCGCACGTGGCGGACAACTGCCGTCATGCCTGGCTGCTCGGGGTTTGCGCTCACAAACGCAAACGCTGGGTCCTCAGCCTTCTCGAGCGTCTTTGGGTCGCTGTCCGACTCGACGCGCGCGCCAGGCATGTACCCGATCGAGAGACAGACGCAGCCAACGCGCGCTTGCGAGTCGACGATCTGGCCACCAAGCGGTTCGTACGACGCCTCCCAGTTGATCGAGCGACTCCCGAGGAGCTCGCGAATGCCATAGCTCTCGGTGGGGTCGATCAAGTGCTTCGACTCAATGAACGCAATGCGGTGGATCTTCTCGCGCGCGCTCGTCTCGTACGTCTCCAAGATCGACTTGACGAGCGCCCCGCCGCGCGCAAACGCCATGATCGACACTTGGCCCTTGCACTTGGCCACGAACTGGTCCCACACAAACAGCACGTGCTCCTTTGGCGTCGACGAGTTTGGGATCGGCACCACGCGCTCAAACCCGCCGGCTTCGTACACCACGACCGAGTTCGCAAACGGATTGCACACGACGATGCCGTAGCCGTCGTCCTGCGCGCGGCTAAAGTACCGCACCATCGACCACTTGTGGTCCACAGCAGGTGTCGCTGTCGCATCCGCGTCGGCGTCTTGGCGCCAGAGCCCGAGCGGTCCCGAGTCCGAGATGAACAGCAGCACCTTCTTCGCGCTCGCGTACGCCATCGAGCTGTAGAACCGGCAGCGCACTGGCGCGTCGGCCGACGGCACAAACTGCGGCGTGAAGTCGAGCTCGCGCTCCATGACGTGGTACAGATCTTTCGGCGACCCGCGCTCGCTCATGCGCACCGACGGTCGCGGGTCCGGTCGCTTCAGCTGCGGCGGCTCCTCCAAGAGCGCAATGCCGCGCGTGTCGAGCTCAAGCGAGTCGACCGAGCTCTTGCGGCCGCGACCGTCGTCGTCGTCGTTGTGCTTTGACTCGTCCTCTTCTTCGCCCTTGGCGTACGCCATTGTCGGCGGCTTTGTCGGGAGCTTCGTCGCCATCTCGTCGTCGTCGCTGCTCGACTCGGCTGCGAGCATCCCGAGCGTCTTGCGGCGCCCCATCGTCGCCATGTGGACGCCAGACGAGCGACTCGACTTTCGCGCGGGCACGGGCACAGGCTGCAGCTCGGCGGCTTTCGTCTCGTCGTCCGAGTCGCCGCCAAACGACGTGAAGCTCGAGTCTTTCGTCTCGCCGTCGTCGACGATCGCAAAGTTGGGCGTGAGCGTCGGACGGCCCGGCACCGTTGGCGCTGGCTTTGGCGCGTCGACCTGCTTCGCCTTGGCGCGCGACGCTGGCGGCGTCGGTGGCGACGGCACGCGCGCAGGCGGCACATCGTCCTCATCATCGTCGTCGTCGTCGTCGCTGCCGACAGTGAACGTCGACGCTTGGAGCGGCTGGAGAGTCGGTCGCGGCGCAGCAGGCGACGCTGGCGCAGTCGAGATCGGCGACACTGCTGGCTGGCGCGCGTCTGTCTCAAACACATCGGTGTCATCGTCGTCATCGTCCTTGTCTTGCGCTGACGCTTTCGCGCTCGTGCCGAGCCGCATCGCTGCTTGGCTAAACGTCTCGTTCTTCGGCTTCGAAGCCACGACGCGCGACGGGAACGTGCTGTCGCTCCCGCCAATGTCGACGCCCTCGGGCGTCTGCATCACTGCGAGCAGCAGCGTCCGCGCACCCTCAGACAGCGCTTCGAGCTCGTCAAACGCGTCGTCGTTCTCCATCTCAGCGTCGTCCATGCCGTCGCCGAGCGACGCACGGCCGGACGCGTTCGCTTTGCTACTGCCAACGGTGCGGTCGCTCCCAACCGTCGTGCCGCGGAGGTTGTGGCCACACGCGCCGCAAAAGCGCGAGCCCGTGAGCACAGCGTGGCAGTTTGGGCAGCGCTTCTTCTCGAGTGCTGGCTCGTCCGCTGCGACGGCCGTGAGCTTCCGGAGCGCGTTCATCCACTTGTTGCGCTCGCGGTCGTTGTCTGCGTACACGTAGTACGGCACTTGCTCGCTCGTCATGAACATGAACCCAAACGGCTCGCCGTCCCACTTCTGGACGTCTTCGACCGTCACCTCTGCGAGCGGCTTGCCCTTGGCGCTGTTTGCAATGTCGTAGTCCGGGTAGTACGCGACCAAGTTGCCGCGGAGGATGAAGTACCGCTTCTTCCAGCTCTTGCGTTTGTGCCCTTGCTTTGTGAGGTACCCGGCGCACGAGACTGGCTCCGGCGCCGTGGCGTTCGAGCGCTTGACGGTCTGGAGCCACTTTTGCTGCTCGCCGAGCGTGTCAGTACTTGCGTAGAAGACATTGCCAGTCGACGTCTGGAACATGAGACCGTTCGGTTCGCCGTCCCACGGCGCGATCGACCGCACTTCGACTTCGGCGATCGCCGACTGGTTGTCGCGGTACGCGCTCTGGTCCGCGTAGTGCCGCAGCGACGGACCGTTGAGGACGTAGTACGCCATGCGCTGGCTCGGCACGAGGTGGCCGCGGCGCGTGAGGTACCCTTCGCAACTCACTTCTTCTGGCTCAACGACAAAGTCCTTGAGCGCACGGAGCCACTTCGACCGCTCCGCCTCGGACGCTGCGTAGACGTAGTACGGGATCTGCTTGGTCGTGTAGAACATAAAGCCGTGGGCTTCGCCAGACCACGGCGCGACTTTGGCGACCGTCACGCTCCCGTACTTCTTGCCCTTGTCTTCGCCAGCAAAGTACTCGAGGACATCGCCGCGGAGGACAAAGTACCGCGTCTTCCACGTCGTGAACACGTGGCCGCGCTTCGTGAGGAAGCCTTCGCACTTGATCTCGAGCGGCACGCCCTCTGGGATCGTCGCCGGCGACTCTTTCTCTCGACTCAGCATGAACGTCTCACGGCTAAAGAGGCTCCGGCGCGAGCTCGAGCGGCGCGAGCTACTGCCTGTTGGCGTCGCGGCGGCGACTGCACCGCTGCGCTCGATTGCAGCGCTCTGGCCATAGTAGTTCGACGCTGAGGCCGAGGACGAGCCCATCGGTGTCGTCGCGAGCGACATGGGACCGAGCGAGTTCCCGTGCGCTGGGTACTCGACTGGCGGCGCGTGCGCCATCGCAGCGAGCGTTGGATTCGACGAGATCCGCGCCATGCCAGTGCTTGGCGCAGCAGTGTTGTTCGTGGTCGCTGGCGGGAACTGCGGCGGCGGTGGCGGCGGCGCGCGGTTAAAGAAGCTGCCGCGGGACATGCGCGACGGCTGGCGCTCCGTCGTGCTCGTTGCGCGCGCAGACAGCGGCGCCGGCGGCGCAGCGTTGAGCTCAAAGCTCGAGGACGACGAGCGCCGGATCGACTCGCGCAGCGCGTACGACGTCGGCGACGTCACTTGGATGTCGTCTTCGCCCAGGCCGCTCGCGTCGTCGTCGTACTGGTGCGGCATGTTGTTCGCGCTCATGCAAGCGCATAGACTGGCAGATGCAGGTGAAGAGGTCGCGACTGCGCTCAGTCCGTCACGGGCAGCGAGCAGTCAGTCGGTGATGGAGACGTCCGTCGTCACGCGCGCGAGTGCGTTCAACGCTGGGGACGCTGCGATCCACTGGAGCAGTCACGAGGTCGTAGGCACCACCGCCACGATCGCCAGCCAGACAGAGAGAGAGAGAGAGAGACAGCGAGCGAAAGAGTCAGCGACACGGCGGCAGTTGTCATCGTACGACGCCGACACAGTCACTCGCATGTGCATAGAGCACACGCGCGACGCTGCGATCCAAAGCGCCGAGCGCGTTTGACGCAAGTAGAGCGTGCATCGCGTACAGCACAATGCATGTGTTGTACTACGTCATACGCCCCCTCGATCGATCGAGAGTCGACGAACGGATCTTTTCGACTTGGACGACGACGAACGTACTTGTACGCACCTACATCCAGTCGACAATCCATCATCACTCATACACAAACAAACGTACCGCTTTCAATCAAAGGGAGGAAGTAGGGAAGAGAGAGAGAAGGAGCGTCTCGCTCACTCTGGTTCGCGCGCGGTCGACGGCAGATCGCGCGCAGTGTACGTGTCGCTCGCTGGCGCCGCGTGTGTGTGTGTGTGCGTCGTGCGTCGTGCGTGCGAGGGGCTCTACTGCTGCTCGCTCTCTGCTCGCTCAATCGCTCAATCGTTCGTTCACTATGTATTGTGCGTGTTTTGCCTGTTTGTTGTGTCGAGCGAGGGGAATTTCTCACCCACTCCGATTAGAGCGCGGTCAATAATACTAGACGTGGTGTGTGGGGTTTAATTCATTGCTGCCAAATGGCTCAGACATGTCGAAACGCTGTTTGGCTGTCTGAACTTGATGCTATACTAATATGGAAAATAGATGCGCACTGCATTTGATAACAAAGTCGTGTTGATTGTGATCGCGCTTAGTACGGAAAATAGCTGTGAACAAACTTTGATTGATTGATTGATTGACTAAGTTTGTGATTAAAATGGGAATGCAAAGTGGGCGACAGAGATTTTCGTAAGAATGAGAAAATACCGTGGGATCAATTTTATAACAATTGTAAGTGCAACGTTCTCGATCTCATGCAAGTACTGTGAACTATATGGAAAATACATATGTCGTTGAAAGACACACGAAAGGAAGACATTCAAGACATGTACAGAGAATGTAACGGGGTACACAGCTGGAGTTATCCGATAATAACCCAGCTCTGCGGAATCACAATTCACGCACTTCTTTTAAGACCGACCATAATTGGCGGTGGCTCTAATTGGTAGATATCTTAGGATATTAACCAATCAGTGAACTCGGACTCTCAGAGCCAACCACATTTTAGTTGTCTTAGGTTTAGTATTGCATACTTAGATCTAAAGGCTCACACCAAAGGGTGGAGTTGCACTTCCGACTCAAATGAACAGTTACAATTTGGAGCACTCAAACCAAGTGTCTTGTTTTGCTTCCATCTTTACGACTGGAATCCTTGCAGAATGTGTTCACACACGCTTCCTCACAAAGATGCTGCGTAATTCGGACACGTCCGGTTACAACTGGTAGCACTCGTAGTCAATCTACGACCCGGTGATAGTGCATCACCTGAATCGCTTCCTCAAGGATTCACGATGGAGTCTCTCGACCCATCCATGTTCCCACACCTCTCGGCTGAACACCGGAGCGTTGTGGCGAACCTCGCAGAGGCGCTTGGCGAACAAGCCACCATGGAACTGCTTGCTTCCTCGCCTGAGCAACAACCTACCAGGCTTGAGATGTTCAGCACGTTTGTGACTGGACAACGGCTACACGGCGAACAAGCGGCGCAGGCTCAGATGAGCGCTGCTGCCAGCTTGACCGCAGACATGCTACGCTCTGCCGCTGAGTCGCGCAACGCGCTCGAGCGAGCTGTGAGTGCGGTGTCGAACACCACCTCGTCAATGTCGAGTGCCGCAATGGCACCGACGCCGACCCCACGCACTGCGCATCTGAGAGCCGTCAAGCTTGACACTCCGAAGTTCGATGGCAGTGGCGGCGACAAGCCCATCCACTGGCTCATGGCCGTGGAGCGATGTGCGAAGGCACAGCTCATTGACAACAATGAGCAGATGGTGTCCTTCGCCATCTCCAATCTGCGCGGTCGTGCGTCAGAATGTGTACACTCCGCGCTGCTTGGCGATGCAGACGCGTTCGAAACGTGGGTAGTATTCCGCACGAAGGCGAAGGCGCAGTACCAGCCCCTGAACAACGAGGTGCTGCTGCAAGCGCGCTTCTTTGCCTGTCGACAAGGCAAGCTCTCGCTGGACCGGTACGTCCAGGAGATGCGAAGCATCTGCGCGGCCATCACAGTAGACCCGTTGCCGGAGTCTGTGAAAGTGCCTGCGTTCATGAACGGGCTCAACCCTGAGCCAGCACGCCAGGTGTTGTATCGGCGCCCGCCACCCACGATGAAGGAAGCCATCCGTGTCGCGCTCGTTGAGCAGCAATCATTCAGAGCCTCGCGGCCTGAGTGGAACAATGCTCGTCCGAATGGACAGAGCTCGCGTGGTCACGCGCCTGGCCACTATGGACCTGTGCCGATGGACCTGAGCAGTGCAGATGTGACTTGCTTCAACTGCGGTAAGCACGGGCACTTTCAGTCAAAGTGTCCCGCTCCACGCAACACCAATCGCTCTGCGCAGCAGGCAAGAAACACCCACGCGCCACATGGCGGTGCCCCTCGTCGAGGCGGCGCGCGCATGCAGCGATGGGGAAACAGCTCACCCCAGTAGATGCGGGACGCTCTACTGAGGGAGATCGAAGCGCCGTGCCGACGCGAGTCGAGCACATGTGCAGCTTAGTCCCAAGAGGACTTGATGACAAGCCTCAGAGTGAGATGCTGGTGTATAGCGCCTCCGTGAAGGGCTACGACAAGCCGATGACGCTGTTGGTTGACAGCGGCGCATCGTAGAACTTTGTGTCAAAGGCAGCTCTGGTGCAGAGTCTGTCGCAGTGGCAGCGCTTGACGCGCGAGGGCAAGCGCGAGGCCATGCTTGTACGTCTTGCCAATAGCTCGACAGTACACAGTGACGGAGCTGTGGTAGAGCTCTCGTTCAGCTTCTGCGACTTTGTCTGCAGGGAGAACTTTGTGGTTCTCGAGATGGGTCAGCGGTATGACCTCATCGTTGGCATGCCACGGTTGGCAAAGCACCAGCCATGGATCGATTGGCGCTCGCGCACAATCGGTAGCTCCTCTCCTTCCTCTGACGAGCGAAGAGCGAGAGAACTGTTTCTCGCTGCATCAGCGGAAACGTGTCCAAGAAGCGAAGCGACTGATCACGCTGTCGCTGTGTCCAAGACTGCCGTGGCTGATCACCCGGCGTCAAGACCATCAAGGATGAGCGCTGTGGCAGGTAGCCCAGCCGATGACCGACTGCACACTGAGGCGAGACGCCCAGATGCTCGTCGAGCGAACGCTGTGGCAGGCCGCCCGGGTTTAAGAAGTGCTGTGGCAGGATGCCCAGCCCCTGTGGCAGTGAGGCCAGGCGAGCGCATGACTTTGGCAGGTGGCCAAGTCCCTGAGGCAGTGAGCCCAGGTGAGCGCGGGACATCGGCAGGAAGCCGAGTCGCTGTGGCAGTGAGCCCAGAGAGCACGGCCGATCCAGACATGGATGCCGCGCGCGCGTGCCTCGGGAGCGAGAGCACAGCGCTACGCGATGGTGGTGTTGGTGCACGCGCCCACGTGAACAAGAAGGGGCGGCTGAAGAAGCCAGCTCAAGCCAGCAGCAGTGTCACTGTCTGTGCCGAGGAAGGGCCCTCCTCGCACTCACACATGCCTGCTCGCGAGCAAGAGCACGCCCGCGTCTGCGCGACCGCAGCGAGTGGCACGCGTGAGGTCGACAGCGCTGTGGAAGCAGACGCAACAGTCAAAGATGTCTTTGCTGAGTTTGCGGCGCTCCATGAGCTGCCGCCAAATGCGCAGGAGATCCTGTCGCTCGAAGAGATGAGCTACGATCTCTTTCTCGACCACGTCAAGAGTGGCGAGATCATGGAGATCGCTGTGCCTACCGCTTTGCGAGTAGTGAGCTCAACACCTCGTCCGCTGCGGACGAGAGTGTACTTGAGAACGAGAAGCAGAAGCGCTTCAAGGCTCAAGACTGGGACGCTCTGAGGAGCAGTCCGTACTTCGATGTGCTGTGGAAGTACCGTGATGTCTTCCCAGACGAGATGCCAAGTGTCCTTCCAATGGACAGAGGCGTGTGCCACGAGATTGACCTCGAGCCTGGGACAAAGTACTGTGTCACCAGGCAGTGGCCATTGCCGCGCGAGCAAGTCGCTGCGATCGACGACTTCTTTGCGAAGCGTCAGGCGGCTGGGCACGTGTGAGAGAGCAAATCTCCTCACAGCACGCCGACATTCTGTGTGCGTAAAGCCACAGGTGGATGGCGTATAGTTCACGCTTTCAACAAGCTGAACGCTGCGACCATCCGGGCGCAGACACCGATCCCCCGAAAGGACGTCCTGTTGGACTCCATGGGCGGATCGAAGGTGTTCTCAGCGCTCGATCTGATGGACGGGTTCTACCAGATCTTGATGCGCGAGAGCGACATCCCCTTGACGGCGGTAAGCACCCCGAGCGGCATGCTCTGGGAGTGGCTCGTGATGCCGCAAGGTCTGCGCAACGCACCAGCGACGTTCAATCGTCTGGTCACACATCTCCTTCGGCCGCATCGCGCGTATGCGCTGAGCTACTTTGACGACATCTTCGTGCACAGCCGTGCCGAAGGAAACGTCAGTGCACAGGAGATGCACAAGAATCACCTTGCTTCAGTGTTGCAATGCCTACACGACAATCGTCTGTACTGCAACCTGAAGATGTGCATCATTGGCGCACCAGAGATTCCGATTCTCGGCTGCTACGTCGGCAAGTCTGGAGTCCGTGTGAACCCAGAGAAAGTCAAGGCAATTGCCGACTGGCCGACGCCGCGCAGTGTCAAGGACCTGCGCAAGTGGCTTGGCTTGGCTAATTACTTGCACAAGTACAGCCACGACTACGCGGCACGTGTGCGTCCGCTGACATCTCTTCTGAAGAAGGATGTGGAGTGGCAGTGGTCACCCGAGGCGAACGCTGCCTTCGATGATGTGAAGCAATCACTCATCACGGCTCCGCTCTTGGCATTGCCAGACCATGAGAGACCGTTCAGCGTCGTCTGCGATGCGAGCGACTTCGCAATCGGCAGTGCGCTGATGCAGAAGGACAGCGACGGACGCGGTCGCGTCGTCGCGTACCAAAGCCGACTGCTCAAAGCAGCGGAGAAGAACTACCCGGTACATGACAAGGAGCTCTTGTCGATCAAGTATGCTCTCTTGAAGTATCGCGTCCACCTTCTAGGTGCGACGCCCTTTGTCGTGTACACAGACCACGCGTCCTTGCGGACCGCGGTCAACACGCCACATCTCTCGCAGCGCATGGCGCGATGGCTCGCGTTCTTCGCTGAGTTCAACCTCCGGGTTGAATACAAACCCGGTCGAGAGAATGTGTTGGCGGACGCGCTGTAGCGCCGCCCAGACTACGAGGACGCAGCTCGGCAACAGCCTGAGCTCTTCTGCCTAGAGTCGAACTCGGTGGTCAGACACACGAACATCTGACGTGTGCTGACCGGCCTCAAGGACACGATTTCAACTGTTTATCCAAAGGACGATGAATGCCGCTTGCTGATCGCTCACTTCGACGGCACGTCGAAGGAGCCATTGCCTGCGAAACTTGAGGCAAAAGTCAGTCGGTACAGCTGCGATGATGGCCTGTTATGGCATCAGCTGTCCGAGTACGACTACCCGAGGGTTGTCGTACCACACGACCAGGATCTCAAGATGATGATCCTGCACGAGCTCCACGATGCGCCGGCAAGCGGGCATCTCGGCCGTAAGAAGACCTTGTTGCAAGTGTCTAACGTGTTCTGGTGGCCACATGTGTACACGTGGGCCGCGAACTACGTCCGCTCTTGCGAGTAGTGCCAGCGCGTGAAGCCGGCTGGCAAGAGCCGCGCTCCGTTGCACCCGCTGCCGATTCCGCAAGACAGCTGGAAGTCGGTCAGCATGGACTTCGTCTTTGGTTTCCCGGAAGACAGTGCGCGCAACAGCGGCATAGTCGTCTTTGTAGACAGACTCAGCAAGTTGGTTCACATCGCTCCTGTGCGCAAGCACGTTACGGCTGAAACAACAGCGTGCCTCTTCCTAGAGCACGTGTTTCGCCATCATGGGCTCCCCGAGTCGATCGTCTCCGATCGGGACCCGCTGTTCACCGCTGCCTTCTGGCGCGAGCTGTTCCGCTTGCTCAAGACAGATCTGGCAATGTCCACTGCCGATTACCCAGAGACAGACGACCAGACAGAGCGCGTCAACCGCGTCGTCGAGGACATCATTCGCAGCATTGCTGTCGACAGTCCTCGCGACTGGAGCCGGTGGCTTCCATATGCGGAGTTCGCTGTGAACAACAGCGTTCACGCGTCGACGAACGTCACGCCGTTCTTCTTCAACACGCTGCGGCATCCGCGCGTGCCCACCACTCTGTTCGAGGGTGTCAATCGTTCTGAGGTGGGAGGGCAACTCGCTGCGCTAGCTGCGGCAGCTTCGCACCGCTCTCTGTCCTCGAGCGCGTCCGCTCTGCCTCACGGCGAGCGTAGATCACATAGCGAGTCGCTGCACGCGACCGCCTCAAGCGCCTCGCAGCAGTGCATGCATGCGAGTGCGAGCGAGGGCTCGGTACCCATCGCTACGCTATCATCGACTGCGCTAAGCAGTGATGAGTGCGCTCTGCCTCACGGCGAGCGAGAGACGCAAGGCGAGTCGCCGCACGCGACCGCCACGTGCGACTCTCCGCAGCACACATGTGCTAGCGGGAGCAAGCGCATGTCGCGACTCGCTACCACGCCGCTGTCTGCATCAAGCAGCAGCGCAAGCGATCTTGGAGTGGCGCGCGCAGCGTGCGCGGCGCCTGCTTGGTCGTCTTCAGCGGCGCGTGCACCAAGCACTGCGTTGGCGCCTTCTTGGCTTGATGCTACGCGCGGACATGCGCCACAGACTTGTCTTGACACGCCGTCGCGCGCGCATAGCGCAGCGCATGACGCGATAGTCTCGCGTCCGAGCGCGAGCTCACGACGTGCCGCGCAGCCCCAGAGATGCACGAGCTCTTCACAAGAGTCTCGGTCGCCGCGTAAGCGAGCGACGAGTCGATCAGGCTTACAGTCTACAAATGGACGTGAGCCATCGACAAAACCAAACACCCCCCTCACACTTAGTGAGAGCGGCGACTGTATGTCGCTCGCAAGTAGTCGGAGTGGCACAGTACTACCCGACGCGTGTGAGTGCACGTCAAGTGCGTCACTCGCTCGAGAGACTGAGTCTCCGAGTCAGCTGTCTGCTGCGACAGCGGTCAAGCAGACAAAGCAAGCGCAGAAGGCCGTCGCAATGGCGCGGCACTTCGTCGATGAGCGCGCAGCGCTGTTGCGTCGCGTACGCGACCAACTTGCTGCAGCGCAAGACAAGCAAAAGTTCTACGCTGACCGCAATAGCAGAAAGAACAAAGAGCAGTTCAAAGTGGGTGACCAAGTGTTACTTTCAGTTTAGAACTTGCCTAATGACTTGGTCACTGCGCTTCCTAGCGGCAGCAAGCTGTTGCCACGATACGTCGGGCCATACACAGTCTTGGAGAGGATCGGAGACTTGAACTACAAGCTCGACATCCCAACACAGTTGCGAACGCATCCTGTGTTCTACGTAGGCTTGTCAAAACGCTACTACGATCCTGCTGTGGACAGTAGTCCCAGCCTGGGAAGCGCCTCTCCTCGGGCACCTGTGCGTAGTCGTCAACGACGCACTGGTGCTCCTCGAGAGCCTTCACACGCGGCGCGTAGCGCGTGTAGAACTGCTTCGAGCGCTGGTGCTCCTCAGAAGCGTCCTCACGCAGCCGGTAGACTTGTGTCTCCAGCGCGTCTTGGCTCCGGCGCAACGCCGCGAGCTCCTCTTTCATCGAGGCCACCTGGCTCTCAAGAGCACCCACAGTACGGAGTGTCTGCGTGCAGAGAGCGACAAGCATCTCCTGCGAACCAGCAGACGGTGCCGCGTTTGCGCGCACCTCCAGTGCCGCTGACGGATCGTCGCGGCGAGCAACACTTCCACGTGGAGCGCCTGCTGCGCTCAAAGCGTCAGCGTGACCGCACGCACTTCTTGGTGAAGTGGCGTGGGTACGAGCAGTGCTCATGGGAGCCGGCTGAACGCCTCCGAGAGGACGTTCCGGATCTTGTTGCTGCCTTTGAGGCGCGGGAGGCGGCGAGAGGCTCGCCTCAGCAGTAGAGCGTCTGCGCGCTGCTCTCTGCTGTGCTTGCGCACGCATTGGAGGCTGCGGAGCACCGGTGCGCGCCCGCCACTCACGCATTCGCATGACCGCGAATTGGATGCGTTGACTGCACTGTCCTTGCGCGTCTTCCTTGACAACGCGGCGTACGCCGTCGTTGAGCGCTCTGGCCTTGCCGATGCTCGCGACAAACGCGGCTTCATACTCGGCCTCTGTCTCTCTATTATGGAGGACAACCGGAATCGGGTGTACACGAAGTACCCCGCGCTCATCGCAGAGTCGACGCTCGCGATCCTTGAGGAACGAGCGATCGTAGTCTTCAAAGCGAACGCGCGCCTGCGCAAGCAAGGCCGCGCGAGTGTTGCCACTTGGCCACTCCGACTCTGGCGGCATCGACCGCAGCGAGTACGTGCGCTCACGCGACGATCGGCTCGAGGCCAGACTCGTGGTTGGTCACCACGGTCGGCTCGCTCGCAGCGACAGCCATGGCGGCGTCGCGCACTTCTTCGGTCCGCAAGAGCGAGACCACGTGTTCGGAGCTCATGCGCTCGAACGTGTGGGGCGTCACGAGCTGGCGCTGCTCGCGGCTCTCGTTGAACGCTTCCCAGTCTTCAGCGGTCCCACCGTACGTGGTGCGGACCTCGCCTTCTTCTTCGCTGGAGCCGCCGTCGTCTCGGCGTGTGGCATCTTCGGCGGCGCTCACGCTCGCACTCACTTGTGGGTCGTCGGCGGCGCACGCGCTCGCACTCTCTTGGTCTTCGACAGCGGAGCATGTGCTCTCGCTTTCCTTCGCTTCGGCGGCAGCGGTCACGCTGTCCGCGCTCTCTCGGTCACTGCGCTGCATCATGCGCTGGACGAGTCCTGGCGCAGGACCGTCCCTCTTGTATGCAAGGCGCTCGCGCACTTGCCGGTTGGTGGCCATGCACGCTCGATAGTTGTGCAGACTGAGCACTTCACTCGCTTGCGCGGTGAGCTCGACGTCGTCTTTTGTGAAATGAGGCCTGAATGCGGCGCCACGCGTCCGCTTTTCCTCTTTCACCCGTCTCTCTGTGTGTGGTCCACACCAGAGAACGTTCGAGAACATTCGAGAATGCTCGAGAAATCTAGAATTCTGACATTTGCGAGAAGTCAAGAAATCTAGAATGATCGAGAATTCTAGAATTCCGACAACTTGTGACTAGTCACTATTCCTAGTGCTAGTTGACATGTGGAGCGTTCCACAGCGCGTTCCACACAAAGTCTGATACTTATCGACTTTGACAGGCGCTAGCCGTCATGTGGCACACATCGATCGTGTGGCAAACACTACTGTGGGTGTGACACACCACATTGGGCACACATACATAAAATGGTGTGCCGTACCTTATCCGCACCCTTCACTCAGGATAGGGGGGGTCTCACCTTATGTGGGGGGGGGTGTAACGGGGTACACAGCTGGAGTTATCCGATAATAACCCAGCTCTGCGGAATCACAATTCACGCACTTCTTTTAAGACCGACCATAATTGGCGGTGGCTCTAATTGGTAGATATCTTAGGATATTAACCAATCAGTGAACTCGGACTCTCAGAGCCAACCACATTTTAGTTGTCTTAGGTTTAGTATTGCATACTTAGATCTAAAGGCTCACACCAAAGGGTGGAGTTGCACTTCCGACTCAAATGAACAGTTACAATTTGGAGCACTCAAACCAAGTGTCTTGTTTTGCTTCCATCTTTACGACTGGAATCCTTGCAGAATGTGTTCACACACGCTTCCTCACAAAGATGCTGCGTAATTCGGACACGTCTGGTTACAGAGAACATCTTCGTTTGTACTATTTCAAGAAGTATAGTAGAAGCGAATACACTTTCGTAATCAAAATGTTCGCTGTACGTGCATCCCTATCAGATGCATGTGCGTGTGTCAAGTTAATACTCCCATATCTTGACCAGGTTCGCGTGGTAATCATTCTTGCTGACGATATTGTATGTCAGGTCGAAATCCATTATGGTATACGAACATATGTGCGAATTTTGGAACGCTAGTCAGCACGTGGCCAATCGAGAGCACAGGACGCAAAACTGTTGAGCGTAATCTCAGACATTTTCACAGTGCAAACTCCACCTCAAAAGAATATGGACACCTAGTCCACGTCCAACAACTAACCATCCTATCGTTGCATTCTTGAGCGCGGTGTTTAGATATTTTATGCAAAAACTGTACAAATCGATATTAAATCGGTTGCTTTGCGAAACCAAACAATACACGCACTAGTGCACGTGAGTCATTCAAATTTGCTGAAACACAAGATCCAATACAAGAACCAAGGAGATATTATTGTGAAAAGACAATATGCCTCTTCTTTTACGTTCGCTTTGCCAAATTTTTATATTCATTTCTAGATATGCGAAGTCCGCATGTTCTCTGCTGTACAGATTAATAGATTCACACTGTCGTTATGCACCGCAAGCTTAATATATTTTGGCATCTCGCGACACTATTTAGATATGTGATTCTTATGATTGAGCTCTTCGCGTAAGTCCAAATGCCAGTCTGGCTGAACTTTTGCAAAACTTAGACTATGCATGGGCTGCCATAAACAACATGTATTTTTGGTTGGATAAGTTCATACGATAACTCAACAGGTTTACAAAATTCAAGTCGTATTTGCTGGACTAAAATCAAAGCGCTTCTCATTTACAAGATCCAATCGACATGACACGTGGCCTGGTGGTCACGGACGAGGAGGAAGTGAGGATTGGTGGCCTGCGCGAGGCAGGAGTAAGCGTTCGAGAGATTGCTCGACGTGTTGGAAGCGCGCATGCGACTGTGTCTGCTGTCGTCGATTCGCCAGCGGCGCAGCAACGAAGAAGAAGATGAAGAAGCGCACAGACCGCGCACCAAGGATCAAAGACTTGGACGTTAGGCAGATCGTGCGCACAGCCACGAGCGGCAGCTACTCCTCTGCTCAGATCAAAAGCGGACTTGGCCTCAATGTGTGTGAAGGATCGGTGCGTCGTGTACTTTATCGAGTGGACTGGCTTGCGTACAGCACAATGGTCGAAACGCTGCCGCTCTCACCAACGCACATGGCTGCACGTTGAGACTGGGCGAAAGCGCGCCTGAAGGAGCGCACACCTTGGGAGCGCGTGGGCTTATCAGACGAGAAACGCTTTTCGCTGGACGGGCCTAACGGTCTACGCTTCTACTGGCGCGACCTCTGCGTACCAGCACGAGAGACTATACGCAGACAGCAAGGTAGCGGCTGTCTGATTGTGTGGGGTGGAATGTGCGTGCGCAGAAAGTCAAAGATCGCGATTCTCAAGGGCAACCAAAGCGCCGACGACTAGATCTATACGCTCTCGGAGTACCTGTTGCCGTATGCATACATGACGTTTTGGTGCGAGTTTATCTTCCAACAGGATCGAGCAAGCACGCACACGGCGCGCAAAACAAGCGAGTTCTTTTACGAGCAGGAGATCGCAGTCCCAACTGGCCGAGCCGCTTTCTATACATGAACCCAATAAAAATACTATGCTTGAATATGTCACGCTAGGTCTGCGAGAGCGAGCGTCAGTTTGGTATTGTGGATAAGATCGAGGACAATGTATCGGAGAGGCTTGCCGCGTCGATGGCGAACGATGCATCGAGGTCTTCGCGCGTCAAGGCAAAACCACGCATTACTAAAAATGGCTAGAAATTTGTTTACTGTTGAGTAGTGGTATATACTTGTCCAGCCAAATATCCGTGTTTTTTATGACAGCCCATGCTTAGGCTGAGCTTTGCAGACTGGTACTTGGACATACGCAAAGAACTCAATCAGTAGAATCACGTATTCAAATACCGTCGCGAGAATCTTAAAATTATTCTTGCGGCGCTCAATGACAAAGTCGATATAATAACCTGTACAGTAGTGTATTTGGTGACTTGAGGTTTGTGATTTTCGGAGCTGTCCCGACGACATATTGCTTTTATAGTTATACGCGATTCGGTACTACTTCGGGACGTTCTCGGCTTTTAGCCGATAGCACCTCGCGCGGACCGAACCAGTGCCATACTACTCCGGGCTTGCCACAGTACCGCAGATGTGGTCGGCAGCACCGCTCAATTTGGCGCGACTGTGGTTTTGCGCGTGGTATTCCAAGTAGCACAATTCAAACAACAACAAAGTAGTATTAATATCACCCACACATCAGGCGGCGCTCGGCTAGCCGACGAATAACTGTATATCTGTACGATAGTCAAACCGCAACATCAATGTACTAGACTGTGAGTATCAAGGTTAGTGTCGTACCTACAACGGAGCTTGCATTTAAGCCTAATTGTTTACTACAGTTTCAGACATCGTTATAAAGTGCACGACAAAAGTCTTGGAAATTTCTTGTTTCATTTCAAATATTTTTGATTTTCATCGGACAGAGCTGCAATGAAGCTGGATTAATAGCGCAATTAAATACGGTTCGAATGCTATATGTCGATCATCGAAATACACAGTGTAGCCAGCACAATGGCAGAAAATGTCATTTTCGAAATATTTCAACGATGCGAGAATAAATGGAGAGGCGTGGTAAGATTGGTATCAAAATTGTAATTGTGGTCAAACGAGCTCGAAAACACGTAATTTAGATAGAACACATTGCGTACACCAAGCGAACAAATTTCCAGTGCCTCCGAAGCTGTTTTGCGATGACGGCGTGGCAAGAGATGACGGCGAGCGACGTCGCAACTATCCTCGACCTTCGAGGCCAAGGCGAGAGGCTGCAGGCGATTGCAACGCGTGTGCAGCGCAGCGTATCGACTGTGTCACGCGTCATCAACGGCGAGAGAGCCTCGAAGACCAAACAGCGCACGGGAAGGCCTCGAAAAGTGTCTGAGCGTGAGGGCCGGCGGCTGGTGCGCGCGGTCACGACGCGAAATGAGAGCGCCTCTCAAGCCCGAGCGAGTGTCGGTGTTGACGCATCGGTGCGCACCGTGCAGCGCGTCCTCCATGCACACCCTGACGTGTCTTGGAAGAAGAAGAAGCGGACGACGGTGATGACCAAGATGCACCAAAAAGGACGAGTCGCATGGGCGAGCGAGAGAGCAGCTTGGGGCGCGAGTGAGTGGTCGCGTGTCGTGTTTAGCGACGAGAAGAAGTGGAACATGGATGGGCCGGATGGCTTGCAGTTTTACTGGCATCGCGCGGGGCAGCCAGAGCGATGCGCCGTGAAGCGTCACAGCGGTGGAGGATCGGTCATGGTCTGGGGCGCATTCTCTGCAGCCGGCAAGTCGGAGCTCAAGTTCATTGAGGGCGGCCAAGACGCGCAACGCTACACAGAGACGCTTGCCACGCACTTGCTGCCGTTCTTACGCGCACACCACGAAGAAGGGCACGTGTTTCAGCATGACAACGCGCCGTGTCATCGCGCTCGACTTACTCAAGCATGGCTGCAGACGAGCAACGTGACGACGATGAGCTGGCCAGCGATGTCCCCGGATCTCAATCCGATCGAGCACCTCTGGGGCATCCTGACGAGAACCGTGTACGCGCACGGTCGCCAGTTCTCATCGCAGCAAGAGCTCAAGTCCGCCATCACCCAAGCGTGGCGCGATCTCGACCACTCAGTCATTGCCAACTTGGTTGCATCGATGCCCAAGCGCTGTGCAGCTGTCCTCGAGCGCAAGGGAGCGTTTATTACTAGTTCGTAAGCTTCAAACGCAGCGTCCTCACGTTCAATACCAATCTTACCACGCCTCTCCATTTATTCTCGCATCGTTGAAATATTTCGAAAATGACATTTTCTGCCATTGTGCTGGCTACACTGTGTATTTCGATGATCGACATATAGCATTCGAACCGTATTTAATTGCGCTATTAATCCAGCTTCATTGCAGCTCTGTCCGATGAAAATCAAAAATATTTGAAATGAAACAAGAAATTTCCAAGACTTTTGTCGTGCACTTTATATATACATATATACTAGATATAAGGCTAAATCATGTAACGTAACTCACCAATTCATGAGCTATATCGATTCATGAGCTGACATCATTGATCTTTCAAAAAAATATTTCAAAGTATATAGAACTGTTGTTGATTAGCTCATATGACCTCATAATGAAGAGGTTGACAATCGACCTCTTCAATGAACAAGGACGTAGTGCCGATCTTCAACTGGGCAGCCAAGCGAGCCCGTACGTGCTCCTGTGCGCACACCTTCGGCTGATCCACAATCAGGCGGAGTCACCTACCTTCCCTGCGCTCCGGTGGCGATCTCCGTACTGCTTGCGGGCCTCAGGCCGCGCGCAGTGATCCGGCGAAATTTTCGCCAGATATCGGTTTATGGTCAGATAGTCTTGTAAATTAACGCCAAATAGCCTCATTTGATTAACGCTTTTCAAATATAGCCACCCAGTCAGACAATGTTTCCAAAAATTACAGTTATGGGGCGTGACAGTATTTTTGGGACGGACACAACTGTCAAAATATGTATAGATTAATGCTGATTTTTGTATCCAAATGTGTGTGCCATCCATTGATAATCACAGATATCAGGGTCGCCCTATAATGTTCTGTTAGTCTCATTTACGTTGTGTTTCTCTATGTGAACAAAATCAACAGATGCGAAATTTAATCGCTTTTCGGATAGGTTTGTTCATACTGCAGTTCAGTTGCTTTGTTGGATGTGGTCTGAATTAGGTTAGGGGTCAATACTTGAGTTATCATTTGATGAATCAGAACTTACAACATAAAAACGACAATAACATTTATGCACACACAACTATTATATCAACATTTGGATATTGGGAATTGTGAACTGTTTGACTAATGTCAGGATTAATACAGATTAATGCACATTTTAATCCCGATATACTCATCAAGCCACAAAAGGAAGACGTAACAAGCCATCAGGATCAACAAACTACACACCTGAATCGAGTTGCATTTTCAAGTTGCATATCTTACCCTTGCATTAACATAATGGGAAATACGTTGTATAAATTGATATGCACACAGAACAAACGATAGCAAATGTCATACTTTATGTAATGAAACAAGCAGTTGCATTAGAACATGAACGTACGAATACGTTTGGTTACACTTTTACTCGTGGACATAAGACTTCGTTACTTCTGATTGCATCAGTCACAAAGCATGTCAATACAAACTCAAGAATATATTCGCTGGTACCTATATTATTTCATAGATATAAGACGTCGTTACGTTTGAATTACACCGTTATCTATTTCAAAGAACCGATATGGATTCTATGATTTTCCATCAAAATACAATTACATGTATATATTGTAACGGTCAAAAAATGTCCCTCGTTGTTGCACTCAAATTGTTTCAGGGGCATTTGAGAATGTACATTTGTGTTTGAGTTGCTTGAGTTAGCAACAAACTGTCGCTTACTATTTCCCCCATATCTGGTTTGTGACCTTGTGAACTTGGCTATATATTTGTATGTAAAATTTGCTGTAACAAATAACGAACTAGTTGTTTGCTAAGTCTGAGAGGGAATTTTGACATGTATTTTCCCCTGACAAAACGTAGTTGGCGTGAAGTGTCTGTGAGGTTCAGGTCCTTGAACCAGTACTTGAAAAATAGTAAATATCAGTAGTGATGGTATTGTTTCTATTGAATAACTGTTTATTGCTGGTGCAATATCGAAATATTTTGAAAATGAGAGCAACAAACTGTGATTCACAGAAAATATCGCAAATATCGGTAATTTATGTTCAGCTGTGTTGTTGGACTGCATACCAATGAAATCGGTGGCTCTGAGCGCTCAAGCCGCCACAAGGGCTCGAACAGAACGCGGCAATGGCCAAGGCAGCCGCACATACCTCAAGTACACGCCTACAAGCTCAACAAGACCAACAACATGACCAAGAACGCCGACCTCTGTCGCTTCTTCTTCACCGCCCTTCCCGACACACCACTACAAGTGCAACTACTGTGGGACTGTGCGTCGTCAAGGCGCCTCAAGTGGCTACACGAATCTTGTCAGCCATCTCCACGACCGTCACGACGACGTGTACACTCAAGACTACGCCACGCACACCAGCGCGCAAGCAGGAACTCTACATGCGATTGGCTTCGCGAGCGCGAAGGCCACCAACATCTACGCTTGGATGTCGTGGGTGGTCGCTCGGAACCTCCCTCTCTGTGAGGTCGAGAACGAGCAGACGAGACGCATGTCGCGTCTCACGCCGATCTCGACTAAGACGCTCAAAAAGTACAAGAGTTCAGTCACTCGAGCTGTGGAAGTCACGATTAGCACTGAGCTTGACCGGCAGCGTCGGACTGATGTTTTTCGTGTGGCAGTTATATTCCGAACACTACATTGGGCTATTCGCTCTTGTGTGTGACGAAGGAGTGCTCAAGCAGCCACCGCTGGCACTTGCTCCGCTCAAAGAGGGTGATCAATCAGCCAAGTCCCATTGTTCTATTATCAAGAATATTTTGGGGTTTTATGACCAAATAGAGGGATCTGTGTGGTTTTTGGTGGGCGGCAATTGCAGCACCAACCAGGCCACGGCCATGACTTTGGGCGTCCCTCTAATTGGGTGCGCTTCGCATCGACTGAATTTGACCACAGCCAAGTTTCTGAAGCCGCTCGAGAGCAGCACCGGCGCTGTGTCGGCGCTCATGGCTGCGCTCAGGCAGCCCAAGAACCGCACAACACTTGCGCAGCACACCAACCTCGCACCGCTGCGTGCCAACGCCAGATGGAGCAGCACTTTCGCCATGCTCGAGCGCTACGCTCGCATCCGTGAAGCCGCTAAGCACGTCGAAGCAGTCTTTGACCTCATCCCGAAGGCTGCAGCGCATCGGCGCATCGAAGCGCTACTCGAAGACCTTCGTCTCCTGAACAGCGTGACGAAGAAGCTCCAAGAAGACGGCATCTCGCTCAGTGACGTTCGCCTGCTCTTCGGCACCGTCGCCGACCGCCTCCCTGCAACCAGAGAGCACTTGCTGCCAGCGACACGCATCGTTCACGCTCCTGCGTTCGAGAGCGCTTTGGTCAAGGTGAGCAGCTCGGCTTTCCCTTCAATGACTTGGTGTATGTATGCTAATCGGGAAGTTGTTCATCTTTTAGGCCCAAACTGGCCGCGAATCGGAGCTGACTGTGGAGGACACCGAGGCGCTGCTGCCGTTCGTGCTCGACAACAAGAGCAGTGAGCCGCCGGCGAAGCAGGCGCGCACCAGCGCAGACGACTTTGCGACGTGCTTGCTCGAAGTGGTCGCACACGATCGAGAGAGAGCGGCCATACTGTCGTGTACGACGACATCGTGCGTCTCGCGCCACCTACCAGCAACAAGTGCGAGCGGCTCTTCTCGACGTCGAAGCTGATCATGACACCGCAGCGCACGTCGCTCCTGCCTGTGAGCTTCGAAATGCTCGCGTTCTTGCGAGCGAATCGCACGTACTGGGACGTGAACACAGTTGCGACTGTGTGCGCCGACGTAGAGGGCTGAGCGCATACGACGAGCGTAGACGACTGACTGACTGCGAACGACGAGTATGGCACTGATCTTACACAACGAGCGTTGATGACGGACTGCACGCCACGAGCGAGGACGAATGCATGAGTGCACATGACGAGCAATACAATACATACTGCGGTACTATTGACTAATGGTCGGCGATCATTGCGATGACTATCTACTACTTGCTCTAACGCTCCGCGCAATACTGTGAGCACTGCCTTGAACGCTTTGCTAACCAATGTCTCGGACATCTTCAACAACTGGTTGACTGCATCATTTTCATGGATGCTATACTAAAACAAAACTGAAAATACTTGTGGCTTGTGAGCCATATTTGTTGTTGGTCAATGTAACGATGTAGTGTTGACAACGATCACGATTTATATGGAAAAGTAGCGAAAAATTGATGATTGATAGAATATGTTCGTATTGAAATGAGAATCCATCCTTGTCAATTGGGTGACATAGCCTTTTGTATTGCTTGTAAGCTACATGTAAGGGTTAGTCGCCTAATTCTAGGGTTTAGGGTTTACGAGAAGCCACAGCGTGACAATACGAAGCGTGGATAAATGACAGCGTGGTCAAATCTACAATATCTCTAGCTACCTGACAACGGTGGACCGGGAAAAGGTTCATATTAAAGAACGAAAAGGTGAACGTGGAAAAGGTTCACCTGGGAAAGTTCACAGCAAAGAACGAAACACATATGTAAGGGAGAGATATACTTATGAATGTCTTCCTTGCGCGGGTATTTTTTCGTTCTTTGTTGACTTTGTTCCAGAGAGAATATGTTCGCTACGAAGTATATACTTCTTGTTTTCTTTTCTCGATTAAACATATACTATGTGCCATCTTAATTAAGTTGATTTGTGCCATATTGAAAAATATTTTGTGGTGTTTGTTGATGGAACAAAGACCACAACCCAGGTAATGAAGTGTTGGAGACAGTGTAACACGACGGGGTTCGGCTCAATTCTGGTATACAAGCATCATATACATTTAGGAAAGTTGGTCAGCGCGCGATATATCAGGAACAATCCCACATGTCAAGTTAGCATTGTTTCGTACGTGCCAAACTTGTACAAATGACCAAGTTGGTTGCGGCTAATGATAGTACAACGTCGTTGATTTGTATGCTGCATGCTTGCGGTTCTATACTGTAGAAGTAGGTGGTGTTTAAGATGGTAGCGAACACAGGATGATCATGAATAAGTTTCGGCAAACGGTCTTCAGGCACCATTTTTGTATTCGTCAACTAATATGTTGCTCTTTTAAAGGCCAGTCGTTTCTTTCATTGCTGTTTTTGTCTTTGTCTCTGTCTTTTGAACTATGTGTTTACCGAACTCTAGAAAGCATCAATTTAAATAGGCGTAATGTACGCGTAAATGAGTTAGTTGATTGATGCCGAGCCACTCATGCAGCATTTGTATATATACATGCACACTGGCTGTACAACGTCGTTTGGTCCTAGACAAGCAAAGGCTTGAAGAAGTCTTGATAGTCTTCGAGAAGCGGGTGGTCGGGCACGACGCTCATGTTCTCACTGTTGCGAATGATCGCGTCCCTCGTCCAATTCATGCATCCGGTCATGAGGACGCTACCACCGATGATGGTAAACTGGAGGGACACGACAAATGCGGCAAGTTTGTCAGTCCACACACTTTGTGTAAGTCAAATTCAAGAGACAATGTACCTTATTATGCTTGTTGGTGCGGTGGCTATTGTTGCTGGCAATGGTGTCGGCATGGTCAAGCTACTTCACCATGTTACGGTCTGTTCAAATCGTCGTAGTCCGTAACGGTGTGAACACGGGCGCCAAACAACAACAGAAGTGAAATAAATACTTACGCCCAGTTGCGTTGTTTGCATGACACAGATGTCGAGGGTGTCCACGGACACGTCGATACTCTTGATCATTTTTAGGAACAATGACATCTCCTCGTCGTGGATCTCGTTGCACTGGCTCCATTCGCACCCGCCTCCCCAGATGTGATCTCGGCAGTGTAACGCTGCACCTCTGACGCTTCCTCCACTTCGACTAAGCCCTCGTCGCTGACAGCCGGCGCGTTGACATTCTTTCAGTTATCGTCGTCCTTGCCGTCGCTCTTGTCTCCAACCCCATCCTCCCTGCCATTGTCCGAGCCCTTGTTCTTCTCACTACTGTTGCCGCCGCCATAGTGGTCACCCCAGTCGTAGTCGTCCTCCTCCGCCAATGCGATACGAAGCGTGTGCAGAAACGAGTGGCGTAGGTCGCAAGCGTGCAGAGGTTGAGAACGAGGTGTTTCGCGGACACAAACAAGGCGCGGTCCTCGAACACCATCCAAAAATAGCAACCTCGGCGGCAACTGGCGGGAAAACAGACTTGATAGAAAAGGAGTGGATAGTGAGACGTGTGTTATGTGTGTGCGCGCACACCGGAAAGATTCGAGAATGAGGACTTTGTGCTCACGCTCGATGCTGTAGACACTACCAGGGCTTTTATGTACGTATATTTCCAAACTCTGTGTAACGTACACTAACACCCCTTGTACGAGGGAAAAGGCTCGGCTCGGTTGCACCACATACAACAAGTGATGTTATGACTGATTGACGTTTTAGCCGAGCTGTATGCCCTAACTATTTGCCTAGTCAAAAAGCTTCGCTGCTTCACGTACAAAACCAAGTCAATTCTTGGCACATTGCCCATAATAAATACATTTATGCATCTTGAATATTTTCACGTTCACACAATGTCCCTAATGGATGTGGACAAATCTGGTAATCACTGCGCATAATATATACATTTATACAATGTTGTATTTATACATTTACATATATTCCCTACTTGATTGACACAACTCTGTTATACTTATGTATACTGTTATATCAAAATTGGTGTTTAAAATGTATTTGTGACGACAACTTCTATATTCTGCAACCAGCGAACACAAATCTATGTGATTGGAGCAGATTTCCTTGACCTACATCGTTAAACAAGGCGCATAAACGATTTTTCTCAAATGGGTATATGGAAATTAGGTGACATGATTACAAAAGATTCGGTTTTTATGAAGTGTCTGCTATTTGTTGAACTTATTATCAGATTGTGTCAAAACGACATGTGAAACTTAAACAAATTTACTCAGCTATGTATTTTTATGCGCCGGAAGTGAGACTTTGTTCTACTAACTGACGCACTAAGCAATTGCAAAGAATCGATAAAATGGGTATCCCTGACTACCCTGGAGTGTTATTATGTAATTATCAATTGCATAGAATTGATTGAACGGTTTTTACCAAACTATCATCGAGTGTTTTAACTTACGTCTTCAAGTTTTCGTATAAACAGAACCGAAGAGTTCCTTATTGATTCACTGAAACCTGGATTGTTACCAGATGAGTATATGAGACCCAATAAAACAAAGTAACAGTTATCAACCATTTAAGGTTTTGTAGAAAGAGACCTTTGAAGTCAAGCCATCAGTTTTTCGTACTATCGAGGGAACGGAGATATCCCAAAAAACAAAACTTTCCAACACGAGACTCGATGGTGAGCAGCGACGACGAGAAGAGCGCGAAGAGCATGGAGGACGAGGACGAGGGGTCGAGTACGTCTCGGACGATGAAAACGCGGACGAGGAGGCGAGCGAGCAAGCGGACTGGACGCCGCGGAGCCAGCGGTGGCGCGACCTCGTGGAACGTGCGGTGGCATACGGCTGCTGCGAGCGAGACTGCTTGCGCGGGCGGGGAGCTGCAGTGGAGCGCATCATAGTGTCCCAAGCGAACCTGACAAAGGGCGAGGTGAAGGCGAGTCTGCTGTCAGTACTCAGCGTCTGCATGCTCGCTGAGACAGGAAAGCGATCACGATCGACATGATCACGCGATCGATTCGACTACGTCGTTCCTCTGGCCGAGAACGTGTGCCGCGCCACGTTCGCTTTGTGCTACGACATCAGCGACGCTACACTCACTCGCTACAGACGACGTGTGAAGTGAGGAGCCGTGCATCTAGAGCCACATAAAGGAGCGAAGGACAAGAACGCTGCGCGTATCGCCGACGAGGCCGTCGTGGCGTGGTTCTCCAAGTCCACCGCCGCAGTAGGCGAGGAAGCTGTTTGCGTCGGCGTAGGCTCGGGACACACGGCGGTCGGATCATGATACGATACGAGGCAGAGATCTACACACTGCTCCCAGTGTTCATGACAGCATTTACAAGCAGTACCAGCTCTTCGAAGAAGCGAACGAGAAACACCGTGACGAGCTTATCATCTCCGATTCGTATCAGTGCACGGATTTCGCAGTTCAGAGCGGTCGTTTCGAAAGAGTGCCCGCTGATCAAGATCCGGTCCGCTCGTGAGAACGTCCGTGACGTTTGCACGATCCACAATTACCGCCTGCAGAAGGGAGCAGAGGCGCAGGTCGACGAGCTCGAAGGACGCGCGTATAGCGAGCATGTGAAGACCGCACGCGCAATGAGGCATGTTTGATGTTTGTGATCATTTCATATTGACGTAGCGTTTGCGATCAATCGGTACTGCATACACATGGCGCTAGCGATCATTCCGTTCTGACGATCGCGTATCTTGTGCCCCGTGCGCATGCGCAGGTTCCAGTACCAGCGAGACAAGAAGTAAGCGACGCACTCAAGGTTCTCACGATGGACTTCTCCCAGAACCTGACGCTCCCGTACAGTGTCGAGCAGCCGTCGTCGTGGTATTTCCAGTCGCTTGTCGGCGTCTCTATCCTTGGCATCCACAGCGAGACACTTCATATGCATTCGAACTTCGTGTACACGGAGAGAACATGCGGCAGGGGCGCCAAGGAGGTCGTCTCGATGCTGCACTCATATCCCCAGTTCAAGGAGATTATAGGCGAGAAGGACACAAAGGCTCTGACTCTATACGCGGACAACTGCATGGGCCAAAACAAGAACAACTTCGTGGTGAAGTTCCTACTTCTACTCACCGACGGCGGGCTACTGAGCGAGGTCAACGTCAAGTTCTTCGTCCGCGGGCACACGAAGAACAACTGGGACCGCGGCCTCGGCATTGTGAGGAAGACGTTCAATCGTGAGGACTGCTGGACGTTCAAGCACATCCTGCAGGCCATCAACGCGAGCTCTGCGAATGAAGTGATAGAGATAAACAGCGTTGCTGCCCCGTTTCGAGACTACAAGACGCCTGTTCGGGCTCTGTACAAGGACATCGTCGGCGTAACGAAGTACCAGCTCTTTCGGACGACGAGCGCCAACCCCGGCGTCATCGAATGCCGTCAGATCCCTCGCGACAAGATCGTCTTCCAGCGCCTGCGTAGTGAAAACGACCCACTCGATGCTGTTGCAGTTGCGCAAGTGCTCAAGGCGTTCGAGCCTCTTGACGCTCCGTCGCTCAACGTCGAGAAGATCCATGACCTGAGTAGTGGTGATATGGCACATTATATGGTTGATTTTTTTGTGACTCGTTTGCAACACCTCTGCACCCGTCTCCACACTGTGTAACAAAAGAAGGTCAAATCAATCAAAAGCTATAACGTACCACTCTAATGCAACAAATGTTTCAATGTGAGAGTGTCATATACAGATGGATTTATGTATCAGGACAGAACGCAATATATGTCGGCTCACGGGATTTTGAGGACGATTAACCCCATCAATCGTCCGTGTCACCGGAAGCAACATTTGAAACGAAACACCATTTTGTGACACTATCATGCGACAAATAGAATGTAATTTGTTTTGATTTTATTGTTATACAAAATTATCAGCCGTAATATATAGAAATACAGTCCAGATATAATATATATATATATATTTTTAAGTAGGAACTAGACATAGTCAATAAAGTTTCATATTTGATAACAGCTTTGCCATGTATACTTTACAAAATGCAAAAGTTTTTGATTAACGGATTCAAAAGTTTGAATATCAATTTGACAGAATGGAAAGTTAAGGGCGAAGTTAAACATCGTGTCATGGTACAAGACAAGTACCGTGAGATGTATATTTCAAATGTAACAAGACTAGAGAATATGAAGTTACTTGCTAAGACGTACAAAATTAAACTTAGTGAGGTCAAGACACACCTTTCTAAAAAATACAAGAATGAAACCAAGATTGTGAAGGAGAGTGTGAACAAGCATAGCGAATATACACTTTATGTGATTATTGGGACGAATTGTTTTTTACCAGGAAGTAGTAACAGCTCCAAAAACAGACACGGGCATTTAGAGTGGATATCCAGCTCGGATTCATTTTGAAGCATTTTGACACGAAAGAGGAGGTTTATTGGGATCCGAAAATTAATTCTCGAGTGTTCAATGAATATGTTGTCGTTGCTTCGCGCGGAGACATCAAGAAGAAGATCATTAACAGAATCAAATCATGGGAGCTTACTAATCAGATCAATTACCCTAAGAACGCGTTCAAGCTCAAAGCAATAGTTTCTTTTAGAACGTGCCTTCATTATATAAACCATATTCTTGGGTCTTATATCGAGATTCCAGCATTCATTAAAGACAATAGGCATGCCATCATCTTTCCAAAGACTGATAACAAATGCGTTTTCTTTTGTATTGCATATGCCCTTGCAGAAAAGAAACCGCAATATAGAAACATGTCTTCTCTTGTGAAAAAGGCAGTCCAATAGTATTGTGACGTCAAAAGATTGAATTACTCAGTCAAATTCTACAAATAATATCAACCGATAGACATCACGCAATTTCATGAGCTTGAAGAGATCTTTGAAATTAATATTAACGTCTATATGTATGATGACTCAGATGAACCTGGCGTGATTAGAGTCAGCGAGACTGATTATCAGAATACATTAAGCATGCTAAGCTACAAAAGGTATGCTATGTATATTAGTAACATTGATAATTTTCTTGTTAAATACCCTTGCTCAAAATGCGATATGATATTCAACACAGCAACAAAGCTCAAAGATCATTTCAAAAACAAATGCGAGAAAAAAGTATTGAGATGTAAAGTGCACGACAAAAGTCTTGGAAATTTCTTGTTTCATTTCAAATATTTTTGATTTTCATCGGACAGAGCTGCAATGAAGCTGGATTAATAGCGCAATTAAATACGGTTCGAATGCTATATGTCGATCATCGAAATACACAGTGTAGCCAGCACAATGGCAGAAAATGTCATTTTCGAAATATTTCAACGATGCGAGAATAAATGGAGAGGCGTGGTAAGATTGGTATTGAACGTGAGGACGCTGCGTTTGAAGCTTACGAACTAGTAATAAACGCTCCCTTGCGCTCGAGGACAGCTGCACAGCGCTTGGGCATCGATGCAACCAAGTTGGCAATGACTGAGTGGTCGAGATCGCGCCACGCTTGGGTGATGGCGGACTTGAGCTCTTGCTGCGATGAGAACTGGCGACCGTGCGCGTACACGGTTCTCGTCAGGATGCCCCAGAGGTGCTCGATCGGATTGAGATCCGGGGACATCGCTGGCCAGCTCATCGTCGTCACGTTGCTCGTCTGCAGCCATGCTTGAGTAAGTCGAGCGCGATGACACGGCGCGTTGTCATGCTGAAACACGTGCCCTTCTTCGTGGTGCGCGCGTAAGAACGACAGCAAGTGCGTGGCAAGCGTCTCTGTGTAGCGTTGCGCGTCTTGGCCGCCATCAATGAACTTGAGCTCCGACTTGCCGGCTGCAGAGAATGCGCCCCAGACCATGACCGATCCTCCACCGCTGTGACGCTTCACGGCGCATCGCTCTGGCTGCCCCGCGCGATGCCAGTAAAACTGCAAGCCATCCGGCCCATCCATGTTCCACTTCTTCTCGTCGCTAAACACGGCACGCGACCACTCACTCGCGCCCCAAGCTGCTCTCTCGCTCGCCCATGCGACTCGTCCTTTTTGGTGCATCTTGGTCATCACCGTCGTCCGCTTCTTCTTCTTCCAAGACACGTCAGGGTGTGCATGGAGGACGCGCTGCACGGTGCGCACCGATGCGTCAACACCGACACTCGCTCGGGCTTGAGAGGCGCTCTCATTTCGCGTCGTGACCGCGCGCACCAGCCGCCGGCCCTCACGCTCAGACACTTTTCGAGGCCTTCCCGTGCGCTGTTTGGTCTTCGAGGCTCTCTCGCCGTTGATGACGCGTGACACAGTCGATACGCTGCGCTGCACACGCGTTGCAATCGCCTGCAGCCTCTCGCCTTGGCCTCGAAGGTCGAGGATAGTTGCGACGTCGCTCGCCGTCATCTCTTGCCACGCCGTCATCGCAAAACAGCTTCGGAGGCACTGGAAATTTGTTCGCTTGGTGTACGCAATGTGTTCTATCTAAATTACGTGTTTTCGAGCTCGTTTGACCACAATTACAATTTTGATACCAATCTTACCACGCCTCTCCATTTATTCTCGCATCGTTGAAATATTTCGAAAATGACATTTTCTGCCATTGTGCTGGCTACACTGTGTATTTCGATGATCGACATATAGCATTCGAACCGTATTTAATTGCGCTATTAATCCAGCTTCATTGCAGCTCTGTCCGATGAAAATCAAAAATATTTGAAATGAAACAAGAAATTTCCAAGACTTTTGTCGTGCACTTTATACGCAATATGCAAGAAAATACAGACCGAATCCAAATCCAATCAAGAAACTAATGGAGAAGGATATAGTTGAAGGAGATCATTACATCGACAATTTCATCATTTGAAGCGGATTCTGAAGAAAATTGAACTCAAATCGGGTGAAACTACATATTTCACTTCACAACACATACCACTATCCGTTAGCGTGGGGCATAGCTTGACCGAGAAAGTGAAGTGTCTTGTCAACGAAGAGCCTCAACAGCTATTCAACATTATGTTTGATGACATTAATGATGTAAGAGAAAATATCGTGCGCGACAACAAACAAAAATTTGCAAAGCTAATCAACACAATTGGAGTAGCTATTAACAACGCTGAAGAGGGGGATAAGACGGCTCAGAAAGATATGAACAAACTTATCGACATCATTGAATCCGTGCCTGTCATTGGTTTCTATAACGCCAAATACGATATCAATATGGGCAAGCAATACCTATTCAACCTGATTGGTAGAAGCATCTCATTTGTTGTCAAAAACCCAAATTACATGTGCATTAAGACCGATAAAATAAAGCTCTTGGATATTAGCAGGTATTTGCCAGCAGGGACAAGTTACAGCAACTACTTATCTACGTACCTAGGAGAGAGCCAATGTCCTAACAAAATTGAATGTACTTGCGAGTTAGCTGAAGGGGCATTTTGTTATGAACACATAGACAATTTTGAAAAATTGAATGAGACAAAGCTACCTTCTAAAGTGCATTTGACTTGGCTTTTAGAAATATGACTTGTTCAACTGAAGAATTCAAGCGGGTTCAATTTGTTTGGAAACACTATAATATGAAGTCGGTTAGAGACCTTCTAGAATGGTATAACAATTTGGACGTCCAACCATTCATTAATGCAATTAGAGCTCAGCGCAAGCTATTCAAACAGTTTGACTTATATATTTTCGTTGATGCAATTAGCCTGCCAGGATTGGCTGAACAAGTCATGTATCAAACTTGCTATAGCGAACTGAAATTGCCTGAGCCATCAAATATCAACCCATTTGAAATCAGTGAACGAAAGGTTCAAAACTATCGTTCTCAGGATACTGAAGCAGGAAGAGAGTTTGCTTTAACAAAACAGCATTTCAATGACATTCTATAGGAGCAAAACTATGTTTGCTTTCGTTGCAATTGCAATTTAGATTTAGCAAATGTATCAGCAGATCGTATTAACGATTTATTGGTCACGTAGATGGTAATATCGTGGCTTCTTGTAAGAACTGCAAGGTCGCGAGGAAATATATGCCTTTTGATAGATTCATAGAATTGATGATTTCAAAATTGAATGGAGATAAATTGATTTGGTCAATTGACGATGAATACAAGCACATATATCAAAAGATGAAAGATAACATTGTTGGCGGCCCCAGCATCATTTTCAATCGCTATGCTGAGAAGGATCGAACCTGTATAAGAAATACATGTATCAAGGTTACTAAAATTATTGGATACGATGCTAATGCATTATATCTATGGTGCCTTGGCAATGCGATGCCATGTGGTCGGCTAACTGATTTTGAATCGTATGACGGTATTCTTGACGATATCATGCAAGATAAATTGTTTGGTTTCTTAGAATGTGACATTGAGACACCCGAGAATCTGAAAGATTACTTTCCGGAGAAGACGCCAATATTTAAAAATGTTCAAATTCAACCGACTGAAGAAATTATTGGCCCGCACATGTATAGTTTACTAAAGTCAAAATACTCTACTTGTCACTCAGGATAAAAGGTAAAAGCTGACCATGTTTGCGGTAAAGCATCTAAAAAGTTGATTGGTAGCTATCTTGGCAAGAGAATTTTGTTATACACCCCGTTGTTGAAATGATACATTGAACACGGCCTTGTCGTTACAAAGATTTACAGCTTCATTAGAGCAAATAAAGGCAATCCATTTAAGAAATTTGAGGAGGACGTCAGTGAACCACGGAGAAAAGGGGATGCAGATAAAAATACGGCAATGATTGCTGAAATGATGAAACTATGTGGTAATAGCGCTTTCGGACGCTCAGGCATGGACAAGAGCAAGCATCGTGAAGTTGTGTATGAAGACGATGACAAGAAAATCTCAGAGCGTATAGCTCACCACACTTTTCAAAGGTCTGAGGAGATTGGACAGGGAATCCATGAAATCACTAAAAGAAAACGACGTACAATGCTCAACAATCCAATCCATGTTAGTATTGCCATTTTCCAGTTAGCCAAATTACGCATGCTACAGTTTTATTATGATTGCATCGACTTCTATACCGCGTGAGCATTTCCAGTACCATGAGACCGATACTGATAGCACATACATTGCTTTCAGTGACCCTACACCATTTGAGAACCTCGTTAGACCTGAATTACGTGACCACTTTGAAAAACATAATATGATTGGTTTCCAAGATATGATACATAGGAGCATGCAGCTATTGATCGTCGTAAAGCGGGATTGTTCAAAGACGAATGGACAGGTGACGCTATAGTATCTCTAAGTAGGAATATTACATTTGCTATAAACCGGATGCCGGTTACAAACAGAAAGTGTCAGCTAAGGGAGTTCAAAATTAGTATCTCTAAGCAGCAAGAACTATATTTGCTATAAACCGGATGCCAGTTACAAACAAAAGTTAGTGCCAAGGAAGTTCAAAATTCAGGAGGTAAAAATTCTGACGTTTTAAACCCTGACGGATTTAAGCACGGTGTTGAGAACAGAGTATCACTTCAGGCTACTAACGAGGTGTTTCGAATAAACAAAGAACTTAAAAGCATGGTTACTTACACTCTGCTCAAGACGGGACTCAACAATATTTACGATAAGAGAAAGGTCTTAGATGACGGTGTTACGACGGTTCCGCTTGACATTTAATTTAAACATCATGAAAGAGGGGGACTTTTATGATATTTTATGCTATATCTTATAGGACAAAAGATAAATTGCTGTCATCTTTATACAACGACCCGAAAACTGGGTTTACTTCAGCCGCTAATTTGTACAACCGCGCTAAGAAGATAGATAAGACGGTTACGTTAGCGAAAGTGAAAAATGGTATGATTCTCAATTTCAATTACAGCGACTTGGTCAGCAAAAAGTGAAATTTGAAAAATACAAAATTGCATCATTCAATCCAAACAGTTGGCAAATCAATCTTGCATTTTGGCATCCACACATATTGTTAACTGCGATAAACATCGGTAGCCGAATTGACTATGGGAGAATACTACCAAACTAGAAAGCTGAAACGGTTCTAAAGGAGCTAAACTATTCGTCAAGGCTCAAAAGGTAAATGAAATTACAAGCGACAATGGTAGCGAGTTTCTCAACGATCAAGTACAATAATTCTTTGCGAATCAAAATATTAGATATACGATAAATGAAGCTGGCGAGCACAGTACGCTTGGTAAAATTGAATGTTTCAACAGAACCATAAAGGAACGTCTTGTGCGCCCCACACATGAAAAGAAAAACAATTTGATAACTCAAAAAATGCTTTCAGATACAATAGACAACTATAACGGCTCTTACCACACTGGGATCAAAGCAACCCCAAATGAAATGAAAGGCAAAGTCATTGAAGACGAATTAGATCACAATAGGGATGTTAGCGCGAAAGTAGAAGCCATTTCAATATTGGGGACCACGTCATAGTTAAAATGCCAAAGAAGACGTTTCAGAAGGGGAATCAATTATGGAGCAAGACGGTTAAAAGATTAAAGATTTTGATGGCTACAAATTAGAAATGGAATCTAAAAATGGACAAGTGGTTTATAAGTCGCCAAACGACGTCATGTTGACTAAAGCTGATATATCAGACGCACCAACTGATAAGAATAACGATATCTGGCATGCAGAGAAGATTTTAGATCACGAATATCTGAAGAATGGAAAACAAATATTTAGTCAAACGGATTGGCTACAATGATCCAACATGGGAGCATCAATGCAATTTACGCCTAATCAACAAAAATGAACAAAGCAAGCAGGAGAAAATTTTCTTGAAGTCGAACAAGGTTTACCATTGGTAAGGGGCGCTGTCGCTTGCCAACAAGTTGAAAGCGACACCTTTCTCGTCGACTCGCCGGATAAATTTGAGCTTCACTCAAATTAATACGGTTTTCTAATAGAAACTGAATTTTATAACATAGTCTGATATGGACGTGACGTACCTTGATGAGAATGGAAAACCTATCATATCCGAAGCTGAGCCAATCAGTCAACGTGAGGTGAGCAAATCGTTTTGGCAACTATGTACCCTTAAACCGTCTTCAAAATCAGTTGCTTTAAAAACTCACCCTATGCTGTGTGGCCTCCAAAAGAGCCCTTGGGATCTCCGATCCCTTATAAAGGAATATATATTTGACGCATCAAAACCACCTAAACAGATGATATTCGCAACTCATGAGGAATATGTTTCATATTGTATTGCTCATGAAGCATATTTATCAAGCTGGCGCGTTGGGTCGGAGACTTCACGGGGTAGCGCCCCTGAGAACTCCTCATCTCGACGGACGAGGGGTCACCGACAACTCGTTCAAGAACGAGCCATCGGCTCATCAACTCTAAATATTGTGAGAGCGAATGGTGAAGTATGCAAGTCACATATGAAAAAGCAAAAGATTTGATTTAATTTTTTACATTCATTTATAGATTTCAATATAGATCTAAAATGTAAGTCGCCGGAAATAGACGTGGAGAGTATAAAGATAAGAAGCAGGCTGTACTTGCAAAAACACAAGCAAACCTTGCTCTCCAACGGATTAAAAATGAATCATATAAAAATGCTCTGTGGGCAACTGATCAGTCAAATGGAGTTGATGTTTCCTCTAAAAAAACTCGAACGGTTGATACTCAAACGACAGAGCCCACATTTCGCAATACTACAGGAGTAGATACTACAGGACCTGATATTGGGAGTGAGGAAGATTCACTAAGTGATATTGATATGATAGAGAAAGTACAGATAGAGAACGGTCAAACTCAAATAGAATGTTAATAAATGATACCCCATTGCCTCCAATTGAAAGTACACGTCGCGATAGTGGTGGAGAAGAAGAAGAACAGGTAAGAGAGTACGAGCGAATACAACAACAATCCTATTCATTCGTTAAGACTCTTTTCGGTAAATTTCCATTCCTTACTGATATGGATATCCGACCTAAAAAATCAAATGGAGAATTCACCTTACATCGAACTGGTAAACCAATCTATATAGGGAAAAATGCGAATGTGATATTTAGAAACGGTAGGAAAGCTCCGTCAGAGTTTGTAAACGAAAATATTGATTGGTCTAAAACAGAAGAGCATATTATGAACATACTCAACCTAATGTCAAAAACCAAAGCAATATCTGATAGAATACTGAAAAGTCAGGTGTTCAAAGCTCTAAAAGAGTTCTATGAAAGATATCGACGACTAAACTCGAGCAAACAAATTTACGTTCTAAAGAGACCTATACTGATAACCAAGCTGAATACAAGCAATTACTTGAGCTATTAGCATCAAATCCAAACAACAAATCAATTTTCAAAGAAATTGGAATTGTCCCAATAGACAAAAACGGATCTGAACGGTTAAAGCGCGAATACAGATTGTATATTAAAGATGGTTATCTAAAGCTTTACACAAACCGTCAAGGTTTTACACCGACTCACGTGCCAGCGAAAGAGAATGAGGTCAGTTGGCAGAAAACATTTGATTCGTTGTTTGAGCGAGCGCGTTTAGCAAAACGGACTATAGATGTCACAGGAACAAGTATTCGAAATGTCTCCTCATCGAAGCGAAGACTCTCGTCATCTGGAATAAATGAAACTGACTACGGCACTACAAGACCAAATATGAAAGCACCTTTCGCGGTTTCATCGAGCACAACCACATCAAAAGGCGTACAAAGTGGTGATTTTAACGCTGAAATACGACGAGTATTTTCGATGAATCCTTGGCTCGCTAACAATCGAATCCATACAATCGCAAGCGGTTAGATGAGAAACAAAAGTACTTCTTGAGTCAAATTGAAAAGACGTTAGCACGGAGCAATGTCTTATCCCCATCAGCAAGTCATGAAATGAATGATGTTAATTCATTTGCAAGTAAACGTGGTAAGGGGCTTATAGGTCGTGGCCTATGTGGAGCAGATGTAGCCGGTGTTACGCGTAATAGTAATCGTCCATTCAATCTCAGAGATATACAGGGTTCGGGGTTAGCTTCAGCTCAAAAGTATTCTCCAATTGGATCAAAATTCATCCGATTAGCAGATTTGGACAAAGGAAAACTAAAACTTGTCTACGCCAATAGAACTTCAGTTGGACGTATTCAGGATATTCGTAAGCACATTGTATCTCTACTCAAAGAAATCGTGTTTGAAGGAAACATTAACGAATCACTATACGAGAGACTTGATCATGATGATAAGTTGCTCTTCCACGAAATATTGAAAGCGTGTCATCTTAATTATCAAATCCAGATACCACTCAAAGAACCAAATGAACATTTGAAGAGCGAATTTGATAAACTACGCGGCCAGATCATGCTGGGCAGCGATAATCCAAAAATCAGAGCCGAGTTAAAAGCCACTTCAGTTGATATGTTCCAAAGTGGATTAATTTCAAAAGCCGATTTCAAGCAAATCTCTTTACTGTAGATATAATTAGCAATTATGATCATTCGAAACGAGACTATGCTCAATGGAAAATCCTATAAAAAAGATAGTAAGAACAATACCGATAAGCTGAAAAAGCTAATGAGTGAGTTAACCATTCATGAGAGTAGCTCTAATAAGGATAGGAATCAACCTCAGGGGGGCCACCGACAACTCGTTCAAGAACGAGCCATCAGCTCATCAAAGAATGTATGGAAGGGTAATTTTGGTAATACAAAGCAATCTGTGGGGTCGAAGACCACATGGCTTGCGCCTAGAGTGGTTTCCTCTCAGAAGCGAAAAGCTAAAACATTCAAATTGTAGATAAGTTTGAGATTTTGTCCTTAAGATCTTCAATTTTTGATTAATTGCTTGATCGCCGACATGTTGATAATACTTATTTGGCTGTCATCTACATTCAGTTGAACACCGTCGTCCAAATCTTTGTTCGGAGTATATTCAACAACTTCGAATGCGAGTTCAGCTGCTTCTTGCGCAATTAACCCGATCATTTGCTATTTTGCAGAATCGGATTTGTAATTGTAAGAGACTGGATTAAATTGCTTGAAACGGTCAATATCAATATCAACTGGTTTGATGTTTCCTTTTAATCTGCGATCACTCTGACTCCATCTAGATTGATAGAATGCAATTCTAGAAAATTGAGCAGAAATATTACTGAGAAAATGGGGCCCTACTGCGCTTGCAACACTTTGACTTGCAATGGGCGCCCCTATCGTATTGTGTTGATATACTTGATAACCCCCTCCTCCAGCAGCAAACGTTATTGATTCTCCATTAGCCACTTCTAGTGGGCATTTGGGGGTGGTTGTGTTGATACCTACACGGCTAGCTGCAGTTATGGACAGAACATTATCAGCTCCATGGAACCCAAGCGAGAGACGATTCAAAGGGTTATTTCTCCAGCCCACATAAAACCAATAATCCCATAATCAACATTTTGAAGTGTTCTACCAAATATCATCGTAGATTTATTTCTGTCTGTCATTGAGGGGATACAATTTTTCGTTCTGGCAGAGATGTGCTTTCCATTACTACATCTCCGAGCCAGATACACTGAAGGCCGCGAATGTTTCCATTTACATCAAGGTTACTAAGACAATCAATTGTACTTGAATTTACTGATACTCGTCGATTCGCCAGGACGATGTTGAGAGACGGTGTCGTCGTAGAATCAGATATTTGCCATGCAACTCTTCTTGGCGAAGCAGACGAGTCAATCTATAACCAATATGAAGTTGATGTTGACCCGCCCTGAGATCGGAGTTGCAATTGATTTCGAAACACACCACTTCGTGGATCTGAAACCCAGGCTTGTTCAATAGAATTATAGCTTGACGATGAACTCGAATGGTCAAAACGATATTGAAGCTGTACGCACAACAATACTTCCAAGACCATCTCCAGTAACACCCGACCCAGTTTGAAAGAGCATAATGTTATGAGTTGTTGGGGAGTTATCGAAAGCATACCAGTGAGTTGATGACGTGCTCAATCGATTCAATGCGATTTTGTCAACAAGAACGCTGGTTAGTGGTGAGGATGAAGGGTTGAACAATGTGTCACCAATATACAGTTGCGAGCAGTTCAAACTACCCTGGACATTTCACTTCTATGTTCCATTACTGCTTCCACCAAAACTGATATTGCCTGCGCTTGAAATAAATAATGCTCCGGAATTTGATGTTTGAAAGCAGAAACTGTGAGCTGTTGTAGCACCCCAATATCTATAACCAGCTGAATTCAGTTGAAGCGCAATTGATACCCCAGAGCCTTGTGAAAGAGTAAGCGGAGTATATGCCGTGGAATTATGGGAATACATTGAGCGAAACCCAGATATATCAAGGTTCCCATCAACTACAACTGATTTTCCCGCTGATACTGATCCATTTGTTATACCATTAATAAACGATGCGGACGATCCTGACAGATCCACGCCGCCGAGCAAGAGGATACCAGCACTCAATGAGTTGATATTTGTGATATTACGTGAAGCATCAAGAACTAAGGTTTTGGAGCAGTGGCGGTTCCTACGATTAACCCTGTACGGTAATTCACATGAATGTTGCTAAAACCCGCTCTGACGATTGTCAAATCTGTTCAGCAAATACTATTGACGTGTGTTATTGATCTATTTGAATCTACGATAAGTGCTTTAGAAGCAGTAGCGGTACCAGCCGTAACTCCAGTAATTAATGTTGTATCTGTTTGTGTGAGATTGACTCCGTTTAGTTGAAGTGTACCAATGACATTAACAATACATGTATTCGATATCATTAGACGATTTGTGTTCGCTGTCATCAAAGCAAACCCACGAGCACTTGTTGTTCCCATGCTTGAGAATGACGCCACACTATTCAGTTGTAGAGCAAACTGAGCTGTATTTTGGTTTGCTTCCCACGCGGTATAAGGGCTAGCATGAGATGACGAAACTTTACGTACATAAGCAATATCACGGTTTGAATCTGCAACAAGAGCTTTGCCGGCGGCAGCAAAGCCTTCTGTAATTGAGGTCAGGTATTGTAAGCCAGATGGAGACGATCCATTGAGTAATGAACAAGAAATATTATTAATACCAGCAAAATCACGATTAGAATCAAGGCAAAGGATAGAACCGGCGGCTGCAACACCAGCGACGATTCCGTTAAGATACGACAATCGAAAGTCATTCTTTGGTAGAAATAGAAGCTGAGCTGATTCAAGTGTTAGAGACTCGTTTGCTGATTGGTAAATGAGGGATTGTATAATGGAGAAATGCAAGAAGGTTTTTCCTCATTAAACGACATTTTTTATATGTTGAGTCATACATAAAAACAATGAGTATTACAAAAGGTAGAGTCGCATGCGTCTCAGTCTTGCAGTCTGAGCGCAAGCTCATCCCAAATTATGGTGGCCAACTACCAGCTAAGTACAAAAATGATTCTGGCGGTGACATAAAACAACTAGGTATAAAATGCTATTTAGAATGATTCTCGTTGGGCGAAGTAACAGCGGTAAATACAATACAATTTTTCATATTCTGAAATCTTCACCGATTTGCTTCTCCCATTTACATATCATCGCCAGAAACGGAGATCAGGAGCTTTATGTTTACCTTAGAGACAAGCTCAAAGGCTATATCACATTTTGGCCAAGTGATGACATTCCAACAGTTGACACAATTCGTAAATCAGAGGATCCAAAAGCCATTGAATTAGTTATCATAGATGACTGTGCAAACGATATGAACCTGCAGAAGACAGTCTTCAGAAATTATTTCACAAGAGGACGCCACATAATTTGAGCTCAGTATTCCTGACACAATCTAACTACCAAGGATGTTTCAAGCTCATACGTGTTAACTCAGAGCTTGTAGGTGTGCTTAGAGCTAATTCACGACGTGACTTGGATTTGATATGATCAGATTTCAACATTCCAATGTCTAAACAGCAATTCTATAACGCATATCGTAAGGCAACAGAGCAAAAAGGCCAACTTCTATTCGTCGATAGTATAAACAGTCATATTCGTAGCAATTTTGATAAGGTATTCGACAACAAAACTCTTGAGTTGAAGCCAATAAGCAAGCGTAGAGCCATTGGCTTGGTGCTGGCGACCTTACCTTCAGGCTAATTAAAAATGTTGTAAAAATATAACCCGATAATTAATATAGAGCAGAGCTTAGAGACCTTGATCTCGGATCTGCGACCCTTCGAACTTCCTTCTTATAGAGCAATCATGTCGTGCTTAGTAAGCATCAATTCGAAACACATCGTACCTAACAGGATGAATATTTCATTCAAGTATGATCTTCCATCTCAGGCATCCAATTTGCGAGTCACGGAAGTTTGTGTAGCTGGGATCACAATGTGTAACAGCCAGTTCAATATTGATTCAGCAGCATAATACAATAACACTTTTCAAATTGAACTTCCAACAGCGGCGACAACATCTATTGTTAATATCACTCTTCAGAACGGCTATTTTAACTATGCTGATATGAATTGTATGATTAAGAACGCTTGCGTTGAAGCAGGCGCATACTTACTTGATGTTGACGGTAATCGCGTTTTCTTCATCCAATTGACAGAGAATGCTACTTTCTACTCAGCGCAATTGGATTTGAGTGTTGTTCCTTCGTCTTTAGGTAGCTATACATGACCAGCAACAGGCTTGTATAGTACATCAGGAAGCGGGTTGCCAACTACTGCCCAAACACCTTGGCTTATCATCAATAACGCTGAATTTGGTAAAGTCATTGGCTTCAGCCTTGGCACGTACCCTTCGACAGTGTCAACGGCTGCAGTTGCGACACTATCTAATATCACCCCACAAGTCAATCCAGTAAGCTCATACATGATTCGATGCTCTTTGGTTAATAATGTTTTCTCGAATCCAAGCGATGTCTTATTCTCGTTTGATTCATCTGGAACAACTATAGGTGATATCATTTGTGTCAGACCGAATGAATATATTTGGGTTGACGTAAATTCGGGCTCTTTTAGCGATATTCGCTTAGAGATCGCCGATCAAGACTTTAGAAGCGTTAAGTTTAACGACAGTAACATTCTAGTTCAACTTTTATTCCGATCAAAAAATCGATCTCCTGAATTGTATATATTTTGTCGATTCTGACATTGAGTATTTTTGCTAAAGCGATAAGATCGTGATCAGACGTAATTGGTTTTACGTATTCCATTTGAATATATATTTTTGAATACTATATATGATGAAACAATATAGCACACATTGATAATATAGAGCAGAGCTTAGAGACCTTGATCTCGGATCTGCGACCCTTCGAACTTCGTTCTTATAGCAATGAGCACTCAATTAACGGATCAGCATCTTTTATATAAAGCCGAGTCTGACTCCCCAGGTGAGATCTCGGTTTCTACCAAAAGTCAATTGTTGTTGTTCCTGATAACAACCAAGGGTCATATTCCGGCCAAGTTACATTTGATGCACAGAGCCAACTTACTGGCAATTCAAAATTCGCTTCACTTGAAGATACGACATTAGTCATTCCGTATACAGCAACCATGCGAGTGAGTGGAACTTTACCTTCACCAGCAAAGGCATTTAACCGTTTTTCGCTTTGTCCAAAGTTTAACGTTGCATCAATCATCGATTCAATTAGCGTTGAATTGAATAACAAAAGCATTCTAACTGAACAAACGTTTAAACAATATTGGGCAAATGTTCGAGCTTGGGCGGAAACAAATCAGGATACTGTCCGCAAGCATGGCGTTGATAAAATGCTTTACCTTGACGATTGGTACTCTATTCAACACACAAAAACTACTCCTGGCTCGCAAGGTGGTGATGGTTACAGTAATAATTCCTTCAACTTCGTCCCATCTTCAGCCGCTGCTCCAGCTTCAGGTGCGGGCATTGCTTATACGATTGTAGGAAGTTGGTTTTGGCTACATAAGATTAAACTCACTGATCCCCATCCATTGTTTGAAAAGCTACCATTAACTGCTAATTGCCAGCTTAAAATTAAGCTTCGTATCAATCAAGGCAAATTCGCTGTACTAGACAACGCTGCTGGCGGGTATACGATTTCGACGAGCATAATGACTAGCGGAACTACCTGTCAACTTATGCTACCATCCATGTATGATAGCAATCCACTTGAAGGTCGCATTGCGAATAACACTACACTTGAGGTTGCTTATGGTGCAACGCGTAACGAATTCAGTAATCCCGCAGTTGAAGGTAGCGGCTACTTCCCACTCAATCAATCACGTCTTTACATCCCAATGTATGAAATTGAAAATCCTACAAGTCTTATTTCATCACCGTATCATATCTTGACTGCTACGCTCAGATGTGGAATAAGCAAGCCGGCCTTGGTGTCAAATCTGATGGTACGCAACATAATACCCCGTTTGGTTTGCAGGCCAGCGATACGCACAAAAATGTATTGTATATTTGTCGGTTACCGTTTGCTGAGACTAGCGCTGATAATTGCTTGTCGGTACATGGTCTTCCTCAGTACCAATCACCATGTTATTCTGCACCTGCAACGTTACAGCCCGGCTCGTGTATCCGGAATTTTCAGGTTGAAATTGGGGGAACGTCTGTGTTCAACAGTGTTAAAGAGTATGACTCCTCTTCGTTCCGTGATGAAATCCAAAAGCTCTCCGCTATTAATGGCGGGTTAGGACGATTCAACTGTGGCTTGTTAAATGAAAACCAATGGGCGTTTGCCGATCGTATGCTTGTAGCTGATGTCAGTCGCCTTAGCCACAAAGACGTACCCGCCTCTATTGTCGTTTGTGGTGTTAACGGATCTTCGCAGGTCAGTGACCTTCTTCTACTCATTATTTATGAACGTGAGTTGGAATTGGATATACTGACTGGAGAGGTGCTCTCATTCACTTAAACACAAAATACTATACTTGTTACTATGATGCTGGTAATCTATAAACTAAAATTCTATTTTTTATCAAAAAAGTACGGGTTTACATGTAATTTACGAATTTGTGTTTACTCGTTGAATATCATCGCTTAGTTTTGGACAATTGTTTGTCACATACTTTGATTCACGAAGCCAAACGAAATACTTCGGATCGTTTTGATAAATCCAATCAATTGTTTTTCCTTTGTGTTTTCCCCAATTGATCTTGTACGAAACATCTTCCTCAGTTAAATTTTTGCGCAAGATATCAGCAATATCAGGATGAATTTCTAATACCATCTTGTTTTGACTAAGCCATTTACAATACGACTTGTCAATTTTATATACTTGCTCAATCTCCTTGCCTTTGTATTTTCCTAATCCAATCATGATTGTATTTTGTGTGTTGCCTATATACTACATCACATTCATTTTTTTTGAAAAATATATAGTTAATCAGATTGTGAAATTTCAACCTTTCCCCCTTTCTTCATTCTATGCTCTCTCATTCGCTCAATCTTTTCTTCATGATGTATTAAATCATATTCGCGCTGCTTTTCTAATAACCGTTCTCTATCCTTCTGATAGTAACGCTTCTGGGCTTCAATAGCCTGTTAACGGCGCTCTAAATATCTTTCTTTATTGTATGTCATTATATATAGTTGATAAAAAGTATCAGAATAAAAAATGTTTCAATTTTTTATGTTTTTACTGATCGATGTAATTCCAAAACATTTCTTCATCATCACACATAGACAATAGCTTTGAAGGACTAAACATCACCTTAGCATGCGTCTCAGGGAGATCGGTTAGCACCGATTTGAGTTTCTCGTAATGAGTCAAATACTCACTATACTCAAAGCAAAAGTATTCATCGCAAAATTGCTCAATCTCTAAGAACTGAACCTTCTCTTTACGAATCTCAGCATGGCTCGTATAGATCTTTTCGCAATCGCAATGCTTAATGGCAAAGCAATAATCCCATTGAAACCACATCTCGCCGTCGCATTGGTGGTTCAACTGAATGTGTTCATATTACTCTTGGATACTTCCGTTAAAGGTAGCAACAATTTGAAGACGACCGATCGTTTCTAAGTTGCACATTGTTGTTGATGTTGTTGCTGAAGATGTTGATTACTGAAATCTGTTTTTATACCATATATTTTTATCTATCAGGTTCAAAACATTTTATCACTTGCCTCATTTTTGTCGCATGATAGTGTCACAAAATGGTGTTTCGTTTCAAATGTTGCTTCCGGTGACACGGACGATTGATGGGGTTAATCGTCCTCAAAATCCCGTGAGCCGACATATATTGCGTTCTGTCCTGATACATAAATCCATCTGTATATGACACTCTCACATTGAAACATTTGTTGCATTAGAGTGGTACGTTATAGCTTTTGATTGATTTGACCTTCTTTTGTTACACAGTGTGGAGACGGGTGCAGAGGTGTTGCAAACGAGTCACAAAAAAATCAACCATATAATGTGCCATATCACCACTACTGACCTGCACAAAAACATCCTGCCGTTCGTCCCGGCACAGCACAAGACTGATCCGATCTACACTGCACCAACTCCCGATCATGTGACCCAAGCCATGGACATCAAAAAACAACGCGTACAAAGCGAAGTCGCGACTCCTACTGCCCAGAGCGGCAAGAAGAGCGGCATGAAGCGCAAGCAGACGAGTCCAGGGCATTCGCCAGAGTTCTAGTGTTCTGGTGTAGGACAATGTCATCGCTAATGCCACTTTTTGACATGAAATGATCGTTAACGATTTTTTTGGACTCCTCCAAAGATCAGTGATTGAGAGGAAATCTTTAATTACGGAGGGTATTGATAACAATCATATCATATCCTTTACCGTTTTTCGTCACAACAAAACAGTGTCATTCGATAGATCTTCATATTCCCTACATGTATGACCAAAAAACAAAATCCGCACTTTGGAAAATTTTGGAGGCAACTTTTTCAAACGGTCATAACTTTTATCCACTGGAGGTTTTTTGTGTGTGATAGCACTCGCGTGTAGAGGATAGCGAAGAGATCGCGTAGGTTTCAAAAATGGTGGTGGTTGTGATTCGCACTTTGGCGTTAACGATCATTTCGTCCCAACAGGTCTCATATATGAAATGTAGTTTGTGTTTTTGTGACATCAACTCCAAAAGACATGTTTTATGTTCTGCAAAAGCAACTGGTGAGACTGCAACAATCAATCGAGTTGATGACCATGTCACAATCTCGTGCTAGTCAAAGATCGAGCAGGAGCTCACTCATCGACTGGATGTTGTCGTTGACGTGACGTCCTCGCTGTCTACGAGTGCAATGAAGTTGCTATTGTCCACGACTCGCAGCTCTTTCGAGTATGAAGTCCTTGAGACCAAGTGTCTTGTCATCTTGCTTCGTCGTCGCTTGCTCGCTCTCTGTAGACGTCAGGCGAGCCTTTGACGTCTCGACTTGCTCAGTCCGTCCGTCCGTCCGTCCGTCCGTCAGTCAGAGAGCTCATAGTGTGCGAGACAGTCGAGCACTGCGCGGCCCCAGCACGCTTCTGCTGTCTCGAGCACCTGAGCGTCCACGACTTGCGCAGTCTGGCGATTCGCGACCACGATCGCTGCTGCTGTCGCTGCGATCGACCCGCGACTGCGCTGCGCCAGGTCGAGTCTGTTGTGGGGTGCATCACCACACGTCCAACGCATTCACATACACACAGAGAGAGAGTCCGTCCGTCAGTTTGCCAGCGCTGTCAGTTCATCCGAGCGTCTCTCTCGCTCTGAAAGACGACGATGCAGAGAGGAAGAACCGAACGGCGTCGCACAGGTGGAACGTCTCCATCTCGAGCGTGTGCAGCGCTGGGTGCTGCGCGAGCAACTGCGCCAGGACGTGCTCATTGCGGTCATCGAACGCCGCGTCGATGCGTCCTGAAGCGCATGAGCGTGTCCGTGTGCGTTGGTATCAGAGAGAGAGAGAGCGAGTGGTGGAACGTGAGGACACTGGCATCGCACAACGAGCTCCAGTACGAAAAGACACACTACACTACCCACCAACAGGAACGTGAGCCCACCTTGTGAACTGTAGAACGAGCACGCAGTGGCGTTGAGACCGTCGTAGACGCCCGTGAACTGCTGCTGCTGCTGTTCCAGAGTCGGCGCTCGTGGCACAGCGTCTGTCGCTACGAGTGTCTGGAACGCATCGACGCGGCTCTGCATCGTCGTGAAGAGCTGCTCGTCCGCACGTGAGCAAGAGGTCGCGAGCGTCCGTAAGAGATAGAGCGAATGAGCGAGAACGGCGTACGCTACACACCGCCACCGCATCAATCACACACACACAAGCGTCGCACCGCGTCCGAGAGCGCGGCATCTGCTGGCACGACGCGCGAGACGCGGTAGCAGCGCGCAGCTGCATCGGCGTCGTCGAAGAACGCGTCTGGGTCGCGCACCGCCGCGACGGAGCCCTTGCCGCTCACGACGACGCTGCCGGGCGTGACGTCTGCTTGGAGCCCGCCGCACGTGCCGAAGCGGACGATCGCCATGGGTCCCGACACGACGGCGCGCGCCTCGCGGACGACAAAGTCCATGTTGGGCGTTCCCTGTCAGTGCATCCGTCCGTCAGATCGTCGAGCCATTCGGGCAGTGCCAGCGCGTGATTCGGTGCGAGGGAAGCGCTTCGAGTCGATAGGTCTCGCTGAAGACACGAGCCAGCGGATCAAGTCACTGAGACCCGAGTGCGCGGTGACTGCGTACCATGCCCGTCGCAATGACTGAGATCGCCACGCCGTGGCGCTCGCCTGTGAAGACTGAGAAGCCGCGCGAGGACGTGTGCGTCGTCACAGGAGCGTCGAGCATCTGCGCGAGCACCTTGGCGCGATCGAGACTCCCGACCGACACGACGCGGTTCGCGACTGAGACGATCAGCAGCAGCAGCAGTAGCACAAGTGCGTATGCGTGTCAAGTGGCGGCTCGTAGACGACAGTAGCAGGCGACCAGTTGGTGGCGGTGTGCGTCTGTGTGCATATGACGAGAGCAGCGAGGGCTAACGCACACACACCTTGTCCGTCTCTGACGCCGAGGTGGAGCACCGTGCCGTCGGCGTGTCTCGGCATCGCATTTGCGTTCTCGTACAGCATCTCGCGTCTGCTCTGTCGGTCGTCGTCCGTAGCAAGTGCGTGCGCGAAGGAGGAGCGTCAATGGCGATCCGCAGCAGCGATTGTCGATGAGCGAGTGTGCGCGTGAGTGCGTCGAGAGCACAAGCACGAGCAGCAGAGGCACTCGGAGACGCTCGAGACGGATGAACGAGCGATCGAATGAGCGAAGGAAGGAAGGAATCGAGGCGATGCGACGACAGACACGAGTGCGATGCGCACTCACACTCCATTCGTGATCGAGACGCTCTCGACACTGCAGTCGAGCGCTTCATTAGCGCTGCGTCTGCATGTCGTCACTCACGCCCACATCTGCATCGACACGACCAACGCGCGCATGCTCGTGCGTTCGACAGCATTGTTGATCGCCAACATCGAGATCTTGACTTGTGTATCTATCGCGTTTGATGCGCGACGCTTGAGCGCTCGGATCGCGCTCTTGAGTGAGTGTGCACTTGTGGGAATCGCTTACGCATTATACTATCAGCGCTTTCGCACTGAAATGGTCAAATGCCACTCTGTGTCGCTTCGCGATCCGAAAGCAAGTCAGAACAAGAGCAAGAGCAAGAGCAAGCGATCGGTCGGTCCTGAGCACACGCGCTCGGTCTGCACATCGTGCACGCGCACTCGCTGATCTACGCACAAGCACTGATTGGCGGCTACGACCACGCTATCACCATCATCATCGTCATCGCCTTCATCTGCACGCGCACCTGCTGCTGCAGCACTCATGACAACAACGACGACTGCGCCGCAGTTTGCGTTCCTCACGTGGGACGCCGCGCTCGGTCGCCGCATGTGTCCGCTTGCGACGTTCGGCAGCCGCGCGCCTGCGTCGTTCACGAGCCGTCTCGTGTGCGTCGACCCGCCTCGCGCCGAGTGCGATGTGCTCGTGAATGCTGCAGACGTGCATGGCGCAGTCGCGCTCGTTGTCCGCGGCGGGTGCTCGTTCGCACAGAAAGCGCGGCGCATCCAAGCCGCTGGCGCTGTTGCAATGATCCTCGCGAACAACACGCGCGACGAGCCGTTCGCGGCGTTCACAATGGGCGAGTCAGCCGACGACTTCGCGAGCCCAGAGCGCGCGCCGATCACGATCCCGTGCGTCATGATGAGTCTCTTTGACGTGCGCGAGCTCTTCAAGCAGTTCCCGCCGTCTGTCACGACCGGCACGATGCACGTCGAAGTGCTCGACATGGCGACGGACGCTGCACAGAGCGCGCTTAGCGAGTGCAGTCGACTGCGCGCGCTCGCGATGCAGCAGAGCGACGCTCGTAGCAGTGACGCGCGCGGCTGGGGATCGATCAAGCGCTGGAAGCCGGCGTCGCTCATGAAGCTCCTCGAGCCGCACGGAGCAGCGCCTTCTGCACCTGAGACGCCAATAGAGTGTGTCCAGCCCAGCAATGACGGCAGCACGCAAGCATCGCCACCGGCAACCGCAGCACACGAGCCAGACGCGCCTGCCGCTGAAGCGCCGAGCGCCACTTGTCCACTAGAAGCACCGCTAACCGCCTCCGTGTCGACGTCTGAACACCATAGCGACGGAGCGCCGCAAGAGCGCACGGCACCGCTCTTTGCGTTCGTGCAGTGGGCCACAACAGCCGCAGCGTACGAGTTCTGCTACGCGCCGCTCGCAGACTTTGGTCGTGCAGGCAACAACGCGATCTACGACGGTCCGCTCGTCGCGTGCGATCCGATCCGCGCGGACGCCGCGACGCTTTCAAACGCCTCGGCGCTCTCGAACGCGATTGCGCTCGTGCAGCGCGGCGCGTGTACGTTCCCGGCCAAGCTCGAGCGCATCCAGCGCTGTGGCGCCGTCGCGGCGATCGTCGGAAACGACGACGCAACGAGTCCGGACGCAGCGTTCGTGATGACAGTCGACCAGATCAAGGTCGACCACGTCACGATGCCGTCTGTGATGGTCTCACTCCGCGTGTTTGAGCGCCTCGTCGCCAATGACGTCGCGTTCGTCCGCATCGTGTGCCTCGCTGGCGACGCTGCAGCGGCGTTCATGGCGCTTGCCAATCGCCCTATCTCGCTCTTCGAGGTCCCGCAACCAACATCTGACGGTGCGGAAGCGCTCCAGCAACTCCACGCAGCGTGTCGCGACGGCGACCACGGCGCGTGCCAGCGCGTCCTTGATGAGCACTGCAGCGGCGACTCGGCACGCGCAGCGCTTGTCCGCGCCGCCGATGCAAACCGCCTCACAGCGCTGCACCACGCGTGCGTCGGCGGGAACGAGCACGTCGTGGAGCTGCTGCTACGACTCGGCGCCACTGTTGATGCAGCGGACATTGCGATGCAGACGCCGCTCCACCTCGCGTGTCTCGAGCGCCACGTCAGCTGCGTCCGCGCGCTCGTGAAAGCCGGCGCTACAGGTCACGGCGATCGCGAGGCGCTGACGACAAAGCGCAACATTGGCGGGTCGACGCCGCTGCACTACGCTGCGAGAGCTGGTAGTACCGAGTGCTTGGAGGTGCTGCTCACTGCGAACGCGCGCGTCGATCGCGACGGCACGTACTGTTTTGACGGCGTGAGTCTCGCAGACAACGACGGCGCGACACCACTACACGTCGCCTGCCAACGCGCAGACGTCGACTGCGCCATGTACCTCCTCGCAGCGAACGCAGACGTCGACACAGTCGATCGGAGCGGTCGCACAGCACTGCAGATCTGCTGCGAGGCAGCGAACGACCTCGCGCTCGAAGCGCCGGCGCTTCATCTGATCGAGAAGCTCGTCGCTGCTGGCGCGAGTATGCGCGACGCCAGTGCACCGGTCGGCAGTCTCTTGCTCGACGTTGTCGAGTCGCCAGTACTGAAGCGAGAGCTCGAGGTCATGTACTTGCGCTTTGAGGCGCAGCAGTCGCAGCAGCGAGCGAGCGACTTGGCGACTGCGAACACGCGCCTTGCGACGCGGCTCGAAGTCGTCGAGACTGAGCTCCAGCGCGTCGTACAGCTGAACACCGCGATGCGAGCGACCGATGACGCGCACACGAAAGCGATTGCCAAGCAGCAGAGCCAGATCGAGCAGCTCCACGTCCAGATGAAGACGATCATCCAGCTGCTGCAGTCCCAGAGCGAGGGCTCGCCGCTCCCTGGCGCACCAGCCGCGTCGCTCTTTGTCAAACAGAGCGGCGCGAGTACGACACGCCTCTGCGCCGATGCAACGATGACCACACAGTCGCCAAGTGACACCACCACCAACGAGGACAGCGATGAAGACGACGAGACGCTTGCGCAGGAGGCGGCGCTTGCGCGCGACCTCGGGAAGAAGTTTGCGCGCGAGCAGAAGTTCGCGGTCGCCGAGATGTACTTTGACAAGTCGCTCGAGCTCTTTCGGCTCCCAGGCGTCCATCGCTTGCTCGAGCAAGTGCGCACGCTTCGCCACGAAGCCGATGCGCGCAGAGCGCTTGAAACCTCGCACCGCCAAGCGAGTCGGCGCGTGCACGCAGTGAGCAAAACCAAGCTGCTGCAGCAGCTCCATGCGACGCTCGCAGAGGCGCGAGCGCCAGAGCGCGCGGCGCAGTCCATTGCGCGCGAGATCAGCAAGCTCGCTGCGCTAGACGAGCACACACCAGCGTTTGACGCTGCGCGCAAGTGGGTCGAGTGGCTCGTGGCGCTGCCATGGGGCGACCCAGCCTCGGGGCTCCAGAACGCCGACTTTTACGTTGCAAACGCCGACATCTTTGAGCAGATCACCGCGCTCGAGCACGAAGAGCAGACGCGGCAGCGCAACCGCGCAGCGCGCACCATCCAGCGCGCATTCCGAGAGCGCTTCGCTGTCTCGATGCTCCGGCGCGCGATCGCGTCTGTTCGGATCCAAGCTGTGGCTCGTGGGTACATTGCTCGCCAGCAGTTCCGCACCGCGCTCGCGGCGAGCGCGCTGTTGGCGAACGGCGCTGAGCAAGAGCATCAAGCCGCGAGCGCCGAGAACAAGAGCGAGCGTGAGAGTGGCAATGCGTGCGACGCGCCACTGGACTATGCGCGCACGCTCGATCCACTCGCGCAGTCCAAGCTTCGCTGTGCTCGAAGCCCAACGGTCCACGCTGGCGTCCATCTCGTTCGTGCAGTGGGAGAGCAGAGCTCGCACCAAGTGTCCAGTTCAGCTGCATTCCACGTCCTGCAGCTGGTACAGACGCCATTGACGAGCAAGACCGACGTCTTTGCATCGCCTCAAGCGACTGCGTCCGACGCGCCAGTGTACTACGTCTGGCATCGATGGGGCGACGACGCCACGCTTGCCTCCACACAGTGCACGCTCAGTGGTCCATACGATGCGCTCGACACTGCGCAGCAGCGCTACAACCGCGTACTGCGCGAGCAGCTGCAGAAGAAGTTTGTTGTGTCGCCACTGGCGCCAGCACTCGCCTCGGCATCGCCAGATCCGAGTCGATCAAAGTCAACACCGTGGCAGGAAAAGAACGACCAGGCGCTGCGTCGCACGTGCAGCTCTCCGGTGCATCAGCACTGGTCGAGTACGCGAGAGGCACCAGCGCCATCGCGTCTTCAGATCTCGACATTCTCTGCATGAAGAGAGAGAGAGAAAGAGATCTGTTGGTCACTGCCAGCGCAATCAAAAGGACAGAAGCACAAGCGATCCGTAGTGTCGAGTGTATAGAAGTGGTGATGCATCTCACGACTCAGCAGACGATCTGCTAGCCATCTCGATCAATCAGTCTGACGAGTTGCCACTGCGACGACGAGCGCCGCCGCTTGGGCTCGGTCGAATGGGTTTGTCTGCGGAGAACTGACTCGCCGAGAAGTTGGACGCCGACTTGAGCGGACGAATCGATCGACTCTGCACTTTGTTCTCCTTGTCGCCATCGTCGTACTCGATGTCGAACGTGCCATCTGCGTTGGCGCGCGAGATCGTTCCTTTGAACCACTTGTCTTTGCCCATGTAGAGCGCCTCGACTCGCGCACCAGCGCGATACGCTGGACCGGCATCATTGCCGAACGACGCCGTACGCGAAAGATCTCGGTCGTCTCGAACTGACGTCTTGGACAACGAACGGATCAACTCGGCGGCGACGCCGGTCTCTTTTTCACCGTCATCATAGTCGATATCGTATGTGCCGTTCAAACGGCAACGGCCAATGACGCCCGGATAGAACTTGGACTTGCCCTTGTACTGCGCCTCGACCTTCTCGCCCTCGCGGAACTTCTTCGCTTTCGGCTCGTCGTCGCTGTCGTTCGTCTTCTTCTTCGCGGGGCTGACGCCGCCGCCACCCTTGAGCCGAATGAGCTCGAGCGCCACGCCGGTCTCTTTCTCGCCGTCGTCGTAGTCGATGTCGTACGTCCCGTTCAAGCGACAGCGTGAGATCACGCCGGGGTAAAACTTGGACTTGCCTTTGTACTGCGCCTCGACCTTGTCGCCCTCCTTGAGCTTCTTCGCTCCGCCACCATCGCCGGCGCCGTCAGAGGACCCGCGAGGCCGAATGAGCTCAGCGGCGACGCCGGTCTCTTTCTCGCCGTCATCGTAGTCGATGTCGTATGTGCCGTTCAGGCGACAGCGGCTGATCACACCCGGATAGAGCTTCGACTTGCCCTTGTACTGGGCGTCCACCTTGTCGCCTTCGCGGAACTTCTTCGCGGCAGGCTTGCGGTCGTCCTCGCTAGAGTCACTTGACTTCTTCTCCAGCGAGCGAATGAGCTCCGCGGTGACGCCGGTCTCCTTTTCACCATCGTCATAGTCGATGTCGTAGGTACCGTTCAGGCGGCACCGCGAGATGACACCGGGGTAGAACTTGGACTTGCCCTTGTACTGCGCCTCCACTTTCTCTTTCTCCTTGAACTTGCGGACCGCAGGCTTGCGCTCGTCGTCACTGGCATCGCTGGCTTTCTTCTTTGATGGGCTCAACGCCTCCTTCGAACGGATGAGCTCGGCGGCGACACCGGTCTCTTTCTCGCCATCGTCATAGTCGATATCGTACGTGCCATTGAGGCGACAGCGGCCAATGACACCGGGGTAGAGCTTGGACTTGCCTTTGTACTGCGCCTCGACCTTCTCGCCCTCGCGGAACTTCCTCGCAGGCTTGCGCTCGTCTTCGCTCGTGTCGTCCGCTTTCTTCTTCGCGGGGCTGACGCCGCCGCCACCCTTGAGCCGAATGAGCTCGAGCGCCACGCCGGTCTCTTTCTCGCCGTCGTCGTAGTCAATATCGTAGGTTCCGTTCAAACGGCACCTGGAAATCACGCCGGGGTAAAACTTGGACTTGCCCTTGTACTGCGCCTCCACTTTCTCTTTCTCCTTGAACTTGCGGACCGCAGGCTTGCGCTCGTCGTCACTGGCATCGCTGGCTTTCTTCTTTGATGGGCTCAACGCCTCCTTCGAACGGATGAGCTCGGCGGCGACACCGGTCTCTTTCTCGCCATCGTCATAGTCGATATCGTACGTGCCATTGAGGCGACAGCGGCCAATGACACCGGGGTAGAGCTTGGACTTGCCTTTGTACTGCGCCTCGACCTTCTCGCCCTCGCGGAACTTCCTCGCAGGCTTGCGCTCGTCTTCGCTCGTGTCGTCCGCTTTCTTCTTCGCGGGGCTGACGCCGCCGCCACCCTTGAGCCGAATGAGCTCGAGCGCCACGCCGGTCTCTTTCTCGCCGTCGTCGTAGTCAATATCGTAGGTTCCGTTCAAACGGCACCTGGAAATCACGCCCGGGTAAAACTTGGACTTGCCCTTGTACTGCGCCTCGACCTTGTCGCCCTCCTTGAGCTTCTTCGCTCCGCCACCATCGCCGGCGCCGTCAGAGGACCCGCGAGGCCGAATGAGCTCAGCGGCGACGCCGGTCTCTTTCTCGCCGTCATCGTAGTCGATGTCGTATGTGCCGTTCAGGCGACAGCGGCTGATCACACCCGGATAGAGCTTCGACTTGCCCTTGTACTGGGCGTCCACCTTGTCGCCTTCGCGGAACTTCTTCGCGGCAGGCTTGCGGTCGTCCTCGCTCGTGTCGTCCGTCTTCTTCTTGCTCGGACTCGCGCTGCTGCCGCCCTTGAGCCGGATGAGCTCGGCGGCGACACCAGTCTCTTTCTCGCCGTCATCGTAGTCGATGTCGTACGTGCCATTGAGACGACAGCGTGAGATCACGCCGGGGTAGAACTTGGACTTGCCCTTGTACTGCGCCTCGACCTTGTCTCCCTCGCGGAGCTTCTTCGCCTTGGAGTCACCAGACGCCTCCTTGGAGCGGATCAACTCGGCGGCGACGCCGGTCTCTTTTTCACCGTCATCATAGTCGATATCGTATGTGCCGTTCAAACGGCAACGGCCAATGACGCCCGGATAGAACTTGGACTTGCCCTTGTACTGCGCCTCGACCTTCTCGCCCTCGCGGAACTTCTTCGCTTTCGGCTCGTCGTCGCTGTCGTTCGTCTTCTTCTTCGCGGGGCTGACGCCGCCGCCACCCTTGAGCCGAATGAGCTCGAGCGCCACGCCGGTCTCTTTCTCGCCGTCGTCGTAGTCGATGTCGTACGTCCCGTTCAAGCGACAGCGTGAGATCACGCCGGGGTAAAACTTGGACTTGCCTTTGTACTGCGCCTCGACCTTGTCGCCCTCCTTGAGCTTCTTCGCTCCGCCACCATCGCCGGCGCCGTCAGAGGACCCGCGAGGCCGAATGAGCTCAGCGGCGACGCCGGTCTCTTTCTCGCCGTCATCGTAGTCGATGTCGTATGTGCCGTTCAGGCGACAGCGGCTGATCACACCCGGATAGAGCTTCGACTTGCCCTTGTACTGGGCGTCCACCTTGTCGCCTTCGCGGAACTTCTTCGCGGCAGGCTTGCGGTCGTCCTCGCTAGAGTCACTTGACTTCTTCTCCAGCGAGCGAATGAGCTCCGCGGTGACGCCGGTCTCCTTTTCACCATCGTCATAGTCGATGTCGTAGGTACCGTTCAGGCGGCACCGCGAGATGACACCGGGGTAGAACTTGGACTTGCCCTTGTACTGCGCCTCCACTTTCTCTTTCTCCTTGAACTTGCGGACCGCAGGCTTGCGCTCGTCGTCACTGGCATCGCTGGCTTTCTTCTTTGATGGGCTCAACGCCTCCTTCGAACGGATGAGCTCGGCGGCGACACCGGTCTCTTTCTCGCCATCGTCATAGTCGATATCGTACGTGCCATTGAGGCGACAGCGGCCAATGACACCGGGGTAGAGCTTGGACTTGCCTTTGTACTGCGCCTCGACCTTCTCGCCCTCGCGGAACTTCCTCGCAGGCTTGCGCTCGTCTTCGCTCGTGTCGTCCGCTTTCTTCTTCGCGGGGCTGACGCCGCCGCCACCCTTGAGCCGAATGAGCTCGAGCGCCACGCCGGTCTCTTTCTCGCCGTCGTCGTAGTCAATATCGTAGGTTCCGTTCAAACGGCACCTGGAAATCACGCCCGGGTAAAACTTGGACTTGCCCTTGTACTGCGCCTCGACCTTGTCGCCCTCCTTGAGCTTCTTCGCTCCGCCACCATCGCCGGCGCCGTCAGAGGACCCGCGAGGCCGAATGAGCTCAGCGGCGACGCCGGTCTCTTTCTCGCCGTCATCGTAGTCGATGTCGTATGTGCCGTTCAGGCGACAGCGGCTGATCACACCCGGATAGAGCTTCGACTTGCCCTTGTACTGGGCGTCCACCTTGTCGCCTTCGCGGAACTTCTTCGCGGCAGGCTTGCGGTCGTCCTCGCTAGAGTCACTTGACTTCTTCTCCAGCGAGCGAATGAGCTCCGCGGTGACGCCGGTCTCCTTTTCACCATCGTCATAGTCGATGTCGTAGGTACCGTTCAGGCGGCACCGCGAGATGACACCGGGGTAGAACTTGGACTTGCCCTTGTACTGCGCCTCCACTTTCTCTTTCTCCTTGAACTTGCGGACCGCAGGCTTGCGCTCGTCGTCACTGGCATCGCTGGCTTTCTTCTTTGATGGGCTCAACGCCTCCTTCGAACGGATGAGCTCGGCGGCGACACCGGTCTCTTTCTCGCCATCGTCATAGTCGATATCGTACGTGCCATTGAGGCGACAGCGGCCAATGACACCGGGGTAGAGCTTGGACTTGCCTTTGTACTGCGCCTCGACCTTCTCGCCCTCGCGGAACTTCCTCGCAGGCTTGCGCTCGTCTTCGCTCGTGTCGTCCGCTTTCTTCTTCGCGGGGCTGACGCCGCCGCCACCCTTGAGCCGAATGAGCTCGAGCGCCACGCCGGTCTCTTTTTCGCCGTCGTCGTAGTCAATATCGTACGTCCCGTTCAAACGGCACCTGGAAATCACGCCCGGGTAAAACTTGGACTTGCCCTTGTACTGCGCCTCGACCTTGTCGCCCTCCTTGAGCTTCTTCGCTCCGCCACCATCGCCGGCGCCGTCAGAGGACCCGCGAGGCCGAATGAGCTCAGCGGCGACGCCGGTCTCTTTCTCGCCGTCATCGTAGTCGATGTCGTATGTGCCGTTCAGGCGACAGCGGCTGATCACACCCGGATAGAGCTTCGACTTGCCCTTGTACTGGGCGTCCACCTTGTCGCCTTCGCGGAACTTCTTCGCGGCAGGCTTGCGGTCGTCCTCGCTAGAGTCACTTGACTTCTTCTCCAGCGAGCGAATGAGCTCCGCGGTGACGCCGGTCTCCTTTTCACCATCGTCATAGTCGATGTCGTAGGTACCGTTCAGGCGGCACCGCGAGATGACACCGGGGTAGAACTTGGACTTGCCCTTGTACTGCGCCTCCACTTTCTCTTTCTCCTTGAACTTGCGGACCGCAGGCTTGCGCTCGTCGTCACTGGCATCGCTGGCTTTCTTCTTTGATGGGCTCAACGCCTCCTTCGAACGGATGAGCTCGGCGGCGACACCGGTCTCTTTCTCGCCATCGTCATAGTCGATATCGTACGTGCCATTGAGGCGACAGCGGCCAATGACACCGGGGTAGAGCTTGGACTTGCCTTTGTACTGCGCCTCGACCTTCTCGCCCTCGCGGAACTTCCTCGCAGGCTTGCGCTCGTCTTCGCTCGTGTCGTCCGCTTTCTTCTTCGCGGGGCTGACGCCGCCGCCACCCTTGAGCCGAATGAGCTCGAGCGCCACGCCGGTCTCTTTTTCGCCGTCGTCGTAGTCAATATCGTACGTCCCGTTCAAACGGCACCTGGAAATCACGCCCGGGTAAAACTTGGACTTGCCCTTGTACTGCGCCTCGACCTTGTCGCCCTCCTTGAGCTTCTTCGCTCCGCCACCATCGCCGGCGCCGTCAGAGGACCCGCGAGGCCGAATGAGCTCAGCGGCGACGCCGGTCTCTTTCTCGCCGTCATCGTAGTCGATGTCGTATGTGCCGTTCAGGCGACAGCGGCTGATCACACCCGGATAGAGCTTCGACTTGCCCTTGTACTGGGCGTCCACCTTGTCGCCTTCGCGGAACTTCTTCGCGGCAGGCTTGCGGTCGTCCTCGCTAGAGTCACTTGACTTCTTCTCCAGCGAGCGAATGAGCTCCGCGGTGACGCCGGTCTCCTTTTCACCATCGTCATAGTCGATGTCGTAGGTACCGTTCAGGCGGCACCGCGAGATGACACCGGGGTAGAACTTGGACTTGCCCTTGTACTGCGCCTCCACTTTCTCTTTCTCCTTGAACTTGCGGACCGCAGGCTTGCGCTCGTCGTCACTGGCATCGCTGGCTTTCTTCTTTGATGGGCTCAACGCCTCCTTCGAACGGATGAGCTCGGCGGCGACACCGGTCTCTTTCTCGCCATCGTCATAGTCGATATCGTACGTGCCATTGAGGCGACAGCGGCCAATGACACCGGGGTAGAGCTTGGACTTGCCTTTGTACTGCGCCTCGACCTTCTCGCCCTCGCGGAACTTCCTCGCAGGCTTGCGCTCGTCTTCGCTCGTGTCGTCCGCTTTCTTCTTCGCGGGGCTGACGCCGCCGCCACCCTTGAGCCGAATGAGCTCGAGCGCCACGCCGGTCTCTTTTTCGCCGTCGTCGTAGTCAATATCGTAGGTTCCGTTCAAACGGCACCTGGAAATCACGCCGGGGTAAAACTTGGACTTGCCCTTGTACTGCGCCTCGACCTTGTCGCCCTCCTTGAGCTTCTTCGCGGCGGGTTTGCGGTCGTCCTCGCTCGTGTCGTCCGTCTTCTTCTTGCTCGGACTCGCGCTGCTGCCGCCCTTGAGCCGGATGAGCTCGGCGGCGACACCAGTCTCTTTCTCGCCGTCATCGTAGTCGATGTCGTATGTGCCATTGAGACGACAGCGTGAGATCACGCCGGGGTAGAACTTGGACTTGCCCTTGTACTGCGCTTCGATCTTTTGACCGACTGCAAACTTCCTCTTGCGGTCGTCGTCTGTGCTCGTTTCGACTCGCGGTGTTGTCTTGGATGGTGATGACGACGAGCGTGCGCGAATGAGTCGAGCGTGGACAGCATTTTCTTTGCTACCGTCGTCGTACTCTACATCGTACGATCCGTTGAGTCGGCACCGTGCAATGACACCGGGGAGGTACTTGTCTTTCTCCTTGTGCTTGGCTTCGATCTTCTCGCCCTCTCGGTACTTCTTGACCACCACGCACGAGTCCTCGGACGACGACAGGTCCATCGCGACGGGCTTCTTTAGTCCGCTCACAGGCCGCTTTGGTCGGATCGGCTCATCGTCGCTCGTTGTCATCGGTCTCGCTTTCACGGGCGACTTGCTCGTGCGCAGACGGATGTTCTTGTTCGGGACGTGCTTCTCCAAGTCACCGCTCTCGAGCTCGACGTCGCACGTGCCGTCGAGATGCGCGCGGAAGACCTTGCCGTTCACAAAGTCGCCGCCGGCTTTGAGCTTGAACTCGACGCGCTGCCCTTTTGCAAACGCCGTCTCGGACATGGAGCTGCCGTCGTCTTTGCTCGCCTTTGTCGCAATGCGTGCCGGCGCAGTCGCTTTCTTTGGCGGACTCTTTGCCTGGAGCTTGCGGATGTTCTTGGACCGAACTTGTAGCTCCACTTCGCTGTCGTCGTACTCAATGTCGTACGACCCATCGGTGCGGCACTTTGTGATCGTCCCAGCAAAGAACCGCGCGCCGCCTTGGAACCTCGCTTCGATGCGGTCGCCAGTGTCAAAGCGCTCGTCACTGTCGTCACTCGCGAGCTGCTTGTGCGTACTCGGTTTGTCAATGAATCGCTCGGCTTTGACGACTTGTGCGCGGGCGATCTCGAGGATGCTGCTGTCGTCCACGTGCTTCTCAAACTGTCCGCTGTCAAACTCAATGTCGTACGTGCCATCGGACCGCACGCGCGCGATCACGCCGACTTGGTACTGCCGCTCGCCGAGCGGAATTGCTTGGACCTCTTCGCCGCGCTCGAATCGATTGGCCTTCTTTGGCTCGCGCTTGCGGCTGCGACTGTGCGACTTGGACCGCTTCCGCTCCACTTTGCGCTTGCTACTGCGCGACGACCGGCGACTTCGACTCGAGTCGGACGCCGAATCCGACGAACTCGATGCGCTGGACGACGATGATGACGACGACGAAGACGCCACTTCGACGCGCTTGTGTTTGTACTTGGGCTTCTTCGACTTCCCGCCTCTCTTGGCGCTCACGCTCAGCACGCGACCACACATCTCGCACTCTTCCATGTCGTAGTTGTTGTCGAACTTGCAGTGGCCGCACTTGATGAAGCCTGCGCCGTTCTTCCCCGGTCGTGGCTTGGACGTCTCGCAGATCTCGCAGTGCGTGACCCAGTCCTCGATCTGCTGGTGCGAGCAGACGCGGCAGACCCAGCCATGGCGCGCCATTGGCGTCGCAAAGTCTGGACTCGCGGCGGCGAGGTCGACAAAGCTGCTGCGGCGCGTTGTCGCTGGCACGGCCATCGGTGGCTCGGTCTGGCGCGAGAAGCTCTCGTGCGACGCGTACGCGCTTCTGCCGCATCGTGATCCGCACACACGAGATCGTCAGTGCCAGCCGTTGTACGTGACGTGTAGTTGACAAAGCTAGCGAGTTCGTACCGTCCTGTATCCGACCACGACGGCACGGCAGCATGACCGAATCCGTACGAACCACCGTGACCACTACTCGCCCAGTTGCCACCGAGAGTTCTTCCGCCGGTCATGTCCAAGAACCGAACGTACGAGACGAGCGTCGTGTCGGTCGGCATGGCCAGGAGCACCATGAGGAAGTGGAGCGTCGAGTCCGCGATCGGAATGCCGCAGTCGCGCAAGATCGCAGCAAAGGCCGAGCGTGGGACGCATCCTGCGCGATGCGCGTCGTGCTGCGCAAAGAGCTGCGCGAGGTCGACGCCACTCGTGAGCAAGAGACTCCGTCGCGCCGACACGGTCATCTTGATGCTCTCACTAGTAGCGCAGCGTTGTATGCATCAGAGAGAGAGGGAGGGGGTGGTCGTGAGTGAGATCGCCAGACAGACGCTCGTCAACCTATGTGTATGACTAGCAACGTACATCTCGTGCTGGTCAAGCTCGAGGAACCGACTGAACGCGACGTAGTTGATGAACCCAGACCCTGGCGCGCCAAAGAGCTGCTGGATCGTCTGGAGCCACGTGCTTGGGAGCACGAGACCGATCTGTAGCAGCGCTTCGTGGAGCGTGCGCAGTGGAATGGCACCGCTGTATGTCCGGTCGCAGCTCTGGAAGAACGGTACGAGGTCAATGTACGCACGCGCGCGCACGAACGCACTCCGGAGCTCGGCTTTGAGCGACTGCGGACTCATAGCGCTGTCCATACCGCCGGCAGACGCATATCCGCCGCTGCCTCGCGCCAAAGCATGGCCGTAGTCTAGTCCAGAGTGACCATACGGCGCAGCAAAGCCACCACCAACTGTGTGTGCGCCAAAGCCACCGCTGTACGAGTGCGTCATGGCGCTGCCGCTATAGCCGTATGCGTGGTGCTCGGCATGCGCCATGGGGCTGATCGGCACTGATCGAGCGCCGTGGGCAAAGTGGATCGGCGACGGCACGAGCGTGCTGCCGTACGCGCCACCAATCATGTGTCCTGGCGCAGTCGCTGGTCGGTGCGGGTGGTGGATCTGCAGGTAGTCTGCGTCCGCGTAGACCTGTGGCGCGTAGCCATGCGCATTGCTGCCATGGTGGTGGCGAAGGTGGTCTGCATTCGCAACTGCTGTAGCTGCGTACTGCTCTTGCGCCACCTCTTCGTGCGAGTGCGTGATGCCTCGCCAGTACTCGGGGTCGAGCGGAGTCAGCTGTCGCTCGCTATCGCCGTCGTCGTCACCGTCCTCGCTGCGCGAGAGGTACTGCAACGCTGCGATCACACTCATAGTGACGCGTCCACCGCTGTCGCAACGACCTTGGCGCTGCTGCTGATGTGCACGTGTGCTCTCGCTTGCTTTTGTGTCAAGAAGCGCAAAGACCAAAAGTTGGAAGTGTCGTTGTAACGACTTGCTACGGCCACACAAGTATTGGGAGCTCGCTAGTCCTAGACTTGGGTCCTACGTGACCGAGATTCGAGGTGTGCCGTCAAGACGAACTCGCTCGTTCCTGTAGTCAACACCGCTGTCCTAGACTCTGGTCCAACCTCCTCGAGTCTCAAGTGTCGGAAGAAATACAAGGAGAAGTACAACGAGAGATGTACACTTGGTACTGCAGAATGAACTGGGATCGTATTCAAGCACGTGGCTAGACGAGCGACTTGCGTGCGGTGTGGCTTGCACAAGCGAGAACTCACTCAACCAATTCGCGCACGGCGCCTCTGAGCGATCACTCGTGCAGGAAGTAGGCGTATGCGTCGTCTTGCGATGCACTCGGTCGCGCACGGCGCGAGCGCCGGGTCATCACTGTCAACATCACCGCGGCAACGAGCAGGAACGCGCCACCAAAGAGTATGTGCGGCAAGTGATCTTGCTCCACGGCCGTCGCTGTCGCTGCGCCAGACGTGCGCAGACGTGTGGCAGAGGCCGCTGACGCCTCGAACGCAAGTGCTGGTGCTGCGATGTACGCTAGCGGCGCGCTCGTGGGCTTTGAGTACTTGTAGCTCGGAGGCTCAGACGTCGGCTTGTCGTCATTGCCAGCCTTTTCAGGCTTCTTCGAGTCTTTGCTGTCTCTGCTGTCCTTGCCGTGCGCCGGTATGTCGTGCTTGTCTGTCTTCGCGGCGTGCCCGCTCTTTGAGTCGTCCGTGTAGGAGTGTGTCGGCGCCTTCGGTGCCACTGATGGCGACAATGACGGCGAGGTGGTCGCGTACTCAGTTGCATGCGTTTCTGCGTCAGCAGAAACGTCGTTCGCAAGCGAGAAATTATCAAGCACCTCGACCAGGACCTCGTTGCTGTCGTTCACCACTACATTGGAAGAAAGCGAGAGACCCGAGAGCTTGTCGAGCAGCGCCTCCTGCTCCGCCTGCGTGGTGGCAATGTCGGCCGCGACGATGTCGGTCGCCGCGAGGAGTGTCGTGGTGGCGGTGTCGTCGTCGGCGCCACCAGTGGTTGTTCTGCGCGCCGCGGCGAGCGAGAGACCCGAGAGCTTGTCGAGCAGCGCCTCCTGCTCCGCCTGCGTGGTGGCAATGTCGGCCGCGACGATGTCGGTCGCCGCGAGGAGCGTGTATTGCGTTGCAGCAGTGTTTGCTGTGCTCAGCAGTTGAGTACTCGCATCGACCTCGCTGTTGAACTCGGACGTGAGCAACGCGCCTTCTTCGGTCCCGTTGTCTTCGTTTGCCAGTGCGTCGATGATCTGGTCCACGACGTCTGGTTCGTTCTGGTTGCGCGTGTTCGCTTCCGTGGCCAGAAGTCCTTGTCCTGTGAGCTTCTTGAGTAGCTCCTCTTGCTCCTTCTGCGTCTCTGCGATGTCGCTCGCGACGAGGTCGTTTGCCAGCAGAGCCGATGCGCCATCACTCGCATCGTCATCGGCTGTGCGACGGCTAGACGCGTCACTGAGGCGCTGACTCGCAGCTTCGAGATGCGCGCCGTGGTCGTTTGCGAGCTGGTTCACGAGCGCCTCCTTCTCGGCTCGTTTCCGGTCCTGCTCTTCGCTAAAGACGTCGCTCGCGAGGAACGCGACAATGTGCGCGACTTGCTCGTCGCTCGTTGCCGTGGCACTAGTGAGGAGCCCTTGCGTGTGCTCGAGCGCTGCTGCCTGCGCGCTGCTGCTGCTCACAAACACTCGGTCACTAGCATCTTGGACCGACGACATGTTGACAAGAGAAGCGCGTGAATCTGTTCGTTTGCGAATATGCGAGTGATGTGAGGAGCACGCGTGTGGTGTACGAGCTTTTTGAGGTCGAGCTTGGGAGGTCACGCGCCGCTTCACGCTTCGCGACGCCTTGCGAGACCGCAAAGATCGGATCTTTGCCATGCAAGACTCGTGTGTTTGCAAGGACAGATAGACGGACATACCAAAGACATGCGCATTGACAATGAGAGCGCTCGAGCTGCATAGACAGCAGGTGGTGATCGCTAGGACGTCGAGGACCTCGAGGTCAAGTCGTCATGATCGTGCTATCCAAACTGTTGGGATCTTGTAGAGTCGGTGCGTATTTTCGTACGCATTGACTGTAGTCTCTTCTCTTTAGTATGGACATAGTACAATACATTGCTACGACAAGTACGCACTCAGGACTTGACCAATCCCCACAACACACAACGAGCCCGTTGTGCCAGCAGCTGCAGCACTGCCACGAGCAGCAGTAGTGAGAGAGCGATGGGCTTCCGCGGCGTGCTCCTGCGCATGGCCGAGGGCGACGGCGAGAGCGGCGTCTTCCGCGTCGTCGCACCGGACGCAGAGCTCGCGCTCCCGTCGCCCCAGCAGCAGCGCGTGCGGCAAGAGAACGCGCTCACCGCGAGCGCAAGTGACGTCGTCGTTGTGACTGACCACGTCTCGGCACGGCTGCTCCAAGTCGCTGGCTGCATGAGCGTGCTGCTCCAGCGCGAAACGCACTCAGCGCTCTGGGTCGCGGCCATGGCGTCGCAGAAAGCAGCGTCGCTCGTCGATCCGTCGAGTGCGCGTGCACCGTCACCGTCGACTGCGCGGACGAGTCCGAGCGTCAGTGGCCGCGGCCTCGCGCTCAGTGCGTGGGACCACTCGTCGCTCCGAGCGCCAGAGCGCCGGAGCTGCTACTGCTTCCAGTTCCGCTCGCGCATCGAGTACGAGCTGTTCGAGCGCACAGTGGAGGCGCTGCGGCGCATTCAGCACATGGCGCTGCTCGAGAACTCGGTGCTCCTGGAGCTCGAGCTCGAGCGCGAGCGCCAGCAGCAGCAGCAGTTGCGCCTCGCCAAGAGCAGCGCAGACGCAGACAAGCGCGTTAAGAGCGCAAAGCCGAACGGCAAAGACGCGCGCAAAGCGCCGCCGCTCAAGCCGCAGGCGTCGCGGACGCAGGGCACAGCGACGTCGCGCTCGGTCCAGCGCGCACGGCCACTGAGCGCAAACGGCAATGCAGCACACGCTGATGATGCGGTGCGGAGCAAAGCGCGCGCGCCAGTGAGCAGTAGCGCGAGCGGCACTTCGGCACCTAGCGAGCCGACGTGCATCCTCTGCGGCACGAGCGCGCCGCGCAAGACGCCGCTCACAAAGCACCCGTTCGTGCTCCAGGTGCGTTCACATCTCTCTCTCTCTCTCTTTCTAGTTTAGCAATGCTCGCTCGCTTAGCCTCTCTCTCTCTTGTGTCGTGCGTCCTGACGGCAGGACGCACGCGGCGCAGAGTGTCACGTCTGCTCGCTCTGCATGCACGACGTCCTGAGCCGCCGCATTGAGCACCAGCCGCCAGGCTCGCACGCTCCTGGCGCGCGCGACATTGTCTGCGGCCTCTGTGCGCGACCAGCGTCGACACTCAAAGCCTGTGCGCTCGACGCGTGCCATCGCGTGTACTGCATCGCGTGTCTTGGGAAGCTCGTGGGCAAAGCGCAGGTGCGTCCTGCGTCGTATGGTGGCGCTGCTCGTGTTTCTATTGACAGACTGACGGACGGACTGCCGATCGCTCGTAGTCGCACAAGGTCCTTCGGACAAAGCGCTGGCGCTGCCCCAACTGCACGGACTACAGCGGCGAAGACGGCTGCGGCGAAGACGTCACGGAGACCAGCAGCCGACCACGCGCCTCTCAGCCGCCAGTGGCTACGGCCAAGAGCAGCGGCGACGCCACGCGCAAGCGCAAGCGGCACGTCGAAGCACCGCCATCGTCTGCTACTACGACGAGCGTTCCAGTGCAAAGCACAGCGTTGGCGTCACTGGCGTCCGACATGGCGCCAGTGGACTACGCCGCCAACTACTTTGCGTTTCTGCTCGAGCGCGAGTGTGCAAAGACTGCGCCGGACGAGTCCGAGGACGTGTGCTTCTGCTGCAAAGACGGCGGCGAGCTCATCGAGTGCGACTGGCCTGGCGCGGAGCACCGGTCCGCAGCGCGGTGCCCAAAAGTGTACCACGAAGGTGCGTAGCGTTGTTGGTTGCTTGACTGTCGAGTGGCGATAGCTGACTCTTCGTCGCTGCTCCAGACTGCCTCGGGTACAAAGTGCCAGAGAACTTTGAGTGGAAGTGTCCGCGCCATCGGTGCCAAGCGTGCGGCATCATCGCGCGGTACTCGTGCCGCTTCTGCGTCACGTCCTACTGCTCGGTACGTTCCTCTGGCGCTGCTGCATGGAGTGGTGAGCATGGCACGGACTGACTCATTCCCTAATGCGCCACTGGCGATCGCCTGGTTCTAGGAGCACGTGCCGGCGGACATTCGGCAGCTCGGACCAGCGACGCGCGACATCCCAGAGAACACGTACGTCGTGTGCCAGACGTGTGAGACGCACGCGCAGCGCGCACTTGACGCCGGGAAACTCTCGACGAAGGCGCACGCGCAGCTCCACCGACTGCCGCCCAAGCGCAAGTGACGACTCGGTTTGACATCAGTGTGGGGTAAAACCAGCAACATTTCGGTCGGGTTATATTGTTTTGTGCCAAAAAGGATCACATCTGTGCGATATCGTGCAAATATGCGCCAGATTGGATGCCCGTCTATCGCGTCACTTGCGTCGTTGCGCTACGACAGGAGGAAGCTCGTGTTCGAGTAGTCCTCAAGCAGTGGGTTGTACCTGCGACGTAAGCATCCATCAGTCCATCAGCGCATGCACAACACGCGCACAGCTCATAGACGCTCCCATAGCGTACCCTGTGATCGTCTTCGTGCGCTCGAGGTCGGCAAACTCCTTGAGGAACGCGCCAGACTTGATGACCGAGACCTGTTGCGCGCCGCCGTCCTAGCGTCAGTCAGGAGGCAACGACACAGCGGACACTACGATAGTCCGCACCTCGTCGGGCGTGCGCTTGAGCGAGCTGCAGTACGCGCGCTTGAGCTTCGCAAAGTCCGTGGCGAAGAAGATGTCGGCGATGCCGCCTTCGACCAAGTACGTATCGTGGTCCTCGGTCACGCCTATGACAGAGTTAGAGCGAGAGAAGCGAGTCAGGACTGACGCATTCGCATCTCACAGCAGTCGTCAGGACACGTGCGCACCCGATGTCTTGGACGCCACGAGCGGCGCGTTCGCAGCGCAGAGCGTGCCGGCAGACGTCGCAGTCATGCTCAGCGGGTGGTGCAGCGCTTTGATCGGCGACGTTGGGTCGAGCGTCGGTGCCGGGAGCGCGTCAAAGTCCGCGGCGATGAGGTGGTGGCGCGGGAACGACGTCCGGAGCGTGTTGAGCAGCTGCATGGCGCCCGTTGGGATGAACGCCGCGTGGAGCTCCGGTTCGTCTTTGCCCACGAGCTGCCGCACGCGGCGCGCAAAGCCCGAGTTGATGCGATACTGGACGCTCAGCGGTAGGTCGCACCCAAAGAGCCGCATGGTCTGGCGAATGAGCATGTCTTCGACCGGTCGCAGCGCTTCCTCGAGCGCTGGACCACTCTTGTCACTACTCATGCGCACGATCGCTTCGTACCACTTGCCGTTCTGGAGCGCCACTTTGTCGTGCGGGAGGTTGTCGAGCACCTCCATCGCCACGAAGAAGCACTCGTCCGAGACACTCGCGTGTGTGTCGGCAAACGTGAGGATGTCGGTGTTCAGGACTGTGCATTGCTCCGGGTGCGCCGCGACGACGCGCTCGCGCTGGCGCTCGACCATCACTGGACTGATCTCAATCAGCGTGTACTTGGTCCGCGCGTACACGTCTGGCGCATGGTCCTATAGTGCCATGTTAGAAGAGAGCGACGACCGCTGCGTCAGAGCCTGTCAAGCGTCCTTGAACGCCTTTAACAGCCAAAGAAAGAGCCACAGGCAGACGCACCTTGAGGTAGTTGAGGATGTGCAGCGCGTTCGTGCCGGCGCCGCCGCCGATTTCGTAGATGACCATGTCCTTTTGCACGAATGGCGAGTTGAGCATGTACTTGGCGATCGCGTGCGAGTAGAACGGCGCAAAGACCTCGACAGGCGTGAGCCACGCCTCTTTCTTCTCTTTGTAGAGCTCTGCGACCTTGCGGCGGTAGTCGAACGCGCCCCAGAGGTCCGTAAAGTCAATCGGCGCGGGTGGCGCATGGAGCACGTGGCGGCCTTGCGTCGTGAAGTAGCCGCTGTCTTTTGCGTACAGCGCGCCGTAGATGTACTCGCGCGTGAGCACCGCTGGCGCAGCGTCGTGGCTGTCAGCAGCTGCAGATGCAGCTGTGCTCAAGTGGCGCACGAGCGCTCGCGGGCGTGCAACCAGTGGCGAGGCAGAGCGCACCGCAGTCGAGCGCATCGCCATTGCGATCGGCAGCACCATATTGCTGGTGTCGATACAATTGCTTGACAGCCAAGCTCAATGTATTGTTGTACTGTATAGATCCGAGTAAGTACGATATCGAGGGGGGTATCGATGCACCACAGTATCAAAGAAGAACAAGCAGCAGCAGCATGTCGAAGGCGTCGACGCTCGAGAATGGCGTGCTCAACCTCGCGGTCCTGCGCGAAGATGCGCGGCGCGAGCTCTTCTCGATCATGGACGCGATTGGGAAAGACATCTGCTTTGTGCTCGACCCAGAGCTCCAAGGTCCGCTCTCGCACGTCCTCGTTGACGGCACCGCAGTCTTGAAAGACCACGGCGTGCGCGACGTTGCGCCATTCGGCAAGACGCTCAAGACAACTTGCGAGTTTGTGCTCTTCCTCGTGCGGCCGTCGATTCGGTCGATGCGGTACGTCGCCAAGTACATTCGCGACTTGGGCACTGGCGAGAGTGCTGCGAGTAGCAGCAGTGGACCGAGCAAGAAGCGCTTCCACCTCTACTTTGTCAGCCGCCGCACGCTCGTGTGCGACGAAGTGCTCAAGAAAGAGGGCGTGTTTGGGAGCCTGAGCATCGGCGAGTACAAGCTCGAGCTCATTCCGCTCGACGACGACGTGCTCACGCTCGAGCTCGACGCGTGCTTCCGCGAGCTCTACATTGAGCACGACAAGACGAGTCTTCACACAGTTGCGTCGTCGATCGTGAAGCTCCAGACGATCTTTGGCATGATCCCGCGCGTCAAGTACAAAGGCGCAATGGCGAAGGTCGTGTACGACATGATGGCGCACTTTAAGCGCGAGCAAGAGGTCGCTGGGAACCCGATCGGCGTGTTAGACCCAGAGATCGACACGCTCGTGCTCTTGGACCGGACTGTCGACCTCGCAACGCCCATGTGCACGCCACTCACGTACGAAGGCTTGCTCGACGAGATCCTGGGCATCACGCACGGCTTTGTCACGGTCGACGCAGAGCTCATTGCGGACGAGAGCGAGACGAGTAGCAGCAGTAGCAGCAGCGCAACAAGCGGCAAGAAGGTCTCGCTCCCGCTCAACTCGAACGACAAGCTGTACGCAGACGTGCGCGACTACCACGTCGAGCGCTTGGGCATGACGCTCCAGCAGCAGGCGCACGACATCCAAGCGCGGTACGACGAGTTCCGGAAGAACCGGAACGCGTCGATCAGCGAGATCCGTGAGTTTGTCAAGCGCATCCCAGGGCTCAAGCAGAACTACCAGTCGCTCATGCAGCACATCAACTTGGCCGAGCTCATCAAGAAGACGACAGACAACAAAGCGTTCCGCGACCTCAAAGTCGCCGAGCACGCGATGCTCATGGGCGAGTCGATCCTCGAGCAGCTCGAAGAGCGCATTGGCTTCCAGGACCCGATCCTCAGTGTCTTACGACAGCTCTGTCTCCAGTCGGTCGCAAGCGGCGGCATCAAAGCCAAGAACTATGACCACATTCGCCGCGAACTAGTCCAGACGTACGGCTTTGAGACGCTCCTGGCGCTCAACAGCCTCGAGACTGCCGGCTTCTTGCGCCGCCGCGACACGCTCTGGACTGAAGCGAGCGGCTTCTCGCTCGCGCGCAAGGCGTTTCGGCTCATTGACGACTCGGTCGACCCGCGGAATCCGCGCGACATGGCGTACGTGAGCCAGGGCCACGCGCCAGGCTACGCGCCGCTCTCTGCGCGCTTGGTCGAGAGCGCGACGAAGCCCCGCGGCTGGAGCAGTGTCTACGAAGTAATGCGGCAAGTGCCAGGGCCGTCCGCGGAAGTGACGCAAACGACTGCGGCGCAGCAGTTGGACGATGGGAATGCTGCGACGGTCGCTGGCGGCGCGTCCAAGCTCGACAGCTTTGGCGCCGAGGAGCGCAAAGTCATGCTCGTGTACTACATCGGCGGCGTGACGTACATGGAGATCGCCGCGTTGCGCCACCTCTCGCGTCAACCCGAGTGTACGTGTGTCCCACTATCTGAAACTGTGTCGAAATCTGAATGCAAATCTGATCAATGTGTCGTATCTGAATGCCAACAGGTCCGTACGACATCATCGTGGCGACGACAAAGATCGTGAATGGCGACAACTTGCTCAAGTCGTGCTTTGAGAAGGACGTCGTGAGCTTCCTCAAGCTCTGAGATGCTGCTGTCGTGGTGACCTGACAGTGGACAGAGAGGCTGAGAGGACAGACTGAGAGAGAGACCAGCCGTACAGATTGGAACGCGTAGTGTTGTGTGAGTGTATGAGTTGTCCTTCTTGTGTATGAGCTGGTGCCTCATGACAGCTCTGCGCTGCGGCGCGTGAGCGTGCAGATGTAGATCGTGTCGCTCTTGAGCGCAGCGCACGCCGGCGCGTCGACTGCATCGACGTCAATCGCAAACGCTTTGGCTGCTGCGTCAAAGAACGCGCGCTCGCGACTGCAGAGGATAAGAGCGTGAGGTCATGCACACGTCCGTCGAAAGCGAACGAGGACAAGCAGACGTACGCTGGCAGGCGCTGCTTGTACGCGAGCATGACCGTCACAGGGTGGGCGCTTGGGTGGTTCGTGAGCGCAAGTAACGACGTGAGCAAGTTTGCGTACTGCGACGGCTCGTAGAGGCAGTCGGACGCCAGCACGACGTCAGCTGCGAGCTCGTCGCTCAGTGCATCGCCCCTGTTCATGCAGCACGTCATGTGGTCACGACCCGGTGAGGACATTACACAGGCAACGGAGCGCGGTGCGAGCGCCGTAAAGACATTTGGCGCACCAGCAGTACGCTCGTGTCGCGAGGTCGCCTCGCTCGAGCATGCGACGCAGTGACGGATGGTGCTCAGCAGCCGAACGCATGTTTGCGTCTGTGAGCGGCACGACGTCTGCAAGGTCCGTGAGCAGCAGTGCCGCTGGTCCCATGCACTCGGCGTCATCGTCTTCACTGTCATGTTTCGAAGGAGACGAAGCTGCGAGTGCGAGACCGACGACGCCAGTGCCAACACCGAGCTCGAGCACGCGCTTCTTCGCAAGTAGCGTCGGTCGCTGCTGCTGCACGAAGCTCACGAGCGCACGCGCCTGTGGTAAAAGCAACCGAATTCGCTCGTGAGCATACGTAGTATGAAAAGCCTACAGAGCAGACAGCGATGCACACGCACACAGTTCCACACGACGCCAGCGATGCCGTGGCGGTTCAGACTCTGCTGCACTGTGAGGACAGCATGCGGTGCAATCGCGACCGACGCTTCTGGCGCACTCGCCTGCACAAAGTCAATGCCGAGACGCGGCGTCTGCGTCTCACTGCGCTCCGTGTCTGCTGCTGCATCCGCTCCGAGCGACGCGAACAGCTCGGTCCAGTGCATGCGTCTCGAGTATCGATTGTCAGTGTGTGTTGCTTCAAGGTCACTTGATTCGTCGTAGCCATACACTACTGCTTATTTACGAATGTGCGCGCTGCGCATCAATACTAGCCACAAACTATTGTTTATTTACGAATGTGAGCGTCCTAGTTGCACAACGCCAGAGCGCTGTCCTCCTCCTACTGCTGCTTCTCTGCGAGCGTAAGGCGCGCGAGCTCGAGCGAGCTCACGAGACCAATGTCTGGGTGGAACGACGGGCGGATGTACTTCTCGACGTCCGGGTACGACACGTAGCGGTTCAGGATCGCCTCAAACTTGGTGCGAATTAGCGCAAAGAGCTTCTCGCGCTTCGCGACGCCGCCGCCAATGACAATCACCTGCGGCGAGACCGTGAGCGTGAGGTTCATGCACGCGTACGCCAAGTAGTGCGCGATCGTGTCCCACACTGGGTTGTCGTCCGTGAGCGTGTGGACGTCGCGGCGGTCAATGCCCACGCGCGCAGCGATCGACGGCGCGCTCACCATGCCTTCGACGCACGCGCCATGGAACGGACACACGCCGTGAAAGTCCGCAGCGCGGTCCGCGTCTGCGAGCGGCACGAAGACGTGGCCGCCCTCTGGGTGCATGTGACCGTGCACGGCTTTGCCGTCGACTGCGACGCCAATGCCGACGCCCGTGCCAATCGTGATGTAGCACGCGCTCGAGATGTCACCGTGGCCACCGTGCGCGACTTCGTACAGCGCCGGTGCGTTCACGTCCGTCTCAAAGCCAATGGGCACACCTGGGAACGCGCGCTCAAACACGCCGACGATCTCCGTGTTGCCCCACTGCGGCTTGGGCGTGCTCGTGATGTAGCCGTATGTCGGGCTCGCGCGGTTCAGGTCGATCGGCCCAAACGACGCAATGCCTGTCGAGCGAATGAGAGGGAATGCCCGTGCAGTCAGTGAATGTAATGGCGGCTCGAGTGCAGAGGACGAGCAGCCGCACCGATCGAGTCGAACGTCTGGGTCTTGAGCCAGTCGATCGCTTTCGTGAGCGTCTCGTCCGGCGTCGTCGTGTCAATGCGCGTCTGCGCCACGATGTTCTGCGGGTCGTCGACTGCGATCGCGAGGAGCCACGTCGTACCGCCGAGCTCGACCTGTTGCATCGTATTGCGATCATTAGTGCACGAGCTTTTGCATGAGGAGTGATAGAGAGCGAGCACGTACGCCTGCGAATCGCTTGCTGCTGCTCGTGGCCATGGTGTCTGCTATCGTCGTGGAGCTGCTTTGGGGCTTGCGCGGTGCGATGAAAAGTGATCGAGCGACTTGATTGTGTGGGTCTTTGGTCCCCAGTGGCGAAAAACAACTTGAAATTTGTATGCTCATGCAAATCACAGCTTGTCATCACGCGCGAGGGGCTAGTATTAAAAACTTCAACGAGGGAAGCTGAGGTTCGAGTGACCAGCTGGCGCGAAGGCTGCTTGGTGCGCAAGCGAGGTGGTGATGATTGATCAGCAGCACCGTCGTGCGAGCGCTCAGCGGATCAAGCGGCAGATCGCGAGGTAGGCAACCAGGTCGTGCTCTTGCGATAGAGAGAGAGCGCACGTGAGAGGAATCAAGCTGTAGCAGACAGAGTTCGGTTGGCAGCAGCTCTTGGGTTTATGTGAATGACCTGGCGAAAGGAGCTCGCCACTTGAGCACCACAGCGCTGCACACACATACACTTGCAACACAGAGAGGCGTGTGTGTGCATGTGCATTTGATGCCGTCGTCAGTCTCTCTCGCCTTGCAAGAGGTAGAGACGAGACGAGTGAGTCGCGGCTTCAGAAACGCGAGTGCAGTTGCGTTGGAGATCAAGCGAGCGCCAGCGCCACGAGTTGGTCGGCGTCGCCCATGCTCTCGCTTTCGGGCGGCGCCACACACCACATTCGCATAGTGAAGACCAAGCGACGACAGGCACGAGGAGCGACAGTGCTCGAGACACAGAACCACACACGTGCGCGAGGATCATTGCAACAGCGCCAGCGGCTTGGATGCGCCGCGCTTTCTGTGCGAACGAGCACCCGCCGCGGACAACGAGCGCGACTGCGCCATGCACGTCTGCAGCATTCACGAGCGCATCGCAGTCGGCGCGAGGCGGGTCGACGCACACGAGACGGCTCGTGAACGACGCAGGCGCGCGGCTGCCGAACGTCGCAAGCGGACACATGCGGCGACCGAGCGCGGCGTCCCACGTGAGGAACGCAAACTGCGGCGCAGTCGTCGTTGTTGTCATGAGTGCTGCAGCAGCAGGTGCGCGTGCAGATGAAGGCGATGACGATGATGATGGTGATAGCGTGGTCGTAGCCGCCAATCAGTGCTTGTGCGTAGATCAGCGAGTGCGCGTGCACGATGTGCAGACCGAGCGCGTGTGCTCAGGACCGACCGATCGCTTGCTCTTGCTCTTGCTCTTGTTCTGACTTGCTTTCGGATCGCGAAGCGACACAGAGTGGCATTTGACCATTTCAGTGCGAAAGCGCTGATAGTATAATGCGTAAGCGATTCCCACAAGTGCACACTCACTCAAGAGCGCGATCCGAGCGCTCAAGCGTCGCGCATCAAACGCGATAGATACACAAGTCAAGATCTCGATGTTGGCGATCAACAATGCTGTCGAACGCACGAGCATGCGCGCGTTGGTCGTGTCGATGCAGATGTGGGCGTGAGTGACGACATGCAGACGCAGCGCTAATGAAGCGCTCGACTGCAGTGTCGAGAGCGTCTCGATCACGAATGGAGTGTGAGTGCGCATCGCACTCGTGTCTGTCGTCGCATCGCCTCGATTCCTTCCTTCCTTCGCTCATTCGATCGCTCGTTCATCCGTCTCGAGCGTCTCCGAGTGCCTCTGCTGCTCGTGCTTGTGCTCTCGACGCACTCACGCGCACACTCGCTCATCGACAATCGCTGCTGCGGATCGCCATTGACGCTCCTCCTTCGCGCACGCACTTGCTACGGACGACGACCGACAGAGCAGACGCGAGATGCTGTACGAGAACGCAAATGCGATGCCGAGACACGCCGACGGCACGGTGCTCCACCTCGGCGTCAGAGACGGACAAGGTGTGTGTGTGCGTTAGCCCTCGCTGCTCTCGTCATATGCACACAGACGCACACCGCCACCAACTGGTCGCCTGCTACTGTCGTCTACGAGCCGCCACTTGACACGCATACGCACTTGTGCTACTGCTGCTGCTGCTGATCGTCTCAGTCGCGAACCGCGTCGTGTCGGTCGGGAGTCTCGATCGCGCCAAGGTGCTCGCGCAGATGCTCGACGCTCCTGTGACGACGCACACGTCCTCGCGCGGCTTCTCAGTCTTCACAGGCGAGCGCCACGGCGTGGCGATCTCAGTCATTGCGACGGGCATGGTACGCAGTCACCACGCACTCGGGTCTCAGTGACTTGATCCGCTGGCTCGTGTCTTCAGCGAGACCTATCGACTCGAAGCGCTTCCCTCGCACCGAATCACGCGCTGGCACTGCCCGAATGGCTCGACGATCTGACGGACGGATGCACTGACAGGGAACGCCCAACATGGACTTTGTCGTCCGCGAGGCGCGCGCCGTCGTGTCGGGACCCATGGCGATCGTCCGCTTCGGCACGTGCGGCGGGCTCCAAGCAGACGTCACGCCCGGCAGCGTCGTCGTGAGCGGCAAGGGCTCCGTCGCGGTGGTGCGCGACCCAGACGCGTTCTTCGACGACGCCGATGCAGCTGCGCGCTGCTACCGCGTCTCGCGCGTCGTGCCAGCAGATGCCGCGCTCTCGGACGCGGTGCGACGCTTGTGTGTGTGTGATTGATGCGGTGGCGGTGTGTAGCGTACGCCGTTCTCGCTCATTCGCTCTATCTCTTACGGACGCTCGCGACCTCTTGCTCACGTGCGGACGAGCAGCTCTTCACGACGATGCAGAGCCGCGTCGATGCGTTCCAGACACTCGTAGCGACAGACGCTGTGCCACGAGCGCCGACTCTGGAACAGCAGCAGCAGCAGTTCACGGGCGTCTACGACGGTCTCAACGCCACTGCGTGCTCGTTCTACAGTTCACAAGGTGGGCTCACGTTCCTGTTGGTGGGTAGTGTAGTGTGTCTTTTCGTACTGGAGCTCGTTGTGCGATGCCAGTGTCCTCACGTTCCACCACTCGCTCTCTCTCTCTCTGATACCAACGCACACGGACACGCTCATGCGCTTCAGGACGCATCGACGCGGCGTTCGATGACCGCAATGAGCACGTCCTGGCGCAGTTGCTCGCGCAGCACCCAGCGCTGCACACGCTCGAGATGGAGACGTTCCACCTGTGCGACGCCGTTCGGTTCTTCCTCTCTGCATCGTCGTCTTTCAGAGCGAGAGAGACGCTCGGATGAACTGACAGCGCTGGCAAACTGACGGACGGACTCTCTCTCTGTGTGTATGTGAATGCGTTGGACGTGTGGTGATGCACCCCACAACAGACTCGACCTGGCGCAGCGCAGTCGCGGGTCGATCGCAGCGACAGCAGCAGCGATCGTGGTCGCGAATCGCCAGACTGCGCAAGTCGTGGACGCTCAGGTGCTCGAGACAGCAGAAGCGTGCTGGGGCCGCGCAGTGCTCGACTGTCTCGCACACTATGAGCTCTCTGACTGACGGACGGACGGACGGACGGACGGACTGAGCAAGTCGAGACGTCAAAGGCTCGCCTGACGTCTACAGAGAGCGAGCAAGCGACGACGAAGCAAGATGACAAGACACTTGGTCTCAAGGACTTCATACTCGAAAGAGCTGCGAGTCGTGGACAATAGCAACTTCATTGCACTCGTAGACAGCGAGGACGTCACGTCAACGACAACATCCAGTCGATGAGTGAGCTCCTGCTCGATCTTTGACTAGCATGAGATTGTGACATGGTCATCAACTCGATTGATTGTTGCAGTCTCACCAGTTGCTATTTGCAGAACATAAAACATATCTTATATGTATGTTGCAATCACAAACAAAAACCAGATTCCATACTGGGAAAACACCGACACAGCAATTGCTTCCGACATTGCTTCCGACACAGGCCACTGTTGAGGCGTATTGTTGTACACAAAGGTCCACAAATATGATCATTGTGTTGACACACCATTTTTGCCTTTGTGGGTGTGAAAAAACAGATGGCGACTCATGAGCCTGAGCAAATGCGAGTTTGCAGGCGAGTTTGTAGGCGTAATGAGAGCCTCTGAAACGGCCTGTGAGGCGAGAAAACAAGGAAAAACGAAAACAGGCAAAACACAGTGCAGTCTCAGGCCAGATCCATGTGTGCTCGAGCCGGCAAATTCGCAAATGAGGCCGCAAACGCGTGTGAAGGGGCCAGTATTTTGAAAGGACCTCAAATAAGAGCGATTACGCTCTGCATATGATAGGATGAGCGGTTAATCATTCATGGCCGTTCACAATTGAGTGGCTCATATTGTGCGCCAACTCGACTTTGGCGATCAGTCGGCTTTTTCGCGCTCTACTGCGCAAGACATCACCTCGCTCCACTACATCGTTCGTATGCATGTCTGCATGTTTTACCACGTCGGTCGGTGAGCGTCTGCACAGCAAGTGCAAGTGAGATCGATTGATCAGCTATATGTCGTGTGAACGCCTGCAACCGAGAGCAGCGCGCGTGTGTGTTCATATGCGAGGCTGTGAATGAGCTGCGCGACATGTGTTGAGCCCCCTTAAACTTTGTGTGCGAAGCGCCTTGCGCCGAGCGGTAACATCGTTGTTTGGGCAATGCATGAGTCGCACACCCTCTCATCAGCGCGCATATTGTATAACGAATGAAGGCATGTTTGAGATCGCACTCGAGTGTTGTATTCCTGCATGCTACTGCGGGTTGAGGCTGTTGTCGACGAGCGCCTCGTCCTCGCAGTACTTGTTGCGGACGAGGGCGCGGCGCTCCCTATGGAACTTAACAATGAGTGCGTGTGGCAGGTTCGAGGCCGGCTCCTCCGTCGGCTCCCAGTCGACGAGGAAGTACGTCGTCTTGGTCGCGCGGTCGTATCGGGTTGCCAGGACCTTGCGCACGTTGTGCAGCGGCTGCTCCGACAAGTCGCCGGCGATCTCGACCTCCGCTTCGTCGCTCGGCGCCACGATCCACTCCTCGATGTCGCTCGGCGTGATCGTCTTCTTGAGCGACGCGAGCGACTCGAAGATGACCGACAGCGCTTCGGCTTGCGTCTCCTTGTCGTTCGTCGTCTGGTTCAGCGCGGTGCGCAGCAAGCGAATCGCGTGCTGGTTGATGCGGAGCTCGAAAACGCTCCGCTTCAACGCCACGAGTTCCATGAACTCCGAGCGACTGCGGACAGTGGTGCGTGGTTGCGGCTTCTCTGGCATCGTTGACGTCGTGTGTGTGCTCGAGTGCGATTTCGAATGTGCACTACAGCTCGCAAGATCCATGACGCCAAGATCCACAGCAAGCAATCGGATGGACAGCAAGCAAGACCGAAACAAAGGCAATCAGGTATGTACTGTGCGTGGCGTTACTGCATGACATGACGCGCGTCTAGGCGGTCTGTGTCTTGAGAATGCTCTGTCCAGCGAGCGGAGATGGATCGACGATTGCGCCGGTATCGCGCAGAGCAGCAAAGTGGCGAATGCGCTCGTCTAGCGCTCCGCCTTTGTGAGCCCGACGCAGCAGCTTGAGCACAGACGACGCACCGACCGCACGCTCGCCTCGTTCGCGAAGAAAGCTGAGCACGCTGCCTTCAGCTTGCACTCCGAGTGCGTGAGCGCGAGTCTTGAAGTCAGGCGCGCTCTCGTCCAGGATGAAGCCGCCGTCGACGAACAGCTGCATGAACGCTACGATGTGCCTCGCGTCCGAGGTCGCTTGGCGGCTAGAGCCGCCAGACATCCACATCCGCGGCTCGCGAGTGAACCACTCGAACCAAACGGCGCGAAGGTGCGATGGCGATGACTTCTTCTTGCGCTTGCGCTCTGGCATGGAGCACTCACTCTGTTCCTGTGTACGCTGCTCTTGATCGTTGTTGTGCAGAACTTCAGCGACGCCGCGCTTGCCGAGTGTCGCTACCAGCGTCTCGAAGCGCTCTTCCCAGCGCTTGTTGATGTCGATAAGACTGGTAATGACAGCCGCCTGGTACTCGAGCGTGCTCTGGTTGTTGTTACTCGTTGTGCTGCTGCAGCTCGATGTGCTGCGCTTTGCGCTGCCCCGCGCGTTCAACCTCATCGACCAGCGTACCAAGTCGTCAACTGTGCGCCCGGCCGCTTCAACGCTCTCCTCGATTCGGACGACTGCAGGGCTTCGAACGGCGAGCTCTTTCAAGCGCGGGTAGTGATGAAGCACGCTCGCCGTACACAGCTCAAGCACTCGCCCGTCGACTTTGCAACCAGGCGTCGTGATGCCCGTGCACGACGCGAAGAGCAGCTTTTGAACGCTGTCAATCGCGTCGCGCTCGCCACTGTCGAAGCTGGCCAGATCCTGGAACGCCACCTCGTCGTTCGACTTCCAGCCCGAGAGCACGCGCGAGATCTTCTGGTCTTCGGCCGTGGTGTTGAAGACGTATGCGAACGCCTTGTTGGTGGACGTCATGCTCCAAGCTCCACGGTCGAAGATCCACTGAGCGCTCAACTCCGGATCGCCGTTCGCGTGCTGCGCTCCTCCTCGTCTGAACGAGTGAGACGTGAGCGCGCTGCCAGCTCCAGCGTCTTGTGCGATCCGCTTGAGGACGCGGTTCACATAGCTGTGGACCCCGGGCGCACGGTTCACAGCAACTCGTGGAGCATCTCTCTCAAGATTCGGCTGCGAGGGCGCGCTGCAGACTTCGAGGAGCTCGAGCAGCGGAACGGAGGAGAGAGTTTCGCAGTCGGCTTGGACGCTTGGCGTCGGTAGCTGCGTCAGAAGCGCGGGGCTTGGCGCTTGTTGCATCATCAGAGCCATCGCGACGGCGAAGACAGGACAAGTCAAGATGCTGTCGCGGTCCGGGAAGAGCGACAATCCCTGCTCCTCTGCTGTCTTCACGCGCACAAGACGCAGGAAGAGAGTGCCACTGGCACTGACGGAGAGACCAGTCTTGGAAACGAGCGAGAGGTCGGACGCGCGGCCGAACACGTGCCACATGAGGCAGAGGAGCGCGGCGTCTTCGTAGTCGGTAGAACTCGTAGCCGTCGTGTAGAGGTAGCGCATAAGACAGCTGAGATCCGCCTTCGTGCACGCTGGAGCCTTGTTGACCACCGTTCCGTTGTCGCGAGAGACGCAGTGGCGCTCAAGTGTGCGTGCCATCTCGAGGAGCTTCTCGTTGGTAGCGGCCTTGAGCTGCTTGAACTCGTCGAGTACCCACTTCTTCACTTGTCTGTAGTAGGAGAGGACCGAGTTGACCTTTAGGTAGTCTCCTGTTGGGCCGCGCTCGAACGCCAGGTGCAAGGCAAACTTGTCCATCACAGTGAGAAGGGCGTTGCCGCTTGCGTCTCCTTGGATCATGACCGTGATCGTGTCGAGCGTGACGTGCTCTGCAGCTAGGAAGCGCTTGAACGCATTGATGCCCACGGACATCGCGGCCTTGGAGTTAGCGGGGACGAGCGCTTGCAAGCTCATCGTGACGGAGCGTCAAGTAGTAGAATGACAATGATCAGTTGCTGTATTGTGTGTGAACTTGTGTGTCTCCTTTCACGCACGCCCAGTGCGACAACATCGCTAAAGACAGTGTGTTGTCGGAACCTGGACAAGTATATTGGAAATACGCAGTTGTGTTGACTATTGTATAGTGCATATACATATTTTTCATTAGCTTCCGACAAAATATGTCGGAAGCTGTGTCGGAACTAAATGCCTAACCCTTTCAGCTCTCATTGGACACAAATTCAAGCAGAACATGCCGGTGATTCGACAAAATTTATCTAAGCATTCCTATTGGTCAATACTTCAATACTTAACACAAGTGAACAGTTAGCTTGTCGGAATAACGATCATATTCATCCATATGCCCCATCTGGTCACTAACCTGATATGGGTGAATCTGTACGGGACATTTTGTTGCTGTCAAACAAATGCCCCCTGTTAATTCAGATTTTGTGTTAAACAACAAGGGACATTTTAGGACCGTTTAAATTTATACAACCTGATATTAATTTGTGACTCATAGAATCGGTTCATAGTACAGTTGATAAAACAATGATGATCTCGGGGGCAAAGAACTTACGTCTTCGAATACGCCAAATGCGAAGTCGCAGCTGTCTTCTCCGCAAAACGACCATTTCGTTTTGAAATTTTGGCTCGGGTATTTATTAGGTGGGTGGTCTTCATAAATTTTAGAACAAAAATCGGTGACCGCAGACGTTCTTTTCAGGAAAACTGCTCTAACAATATAGATTTGATCTCGCTGGTGCAGACCATACATCATTTCTAAAATTGAAGTTGTCGCCAAAAATATACTGTAAAACACCACTTCTAATATAACAGTTTACATAAATATAACAGGTTGTGCCCATCAATTAGGGACCCTATGGAAAGGTGTACATGTAACGTTGTATAAACCTATCTATGTGCAGTGATTACCAGATTTGTGCCAAGTCATTTTGTTTGTGACATGACAAGAATGTGAAGGTGAAGGTGAAAATATACAAAAAAATGCATAAATGTATTTAGTATGGGCAATGAGCGAACAAACCCAGAATGAACTTGGTTATATTTGAATGCAGCCAAGCTTTTTGACTAGGCAAATAGTTGGTGCCTACTGCTTTACTAAAAAAATGAATCAGTCAGACCATCATTTGTTGTACGTGATGCAGGCGAGCCTCTTCCGTCGTAGAAATGGCATAAGCGTGCGTTCTGATACGAAGTATGTGAAATACATTAACCTAAAAGCACTGTAAGTGTCCACAACATCGAGCGTGAGCACAAAGTCATCATTCTTTTCCGTGTGCGCGAACACGCATAACACACGTCTCCACTCCTTCCCTACCAAGTCTGTTTTCCCGCCAGTTGCCGCCGAGGTTGCTATTTTTGGATGGTGTTCGAGGACCGCGCCTTGTTTGTGTCCGCGAAACACCTCGATCTCAACCGCTGGACGCTTGCGACCTACGCCACTCCGCTTCTGCACACGCTCCGTATCGCATCGGCGGAGGACGACGACTACGACTGGGGTGACGACTATGGCGGCGGCAACAGTGGTGAAGAGAACAAGGGCTCGGACAATGGCCGGAAGGACTGGATTGGAGACAAGAGCGACGGCAAGGACGACGATAACTGGAAGATCGTCAATGCGTGGGGTGTCAGTGACGATGCCTTAGTCGAAGTGGGGGGGGGGAGAGTGTCAGAACTGCTCCGCTACCTTGCCGAGACCTCCACCGGGGAGGCGAGTGCGAATGGAGCCAGCGCAACGAGATCCACGACGAGGAGATTTCATTGTTCCTAAAAAATGATCAAGTGGATCCATTGGGTAGTGTATGTGATGCTAGTGCGACGAGCAAGCACACTCATTGCTCGAGCGAGCGCTCGTGACGCATATTTAATAGTGTTTTGGCTTGTGTGTGAAGCGAGCACGACGAATGCTCTCGTTGCTCATTTGCAAGTGTTTGTGGCGCTAGTGTGTCGAGTGAGCACAATGAGTGCACTCGTCGTGCTAGTGTTTTGAGCGAGCACTTGTTGTACTAGTGTGTTGAGCGAACTCGAGGTGTGCTCGCCGATTTCTCGACGATCGATGATCAGAAAGAAGATTCTAGAGCCAGAGAGGCAGTCATGACAAACATCACAGTGTGGCTTTTAAAAATGATATTTGCTCTCGTATTTGATATATGTTTACGTAAGGGCGACAGTCATCCAAAAATGGAGGCTGTAGAACACCTCAACACCTCCCAAGTGTATAGATGTAGAACAGACTGGTATGCCGATAAATGTATTCGTTTTACTTGTGTTTCACTATCTCGACTCTTGGGCTTTACAATAGTTGTCGATGGGGATGATCAAAGGGGGACTTGTCAAATACTAAGCGTAAGTCACACCATGTTTGCAAGTTATGCCACCGGCTCACATTTTTGCCCCTCGCCGGTGGTATTAGATTTTTGCACCAAAGTGTTGTGAGACTTTATATACAGTTAACAAATGATAAACCTTCGACAACTTATTGAACACCTGCATACAAATCTTCAATGAGTTGTTCATTTTTTAATATTGAACACTTCATTTGACTTTTGTATTCAAATTCTCAAAACCGCACTTTCGTCACTATCAGATTGATAAATTGGCGTTTCAGTCCACATACATTTCCAAGTCAATAATCGTTTCAGATTCGTTTTTCACTATCATGCTTTCAAACTCTATTTCACACCACATACATTTCCAAGTCAATAAGCGTTTCAGGTTTCTCAATGCCACCGCACTCAATCTAAGTACGCTCATGATAGAGAACGCACTTGACAACTTAACTCGTCTCACTTAGATCGTTGTTAAGTGCGAAGATGGCGCGCAATCACGTGTGGCACTTGTGTAGCAGAAATTTGGATCAATCAAAATGCGCAATTCGGCGCGCAATCATGTGTGGCACTGGTGTGGTACAGAATGATGGCTGTATGTATTTCGACGACTAGTATAAGTCAATTAGTTGTGTGCACGTAAGTACATGCACGCATTTGTAATATTGTATTATTTGTGTCTAAAAAGTGTAGCGTTTTATACACAATGTTATATACCGCGAATTTACACATATAGCATCATCGAGAGAGAACGCAGAAACAACAAGAGCGAAGATGGCGGATGGGAATCACGACGCGCTTGCTGCGTACGTTGTCGACTTGTCTTGCCGCATGATGCGCAGTGAGCACTCTCTTTGTATGCAGACGCATGTGCTCATGCATAATCGTTCTTCTATGTACTGTGTGGTATGTGGCGATGGCGACACTGTGTGCCTGCTTGCATCCGCAGGTTCATGAGCATCACTGGCGCAGAACATGGCAGTGCGACGCAGTTCTTGGAGGTACGGCATCTGTGTGGCGTACATGCAGTGTATGTGCGCGCTCTGCTACGACGATCGCACTGCGGCGTTCGCACTGCGGCGTTCGCAGTCGCGTTGGGTTTGAACGCGAAGATATGCATGGAGCGCAATGACCGCAACAACGTACTAACGGCTGTCACGCTCGCGATCTTGTGCGCTTGCGCAGCTCACGAACTGGAAGCTCGACGAAGCGGTACGTTTACAAACGAGAGCGCACGCAGTGTCTACTTCGCGTAGACAGAACTTCTCAAAACGAGCGACTGACGGACGAATGGACGCTTCGCTGCGTAGGTGAACCTGTTCATGGAGAGCGGCGGTCATGGCTTTGGCGGCAGCGACACTGCCTCTGGTGTGCCACCACCAGCGCCGATGGCAGGTGGCGGTGGCTACGGCTACGGCGACGAGTGCGTAGTCGCGCTATCGACTTGTGCGGTCGTGGCGCAAGTCCCGTGACTGACGCACGCGCCTTGCGTGTTGTGTGACGTAGCGACGTGCGCGCACCAGATCCGTCCAAGCGCCAGCGCCTCGTCGGCTCGACGTTTGAAACCTGTACGTGTGTATGCGCTGTGCTGGCGTGGGATAGACCAACACTCACTGTCCATCATGCCTCTGTCTGTCACCAGTGCCTATGCGCAGAATACACGACCAGTACCGCGACTTTGCGGCCGAGAGCATCGCAGCGATCAACGCTGCGGCCGATGCGCCAGGCATTGCGCCGGCATTTGGTGCGTCGCCCTCTCTGCTGCTGCCTCGCTCTCTCTGTTGTCGAAGCTGACGATCGCGCCTTTGCTGCGGTCGTAGGACCTGGCGTCGACGACAGCTCGAGCCGCACGCGCGACCTGAGCACGCTCTTCCAGCCGCCAGTCGAGATCATGTTCCAGGGCACGTACGCAGACGTACGTCCGTTGCGCGTGCGATTCGTACAAGCGAACGCCAGTACAACTCACTGCCCATCATGCACAGGCGCGCATGCACGCCAAGAGCGAGGGCAAGTGGCTCTTGGTGAACATCCAGGACGAGATCGTGTTTGCGAGCCACATGCTCAACCGCGACACGTGGTCGGACGACGTCGTGCAGAACGTCGTGGCGAGCGGCTTTGTCTTTTGGCAGGTGCGTCTGCTGCTGCTGCCTCTCGCGCAGTGTCCTGGCACTCGCTTACGCACTCGGTATCTCCTGCTGCTGCTGCTGGACGCGTCGTAGAACTACTGGGCGTCTGAGCATGGCAAGAAGTTCTGCACGCTCTACCAGATCGAGCGCGAGCGGCTCCCAGTGATCGTCGTGATTGACCCGCGCACGGGCGAGATCGTGCAGCGCTGGGAGGGCTTCCTCGAGCCGCAGGACCTCACGGAGAAGCGTGCGTCTCGCCATTCACGACGGCTCTCTCTGTCTACCTCTCTCGGTGCTCTGTCTGCTAGACGCACTCATCGCTCTCTCTCTTTCCAACTCTGTGATCCACAGTGTCGGACTTCAGTTGCATGAACGAGATGGACGCGTCGATGGACGCGAGCGCCTCTAGCGCAACGGCGGTACGCACTTGACGCTCCACGTGGCTGTTCCACTGAACGCGCACTCACTGCTCCGTACCACCACGTGCGCTCTCTTGATGCAGCCGCCGCGCACGATCGACGACGCGTCCGAGGATGATCAGCTCGCAGCGGCGATCGCTGCGTCGCTGCAGAACGGAAGCGACAGCGACGAGCAGATTGCAGACGCCGACAGCGACGACTCGGACATGGACGAAGAGGCGAAAGAGGACGGCGCGCCGGCGTTTGAGCCGCTTGGACCAGAACCTGCGAGTGCGTTTGGCCACACAGTCACTGCAAGACCACCGCTCGCTCTCACTTACACTCGATACTCTTCTGCTGCTTGACAGGCGACGCGCCTGGTGTGACGCGCGTGCAGATCCGCGCGCCAGACGGTTCGCGCCTCGTGCGCCGGTTCCTCAAGACAGACGCCATGTCGATGCTCTGGGCGTTCGTGAAGGAGCAGGTGCGTCTCCGTCGTTGTGCGTCGAGTCCGTTGTGCAGCAGAGACACTGATGCAACACTTGCACGAGCAGATCCCAGAGGCGCGCAGTCGGGCGTTTGAGCTCCGCACGGCATTCCCACCTGCGGCAGTGGCATTCAGCGACTCGGCGACGTTCGCGGAGAAGGGACTTGAGAACGCCAACCTCATGGTCAAGTGGACAGCGTAGGCGCGCGTTCGTTCACGACTCCTCTCTCTCTCTCATCACGTGATGGCAGTCCAAGTGGCGTCCTAGCAAAGTGATAGCAGTAGCGCCACGTACGAGCGTCGAACGGAACGAACGAGTCCTTTGCATGAAGTGATGATGAAGTCTGTTTGATGGTGATCCACGCGCTCGCGTGTACTGACGGACTCACTTGGCGTCACGCACGCACGAGCGCCACATGCATACGCAGAGAGACGCAGACGTCTTCGCGCGCTCTCTCTCTCGTTTCTGTCCTAGTGCTTCACGGCCGCCGACTTGGTCGTTGTCGTCGAGACCTTGCGGACGACAGTCGTCGTGGCGCCGTCGCTAGCAGTCGTCGTCGTCGTCGTCGACGACGACACGCTCGAGCTGCTGCTATTGCTGCTGTACGTGACGACGCGCTGCTGGCGCCGGAGCACGACGATCGCCACGAACCGCACAAGCACAACCATCGCTGCGAGCACGAGCACGTGGAGCACGACGCTCTCGCTCGTTGCGCTCTCGAGCTCTTGCTCGACAAACGCCTGGACCGTCAGCTCGCCGTCGACTGCGAGCGTCGATGGCGCGAGGCGCAGCGGCTTGCACGCCACGACCACGGCGTCGACGTCCATCTCGTCCTCACGGACGCGGCGGCAGTCGCCAAACACAATGCCGACGAGGTTCGCGAACACGTAGCGGTGCGGAACGTACGCAAAGACCCACGACGCGGTCGCCCAGAGGAACGCGACGACGACGTGGAGCGCAGCGCCGACGAACGCTGCGACGTCCACGCGCATCGTCACGTACACTGTCAGTCGCGCGAGCGAGAGCTGAAGGAGCACGAGCACTGCGAGGCTGAGCCAGTACCACATACTCTCGAACGCGTACGCGCTCCAGCCCGTGAGCGTGAGCACCACGAGCGTGAACAGCGCGCTCAGGACGAGCGCAAACACGACGTCAGCGCCAGTCTGCGCGACCACGTACGCCTGCGCGTCGTAGAGCGCGAGCGCCTGGTCGTGCGCGTAGCTCGCGACGTCCTGCGACGCGCTCGTGAGCACCGCGGCAAACGCCAGCGCACTCAGCGCGAGCGACGAGTAGAAGAGCAGCTGCGCGCCGTGGAGCACGCCGTCGTGCGTGTCGTACGCCTCGTCCTGCATCCAGAGCACGAGCCACGCCACGAGCGCCACGAGCACGAGCGCAAACGCAGAGCGCACGCGCGTTGTGACGATCGTGCGCCAGTACGTCGTGAGAGAGCGCCGGAACCAGAGCGTCGTCTGCGTCATCCACGACGCGCGGAGCAGGAGCTGAGCTGGCAGCTCGCCCAGCGGCTTTGTCACGCCACGCTGGCTCATGTGCGTCGCCAGCGAGCGCTGGAGCTCGCTCTGGCGGAACAGCTTGACAAACTTGTCGGTCGTCGCCTTGGAAGTACTGCTGCTGCTCGTGCTGATCGACTCGACCGCCCAGTGCGCCACGGTCGCGCCAGCCGCGATCTTCTTCACGCCTGATGCCGTGTGGAGGTACTTGACCAAGTGGCGGCACTCGCTCCCGAGCTCGCCGCTGAACGCCACGTCGCCGCCGCGCGTCAAGAGCACGAGGCGGTCGAACGACCGTAGCGCATCGCATGCGCTCGACTCGTGGACCGTCACGACGATCGTGTAGCCCCACGTCGCGAGCGTGCGCAGGAGCGTCAGCGATCGCTCGCTCGCCTGCGCGTCGAGGCCACGGAGCGGCGCGTCGAGCACGAGCACGCTCGGCGCCGTCACGAGCTCGACCGCGAGCTTCACGCGGAGCTGCTCCTCGAGCGAGCACGCGTCCAGACGCTTGTCGGCGATCGCTGCGAGCTCGAGGTCGTCGAGCCACGAGGCGACGCTCGCCGCGCGCTCCGTCTCGCTCACTGCAGTCGACTGGCGCAGGACCGAGCGGAACGTCACGACCTCGCGCACTGTCGACAACACCCAGTACGTGTTCACGCGCGAGATGTACCGCACATAGCGGCGGAGTTCGGTCGATGTCACTTTGTGGCCGTTCAGGTACACGAGTCCAGAGTCGCTCGTCTTGAGCGCCTTGATGCCCGCGAGGATCTCGAGCAGCGCAGTCTGTCCTTCGCGGCCCGATCCGAGCACCGCAGTCATCGTGCCCGACGGGGCGTACCCCGTCACGCTCTGAAGCCCAGACACGTCCGTCACGCGCTCAAACGCAAGCGTCAGCGACGCCACGCCGTGCTTGCTCACTGCGTGTTTGTTGCCGCTCGCCGTCGATGACTCGCCCCACGCCGCCGCCGCGCGAGACGACACGTCCGACGCACTCGCAGTCACAGTCGTCTTGCTCGTCGCTTCTGTGCTCTCAAAGCTCTCGCTCGCACCCGCCGCTTGCAGTGCCTCTTGCTGTTGCTTGCGCTTGTTCTTTGCGCGGCGCTTCTTGCCGTCCTGCGACGTCATCGTCGTAGTCACGCCAATCGCCGCTGCTACACCGCTCGCAACTGCACTGGCATCAACGTCTACAGTCTCGGACGTCTCGACCGTCTTCGCAGTAGCTGCTGTAGCGCCGTGCGTCTCGATCGTCGTCTTGATCCGACTCGCTTTGCCGTCCTTGGTCGTTGTCTCGAAAGTGGTCGTTGTTGTCGTCGACGGGATCTTCGCATCCCCCGTGCTCGACGTCGCCACACTTGTCTGCTCGGTGTCGCTCGATGTCAAACGCGAGCCTCCGCGCTGCGTCACAGTGGTCTTGCTTGCGTGCTGCTGCTGCTGCTTCTTCTGGTCCGTCGTTTCCTGCGTGGTAGGTGCCGACGAGCTCTCGACAGTTGTCTTCGTCACAGTGATACTGCCGCTTCCGTGAGTCACAGGCGCCGCTTGTGCTTTTGTCACCTTCGTCACAGTCAACAACGTCGTCAGCGACGCCACTGCATCCTCGTCAGTGTCAACAACACGGCGCTCGGACGTCGCCGTCGCCGTCTCGTCCGCACCCTTCGAGACGTCAGTGCTCGTCTCGCGCACAATTGCACCGCCATTTGTCCCAGTCGTTGTCGTAGCTGTCGTTGTCGTTGTCGTTGTCATCGACACTTCAGCATCTTCTGCAACGATGTCGTCGGCCACTGCTACAACTGTCGTGGTCGTCGTCGCGTCCACGGCGCTGTCGTCGCTCGAAGCGCTGCTCGCCACCACAGCCGGTGTCACCGTCGTTCTCTCGCCTTCACTCGTTGACGTCGCGACCGCAGACTGAGAAGTCTCTGCGTCGTGCTGCTTGTGCTTGCGCTTGCTCTTCCCTCCTGTCTTGAGCTGGAACGTCGACGGCGCCGACGAATTCTCGTCGCTCTTGCTCACAGTCGTGTACGATGTCGACGTCGACGTCTTAGACGCAGACTGAGATGGCGTAGCAAACCGACTCGCAGTCGACGACGAGCTGGTGTGCGCGTCGCTCGACACCGCAGTTGCCGACACAGAACCAGCGGCCACTGCCGCGGCGGCACCAACAGCCACAGCACCTGCATGGCTGGTCTGCAAAAAGGCTTGACGTTTGCCGCCCTTCCGCTCACGACGTTTGCCACTGACAACAGAGTTATCATCACTTGTCTCCGTCGTCTCGACCTCGATCGTCTCGGCGCTCTCCACGGTCTCCACGGTCTCCGTCGTCTCCGTGGTCTCGACAACTTCCGTCGTCTCCGTCACCACGTCGCCCGACGTCAACGACACCACGCCGCTGTCGTACGCGTACTCGGTCGACACCGACTCGCCGCCAGTCACCGACACCGAGCCGTAGCCGTAGCTCGTCGTCTCGTACGTGCTCGACGCCGCGCCGCCGACCACGATCTCCTCCTCCGTGATCTCCGTCGTCTCCGTCGTCTCCGTCGTCTCCGTCGTCTCGGTCGTCTCCGTAGTCTCAACCTCGACAACCTCCGTCGTCTCGGTCGTCTCGGTCGTCTCGACCGTCTCGGTCGTCTCGACCGTCTCGACAACCTCCGTCGTCTCCGTCGTCTCGACCTCGATCGTCTCGGCGCTCTCCACGGTCTCCACGGTCTCCGTCGTCTCCGTGGTCTCGACAACTTCCGTCGTCTCCGTCACCACGTCGCCCGACGTCAACGACACCACGCCGCTGTCGTACGCGTACTCGGTCGACACCGACTCGCCGCCAGTCACCGACACCGAGCCGTAGCCGTAGCTCGTCGTCTCGTACGTGCTCGACGCCGCGCCGCCGACCACGATCTCCTCCTCCGTGATCTCCGTCGTCTCGGTCGTCTCCGTCGTCTCCGTCGTCTCGGTCGTCTCCGTAGTCTCAACCTCGACAACCTCCGTCGTCTCGGTCGTCTCGGTCGTCTCGACCGTCTCGACAACCTCCGTCGTCTCCGTCGTCTCGACCTCGATCGTCTCGGCGCTCTCCACGGTCTCCACGGTCTCCGTCGTCTCCGTGGTCTCGACAACTTCCGTCGTCTCCGTCACCACGTCGCCCGACGTCAACGACACCACGCCGCTGTCGTACGCGTACTCGGTCGACACCGACTCGCCGCCAGTCACCGACACCGAGCCGTAGCCGTAGCTCGTCGTCTCGTACGTGCTCGACGCCGCGCCGCCGACCACGATCTCCTCCTCCGTGATCTCCGTCGTCTCCGTCGTCTCCGTCGTCTCCGTCGTCTCGGTCGTCTCCGTAGTCTCAACCTCGACAACCTCCGTCGTCTCGGTCGTCTCGGTCGTCTCGACCGTCTCGGTCGTCTCGACCGTCTCGACAACCTCCGTCGTCTCCGTCGTCTCGACCTCGATCGTCTCGGCGCTCTCCACGGTCTCCACGGTCTCCGTCGTCTCCGTGGTCTCGACAACTTCCGTCGTCTCCGTCACCACGTCGCCCGACGTCAACGACACCACGCCGCTGTCGTACGCGTACTCGGTCGACACCGACTCGCCGCCAGTCACCGACACCGAGCCGTAGCCGTAGCTCGTCGTCTCGTACGTGCTCGACGCCGCGCCGCCGACCACGATCTCCTCCTCCGTGATCTCCGTCGTCTCCGTCGTCTCGGTCGTCTCCGTCGTCTCGGTCGTCTCCGTAGTCTCAACCTCGACAACCTCCGTCGTCTCGACCGTCTCGGTCGTCTCGACCGTCTCGACAACCTCCGTCGTCTCCGTCGTCTCGACCTCGATCGTCTCGGCGCTCTCCACGGTCTCCACGGTCTCCGTCGTCTCCGTGGTCTCGACAACTTCCGTCGTCTCCGTCACCACGTCGCCCGACGTCAACGACACCACGCCGCTGTCGTACGCGTACTCGGTCGACACCGACTCGCCGCCAGTCACCGACACCGAGCCGTAGCCGTAGCTCGTCGTCTCGTACGTGCTCGACGCCGCGCCGCCGACCACGATCTCCTCCTCCGTGATCTCCGTCGTCTCCGTCGTCTCGGTCGTCTCCGTCGTCTCGGTCGTCTCCGTAGTCTCAACCTCGACAACCTCCGTCGTCTCGGTCGTCTCGGTCGTCTCGACCGTCTCGACAACCTCCGTCGTCTCCGTCGTCTCGACCTCGATCGTCTCGGCGCTCTCCACGGTCTCCACGGTCTCCGTCGTCTCCGTGGTCTCGACAACTTCCGTCGTCTCCGTCACCACGTCGCCCGACGTCAACGACACCACGCCGCTGTCGTACGCGTACTCGGTCGACACCGACTCGCCGCCAGTCACCGACACCGAGCCGTAGCCGTAGCTCGTCGTCTCGTACGTGCTCGACGCCGCGCCGCCGACCACGATCTCCTCCTCCGTGATCTCCGTCGTCTCCGTCGTCTCGGTCGTCTCCGTCGTCTCGGTCGTCTCCGTAGTCTCAACCTCGACAACCTCCGTCGTCTCGGTCGTCTCCGTAGTCTCAACCTCGACAACCTCCGTCGTCTCGGTCGTCTCGGCGCTCTCCACGGTCTCCACGGTCTCCGTCGTCTCCGTGGTCTCGACAACTTCCGTCGTCTCCGTCACCACGTCGCCCGACGTCAACGACACCACGCCGCTGTCGTACGCGTACTCGGTCGACACCGACTCGCCGCCAGTCACCGACACCGAGCCGTAGCCGTAGCTCGTCGTCTCGTACGTGCTCGACGCCGCGCCGCCGACCACGATCTCCTCCTCCGTGATCTCCGTCGTCTCCGTCGTCTCGGTCGTCTCCGTCGTCTCGGTCGTCTCCGTAGTCTCAACCTCGACAACCTCCGTCGTCTCGGTCGTCTCGGTCGTCTCGACCGTCTCGACAACCTCCGTCGTCTCCGTCGTCTCGACCTCGATCGTCTCGGCGCTCTCCACGGTCTCCACGGTCTCCGTCGTCTCCGTGGTCTCGACAACTTCCGTCGTCTCCGTCACCACGTCGCCCGACGTCAACGACACCACGCCGCTGTCGTACGCGTACTCGGTCGACACCGACTCGCCGCCAGTCACCGACACCGAGCCGTAGCCGTAGCTCGTCGTCTCGTACGTGCTCGACGCCGCGCCGCCGACCACGATCTCCTCCTCCGTGATCTCCGTCGTCTCCGTCGTCTCGGTCGTCTCCGTCGTCTCGGTCGTCTCCGTAGTCTCAACCTCGACAACCTCCGTCGTCTCGGTCGTCTCCGTAGTCTCAACCTCGACAACCTCCGTCGTCTCGGTCGTCTCGGCGCTCTCCACGGTCTCCACGGTCTCCGTCGTCTCCGTGGTCTCGACAACTTCCGTCGTCTCCGTCACCACGTCGCCCGACGTCAACGACACCACGCCGCTGTCGTACGCGTACTCGGTCGACACCGACTCGCCGCCAGTCACCGACACCGAGCCGTAGCCGTAGCTCGTCGTCTCGTACGTGCTCGACGCCGCGCCGCCGACCACGATCTCCTCCTCCGTGATCTCCGTCGTCTCGGTCGTCTCCGTCGTCTCCGTCGTCTCGGTCGTCTCCGTAGTCTCAACCTCGACAACCTCCGTCGTCTCGGTCGTCTCGGTCGTCTCGACCGTCTCGACAACCTCCGTCGTCTCCGTCGTCTCGACCTCGATCGTCTCGGCGCTCTCCACGGTCTCCACGGTCTCCGTCGTCTCCGTGGTCTCGACAACTTCCGTCGTCTCCGTCACCACGTCGCCCGACGTCAACGACACCACGCCGCTGTCGTACGCGTACTCGGTCGACACCGACTCGCCGCCAGTCACCGACACCGAGCCGTAGCCGTAGCTCGTCGTCTCGTACGTGCTCGACGCCGCGCCGCCGACCACGATCTCCTCCTCCGTGATCTCCGTCGTCTCCGTCGTCTCGGTCGTCTCCGTCGTCTCGGTCGTCTCCGTAGTCTCAACCTCGACAACCTCCGTCGTCTCGGTCGTCTCCGTAGTCTCAACCTCGACAACCTCCGTCGTCTCGGTCGTCTCGGCGCTCTCCACGGTCTCCACGGTCTCCGTCGTCTCCGTGGTCTCGACAACTTCCGTCGTCTCCGTCACCACGTCGCCCGACGTCAACGACACCACGCCGCTGTCGTACGCGTACTCGGTCGACACCGACTCGCCGCCAGTCACCGACACCGAGCCGTAGCCGTAGCTCGTCGTCTCGTACGTGCTCGACGCCGCGCCGCCGACCACGATCTCCTCCTCCGTGATCTCCGTCGTCTCGGTCGTCTCCGTCGTCTCCGTCGTCTCGGTCGTCTCCGTAGTCTCAACCTCGACAACCTCCGTCGTCTCGGTCGTCTCCGTAGTCTCAACCTCGACAACCTCCGTCGTCTCGGTCGTCTCGGCGCTCTCCACGGTCTCCACGGTCTCCGTCGTCTCCGTGGTCTCGACAACTTCCGTCGTCTCCGTCACCACGTCGCCCGACGTCAACGACACCACGCCGCTGTCGTACGCGTACTCGGTCGACACCGACTCGCCGCCAGTCACCGACACCGAGCCGTAGCCGTAGCTCGTCGTCTCGTACGTGCTCGACGCCGCGCCGCCGACCACGATCTCCTCCTCCGTGATCTCCGTCGTCTCGGTCGTCTCCGTCGTCTCCGTCGTCTCGGTCGTCTCCGTAGTCTCAACCTCGACAACCTCCGTCGTCTCGGTCGTCTCGGTCGTCTCGACCGTCTCGACAACCTCCGTCGTCTCCGTCGTCTCGACCTCGATCGTCTCGGCGCTCTCCACGGTCTCCACGGTCTCCGTCGTCTCCGTGGTCTCGACAACTTCCGTCGTCTCCGTCACCACGTCGCCCGACGTCAACGACACCACGCCGCTGTCGTACGCGTACTCGGTCGACACCGACTCGCCGCCAGTCACCGACACCGAGCCGTAGCCGTAGCTCGTCGTCTCGTACGTGCTCGACGCCGCGCCGCCGACCACGATCTCCTCCTCCGTGATCTCCGTCGTCTCCGTCGTCTCGGTCGTCTCCGTCGTCTCGGTCGTCTCCGTAGTCTCAACCTCGACAACCTCCGTCGTCTCGGTCGTCTCGGCGCTCTCCACGGTCTCCACGGTCTCCGTCGTCTCCGTGGTCTCGACAACTTCCGTCGTCTCCGTCACCACGTCGCCCGACGTCAACGACACCACGCCGCTGTCGTACGCGTACTCGGTCGACACCGACTCGCCGCCAGTCACCGACACCGAGCCGTAGCCGTAGCTCGTCGTCTCGTACGTGCTCGACGCCGCGCCGCCGACCACGATCTCCTCCTCCGTGATCTCCGTCGTCTCGGTCGTCTCCGTCGTCTCCGTCGTCTCGGTCGTCTCCGTAGTCTCAACCTCGACAACCTCCGTCGTCTCGGTCGTCTCGGTCGTCTCGACCGTCTCGACAACCTCCGTCGTCTCCGTCGTCTCGACCTCGATCGTCTCGGCGCTCTCCACGGTCTCCACGGTCTCCGTCGTCTCCGTGGTCTCGACAACTTCCGTCGTCTCCGTCACCACGTCGCCCGACGTCAACGACACCACGCCGCTGTCGTACGCGTACTCGGTCGACACCGACTCGCCGCCAGTCACCGACACCGAGCCGTAGCCGTAGCTCGTCGTCTCGTACGTGCTCGACGCCGCGCCGCCGACCACGATCTCCTCCTCCGTGATCTCCGTCGTCTCCGTCGTCTCCGTCGTCTCCGTCGTCTCGGTCGTCTCCGTAGTCTCAACCTCGACAACCTCCGTCGTCTCGGTCGTCTCGACCGTCTCGACAACCTCCGTCGTCTCCGTCGTCTCGGCGCTCTCCACGGTCTCCACGGTCTCCGTCGTCTCCGTGGTCTCGACAACTTCCGTCGTCTCCGTCACCACGTCGCCCGACGTCAACGACACCACGCCGCTGTCGTACGCGTACTCGGTCGACACCGACTCGCCGCCAGTCACCGACACCGAGCCGTAGCCGTAGCTCGTCGTCTCGTACGTGCTCGACGCCGCGCCGCCGACCACGATCTCCTCCTCCGTGATCTCCGTCGTCTCCGTCGTCTCCGTCGTCTCGACCTCGATCGTCTCGGCGCTCTCCACGGTCTCCACGGTCTCCGTCGTCTCCGTGGTCTCGACAACTTCCGTCGTCTCCGTCACCACGTCGCCCGACGTCAACGACACCACGCCGCTGTCGTACGCGTACTCGGTCGACACCGACTCGCCGCCAGTCACCGACACCGAGCCGTAGCCGTAGCTCGTCGTCTCGTACGTGCTCGACGCCGCGCCGCCGACCACGATCTCCTCCTCCGTGATCTCCGTCGTCTCGGTCGTCTCCGTCGTCTCCGTCGTCTCGGTCGTCTCCGTAGTCTCAACCTCGACAACCTCCGTCGTCTCGGTCGTCTCCGTAGTCTCAACCTCGACAACCTCCGTCGTCTCGGTCGTCTCGGTCGTCTCGACCGTCTCGACAACCTCCGTCGTCTCCGTCGTCTCGACCTCGATCGTCTCGGCGCTCTCCACGGTCTCCACGGTCTCCGTCGTCTCCGTGGTCTCGACAACTTCCGTCGTCTCCGTCACCACGTCGCCCGACGTCAACGACACCACGCCGCTGTCGTACGCGTACTCGGTCGACACCGACTCGCCGCCAGTCACCGACACCGAGCCGTAGCCGTAGCTCGTCGTCTCGTACGTGCTCGACGCCGCGCCGCCGACCACGATCTCCTCCTCCATGATCTCCGTCGTCTCGGTCGTCTCCGTCGTCTCCGTCGTCTCGGTCGTCTCCGTAGTCTCAACCTCGACAACCTCCGTCGTCTCGGTCGTCTCGGTCGTCTCGACCGTCTCGACAACCTCCGTCGTCTCCGTCGTCTCGACCTCGATCGTCTCGGCGCTCTCCACGGTCTCCACGGTCTCCGTCGTCTCCGTGGTCTCGACAACTTCCGTCGTCTCCGTCACCACGTCGCCCGACGTCAACGACACCACGCCGCTGTCGTACGCGTACTCGGTCGACACCGACTCGCCGCCAGTCACCGACACCGAGCCGTAGCCGTAGCTCGTCGTCTCGTACGTGCTCGACGCCGCGCCGCCGACCACGATCTCCTCCTCCGTGATCTCCGTCGTCTCCGTCGTCTCGTCGTCTCCGTCGTCTCGGTCGTCTCCGTAGTCTCAACCTCGACAACCTCCGTCGTCTCGGTCGTCTCGGTCGTCTCGACCGTCTCGACAACCTCCGTCGTCTCCGTCGTCTCGACCTCGATCGTCTCGGCGCTCTCCACGGTCTCCACGGTCTCCGTCGTCTCCGTGGTCTCGACAACTTCCGTCGTCTCCGTCACCACGTCGCCCGACGTCAACGACACCACGCCGCTGTCGTACGCGTACTCGGTCGACACCGACTCGCCGCCAGTCACCGACACCGAGCCGTAGCCGTAGCTCGTCGTCTCGTACGTGCTCGACGCCGCGCCGCCGACCACGATCTCCTCCTCCGTGATCTCCGTCGTCTCGGTCGTCTCCGTCGTCTCCGTCGTCTCGGTCGTCTCCGTAGTCTCAACCTCGACAACCTCCGTCGTCTCGGTCGTCTCGGCGCTCTCAACGGTCTCCACGGTCTCCGTCGTCTCCGTCGTCTCGACCTCGATCGTCTCGGCGCTCTCCACGGTCTCCACGGTCTCCGTCGTCTCCGTGGTCTCGACAACTTCCGTCGTCTCCGTCACCACGTCGCCCGACGTCAACGACACCACGCCGCTGTCGTACGCGTACTCGGTCGACACCGACTCGCCGCCAGTCACCGACACCGAGCCGTAGCCGTAGCTCGTCGTCTCGTACGTGCTCGACGCCGCGCCGCCGACCACGATCTCCTCCTCCAGTGATCTCCGTCGTCTCCGTCGTCTCGTCGTCTCCGTCGTCTCGGTCGTCTCCGTAGTCTCAACCTCGACAACCTCCGTCGTCTCGGTCGTCTCGGTCGTCTCGACCGTCTCGACAACCTCCGTCGTCTCCGTCGTCTCGACCTCGATCGTCTCGGCGCTCTCCACGGTCTCCACGGTCTCCGTCGTCTCCGTGGTCTCGACAACTTCCGTCGTCTCCGTCACCACGTCGCCCGACGTCAACGACACCACGCCGCTGTCGTACGCGTACTCGGTCGACACCGACTCGCCGCCAGTCACCGACACCGAGCCGTAGCCGTAGCTCGTCGTCTCGTACGTGCTCGACGCCGCGCCGCCGACCACGATCTCCTCCTCCGTGATCTCCGTCGTCTCCGTCGTCTCGGTCGTCTCCGTCGTCTCGGTCGTCTCCGTAGTCTCAACCTCGACAACCTCCGTCGTCTCGGTACCGTCTCGGTCGTCTCGACCGTCTCGACAACCTCCGTCGTCTCCGTCGTCTCGACCTCGATCGTCTCGGCGCTCTCCACGGTCTCCACGGTCTCCGTCGTCTCCGTGGTCTCGACAACTTCCGTCGTCTCCGTCACCACGTCGCCCGACGTCAACGACACCACGCCGCTGTCGTACGCGTACTCGGTCGACACCGACTCGCCGCCAGTCACCGACACCGAGCCGTAGCCGTAGCTCGTCGTCTCGTACGTGCTCGACGCCGCGCCGCCGACCACGATCTCCTCCTCCGTGATCTCCGTCGTCTCCGTCGTCTCGGTCGTCTCCGTCGTCTCGGTCGTCTCCGTAGTCTCAACCTCGACAACCTCCGTCGTCTCGGTCGTCTCCGTAGTCTCAACCTCGACAACCTCCGTCGTCTCGGTCGTCTCGGCGCTCTCCACGGTCTCCACGGTCTCCGTCGTCTCCGTGGTCTCGACAACTTCCGTCGTCTCCGTCACCACGTCGCCCGACGTCAACGACACCACGCCGCTGTCGTACGCGTACTCGGTCGACACCGACTCGCCGCCAGTCACCGACACCGAGCCGTAGCCGTAGCTCGTCGTCTCGTACGTGCTCGACGCCGCGCCGCCGACCACGATCTCCTCCTCCGTGATCTCCGTCGTCTCCGTCGTCTCGGTCGTCTCCGTCGTCTCGGTCGTCTCCGTAGTCTCAACCTCGACAACCTCCGTCGTCTCGGTCGTCTCGTAGTCTCAACCGTCGACAACCTCCGTCGTCTCCGTCGTCTCGACCTCGATCGTCTCGGCGCTCTCCACGGTCTCCACGGTCTCCGTCGTCTCCGTGGTCTCGACAACTTCCGTCGTCTCCGTCACCACGTCGCCCGACGTCAACGACACCACGCCGCTGTCGTACGCGTACTCGGTCGACACCGACTCGCCGCCAGTCACCGACACCGAGCCGTAGCCGTAGCTCGTCGTCTCGTACGTGCTCGACGCCGCGCCGCCGACCACGATCTCCTCCTCCGTGATCTCCGTCGTCTCCGTCGTCTCCGTCGTCTCCGTCGTCTCGGTCGTCTCCGTAGTCTCAACCTCGACAACCTCCGTCGTCTCCGTCGTCTCGAACCTCGATCGTCGTCGGCGCTCTCCACGGTCTCCACGGTCTCCGTCGTCTCCGTGGTCTCGACAACTTCCGTCGTCTCCGTCACCACGTCGCCCGACGTCAACGACACCACGCCGCTGTCGTACGCGTACTCGGTCGACACCGACTCGCCGCCAGTCACCGACACCGAGCCGTAGCCGTAGCTCGTCGTCTCGTACGTGCTCGACGCCGCGCCGCCGACCACGATCTCCTCCTCCGTGATCTCCGTCGTCTCCGTCGTCTCGGTCGTCTCCGTCGTCTCGGTCGTCTCCGTAGTCTCAACCTCGACAACCTCCGTCGTCTCGGTACCGTCTCGGTCGTCTCGACCGTCTCGACAACCTCCGTCGTCTCCGTCGTCTCGACCTCGATCGTCTCGGCGCTCTCCACGGTCTCCACGGTCTCCGTCGTCTCCGTGGTCTCGACAACTTCCGTCGTCTCCGTCACCACGTCGCCCGACGTCAACGACACCACGCCGCTGTCGTACGCGTACTCGGTCGACACCGACTCGCCGCCAGTCACCGACACCGAGCCGTAGCCGTAGCTCGTCGTCTCGTACGTGCTCGACGCCGCGCCGCCGACCACGATCTCCTCCTCCGTGATCTCCGTCGTCTCGGTCGTCTCCGTCGTCTCCGTCGTCTCGGTCGTCTCCGTAGTCTCAACCTCGACAACCTCCGTCGTCTCGGTCGTCTCGGTCGTCTCGACAACCTCCGTCGTCGTCTCGACCGTCGTCTCGGCGCTCTCCACGGTCTCCACGGTCTCCGTCGTCTCCGTGGTCTCGACAACTTCCGTCGTCTCCGTCACCACGTCGCCCGACGTCAACGACACCACGCCGCTGTCGTACGCGTACTCGGTCGACACCGACTCGCCGCCAGTCACCGACACCGAGCCGTAGCCGTAGCTCGTCGTCTCGTACGTGCTCGACGCCGCGCCGCCGACCACGATCTCCTCCTCCGTGATCTCCGTCGTCTCCGTCGTCTCGGTCGTCTCCGTCGTCTCGGTCGTCTCCGTAGTCTCAACCTCGACAACCTCCGTCGTCTCGGTCGTCTCGGTCGTCTCGACCGTCTCGGTCGTCTCGACCGTCTCGACAACCTCCGTCGTCTCCGTCGTCTCGACCTCGATCGTCTCGGCGCTCTCCACGGTCTCCACGGTCTCCGTCGTCTCCGTGGTCTCGACAACTTCCGTCGTCTCCGTCACCACGTCGCCCGACGTCAACGACACCACGCCGCTGTCGTACGCGTACTCGGTCGACACCGACTCGCCGCCAGTCACCGACACCGAGCCGTAGCCGTAGCTCGTCGTCTCGTACGTGCTCGACGCCGCGCCGCCGACCACGATCTCCTCCTCCGTGATCTCCGTCGTCTCGGTCGTCTCCGTCGTCTCCGTCGTCTCGGTCGTCTCCGTAGTCTCAACCTCGACAACCTCCGTCGTCTCGGTCGTCTCGGCGCTCTCCACGGTCTCCACGGTCTCCGTCGTCTCCGTCGTCTCGACCTCGATCGTCTCGGCGCTCTCCACGGTCTCCACGGTCTCCGTCGTCTCCGTGGTCTCGACAACTTCCGTCGTCTCCGTCACCACGTCGCCCGACGTCAACGACACCACGCCGCTGTCGTACGCGTACTCGGTCGACACCGACTCGCCGCCAGTCACCGACACCGAGCCGTAGCCGTAGCTCGTCGTCTCGTACGTGCTCGACGCCGCGCCGCCGACCACGATCTCCTCCTCCGTGATCTCCGTCGTCTCGGTCGTCTCCGTCGTCTCCGTCGTCTCGGTCGTCTCCGTAGTCTCAACCTCGACAACCTCCGTCGTCTCGGTCGTCTCGGTCGTCTCGACCGTCTCGGTCGTCTCGACCGTCTCGACAACCTCCGTCGTCTCCGTCGTCTCGACCTCGATCGTCTCGGCGCTCTCCACGGTCTCCACGGTCTCCGTCGTCTCCGTGGTCTCGACAACTTCCGTCGTCTCCGTCACCACGTCGCCCGACGTCAACGACACCACGCCGCTGTCGTACGCGTACTCGGTCGACACCGACTCGCCGCCAGTCACCGACACCGAGCCGTAGCCGTAGCTCGTCGTCTCGTACGTGCTCGACGCCGCGCCGCCGACCACGATCTCCTCCTCCGTGATCTCCGTCGTCTCGGTCGTCTCCGTCGTCTCCGTCGTCTCGGTCGTCTCCGTAGTCTCAACCTCGACAACCTCCGTCGTCTCGGTCGTCTCGGTCGTCTCGACCGTCTCGGTCGTCGACCGTCTCGACAACCTCCGTCGTCTCCGTCGTCTCGACCTCGATCGTCTCGGCGCTCTCCACGGTCTCCACGGTCTCCGTCGTCTCCGTGGTCTCGACAACTTCCGTCGTCTCCGTCACCACGTCGCCCGACGTCAACGACACCACGCCGCTGTCGTACGCGTACTCGGTCGACACCGACTCGCCGCCAGTCACCGACACCGAGCCGTAGCCGTAGCTCGTCGTCTCGTACGTGCTCGACGCCGCGCCGCCGACCACGATCTCCTCCTCCGTGATCTCCGTCGTCTCGGTCGTCTCCGTCGTCTCCGTCGTCTCGGTCGTCTCCGTAGTCTCAACCTCGACAACCTCCGTCGTCTCGGTCGTCTCCGTCGTCTCAACCTCGACAACCTCCGTCGTCTCGGTCGTCTCGGCGCTCTCCACGGTCTCCACGGTCTCCGTCGTCTCCGTGGTCTCGACAACTTCCGTCGTCTCCGTCACCACGTCGCCCGACGTCAACGACACCACGCCGCTGTCGTACGCGTACTCGGTCGACACCGACTCGCCGCCAGTCACCGACACCGAGCCGTAGCCGTAGCTCGTCGTCTCGTACGTGCTCGACGCCGCGCCGCCGACCACGATCTCCTCCTCCGTGATCTCCGTCGTCTCGGTCGTCTCCGTCGTCTCCGTCGTCTCGGTCGTCTCCGTAGTCTCAACCTCGACAACCTCCGTCGTCTCGGTCGTCTCGGTCGTCTCGACCGTCTCGGTCGTCTCGACCGTCTCGACAACCTCCGTCGTCTCCGTCGTCTCGACCTCGATCGTCTCGGCGCTCTCCACGGTCTCCACGGTCTCCGTCGTCTCCGTGGTCTCGACAACTTCCGTCGTCTCCGTCACCACGTCGCCCGACGTCAACGACACCACGCCGCTGTCGTACGCGTACTCGGTCGACACCGACTCGCCGCCAGTCACCGACACCGAGCCGTAGCCGTAGCTCGTCGTCTCGTACGTGCTCGACGCCGCGCCGCCGACCACGATCTCCTCCTCCGTGATCTCCGTCGTCTCGGTCGTCTCCGTCGTCTCCGTCGTCTCGGTCGTCTCCGTAGTCTCAACCTCGACAACCTCCGTCGTCTCGGTCGTCTCGACCGTCTCGACAACCTCCGTCGTCTCCGTCGTCTCGGCGCTCTCCACGGTCTCCACGGTCTCCGTCGTCTCCGTGGTCTCGACAACTTCCGTCGTCTCCGTCACCACGTCGCCCGACGTCAACGACACCACGCCGCTGTCGTACGCGTACTCGGTCGACACCGACTCGCCGCCAGTCACCGACACCGAGCCGTAGCCGTAGCTCGTCGTCTCGTACGTGCTCGACGCCGCGCCGCCGACCACGATCTCCTCCGTGATCTCCGTCGTCTCGGTCGTCTCCGTCGTCTCCGTCGTCTCGGTCGTCTCCGTAGTCTCAACCTCGACAACCTCCGTCGTCTCGGTCGTCTCGGTCGTCTCGACCGTCTCGGTCGTCTCGACCGTCTCGACAACCTCCGTCGTCTCCGTCGTCTCGACCTCGATCGTCTCGGCGCTCTCCACGGTCTCCACGGTCTCCGTCGTCTCCGTGGTCTCGACAACTTCCGTCGTCTCCGTCACCACGTCGCCCGACGTCAACGACACCACGCCGCTGTCGTACGCGTACTCGGTCGACACCGACTCGCCGCCAGTCACCGACACCGAGCCGTAGCCGTAGCTCGTCGTCTCGTACGTGCTCGACGCCGCGCCGCCGACCACGATCTCCTCCTCCGTGATCTCCGTCGTCTCGGTCGTCTCCGTCGTCTCCGTCGTCTCGGTCGTCTCCGTAGTCTCAACCTCGACAACTCGTCGTCCGGTCGTCTCGGTCGTCTCGGTCGTCTCGACCGTCTCGACAACCTCCGTCGTCTCCGTCGTCTCGACCTCGATCGTCTCGCGCTCTCCACGGTCTCCACGGTCTCCGTCGTCTCCGTGGTCTCGACAACTTCCGTCGTCTCCGTCACCACGTCGCCCGACGTCAACGACACCACGCCGCTGTCGTACGCGTACTCGGTCGACACCGACTCGCCGCCAGTCACCGACACCGAGCCGTAGCCGTAGCTCGTCGTCTCGTACGTGCTCGACGCCGCGCCGCCGACCACGATCTCCTCCTCCGTGATCTCCGTCGTCTCCGTCGTCTCGGTCGTCTCCGTAGTCTCAACCTCGACAACCTCCGTCGTCTCGGTCGTCTCGGTCGTCTCGACCGTCTCGACAACCTCCGTCGTCTCCGTCGTCTCGACCTCGATCGTCTCGGCGCTCTCCACGGTCTCCACGGTCTCCGTCGTCTCCGTGGTCTCGACAACTTCCGTCGTCTCCGTCACCACGTCGCCCGACGTCAACGACACACGCCGCTGTCGTACGCGTACTCGGTCGACACCGACTCGCCGCCAGTCACCGACACCGAGCCGTAGCCGTAGCTCGTCGTCTCGTACGTGCTCGACGCCGCGCCGCCGACCACGATCTCCTCCTCCGTGATCTCCGTCGTCTCGGTCGTCTCCGTCGTCTCCGTCGTCTCGGTCGTCTCCGTAGTCTCAACCTCGACAACCTCCGTCGTCTCGACCTCGATCGTCTCGGCGCTCTCCACGGTCTCCACGGTCTCCGTCGTCTCCGTGGTCTCGACAACTTCCGTCGTCTCCGTCACCACGTCGCCCGACGTCAACGACACCACGCCGCTGTCGTACGCGTACTCGGTCGACACCGACTCGCCGCCAGTCACCGACACCGAGCCGTAGCCGTAGCTCGTCGTCTCGTACGTGCTCGACGCCGCGCCGCCGACCACGATCTCCTCCTCCATGATCTCCGTCGTCTCGGTCGTCTCGACCGTCTCGGTCGTCTCGACCGTCTCGACAACCTCCGTCGTCTCCGTCGTCTCGACCTCGATCGTCTCGGCGCTCTCCACGGTCTCCACGGTCTCCGTCGTCTCCGTGGTCTCGACAACTTCCGTCGTCTCCGTCACCACGTCGCCCGACGTCAACGACACCACGCCGCTGTCGTACGCGTACTCGGTCGACACCGACTCGCCGCCAGTCACCGACACCGAGCCGTAGCCGTAGCTCGTCGTCTCGTACGTGCTCGACGCCGCGCCGCCGACCACGATCTCCTCCTCCGTGATCTCCGTCGTCTCCGTCGTCTCGGTCGTCTCCGTCGTCTCGGTCGTCTCCGTAGTCTCAACCTCGACAACATCCGTCGTCTCGGTCGTCTCGGTCGTCTCGACCGTCTCGACAACCTCCGTCGTCTCCGTCGTCTCGACCTCGATCGTCTCGGCGCTCTCCACGGTCTCCACGGTCTCCGTCGTCTCCGTGGTCTCGACAACTTCCGTCGTCTCCGTCACCACGTCGCCCGACGTCAACGACACCACGCCGCTGTCGTACGCGTACTCGGTCGACACCGACTCGCCGCCAGTCACCGACACCGAGCCGTAGCCGTAGCTCGTCGTCTCGTACGTGCTCGACGCCGCGCCGCCGACCACGATCTCCTCCTCCGTGATCTCCGTCGTCTCCGTCGTCTCCGTCGTCTCCGTCGTCTCGGTCGTCTCCGTAGTCTCAACCTCGACAACCTCCGTCGTCTCGGTCGTCTCGGTCGTCTCGACCGTCTCGACAACCTCCGTCGTCTCCGTCGTCTCGACCTCGATCGTCTCGGCGCTCTCCACGGTCTCCACGGTCTCCGTCGTCTCCGTGGTCTCGACAACTTCCGTCGTCTCCGTCACCACGTCGCCCGACGTCAACGACACCACGCCGCTGTCGTACGCGTACTCGGTCGACACCGACTCGCCGCCAGTCACCGACACCGAGCCGTAGCCGTAGCTCGTCGTCTCGTACGTGCTCGACGCCGCGCCGCCGACCACGATCTCCTCCTCCGTGATCTCCGTCGTCTCCGTCGTCTCGGTCGTCTCCGTCGTCTCGGTCGTCTCCGTAGTCTCAACCTCGACAACCTCCGTCGTCTCGGTCGTCTCGGTCGTCTCGACCGTCTCGACAACCTCCGTCGTCTCCGTCGTCTCGACCTCGATCGTCTCGGCGCTCTCCACGGTCTCCACGGTCTCCGTCGTCTCCGTGGTCTCGACAACTTCCGTCGTCTCCGTCACCACGTCGCCCGACGTCAACGACACCACGCCGCTGTCGTACGCGTACTCGGTCGACACCGACTCGCCGCCAGTCACCGACACCGAGCCGTAGCCGTAGCTCGTCGTCTCGTACGTGCTCGACGCCGCGCCGCCGACCACGATCTCCTCCTCCGTGATCTCCGTCGTCTCCGTCGTCTCCGTCGTCTCCGTCGTCTCGGTCGTCTCCGTAGTCTCAACCTCGACAACCTCCGTCGTCTCGGTCGTCTCGGTCGTCTCGACCGTCTCGACAACCTCCGTCGTCTCCGTCGTCTCGACCTCGATCGTCTCGGCGCTCTCCACGGTCTCCACGGTCTCCGTCGTCTCCGTGGTCTCGACAACTTCCGTCGTCTCCGTCACCACGTCGCCCGACGTCAACGACACCACGCCGCTGTCGTACGCGTACTCGGTCGACACCGACTCGCCGCCAGTCACCGACACCGAGCCGTAGCCGTAGCTCGTCGTCTCGTACGTGCTCGACGCCGCGCCGCCGACCACGATCTCCTCCTCCGTGATCTCCGTCGTCTCCGTCGTCTCCGTCGTCTCCGTCGTCTCGGTCGTCTCCGTAGTCTCAACCTCGACAACCTCCGTCGTCTCGGTCGTCTCGGTCGTCTCGACCGTCTCGACAACCTCCGTCGTCTCCGTCGTCTCGACCTCGATCGTCTCGGCGCTCTCCACGGTCTCCACGGTCTCCGTCGTCTCCGTGGTCTCGACAACTTCCGTCGTCTCCGTCACCACGTCGCCCGACGTCAACGACACCACGCCGCTGTCGTACGCGTACTCGGTCGACACCGACTCGCCGCCAGTCACCGACACCGAGCCGTAGCCGTAGCTCGTCGTCTCGTACGTGCTCGACGCCGCGCCGCCGACCACGATCTCCGTCGTCTCCGTCGTCTCGGTCGTCTCCGTCGTCTCGGTCGTCTCCGTAGTCTCAACCTCGACAACCTCCGTCGTCTCGGTCGTCTCGGTCGTCTCGACCGTCTCGACAACCTCCGTCGTCTCCGTCGTCTCGACCTCGATCGTCTCGGCGCTCTCCACGGTCTCCACGGTCTCCGTCGTCTCCGTGGTCTCGACAACTTCCGTCGTCTCCGTCACCACGTCGCCCGACGTCAACGACACCACGCCGCTGTCGTACGCGTACTCGGTCGACACCGACTCGCCGCCAGTCACCGACACCGAGCCGTAGCCGTAGCTCGTCGTCTCGTACGTGCTCGACGCCGCGCCGCCGACCACGATCTCCTCCTCCGTGATCTCCGTCGTCTCCGTCGTCTCGGTCGTCTCCGTAGTCTCAACCTCGACAACCTCCGTCGTCTCGGTCGTCTCGGTCGTCTCGACCGTCTCGACAACCTCCGTCGTCTCCGTCGTCTCGACCTCGATCGTCTCGGCGCTCTCCACGGTCTCCACGGTCTCCGTCGTCTCCGTGGTCTCGACAACTTCCGTCGTCTCCGTCACCACGTCGCCCGACGTCAACGACACCACGCCGCTGTCGTACGCGTACTCGGTCGACACCGACTCGCCGCCAGTCACCGACACCGAGCCGTAGCCGTAGCTCGTCGTCTCGTACGTGCTCGACGCCGCGCCGCCGACCACGATCTCCTCCTCCGTGATCTCCGTCGTCTCGGTCGTCTCCGTCGTCTCCGTCGTCTCGGTCGTCTCCGTAGTCTCAACCTCGACAACCTCCGTCGTCTCGGTCGTCTCGGTCGTCTCGACCGTCTCGGTCGTCTCGACCGTCTCGACAACCTCCGTCGTCTCCGTCGTCTCGACCTCGATCGTCTCGGCGCTCTCCACGGTCTCCACGGTCTCCGTCGTCTCCGTGGTCTCGACAACTTCCGTCGTCTCCGTCACCACGTCGCCCGACGTCAACGACACCACGCCGCTGTCGTACGCGTACTCGGTCGACACCGACTCGCCGCCAGTCACCGACACCGAGCCGTAGCCGTAGCTCGTCGTCTCGTACGTGCTCGACGCCGCGCCGCCGACCACGATCTCCTCCTCCGTGATCTCCGTCGTCTCCGTCGTCTCGGTCGTCTCCGTCGTCTCCGTCGTCTCCGTAGTCTCAACCTCGACAACCTCCGTCGTCTCGGTCGTCTCGGTCGTCTCGACCGTCTCGACAACCTCCGTCGTCTCCGTCGTCTCGACCTCGATCGTCTCGGCGCTCTCCACGGTCTCCACGGTCTCCGTCGTCTCCGTGGTCTCGACAACTTCCGTCGTCTCCGTCACCACGTCGCCCGACGTCAACGACACCACGCCGCTGTCGTACGCGTACTCGGTCGACACCGACTCGCCGCCAGTCACCGACACCGAGCCGTAGCCGTAGCTCGTCGTCTCGTACGTGCTCGACGCCGCGCCGCCGACCACGATCTCCTCCTCCGTGATCTCCGTCGTCTCCGTCGTCTCGGTCGTCTCCGTCGTCTCGGTCGTCTCCGTAGTCTCAACCTCGACAACCTCCGTCGTCTCGGTCGTCTCGGTCGTCTCGACCGTCTCGACAACCTCCGTCGTCTCCGTCGTCTCGACCTCGATCGTCTCGGCGCTCTCCACGGTCTCCACGGTCTCCGTCGTCTCCGTGGTCTCGACAACTTCCGTCGTCTCCGTCACCACGTCGCCCGACGTCAACGACACCACGCCGCTGTCGTACGCGTACTCGGTCGACACCGACTCGCCGCCAGTCACCGACACCGAGCCGTAGCCGTAGCTCGTCGTCTCGTACGTGCTCGACGCCGCGCCGCCGACCACGATCTCCTCCTCCGTGATCTCCATGATCTCCGTCGTCTCCGTCGTCTCCGTCGTCTCGGTCGTCTCCGTAGTCTCAACCTCGACAACCTCCGTCGTCTCGGTCGTCTCGGTCGTCTCGACCGTCTCGACAACCTCCGTCGTCTCCGTCGTCTCGACCTCGATCGTCTCGGCGCTCTCCACGGTCTCCACGGTCTCCGTCGTCTCCGTGGTCTCGACAACTTCCGTCGTCTCCGTCACCACGTCGCCCGACGTCAACGACACCACGCCGCTGTCGTACGCGTACTCGGTCGACACCGACTCGCCGCCAGTCACCGACACCGAGCCGTAGCCGTAGCTCGTCGTCTCGTACGTGCTCGACGCCGCGCCGCCGACCACGATCTCCTCCTCCGTGATCTCCGTCGTCTCCGTCGTCTCGGTCGTCTCCGTCGTCTCGGTCGTCTCCGTAGTCTCAACCTCGACAACCTCCGTCGTCTCGACCGTCTCGGTCGTCTCGACCGTCTCGACAACCTCCGTCGTCTCCGTCGTCTCGACCTCGATCGTCTCGGCGCTCTCCACGGTCTCCACGGTCTCCGTCGTCTCCGTGGTCTCGACAACTTCCGTCGTCTCCGTCACCACGTCGCCCGACGTCAACGACACCACGCCGCTGTCGTACGCGTACTCGGTCGACACCGACTCGCCGCCAGTCACCGACACCACGCCGCTGTCGTAAGAGTACTCGGTCGGCGTCGTCGTCACCGGGCTGCTGTACGACTCCGTCACGAACGTCGCGCTCGTCGCCGTCGGCGCCACGCTCGACACCTCGCCGTGCTTGGTCGTCGTCGTGCGCGTCACGCCGCCGTGGCTGTGGTGCACGTGCGCAGGGCTGCTGCCGCTCACCGTCGTCGTCGTCGTGCGCACAACGCCGCCCTGGCGAACCTGCGCAGGGCTGCCCGTCACAGTCGTCGTCGTCGTCGTCGACGACTGCTTGCTCTCCTGGCCAGGCACCGAGCGACGGACCACCGCGCCGGTCGACGACACCTCGGTCGCGCCCTCCTGCGTCACCACCACGCCCGACGTCTCCTCCGTCGTCACCACCGTCGCGCCGCTCACAGTCTGCGCGCCGCCAAAGTGCTTGGTCTTGCGCTTCTGCTGCGACTTCTTCGACGTCGTCGACGACGCCTCGCCGGCGATCGCGTCTTCGCCCTCAACCTCGTAGTCATACGAGTACGAGTACGAGTACTCGGCGTCGCCGCCGACCACGACCTCCTCTTCCGTCGTCTCGACAGTCTCAACAACCTCCGTCGTCTCCACCGTCTCGGTCACAACGGTCTCGGTGCTCTCCACGGTCTCCGTCGTCTCAGTCGCCTTGACCGACTCGACCGTCTCGACCGTCTCCGTCACCTCCGTGGCCACTGCCGACTTGACCGTCTCGGCGCTCTCCACGGTCTCGACAACCTCGGTCGTCTCAACAACCTCCGTCGTCTCCGTCACAACACCGCTGTCGTACGCGTACTCGGTCGACACCGACTCGCCGCCAGTCACCGACACCACGCCGCTGTCGTAAGAGTACTCGGTCGGCGTCGTCGTCACCGGGCTGCTGTACGACTCCGTCACGAACGTCGCGCTCGTCGCCGTCGGCGCCACGCTCGACACCTCGCCGTGCTTGGTCGTCGTCGTGCGCGTCACGCCGCCGTGGCTGTGGTGCACGTGCGCAGGGCTGCTGCCGCTCACCGTCGTCGTCGTCGTGCGCACAACGCCGCCCTGGCGAACCTGCGCAGGGCTGCCCGTCACAGTCGTCGTCGTCGTCGTCGACGACTGCTTGCTCTCCTGGCCAGGCACCGAGCGACGGACCACCGCGCCGGTCGACGACACCTCGGTCGCGCCCTCCTGCGTCACCACCACGCCCGACGTCTCCTCCGTCGTCACCACCGTCGCGCCGCTCACAGTCTGCGCGCCGCCAAAGTGCTTGGTCTTGCGCTTCTGCTGCGACTTCTTCGACGTCGTCGACGACGCCTCGCCGGCGATCGCGTCTTCGCCCTCAACCTCGTAGTCATACGAGTACGAGTACGAGTACTCGGCGTCGCCGCCGACCACGACCTCCTCTTCCGTCGTCTCGACAGTCTCAACAACCTCCGTCGTCTCCACCGTCTCGGTCACAACGGTCTCGGTGCTCTCCACGGTCTCCGTCGTCTCAGTCGCCTTGACCGACTCGACCGTCTCGACCGTCTCCGTCACCTCCGTGGCCACTGCCGACTTGACCGTCTCGGCGCTCTCCACGGTCTCGACAACCTCGGTCGTCTCAACAACCTCCGTCGTCTCCGTCACAACACCGCTGTCGTACGCGTACTCGGTCGACACCGACTCGCCGCCAGTCACCGACACCACGCCGCTGTCGTAAGAGTACTCGGTCGGCGTCGTCGTCACCGGGCTGCTGTACGACTCCGTCACGAACGTCGCGCTCGTCGCCGTCGGCGCCACGCTCGACACCTCGCCGTGCTTGGTCGTCGTCGTGCGCGTCACGCCGCCGTGGCTGTGGTGCACGTGCGCAGGGCTGCTGCCGCTCACCGTCGTCGTCGTCGTGCGCACAACGCCGCCCTGGCGAACCTGCGCAGGGCTGCCCGTCACAGTCGTCGTCGTCGTCGTCGACGACTGCTTGCTCTCCTGGCCAGGCACCGAGCGACGGACCACCGCGCCGGTCGACGACACCTCGGTCGCGCCCTCCTGCGTCACCACCACGCCCGACGTCTCCTCCGTCGTCACCACCGTCGCGCCGCTCACAGTCTGCGCGCCGCCAAAGTGCTTGGTCTTGCGCTTCTGCTGCGACTTCTTCGACGTCGTCGACGACGCCTCGCCGGCGATCGCGTCTTCGCCCTCAACCTCGTAGTCATACGAGTACGAGTACGAGTACTCGGCGTCGCCGCCGACCACGACCTCCTCTTCCGTCGTCTCGACAGTCTCAACAACCTCCGTCGTCTCCACCGTCTCGGTCACAACGGTCTCGGTGCTCTCCACGGTCTCCGTCGTCTCAGTCGCCTTGACCGACTCGACCGTCTCGACCGTCTCCGTCACCTCCGTGGCCACTGCCGACTTGACCGTCTCGGCGCTCTCCACGGTCTCGACAACCTCGGTCGTCTCAACAACCTCCGTCGTCTCCGTCACAACACCGCTGTCGTACGCGTACTCGGTCGACACCGACTCGCCGCCAGTCACCGACACCACGCCGCTGTCGTAAGAGTACTCGGTCGGCGTCGTCGTCACCGGGCTGCTGTACGACTCCGTCACGAACGTCGCGCTCGTCGCCGTCGGCGCCACGCTCGACACCTCGCCGTGCTTGGTCGTCGTCGTGCGCGTCACGCCGCCGTGGCTGTGGTGCACGTGCGCAGGGCTGCTGCCGCTCACCGTCGTCGTCGTCGTGCGCACAACGCCGCCCTGGCGAACCTGCGCAGGGCTGCCCGTCACAGTCGTCGTCGTCGTCGTCGACGACTGCTTGCTCTCCTGGCCAGGCACCGAGCGACGGACCACCGCGCCGGTCGACGACACCTCGGTCGCGCCCTCCTGCGTCACCACCACGCCCGACGTCTCCTCCGTCGTCACCACCGTCGCGCCGCTCACAGTCTGCGCGCCGCCAAAGTGCTTGGTCTTGCGCTTCTGCTGCGACTTCTTCGACGTCGTCGACGACGCCTCGCCGGCGATCGCGTCTTCGCCCTCAACCTCGTAGTCATACGAGTACGAGTACGAGTACTCGGCGTCGCCGCCGACCACGACCTCCTCTTCCGTCGTCTCGACAGTCTCAACAACCTCCGTCGTCTCCACCGTCTCGGTCACAACGGTCTCGGTGCTCTCCACGGTCTCCGTCGTCTCAGTCGCCTTGACCGACTCGACCGTCTCGACCGTCTCCGTCACCTCCGTGGCCACTGCCGACTTGACCGTCTCGGCGCTCTCCACGGTCTCGACAACCTCGGTCGTCTCAACAACCTCCGTCGTCTCCGTCACAACACCGCTGTCGTACGCGTACTCGGTCGACACCGACTCGCCGCCAGTCACCGACACCACGCCGCTGTCGTAAGAGTACTCGGTCGGCGTCGTCGTCACCGGGCTGCTGTACGACTCCGTCACGAACGTCGCGCTCGTCGCCGTCGGCGCCACGCTCGACACCTCGCCGTGCTTGGTCGTCGTCGTGCGCGTCACGCCGCCGTGGCTGTGGTGCACGTGCGCAGGGCTGCTGCCGCTCACCGTCGTCGTCGTCGTGCGCACAACGCCGCCCTGGCGAACCTGCGCAGGGCTGCCCGTCACAGTCGTCGTCGTCGTCGTCGACGACTGCTTGCTCTCCTGGCCAGGCACCGAGCGACGGACCACCGCGCCGGTCGACGACACCTCGGTCGCGCCCTCCTGCGTCACCACCACGCCCGACGTCTCCTCCGTCGTCACCACCGTCGCGCCGCTCACAGTCTGCGCGCCGCCAAAGTGCTTGGTCTTGCGCTTCTGCTGCGACTTCTTCGACGTCGTCGACGACGCCTCGCCGGCGATCGCGTCTTCGCCCTCAACCTCGTAGTCATACGAGTACGAGTACGAGTACGAGTACTCGGCCTTGTCGCTGTCGTTGCTGTCGCTCGAGTCGCTGCTAGACGACTTGCCACCGGAGCCGTGGCGCTTGACGGTGCGGGTAGTCTTTTTGGTGACCTTGCGCGCCTTGCGCTCGTCGGCCGACTCGCTCGAGGAGTCCGAGGAGCTGGACGAGCTCGATGACGACGACGACGAGTCCGAGTCTGAGCCCTCGTCCACAATCGTCGTCGTTGTCGTTGTTGTCGTGCTCGTGGCACTAGCCGCTGCCGCCTTCATCTTTGCGGCCTTGCGTGCCTTGCGCGCCTTTTTGGCCGCGTTCTTCTTGGCCTTCTTTGCGCGCATGGCCTCTTCCGAGACCTCAATCGAGGACTCAGCGTGACCGCTCTTCTTCGACGCGCGCGACTTGCTCTTCACGCGACGCGACGCAAAACCCGAGCGGTGCGCACCGGCAACGAGCACGCCATCGTCGGCAAAGTTGAGCAGCACGGCGTACTTGGTCGCAGTCGTGAGCGACCCGTCCGCGCTCGGGGCGTCGCGGATCTGGATGCGGTACTGCGCGCGCTCGTCGGCGCCGAGGTTCGCGATGAACTCGCTCATGTGACGCCCGGTCGGGCAGTCAAACCCGAGCTCCTGGAAGTACTCGAGCACCTCTTCGCCCGGGCCGTGGTACATCACTTCGCCGTTGTTCAAGATGAGCACGTCGTCAAAGACGCCGCCAATCTTGGAGCTCGGCGGCAAGAGCGACACGATCACGTTCTTCTGCACGCGGTTCTCGTGGTCGAGCCCGACGCTCACTTCGTCCAGGATCACGACGCTCTTGCCCCCAAAGCTCAAGCCGAGCTGCTGCACGGCCACGCCCGGGTAGTAGTACGCCAGCAAGCGCGCCATCTCCCACGACGCCTTCTTCTCCGCGACCGACTTGCCCGCAAAGAACGACGCCTCGTGCGACGCAAAGTGCACGTCGCAGAACTGGCGCGCGAACGAGAGCTTCTCTTTGCTCGAGAGCGCTGCGACGTCCTGGCCGCACGCCGCGTGCACGAACGACAGGAACTCGGGGAGCCACTGCTTCTGGTACTTGCGCTTCTTCGTGTGGAGGAGAGTCATCGTCGTACTGTGTGCTGCCTCTTCGGCCACAATCGTCGTCGACGCGCCACCAGCACTGCTGCTGCTGCTCGTCGTCATCGTCGTCGTTGTCGCGGTGGCGCTCGACGCGCTGCCACTCGCATTCGCAGCGACGCCATCAGTAGCAGCCGATGCCGCCGACTCGTACACAGTCGTCTTCGTAGCACCTCCATTGCTGCCGCTGCTGCTCGTGGTTGTCGTTGTCACGACTGCGCCAGCCGTGCTCCCCGAACCACTGCTGCTGCTGCTGCTGCTGCCATGCGTCACGTGGCGGCTGGTTGTCAACACAGTCGCAGTACTGCTGCTGCTCGCATCCGCGCCAGCTGCGACGTGCACGTGGTCATGCGCGCCAGTGACAGTCGCCGAGGTAGCCGCGGTGTGCACTTCAACCACTTGCTCCTCGCCCTCGTCAGTCGTGATTGTCGTGGTCTTCACGGTCTCCTCGACGCCGTTGGCGTTGATGCGCTTCGAGATCGTCGTGCGCGTTGAGACGCGACCAGTGCTGGCGCTTCCAGCACCACCAGCTACGAGGTGCGCTTGCTCATGCTGCTGTTGCTGCGTCGTTGAGGTCGTCGTCGTCGCCGCGTGGAGCTGCTGCTGTTGTTGCTCCTTGTTGTTCGCGCTCATTGTGCGCTTCGCTTTCGTCGCTTTCGTTGGTGTTGCGTTCTTGTTTGCTCCTGCTGCTGCCGCGTTGGTGGCGTGTGCAGTCGTGGGCTTGCTAGCGTCGTTGCCCATGCGCGGGTACTGGCCGTAGCGTTCGTTCGCTTGCTGCGTCGACGTGCGTGCCGGGAGCAAAGTCTTCGAGTGAGTGTGTGTGAGAGAGAGAGAGCCGTGCACGATGAGCTCGAGGAGGTCGATGCGCGAGCTTCGCTTGGCTCGCGACTTGGTTATGTGCCCAGTGCGCGTGTGTTTGAAAAGCATGATGTGGCCCACAAAAAATCAGTTTGGTCATATTAGCCAATCGCGCTGGCGTTTGACCCTCTCAACAAACGAAGGGGTTCCACATGCATTACTGCAGGTCCGCTTGGCCACCTCATGTATTGCGTAACAGTGAGAATACCTTGTGACTTGTATTCCGTTTGTATAGAGGTTTGTACCTGTTTTGCGTGGTGCTTCGTCATTTCGTCACGAAACGCTCGAATTTGGGTGGGCCACTCAAGTTCTGAAACCGAAGTCCTCGAAATGGGGTGGCCCACAACAGATACGATTGCGATTGTGCGAAATGATGAGTGAAATCGAGAGCAAGCAAGAGCGAGAGCAAGCAAGAGCGAGAGCAAAACCAAGAGAGAGAGTGAGAGAGCGTGCGCAACGATGGCCAGTCGATCTCAGGCAAGGGCGCGAACAAGTAGCCGACAGAGCCTCGACGCACACCGCGAGCGCAAAGCATGCCTGACTCGATGCCTTAATGCCTAGAGCGAGCTTAGTTTGAAACATCACATGGACTTGCTCTACTCCAAAAGTAAGAGGACCCAAACTAAAGAGGACCTCATCAGGTCACATAAACCAGGTATCATTTATTGATTTGTCAGTCGGTTACCAAAATACAAAAAACCTGCCGTATGAATGGTTACACGACACCATACGTAAATAAATAAAACATGGCATTTTGCTCGATTTTGAGCTCCACAATCAAATTTTCCGCAATTTTACCACGATTACACATAATACGAGACGTAGGGTATGTTGAGCGCTTTTACGAACAATATTCGTACCGTATTGTACGAGCAAGTTATTATATGGTACAATTCCTTTCATATTCAATCAACACCGTAAAGCGTAGTCTTTTTGCTGACCAAGCAGCCGCGTTATCGACAATTGTTCATCCATCATATTTGAGAATAGAATACCATCACGCTATTGTGCATATTTGACGATGTCAGAGTATATTTTCATACAGAATACGCAATGCGTTGTGGAACATTTATGTTTTGCATATCTATACCCTTAACTCCTCTTGCTTTTTGTCAGTTCGTGCGTGAGTCCGTCCGTGTTCGGAACCGCTTCGTTAGCTGCAACGATTTTGGTAAAGTGAGATCAGATTTGTTGGTGTTAATTGTGTGACATGTGTCGATATATATTTGAATGCGAAAAGTATAATGATCGAATCTTCACAGTTTTCGGGACATTGTTGACAACACAATGTGAGAATAATCATTGGTTGTTCGGGACTGTCCCGTCGTCAACAACGATTAACACTATACAAACAACAACATCTAAGCATTGTTTTTTCAGCCCGCGCAGCCGGCGGCACTCGGCCAGTCTATATACATAGTTTGGAGTTGGTGTCCGTCCCAAGAAAAATGTCACGCCCCATAACTGTAATTTTTGGAAACATTGTCTGACTGGGTGGCTATATTTGAAAAGCGAAAAATGTATTTATATTTATCTGACGTTAATTATCAATACTATCTGTCTTTATTGCGATATCCAGCGAAAATTTCGCCTGCACTGGGCGCGGCCTGAGGCCCACAAGCAGTACGGAGATCGCCACTGGAGCGCAGCGAAGGTATGTGACTCCGCCTGGTTGTGGTTTAGCGGAAGGTTTGTGCACAGAAGCATTTACGGGCTCGCTTGGATGGCCCGTCGAAGACGGGCACTACGTCCTTGTACTCCAAAAACTGTGACGGATTCCGACACGACGCTCTGATTAAGTTTCTATAGGATAGAACATGCAGCGCCAATTGAAGACTTCTATGTTCGAATGGGCAAATTCAGCAAAAACCTCACTTTTTGACCTCAATAAGTTGAGGACACAGAGTGGTCTTGTTAAGATTTTTTACGCGAGTCAATTATGCTAAACTGAACCATTTTGCATTCATTGTCAGTGAACGCGGAAGCGCAACAAAAGCATATCCGCCACAAGAATGAGCGCGTGGTTGATGCAGCGGAATGCGAAATTGCATTGATGCAACATCCGGGAGTATCTCCTCGACAGCGCGGGTAAATGTATAGCTTATCTTTTCTAGTCGGTAGTGCGCGCTTGACAGCCGCACAAGTCTGCTTCGCCTTCGCTTCCTCGGATTCGCTCCCTCGGATTCTTTGCTTAATGGTATGGTACTTTACTTTTTCTCTGTACAAATGTGTAGATATCGCTCAGCCCAAAATGATATCAAATTCACCGTCATTATCGTCATACATGCCCAAGAAACCCTTCACACGACAACAACAAGTCGGATTTCATCCACAACGAGGTAGAGAGCAAAGTTGAGCGAATTAGGCGAGATGCACGTAGCAGGCAAGATGTCGACGACGCCTCCTGCCGTAGTGCTCTGTGTGAGCTTGATACACATTAGCAATGCTGATCCTGCAGTCGCCTCTCACGCGCTTCGCTCGCTGCATCTGCGTCTGCTCTCACATTGTCTCGAAATGGGCTTCGTCGTTGCCCGTGCTGCAGTGTCTTCGCTATAGTACGTTCACAAACAAACAGATCGGTGTCAGTTGGATCAAGCGAGACGCAAGGACAGCAGCTGCCAATGTTGACGTAGGTGCCTTTGATCTTCTTGGCGCTCGCAGTCTGTCAGCGTGAAACAGAAGTCTGGTACCACATCGCATCGAACTTGGCTGCGTACGCATTTTTTGACACTCTGCACTGCTTGTGGTAGTGGCGCTTGTGTCAATCGCAATCACGCGCGATTGCCAACGGGCCATCCCAACAGTTCTTTGAAGAACCGAGAGTCGAGTCACATAGGACAAAGCTCGCATATCACGCGCTTCATAGGCGATCGCGTGCAGCAATTTCTATTTCAGCAGTGATCATGGAAGTATTCAACTGAGCATCGAACACGTCGATCGTCTTGAGGGTACGGGTGAGTTTTGGCTCATGGCGGTTGTTCGCACTTTGCGTGATTCATTAACAACGCGGCTATCGTGCTGCACAACACCTACAAATCGGGTTTGTTACACATAGATTGCTTCTTCACGTCGCACACTAGCCCTTTGAAGTAATAATCCACGCGTGCGCCTGGATGTGAGAATCTGTTCCGCCAAAGTTGTTTGTCGATTAGAGCAGGTGCTCGTGCAATCTCCCATGCGTGCCCTTGGTGAAGCGCGCGTGCTTCATTTCCCAGCATCCCTCAATATTGTTCGTGTGCGCTCCGTTCAAGTGTGTAGTTAACTTTCTACCAGCTACAAGTTAGAAGAGCCGTTACATCGACTGAGACAACGCTATTATACAGCTCCAGTAGTAGGCGTCAAGCAGTTCGTTCGCGTAGTCATTGTGCATAGTTAGCGCACACTTGCCAATAATCATATCTTGCAAGCAACCATGCCAGAAGCATGTGCTTGAATCCAAGGTCGCAGTGTCTACGCGACAGCGGGTGGCACCCTCGCATAGCGCTAAATACATACTGTGACAGAAACGCAGTGGTTGAACTGCGTTTCTATCGTAGTATGTGGTTGAAGTGCACTGCGTGTTGTTCGTAGTCGTCTCCAACTCTGACCTGCCACTTTAGCAATTCGTGTGCAATTTAGTCATTGTTCTCCCATGCGTTTGAAGTCCATATTCCTCCGCAACATGGTCCTTCTTAGATTCCCCCCACTGCCTTGTACAGCACCGATACGTGAGTTGCTGCTGTTTTGCGATTGATAGTCGAGATCCGTGCAGTGGCGCTACTGAGGACCAACCAGTGTGGGTACACGATTCTTTTTGTCACTATACGGTTTGCACATAAATTGATAGCAGGTATATGTGCGACTGAATCCCCTATTATGGGTTATATAAATGTAATTCTTGTGAATCACTGGCAATTCATCGAGCTTGTTTGCTACGAGCGCGCTCAAACATCCATCGGAGTATGAGCGAGTGCATGCATGGTGTGCGGCTTCAGCGGCTCGCTGCCCTCAGACGTCCGAGATCAGGTTCTACGGCGTCGCGCACAACTGGGCGCCTTTGCTCGGCGAGTCGTGGGTCGGCATGTTGCATCCAAGGCGACGAACCATACGAAGTCTCGCGTCGCGCTGACGCAAAGTCAACTAAGCGATCTTGAAGAGGCTCGCGGGACATGAATGGTGCGCGCTATCACATACGCAAGTGAGACGGCAACGAGAGCATCTACTCCAGGTGCATCGACAATGTGACCGCGATGTGGTCTGTACAACGTGCTTTCAGCTTTGCGATCATCGAGTCGTGTGGTGCTACAACTTGGCAAGTTGCAAGAACTCACCGACTAGCGTCCTTGACAATCTCTTACAACATATTGCAACACTCGCGGCACGGGTACTGTGCTGCACAACTGCGGACTCGCTATCTCGAGTTGCATCTGCGTGGGGTGTCCGACAAGCTCACCGATGCGCTACTGTTGCTGCCGATCTTGAACTACGTGTTGTCTCCTCTGCCTTGGACAGCGCTGATATGCTATGCATCCACATCCACTGCGCCTCGGCAGCTAGCTAACGCGCAAAGTCTGAGTGACTGCGCATGGTACTCGAGTTGTGTTGTCGAACCAGCAAGTTGAAGCGTGCTTGGTTGTCTCGTTGGCCTTGGCGATCTAGTTGGTCTTGTTGGTTTTACCGATCTTGTTGGTCTTGTTGGTCTTGTTGGTCTTGTTGGTTTTACCGATCTTGTTGGTCTTGTTGGTCTTGTTGGACTTGTCAGTCTTGTTGGACTTGGCGAGCGTGTATGTCTTGTTCGACTTGTCATTTGTCTGTTGTGCAAGCTCATGGCGCGCAACTGCAAACGTTGAGGTGCACTTGCGCGACACAAGAACGAGCAGCTCCTTGTTTTACTCGACTCAAAGCGACTCGGGATGCAGGACAGGTCAAGCGAACGCTCTTGTTCCTCACCACCTCGCGGCGACTTGAGTGTGCATCCCAGCAGAAACCAAGCGAGCGACCAAGCGAATGGATGTCAGCCACCACAACCACAACCACGCTCACTCGAATGCGACCTGCTCGCCACACACAAGTGCAACAGGCACATCTAGACGGTTTGGTGCTCACTGAGCTTGGATACAGCTCCTCGAGTTGATACACCAAGCGATCGGCACTTCTCACTCCAATGAGCTCACATAAGTGCTGAATCACTCACGCCGAATCACACACATGTATGGCTGAACTTACGCGTGCACACACGCAGTGCTCGCATCGCCGCTCTCTCGCTTGAAGAGATCTCTGAGCGCGGTCGTCTTGGCGCGGTCGCCACTCAAAGTCGTCGGCGGGGACGCGACATGGTCGTTGACTGCAAGTATTGGCATCGCTGTGGAGAGCGTCCCGCTGTCGTCGCAGCTCTTCTCCGTCGTATCCATTGCCGTCGCTTCGTTTGACGGCTCCACACACTCGGCGTCATCGTAAACGAGGCGCTCACTCGCTGCGTACTTGTGCTCAAGGTGCGAGAACTCGGCACCTCGCGCACTCGCGGCTGCCAGGAGAGCCTCGCGCCACGCTACGAGTATTGTATCGCCAGTGACGGCGTCCTTCGGTCTTGACGCTGCAGCGCGAGTGTTGCCGCTACACACTTGGATCTGTTGGATGCCACGCAGTCAATCAAGTACGCCAGCTTCCTGCGCTCTTCAACCGAGTACGTCCTCTCCACTGCGCGACAGTCGCACAACTCACTCGCTCTCACTGCTGCGTCGCTGCTCCAACTTGGACACTCGAGCACCGACGAGAGCGAAAACAGCAGACGCATGAGCATCGACAGTGACGCGTAGTCATTGCTCAGGTACCGAACGTAGTCGTCCAGGTCGAGGAACTCACCGACAAACGCGTCGGTGAACACGGACTGCGACCGATGGAGGTACGCAGTCACTTCGCCGCGCAGTGGCGTCGCGCTGCGGCCAGCGAGCGCGCTCAAGTACGTCACGCTGAGGTCGCTCAGCTTGCTCCGCTTCGTCATGTCAGTCGCTGTGAAGCCGCGGAGGCGCAAGTGCGGATGCAGCACTTGCGCGAGAACAAACAGCGGCTGCTCCATCTCGGACCACGCGACTTCGAGCGCGCGCTGGACCGATTCAAAGCCCTCCGACGCGATGTACAGCGCCTGGATGTGCTGCATCGTAGCTGCGAGCGCGAGCTGCCGCTCGGACGCACGCGCGTGCGCTGAGCGAAACGCGCAGAAGAGCGCCGCGACGCGCTCGAGCAATGCGCACGGGACGTCGCAGTCGACCGTCGCGATCACGTCGCCAGCTGCTACGACTCGCTGAGCAAACTGCGCACACGTCTGCCAGTCCCTGAACGGGTCTGTTGCGGCGAGCGCGCGCACACGTGCGTTCGAGGTCCAGAGCGCCGCGAGTGCTACGACCACTGCTTGCACGTCAGCGTCGCCAAAGACCTTGTCGAGACAGAAGAGCACGAGGCTCGCAAAGTCAAAGACAAACACTGCGTGGGGCCAGCGCGCGCGGAGGATCGCGACGGCGCGAGCGCACACGCTCGTGCACGGGAACACGATGACCGCCGGTGTGATGTGCGCAAAGACTTCGCACTGCTGCAAGTGCGCGTCGAGCCACCGCGCAATGTCGAGGCCGTGGCTGTGCGCGAGTGGAGCGATCGACGCACGCTCAGAGTAGTCGGAGCTGTCGCTCGATGCAGCAACTGGCTGTTTGAGCACGGACGACAGTGGCACGAGCGCCTTGCGATTCCTGAGCGCACAGTGCAGCCATGGCACGGCACTCGCGTCACTGCTGTCTGGTGGTGCAATCGTGACGTGGAGCACCACAGGCGACGTCGTTGCTGGCGACTGCGGCGACGACGCGTTGGGCGTCCGAGCGCTGTTTGGGACTGGCGTTGCATCTTGGAGCTCGAGGAGCTCTGACACAGCAGTCACAAACACCGAGTCGGTCAGTCACTCGCATAGATGTATTGGCGATTGCAACTGCCCACGCAATTGCGCGTACGTGGAATAGCTCCTTCGCTTGCGCTCGCTCTACGCTTGCGCTTGTTTGATGTTGCTGCTGCTGCGTCCGTGTCACGAGCAGCGGTGGACTTGTCTGCGCGAGTGGCAGAATCGTTTGTGAGAGTCTGCGCTGTCATCGCGTCACCATGCTCGGCTTTGTAGCGAGCGCCGTAGACCGGACAGGCTTTGAGGTGCGCGTACATCGCCGAGCGGCGACCGGTGATCAAACCCGGCGGGTTCACGAGCTGCTTCTGCGCATACGCATCAGCACAGTGGCGGCAGTGGACGTACTAGTACGTCGAGTTTGGCACATAACCTTCTTCGAGCTGGTGCTCAAAGTGCGCCCACTCGTCCATGCTGCGTCTGCGACCCATTGACTCGTTGTTGTTGCTGCTTGTTGGATTCGCGGCACGCGCGCAGTCGTCGTCGTCAATGGCGTCAAGAAGTGATCGAGCGCTGGAGCTCTTCGACGTTGGTGATCTGTCCACATACCGAACAACTAGTAGTGACAAAATTCAGTTACCGCCGAGTTACCTCGATTATCGCACTATCTACAATTGCTACTTCCGTTAGTAGCTCTTATCTCTAAAGCCAATGACATTCGTGTGCATGATGGATGCGCTAGAGCCATTGCACGAGCAGCGCAGTGGACAATCGCTACATGCAGATGCGCGCAAGAGCAGCGTCGCATGCAAACGTGGCGATCGTGCGCGTCATTCGTCTCTTCCTACGCTTTGACTGGTCTCTCTCTCTCTTTCACTCTCGTCCGACCAGATGCGATCGCCATCTTCCTCCTTCTCGTCCTCGCACGACACGCGCACTCAGAGCCGCGCGACGGGCGTCGTCGTGTCTGCGACTCACTGATGCGCCGGGAGCACCTTGCCGTCGCACGGGCCAAAGCCTATTCTGTAGCCGTCGCCCTGGCAAAAGCCCGTGACTGCGACCGTGTCGCCGTCCTGGAGGAACTTGCGCACGGCGCCGCTCGTGCCGAGCGGGATCTCGCGCGTGCCCTGCCAGCTCAGCTCGAGCATCGAGCCGAGGCTGTCGTCCGTTGGGCCGCTGATCGTGCCGCTTGCGAGCAAGTCGCCTGGCTGCATGTTGCAGCCCGTGACCGTGTGGTGCACGAGCTGCTGCTTCATGTTCCAGTACAAGTTGCGGAAGTTGCTGTTCGAGATCACGTGCGCCGTCGTCTCGTTCTCCGGCTTGATCGCGACCTGGAGCTTAATGTCGTACGTCCCGCGCGCGTACGCTGGGTCCTGGATATACGGCAGCGGCGTTGGGCTCTGCACGGGCCCGAAGCTCGGCTCGCACCGGAACGGCTCGAGCGCCGCGAGCGGCACGACCCACGGCGAGATCGTCGTGGCAAAGTTCTTGGCGCCGAACGGACCGAGCGGGACGTACTCCCACTTTTGGATGTCGCGCGCTGTGGACAGAGAGGAGCGAGCGAGTCGTTTGTGAGGCGACAGTCGAGCGAGTCGTGCACAGACAGAGAGGCGGACGTACCGCTCCAGTCGTTCATGAGGACGACGCCAAAGATGTGCTCCTCGGCCTTGTCCATCGGGATCGGGTCGCCGAGCTTGTTCGACGTGCCGACAAAGAACGCCTGCGAGATACGCACAGTTGTCCGTCAGTCCGTCTGGCGGTGCGAGGCCATCAGTAGCAAGAGAGAGAGTGAGAGAGCGCAGAGACGCACCATCTCGAGCTCAAAGTCCAAGATGCGGCACGGCGAGTAGATCGAGCCCTTGGACGGGTCCGCCTTGTCCGCCTGCACTTGACCGCGCGGACGACGGACGTCCGTGCCCGCAACGACGATCGACGACGCGCGGCCGTGGTAGCCGACTGGCAAGTGGAGCCTGCACACACGGAGCGACTCGTGTCAGCGCCTGCAGCAGCAGTAGAGAGCACGCGCGTGCACAGACGCACCAGTTGGGCTGGAGCGCGTTGTCTTTGCCGCGGAACATGACGCCGACGTTCGTCGCGTGCTCGCGTGACGAGTAGAAGTCGGTGTAGTCGCCGATCTTGGCTGGCAAGTGCATGATCACCTGTGGCACGAGCGAAAGCGTAAGCGACGACAGCGACGTACGAGCAAATTTGGGAATGAGACGTACGCTCTGCATCGGGATCAGCGCCTTGGTCTTCAGCGGCTCGTTGTCGCGGAGCGTCGGCTCGTCCGCAGACAAGAGCTTCTGGACCGTTGCGCGCGCGAGAGCCCACGCGTGGCTGCCCTGCGCCATGAAGCTGTTGAGGCCGCCCTGTGGTGTAGCAGAAGGCGTGAGTGGCTGTGATCGTGGAGCAACTGCACCACGCACGGCGGCGAGAGCGCACACACGCGCACCTCATTGAAGCACGCGGCGTCAAAGCCCTCGAAGAGCCCTTCGTTCGCGATCACCGACAGGTCGAGCACCTGCAGACGTACGAGGCGATGCGTGTGAGCACAGGTGCATACACAGAGAGAAAGCCGACGAGGCACCACCATACACACACATGCGCGCAGACGTACAAAGTTGCCAATGGCGACACCGATGCGCTTGTGCTCGTTCGTGCGCGTCGAGAACACACCGTACGGGAGGTTCTGGATCGGAAAGTCGCTGTCCTTGTCGACGGCAACGAAGCTCGAGAGCATGGTTTCGGTGGTGCGCTGTTTCTTGAGAGCAATAGGCGACGTGGACATCCACGAGATGAGGCTGAGCTGCGTCGCGAACAAGAGCGCAAGTGCACACAGCGAGGACGCGACAAGCACAAGACGACGCGCGCGGTGAGGGACTGCGTTGTGCTGCATGCGCGCTGTGTATGTGCGTGCGTGCGTTTCGCTTTGTATGAAGCGAGCACAGAGTGAGCGAGTCGTCGGCGTACCTGAGCTGCTGCGAGTTGAGTTGCGCTGTCGGTGGTGAGAGCGCGAGTGAGCGACTGCTGAGCTGTTGGCACAAGATCATCGATCGTCCAGCAACTGCTTCGAGGAGGCATTTTCACGCTGTTCGACAATTACGAGCCATTTTCTACGCGTGATTCGACACGATAGCAAACGAATGAAGACGAGTGTGATGTGACGACCAACTTCAACGCGCGTACTTATTCGGATCCGTACGGTAATGAATGAAATGCTCGCTCTTCACATGGATGAAGAAGGAAAATGCTCGCCGTCTTCGAATGTGTATGGCAATACTTTATCCAAGTGAAGTAGTTCGGTGCTTTCATGATTTCCACAGTATTATACAAAAACTTTTGTGTGAAAACACTGTGATATTCGCCAGCTCCTGCATTTACGACTTGAGCGGTCACACACGTTTGACTTGAACGTGATCGACATTGTACTTCGTCACGTCTTGATAGTATCGTCGAAGTACTACCTGCTACGCTGCGATCACTTCAAGTCAGGTCTCTACTTGAAATTTCAAGATTCCACAATGAGCGCAATTGAAATAACGTTGATGACGTCATCATAAAGTTCGCATTCTACTCTTACCGTTTGTATGATGCAGTATGGCCGTGTTCGATTATGTAAATATCATCTACTTTAAACATGTAAATTCGAATTTGAACGTCACATTTCATAATAACATGTCAATTTAATGGAGATCTATACCACAATGAAAATTGCTAATATTGTAGGTTGACATTTTCCAACTATAACAATAGGTATTATAGTGAATGCACAAGCGTGTTCGATGACAAAATAGGTGTTAGGTTCGGACTAAACAGCTGTTATCTCGTCATCAAACGCGGCTTAGTATTGCATAAGAGTGTTCAGTGACAAAACAGCCATCAGAGCCCAAGAACATTACCGAAATTCTTGTGCATTAGCGACTTTCGACGGTTTGTGCTAACTTGAGCATAGACGATGTGAATGAGCGCTGTCAGAATGAGGTCGATTTGCATACAAAATACTGTTTTGCGTCTGCAATGTCTTACTGGCTCAGATATCACACTGTTGTTGTAAATCGAAATCATGTGCGAAATGCGTATTTGGGTGAGATGCCAATTTTCGCGACAAATGATTACTTATTTTTGTATACTGGACGCCATAAAGATCTTTCTTATTCAAAAATGATTATGACAAAAAGTACGCCCCTTGGACTGGTGTGCAAACGTGGTCGACAAACTGACATCCATCACGACAATACTCATTTGAATCAGAATGACTCCAGTCTACCCAAGATGCAACAAGCTGCTGAGCAGCTCGCTTTCGCGCCGCCAAGGGAGCCCAGCGTGCGACTGACACATGAACTGCAAAGCGCATCGTGCTGCTCAATACATCCGAGCTCAAGCAGCACGACGATTGCCGATAGATACAACGAAATGCAACTAAAGTGACTTGTTCGCTGAGATGGTTGCCGTCCAATGTTACTGCGGATTTGTGTTGGCGATTTGAACTTATTGTCACGTTTAATTTATCCAATGTACTGTTCAAATGGTAAATGTATTTGGCAATGATAATGGTATTAGGTAGTTTTTACAATAAACGAATTTTGTATGCAATTCGGGTGTTTCCTCCACAATTCGTATTCATCCTGCGAAATCGTTATTCAACAGTTCACATTCAGTATGTGGTTTTCTTGCAAGTCAGTCTGAGTGTCAAATTTGACGTCTTGCATATTCTAGCCATTGACGAAATGCTGAGAAGGCTTATTATGCTTGGACTAAATAGCTAGTATGTTGTCATCGAACACGGTATATATATATCGTTTTTGTACGTTTACATAAATCAGGAGATTTATAATGCATCGAGTTTCGACATGATTTTTCGAAATCAAGTGTGTCTTATGTGAGAAACAACCGAACACATATTTCCGATTTAAATGGGTCGGAGAACGTTTAATTGGACTTTGAACGTTTGAAACTGGGAATGTTTGATTTTGTCGCGATATGCAATCGACAGTACACGCATTCAGATTGCAGATATAGTGGCAAGTTCGTTTCGCACCTTCGCTCGATTACAAGCACATCGGGGTCAGCAAGGTCTTATATATCACGGCTCCAAAATTGCTTGAGTACTCCCCGATGCTCGCGAGGTTAGTAGAAAAGAGTCAAAACAATCAAGCTATGAATATAGCCACGGACAAAATCAATATTGGAAATATGAGTCCACTCCAAACAAACGATAAATTATGTGCTCCACAAAAAGTACCACACGTATAAAGGAAGTGTACGTGTAAAGGTGGTGTAAATACAAAAGTTCGAGTATTCGGGTATCATATACGCTAGAATACTAAATACATTTGTCAAATAAGTTAGCTATATCGAGCCGATTCGATGTAAAACTGCGAGACCCAAGAAATGCAGCTACTAAGGCTGAAGTATTTGACTTGATCTACTTGCACTCCCGGTCGGTCAGCACAAAAATGTGTCTGGTACCACATGCATCGAGCACAACTGCTACGAATGCACGGATGATAGTAAGGCGCGCCGCTCGTGGTGGTGGTGCTTGAGCCAATCGCAATCACGCGCGATTGCAAACGAGTGCATCCAGCTCGCTCTTTGATACACCGCGTCGAGTCATTCAAGACACAGCTTGCGCATCACGCGCACCATAGGTGTCCGTCGTATGCAACAGTGTCATTTGTGCCGGCGGAGGTCATGAAGGCAGTCGACTTGGCCTCGAATACGACAATCTACTTGAGGGCGCAAGGACGGGGATTGAAAATTGATGGGTACGAAATTCATGAAATTCATGAAAGTACAGAACGGAATTAGTGGTTGCTCAATACGTTTCTCAAAACTGACCGAATACTTCCATGTGTCCATCGAAGTGAGTCTGAAATGGTTGTGAGCGACAGACGTTGCACTCATCTATACTCTACATCAAGCCAAGCCACCGCCATGATCAACACCAACAAGCAAATCAGTACAGCGCTCTTTAGGTTTGTCGGGACAGATGTGTACAAGTGCTCCACGTGCAAGAAGATTGATCAGCCGCCAGACGGCAACACAAACCTTGTGGCTACCACCCGAAATAATGAAAAACCAAAGCGGTCCAAAAATATGCACTGGACATTTGTGCCGTCGACGCTCGCGCCCACGACACCTTCAAGAGGATCGAGTAAGTCGTCGTTGGTCAATTGTATCCGCATGTTGCCGAAGCCACCTTGTGCGTAAGAACGCCGCAATGGCGCCGATCTGCAAAAGGACGCTTGTGCGCTATCTACTCGGCGAGTACGCGGCAGTCCACGACCGAGTCGTGCTAGCGCTGCCATCCAGCTTTGGCAACGTACTGGATGGCTGGACGGGCCACTCGGGACACTACGTAGCGCTGTTGGCATTGCTCGCTAGCATAGCGTCAGCAAGACGACACCAAAGGCGCAAATTCACCGTTCGACAACACTCGTTGCTCGCTTTCACTGTGCTACATAACGAAGACGTTTTCAGTGAGCATCATGCGTTAAGTGTAACGGGGTGTTACACAGTGTGGTCCACCTCAAGGTTTGTGGACCACATAATTTTAGGGTGTTACACTAATTGGTGTGTGTCACTTTAAGTAGGTGTGGCCCACATCACACCGAATTTTCAAGCACAGCGACACATAAGGTCGCTGTGACGCATGAGCATTAAGACCGCTCATTGATTAGGAGGCACTCAGTGTTTAGCCAATCAGAGTAGAAGGTCTTAGGTTTTTAGATTTTTCTTTTTAGTGCAAACCGCTGGAACCTCGCACACCAATCTCACTCTTCTTTTACCTACGATCGTAGCTTTTCCGTCTTCTTCTTCGTCGGCGAGACATTCTCGCCGACGCATACAAACTTCAAGACAAGCGTAATCTTTGCACCGCAAAGACTACGAGACGCTTCCTCGCGCAGTGCTGTGTCACGGGAGGGCCCGTGACAAGCGGGCTTCATTCGCTCCTCTCTGTCTTCATCACGCTCTTTCTTTCACTCTGTGCTCTCTTGTTCTCGTTGTACAGCGCTTTCAGCACGCGCAGCTATTCTCTCTCGTTCCTCGCTCGGCGCGATCTTCCTCGCGATCGCTCTGCGCTCGTTCACCTTCTCCATCCACAATGCAGGCTGAGCAGCAAAAGCCCTCTCGTCGTCCGCTCTGAGTATCTCCTGCACCTCCCCCGCCGTGCTCATCTTGGACTGGCGTCGTTTCTGCGGTCGTGGCGAGTCGCTTTCGTTCTCGCGCATGCAGGAGGGCCCGTGACATTAAGAGTTTTCACTTGGATAAAATTTCACAATGACGCGAACGTATTGTCCCAGTACGGCCAACGATCGCACTCAGTCATGTATTTGGTTGCGGATAACTGCGTAGTGAACCAGTGCATCGGCTCGCTTGTTGGGGCCATCCATCGGATCGGCTCTGCTTCCCACCGCTACAAACTTGTGGTGTCTGCCTATCTCGTGCCGCATGAGCGCTTGCTGACTAAGAATGACAAGCTCGTATCCAAGTTTTGCTCGCTTAAATGCCGCGCGCTGCTCTTCAATGTATTGACAATTACCCATGTACTACGCCACGAGATGCGCTAGTAAGCGCGCATGCAATGATGCAGCACTACTGTGCGTGGAGGCATGTACCAACAGCCTTTCGCACGCATAGCTGAAATCGATCGGTCTCGCCGCGCTACCTGTGACTACAATCGAGTGGAGGTTGCGGCAATCTGCATTGCGCGATTTTCAAGCACACTGACGCTGCAGAAGGCGACGGTCCTAGATGTTTTGGTTACACAACCAAGAAGTACCCGACAACGCTGAGCAGACTTGGGCCAACAGCATCAATGATCAACTTCCCGAGTCATGACTCTGGCTTCACGAAGTTACATCTCAGCTTGTGACTGTGTTTGTTAGAGGAGACGGCCGTGGGCCGTTTCAGCTCAACTCAAGCGACCCTGAGTGCGAACATGATGTGATGTAGTGGCTGGACACTGCGAGCAATTTTGGGTCTAACCACTTTGGGCACAACGGCCGGACACATTCCACTACTTTGGGCACACTACTTTGGGCTCCAAGATTTGAGTTCCAAGATTTCAAATCTTGGAGCGACATCGCCGTCGTCGATGACGACACCACTTCAAGCATCGACCGTCGCGGCACGTGCCCCCCCCCCGGACACGCGTTGGCATGCAGATACGGCTGGCTCGCGTTCGAACCTTCGAGACGAAGACAGCGCCATCAATGGGTGTGGGCGTCCGGTTAGAGCCAGATAGGACCAGATGAGTATCAAGCTATCGTAGCGTTGTTTACTGGATCTACGGGTACAATAGTGGAATGAATAGGAGTCTGTATGCTATTGCATAAGCAGGTGTGCATTCAGCACACTTGCAATCAGTCGCGATTTTCCCTCAATCACGCAAGTCCCTCTGCTCCTTCTATGTTGGTGGAAGGGAACCAGTCGTGTACGGTACGTCGGTGAGGTGCATTGAGCGTGCCAGTACCTGTGCGAGCGAGCGTGTATGTGAAGCGGGTTAGTGGTGAACATCTATCCAACCCGAGCGCAAGTTCCTCCATATTGACTACTTGCTTGCGTTTGAGGAAGAGCGGAGCCTACTTATTGACTGAGTGACCGCACGCGAGTGTGCGTGTGCGGGTCATTGTACACGAGTGTGCGTGTGCCATTGCGAGGGAACGAGCGAGTCTGCGCGTGTGTGCGTGTACGACTAAGTGTGCGAGAGTGCGTGTACGACTAAGTGTGCGAGGGTGCGTGCGTGAGAGAGAGTGAACAAGAGGAGAGCATAAGAGTGAATACATATACATTACGCTCCACGTCTTATCGATTTGTCAGTTGGTACAGCTATACCTCTCGACCTAATCTAAAAGAACTCAGCAAAGGGATCACATCTGAGAAGTACTTTGTGATTGAGAGTCGGTTTGCTTGACGATACATTTGTGTGAGGATTGAGTGCATACGTGTTCTGAGTAAACTGGCTCAACCCAGATTGTAGTCTCCCTTCGCCTTTCTGGTTGTTGTGTGAAAATGACTGTATCTGCTTTATCACAAAGACGGCAGTGTCTTCGTTGCGTGTGGGCTCATGCGTGGGCTCATACGCTGGAAGACGGTGCAAGCGCGCGTTAGGGTGACCATCAATGGTGTGAACGGTTCTTCATTACTGCAAAGTACGTTCACATTGATATCTACCAGCGCTTGGACACCGCAACGCCCAAGGTGTTCATGTATCCGCGCGAAAACCGCCGTCTTCGGGATGTACACTCACACGCATCCTGCAATCTAATCAGGGACTAGAAAGACACCATAACCATTGAGTGACACTATTGCCGTGCAGGTACAACGCCTGGACTGCGGTTGCCTGTAGTTAAGGCACAAGAGTGTCCACTAGCCGAGCGCCGCCCGCTGCGCGGGCGGTTAGTTGGGTCTGTTGGAGTGTGTGTTTTGCTAAACTTGTTAGATGCGTTTAGTTGAAATTGTGCGTGTTTTGAATCAATGAACATTTTATAGGTAAAGCGAGACCGTTTTTCCACATGCAGTTTGTTTTTATTTCCTTTTTCTTCTTATATAGTTTTTCTGGAGTTTTGTTGTGTCCCTATCCTACGTTTGTTGTTGTCTAATGCATTCCTATCTGTTTGTTTGTTTTGTGCCTACTTGGTGTCTTTCCTATCTTTTTATTTGGGTTTTGATCTGTGTCCTACTTGTGTGTTGTCTTCATATGCAGTCTTGTTGTGCTCTTCAATCGAAGATCTCGCGGCACACGACGTTCTTCGTGTACACACCTTCGTCGTCTTCTTTCTCTGGGTCGACAACGACGATCTTGATGTTGTTGCGCGATGTCACTCTCGAAAGAGCGACGTAGAGCTGTCCATGCGCAAACACTGGTCGAGGCAAGTACAGGCCCAAGTGGTGCAGCGACTGACCTTGCGCCTTGTTGATCGTCATCGCAAACGCTGGGATGATTGGGAACTGCTTGCGTCGAACTTGGAACGGGAGCTCCTTCTCCTTGCTGATCAGGATGATCCGTGGGATGAAGACCACGTCGCCTTTACGCGGTCCTGTCATGATCGTCGCCTTGATACAGTTGTCGCGCAGCTCCACAACTCGAAGGCGCGTGCCGTTGCACAGACCCAAGTTGCTGTTTAGGTTGCGCACCATCATGATCGGAGCGCCAATCTTGAGCGTGATCTTGTGCGGCGGGATCCCGGAGAAGTTGAGCGAGTTCAAGAATTCGGTCTCGTACAAACCGGCTGTCAACTCGTTCTCGTCGTTGATCGAGTCGACAGACAGGTACTCACGCGCGTCGCCAGTCAGTCGCTTGGTCACTTCGTCGTTGATCCGGTGCACGTCTCGGTTCGTCGGACAAAGGATCGCTCGCTCCGCAAAGTACTCGTCGTTCGCCATCTGCTCGTTGACGTCGAGGTACAGGTGGTCGATGAGGTTGCTCAAGTCGTTCTGCACGCGTGAAGGCTGTTCTTCATCGTCTTCATCATCTTCTGGCTCCGGTTCTGGCTGGTGTGTCGGTTCGTTGATCACCAAGTCTCGCGGCAACTTGATGTAGTCGGATCCGAGCTCAGGGTTGCGCTCATGTCGTCCTTCACCGACTTGAAGCAAGTAGTTGGAGAACGCAGCGATGTCAAAGCCCTCTGCGTCGTTCGGAGCCGTGCGTACGCGCATGTTCTCGGTCAGTCGCAACGTCTGGAACTTCGACCAAAGCTCCGATCGCTTCAAGCTTGCGTCGATTGACTCAAATCGACCACCAGTTTTGACAACTGGCAGGATCTGACGGAAGTCGCCAGACAGCACGACAACTTTGCCGCCGAACGTGTCATTGCTGTCGTGGATGTCTTGCATCATCCTGTCGACAGCTTCGAAAGCGAACCGGTTCGTCATCGGTGCTTCGTCCCAGATGATCAACTTTGCGCGCTTGAGCAGTCTTGCGATCTTGGACTGCTTCGAAATCTCGCATGTGCTATCCTTGGTCAGTTCGAGCGGGATCTTGAACGTCGAGTGTGCTGTCCGACCGCCGGTAAGCAGCAGAGCTGCGATGCCACTTGACGCAACGGCCAAAGCGATCTTGTTCTCGATGCGCACTGTCGCTAGGATCTGCTCGAGCAAGAACGACTTGCCAGTGCCGCCTGGACCGTCGAGGAAGAACAGCTTCTGCTCTGGAGCGTTACTGTTCACTGCGTTGACGACTTGATCGAAGACAAACTGCTGATCGCGGTTCATCGGACTGTCGATAGTCCGTGCGACAATGCTTTCGAGCAACTTTCTTGGGTACGCGTTCCTCTCTTCGTCTTCCAGCTCGGTACTTGCGAGACGCTCATGTAACTCGACGCTGAACTGACTCAGCTGTGGCATGTCGGCGAACTTGGACAGATCTTGGCCGTTTGCTTGAAGCAACTTGTCGATGCTCACCAAAGTCTTGAGCTGAACGAACTCATCCTCTGCGTCGACGTTGTGCTGACGCTGGTAGTCCTTCGACAGGTCGTCGCGGAATGCCATCCACAGTGCTTCGACGTCGCTTGGTTGCGAGTACGCCAAGATCGTTGCAAACAGCACGCGCAGTTGGTACGGCATCTGGAACGTCGCTGCTTCAGACATGCACAGGTGCCACTCGTTGTCGTCTTCGAGGAACCCTGCTGCCTTGGCTGCGGCCTTGAACGTCGCGTGCTCGATCCCTTCGACGGTGCGCAAGGCTTCGTACGATGTCGGTCCCTTGATGTGGTTGAGCAACAGCCGCAAGTAGAACCGTTCTTCCTGGTGCGGTGAGCAGTGCACCATGCGTCCAATCGATGCGACGCGAACCTTGTACCGAATCCAGCGCTTGTTCTTCTGGTCCCATCGGTACTTCTTCGGAATGTCTTGGTACAACATCGTTCCTGCGAGGTCGGGCTCTTCAGCACTGATCTGAAAGAACGCTATCAACTGGCTCCTCTCCCCCGCTGCGATACGCGCTTGGATGTCGCTTGTCGTGTCGAACGTGATCGAGCTCTTGCCAGGAAGGTGCACTGGCAAGTACACAACCGAATGCAACTTTGCTTGCGTCGGGAAGTCAAACAGTCGCTGACACGCTTCGACCGGAGAGATGTACCGCGCTTGGAGGTACCGCTCGACTTCGTTCGGGTTGCGCGCGCGTTGACGGTCCGTAAGTGACATCGACGTCTTGTCTGCACCCTTGTACACGTACTTGTAGACGTACTTGACCGCCTTGATCGAAGAGCAGACCTCGATGTTCATGTGGCAGTTGCACTTCTGCGTCAAGTACGGGTTGTACGGAACAACGAACTGGTTGAGCGTCGCGTTATCCCAGTCCTTGCCATTGTGCTTCAAACGTCCAGATGGTCTCTCGCGACGCATGTACACTGGGTACCCGTCGTTTCCAACGCGCGTCACCGAAGCGAACGCCTTCGGGAACTTCTTGCTGCACTTGCCGTCCTTCATGCACGGTGAGTTGGCGTTCGCTGTACCGCACGGACCGTGCATCATGCACGTGATCACTGTCTCGTACAGAAGCGGATTCTTGTCTGGATCTGGGAGCTCGGCAGCCACCAACTTGTTGAGGCGAGCCACCGAACGTGTCTTGTCGTCGTCGTGCAGGATCATCAAAATGTGCGCGTGCGGAAGACCGCGCTTCTGGAACTCGATCACGTAGATGCGCGCGACTTGAACTCCGAGTGCGCCTTCGTCCAAGTCCTTGAGCAGTGCTTGAAGCTTCTGTTGCCACACGCGGCTCACGACGTCTGGGCGGTCCGTCGCAGTCTGTCCTGGTAGGAGATTGTCCGCGATCTCCGCCACTTCGGGTTGCACGTCATGGTGACGAACAAATCCGGCTTCCCGAACTCGCGCACGATCGCCATCGAGTCTTGGAACTGCTGGTACATATACCGAGGACTTCCCGTGAAGCTCGCTGGAAGAATGACGCGCTTGCCGATGTTCTGCGCAACTGCAGACGCTTCGACCTCGATGCGCTGTTCTCCGAGCTCTGGAATGTTGTACACGTTCACGTTCTCGTTCATCAACGCGTCACGGACTCCAGCAAACGTCTCGCGTCTGTACTTATTCTGCAAGTCGTCGCTCTGGATGTACCGAAGCCGTTCTTGCTCGCACTTGGCCCACTGATCGACGACGTACTGTTGGAAGAGGCGACAACCGCGGTGGAGTAAACCTGGATCGTCGTGACGCTCATGCAGTCGGTACGAAACGAACTCGCGAAGAGACATCGTTGACTTGCCTCGAACCGTCACGCCTTCGACGTACGGAGTCGTAAACGTCCAACCGAGCTCGCCGTACGGGAACAGAAGCGGGTACTGCAACGGATCGTACTCTTGGTGCGTCTCCCACAGCCGAAACAGTCTTCCGTTGCTGTGTGTACGAAGAAGAAGGTCGCGGTGTTGTGCACCGTTTCCATCTTCGACCATCACTGCTGCGACCTCGGACGCGGTCGGAACGTTGTGCGTACGCGGATCGTCGGTAGGTAGCGCGTGCAACCGAAGCTGCATGTTGATGTCGGGGATCTGGATCGCTTCTTCATCATCTTCGCCCTTTTCTTCTTCGTCTCGCTCAAGTTGCCGTTGAGCAAGTGCTCGCTCGCGAGCAGCAAGTCGTTCTTGACGGATGATCTGTCCGGCGTTCAAAAACTTGCGCGCAAACGGGTTGTGGTCTTCCATCACGCTCTCGATCGTTGTCAACGTTGCTGGATCAAGCCCGTCGGCCATTCGCATGCGGTGTTGCACACGAACGTCCATGTCTGAATCGGCGATGTAGATCTGAGCAAAGACCGGCTTTTTTCCTGGTGGAGGAAGCAAAGATCCCAAAAGGTGACACAGAGCGCCTTGAACACGGAACGTGTAGATGCCGTTCGTGCCTGCGACGTCTTCGTCGACGCTCAACCTCTTTGTTTCGGATGCCCCGAGTGACGTGAACGCGAAGACGTTGTTGTACACGCGGATGTTGTTCTTGAACTCGCGCATGTCGAACAGTCGACGAAGAGCAGCTGGAGGTTTGCGAAATGGCGGCAAGTTAACCCTTCCACTGAGGCAGCACTTGTTCACCGTCTCGCCTTCGAGCTTCCACGCGTTGCACGTCGGACAGACGTCCCGCTTCATCTTGACGACGTGTCGTCCGTCGACGACGTTCGCGCCAGTCAACAGCTCCGGCGTAAAACCGCTGTAGTGCGCAAACGCTTTGCCGTGCTGTCTGGTCCGACTTCTGGAGTGAACACGCTGGCGGTTATCCTCACGCTGCTCTTCCGTCGTCATCTCCCGTCGCACGACTTGCTGTTCGCGGCGGCGCTCGCGATACTCTTCAAGTTCGTCTTCATCCATCCCTTCACGGCGCTCTTGCTCACGTTGTCGTTGAGAAGCGCGAACAGTCTCGCGTTCGGCTTCCGTCATCCCGTCGCGGCGATCTTGCTCACGCTCGCGCTGATTAGCGCGAACGTTGTCGCGGTCGGTCGCCGACATTGCACTGCGCCGCTCTTGCTCAATGGATCTTTGAGAAGCGCGATGTGAGGCGCGCTCTTCCTCCGCCATCCCTCCACGCCTAGCTCGCTCACGCTCTCTGTTGATCTCGCGATCAATCTCGCGCTCCAACGACGACTGCCGTGCCCGTCGTTCACGCTGCTGTCGTCTCGCGACTTCTCGAACTTGTTCGATGTCGCGTTCGCGCGCTCGAGCACGCGATGCAGCTTTGCGCAGACGATCTGCCTCACGTCTGGCGACCACAGTCTGGTCTGCCGCTTCGTGCGCCGCATCTCGCACTTCTGGAACAGTAACCGTGCTGACGTCTTGGTCACGTCCGTTGCCGAGTTGTTCTCTCGGTTCTTGAACAGCGACGGGCAGAGCTGTATTCAACAATGTTTGTTTAGATTGGGTTAGTTACTTAGTTTTTACACACCAAAACTAATTAGTTGGACATCAATCGCACCTTGTTGCTCTGTCCTTCGCTTCAAAAATCGCGATCTTGCGGATCGTAGCGCCTGCAGTCGCTTTTTCCGGGCGGCCGGAGTTTCGTCAGGAGGCTCTCGATACGCATCTTCGACCTCTTGGAGGGTCTCGAACTTTTTTCGTTTAGGTGGCATGACTAACAAACGATAAACACATACATTGAGAGCAAAAATACACACAAAGTACGCGTTAGACCATCAATTATGATGAAATCGAAGTGCGGAAGCAAATATTTAGACTCATAAGTACACAAAATATCGAAATATGCAGTGTGCATACAAATTAAACAAAATTCGAAGCACTCAGAATCATGCCGCAATGTGTTTGTGTGTTGTTAGTCCAAACGTACCTTGAAAACGTACCTTTAAGGGTCTTGCGGTCTAAAAGTGAGAAATTGATAGTTAAATACACTTGCATACACACTTGCGTGCGCGCACAGGCATACAAACTATCAATAACCCACAATTAGACCGTGGGTCTTGAATTTAAAGTCTTGGCTAACATGCAACATGCAAGCTAATAGGGCCACCCCCCTATACTCCACGGTTGGCGTTCGTCTTCTCAATCAAGCGATCACTTTCCGACCGACTCTGGTACACTGTACCGTCGACATCGGCCGTACTCATTGCCAGAGGGCTCGTCGCAAATTCCGACTACAGGCGCCGTGCTAGTATAGTGTTGGACGGCGGCGGGTGCCGGCTGCAACCTTTTTATCCGTATTTTGTAGACTGAGATAACACTCTGTACGGATAAAAGTGAGAAATGTCCGTACAAAATGCGTTACTCAGATACGGAAGGTAACGGCTCCTGCTGTGCTGCTGTCAAGGGTGTACTCTGGCGCTCTGGGCAGCAATGTGTCTGCCTCGCGCTGTGTGGGCGTGGCGTGCTGGCGTTCCACTACAGCAGACACATGCTCCCATGCAAAATGTTCCCACTCACTTTGCATGGCTCATACATATCCCTTTAGGCCCACAACAATCGCCTCGGCGCCCTGGTGGTACCAGTTATCCGCACCAGGAGGAACTCCCGAAACCGTTATATTACGCCTTAGCAACATATAAGCACATGCACATATGCAGAATACACGTATGCATACACACACAAACGCACTGCAGCAGACGCACACACATGCACATGCAGTCGCGACGCGCACCCGTGCTCGCTCTCGCTTCCGCTCAGCCGACGCTCGTTTGCATTGTGAGCGTGTTTGAAAAGCGAGCGCGAGAATGCGTGTGTGTCCCGAAAACATAAAAATGTGTCGCACGGAACGTTCCCGATTTTTCCAGAAAACACACTATCTATTCTGACAATGTGTCCACGGGACAATCCCGAAAATATACCAAAAATCGACTAACTTCAGTTTCGCAAACAAATTTCGAAGCATGTCACACAAAACAACCGCCACAAATCTGATCTCAACTCACCAAAAGCGTGACAACTAACTGCGCGGTTCCGAACACGGACACACGCAGCCTCAAAGAGCTAGCTTAGTTAAAGGTAAGACTAGCCGAGCGCCGCCCGCTGCGCGGGCGGGAAAATAATGTTTAGTTGGAGTTATTTGTTCAGTGTTAATTGGAGTTGACGCCTCAGCACCACCGCGCAAAACCTCAGTAGCACCATGCAGAGCGGTGCTGCCGACCTACGCTGCGCTGCGGTGGCAAGCCCCGAGCTGCATGGCACTGCTTCGGTCCGCGCGAGGTGCTGTCGGCTGAAAGCCGGGACAGTCCCCAATATGTCCCCAAAAACCTATACGTATAACGACAATTTGACATCGGGACAGTCCCGAAAATATACCAAAAATCGACTAACTTCAGTTTCGCAAACAAATTTCGAAGCATGTCACACAAATGAACAGCCACAAATCTGACCTCAACTCACTAAAAGCGTGACACCTAACTGCGCGGTTCCGAAGACAGACACACTCACGCACGCAAGGACAAAAAGGTAGCTTAGTTAAAGGTAAGATATGTTCCCCTTTAAGAATCTCTCTGTCGTGACGCAGCTGCTGCATTGTTGCTGTTCTATGCAGCAATCGAGACGCGTGCTGTCGTTTTTCGCACGTTGATTAGCATGCTCACAAAAAATTTATGTGCGAAAACCGAGGTAATTTCTTGACGCTCGCCACGTTATCCACTCGGCGCTGACTCTGGTCGAGCCGAAATGTGGCGTGTGCACACTGCGAGACTGCGTCCAGCGAGGCTACCAGGCGCTCTCTGTCATTATTCACAACAAGCTCATGTGTGTGTATCGATCATATGCATACGCCTCAAGTACTTTTGCTATCGAGCACCTCGGTTGCCAAAGCGAGAACGAACGCGACGGCGACGACCATCACTGTCAAATGAGAGCGAGCGAGTTGCAATGTGAAAGTGTGGAGGCTCATCTGTTGTTGCGCGCGTTTCTTTTTTCGCACACACGAGGCACAGAGCTCGTGACCACCTGTCGTCGGCTGTGCGTTGTATCATGCAGCAGCAGCAGACGGCAACGTCGAAGTTGCGGCCTGCAACAACAAACAAACAGACGGAGTCGCAATGCTGTCCGCCGGCGCGTATCTTGCGCTCGCTTTGACAACCAGATGGACGGACGGGCGAATGGATCGAGCGGCCAAGCGAGCGTTGCGTGTTGCACGAGCGCCAGTGAATATCCGCGCAAACGAGCGTCCACGCCGAGCCAAGGTACAATGACAAGAGAAGCAAGCGTTCGTTGCTCAGTGTGCGTTGTGTGTGTGTGTGGCCACTTGGTTTGGCTTTGGCTTGGCCACTTGGTGAGCGGTGTGGGCCACGTGGACGAACGTTCAGCGCGCCTTCTGACTCGACCTCCATGCACCATGTCGAATTCAATTTGAGACTCACAACTTGGTCTGCAAAGTCGAATTCGAGCTCGTCTCGACGCTCTCGCTCGCAAATAAGAAACGTGAGATGCTCAAAAATGACCGGCGCATCCCTCTTATCCACTAAAGTGGGTCCAAGCAGTCGAGCTTTTCAGTTGTGCTGTCATGAAAACTAGTGCACTGCAGGGCGCGATATGCGCATCGAGGCAGAATTGGTAGACACACGCGTAGTTCGGACCTGCACGAACGCATACATGATACAATCAAAACAGCGCCGCATCTGCACACTAGCAAGAGAGCTGGTTCGACTGGTTTTGCCAAGTGGGTTCCATAGGCGTGACAACCCTCGCTATCGCTGCTGGTTTGATTCGAGAGGTCGTATGGCTCAGGCAATCGTATGAAAACGCAGCAGCGTCTGTTGCACTCGTTAACGCTGCTAGAGCAGACACAGAGATGCGCTTCAACTGGTTCCGATCTTTGCAGCTGCGCTCGTGTGGACCACGCCGATATGCTACGCATTCGGATTCGTCAAAACTCGCGCGCGCTGCGCTCGGATTCGCTGAAATGCCGCCGCCTGATTTAAATGAGAGCGAGAGCGCGTCGACGTTGTTCATGGACATGGCTGCGCGCCGCGAGTGAGCGAGCTCCGGCGCCACGCCACGCCGCTGGACACAGAGACGGCGCTGCGGCTGTGTCAACGCGAGCCGAGCGTGCGGCCTCATTCCTTCAAGTGCACGCAACTGCGAGAGCATTTTTGTGGAGCTGCGAGAGAGCGCGAGCACATTCACTGCCCGCGATCGATCGACCAGCGCACGCAACGACCAACCAACCACCTCAACCAACTCCTATTGCGAGAAGCAGCAACAGCGCGTGACTGTGACTGCGTGTGTGTGTGCGACTTTGACGACACACGTTTAGCAGCACCCCAACAACGCAACGCAACTAACGCACGCGTGACGACCAACGAGCACCATGGGCACCAACGCATCGAGCGAGCCAAAAGACAAGGAGCTGGCGGCGCAGCAAGGCGCGACGACGGCGTCGACGACGACGCAGCAGCAGCAGCAGTCCAAGTCAAAAGGCAAGGGCGGCAAAACGACGGTCCAGGAGCACGTCGAGACGAGCACGGACGCGCGCGGCGTCACGACGGTGACCAAGACGACGACGACGACGACTGTGCACGCGGACGGCACGACGACGACGGCGACCAAGACGGAGCAAGAGATCCAGGGCGGCGGCGAGGACATTGACGTGATTGAGGAGGTCTCGACCGACGAAGAGGTCGCAGTGACCGAGAGCAGCGAGCGTTTCGTAAGCGTCTCGGCGGCGCGCGGTGCGACGGGCGAGTCGGCGATGCACGTTGTCAAGGTTGTCAAGACTGCGACGAAGACGAGCGACAGCGACGACGAAGACGAGATTTTGAACGTGGCCAAGACGGTCACGGATTTTGAAAGTGTGAGTGAACGTGACGTGACCAAGACGGCGGCGGTGGCGGCAAAGACCACGACGACGACGACGACAGCAACGGCGAGCGGCCGCGCTGGTGGAGAAAAGCAAGAAAAAGAGACCAAGACTGTGACGACGACGACGACGGCGCACGCGCGCGAGCCCGAGAGCGAGCCGAGTGCGATGACCGAGACGAAGACGACGACGACGACGACGAAGAGTGTTGCGGCGCACGCAGACAGCGGCGCGGCTGTGCGTACAAGTGATGTTGTGGATGTGATTGTGAACGAACGCGACGTGGCGACGGGCTCGGGCGGCCAGACGGTCGTCACGAAGACGATCAAGACGACCAAGACGACGAGCGGCAGTGGCGGCGACGGCAGTGCTGCAGTTGTGACGACTGTGTACGAGACATCGGCGGCTGCTGGAGGTATCGCGACGACGGTGAGCGACAGCACGACTGGCACGGCGGCGACGACGAAGACTACGACAACGACGAGCAGCAGCAGCAACGCTGGCGCTGCGACAACGACGATTGTGACAGAAGGCGCGACGCACAGCGCGGCGATGAGCCTTCTCCACAGCAAGAAGCGCAAGTACCAGAAGCAGTGGCTCCCCGAGTTCCTGTCATTCGTGCACGCGGCGTGCGGCCAGGACGTCGCAGCGCTCTCGAGCAAAGAGAAGCTCTCGTTCGCGCGCCAGTTCTGCGACGTGCACTTTGCGTCGCACGAGGCGTCGTTCTTTGCGGGCAAGTCGGTCGCGGAGAAGAAGGCGTCGTGGGAGATGGCGCGCTTGCTGGCGTACTACTACCCGGGCGTGGCCGTGCAGCAGCTCGGCTTGAGCTTTGGGGGCAAGAGCGTCGTGATCCTGGACGAAGTGAGCGTCGGGCTCGACCACGAGAACCGCGTGCAGAAGAACGTGATCGTGTCGCTCTTGCCGCCGAGCTCCAAGATTGGCGGCGTCTTTGACGACGTGCTCATCTTGAACAACGGCGAAGTGATGTACCACGGCCCGGGCGAAGAGGTGCTCGAGTACTTCCAGGAGCTCGGGTTTGACTGCCCGACCGGGCGTCACATGAGCGAGTTCATCGCGAACCTCGGCGCCGACGAGCGCGCGCAGTACCGCATCCAGATCCGCGACGCCCCGAGCGCGGACGGGTCGCTCACGACTGCGACCAAGTACGCCGTGCTGCTCAACTTTGCCGACGATGGCGTGCTCGTTGCCGGTGCGCACCGCTCGGGTTTTGCGTCGCGTCGCGTGAAGAGCAAGTCGCGCGCGTCGAAGAAGAGCGGTCACGCTGAGTCCTCGATTGAGGTCTCGGAAGAGGCCATGCGCGCAAAGAAGGCCAAGAAGAACGCGGCCAAAAAGGCGCGCAAGGCACGCAAGGCCGCAAAGATGAAGGCGGCAGCGGCTAGTGCCACGAGCACGACAACAACGACAACGACGACGATTGTGGACGAGGGCTCAGACTCGGACTCGTCGTCGTCGTCATCGAGCTCGTCCAGCTCCTCGGACTCCTCGAGCGAGTCGGCCGACGAGCGCAAGGCGCGCAAGGTCACCAAAAAGACTACCCGCACCGTCAAGCGCCACGGCTCCGGTGGCAAGTCGTCTAGCAGCGACTCGAGCGACAGCAACGACAGCGACAAGGCCGAGTACTCGTACTCGTACTCGTATGACTACGAGGTTGAGGGCGAAGACGCGATCGCCGGCGAGGCGTCGTCGACGACGTCGAAGAAGTCGCAGCAGAAGCGCAAGACCAAGCACTTTGGCGGCGCGCAGACTGTGAGCGGCGCGACGGTGGTGACGACGGAGGAGACGTCGGGCGTGGTGGTGACGCAGGAGGGCGCGACCGAGGTGTCGTCGACCGGCGCGGTGGTCCGTCGCTCGGTTCCTGGCCAGGAGAGCAAGCAGTCGTCGACGACGACGACGACGACTGTGACGGGCAGCCCTGCGCAGGTTCGCCAGGGCGGCGTTGTGCGCACGACGACGACGACGGTGAGCGGCAGCAGCCCTGCGCACGTGCACCACAGCCACGGCGGCGTGACGCGCACGACGACGACCAAGCACGGCGAGGTGTCGAGCGTGGCGCCGACGGCGACGAGCGCGACGTTCGTGACGGAGTCGTACAGCAGCCCGGTGACGACGACGCCGACCGAGTACTCTTACGACAGCGGCGTGGTGTCGGTGACTGGCGGCGAGTCGGTGTCGACCGAGTACGCGTACGACAGCGGTGTTGTGACGGAGACGACGGAGGTTGTTGAGACGACCGAGGTTGTCGAGACCGTGGAGAGCGCCGAGACGGTCAAGTCGGCAGTGGCCACGGAGGTGACGGAGACGGTCGAGACGGTCGAGTCGGTCAAGGCGACTGAGACGACGGAGACCGTGGAGAGCACCGAGACCGTTGTGACCGAGACGGTGGAGACGACGGAGGTTGTTGAGACTGTCGAGACGACGGAAGAGGAGGTCGTGGTCGGCGGCGACGCCGAGTACTCGTACTCGTACTCGTATGACTACGAGGTTGAGGGCGAAGACGCGATCGCCGGCGAGGCGTCGTCGACGACGTCGAAGAAGTCGCAGCAGAAGCGCAAGACCAAGCACTTTGGCGGCGCGCAGACTGTGAGCGGCGCGACGGTGGTGACGACGGAGGAGACGTCGGGCGTGGTGGTGACGCAGGAGGGCGCGACCGAGGTGTCGTCGACCGGCGCGGTGGTCCGTCGCTCGGTTCCTGGCCAGGAGAGCAAGCAGTCGTCGACGACGACGACGACGACTGTGACGGGCAGCCCTGCGCAGGTTCGCCAGGGCGGCGTTGTGCGCACGACGACGACGACGGTGAGCGGCAGCAGCCCTGCGCACGTGCACCACAGCCACGGCGGCGTGACGCGCACGACGACGACCAAGCACGGCGAGGTGTCGAGCGTGGCGCCGACGGCGACGAGCGCGACGTTCGTGACGGAGTCGTACAGCAGCCCGGTGACGACGACGCCGACCGAGTACTCTTACGACAGCGGCGTGGTGTCGGTGACTGGCGGCGAGTCGGTGTCGACCGAGTACGCGTACGACAGCGGTGTTGTGACGGAGACGACGGAGGTTGTTGAGACGACCGAGGTTGTCGAGACCGTGGAGAGCGCCGAGACGGTCAAGTCGGCAGTGGCCACGGAGGTGACGGAGACGGTCGAGACGGTCGAGTCGGTCAAGGCGACTGAGACGACGGAGACCGTGGAGAGCACCGAGACCGTTGTGACCGAGACGGTGGAGACGACGGAGGTTGTTGAGACTGTCGAGACGACGGAAGAGGAGGTCGTGGTCGGCGGCGACGCCGAGTACTCGTACTCGTACTCGTATGACTACGAGGTTGAGGGCGAAGACGCGATCGCCGGCGAGGCGTCGTCGACGACGTCGAAGAAGTCGCAGCAGAAGCGCAAGACCAAGCACTTTGGCGGCGCGCAGACTGTGAGCGGCGCGACGGTGGTGACGACGGAGGAGACGTCGGGCGTGGTGGTGACGCAGGAGGGCGCGACCGAGGTGTCGTCGACCGGCGCGGTGGTCCGTCGCTCGGTTCCTGGCCAGGAGAGCAAGCAGTCGTCGACGACGACGACGACGACTGTGACGGGCAGCCCTGCGCAGGTTCGCCAGGGCGGCGTTGTGCGCACGACGACGACGACGGTGAGCGGCAGCAGCCCTGCGCACGTGCACCACAGCCACGGCGGCGTGACGCGCACGACGACGATCAAGCACGGCGAGGTGTCGAGCGTGGCGCCGACGGCGACGAGCGCGACGTTCGTGACGGAGTCATACAGCAGCCCGGTGACGACTACGTCGACTGAGTACTCTTACGACAGCGGCGTCGGTGTCGGTGACTGGCGGCGAGTCGGTGTCGACCGAGTACGCGTACGACAGCGGTGTTGTGACGGAGACGACGGAGGTTGTTGAGACGACCGAGGTTGTCGAGACCGTGGAGAGCGCCGAGACGGTCAAGTCGGCAGTGGCCACGGAGGTGACGGAGACGGTCGAGACGGTCGAGTCGGTCAAGGCGACTGAGACGACGGAGACCGTGGAGAGCACCGAGACCGTTGTGACCGAGACGGTGGAGACGACGGAGGTTGTTGAGACTGTCGAGACGACGGAAGAGGAGGTCGTGGTCGGCGGCGACGCCGAGTACTCGTACTCGTACTCGTATGACTACGAGGTTGAGGGCGAAGACGCGATCGCCGGCGAGGCGTCGTCGACGACGTCGAAGAAGTCGCAGCAGAAGCGCAAGACCAAGCACTTTGGCGGCGCGCAGACTGTGAGCGGCGCGACGGTGGTGACGACGGAGGAGACGTCGGGCGTGGTGGTGACGCAGGAGGGCGCGACCGAGGTGTCGTCGACCGGCGCGGTGGTCCGTCGCTCGGTTCCTGGCCAGGAGAGCAAGCAGTCGTCGACGACGACGACGACGACTGTGACGGGCAGCCCTGCGCAGGTTCGCCAGGGCGGCGTTGTGCGCACGACGACGACGACGGTGAGCGGCAGCAGCCCTGCGCACGTGCACCACAGCCACGGCGGCGTGACGCGCACGACGACGATCAAGCACGGCGAGGTGTCGAGCGTGGCGCCGACGGCGACGAGCGCGACGTTCGTGACGGAGTCATACAGCAGCCCGGTGACGACTACGTCGACTGAGTACTCTTACGACAGCGGCTCGGTGTCGGTGACTGGCGGCGAGTCGGTGTCGACCGAGTACGCGTACGACAGCGGTGTTGTGACGGAGACGACGGAGGTTGTTGAGACGACCGAGGTTGTCGAGACCGTGGAGAGCGCCGAGACGGTCAAGTCGGCAGTGGCCACGGAGGTGACGGAGACGGTCGAGACGGTCGAGTCGGTCAAGGCGACTGAGACGACGGAGACCGTGGAGAGCACCGAGACCGTTGTGACCGAGACGGTGGAGACGACGGAGGTTGTTGAGACTGTCGAGACGACGGAAGAGGAGGTCGTGGTCGGCGGCGACGCCGAGTACTCGTACTCGTACTCGTATGACTACGAGGTTGAGGGCGAAGACGCGATCGCCGGCGAGGCGTCGTCGACGACGTCGAAGAAGTCGCAGCAGAAGCGCAAGACCAAGCACTTTGGCGGCGCGCAGACTGTGAGCGGCGCGACGGTGGTGACGACGGAGGAGACGTCGGGCGTGGTGGTGACGCAGGAGGGCGCGACCGAGGTGTCGTCGACCGGCGCGGTGGTCCGTCGCTCGGTTCCTGGCCAGGAGAGCAAGCAGTCGTCGACGACGACGACGACGACTGTGACGGGCAGCCCTGCGCAGGTTCGCCAGGGCGGCGTTGTGCGCACGACGACGACGACGGTGAGCGGCAGCAGCCCTGCGCACGTGCACCACAGCCACGGCGGCGTGACGCGCACGACGACGATCAAGCACGGCGAGGTGTCGAGCGTGGCGCCGACGGCGACGAGCGCGACGTTCGTGACGGAGTCATACAGCAGCCCGGTGACGACTACGTCGACTGAGTACTCTTACGACAGCGGCGTGGTGTCGGTGACTGGCGGCGAGTCGGTGTCGACCGAGTACGCGTACGACAGCGGTGTTGTGACGGAGACGACGGAGGTTGTTGAGACGACCGAGGTTGTCGAGACCGTGGAGAGCGCCGAGACGGTCAAGTCGGCAGTGGCCACGGAGGTGACGGAGACGGTCGAGACGGTCGAGTCGGTCAAGGCGACTGAGACGACGGAGACCGTGGAGAGCACCGAGACCGTTGTGACCGAGACGGTGGAGACGACGGAGGTTGTTGAGACTGTCGAGACGACGGAAGAGGAGGTCGTGGTCGGCGGCGACGCCGAGTACTCGTACTCGTACTCGTATGACTACGAGGTTGAGGGCGAAGACGCGATCGCCGGCGAGGCGTCGTCGACGACGTCGAAGAAGTCGCAGCAGAAGCGCAAGACCAAGCACTTTGGCGGCGCGCAGACTGTGAGCGGCGCGACGGTGGTGACGACGGAGGAGACGTCGGGCGTGGTGGTGACGCAGGAGGGCGCGACCGAGGTGTCGTCGACCGGCGCGGTGGTCCGTCGCTCGGTTCCTGGCCAGGAGAGCAAGCAGTCGTCGACGACGACGACGACGACTGTGACGGGCAGCCCTGCGCAGGTTCGCCAGGGCGGCGTTGTGCGCACGACGACGACGACGGTGAGCGGCAGCAGCCCTGCGCACGTGCACCACAGCCACGGCGGCGTGACGCGCACGACGACGATCAAGCACGGCGAGGTGTCGAGCGTGGCGCCGACGGCGACGAGCGCGACGTTCGTGACGGAGTCATACAGCAGCCCGGTGACGACTACGTCGACTGAGTACTCTTACGACAGCGGCGTCGGTGTCGGTGACTGGCGGCGAGTCGGTGTCGACCGAGTACGCGTACGACAGCGGTGTTGTGACGGAGACGACGGAGGTTGTTGAGACGACCGAGGTTGTCGAGACCGTGGAGAGCGCCGAGACGGTCAAGTCGGCAGTGGCCACGGAGGTGACGGAGACGGTCGAGACGGTCGAGTCGGTCAAGGCGACTGAGACGACGGAGACCGTGGAGAGCACCGAGACCGTTGTGACCGAGACGGTGGAGACGACGGAGGTTGTTGAGACTGTCGAGACGACGGAAGAGGAGGTCGTGGTCGGCGGCGACGCCGAGTACTCGTACTCGTACTCGTATGACTACGAGGTTGAGGGCGAAGACGCGATCGCCGGCGAGGCGTCGTCGACGACGTCGAAGAAGTCGCAGCAGAAGCGCAAGACCAAGCACTTTGGCGGCGCGCAGACTGTGAGCGGCGCGACGGTGGTGACGACGGAGGAGACGTCGGGCGTGGTGGTGACGCAGGAGGGCGCGACCGAGGTGTCGTCGACCGGCGCGGTGGTCCGTCGCTCGGTTCCTGGCCAGGAGAGCAAGCAGTCGTCGACGACGACGACGACGACTGTGACGGGCAGCCCTGCGCAGGTTCGCCAGGGCGGCGTTGTGCGCACGACGACGACGACGGTGAGCGGCAGCAGCCCTGCGCACGTGCACCACAGCCACGGCGGCGTGACGCGCACGACGACGACCAAGCACGGCGAGGTGTCGAGCGTGGCGCCGACGGCGACGAGCGCGACGTTCGTGACGGAGTCATACAGCAGCCCGGTGACGACTACGTCGACTGAGTACTCTTACGACAGCGGCTCGGTGTCGGTGACTGGCGGCGAGTCGGTGTCGACCGAGTACGCGTACGACAGCGGTGTTGTGACGGAGACGACGGAGGTTGTTGAGACGACCGAGGTTGTCGAGACCGTGGAGAGCGCCGAGACGGTCAAGTCGGCAGTGGCCACGGAGGTGACGGAGACGGTCGAGACGGTCGAGTCGGTCAAGGCGACTGAGACGACGGAGACCGTGGAGAGCACCGAGACCGTTGTGACCGAGACGGTGGAGACGACGGAGGTTGTTGAGACTGTCGAGACGACGGAAGAGGAGGTCGTGGTCGGCGGCGACGCCGAGTACTCGTACTCGTACTCGTATGACTACGAGGTTGAGGGCGAAGACGCGATCGCCGGCGAGGCGTCGTCGACGACGTCGAAGAAGTCGCAGCAGAAGCGCAAGACCAAGCACTTTGGCGGCGCGCAGACTGTGAGCGGCGCGACGGTGGTGACGACGGAGGAGACGTCGGGCGTGGTGGTGACGCAGGAGGGCGCGACCGAGGTGTCGTCGACCGGCGCGGTGGTCCGTCGCTCGGTTCCTGGCCAGGAGAGCAAGCAGTCGTCGACGACGACGACGACGACTGTGACGGGCAGCCCTGCGCAGGTTCGCCAGGGCGGCGTTGTGCGCACGACGACGACGACGGTGAGCGGCAGCAGCCCTGCGCACGTGCACCACAGCCACGGCGGCGTGACGCGCACGACGACGACCAAGCACGGCGAGGTGTCGAGCGTGGCGCCGACGGCGACGAGCGCGACGTTCGTGACGGAGTCATACAGCAGCCCGGTGACGACTACGTCGACTGAGTACTCTTACGACAGCGGCTCGGTGTCGGTGACTGGCGGCGAGTCGGTGTCGACCGAGTACGCGTACGACAGCGGTGTTGTGACGGAGACGACGGAGGTTGTTGAGACGACCGAGGTTGTCGAGATCGTGGAGAGCGCCGAGACGGTCAAGTCGGCAGTGGCCACGGAGGTGACGGAGACGGTCGAGACGGTCGAGTCGGTCAAGGCGACTGAGACGACGGAGACCGTGGAGAGCACCGAGACCGTTGTGACCGAGACGGTGGAGACGACGGAGGTTGTTGAGACTGTCGAGACGACGGAAGAGGAGGTCGTGGTCGGCGGCGACGCCGAGTACTCGTACTCGTACTCGTATGACTACGAGGTTGAGGGCGAAGACGCGATCGCCGGCGAGGCGTCGTCGACGACGTCGAAGAAGTCGCAGCAGAAGCGCAAGACCAAGCACTTTGGCGGCGCGCAGACTGTGAGCGGCGCGACGGTGGTGACGACGGAGGAGACGTCGGGCGTGGTGGTGACGCAGGAGGGCGCGACCGAGGTGTCGTCGACCGGCGCGGTGGTCCGTCGCTCGGTTCCTGGCCAGGAGAGCAAGCAGTCGTCGACGACGACGACGACGACTGTGACGGGCAGCCCTGCGCAGGTTCGCCAGGGCGGCGTTGTGCGCACGACGACGACGACGGTGAGCGGCAGCAGCCCTGCGCACGTGCACCACAGCCACGGCGGCGTGACGCGCACGACGACGACCAAGCACGGCGAGGTGTCGAGCGTGGCGCCGACGGCGACGAGCGCGACGTTCGTGACGGAGTCATACAGCAGCCCGGTGACGACTACGTCGACTGAGTACTCTTACGACAGCGGCGTGGTGTCGGTGACGTCGGGCGACGTGGTGGTGTCGAGCAGCACGACGGAGACGACGGAGACGACGGAGACGACGGAAACGACGGAGGTTGTTGAGACGACCGAGGTTGTCGAGACCGTGGAGACGACGGAGACTGTCGAGGTTGAGACGACGGAGACGACGGAGACGACGGAGACCACGGAGACGACCGAGACTGTCGAGACGACGGAGGAGGAGATCGTGGTCGGGCGGCGCGGCGTCGAGCACGTCGGTGACGACGAGCTACGGCTACGGCTCGGTGTCGGTGACTGGCGGCGAGTCGGTGTCGACCGAGTACGCGTACGACAGCGGCGTGGTGTCGGTGACGTCGGGCGACGTGGTGGTGTCGAGCAGCACGACGGAGACGACGGAGACGACGGAGACGACGGAGACGACGGAGGTTGTTGAGACGACCGAGGTTGTCGAGACCGTGGAGACGACGGAGACTGTCGAGGTTGAGACGACGGAGACGGTCGAGGTTGAGACGACGGTCGAGGTTGAGACGACGGAGACTGTCGATGTCGAGACTGTCGAGACGACCGAGACGACGGTTGAGACGACGGAGACGACGGAGACGACGGAGACGACGGAGACCACGGAGACGACCGAGACTGTCGAGACGACGGAGGAGGAGATCGTGGTCGGCGGCGCGGCGTCGAGCACGTCGGTGACGACGAGCTACGGCTACGGCTCGGTGTCGGTGACTGGCGGCGAGTCGGTGTCGACCGAGTACGCGTACGACAGCGGCGTGGTGTCGGTGACGTCGGGCGACGTGGTGGTGTCGAGCAGCACGACGGAGACGACGGAGACGACGGAGACGACGGAGACGACGGAAACGACGGAGGTTGTTGAGACGACCGAGGTTGTCGAGACCGTGGAGACGACGGAGACTGTCGAGGTTGAGACGACGGAGACGACGGAGACGACGGAGACCACGGAGACGACCGAGACTGTCGAGACGACGGAGGAGGAGATCGTGGTCGGCGGCGCGGCGTCGAGCACGTCGGTGACGACGAGCTACGGCTACGGCTCGGTGTCGGTGACTGGCGGCGAGTCGGTGTCGACCGAGTACGCGTACGACAGCGGCGTGGTGTCGGTGACGTCGGGCGACGTGGTGGTGTCGAGCAGCACGACGGAGACGACGGAGACGACGGAGACGACGGAAACGACGGAGGTTGTTGAGACGACCGAGGTTGTCGAGACCGTGGAGACGACGGAGACTGTCGAGGTTGAGACGACGGAAGTTGTCGAGACGACGGAGACTGTCGATGTCGAGACTGTCGAGACGACCGAGACGACGGTTGAGACGACGGAGACGACGGAGACGACGGAGACGACGGAGACGACCGAGACTGTCGAGACGACGGAGGAGGAGATCGTGGTCGGCGGCGCGGCGTCGAGCACGTCGGTGACGACGAGCTACGGCTACGGCTCGGTGTCGGTGACTGGCGGCGAGTCGGTGTCGACCGAGTACGCGTACGACAGCGGCGTGGTGTCGGTGACGTCGGGCGACGTGGTGGTGTCGAGCAGCACGACGGAGACGACGGAGACGACGGAGACGACGGAAACGACGGAGGTTGTTGAGACGACCGAGGTTGTCGAGACCGTGGAGACGACGGAGACTGTCGAGGTTGAGACGACGGAAGTTGTCGAGACGACGGAGACTGTCGATGTCGAGACTGTCGAGACGACCGAGACGACGGTTGAGACGACGGAGACGACGGAGACGACGGAGACGACGGAGACGACGGAGACGACCGAGACTGTCGAGACGACGGAGGAGGAGATCGTGGTCGGCGGCGCGGCGTCGAGCACGTCGGTGACGACGAGCTACGGCTACGGCTCGGTGTCGGTGACTGGCGGCGAGTCGGTGTCGACCGAGTACGCGTACGACAGCGGCGTGGTGTCGGTGACGTCGGGCGACGTGGTGGTGTCGAGCAGCACGACGAGACGACGGAGACGACGGAAACGACGGAGGTTGTTGAGACGACCGAGGTTGTCGAGACCGTGGAGACGACGGAGACTGTCGAGGTTGAGACGACGGAGACGGTCGAGGTTGAGACGACGGAAGTTGTCGAGACGACGGAGACGGTCGAGGTTGAGACGACGGAGACGGTCGAGGTTGAGACGACGGAGACGGTCGAGGTTGAGACGACGGAAGTTGTCGAGACGACGGAGACTGTCGATGTCGAGACTGTCGAGACGACCGAGACGACGGTTGAGACGACGGAGACGACGGAGACGACGGAGACGACGGAAACGACGGAGGTTGTTGAGACGACCGAGGTTGTCGAGACCGTGGAGACGACGGAGACTGTCGAGGTTGAGACGACGGAGACGACGGAGACGACGGAGACCACGGAGACGACCGAGACTGTCGAGACGACGGAGGAGGAGATCGTGGTCGGCGGCGCGGCGTCGAGCACGTCGGTGACGACGAGCTACGGCTACGGCTCGGTGTCGGTGACTGGCGGCGAGTCGGTGTCGACCGAGTACGCGTACGACAGCGGCGTGGTGTCGGCGACGTCGGGCGACGTGGTGGTGTCGAGCAGCACGACGGAGACGACGGAGACGACGGAGACGACGGAAACGACGGAGGTTGTTGAGACGACCGAGGTTGTCGAGAACCGTGGAGACGACGGAGACTGTCCGAGGTTGAGACGACGGAGACGGTCGAGGTTGAGACGACGGAGACGGTCGAGGTTGAGACGACGGAGACGGTCGAGGTTGAGACGACGGAGACGGTCGAGGTGAGACGACGGAGACGGTCGAGGTTGAGACGACGGAAGTTGTCGATACGACGGAGACTGTTCGATGTCGAGACTGTCGAGACGACCGAGACGACGGTTGAGACGACGGAGACGACGGAGACGACGGAGACCACGGAGACGACCGAGACTGTCGAGACGACGGAGAGGAGATCGTGGTCGGCGGCGCGGCGTCGAGCACGTCGGTGACGACGAGCTACGGCTACGGCTCGGTGTCGGTGACTGGCGGCGAGTCGGTGTCGACCGAGTACGCGTACGACAGCGGCGTGGGTGTCGGTGACGTCGGGCGACGTGGTGGGTGTCCGAGCAGCACGACGGAGACGACGGAGACGACGGAGACGACGGAAACGACGGAGGTTTGTTGAGACGACCGAGGTTGTCGAGACCGTGGAGACGACGGAGACTGTCGAGGTTGAGACGACGGAGACGGTCGAGGTTGAGACGACGGAAGTTGTCGAGACGACGGAGACGGTCGAGGTTGAGACGACGGAGACGGTCGAGGTTGAGACGACGGAGACGGTCGAGGTTGAGACGACGGAGACGGTCGAGGTTGAGACGACGGAGACGGTCGAGGTTGAGACGACGGAAGTTGTCGAGACGACGGAGACTGTCGATGTCGAGACTGTCGAGACGACCGAGACGACGGTTGAGACGACGGAGACGACGGAGACGACGGAGACCACGGAGACGACCGAGACTGTCGAGACGACGGAGGAGGAGATCGTGGTCGGCGGCGCGGCGTCGAGCACGTCGGTGACGACGAGCTACGGCTACGGCTCGGTGTCGGTGACTGGCGGCGAGTCGGTGTCGACCGAGTACGCGTACGACAGCGGCGTGGTGTCGGCGACGTCGGGCGACGTGGTGGTGTCGAGCAGCACGACGGAGACGACGGAGACGACGGAGACGACGGAAACGACGGAGGTTGTTGAGACGACCGAGGTTGTCGAGACCGTGGAGACGACGGAGACTGTCGAGGTTGAGACGACGGAGACGGTCGAGGTTGAGACGACGGAGACGGTCGAGGTTGAGACGACGGAGACGGTCGAGGTTGAGACGACGGAAGTTGTCGAGACGACGGAGACTGTCGATGTCGAGACTGTCGAGACGACCGAGACGACGGAAGTTGTCGAGACGACGGAGACTGTCGATGTCGAGACTGTCGAGACGACCGAGACGACGGTTGAGACGACGGAGACGACGGAGACGACGGAGACCACGGAGACGACCGAGACTGTCGAGACGACGGAGGAGGAGATCGTGGTCGGCGGCGCGGCGTCGAGCACGTCGGTGACGACGAGCTACGGCTACGGCTCGGTGTCGGTGACTGGCGGCGAGTCGGTGTCGACCGAGTACGCGTACGACAGCGGCGTGGTGTCGGTGACGTCGGGCGACGTGGTGGTGTCGAGCAGCACGACGGAGACGACGGAGACGACGGAGACGACGGAGACGACGGAAACGACGGAGGTTGTTGAGACGACCGAGGTTGTCGAGACCGTGGAGACGACGGAGACTGTCGAGGTAGTGAGACGACGGAAGTTGTCGAGACGACGGAGACTGTCGATGTCGAGACTGTCGAGACGACCGAGACGACGGTTGAGACGACGGAGACGACGGAGACGACGGAGACGACGGAGACGACCGAGACTGTCGAGACGACGGAGGAGGAGATCGTGGTCGGCGGCGCGGCGTCGAGCACGTCGGTGACGACGAGCTACGGCTACGGCTCGGTGTCGGTGACTGGCGGCGAGTCGGTGTCGACCGAGTACGCGTACGACAGCGGCGTGGTGTCGGTGACGTCGGGCGACGTGGTGGTGTCGAGCAGCACGACGGAGACGACGGAGACGACGGAGACGACGGAAACGACGAGGTTTGTTGAGACGACCGAGCGAGACCGTGGAGACGACGGAGACTGTCGAGGTTGAGACGACGGAGACGTCGAGACGACGGAGACTGTCGATGTCGAGACTGTCGAGACGACCGAGACGACGGTTGAGACGACGGAGACGACGGAGACGGAGACGACGGAGACGACCGAGACTGTCGAGACGACGGAGGAGGAGATCGTGGTCGGCGGCGCGGCGTCGAGCACGTCGGTGACGACGAGCTACGGCTACGGCTCGGTGTCGGTGACTGGCGGCGAGTCGGTGTCGACCGAGTACGCGTACGACAGCGGCGTGGTGTCGGTGACGTCGGGCGACGTGGTGGTGTCGAGCAGCACGACGGAGACGACGGAGACGACGGAGACGACGGAAACGACGGAGGTTGTTGAGACGACCGAGGTTGTCGAGACCGTGGAGACGACGGAGACTGTCGAGTTGAGACGACTGAGACGTACGAGACGGTCGAGGTTGAGACGACGGAAGTTGTCGAGACGACGGAGACTGTCGATGTCGAGACTGTCGAGACGGACGAGACGACGGTTGAGACGACGGAGACGACGGAGACGACGGAGACGACGGAGACGACCGAGACTGTCGAGACGACGGAGGGGAGATCGTGGTCGGCGGCGCGGCGTCGAGCACGTCGGTGACGACGAGCTACGGCGACGGCTCGGTGTCGGTGACTGGCGGCGAGTCGGTGTCGACCGAGTACGCGCTACGACAGCGGCGTGGTGTCGGTGACGTTGGGCGACGTGGTGTTGTCGAGCAGCACGACGAGACGACGGAGACGACGGAGACGACGGAGACGACGGAAACGACGGAGGTTGTTGAGACGACCGAGGTTGTCGAACCGTGGAGACGACGGAGACTGTCGAGTTGAGACGACGGAGACGACGACGACGAGACCACGGAGACGACCGAGACTGTCGAGACGACGGAGGAGGAGATCGTGGGTCGGCGGCGCGGCGTCGAGCACGTCGGTGACGACGAGCTACGGCTACGGCTCGGTGTCGGTGACTGGCGGCGAGTCGGTGTCGACCGAGTACGCGTACGACAGCGGCGTGGTGTCGGTGACGTCGGGCGACGTGGTGGTGTCGAGCAGCACGACGGAGACGACGGAGACGACGGAGACGACGGAGACGACGGAAACGACGGAGGTTGTTGAGACGACCGAGGTTGTCGAGACCGTGGAGACGACGGAGACTGTCGAGGTTGAGACGACGGAGACGACGGAGACGACGAGACCACGGAGACGACCGAGACTGTCGAGACGACGGAGGAGGAGATCGTGGTCGGCGGCGCGGCGTCGAGCACGTCGGTGACGACGAGCTACGGCTACGGCTCGGTGTCGGTGACTGGCGGCGAGTCGGTGTCGACCGAGTACGCGTACGACAGCGGCGTGGTGTCGGTGACGTCGGGCGACGTGGTGGTGTCGAGCAGCACGACGGAGACGACGGAGACGACGGAGACGACGGAAACGACGGAGGTTGTTGAGACGACCGAGGTTGTCGAGACCGTGGAGACGACGGAGACTGTCGAGGTTGAGACGACGGAGACGGTCGAGGTTGAGACGACGGAAGTTGTCGAGACGACGGAGACGGTCGAGGTTGAGACGACGGAGACGGTCGAGGTTGAGACGACGGAGACGGTCGAGGTTGAGACGACGGAGACGGTCGAGGTTGAGACGACGGAGACTGTCGATGTCGAGACTGTCGAGACGACCGAGACGACGGTTGAGACGACGGAGACGACGGAGACGACGGAGACGACGGAGACGACCGAGACTGTCGAGACGACGGAGGAGGAGATCGTGGTCGGCGGCGCGGCGTCGAGCACGTCGGTGACGACGAGCTACGGCTACGGCTCGGTGTCGGTGACTGGCGGCGAGTCGGTGTCGACCGAGTACGCGTACGACAGCGGGCGTGGTGTCGGCGACGTCGGGCGACGTGGTGGTGTCGAGCAGCACGACCGGAGACGACGGAGACGACGGAGACGACGGAAAGGACGGAGGTGTTGAGACGACCTAGGTGTCGAGGACGTGGGACGACGGAGTAAGTCGAGTGGACGACGGAGACGGTCGAGGTGAGACGACGGAGTTGCGAGACGACGAGACGGTCAGATGTGAGACGGACGGAGACGTCGAGTGAGACGACCGGAGACGGATCGAGGTGTGAGACGACGGAAGTGTCGAGACGACGGAGGACTGGATGTCGGAGACTGGAGACGAGACGACGGTGAGACGACGGAGACGGAGACGACGGAGACCACGGAGACGACCGGACTGTCGAGACGACGGAGGAGGGAGATCTTGGTCGGCGGCGCGGGTCGAAGCAACGTCGGTGACGACGAGCTACGGCTACGGCTCGGTGTCGGTGACTGGCGGCGGAGTCGGTGTCGACCGAGTACGCGTACGACAGCGGCGTGGTGTCGGTGACGTCGGGCGACGTGGTGGTGTCGAGCAGCCGACGGAGACGACGGAGACGACGGGAGACGACGGAAACGACGGAGGTTGTTGAGACGACCGAGGTTGTCGAGACCGTGGAGACGACGGAGACTGTCGAGGTTGAGACGACGGAGACGGTCGAGGTTGAGACGACGGAAGTTGTCGAGACGACGGAGACGGTCGAGGTTGAGACGACGGAGACGGTCGAGGTTGAGACGACGGAGACGGTCGAGGTTGAGACGACGGAAGTTGTCGAGACGACGGAGACTGTCGATGTCGAGACTGTCGAGACGACCGAGACGACGGTTGAGACGACGGAGACGACGGAGACGACGGAGACCACGGAGACGACCGAGACTGTCGAGACGACGGAGGAGGAGATCGTGGTCGGCGGCGCGGCGTCGAGCACGTCGGTGACGACGAGCTACGGCTACGGCTCGGTGTCGGTGACTGGCGGCGAGTCGGTGTCGACCGAGTACGCGTACGACAGCGGCGTGGTGTCGGTGACGTCGGGCGACGTGGTGGTGTCGAGCAGCACGACGGAGACGACGGAGACGACGGAGACGACGGAAACGACGGAGGTGTTGAGACGACCGAGGTTGTCGAGACCGTGGAGACGACGGAGACTGTCGAGGTTGAGACGACGGAGACGGTCGAGGTTGAGACGACGGAAGTTTGTCGAGACGACGGAGACGGTCGAGGTTGAGACGACGGAGACGGTCGAGGTGAGACGACGGAGACGGTCGAGGTTGAGACGACGGAGACGGTCGAGGGTGAGACGACGGAGACTGTCGATGTCGAGACTGTCGAGACGACCGAGACGACGGTTGAGACGACGGAGACGACGGAGACGACGGAGACGACGGAGACGACCGAGACTGTCGAGACGACGGAGGAGGAGATCGTGGTCGGCGGCGCGGCGTCGAGCACGTCGGTGACGACGAGCTACGGCTACGGCTCGGTGTCGGTGACTGGCGGCGAGTCGGTGTCGACCGAGTACGCGTACGACAGCGGCGTGGTGTCGGCGACGTCGGGCGACGTGGTGGTGTCGAGCAAGCACGACGGAGACGACGGAGACGACGGAGACGACGGAAACGACGGAGGTTGTTGAGACGACCGAGGTTGTCGAGACCGTGGAGACGACGGAGACTTGTCGAGTTGACGACGGAGACGGTCGAGGTGATACGACGGACGTGTCGTAGACGACCGGAGACGTCGATGTCGAGACTTCGAGACGACCGGAGACGACGGTGAGACGACGGAGACGACGGAGACGACGGAGACCACGGAGACGACCGAGACTGTCGAGACGACGGAGGAGGAGATCGTGGTCGGCGGCGCGGCGTCGAGCACGTCGGTGACGACGAGCTACGGCTACGGCTCGGTGTCGGTGACTGGCGGCGAGTCGGTGTCGACCGAGTACGCGTACGACAGCGGCGTGGTGTCGGTGACGTCGGGCGACGTGGTGGTGTCGAGCAGCACGACGGAGACGACGGAGACGACGGAGACGACGGAAACGACGGAGGTTGTTGAGGACGACCGAGGTTGTCGAGACCGTGGAGACGACGGAGACTGTCGAGGTTGAGACGACGGAGACGGTCGAGGTTGAGACGACGCGAGTGTCGAGACGACGGAGACTGTCGATGTCGAGACTGTCGAGACGACCGAGACGACGGTTGAGACGACGGAGACGACGGAGACGACGGAGACCACGGAGACGACCGAGACTGTCGAGACGACGGAGGAGGAGATCGTGGTCGGCGGCGCGGCGTCGAGCACGTCGGTGACGACGAGCTACGGCTACGGCTCGGTGTCGGTGACTGGCGGCGAGTCGGTGTCGACCGAGTACGCGTACGACAGCGGCGTGGTGTCGGTGACGTCGGGCGACGTGGTGGTGTCGAGCAGCACGACGGAGACGACGGAGACGACGGAGACGACGGAAACGACGGAGGTTGTTGAGACGACCGAGGTTGTCGAGACCGTGGAGACGACGGAGACTGTCGAGGTTGAGACGACGGAGACGGTCGAGGTTGAGACGACGGAAGTTGTCGAGACGACGGAGACGGTCGAGGTTGAGACGACGGAGACGGTCGAGGTTGAGACGACGGAGACGGTCGAGGTTGAGACGACGGAAGTTGTTGAGACGACGGAGACTGTCGATGTCGAGACTGTCGAGACGACCGAGACGAACGGTTGAGACGACGGAGACGACGGAGACGACGGAGACGACGGAGACGACCGAGACTGTCGAGACGACGGAGGAGGAGATCGTGGTCGGCGGCGCGGCGTCGAGCACGTCGGTGACGACGAGCTACGGCTACGGCTCGGTGTCGGTGACTGGCGGCGAGTCGGTGTCGACCGAGTACGCGTACGACAGCGGCGTGGTGTCGGCGACGTCGGGCGACGTGGTGGTGTCGAGCAGCACGACGGAGACGACGGAGACGACGGAGACGACGGAAACGACGGAGGTTGTTGAGACGACCGAGGTTGTCGAGACCGTGGAGACGACGGAGACTGTCGAGGTTGAGACGACGGAGACGCGTCGAGGTTGAGACGACGGAGTTACGAGTGTCGAGACGACGGAGACTGTCGATGTCGAGACTGTCGAGACGACCGAGACGACGGTTGAGACGACGGAGACGACGGAGACGACGGAGACCACGGAGACGACCGAGACTGTCGAGACGACGGAGGAGGAGATCGTGGTCGGCGGCGCGGCGTCGAGCACGTCGGTGACGACGAGCTACGGCTACGGCTCGGTGTCGGTGACTGGCGGCGAGTCGGTGTCGACCGAGTACGCGTACGACAGCGGCGTGGTGTCGGTGACGTCGGGCGACGTGGTGGTGTCGAGCAGCACGACGGAGACGACGGAGACGACGGAGACGACGACGACGGAGGTTGTTGAGACGACCGAGGTTGTCGAGACCGTGGAGACGACGGAGACTGTCGAGGTTGAGACGACGGAGACGGTCGAGGTTGAGACGACGGAGTTGTCGAGGTTGAGACGACGGAGACTGTCGATGTCGAGACTGTCGAGACGACCGAGACGACGGTTGAGACGACGGAGACGACGGAGACGACGGAGACCACGGAGACGACCGAGACTGTCGAGACGACGGAGGAGGAGATCGTGGTCGGCGGCGCGGCGTCGAGCACGTCGGTGACGACGAGCTACGGCTACGGCTCGGTGTCGGTGACTGGCGGCGAGTCGGTGTCGACCGAGTACGCGTACGACAGCGGCGTGGTGTCGGTGACGTCGGGCGACGTGGTGGTGTCGAGCAGCACGACGGAGACGACGGAGACGACGGAGACGACGGAAACGACGGAGGTTGTTGAGACGACCGAGGTTGTCGAGACCGTGGAGACGACGGAGACTGTCGAGGTTGAGACGACGGAGACGGTCGAGGTTGAGACGACGGAAGTTGTCGAGACGACGGAGACTGTCGATGTCGAGACTGTCGAGACGACCGAGACGACGGTTGAGACGACGGAGACGACGGAGACGACGGAGACCACGGAGACGACCGAGACTGTCGAGACGACGGAGGAGGAGATCGTGGTCGGCGGCGCGGCGTCGAGCACGTCGGTGACGACGAGCTACGGCTACGGCTCGGTGTCGGTGACTGGCGGCGAGTCGGTGTCGACCGAGTACGCGTACGACAGCGGCGTGGTGTCGGTGACGTCGGGCGACGTGGTGGTGTCGAGCAGCACGACGGAGACGACGGAGACGACGGACGACGGAACGACGGAGGTTGTTGAGACGACCGAGGTTGTCGAGACCGTGGAGACGACGGAGACTGTCGAGGTTGAGACGACGGAGACGGTCGAGGTTGAGACGACGGAAGTTCGAGTTGAGACGACGGAGACTGTCGATGTCGAGACTGTCGAGACGACCGAGACGACGGTTGAGACGACGGAGACGACGGAGACGACGGAGACCACGGAGACGACCGAGACTGTCGAGACGACGGAGGAGGAGATCGTGGTCGGCGGCGCGGCGTCGAGCACGTCGGTGACGACGAGCTACGGCTACGGCTCGGTGTCGGTGACTGGCGGCGAGTCGGTGTCGACCGAGTACGCGTACGACAGCGGCGTGGTGTCGGTGACGTCGGGCGACGTGGTGGTGTCGAGCAGCACGACGGAGACGACGGAGACGACGGAGACGACGGAAACGACGGAGGTTGTTGAGACGACCGAGGTTGTCGAGACCGTGGAGACGACGGAGACTGTCGAGGTTGAGACGACGGAGACGGTCGAGGTTGAGACGACGGAAGGTTGTCGAGACGACGGAGACTGTCGATGTCGAGACTGTCGAGACGACCGAGACGACGGTTGAGACGACGGAGACGACGGAGACGACGGAGACCACGGAGACGACCGAGACTGTCGAGACGACGGAGGAGGAGATCGTGGTCGGCGGCGCGGCGTCGAGCACGTCGGTGACGACGAGCTACGGCTACGGCTCGGTGTCGGTGACTGGCGGCGAGTCGGTGTCGACCGAGTACGCGTACGACAGCGGCGTGGTGTCGGTGACGTCGGGCGACGTGGTGGTGTCGAGCAGCACGACGGAGACGACGGAGACGACGGAGACGACGGAAACGACGGAGGTTGTTGAGACGACCGAGGTTGTCGAGACCGTGGAGACGACGGAGACTGTCGAGGTTGAGACGACGGAGACGGTCGAGGTTGAGACGACGGAGACGGTCGAGGTTGAGACGACGTAAGTTGTCGAGACGACGGAGACTGTCGATGTCGAGACTGTCGAGACGACCGAGACGACGGTTGAGACGACGGAGACGACGGAGACGACGGAGACCACGGAGACGACCGAGACTGTCGAGACGACGGAGGAGGAGATCGTGGTCGGCGGCGCGGCGTCGAGCACGTCGGTGACGACGAGCTACGGCTACGGCTCGGTGTCGGTGACTGGCGGCGAGTCGGTGTCGACCGAGTACGCGTACGACAGCGGCGTGGTGTCGGTGACGTCGGGCGACGTGGTGGTGTCGAGCAGCACGACGGAGACGACGGAGACGACGGAGACGGAAACGACGGAGGTTGTTGAGACGACCGAGGTTGTCGAGACCGTGGAGACGACGGAGACTGTCGAGGTTGAGACGACGGAGACGGTCGAGTTGACGACGGAGTTCGAGACGACGGAGACTGTCGATGTCGAGACTGTCGAGACGACCGAGACGACGGTTGAGACGACGGAGACGACGGAGACGACGGAGACCACGGAGACGACCGAGACTGTCGAGACGACGGAGGAGGAGATCGTGGTCGGCGGCGCGGCGTCGAGCACGTCGGTGACGACGAGCTACGGCTACGGCTCGGTGTCGGTGACTGGCGGCGAGTCGGTGTCGACCGAGTACGCGTACGACAGCGGCGTGGTGTCGGTGACGTCGGGCGACGTGGTGGTGTCGAGCAGCACGACGGAGACGACGGAGACGACGGAGACGGAACGGAGGTTGTTGAGACGACCGAGGTTGTCGAGACCGTGGAGACGACGGAGACTGTCGAGGTTGAGACGACGGAGACGGTCGAGGTTGAGACGACGGAAGTTCGAGGTTGAGACGACGGAGACTGTCGATGTCGAGACTGTCGAGACGACCGAGACGACGGTTGAGACGACGGAGACGACGGAGACGACGGAGACCACGGAGACGACCGAGACTGTCGAGACGACGGAGGAGGAGATCGTGGTCGGCGGCGCGGCGTCGAGCACGTCGGTGACGACGAGCTACGGCTACGGCTCGGTGTCGGTGACTGGCGGCGAGTCGGTGTCGACCGAGTACGCGTACGACAGCGGCGTGGTGTCGGTGACGTCGGGCGACGTGGTGGTGTCGAGCAGCACGACGGAGACGACGGAGACGACGGAGACGACGGAAACGACGGAGGTTGTTGAGACGACCGAGGTTGTCGAGACCGTGGAGACGACGGAGACTGTCGAGGTTGAGACGACGGAGACGGTCGAGGTTGAGACGACGGAAGTTGTCGAGACGACGGAGACTGTCGATGTCGAGACTGTCGAGACGACCGAGACGACGGTTGAGACGACGGAGACGACGGAGACGACGGAGACCACGGAGACGACCGAGACTGTCGAGACGACGGAGGAGGAGATCGTGGTCGGCGGCGCGGCGTCGAGCACGTCGGTGACGACGAGCTACGGCTACGGCTCGGTGTCGGTGACTGGCGGCGAGTCGGTGTCGACCGAGTACGCGTACGACAGCGGCGTGGTGTCGGTGACGTCGGGCGACGTGGTGGTGTCGAGCAGCACGACGGAGACGACGGAGACGACGGAGACGACGGAAACGACGGAGGTTGTTGAGACGACCGAGGTTGTCGAGACCGTGGAGACGACGGAGACTGTCGAGGTTGAGACGACGGAGACGGTCGAGGTTGAGACGACGGTCGAGGTTGAGACGACGGAGACTGTCGATGTCGAGACTGTCGAGACGACCGAGACGACGGTTGAGACGACGGAGACGACGGAGACGACGGAGACCACGGAGACGACCGAGACTGTCGAGACGACGGAGGAGGAGATCGTGGTCGGCGGCGCGGCGTCGAGCACGTCGGTGACGACGAGCTACGGCTACGGCTCGGTGTCGGTGACTGGCGGCGAGTCGGTGTCGACCGAGTACGCGTACGACAGCGGCGTGGTGTCGGTGACGTCGGGCGACGTGGTGGTGTCGAGCAGCACGACGGAGACGACGGAGACGACGGAGACGACGGAAACGACGGAGGTTGTTGAGACGACCGAGGTTGTCGAGACCGTGGAGACGACGGAGACTGTCGAGGTTGAGACGACGGAGACGGTCGAGGTTGAGACGACGGTCGAGGTTGAGACGACGGAGACTGTCGATGTCGAGACTGTCGAGACGACCGAGACGACGGTTGAGACGACGGAGACGACGGAGACGACGGAGACCACGGAGACGACCGAGACTGTCGAGACGACGGAGGAGGAGATCGTGGTCGGCGGCGCGGCGTCGAGCACGTCGGTGACGACGAGCTACGGCTACGGCTCGGTGTCGGTGACTGGCGGCGAGTCGGTGTCGACCGAGTACGCGTACGACAGCGGCGTGGTGTCGGTGACGTCGGGCGACGTGGTGGTGTCGAGCAGCACGACGGAGACGACGGAGACGACGGAGACGACGGAAACGACGGAGGTTGTTGAGACGACCGAGGTTGTCGAGACCGTGGAGACGACGGAGACTGTCGAGGTTGAGACGACGGAGACGGTCGAGGTTGAGACGACGGAAGTTGTCGAGACGACGGAGACTGTCGATGTCGAGACTGTCGAGACGACCGAGACGACGGTTGAGACGACGGAGACGACGGAGACGACGGAGACCACGGAGACGACCGAGACTGTCGAGACGACGGAGGAGGAGATCGTGGTCGGCGGCGCGGCGTCGAGCACGTCGGTGACGACGAGCTACGGCTACGGCTCGGTGTCGGTGACTGGCGGCGAGTCGGTGTCGACCGAGTACGCGTACGACAGCGGCGTGGTGTCGGTGACGTCGGGCGACGTGGTGGTGTCGAGCAGCACGACGGAGACGACGGAGACGACGGAGACGACGGAGGTTGTTGAGACGACCGAGGTTGTCGAGACCGTGGAGACGACGGAGACTGTCGAGGTTGAGACGACGGAGACGGTCGAGGTTGAGACGACGGAAGTTGTCGAGACGACGGAGACTGTCGATGTCGAGACTGTCGAGACGACCGAGACGACGGTTGAGACGACGGAGACGACGGAGACGACGGAGACCACGGAGACGACCGAGACTGTCGAGACGACGGAGGAGGAGATCGTGGTCGGCGGCGCGGCGTCGAGCACGTCGGTGACGACGAGCTACGGCTACGGCTCGGTGTCGGTGACTGGCGGCGAGTCGGTGTCGACCGAGTACGCGTACGACAGCGGCGTGGTGTCGGTGACGTCGGGCGACGTGGTGGTGTCGAGCAGCACGACGGAGACGACGGAGACGACGGAGACGACGGAACGACGGAGGTTGTTGAGACGACCGAGGTTGTCGAGACCGTGGAGACGACGGAGACTGTCGAGGTTGAGACGACGGAGACGGTCGAGGTTGAGACGACGGAAGTTGTCGAGACGACGGAGACTGTCGATGTCGAGACTGTCGAGACGACCGAGACGACGGTTGAGACGACGGAGACGACGGAGACGACGGAGACCACGGAGACGACCGAGACTGTCGAGACGACGGAGGAGGAGATCGTGGTCGGCGGCGCGGCGTCGAGCACGTCGGTGACGACGAGCTACGGCTACGGCTCGGTGTCGGTGACTGGCGGCGAGTCGGTGTCGACCGAGTACGCGTACGACAGCGGCGTGGTGTCGGTGACGTCGGGCGACGTGGTGGTGTCGAGCAGCACGACGGAGACGACGGAGACGACGGAGACGACGGAGGTTGTTGAGACGACCGAGGTTGTCGAGACCGTGGAGACGACGGAGACTGTCGAGGTTGAGACGACGGAGACGGTCGAGGTTGAGACGACGGAAGTTAGGTTGAGACGACGGAGACTGTCGATGTCGAGACTGTCGAGACGACCGAGACGACGGTTGAGACGACGGAGACGACGGAGACGACGGAGACCACGGAGACGACCGAGACTGTCGAGACGACGGAGGAGGAGATCGTGGTCGGCGGCGCGGCGTCGAGCACGTCGGTGACGACGAGCTACGGCTACGGCTCGGTGTCGGTGACTGGCGGCGAGTCGGTGTCGACCGAGTACGCGTACGACAGCGGCGTGGTGTCGGTGACGTCGGGCGACGTGGTGGTGTCGAGCAGCACGACGGAGACGACGGAGACGACGGAGACGACGGAAACGACGGAGGTTGTTGAGACGACCGAGGTTGTCGAGACCGTGGAGACGACGGAGACTGTCGAGGTTGAGACGACGGAGACGGTCGAGGTTGAGACGACGGAAGTTGTCGAGACGACGGAGACTGTCGATGTCGAGACTGTCGAGACGACCGAGACGACGGTTGAGACGACGGAGACGACGGAGACGACGGAGACCACGGAGACGACCGAGACTGTCGAGACGACGGAGGAGGAGATCGTGGTCGGCGGCGCGGCGTCGAGCACGTCGGTGACGACGAGCTACGGCTACGGCTCGGTGTCGGTGACTGGCGGCGAGTCGGTGTCGACCGAGTACGCGTACGACAGCGGCGTGGTGTCGGTGACGTCGGGCGACGTGGTGGTGTCGAGCAGCACGACGGAGACGACGGAGACGACGGAGACGACGGAAACGACGGAGGTTGTTGAGACGACCGAGGTTGTCGAGACCGTGGAGACGACGGAGACTGTCGAGGTTGAGACGACGGAGACGGTCGAGGTTGAGACGACGGAAGTTGTCGAGACGACGGAGACTGTCGATGTCGAGACTGTCGAGACGACCGAGACGACGGTTGAGACGACGGAGACGACGGAGACGACGGAGACCACGGAGACGACCGAGACTGTCGAGACGACGGAGGAGGAGATCGTGGTCGGCGGCGCGGCGTCGAGCACGTCGGTGACGACGAGCTACGGCTACGGCTCGGTGTCGGTGACTGGCGGCGAGTCGGTGTCGACCGAGTACGCGTACGACAGCGGCGTGGTGTCGGTGACGTCGGGCGACGTGGTGGTGTCGAGCAGCACGACGGAGACGACGGAGACGACGGAGACGACGGAAACGACGGAGGTTGTTGAGACGACCGAGGTTGTCGAGACCGTGGAGACGACGGAGACTGTCGAGGTTGAGACGACGGAGACGGTCGAGGTTGAGACGACGGAAGTCGAGGTTGAGACGACGGAGACTGTCGATGTCGAGACTGTCGAGACGACCGAGACGACGGTTGAGACGACGGAGACGACGGAGACGACGGAGACGACGGAGACACGGAGACGACCGAGACTGTCGAGACGACGGAGGAGGAGATCGTGGTCGGCGGCGCGGCGTCGAGCACGTCGGTGACGACGAGCTACGGCTACGGCTCGGTGTCGGTGACTGGCGGCGAGTCGGTGTCGACCGAGTACGCGTACGACAGCGGCGTGGTGTCGGTGACGTCGGGCGACGTGGTGGTGTCGAGCAGCACGACGGAGACGACGGAGACGACGGAGACGACGGAAACGACGGAGGTTGTTGAGACGACCGAGGTTGTCGAGACCGTGGAGACGACGGAGACTGTCGAGGTTGAGACGACGGAGACGGTCGAGGTTGAGACGACGGAAGTTGTCGAGTGAGACGACGGAGACTGTCGATGTCGAGACTGTCGAGACGACCGAGACGACGGTTGAGACGACGGAGACGACGGAGACGACGGAGACCACGGAGACGACCGAGACTGTCGAGACGACGGAGGAGGAGATCGTGGTCGGCGGCGCGGCGTCGAGCACGTCGGTGACGACGAGCTACGGCTACGGCTCGGTGTCGGTGACTGGCGGCGAGTCGGTGTCGACCGAGTACGCGTACGACAGCGGCGTGGTGTCGGTGACGTCGGGCGACGTGGTGGTGTCGAGCAGCACGACGGAGACGACGGAGACGACGGAGACGACGGAAACGACGGAGGTTGTTGAGACGACCGAGGTTGTCGAGACCGTGGAGACGACGGAGACTGTCGAGGTTGAGACGACGGAGACGGTCGAGGTTGAGACGACGGAAGTTGTCGAGACGACGGAGACTGTCGATGTCGAGACTGTCGAGACGACCGAGACGACGGTTGAGACGACGGAGACGACGGAGACGACGGAGACCACGGAGACGACCGAGACTGTCGAGACGACGGAGGAGGAGATCGTGGTCGGCGGCGCGGCGTCGAGCACGTCGGTGACGACGAGCTACGGCTACGGCTCGGTGTCGGTGACTGGCGGCGAGTCGGTGTCGACCGAGTACGCGTACGACAGCGGCGTGGTGTCGGTGACGTCGGGCGACGTGGTGGTGTCGAGCAGCACGACGGAGACGACGGAGACGACGGAGACGACGGAAACGACGGAGGTTGTTGAGACGACCGAGGTTGTCGAGACCGTGGAGACGACGGAGACTGTCGAGGTTGAGACGACGGAGACGGTCGAGGTTGAGACGACGGAAGTTGTCGAGACGACGGAGACTGTCGATGTCGAGACTGTCGAGACGACCGAGACGACGGTTGAGACGACGGAGACGACGGAGACGACGGAGACCACGGAGACGACCGAGACTGTCGAGACGACGGAGGAGGAGATCGTGGTCGGCGGCGCGGCGTCGAGCACGTCGGTGACGACGAGCTACGGCTACGGCTCGGTGTCGGTGACTGGCGGCGAGTCGGTGTCGACCGAGTACGCGTACGACAGCGGCGTGGTGTCGGTGACGTCGGGCGACGTGGTGGTGTCGAGCAGCACGACGGAGACGACGGAGACGACGGAGACGACGGAAACGACGGAGGTTGTTGAGACGACCGAGGTTGTCGAGACCGTGGAGACGACGGAGACTGTCGAGGTTGAGACGACGGAGACGGTCGAGGTTGAGACGACGGAAGTTGTCGAGACGACGGAGACTGTCGATGTCGAGACTGTCGAGACGACCGAGACGACGGTTGAGACGACGGAGACGACGGAGACGACGGAGACCGACGGAGACGACCGAGACTGTCGAGACGACGGAGGAGGAGATCGTGGTCGGCGGCGCGGCGTCGAGCACGTCGGTGACGACGAGCTACGGCTACGGCTCGGTGTCGGTGACTGGCGGCGAGTCGGTGTCGACCGAGTACGCGTACGACAGCGGCGTGGTGTCGGTGACGTCGGGCGACGTGGTGGTGTCGAGCAGCACGACGGAGACGACGGAGACGACGGAGACGACGGAAACGACGGAGGTTGTTGAGACGACCGAGGTTGTCGAGACCGTGGAGACGACGGAGACTGTCGAGGTTGAGACGACGGAGACGGTCGAGGTTGAGACGACGGAAGTTGTCGAGACGACGGAGACTGTCGATGTCGAGACTGTCGAGACGACCGAGACGACGGTTGAGACGACGGAGACGACGGAGACGACGGAGACGACGGAGACGACCGAGACTGTCGAGACGACGGAGGAGGAGATCGTGGTCGGCGGCGCGGCGTCGAGCACGTCGGTGACGACGAGCTACGGCTACGGCTCGGTGTCGGTGACTGGCGGCGAGTCGGTGTCGACCGAGTACGCGTACGACAGCGGCGTGGTGTCGGTGACGTCGGGCGACGTGGTGGTGTCGAGCAGCACGACGGAGACGACGGAGACGACGGAGAACGACGGAGGTTGTTGAGACGACCGAGGTTGTCGAGACCGTGGAGACGACGGAGACTGTCGAGGTTGAGACGACGGAGACGGTCGAGGTTGAGACGACGGAAGTTGTCGAGACGACGGAGACTGTCGATGTCGAGACTGTCGAGACGACCGAGACGACGGTTGAGACGACGGAGACGACGGAGACGACGGAGACCACGGAGACGACCGAGACTGTCGAGACGACGGAGGAGGAGATCGTGGTCGGCGGCGCGGCGTCGAGCACGTCGGTGACGACGAGCTACGGCTACGGCTCGGTGTCGGTGACTGGCGGCGAGTCGGTGTCGACCGAGTACGCGTACGACAGCGGCGTGGTGTCGGTGACGTCGGGCGACGTGGTGGTGTCGAGCAGCACGACGGAGACGACGGAGACGACGGACGACGAACGACGGAGGTTGTTGAGACGACCGAGGTTGTCGAGACCGTGGAGACGACGGAGACTGTCGAGGTTGAGACGACGGAGACGGTCGAGGTTGAGACGACGGAAGTTGTCGAGACGACGGAGACTGTCGATGTCGAGACTGTCGAGACGACCGAGACGACGGTTGAGACGACGGAGACGACGGAGACGACGGAGACCACGGAGACGACCGAGACTGTCGAGACGACGGAGGAGGAGATCGTGGTCGGCGGCGCGGCGTCGAGCACGTCGGTGACGACGAGCTACGGCTACGGCTCGGTGTCGGTGACTGGCGGCGAGTCGGTGTCGACCGAGTACGCGTACGACAGCGGCGTGGTGTCGGTGACGTCGGGCGACGTGGTGGTGTCGAGCAGCACGACGGAGACGACGGAGACGACGGAGACGACGGAAACGACGGAGGTTGTTGAGACGACCGAGGTTGTCGAGACCGTGGAGACGACGGAGACTGTCGAGGTTGAGACGACGGAGACGGTCGAGGTTGAGACGACGGAAGTTGTCGAGACGACGGAGACTGTCGATGTCGAGACTGTCGAGACGACCGAGACGACGGTTGAGACGACGGAGACGACGGAGACGACGGAGACCGACGGAGACGACCGAGACTGTCGAGACGACGGAGGAGGAGATCGTGGTCGGCGGCGCGGCGTCGAGCACGTCGGTGACGACGAGCTACGGCTACGGCTCGGTGTCGGTGACTGGCGGCGAGTCGGTGTCGACCGAGTACGCGTACGACAGCGGCGTGGTGTCGGTGACGTCGGGCGACGTGGTGGTGTCGAGCAGCACGACGGAGACGACGGAGACGACGGAGACGACGGAAAGACGGAGGTTGTTGAGACGACCGAGGTTGTCGAGACCGTGGAGACGACGGAGACTGTCGAGGTTGAGACGACGGACGGTCGAGGTTGAGACGACGGAAGTTGTCGAGACGACGGAGACTGTCGATGTCGAGACTGTCGAGACGACCGAGACGACGGTTGAGACGACGGAGACGACGGAGACGACGGAGACCACGGAGACGACCGAGACTGTCGAGACGACGGAGGAGGAGATCGTGGTCGGCGGCGCGGCGTCGAGCACGTCGGTGACGACGAGCTACGGCTACGGCTCGGTGTCGGTTGACTGGCGGCGAGTCGGTGTCGACCGAGTACGCGTACGACAGCGGCGTGGTGTCGGTGACGTCGGGCGACGTGGTGGTGTCGAGCAGCACGACGGAGACGACGGAGACGGAGACGACGGAAAACGACGGAGGTTGTTGAGACGACCGAGGTTGTCGAGACCGTGGAGACGACGGAGACTGTCGAGGTTGAGACGACGGAGACGGTCGAGGTTGAGACGACGGAAGTTGTTGAGACGACGGAGACTGTCGATGTCGAGACTGTCGAGACGACCGAGACGACGGTTGAGACGACGGAGACGACGGAGACGACGGAGACGACGGAGACGACCGAGACTGTCGAGACGACGGAGGAGGAGATCGTGGTCGGCGGCGCGGCGTCGAGCACGTCGGTGACGACGAGCTACGGCTACGGCTCGGTGTCGGTGACTGGCGGCGAGTCGGTGTCGACCGAGTACGCGTACGACAGCGGCGTGGTGTCGGTGACGTCGGGCGACGTGGTGGTGTCGAGCAGCACGACGGAGACGACGGAGACGACGAGACGACGAAACGACGGAGGTTGTTGAGACGACCGAGGTTGTCGAGACCGTGGAGACGACGGAGACTGTCGAGGTTGAGACGACGGAGACGGTCGAGGTTGAGACGACGGAAGTTGTCGAGACGACGGAGACTGTCGATGTCGAGACTGTCGAGACGACCGAGACGACGGTTGAGACGACGGAGACGACGGAGACGACGGAGACGACGGAGACCACGGAGACGACCGAGACTGTCGAGACGACGGAGGAGGAGATCGTGGTCGGCGGCGCGGCGTCGAGCACGTCGGTGACGACGAGCTACGGCTACGGCTCGGTGTCGGTGACTGGCGGCGAGTCGGTGTCGACCGAGTACGCGTACGACAGCGGCGTGGTGTCGGTGACGTCGGGCGACGTGGTGGTGTCGAGCAGCACGACGGAGACGACGGAGACGACGGAGACGACGGAAACGACGGAGGTTGTTGAGACGACCGAGGTTGTCGAGACCGTGGAGAGCGCCGAGACGGTCAAGTCGGCAGTGGCCACGGAGGTGACGGAGACGGTCGAGACGGTCGAGTCGGTCAAGGCGACTGAGACGACGGAGACCGTGGAGAGCACCGAGACCGTTGTGACCGAGACGGTGGAGACGACGGAGGTTGTTGAGACTGTCGAGACGACGGAAGAGGAGGTCGTGGTCGGCGGCGACGCCGAGTACTCGTACTCGTACTCGTATGACTACGAGGTTGAGGGCGAAGACGCGATCGCCGGCGAGGCGTCGTCGACGACGTCGAAGAAGTCGCAGCAGAAGCGCAAGACCAAGCACTTTGGCGGCGCGCAGACTGTGAGCGGCGCGACGGTGGTGACGACGGAGGAGACGTCGGGCGTGGTGGTGACGCAGGAGGGCGCGACCGAGGTGTCGTCGACCGGCGCGGTGGTCCGTCGCTCGGTTCCTGGCCAGGAGAGCAAGCAGTCGTCGACGACGACGACGACGACTGTGACGGGCAGCCCTGCGCAGGTTCGCCAGGGCGGCGTTGTGCGCACGACGACGACGACGGTGAGCGGCAGCAGCCCTGCGCACGTGCACCACAGCCACGGCGGCGTGACGCGCACGACGACGACCAAGCACGGCGAGGTGTCGAGCGTGGCGCCGACGGCGACGAGCGCGACGTTCGTGACGGAGTCGTACAGCAGCCCGGTGACGACGACGCCGACCGAGTACTCTTACGACAGCGGCGTGGTGTCGGTGACTGGCGGCGAGTCGGTGTCGACCGAGTACGCGTACGACAGCGGTGTTGTGACGGAGACGACGGAGGTTGTTGAGACGACCGAGGTTGTCGAGACCGTGGAGAGCGCCGAGACGGTCAAGTCGGCAGTGGCCACGGAGGTGACGGAGACGGTCGAGACGGTCGAGTCGGTCAAGGCGACTGAGACGACGGAGACCGTGGAGAGCACCGAGACCGTTGTGACCGAGACGGTGGAGACGACGGAGGTTGTTGAGACTGTCGAGACGACGGAAGAGGAGGTCGTGGTCGGCGGCGACGCCGAGTACTCGTACTCGTACTCGTATGACTACGAGGTTGAGGGCGAAGACGCGATCGCCGGCGAGGCGTCGTCGACGACGTCGAAGAAGTCGCAGCAGAAGCGCAAGACCAAGCACTTTGGCGGCGCGCAGACTGTGAGCGGCGCGACGGTGGTGACGACGGAGGAGACGTCGGGCGTGGTGGTGACGCAGGAGGGCGCGACCGAGGTGTCGTCGACCGGCGCGGTGGTCCGTCGCTCGGTTCCTGGCCAGGAGAGCAAGCAGTCGTCGACGACGACGACGACGACTGTGACGGGCAGCCCTGCGCAGGTTCGCCAGGGCGGCGTTGTGCGCACGACGACGACGGTGAGCGGCAGCAGCCCTGCGCACGTGCACCACAGCCACGGCGGCGTGACGCGCACGACGACTACCAAGCACGGCGATGTGTCGAGCGTGGCGCCGACGGCGACGAGCGCGACGTTCGTGACGGAGTCATACAGCAGCCCGGTGACGACTACGTCGACTGAGTACTCTTACGACAGCGGCTCGGTGTCGGTGACTGGCGGCGAGTCGGTGTCGACCGAGTACGCGTACGACAGCGGCGTGGTGTCGGTGACGTCGGGCGACGTGGTGGTGTCGAGCAGCACGACGGAGACGACGGAGACGACGGAAACGACGGAGGTTGTTGAGACGACCGAGGTGTCAAACGTCACGAGATATGCCTCCTTTAAAGACGTGGACGACAGCGAGGAGAGCTCGAGCGAGAGCGAGTCGGAGACGAGTGAAGGCGGCGCGGGTCGCTCTGGTCGCCGAACGGTGCGTCATGTGACGACGCGTTACGTGACGAGCGGCTCGGGCGCGACATCGGCGGAGAGCAGCTCGACCGGTGCGATCGTGTCGGACGAGAGCCACGTGGAGGTGGCTGGCGCGACGAGCAGCAAGAAGAGCAAGTCGAAGCGCAAGCACCGCAAGAGCAAGAGCAAGCACGCGACGGCTGGTGCGGCGGCTGGTGCGGCTGCGACTTCGTCGACTGTGAGCGTGGAGACGTCGACGGCGGCGGCGACTTCTTCGAGCGGCGAAGTGGTCGTGGAGTCGGTGTCGCACGAGGGTGGTGCGACTGAAGTCCACCGCACCGTGCGCACTGAGGTCGTGTCGACTGAAGCTCGCCATGCGGACGAGTCGAGCTCGAGTGACGACAGTGAGGAGAGCTCGAGCGAGAGCGAGTCGGAGACGAGTGAAGGCGGCGCGGGTCGCTCTGGTCGCCGAACGGTGCGTCATGTGACGACGCGTTACGTGACGAGCGGCTCGGGCGCGACATCGGCGGAGAGCAGCTCGACCGGTGCGATCGTGTCGGACGAGAGCCACGTGGAGGTGGCTGGCGCGACGAGCAGCAAGAAGAGCAAGTCGAAGCGCAAGCACCGCAAGAGCAAGAGCAAGCACGCGACGGCTGGTGCGGCGGCTGGTGCGGCTGCGACTTCGTCAAGCGGCGAAGTGATCGTGAAGAAGGTCGTGTTGACGGAGAACGCTGGATCGGAAGCGTGGGCGCACGGCAGCAGTGCGACGCACCGCTCTGTGCTTCGTCGCATCAAGAAGATCAAGTACGTGAAGACGTACTTGGCGCAGTTCCTGTCGTTTGTGCAGCTTCACTACACGAAGAGCTTCTCGTCGCTGTCAATCAAGGAGCGCCAGAAGATCGTGCGCACGTTCTGCTCGCAGAACTTCACGACGTTTGACGAGCGGTTCTTCCGCCACGGCACGAGTGAGGAGAAGCATGTCGCGTGGAAGCTTGTGCGGTCGCTGTCGTACTTGTACCCGGAGATCGCGATGCAGGACTTGGGCCTTGGCTTTGGCAGCAAGAAGAGCTTGCTGATCATCGACGAAGTGACGCAGCACGACGAGGCGGCTGAAGCAGCAGCGTCGACATCGGCGGCGGCGCGCAAGCGCATTGTCATCTCGATGCTCCAAGCGACTACGACGCGATGCGCGACGTTTGACGACGTCTTGCTACTTGAGGATGGCGAAGTGGTGTACTACGGCGCGGCGGGTGCGATCCAGGACTACTTCCAGGAGCTTGGCTTGGTGTGCCCGAAGGGTGCGGATGTCTACGACTTCCTCCTGAGCCTCGGCTCGAGCAGCAACATCAGCAGCCAGTCGCAGTACACGATCACTGTGACCGAAACGAGCGCGACGAGCCACAAGCATGTGCAGCACACGGAGCGCGCGAGTGCGTTTGTGCGCTTCGCCGACGACGTCCTTCTCGTTGCGGGTACACCAGTTGCCGCAGCAGCAGCGGCATCGTCGAGTAGTGTGACGAGCGTCGTGGCGAAGCGGTTCGCGGACGACGTCCTGGTCGTGTCAGAGACTGCGGCCCAAGCGGCGTCGAGCGAAGACTCGGTCGTCACGAAGCGATTCGCGGACGACGTGACCCTCGCAGCGACGAGTGCATTGACGACGACGACGCTTGTGGGATCGAGCGACTCGGACGCGCTCGGCAAGTCGGTGACGATGACGATGACAAGTGGCGACGGCGGTGTCGTGACGACGACCACGACGACTGCGGACGGTGGCGTCGTGACAACGACAAAGAAGATGACGACGACAGTTGTGCACCACACGACTGCGTCGGGCGACGTGACATCGACGACGACGACGACGACCGAGAGCTCGGCGTAAGCGAGCATGCGTCTGTCGCGTTGGCGCGCGTCGGTTGAGTGTTGAAAGGTAGTAGTGATGATAGTGATAGTGGTAGGAGTCGGTAGCTTGTACGTTTGCATGTGCTGCACAAGTTTACATACCAATGCATGAAGATGAAGATGACATCGAGCTAGTCTGTCTCTCATGGACAGACTCGCGCTTGCGATGGCGACGACGCTGTGGACCATGCGCTTTGTGAGCTCATGAGAGACAACGTCTACTCGGACTGTTAACGTGGTCAAGAGCTGAAGCGAGAGACGTCAACGCGGACGATCGTCGTGTATGTACATGTGCTCTCCTACGTGACTGCGCCACTCAGCACTAGAACGTGAACGACGTGCTGTCTTGGTCCTGGCGCTTGCGTAGCCGCTCAAAGCGCGCAGTGAGCTCGTCAAAGTCTGGGATGCTGCTGTCGCTCGCAGCACTTGGGGGTGCTGGCAGTGGTGCGACTGGCGATGGTGCTGGTGCTGCAGACTGTGATAGCTGTTGCGGTGGCTCGGATCGGGCAGGCGCTGGAGCATGCGGCGCAACGTACGCGTAGCTCTGGGTCGACTGCTGGTGCTCGTGTTGCGTGCACTGCTGGGTATGCTGCTGCTGGTGATTCGTAGGCGCAGGTGGTGCAGGCGGGAAGTGCTGTGGGGCTTGTGCGTACTGGTGCTGGCCGTTCGTCGCAGTGGCAGGTGGTGGCGGCGCAAAGAGTCGCGATGATGCCGATGGCGCAGCGATACGGAACGCGCTCGTGTCCACTGGCTTCTCGACTGGCGCGCTCGGCAACGAGGACGCAAGGCGACCAGCTGCAGGACCCTGTCGCAATGTACAAACGCACGTGGTGGTCCAGTGCGAGTGAGTGCGCGGCGGCAATGCGTTGCGCAGACTCGACGACCAAGCAAACACCGCGTTGGGACGCACCGCAGCGTAGAGCGCGACGTAGTCTGGACCCGACGCGCCGGCGCTCGAGACGGTCACGCCCGTTGGCGCAGGGATCGGCGCAAGCGGGTCGACGACTGCTTGCTCATCTGGCTCCCAGTCGACCTTGAACTGCTTGGCGATCTCCTTCATGTAGTTCACGACCAAGTACGCGCTCGGTGGCTAGCGACTCGACCGAGCCGTTTGGACACTGTGAGCAGCCGCAAGAGGGAGATTGAGAGCGTCGAGAGTGCGCACCTGCACGCTGAGCTTCTGGATCACGCGCTCGTTCACGCAGCCGTCGGCGTTGCGCGTCGCTGCGGCTGCAAAGTCCTGTCCGTATTTCTTCACGAGCTGCTTCTTCACCTGCGCCGTGCCCACGGACAGACACACGAGAGCGTGAGTATGGAATGCGCTGTAGGCCCACAACCCACGCGAGCGCACGTACTTCTGTCAGTTCTGGGATCTCGGTCCGGTTCGCCGCCCAGATGAGCGTGCAGACGGCTTCGCGCATGTCGTACGGACACTCGCGCTCGGTCTTGACGAGGTTCTGCACGATACGAGCACGCACGTGTGTGTGTGTGTGCGTGAGTGACTACAGCTGCGGTACTATCAGTAGACAGCGTGCTGTGAGTCGTCAAAGATCATGACTGTGGACGTACCGCGCGCTCTGCGACGAGTTCGCAGAGGAGCTCGAGGATCTCGTAGCCCTCGACTGTGAAGTCGTCGCGGATGATGCCTTCGACCTGTGCACAGTGTGTCGTCAAGCAGACGCATCTGTCAGTGCAACGAGCAACGGATACAAAGCACAAGCGCTTGCTGCGAGACGTACGCGAATGCGCGCTTTCTCCTCTTTGCCATCGGCGAGCAGCGCTGCGATCTCGCGGCGCACAGTGACTGCGGCGTTCGCTTTCTTGTTCTTGACAATCCCGATGCGGTGCACCGCCATCTTGAGGTTCGGCTTGAGCTTGTTCACGTTAAAGCCAAACATCGTGCTGGTGGTGGCGCTGGTGTCGTCGTCGTGCGTCTTGCGCAATGGTGTCGCAAAGGACTGATCCGATCGATCGCCTCGAGTTGAGCGTTGGACACGTTTGATGCTCTTTGCGTACCCAGAACACTCGTCTCGCACTTAGTCGAGCAGTCCATCGGCATCTACAGAATCTAACTATTACTTCCATACTGTATCGCATTCAATGAATTGGTTTTTGAAGCGACGACCACCTCGGTCCTCGGTCCTCTTGTCGATCACGTGCAGTCGTAGTATCTACTCGCTCGCTTCCATGCGCTCACTTGCTCAGTCATATGCGCTCTGCCTGGCACACGTGCGTAGCGCTGGTCTGGGCTACCTGTCGATCTCCTGAAACGACGAGAGCTTAATCTGCCCACGACTCGGGCTTCTTACGCCGACCCGTGTACGTCCGTCGCGTCGTCATCGCAGGCTCCGAGACCGTTGAGCTCACGAGCGGGTCCGAGACGTCGCTGCGGCGGAGCTTGTTGCTCACGTCGTCGTCGTCGTCGTGCGCATGTCGCGTCGACTTGCGGAGACTCCGGAAGATTCCGAGGTGCGACTTGGGCGGCCGTGGCGTGTGGCTGTTGCTTCTGTGGCTGTAGCTGCTGCTGCTGTTGCGGCTGCTGGTCATGGTCTGGAACTTCCCGAGCGAGTCGTCGCTGTAGCCCGAGTTCCCGCTGGAGCTCGAGCCACTGAGTCGGCGCGCCTGCTCCGACGCATTTCGCAGCTCGCGCTGCTGCAGTCGCTCGGGCGACTCAAAGTACACGACGTCCTCAATGTCGTCTTCCTCGACCACGTGCTGGCGACGCGAACTCGCGCGCTGCGTCGCAGTTGTCGTTGCAGTGGCTTTGCTCGCATTGCGACTGCTGCTGCTGCTACTGGAGCTGCTCGCGGTGTTGCTGTTGCTGCTGCTGCTTGCGACCGACTTGGCGCTCTTTGCAGTCGGGCTCGTTGCGTTCTCGCGCGCGCGCTTCTTCTCCCAGAGACGAAAGTAGTACCAGCCCGTGAGCGAGACGTACGTGAACCAGATGAACGCCGTCTTGCGCAGCTTTGGGCTCACGTAGAGGAGCGCGAAGACGACAATGAGCACCGAGAGGATCCACGCAAACCACGACATCGCGCTCTCTCGCTATCCTATCAATGCGCGCCTGCGTGTGCCGTTGTCAGTGTCGCTTGATCCGATCCGATCTCGTTCCTGCTGTGCGCTGCGGCGGCAGCAGTGGCGACAGCGTCACTGGGTCTCGTCGGTCGCAGTGTCAGTTGCTGTTGGTCGTAGCGATTGCGATGCGTCACGACAGGCTCCAAGAGCGCTCAAAGCCGCTCGTTGCGCAGACTGATAGCTGTGAAATCGCACAGGTGATGTCGTGCGTGTGCTTCCTTTGTCGCGTTCGCGCGCGCGAGCGAGCTACGAATTACGAGCTTCGAGTTACGAGCGTGCAGTCGTCGCCGAGGTCGTCCGCGTCGTCACGTGCGGGAGCGAGGGCGTTTCTCGTTGTGCTTTTAAGCGAGTTCAAGCGGCGTCATACTCAATGCAGGTCAAACTATCGCCTGTCGAGTGATTCCGGCTTTTGGTCGCTAAGTTCGCCAAAGCGAACTTATCTGTGTTGTCGAACTTAATGAAAACTGAAAAGTTCGCTGATGACGCCTCTCCTGTGCAGCAAATATGCAGCGAGATTTGGTCGCTGCACGATATTTTCAGAGGCTAGAATCACGAATAACTATATAGTTATTCGCCAATATACCCACAATTGCGACTACATTGTGAATATCGCTGTTTTCGTCGTGCCAGGGTCGTGGCATGCTTTATAGCCTTATCGTTTACTATAATTACAGATATAGCTCAAAATATCGCCTCGCCTCATCTCTCCTTGTGTGACTCACACTAAAAAAGGATCTTGGCGCGTAATCATCCAACATAACCTGTTAAGTACATAACCTTGTGATATGAGAGTGTCGAAAGAGGTTATGTATTAACTTGCGAGAACACACGAAAACATGTGTCTCTTCGAGAACACGTTGATGCACTCCCGCGTTCATCTATCGCTCTGGAAACTCGATCAAAGCGCTGATCTTCAATACACTTAAGTTTTTATCGCCTGTCGCTATTCCGGCTGTTTTGAACTGAACGCAGGTCAAAAGACCGGAATCACGCGACAGGCGAATGTTCAATATTCACGTCAAAAAAATAAATTTAGGCGATTGGTTATGCCAATGTATTACAGTTATGTATGCGTCCAAACGGTATGTTTCAATGCGGATTCTTGCCTAGGAGTGTGTGACCCACACGAATGTTGTACCTGTGCTCTGATGGACTGATCAGACAGCTCATTTGCTCGTGAGGAATGCTTGCACTACGAAGCACAGGCATTTTCCGAGTCTGACACGCCACGCTAAATCGATAACCCCTGATAGGCAATTGAATCATATTTGTAAGGGAAATTCAGACAGAGTGCGAACGCCATTCAAAACAAAACATCAACCAAAGCCCTCAATGCACGCCACGGCTCGGACGAAGAAACCGGTATGGAATATGATATATCGTTATACCGTATTCTTCTCCACTTTCGATAATACCGATAGTGGAGGACGGTGATTCCATACCAAAAACTTCGTTGATATCAGAATACACTGTTGCACACAACATCCCAATCTTCACAAGCGATCATCCAGCAACATAAGGTTTACGCGTAACCATCCAGGCATTGGTCAAAAGCAAAACAGTGACGTGCGCAAGATCTTGACAAACTGAATGGAAGAGTGGGAAGCGCCCAGTTCCCAAAGTCTTGCATCACGGTCGACGGGAGCGCGATACGGCACCACTAACACTACCACTGCGCGGCTCGACTGCAAAGCGACTCCGGCGCTTGACAGCACTACTACAACGCCGATGTCCTGCGCTCAAGTGCACAAATGGTGTATATCAAAGCGGCTCTTCAGAGCGCGTGACCCACGAAAACAACTACTACTCCGTCTCATATATATTGACTCAACGCAATATTGGATGCGCTTGAGGTCATTTTTGCAATTTTGGACGCGCTATCGAGAGATCCGAAAAGACTGAGCGAAGCTGAATTGAACGGTGTGCAGATGTCTACAGCCCTCCTAGACAGTGCCTTCCACTGATCGCAAAAATAGACCCACGCATCTCATTTGCATAGACGCCGTCCACCCCAATAATGAGCACACACCGCCACCTCACTAGGTCGTCGTTGCTGCCATCCTGCAATAGACGACGAACGGCATGACGCGGTGCGGAGCGATTGCCACCGTCACCAACCGATTGAAGCACCCTCACACTACGGCGCGTGTGTGGAAGCGCGCGCTAGTGACTGTTGCACGTGATGGCACGCTCAAGTCGCCGTCGCTCATTACGCAAACTGCCTGCAAGGGCGCCGACCTCTCTCGCGCTCTAGAGAGGCTGCGCGGCGTCGAACAGTCAGCGAGATCAAGTGTCCGTGCAGCTGTCGCAGTCAGCGGACTTGCACCTGCAACGCTGCATCGACGCGTCACTCGAGGAGAACTGCAGATCGCGACGACAGTCGCAAACCCAATGCTCTCGACAAACAACATGCAGCAGCGACTCTCGTTCAGCCTCAGCTTTATCGATCCAACAACACTCCTGTACATCATCACGTTCAACACGATCCACATTGACGAAAACTGTTCTACACGACGTTAGTGCGAGGAAAAGTGTACTTGCTGCCTGGCGAAGCACGACCACAGCCGGCGCTCAAGAACAAGCGCTTTGTGCCAAAGGTGATGATTCTTGCTGCAGTGGAGCGTCCGCGACGCGATCCTCGCTCTGGCACCGACTTTGACGGCAAGGTTGGAATTTGGGTGTTCGTTGTCGAGTCGCCAGCAGCACGCAGCAGTCGTAACAGATTAGCAGGCACGCCTGTTCGTCGCGACGTCACAGTGACCAAGTCGTCGTACCAGGGTATGCTCATAGACAGGTGCTGCCTGCAATCCGATCGCGGTTTCCAGACGCTTGCTCCACTCACATATATTCAACACGACAATGCGCCTGCGCATATCGGCGCGAAGACTGCGCTCGAGCCAGCAGCTACTCCACGACATCTTCGTTGTGCCCACACAAGCCACTGGCTTTGCAAAAGAGCTCAACAACAACCTTTAGCTCGACTCACATCGGCCAGCTCACTGCTCACGAGCGGTACGAAAAAGTTGTACCTGTGCTCGGATGGACTGATCGGACAGCTCGTACTGCTCGTGAGCAGTACGAAAAATACAGGCATTTTCCGAATCTGGTACACCACGATATCCCATACAGGCGATTGAATCATATTTGTGAGGAAAATTCAGACAGAGTGCGAACACCATTCAAAGCGAAACAACACCCAAAGCCCACAATTCACGCACGCATGACACGTGTGCCGAAGAACGCACTCCGCGCGCACCACCGCACACACCATGATCAGACGCAGAACAAGCTCTCTAGCTGGGCACACTCTGCTTTCAAGCCCACCGCTCCTAGTCGCGCCACAATCGCTGAAGTGCTGCATGACAGCGACAGTGAAAACATGGCAAGATGCTCCGTGCCGTGACATGCAACCCGCTCGAGCGCGCCCTCGTCGAGTGGGTCAAGCGTCTCGTCCACGCTGCAGTTTTTGACAAAGGCGGAGAAGCTCCGCTCGGCCATTCTCCCTGTCCTCAGCGAATCAGCGCAGCTCGACTAAGCGCAATGACATTCTCGGTTGGCCGGAATGATACAGTCCCGTCATGGCCTGGCGGCGCGGCGCCTTCTTGGCTAGGCCTCGTCAGTGCGAGAGAGCGCAATAGCAGCAGGAAGAGCAGCGCTGCAGTAGCTCATACGAAGCTACGAGCGTGCGAACATCTTCAGCCTAGACGAGACTGGCTACTTCTACTGCTGGCCACGTTTACGACGATCACAGCGGCAGCGATGGCCGGTCGCAAAAGCGACAGAGGACGCATTAATGTCGGGCAATGCGCGAACGCCGACGGCTCGATGATGCCCCTCTCCTGTTCGTCGATCACGCCACTTCAGGCGGCTCGTTGCCTGAGAGCGCTTGACCCACACGAAAATATGTGTCTCTTCGTGTAACGGGCACCCGTTACGCGGCACACATGTGTGCACTGTTGAGGAAGCGTGCGAGCGTGCCGAGCACACGCACTGAGAGGCCAAAGGAGACTTGAGTCTAAACCCGGATTTTATAACTCTGAAATGTATTGATTTTTAGTTTCCAATGACCTGTGAAAACTAACCAAACCTCCCTAAAGTAAACGCATGCGTGGCGACCTGTGATAGGCTGAAATCTCATGGCCTCCAGCCAGTCAAACAAAAGAATCCCAGCAAACTCGTGACACACACGAGTCACGCTAGAGGGATGGTCATACCTACTCAAATGCATATACAACTATGTAATCGCCCTCTGTCCATTACATTACACTCCTCTCAGCGAGCTTTCAGCATGAAAGCAACGGCGAGAGCGAACGAGAGCGCGGAGACGACCGCGCTCACTGCAACGGGTACAGACGCACTCAATCGTGCCGCGCACCGCGATCACCGCTCGCGGCACACGCGCAGCTAATTCTCCGACTTGCGAGCGCGGCGATGGAGCGCAACGACAACAGTAGCGGCGGCGACGATGCCTGCAACGCGCCAACACTGGCGACAAGCGCTGTTGCGACAACGACGGCACACACTGCTGCGACGGCTACTACAAACACTGCTGCGACGACGGTGGCGACAAACGTTGCCGTGAGCGCTGCTGCTGGAACCATTGCGACGGCGGCAGTCGTGGCCTCGGTCGCGCCGTACGCGACCAGTGCACCGGCGACGCTGGCGCGCGCTCGAATGTACCCGCAGACCGGCTACGCGCTCGCACCAATCGATGCTGAACCAAATGTGCTTCCAGCAGTCGACAGTGCCATGTTCCCAATCGCGTACGTCGACACGACGCGCTTGATCAACCCGGCGAATGTGTCTGACGACGAGATCATGCGTCTTGGCTGTCGGAGTAGACCATGCTGTGGATGACGTGATCGATGTCTTGGTGGTCGTTTGCTGACAGTTTGCCGAGTTCGGGTCTGCGCGAGTGCTTCTTCAGGTACTTGAGCACGTGGAACAAGCAGATGAGCACACGCGCCTCTTGGAAGTACGACCGGAGCGCTCTGATCTCCTGCATGTCTTTGTCGACGACTGTCACGCGGAGGAGCTTGTAGCGATCGGGGTGGACGCGCTGGAAGTTCTCAAGCGCACGATGCATGTGCCAGTTTGTGTTGGTCTCAAATAGCGACTGTTGAACCACTTGCCCCTCGCCAAACACGTCCATCTCCATAAACGAACACAACTGGTAGTTGTATCTGTCGTGTGCACATTCGTACGATTCGTTAGCGTGTATGTCCTGGATCAAACCCGGACGCGACCTGTACACGTACTGACTGACCTGTTCGTTTTGTGCGTGCAGTTGACCAGAAGACGCTTGGGGAAGCGCGAGAACATGTTGCGCTTGTGACGGGTAGCGAACGAGATGACGCCGCTTTCGCCTGCTTCGGACGCCTCGATCGTGAGCGAGCACCCTTGCTCTTCGCGCAAAACGTTCGCCAGCACAGCCGACGTCGCCTCGTCGTCGTCTTGAGCTGACACGCTGGATCTGTGCGCGTTCGCCATGTTGTCGACGTCGTTCTTGATGACATTCTCCGAGGTCTGCAGGAGGTAGTCGTAGATCTTAAATCTGGGTGTCCCAGCGGCGATCATGACGTCCACTTGCTTGCGTGTATATCTGTTCTTGACACCGCGCGACGTCGGGTAAGTGCCGAACGTGTCACTGCCCACTGGGTGGTTGTGCTGCAACAAAGTGTTCTTCACGGCGAGGCACCAGTCGCCGTCTACTTGCACGACGTGAACGAGGAACCGAAACGGACACTCCATGTACCGAAGGTGCCGTTGTGGCCACTTGCCGGTTCCACGCTCCCTGCGTACATATGCGCGTTCTCTGGAACGTCTCCCACGCGTCCGGGATCATAATTGCTGCACCAGCTTGCCTTGCCTTCGTTCGTGCGATCCGCGCGTTGCGCTGCTTGCACGACATGACCTCGTGGACACAGTTGACTTGATGCGTCTCGTCTGAGTACTTGGCCAAGTAGTCGTTCCATGAGCTCCAGCTAGCGTGGATCGGTTCTGGCGACGGCACGCTGACGTTCGTGGACAGGGTCTGGACGACATCTGTGCCAGTCCTTGAAGACTGCTTCGCCTGATCGCTACTCTGCGCATCCTCGCTTGAGTTGCCGGCGAGCTCTGACTGGTTATCACCGTCTTCGTCTTCGTCTTGCGCGGAACTGTCGTCGCCATCCGGTTCAGAGACGTTGTCTTCATCGTCTTCGATCACTTGAGCACCGGAAGACGGCGCGCCTCTCTTGTTGTTCGCCTGCAACGTGGTCGACGCACTTGAGCTAGCGATATTTGCGCGGTACGTCTCTGCAAGTATGGTCGTGTACTTCTTTCGCTCGGAACGGGTCATGCGCAGGCTCGATACCGTTGTAGACGTGGCCGCGTCGCCTTTGCTTATCGATCTGGACCTGTATCGCGTCACGTCGCCACGTGATGGCGGGTCTGGCTCTTGCTCAGCCATGTTCTTGCTCGCGCACACTACATACGCATACGATGGACGGTCAACAGATCAGATCACGTGCATTGACAAAGTGTCTACACTATCCAAGACGGCACTCTTACAAGCGTAGCACGATCGACATATCGATCAAGCTGCGGCTGCTGTCGTTCATGGACGCGTCCAACCGCACAGACTGAATTCTGGAGACTCAATGTGGCGCGATGCTGCAGATCAAACACAACGACCTATGGTATACTTGCTGCGTCAGCACTCGCGTCGCGACGTGTACGCACACGTGCACACAGACTCGCAGCACGCGCACATGTACCGATCAATAGGTGCGGACTCTTGCGCAGCAGTACAAGCGGCAGTATCGAGAAGGCAGCTGCTCAGCGAGCAACGCACCCATATACATGCAATCAATCGTGCGGCGCGCACATGACATAGAAAGAATGCGCGCCACTGTAACGCGCTCGAGACTCGTTTGTGCGTTTTCAAAACTGTCCTAGCCGCGAGTGTCGTCTCCGCACAGCTCACGCACAAACAAAAGCGCAAGTTTTACGCTGATCAAGACACGGATGCGTATGCGCAGTCGCAGACGAGCACTTTTGCGTACATGCTGCGCTTTCTCAATCGATTGTGTGTGCTCTTGCCTCTCGTTTCTTCCTCTTGTGGGTCTCTACAACAGCACGATGTAAACACACACACATGAGACAACGTCAGTTGAGCCTCACAACGCATACACACATGCGTGACAATAGGAACAGGTCACCATACACACGTAGCGCACGTACCTGTGCTCTCGTCGCTTGATTTGCTCGAATGATGGTTTGGCTCGAATCGCACGTGCGCCACAAACAAGGGGCGACAAATCAAAATTTCGACTTATTCGCTTTTGAGGCCGAGGTTTAGGGTGCGGAATCTAATATATTTTTCTTCGGTCCTGGACTGGTCCGGGCCTTTGAGTGCTGTACGAAATACCACTCCTTTGAGTCCTGGACGTTAGCACTTCCGATTTATATTCAATCGTATGCAATTCACACAGACGTATTTTCATTTGACAAATTCACAGAGGTTTTCACAACAAGGTATTACGTTCTAGAGGGAGTTTGCTGCGCAAGCGAGCGCATGGAGGAGACACTTGCAGTCCCTAAAGACCAGTCACACGCTCATAGATTTCCTCATCGAGGATACCTGTGTTGCGCCAACAGGTCGCTAATGTAGCGCTCCTGACTGACTCCCACGCTGTTCGCCCAGCGCGCTCACTTTGAAGAGCTGGCCGGCATCAACGTCTACCTCACTTTTTCACTATCTAAATTACTGTCTAAACTGTCCACGATCGCGTCATTGCGAAGCTGAGTGTGTTGTTTCTTCACCTCGCACAGGCGCAACTTCTGCATCGCGCCCATGCGCGTGCGCCTTGGTAGCTTTGGCATCTTGGTCGTACGCGTGCTCTTTTGATTTGTTGGTGTTGAATTGTGAGTGAGGGAGCCGACTGTCGCTCGGCGAAAACGCTTTCGTCCTTGAAATCACAGTATTCGACTTTGCTGGTATTGACTATTGAGAATAACGCCTGTAGTACTTATCAATGCATTAGCGGTTTTCAATTGCGCAGCAGAAGCTAAAATACTTTTTTGTATGTGTGAATGAGTTTTGGCCTATCAATAGGTCGGGCAATTGAGCACCTTGCGGCAGCAAGTCGTTTTTGTATCGACGTTCATATCTTCTTATACGAGAACAATTGTTCTTGTGATGCTCCGAACAGATTAGTCTTTGAATCTGCTCGATCAAATTTGTTTTAGCCAATGAAATGGCTAAAAAAAGTTCACTTGCTGCCCCGAAAAAATATCTGAAAGCCTCTATTATCTCATAGATAGTTATTGAGTCGTGGAACGTACCGAAAACCTTTTTTGATCCGGAGGTTATGTCGATCTGGACAGAGGTTTAATCCAATCCTACAGGACTATTGATAATACAGTTGGTGGGGCATCACAAAACCAATACGTTTCTTTTAAATTGTTTGCTTTTGCTTAAAACCTTGTCGTATAGACGTTAAATGTGGCTAATCATGGATTGCATCGAAAGTATTTTCATGTTTGAATCCCTATACTATTGCACTTCAAAATAATATTTCTTATCATATAGCAAATATCATTCTCCAATATTTGATGATTCGCAATCCCGCACAGTTATATACTTTCGACGTGTGTATTACAATACTTGGTTATCATTATAGCTATGGCTACAGAGTTGATATCAATAGCATAAGCGCGAGCAACATCATAAAAAAAGTCGAGGAGTACGAGCAAAAAAATGAACAAAATCAACGAGCACGAGCAAGAAAAATGAACAAAATCAACGAGCAAAAGTGGAGGCTGAGCAGGTGATGCTCTATTTCGTCACTATCACAACAATATGTGATGCGAACTCGTTTAATACCTGAATCTATTCGGTTTATGTATATTCGTATTTGAAAGGCATGTATTCGATGCCATAATAAGTGCTATCTGCGGGTATCTCCAAAAGTTGGCGATTCGCAATTACTACAAAATAATGTCCATTCTTTGACGTGTGGATTTATTATACGAAGAGTACAGTATAACTTAGATATATAAATCTACAAAGGGTATACAATTCCACGAGGGTATGTAACACACAAGGGTACTTTAAACGGTAGACCCTGTTGTATAAGATCAAGAAGATCAGTATATAATTATTCGATTCTTGAATTGTTTGTCAATATATAACCTTGCAAACCAGTATACGTTACGAATTTGATATTGAATGTTGATGATTTTGTAGTTTCCCTTGGTTTTTGCATGCCTATTTTGACCGCCTTAGAGATGAGGGTTGCGAAGTTTGAAATACGCTAAATACCATTTATCTTAATTAAGTATGATAATGCATATTTGTGTTTTATACGATGCAAAATAGGCATTCTTGGCGGGATTCAATTATGCATCAAAAATACAAAATATATTTTTACTTTGTCGCATATTTTTGAATATCGATTATAAATATACATTTATGTTTGAATCTCAATACTTTTGTACTGCAGAGGTTTCTTTGTATGGTGTTGGAAATGGATTACGTTAGCAAATATCATTCTCCAATATTTGACCATTCGCAATCACAGTCCAACTATTTCAAAACGAATGTCCATATTTTCATTTTGACGTGTGGTTAATAATAGTCCTTGGTTTTGTAACTATCACTGTTGCCGTAGATTTGAGATCAAAACGCTAAGCACGAGCAAAATCGACAAGCACGAGCACGAGCAAGATCACTCTCGTCGCTCTTCTCTTCGCTTAACACACACGCATACACACAGCTGCAGACAGTCTCGGCATCAGCTCGCCCGTCTTGCACTCTCTCACTCACGTTCTGCGCACCATGAGCTCGAAAGCAGTGCAGAAGAAGCAAAAGCGCAAGCTGCTCGCCGAGGACTACGGCGGGTCGATCGGCGAGGACCTCCTCGAGTACATGGAGCAGGACGACGCTGCTGACGGCGGTGCGATCAACTCGCTCGACAGCGTCGGCGCGTCGAGCAACCTCTCGCGCCGCATCCAGAACCGTCTCCAGAAGCTCAACGACAGCGCGCAGACTGCGTCGTCCAAGTCGACTGGTGGCGATAGTGACGATACGCCCGGGTACTTTGACTTTTCGACGCTCCAGATGAAGAAAGACCACGAAGCGCGGCCTGTGTGGGTGTGTCCGAACGGCCGGATCTTCCTCGAAGCCTTCTCACCGATCTACAAGCAAGCGTACGACTTCCTCGTCGCGATTGCTGAGCCCGTGTCTCGCCCCGAGTTCCTCCACGAGTACAAGCTCACGCCGTACTCGCTGTACGCCGCCGTGTCGGTCTCAATCGAGACTGAGAGCATCCTCAAAGTCCTCGAGCGCCTGTCGAAGAATCACCTCCCAGACGTGATCGTGAGCTTCGTGCGCGACTGCACACTCAGTTACGGCAAAGCGAAGCTCGTGCTGCACCACAACGAGTTCTACGTCGAGAGTCTGTACCCGGACGTGCTCCGGAAGCTCCTCGAGCACGACCAGATCCGCGCTGCACGCGTGAAAGAGACTGCCGTAGGTGAGAACGAGAGTGCTGCGACTGGCGCTGCACCGGCTGCGTCTGGTGCGCCGCGCGCTGACGACATGGAGTTCATCCAGAAGGACGTCTCGGCGGAAGACCAAGCGAACCTCCAGTACCAGAAGCTCTTGAACGAAGACTACGACGTGAGCGACGAGAGCGTCCAGAGCGCGAGTGGCGCAAGCGCAGCGCAGAAGACCGTGCGGACCGTGTCGTTCAAGATCCGGAAGAACATGGTCGAGCACGTCAAGCGCGCGTGCTTGGACATGGACTACCCGCTCATGGAGGAGTACGACTTCCGGAACGACAAGACGATCCCAGACATTGAGATGGACCTCAAGCCCACGACGCGCATTCGCGAGTACCAGGAGAAGTCGCTGAGCAAGATGTTTGGGAACGGCCGCGCGCGCTCTGGCATCATCGTGCTTCCGTGCGGCGCTGGCAAGACGCTCACTGGCGTCACGGCCGCGTCGACGATCAAGAAGTCGTGTCTGTGCCTCTGCACGTCAGCTGTCTCGGTCGAGCAGTGGACTGCGCAGTTCAAGATGTGGACAAACATCCCCGAGAAGAAGATCGCGCGGTTCACGTCCGTGGCGAAGGACTTCATTGACCCGACGTCTGGCGTGATCGTAACGACGTACACGATGGTCGCATTCGGCGGCAAGCGCGCCAAGGCGTCGGAGGAAGTGATGCAGCTGATCCAGAGCCGCGAGTGGGGCTGCATCCTCTTGGACGAAGTGCACGTCGTGCCGGCCAAGATGTTCCGCAAAGTCATCGGCTCGATCGCGTGCCACTGCAAGCTCGGCTTGACCGCGACGCTCGTGCGCGAGGACGACCTCATCGGCGACCTCAACTTCCTCATTGGCCCGAAGCTGTACGAAGCGAACTGGATGGACCTCACGCAGAGCGGCTTCCTCGCAAACGTCTCGTGCGTCGAGGTGTGGTGTCCGATGGCCGGCGAGTTCTACCGCGAGTACTTGCGCGAGACCAAGAGCGCGAGGAAGCGCGCGCTGCTGTACGTCGCGAACCCCAACAAGTTCACAGCCGCGGAGTTCCTGATCCAGTACCACGAGAAGCGCGGCGACAAGATCCTGCTCTTCTCGGACGACGTCTTTGCCCTGCGTCTGTACGCGACGAAGCTCAACAAGGGCTACATCTACGGCGGCACGGGCGAGCGCGAGCGCATGCGGCTGCTCCAGAGCTTCCGGAGCTCGCCGCTCGTGAACGTCATCTGCATCTCCAAGGTCGGCGACACGTCGATCGACTTGCCGGAGGCGAACGTGATCATCCAAGTGTCGTCGCACTTTGGGTCGCGCCGGCAGGAGGCGCAGCGCCTCGGCCGCATCCTGCGCCCCAAGGCGAACGCCACGGGCGGCTTCAACGCGTTCTTCTACACGCTCATCTCGACCGACACGCACGAGATGTTCTACTCGAACAAGCGGCAGCAGTACCTCGTGGACCAGGGCTACACGTTCAAAGTCGTGACAGAGCTCTACGACAAGGACGCGTTCGAGGGCGTGTTCTCGAAGAAAGACGCGCAGCGGCAGCTCCTGAACGAAGTCCTGAGCGCCGACGTCGAGAGCGCCGCAAAGGACGAGAACGCGGCGATTCGCGACGACGAGGACCTCTCGCGCCTCGAGCTCGGCGGCCGGAAGAAGAAGAAGACGAGCTCGCTCGGCGCGCTCTCGGGCGCAGACGGCGCGCAGTACATGGAGTACTCGGCCGGCCACGGCGCCAAGCAGCGCCACAACCTCTTCCGCGACCGCTATCGCTAGGCGTCACGGCGCAGTCGCTGCCACTGCGAGACGAGTGAACAGCGACCGATCGCAGACATGGACAGACGCAGCGAGCAAGTGTCGTAGGTGCCACGTGAGCGCACGGAGCAGAGCGTAGATGCATGATGCAGCGCGTCGAGAGCGAGCGAGTGAGGACGCTTGAACGAACGAATGAACGAATGACGCTGCGCACGACGACACGTGTCGAGCTGTAGCGATGGAGAGAAGCGAGGGAGGCGAGCGCTGTGCGTCGTCACTTGTGCGTGTTATGGATGCGTCACCCTGCTGGCAACTCGGTCGCTCTGTCGTCCTCGGGGACGTCGTCAGCGCTCGCGTTTGGTGCGTCGAGCGCAAGTCTGTCGTCGCTCGCAGGCGCCGCTTTTGCCTCGCTGTCGACAACTTGCGCGGTCGCTGCGTCTCCGTCTGGCGCACCTCGCTTCTCGCCTGTAGACACTGCGTCACCATTGCTGTCGCCATTGTCGTCGTCGTCGTCCTCACCGTCGTCCTCGTCCTCTTCATCCGCTTCGTCGAGCGACTGGCGCCGGAGACTCGCAGCGCGTCCACGCTTGCACACGACGCTCTCGCCTCCTGCCGTCGCCGCCGTCGTCTTCTTCTTCTGCGCGTTGATCGCACTCGCGAATGCCTCGACGCGCTCTTGCATGACCGCCTGGTCCACAGTGTCACGGAACTGGTCGAGGATCTCCTCGTGCTTGTAAAAGTGGTTGAGGAAGAGCTTCTGCAGGCTCTTGGCGACGTCCACAGCCGTCAGCGGCGCCGCTGCGGCCTTGAGCGGGTACCGCAGCGCACTCACGCGCACGAGGAGCTCCATGAAGTCGGTCATGTAGAGCTTCTTGTGCCCCGCAGTCGCCATTTCATCGAGCACAACGAGCTTGCACGCCAAGTACGGGTCCTTCACGTCACGCACGCGGAACTGCTCGTTGTAGACCTGGTACTTCTCCCTGTCGACAGCACGCACACGCATGTGGTGAGACCGAGTCGCTAGGCAGAGAGAGCGAGGGCCGCCTGGCGTACATGATCTGGAGAAACTCGGCGAGCTGCATGCCCTTCTTCTCGCCTGGCTTGCAGTAGCGCCCCATGTTGGAGTTGTAGATGTCCTGGAGCTGGTCACACACGCACGTGAACGCGAACATGGGGCGAGTGCGTGAGCGAGTGGACGGATGCGAAAGCGGTCCGATGCAGCCGACAGCAACAGACAGTCGGCGCGCTCGAGCGAGACGCAAGAGACATCGTTACCATCACGATGTGCTCGGAGAAGATGTCGCTCACTTCCTCTGTGTAGAGGTACTTGGAGCGAAACTCGTTCGGGTCTTCGCGACACACGGGCTGGATGTGCTCGAGGACGAGCTTCTCGACTGCTTTCGCTGGCGAGTCGCACACGTTCGCTACGCAAGAGAGACGCACACAAGCGAGAGGTTGTCAGCAGCCAGAGCGCCGCGGATGGTCAAGAGACAGCAGCACTGTCGACGCACTGCGGTGGTACTTGTTGATCGCGATGCGAATGACGCACTCGAGGAACTCAAAGCGCGTGAGGCTCCGGTCCGGATTGTCCTTCTCCTTTGCCTCCTGCGTGAGCTCGAGGTTCGCGGCCACAAAGACGTTCTCGAGGTCGGCGTACTTGCAGTAGTCCGAGCTCTCGTCGAGGATGCGGCACTCGGTGAGGAACTCGAGGTAGCCACTCCAGGGCACGGACACGACGTCGTTCTGTAGCTGGTGCGCAGCGCTCGACGAGCACCCGGCGATGCCTGCGAGGCTCGTGAGCACGTTGTGGCCGCAGTACCGCCGGTACGCGTTGCTCGTGACGCGAAAGTGCCGCGTCACGCACGCTTCGACCTCTTTGCGTCGCACCGGGTCTTTCACGAACCGATCGACTTTGCACTGGCGCCAGTCGGCGGCACAGGCTTTCGTCACGAATGCGTCCGTGTCGACAAAGTTGCGGCAGACAGACTCGCGCTTGCGGCGCGCAAAGACGCTCTTGTTGATGTCCCACCGCGTCGTGCGCTCGCTGCCGCGACCAGTCGAGCGTGGCACGAGCGAGTTGCACGGGTCGCGTCCTTCGCGCCGCGCCGTGCGTACAATGTTGACAAACTTGAGACCTCCAAACACGCGTGCGCGGTCGCTCGGAGACGCAAAGTGGTGCACGAGGCGCGAGTGGCGCTTCTCGTGGATGTAGTGGTAGCTCACGAGGCTCTCGTCGTGCTTGGCGTAGACTGTGAAGAAGTACTCGGTCTTGCCGGGCGGGAGGATCGTGTAAGCGCTGAACGACCCGTCCTCGCGCTTCTCCATCGCAATGCCGCGCCAGTCATCATGGCTCAAGTGCAGCCGCACGCCCATGCTCGGCGTGACATCAAGCGACTCGGAGCCTGCGAACGGACCGCTCGCAGGCGTTGGGTGCCACGCAAAACGGTACTCGGACCACTGGCCGCAGTACCAGCAGAACTTGTCGACGAGCGGCGCGAGGTGCGGCGGGAACGACCCGCTGCCGCTCTCGCTGTGCGACTCCTCAAAGACTGCGATCGAGTACATCTTGTGCTGGTCCAAGAGCTTCGAGTCCGTGTGCTTTGGGATGAGAAACCCGCGCGAGTCGACGACGCCGCAGTTGCCGCTCATGTGGAGCCCAATGAGCGTGTGGTTGCTCTCGAGCTGCTTGCCGAGGAGCGCGCAGTCGTCGACGTCGAGGTGGTTGCTCGAGAGGTCGAGGTGCGCGAGCACTTTGTTGTTTGCGAGCGCGTCTGCGAGCGCCGTGACGACTGCGCGGGGCTTGAGGCGGTCGTTCGAGTCGAGTGCGTTCCACGAGAGGTCGACGACGCGGAGCGAGGCGTGGAACTTGAGCGACTCGACGATCTTGAGCGCGCCGAGGCCGCGGATCTGGTTCCACGCGAGGTACACCTCCTCGATCTTGGCGTTCTCTTCGAGGAACTTGGCGATCGCGACCATACCGGCGATGCCAAAGCGGTTCTCTGACAAGTGGAGGCGCAAGAGCGTCTGGTTCTTCTCGAGCGCTTCGCATAGCGTGTGGATCTCGCGGTCTCGGAGCTGCGTGTGCGCGAGGTTGAGCGACGTGAGGCACTTGGCGTGGCGCAAGAGCCCCGAAAGCGCCTTTGCTGACGGGCTCGCAAGCGTGTTGTGCGCCAAGTTGAGCTGCTGCAGCGATGGCGGCCGTGCGCTTGCTGCGCGCGCAATGATCTGCGCCGCGACGTCGTCGCTGATGCGGTTGTGCGCCAAGTTGAGCGCTTCGACGCCCGGCACGAGCGCAAAGCCTTCGCTGAACGCCGCGCCGTACGCGTCGCCCATGCGGTAGCTGTTCAAGTTGATCTCCTGCGCCGTGCTGCCGCTCGAGCACGCTGAGCTCGCGGACGCAGTTGACGACGCAGACGATGACGCACCTTTCTCAAGCACGCGGCGCCGCACAATCCCAAGTGGCTCGGGCGACAGTTGGAGCTTGCGCACGACCGACAGGTACGTCGAGCGCGCAGACTTTGGCCGCGGCGTCAGCGCCAGCAGCTCTTTTGAGCCAGAAGATGATGACTCGCGCAGCGACGTCGACGTGTGGTTGCTCACTGCGTCGTGGCGATGGAACATGCGCCAGAACGTCTGCATCGCGTCGCTGCCCATGTAGTTCTTGGCGCACTGCTCGCCGCTGCTGCCGTACATCTCGTCGTCGCGCATGGGCTCAAGCGGTGACGGCGGCCGAAGCATGTCGCGCTCTGCGTCTGCTTTGCTGTGCTTGCCACCTGCGTGCGCCGTGTGCTTTGCAGCAACGAGTGCAGTGAGGAACGTCTTGGCGCCGACGTCATCGTCGTCTCGCACATGCTGCGCTGCAGCGTCTGCTGCTTCTACTGCAGTGGCGCTTGGTAATAGAGGTGGTGTCGCTGCCACAGCGTTTGCTCTTGCTGCAGCGCTAGCGCCGTGCGCTGCTGCCGCTCGCGTCTCATCGTCTTTGAGCGCCATACGCACGCGCGGCGACGCCTGTCCGTGACTGCGCGACGCATTGCTGCTCGGTCCATCGCTCGGTCGCCGCGCTTTGCCCACGCCGCGCACAGCTGCAACTGGCGACGTCGGCGTTGATGACATTATGTCCTCGGTGTTGCACAGCGCAGCAGCAAGCGAGCGGTGCTAGTCGCTCGAGCGGGTCATTCGTCGTAGTCGTCTCTCACTTGTGTCGCTTCAAACTGTGTTGCGTCACTGATTTGAATCAGTGACATTGACGCCCGACATACTTTAATCGAGGTCAATCGTGTCAGAGCAACAGACGAGCTCATACTGATGGCGGACAATGCGCTGACGCACGAGCGTGCAGGTGCGTATGCGCATGTGCGCTTGCTGGTTGCAGACACGCTAGCACGCGCATCTGCAAGGACTCACGCGAGTGTGCAAACGTGGTTTGCTGACTGGATGCACAGCTGAAGCCGACGCACTCGAGACACGAGCGCCAGCGCAGGATGCCCCCGAGCGCTTGCGTCGCGCCGAGACTGTGCTGCACCACCGAACTGGTGCGTCCTACGCTTTAGCGGTGCGTTGGTGCTGCATCGCAATTGCACTAACGCGTTGCGCGTGCACATGTTGCGCAGGACGGATCGTGCTCGTTTTGGAGCAGTGCATGGACTCGCACAACCACCAGGCAGTGCTGCGAACCGCTGAGGGTGCGTACGTCGGTTGTTGACTGCGCTCCTTGGAAGTGCGTGCGTCACACTGGAGCGCTCACACAAAGGCTCGTGGTGCTCTAGCGCTCGGCATCCAGCACGTGTGGCTCGTGAACGCGAACGAGCGGCAAGTGAAGAAGCACAAGTCGGGCGGCACGAAGAAGATCACGAAGAACTGCTCCGTATGGCTCAGCATCCGCGAGTTCACGAGCATCGGCGACTGCATCGCCGCGCTGCGCGCTGACGGTCGGACGATCTGGGCGACCGACTTGTCGCCCGAGGCACTGCCGCTGACGGCAGACTCAAAGCCAGCTGAGCTGCCTGCGAAGCTCGCAGTCGTGATCGGCCGCGAGACCGACGGCGTGAGCGCTGAGATGCTCAGTGCGGCCGACAAGCGCGTGTACTTTCCGATCTTTGGCTTCACGGAGAGTCTGAACCTGTCGGTCGCGACGGCGCTCGTGCTCCAGCGGCTCTTTGACTGGTTCCCAGCCATCCGCGGCGACCTTAGTGACGCCGAGAAGAGCGCGATCCGCGCGCAGTGGTACCCGCAGATCGTGAACAACCCGACACTAGCTGAGCAGTCGGCGCACTGGGTTGTCAACACGAGCGACATTGCGCTGCTGTCGGACCTCCGACGCGAGAAGCTCGGGCTGCACGAGTCGTGGGTCCCGAAGCGCGTGAAGCAGCGCGAGCTGGCGATGCCAGAGGTGCAAGAGCGTCTCGGCAAAGCGGCCCAAACTGACAGCAATTATAGTAGTGCCAGTGCTGCGACTGACGCTAACAGCACTCGCAGTGCTGACGACGACAACGCAATTGCATGAGAGCGTACTGTACTCGAGCAAAAGTCAATGAAACCACACCAGCATTGCCACACTGCTGCTGCTGCTCATGTGCTGTTGTTGTTGCTGGCTTCTGTAGAGTTGCATGTACACGGTTTCAAACATTGGTTTCAATACATTTTTTATACATATTTGACCGAGCTGGTAGCGCGTCGGATAAAATAGAATCTTGACAGGGATATCGTATGGCAAAGTCTACGACCGCGAGGGGACCACGCTGGTTGCCGGATGAGGGGAAAATCTTACAAAAAGTTTGAAACTGATTCATGCAAGCCCACAGGTATACATATAGGGATATGTGACACATTTTGTGTGGTCTACTTTATGAACCCATCGATCCGCAGCAACTGGTGCTCATTAGTGGGGATGCAAGTTCGTACCACAAGGGTTAAAATTAAGACGGCTTAGTATCAAAAAAGAGATTGACACGTTAACAATTATGAGATATATACTGACAAATAGCAATATATGTAAAATACAGACTGAACAATTTGGAGTAAAATACAAAAAGCTACGAAACAAACACAGAAAGATCATGCGTGAAATATTTCAGACAAAAGCACAAACACATAAAGTGCACGACAAAAGTCTTGGAAATTTTTTGTTTCATTTCAAATATTTTTGATTTTCATCGGACAGAGCTGCAATGAAGCTGGATTAATAGCGCAATTAAATACGGTTCGAATGCTATATGTCGATCATCGAAATACACAGTGTAGCCAGCACAATGGCAGAAAATGTCATTTTCGAAATATTTCAACGATGCGAGAATAAATGGAGAGGCGTGGTAAGATTGGTATTGAACGTGAGGACGCTGCGTTTGAAGCTTACGAACTAGTAATAAACGCTCCCTTGCGCTCGAGGACAGCTGCACAGCGCTTGGGCATCGATGCAACCAAGTTGGCAATGACTGAGTGGTCGAGATCGCGCCACGCTTGGGTGATGGCGGACTTGAGCTCTTGCTGCGATGAGAACTGGCGACCGTGCGCGTACACGGTTCTCGTCAGGATGCCCCAGAGGTGCTCGATCGGATTGAGATCCGGGGACATCGCTGGCCAGCTCATCGTCGTCACGTTGCTCGTCTGCAGCCATGCTTGAGTAAGTCGAGCGCGATGACACGGCGCGTTGTCATGCTGAAACACGTGCCCTTCTTCGTGGTGTGCGCGTAAGAACGGCAGCAAGTGCGTGGCAAGCGTCTCTGTGTAGCGTTGCGCGTCTTGGTTGCCCTCAATGAACTTGAGCTCCGACTTGCCGGCTGCAGAGAATGCGCCCCAGACCATGACCGATCCTCCACCGCTGTGACGCTTCACGGCGCATCGCTCTGGCTGCCCCGCGCGATGCCAGTAAAACTGCAAGCCATCCGGCCCATCCATGTTCCACTTCTTCTCGTCGCTAAACACGACACGCGACCACTCACTCGCGCCCCAAGCTGCTCTCTCGCTCGCCCATGCGACTCGTCCTTTTTGGTGCATCTTGGTCATCACCGTCGTCCGCTTCTTCTTCTTCCAAGACACGTCAGGGTGTGCATGGAGGACGCGCTGCACGGTGCGCACCGATGCGTCAACACCGACACTCGCTCGGGCTTGAGAGGCGCTCTCATTTCGCGTCGTGACCGCGCGCACCAGCCGCCGGCCCTCACGCTCAGACACTTTTCGAGGCCTTCCCGTGCGCTGTTTGGTCTTCGAGGCTCTCTCGCCGTTGATGACGCGTGACACAGTCGATACGCTGCGCTGCACACGCGTTGCAATCGCCTGCAGCCTCTCGCCTTGGCCTCGAAGGTCGAGGATAGTTGCGACGTCGCTCGCCGTCATCTCTTGCCACGCCGTCATCGCAAAACAGCTTCGGAGGCACTGGAAATTTGTTCGCTTGGTGTACGCAATGTGTTCTATCTAAATTACGTGTTTTCGAGCTCGTTTGACCACAATTACAATTTTGATACCAATCTTACCACGCCTCTCCATTTATTCTCGCATCGTTGAAATATTTCGAAAATGACATTTTCTGCCATTGTGCTGGCTACACTGTGTATTTCGATGATCGACATATAGCATTCGAACCGTATTTAATTGCGCTATTAATCCAGCTTCATTGCAGCTCTGTCCGATGAAAATCAAAAATATTTGAAATGAAACAAAAAATTTCCAAGACTTTTGTCGTGCACTTTATGAAACATTTTTTGGCATCAATACAATGAATCTTTCGCCAATTGAAACGAACAAATTGTCAAATGAACAAAATGCTACAGTCATGTAAACAAGTTCGGCAGACTAGTATTTTTCTATATTTGATGTTGACGAAAAATCACCGAATACAATTAATGTAAAACCAACAAAATACACATGAATCAAATACAGTAACAACTGTGACGTGTACGTCATTGAATATCAACAATTCAGGCCAGTGAATTCGTATATGTAAGAAACAAACTCAGGAAAACACAACTACTGTATAAATTGGACACGTCTTTTAAACAGCATATACAAACGTTGGCGTCTAGCATATGATACTTTGTACATGTTTGATTTAAAGCATTTATTAAGTATCTGAAAATCAATATAGAATAAAGACAACAGATCAATTTTGGAATAAGTATTAATATCAAAGAACTGCTTCTTCAGCTTCAATAAAATCAAGCAGACAAATGACGATTGTAACGAATACACACAATAAACCAACGTATAATAGGAAGTTGCAATTGAAATAAGAAAAATACTGTCAAACGAACAACAACATTTTATTACAAAATGTAATATCGTTCTCCGTTTGACGAAAATGTCGTACAAACTCAAAGCCACCAGTTTCAAAATACCGCTGTAGCTGCTGAACACATACAGTATCAGTACGTCATTACTGTAAAACAAACTTACTGTCAGGCAAATCGATTTGTTTTTCTATACCTATTATCAACAAAATATGAAATACTGTATATTTAGCTTCTGACAGCACCTAAAAGTTGTACCCTGTAAAGAGTCAAAGCCAAACACAATTGGTTCAAGCTGAAGAGATTGTCATGATTCAGTATGTATGTACTGATTTTGCCCCAGCGATGAAATAAAAGATGCATTTCAGTACATTGCTCGAGAGAATAAATAAAGTACGATTTTGCTTGATGTTCAAGGCGCAATACGAACTTCATAATGTAAAATTTGTCAAGCAGCATGTCGGCAAGACTTGACATCAGGAGCACTTGATTGCCAGCGGCTGCTGCAATGCTTAGCTTCGCGCGCAGCTACAGCCACAGCAGCAAAAGCAGCAGACTAAACTATAGCTCGAGCACCAGACGTGCTCGAGTCATAGTGATGACGTCACCGCCAGCAGCAGCAAGGGGGCATTTCGAGCCCGAGGTTGCTCAAGACATCAAGCCAGCACTCGCACCACAAATCTGATCAAGACCCTCAACAGCCACTGCATCCCTAGCTTGCCGAGTCACAGAAGTGGATCATGTGAAAGCACCAACTACTTTCGTACGAGGTGGTCACGTGAACGTACTCGATTGCACCACGATCGCTTCGCTCACGGCGACATCTCGTTCGACAGCGTTACAGCGACCTGCGGTGCAGCATTTGGACGACTGGGCTCAAGCTACAAGGTAAAAGAGCCACGATCAAGCATAGTCGCCACCGCGATGCACAAGTTTGATCGCTGTTGCAGCGCCAGACATCGACAGAAACAGCAGAAGCAACGCCTCGAGCGCAACGCGGTTGCAGGGCTCGCGACGATAACTATGTTGCAGCAACGCGAGGATCTGTGTGATATAGCGATGTAGAAATCTTGCACACAACACTTCAAACCGGGGTCGACCAAGGGATTGGGTCGATCTAGACGCAGTCGCATTCGTACTCAAATGCAAGCACTCAATGTACAAGTCACTGCTCTGGCCAGACACTCACAATGTGATCCCTTTGGCGAGTTCTTTGATTCGCAGATAGGAGGAGCACCATGAGAGTGCACTAATGACGCTGACAAGCCGGGCTTTCACTGGGGAAGTGAGCCCGGCGTTGGTGACTATACAAAATACAAGTGTACGAGAGTCTCACAAACTCGTACACACTCCAAACGGCAAGACGACGCAAGCGATAAGGAGCAAACGCTGGATCCGACTTCGCGCCCCTTGATCCGTTCACACTGTATTCACACTCTTACACTCGCACTACTATGAAATCGCTGGTCGTGAGAAGCACGACCAGGGAATGTATAAAGGGCGGTTCTCTGGCCTGGCCAGGTCCTCAGTCAATCACTCGGAGGCGCTTCACCACTAATCACACGTTCACACTTGCACGCACACGCACGCAGTTCCAGGTAAGCAAAGCGAGATGTATGTGCAGGCACGCTAAAACACTGGTTCTTGCTCACCTGAGCCGGAAGAGGGAGGCGACTTGAGCGGCAGAGGAAAAACGGCTACTGAATTCGCTCAAGTTGTGACCCGTGTTTCCAGGTCAGCACACTTGGCTTAACCCCCCCCTACTACCACGGATTTTTTGCTTGGTGCACCTTGTAGCTACAGGATTGTCATGTTCTCTAAAAGTTTGTATTGAGCCGGAAAACACACATTGATGTGCGAAATTGGCATTTCTCTATATTCTGCCTGCCTATCCTGTACATTTTTGAATATATTTTAGATTCCTACAAGATTGGTTTGGTTTTGGCTTAAGCGATCCTGTATAAGACACATAGTTTTTCTGCTGCACGCTTCGTTTTTGTGCCGCTTTGCAGCTTTTATGTTCTACAATCACATGAAACGCAACAAACCAGGTCGCCGAACCAGAATTGCACAGAATTGCACTTGCCACACGAACATAAAGTGAACATCTTCGTGCGTTGACACACACACTCATCACCGAGTCGTGCGCCAACGCGCTGTGAGGTGCGGCGCCACACGCCGAATTCAAACACAAAAGCTCACAAACGCAGCTTGAGCGACCCCAACTCAAGCACGCGGTTTGCGCAAAGCTTGCTTGCTCATGTTCGTGTCGCCTGCACAATGGTCTTGGCACGGACTCACAACGTCTGGCAGCAAACACAAACACAGCTTCCACTGTCTACTACCTCTCTCTCACGCGCACGAAGCTCGACGCTAGTCACTGCGTCGACGAGCATGACAACAGACACAAAGGCAAGCAAGTCTAGATCATCCATCACGTTGCGCTCGCGGCTCAAGGAGATCGTTTCGCGCATACTCGCTTGCAGACATTGCAGGATCACACAAGACACAACCAACACAAGTTCGTACGACAGATGCTCTTTGTTATTGCTAGTAACTCTCGCTTTCGTCGCTGCTGTCTGTTGTTTGTGTGCGCTGTCGCATGCGCTTCTGCGACGGCGGTCTATGCATGGCGATGCTGTTTTCAATGCCTGCCGGGATTGCACGACCGCAATCAAAGTCTTCGTGCCATGTATCGAAGCACGTGCGCGAGTTCCACTCAGGATCGCGCGCCTTCATGCACAGCCAAAGCTTCGCAGTGTCTTCAGAGCAGCACTCGCAGTAGTACGGCGATGTGTTTGCGTTCTCGTGCAAGCCGTGACGCAGAAGGGAACAGACTTTGCACGCCCGCTGTCGGCGCTTTCGCGTCTTGCCGTCGCCTCTCCACTCGTTGGTCAACGTCGCTTTGTGTGTGGTGGTAGAGGCGCGCGTTGTCTTCGAGAGAGGTGTACCAGTGCGACTGAGAGCGGCGACGCCAACAAAGTCGCGCGCTGTGACCGACAGCATCTGCTCGTGAAGGATGGACATGAAGTCTGCACGCTTGAGCGGCGTCGAACCAGTGTCTTTCCAATGCTGCGAGTGCGTGACGAAGCTGTTCACCACGACCAAGTCCACCAAGCCCAGGAAGAGGGACTTGTAGTACTTGCCGCAACGGTTTGTAAGCTGGAGCGAGTAGCGCTGCAGACGAAGTTGGTCGTGCCGATCGACCCCGCCCATGAGCTCGTGGTAGTCGCGGACGATCATGGGGCATGGAACGTGGTCAATCGTCGTGCCGTTCCGACGAGATACTGTCGACGCGGTGCCAAGACCGCCCGTGCAGAGCATGTGCACAGGGCGCGAGTCCATCCAGCTCAAAGCCAAGAGCGTCGGTGCGTCTGCGCAGCGTGCCATCTTGAACACTCCTCGCGGCACAGTCTTCGGCTTCATCTAGCGCTTGTCGATGACTTCTTGACAGAAGCCAATGCGGTCCGTCCTGACCGTGCCGACAGTGTAGAGCTTCATCGACAGCAACTGCAGCATGAACGCGACACTGGTGTAGTATCGATCGACGGCGATCAATCGCCATGCATCCGGAGCGCCATCAAGTACGTGTTTCATGTTGCGAACGACTGCGGCCGGCCCAGTCTTGTTGTCGGTAGCAGCTGATGAGCCTGCGTGCTGCTTTGTGCCGAGGTAGAGCTCGAATCTGCATGATACATACAAGATCATCAAAAACATAGTCCGCTATCCTGTATCATACAGGATCATCAACTTATCAAATAAAAAACAAGCAGCGCACCTGTAGCAGTAGATCGTCTCGGCATCGCACGCCATGAACACCTTGGTTCCCACTTGTGCGGCTTGTCCGGCGTGTACATGCGAGCCGTGTTGCGGCGCGAAGAAGACGGCAGAACACCTTCATCGAACGAGAACCGCGCTGGCAGCGTCCACGCGGAGAGGAACGTCTTTTGCAGCACTTGGATCACTTTGCGAATCTTCCAAGCCTTGTCCGCAGTGTCGCCACGTGTGTTGTTGTTGCAGAAGTGCATGTTGCGCACGATCTCGTTGAACCGATTCCGGGACATGAACTTGCCGAACATACCCGCCGACAGAGCGCCGGACGAGCTCAAACGCCAATGGTGGTAGATGTCGCGTATGTGTGGGTTGAACACGTTCGCCATCAGCAAACCAACTGCAACGACAATATCGTGCGGTTCGATCTTTGCACTTCGGCGCAGACGTGCTTTGATGTCTCGAACGCGCTCGACTGTGACCGACGGGTTGAGAGCTCGCTTCTTTTTTGCTTCGCTTGCACTGCTTCGGCTCGCGCGGTCAGTTGCTGGATGCGATAGTGGTTGCTGTTGTTCACGATCTCGATCCAAAGCGCCGGCGGAAAGAAGAGGAAAAAGAGCTGCAGCGGCGAGTCAGCGATCTTGCGCGTGGCTTCTGTTGGTCGACCGGACGCGCTGGAGAGCTGGAGGTACTCCACGCCACTGGTCTCAAACTCTCTGGTGCACTCTTGCCACTTCATCGCTCGAAGCGCGCGGAGATCGATGTTTCCAGTTGCGACGCGGATCTTGCCGCCCATCGTCGTCATGAACGCTTCAGTGACTCTGTCGCAGTCGCTGTCGCTGTCGTCACTCTCCTCTCTAACTGGCACCAAATCGTCAGCGACACCGATCTCGCCATTGAACGTAGCGTCGTCCTCGTCCGAGTCAAAGTCTGCGCGGTTGTCGCCCGGCATGAGCTTGTTCACATCGTCGGCTTCAAGTACTGGACCGATCGTTGTTGCCACCGCCTGCGCTTCCTCGTCGCTGCCGTCCGACTGGCTGTCGTCTTCGTATGACTCGATCTCGCGAGAGACATTACGCGAAGTTCTGGCAGGATCTCGGGCAGGATCAGTCGCAACAGGAGGATCGCAAACAGGATCTTGGACCGGATCGTGCACATCATCATCGATCTGCGCTTGCTCATCGCCGTTACCGTGGTCTTGAGGGCCGAGGAGCGTTGTACTGGCAGGCTCTTGGGCAGTATCGCTTGCGACAGGAGCGCTTCGGGCAGGATCACGGCCAGGATCGCTCTCTGCATCGCCGTTCTCTTTTTGCTCTTCTTCGCTGTCGTCGACGAACTCGTCGACCAGCGCGCGTTGCGTTGACGGTCCACGTGCAACGCGACTTCGTGTGAGCGCTGGGGCGTCGTCGTCAAAGTCGTCGTCTTCGTCTGGCGTCGTTGAGCGGCGTGCGCGAGCGGGAGCCTGTGACTCTTGCGACGAGGAAGACGACAGCGGCGAATCTGGCGAATCTGGTGCCGTGCGCGCGGGCAGCAGTCTCAATCGCGCTCGTGCAGTCTTTGGAAAGCGGCGAGCAACGTACGCAATGACTCCTTCCTCTCCGAGCACGTAATCTACGCCTTCAACTCGCGCCGACGGTGTACGGGATGACGCACAAGGAGCAACGTACATCCACCGAGTCTCGAGCTCTCCTGGCGCTCTTTTTGCCTTCCATCCGAGCAAGCGTAACTCGTTCCACGCGGCGCTGCACACACAGAACTCGTGTTAGCAACGTCCGACAACAGTATCGATCGTAACACCACGTAGAACTAACGTACGTGAACTGATTCCGCTGCGCCACGATCTCCTCGACTGCCTGGGTCAATGTCGAGCTCGGTTCTTCGGTCTCGTCGTCGGCACCGCACCGTTGGCTTCGGCGCTCCATGCTGCTTTGCACTCTCTTGTCAAATTGCCAAATGAGCACCCGGCGGGTTGCGCGCAACCACCAGTCTGCCAGTTGTTGTGTGGTTTCCCTCCAAAATTCAAACGGTCGAGTCAGTGCGCAACAGCCGCAGTAGTTTGTCCTTTTCTATGCATAGCACCTACCCCTAGGTTGGTGTGCTGAGATCACCGTGCAAAGACGGGAAAATATTGAAAATGAAAACGAAATCCGCATATGAATTAAAGTATTGGCACTGGAAAAGTATACAATTTTCAAGATGCCAGCGTTGAGATCCTGTAATATACAGGATCTGAAATCATTAATCCTGTCTTATACAAGGACGATAATAGGCAGGTTAAGTACGAATGCTCCTAGACATGCACCTGACATCTGGTCTGAATCCACAATCGCACTGGCTCTAAACTGGCTATCCGATCTTGGACTACGGGTTCCAGGTCTGAGCCTGGTCCTGGGTCCGGGCTTGAACCGGGTTCCGGGGTCCAGGATCCGGGATCCGGAGTCGAACCAAGTCCGAGTTCGGGATCCGGGATTGAACCGGGGTCGAGATCCGGGGTCTTGGGCCGAGCTGGGTGCGGGGTCAAACTGGGCCCGGGGTTGAGCAGGGTCCGGGTCTGCGGCGCGGGGAGGTACGGACGCTGCTGCTGAGATCAATCCTGGGTTTTGCCGACGCGTAGAGCCGGGATAGATGCAGACGTCTCGTCGGGAGGCACAGCGGCGCAGCCAACGGCTGCCAATCCCTCGTCTCAGCCCGGGGGGGGGGGGGGGGTAGAGAGCGAGAGAGCCAGCGGAGCTCTGCGAGCCGGGAGCTGGGCTCTCGAGTGTAACGGTCGAACTGGATACGCCGGTTACTAGCGCGCGCTGCTGCGAACCTCGAGAAAGTTCACCTGCCACCTGGTTGCTGGTTGCTGGGACGAGCGAATGACCTGCAGCCGCTATGCCACAACTGCCCCTTGCTCGCCGGGACGGGCAACGTGGAAAAAGAAACCACGTCGCGGCGAGCACGCTCCCGCTCGTCGAGAGGCTGGGGTCATTCGTCACTCTTCCTCCTTGCGCCCACTTCGACGACGACGACGACGATGTCAGCATCGGCTCCGGACACGCACACCGGCGAGGTCTACGGCTGGGGCGGCGGACCGCCTCGGTACTCGGACGACGAGTGCGATGATGATATCGTGATGCAGGAGCCGCACTACGCGTCCGCGTTGGCCGTCTTGCTGGGCTTGCCGCCGCGGTGGGTGGACCCGGCCCGCGTGGCTGCGCAGCACGTGGATCCCGCTTTGCGCCGCCAGGTCGCACACTCGATCGGGCTCTTCGCGATGCCGCACGCTTGGGGTCACCGAGCTCGCTTTGTTGCCTGGCTGTACCTGATCACGCTCTGTACCGGCACGGACTCTGGGGGCGGGACTCGGTCCTCATGGCGCTTCCTTCTCTCGACGACATCCCGGGTGGAGTTGGGACTGCTCGTCGAATTCTGGCAGCTGTCGGCCACGACTACTTATCACACTTCTCGTCGTCGCTCGCTCGTGACCACTCTCCGGACGAAGATCGCTGGCTCCAGGCGGCGACCGCGCTGAGTCAACCTGCAGACGCTGCGGAAGATGCGATCGACGCTCTCGTGCGTCTCTGGGAGATCCAGCTAGACGCCGACTTGAACCAGCCAGTGCCGGCCGACGCGACTGCCTTGGGCCCGGATGGCGATCCGAATCTGCTTCTTTCTCCGCTCCTGATCCCGGAATGGCTCGCGGTGGCTGTCAATATCGTGCTCCAGTTTGGAGAGGCACCGGTCGAACTTAGCCCGGCTGCAGACGCCGGCGACGTCGTGATGGAGGCGCTCGAGTTGCGACGCGCTCTTGCTCGGCGTTTTGGCCCGTACGCCTTGCTCCAGCGCACTCTTCGCACCGCGATCCAATTCAACCTCGCGAACTGGGTACTGCACGATCTCCTGCTGTTGTTCGCGCTCCAGCTCCGGGCCACAGTGGCAACCCACCCGGGTTTGGACGTTGCAGTCTCACCCACGTTCCGTCTGGATCCGCTTCTCCTGTCGGCGGCGCGCTTGGGCGCGATCAGCGTGAGAATGGAGGAGGCTGCTGTCGTTGCAATGTCGCGCGCGGACGCTCACGCTGTCCGGGTCGAAGCGGAGAACGAGCATGTCCGGGCACTGACGACAACGAACTTCGTCGAGAGTCAAGCGATACGAGGCACGCTTGAGCGCTTACTCGCGGCGCTCCCTTTGGACAAACGGCTTCCATGCTGCGCGAGCTCGGCGGGCTCGTCGAGACGAATGTCTTAAAGGATGTGCCCCAAGCAGGGTCTGGTCAGCTCCGGGCTACTCCTCGAAGCGCCACACCGGTCGCTCCGGGCTCGGACCTGTCCCGCCGTATCGATGAGCTCGAAGAGCGGGTCCGGGATCTACGAGGCGAGCTGGACGAGCGGGACGAGACGATCGCGGCGTTGCAGTGGGCTGGCCAGGCGCGAGACGGGGAAGTCATGCGCCGTCGACGCGAGGTCTTACGCCTGAAGTCGGAGAACCGGGCTCTTCAGTGTCGGGTGGACGCAATCTGGTTGGCGACCCAGGGGCTCCGTCCGCCAGGTCCGAGTGCTACACCGTCTGCAGCTTCACCTAACTCACTGCCGGGTCTCAGCCTGGGACCAGCACTGCGACTGTCTTCCGAGCTCAGACGCCTCGTGTCGCGCGAGTTACTGGTGACCGGCAGTCCAAGCGATCTCGACACGGCCTCTTCGGTCCGACGTCCGCGCCAGCTTTAGCGCCCGCCACTCCGGCGCCAATTTCCTCGGCACCGGCAGGACCTGCTCCGGCTCGGATTCTTCCTGCAGTCGTTCCGGACGTCATACGCCCGAGTCTCACGCGCGCGGAGCTGGTGCTACGGTCGGAGTTGATGCGCCGGCTGCTTGCGCGTCCTGACCCGATCCGCCCCTTCGAGCAGGGCCCGGTTCGCGGCGAGAGCTCAACCCTGACCAGGTGCGGCAACCTCACTCGGGTCTTGTGTCACAGCTACCCACTGGTACCACAGCGACAAGGGGGCCAGGTTTGGACAGTCCAGATGTCGTACTACTCCAAATTCTCGCTCGACCAGACGCATAGCGCTTCAGGGTTTGCTCCGGTCAGAGACGAGGGGGTCGATTGACTCCAAGCCTTCCTGCGGACGCGCCCCTGGAACCGACTCTGGGTTGACCTGCCATGCTGTTCTTCGACGTCGTCGAGCTGAGCCCGACGGAACGCGACTGGTACTTGGAGCTGTTCCAGTTCGTGTACGACAATCACCAGGCGATTTGGCAGTCCAGGCACTGGATGCACGTCAGCAAGAAGGCCGGTCCTGAGTGGGAGGCGATCTCGAGGGCGCGCGCCTACCTCGACCGGGTGTATCACGCCGGGGTCGAGGTGATCATGTCGACTCCTCCGGCCATGCTGAGCCGGTACCACGATCACCAGTGGTGCGAGCCTACCCTTTGAATCCGACAGTGCCCCACTCTTCTGGTTTTTGCGCAGCCCCAACGACGAGTCGTACGAGGCTCAGCTCAAGCGCGTCGACTGGGAGGAGCCGATCCGACACGAGTGGAACTGCTGGCCCGGGCGCGTGGTCGAAGCCCTGACGCCAAACCAACTGGCGGTGCTGGATGCTCGCGGCGGACGAACGTCGCCGCTCCCGGCTCCCTGGAACGATCCCGCGTTCGTCGCAAGCCCCCTCCGCGAGACCACGACCAGGACGCCGGGTCCTGACTTCTACTTCAGCAATTACAAGTCTGACCCGAGGTTCGCACCATTGTACGTCGGTACGGCTGCTCTCGTGCGACGTGCAGGCTAGTGCCCAGCTCGCTCTCACTCCTCCGCCCGGGACCCCTCCCAGACCCGAGCTCGAGTCTACTTCCCGGCTCGCCGTGTGCTCGTCCTTTGTAGCATTTCTTGTAGCGTCGTCTTCTTTCACACGCAGTCACCGAGCGCACGAGTAATCGTTGTTTGCCTTCCTTTCTCGGTCTCTCTGCGTGCCGGACGTCGAGGTCGTGCCTGATCGGGGTCTTTGGTTATCCTAAGCTTTACGCGTCTCCACCGATTGTGAAGCCCGTCGCTGCTGACGCAGGTGGTCTTCATCGCCTTGGAGGTCTTTCTAGTCTTGGTCGTCCTTAGTGGTAGCTCGACACGCATATGTAATCACCCAGTGCACGAGTATCTGGTGTTTCTTTTGTCTTCTTGGTCTTTCTCCATGCACTGGTCTTTGGAACTGGGTTCGACCGAGCAAGCTCGGCTTTGCCTAGCTCCGGCGTCGGCCGCGGGCAGATCACCAGAAACCGGCATCAGTTTCCGACAGAGCGTCAGCGACCGGCATCGGACCGGGCTACTCGCCAGGGTCCGGCTGGTCGTCGCCGCTTTGCATCGCTGCGAATCGGTTCGCTGCTGGACGCTCGGCGCCAAACTCGTGCAGCAGTCTGCCGCAGCTGGAGTCCTTGAGCGGGGTCCTCTGCGGCTCGACAAAACCGATTCACTTGACCAAATACTCTTTAGGCCCGCGCGTCTGGCGACTGGCTCCCCTGGTCCGGCCTTCATCTGCACGCCGCACGTCGAGGATCTTCTCAACCTCGTACTCACCGGCTTCGCGGTCCGATTCCATGCTGTCTTCTGGTAGCAGTGCTTCGTCCGGGGCGAGAACGACGGACGCGTCCGGAATCCGGACATGCGGCCGGTCCGGGTGCAACGCTCTTGGCTTGAGGCGGCTGATGTGCACCCTAGGCGAGAACAGGTACGCTGTGCCGGCGACGTGCAGCTTGTAGCGGAAGTCGTTGCTCTTCTCGGCAATGCGGAAAGGACGGTGCGGGTGCGCTAGCTTTTGTCAGACCTGGTTTCACGTGCGCCATGTACAGCCAGACTGAGTCACCAACTTCGAATCCGAACTTGTACTTTTCGGACAGCGCACGCCAGCTCTCGGTTGGCCTCTGCTTGGGTGTCACGCTGCAGCTGTCTCGCAATCGCGAGGCTGTACTGGTACTGGCGCTGGATTCGGACTCTTCAGTTCCGGGCTAGGATCAAGTCCGGGTTCCAGGAGCTGCGTCGTTGGGGACCGGGATAGCATCGCGGACATCGTGTTCTTCGGGTCCCAACCATGCACGAGAAAGATCGGCGTCACCATCCGGGTGTTGTCGAACGACGTGTTGATCGCCCACTTGAGCTTCTCGGCGATCTCGTCCCAATCCCTCTGGTCGGCTTCTTCGACGTACGCCCAGATCGCATGGCTGACTGTCTGCACGGAGCGTTCTTGTTGCCCGATGGCCTGAGGCCGGTAAGCGAGCGTGGCTCGTTGCTGGCTCCCCATCATCACCCGGAACTCTCGGAACACCTCGCTCATAAACAGGGGATCTTGGTCGTGCCGGATCACGGAGCTGGCTCCGAAACGCCGGAACACGCACTCTTCATATACCTGAGCGACGTCGTGCGCGGTGGTGCTGGACATGGCTTTGCACATGACATATTCGGAGAACGCATCCTGGAAGAGCAGCAAAGCTGTGTTTCCTCGGGCTGAGACCGGAAGCGGGATGACGAAGTCCATTCAGAACACTTGGAACGGATAATCAGCCTGGATGTTACCGGGCAATGGGTACTCGTTGATAAAGCGTTCAACGTCCTTGAACAGGCCGGTCCATGCGTACTCTCGCTTCATGCGCTCAAACGTCCGGGTGATGCCATGGTGGCCGCCTTGGAAGTCCGAGTGACACATGTGCAGCACGTCTTGCCGCATCAGTTCCTAGACTACGAGTCTCGCGTCTGGAGCTCGGGTGCTGGGTCGCGACATCGATCCGACGGAGTGCAGCGTGTCGTCTGAGTCCAGCACGTACTGGTCGGCGATCTTGGCTGTCTCGAGCACGGCGTGCCGGGACATCTCGGCGAGGTCGCCTCAGAGAAACCGGATCAGCAACTGGAGTCCGGGTTGCTCCCACTGCAGTCGCCGGATCCAGCTCATGCGTTCGTCGGCCGGATCGGGTTTGGTCGCCCCTGGTTCGGGTGCGACCCTAGCCATCTGACTTCATGTTCCTGCGACAAACACGACTGCTGGCTCGCTTGCTTCGACGCTGACACCGGAGCTCGATCGGATCTGGTCCGGATCTGAGTCCAGGCCATTGGGCTCACGTTCGACCAACTGGTGCAGCTCGCTCAGATCCCGGAGATGCTGGAGCTCGTCCAGGTCTTCGACGACAAAGGTGGTCTCTTCTCGCAGCGCGCGAGACACGAGGTAGTCGGTCGCGGCGTTCAGCTCGCGCTTGACGTGGATCAGCTGGATCGCGTTGAACTGGACCTGCAATTCTCGGAACCGGTCCCGGAGTAGCTCGAGGTGTCGCTTGTTGGCCTCCATCGTCCCTCGGCATTGCTCGATTGCAAGGATAGTGTCGCCAATGAAAACGGCCTCCTTCCAACCTCGAGCGATGGCGAACTCGACAACACTGAGCAAACCCCGGTACCCCCGCTTCGTTTACGATCACGCCCTGGAGAGCGAGCCCGGTCGCATACACTGGCTTCCAGCCTGGGAGTTCCCAGACCTTTGAAGCTGGCGCTGCTGGCGTCGGTCTTGAGCTTGGCGGAGCCATCGAAACTGATCACGATGCCGGCGTATTCACTCGAGAGCATCTCCATTCTGATCATCGGGCTTCGAACCCCGGTCACACGAGCCGGGATCAGTTCGCGCGCGACTTCGTCCAATTTATCCTGGGGTGTGATCGCGGCTAAGAGGATCGCGGCCAGACCGTCCTGACCTCGGTCGATCCGGCTCACCTCCATCGACCACGGCGACAGCAGAGTCGCCCGCTCGAGACAGCGCCCCTGGAGTGTCTTCGACTTGATGAGCCACTTGAGCACCGAGAATCGGGTGTACACGATGAGTGGTCGCCCCACTACAAGCGTGTAGCAGCCGGTCAGAATCGGATCAGCACCAGAACTTCCTTCTCGGCGTGGTGATACCGAGTCTCGGCGTCGTGCAGTGTCCGGCCGGTGAACCGAACCGTGAAGGGACTCCGTCGTACTCCTGGCCCAGAACTGCGCTGATGGCCCACTCGTTCGCGTGCACAAAGATCACGTACGGATTGGTCCGGTCCGGATGTCGAAGCAGCGGAGTGCTCGAGATCCAGGCCTTGAGCAACTGAAACGCGCACTTGGCACGGTCCAAGTCTTTCCCAGACATGATCCAGACGCCCGTCACCTCGTATAGAGACGCGGCGATGACCGGGTAGTTTTCGATGAACTTATGGTAGCAGTTCAAAGAGCCGAAGAAGGACTGGACATGCTTCAGACTCGACGGGAACGGGCGTTTCTGGAGTCCTTTGAGCACCTTCGGCATTGCCCGGATCCCTTCTCGGGTCACCTCGTGCGACAGGTACTGGATCGATCGTTTGCCGAAGCTGCTCTTCAGCAGACTGACCGAGACGCCCAGTACCGGTGCCAGTACAACAGCTTTTCGAGCGTGTCGCACAGGTCGTCCCGATTCCGGGCGCCGTACGCGATGTCGTCAATGTACGAGTCGCGACGTAACACCGGACCCATCGAAGCCAGCGGCGGGAAGTCCAGGTTGAACATGGTCAAGCCAGCTCCAGAGCTACGTCCGAGTTCGGACTCAGCTCCGGGTTGCGGAACTGCGCTCGAGCTAGGTGCTGGACCGGGTGTCAGCGGAGAATGGCCAGTGCCTGGGACTGCTGGAGACGGAGCCGGAACGCCGATGTGCTGAAGCACGTCAGTGTTGACGGTCGACACGATCCACGGAGGAAGACTCTTGAAACCCCAGAGGCAAGTGTCGAGCACGCGCTGATAAATCAGTGGCGCGTTCTCCGGGAAGTGAGCCCGGCGTTGGTGACTATTCAAAATACAAGTGTACGAGAGTCACACAAACTCGTACACACTCCAAACGGCAAGACGACGCAAGCGATAAGGAGCAAACGCTGGATCCGACTTCGCGCCCCTTGATCCGTTCACACTGTATTCACACTCTTACACTCGCACTACTATGAAATCGCTGGTCGTGAGAAGCACGACCAGGGAATGTATAAAGGGCGGTTCTCTGGCCTGGCCAGGTCCTCAGTCAATCACTCGGAGGCGCTTCACCACTAATCACACGTTCACACTTGCACGCACACGCACGCAGTTCCAGGTAAGCAAAGCGAGATGTATGTGCAGGCACGCTAAAACACTGGTTCTTGCTCACCTGAGCCGGAAGAGGGAGGCGACTTGAGCGGCAGAGGAAAAACGGCTACTGAATTGGCTCAAGCTGTGGCCTGGTTTCCTGGGTCACCGCACTCGGCCAGTTAAGTGGGAATCTACCTAGACACACAACTACTCTGGACTCAGCACCTACAATCTGGACTGGCTCCTAGAACCGTGTCACTCTCCGGCCATCAACTTACGTTGGGCCGGGCCTGGGTCTGAGTCAGTGTATGGCCAGGTTGTCTGGTCGGGTTGGGTCGGGCCAGCTGGACTGGTCCGTTTCGACTTGGCGACTGTAACCGGACTGGACTGGAGCCGGTTCGAGTTGCTCGTGGGCGACTCGACCAGGCGCGCACTCGCAATATCACATCTGGCTCAAGCCGCAAAACGGAATTCATTCGCTCTAGTCTTCGCCGCATGAACGAGATAAGGCAACAAAACAATACGTAGCAAGTACCTCGCCAGTCGCATGCGAGCACCTCGAGTAACTAACAGCAAGCAATTCAAGAGCACGACACAAGCACAACTTATTGCTGGCATCGCTCACGCTGTTGCATACGGCCCTAAGCTGCTGTAGCCAGAGATCCGCACGTCGAGAGTCCGTTTACGAGCTCTGCCTACTACTCTCGCGTTAACACCGCTCCAGGTGACAGAAGCTAGTTGCTGCGCACGGTCATCATGGCGCCAGCGTTTGACTCGACTCACACGTACGACTAGAGTCATCATCACGCCCACATGTCACTAGCTCCGTGTGGCGGCTGCTCACGACCGGCTTGGCCCACATTCAGCTCATTAACCAGCAGCAGCTTGTACTGCACCGTCGGTTTGCCTGGAATACTATGTCAAAGTAGAGCGGAGTGCGAGAACTGGGTCGGGAGCCGCTAGAAAGGAGAGTGAGTGGGTGGCGGCTCCCGCGGAGTTCCGAGTGGCTGAGAGCCACTCGTACGTCTCCGCTCTTATACTAATTTTGTACACACTACACACCTAACCGTTACGTAACCACCTGTAACTATTTGTACCCACAATCGGATACACTCACCAACAAATTTGGTGCTCATTCGGGAAATTTCCGTCTGGAGCAGAGTCAAATCGAGATGCGGTCCTCGCTGTGTTTGCGGTTCCTTTCGCAAGCTCGACCGTTGGAGCTGCGACGGATTCTTCAAGGTCGATGTCTGTCGCAGAATTGCTGTGCTCGACTCTTCCTTCGCTGACGTCGTCGCAAGGCTCGCTCAAGCTGGAGTCCTTGGACCACGTGCTCGGGTTCCTCGATGCAAGCATGGAGTACACCCCTCTGCTTCCCTACACGCTGGGCACGCCATCGTCCCATCCGGACGACGATGCGGCCGAGTTGTTACTGTCGCTGCGTCGCGTCGACATGTCACCGCCGCACTCGTCAGCGCCGTCGCCTGATCCAGCTCCATCAAGTGCCAGTGTCGTCGCCTCGCCCGCGCTGTCGCCAGCGCCATTGCGTTTCCGTCACGATCTTCGTCACGATCGCCATCACGTCGTTCTGAGAGCGAGTTCGTCTAGTCGTCCAAGGACGACGATGGTGTCTTGTGTCGCTTGCGTTGTCATCAGGCACGAGCTGTGGTGTTCGACGACGATGATTCCAGTGACGAAGATGTGAAGATCGCGCGTCCGCCAATGTCGCCCCCGCCTACGCATTACCCGAGCTTAAAATGCCGTATAAACTACTACGTCCCCTCGGACCGGGCGAAGTGGACGTGACGTATCCCATCCGCATGCTCTGTGATCAACACGGGACTCCACCGAATATCTCATACCTCGTCGAGTGGGACGTGGAGCGGCTCCAGCTCGCTCGGGAAGGGGCGGAGGACAACGTCAGCGATCTAATGGAGCTGGGCGACGACTGGAAGGAGTCCGGCCTGACGGAATACTTTATCGTGTGGCGCCACAGCATGGGAGCTTCGGAGACCGACTTGTGCTTCCTGGAGACGTGCATGGATGCGTCGTGGCACCTGGGGCGTCCGGGGCTGGTCATCGTGACCAAGGCAGAAATCGTCGACTTCTTCGCGTTTTCGCGGCACCCCGGCTTGAAAATCGCGAATGAAACGTTCTTCCTGAACCCTCTTACCGGTTTGCTCACGTCGCTCGAGCGTCTTGACGGCTTTGTTCGTACACTCGGCCTGGGACCTTCATCGTCGGTGTGCCCTGCAGCAAGCCCCTCAAACACGTGTTCACCTTGGTCTACGATGGGTCTTCGGTCGAGGTGATCGACGGCTTTGATGAAGAAGCGTCTCCGGCGTTTGGGTGTGCGCCTCTGGCGCACCTGGAGTGGCTCGATCGAGTCCTTTTCATTCGCCGCTTTGATGTCGACGACATCTTCGGAGGCGTGAAGAAGCCTATGTCGAGTGCGAAGCGCGCTCGCGCGAAGCGTCGCTGTGTCGAATAGAAGTAGCGATAGTGTTAGTATATACGCTTCACGGAGCATTGCAGCCACTTTGTTTTTCTCTCTCTACAGTAGCACCGAATCGTTTCAACAGTATAGCCACGCCGCCAGAGTAATATTTCTGGTTCTTTTCATCACGGGCATACTTTTGCTTCTTCCTTAGTATCTCACGAATATATCAGTTCAAAGTCTTTTAGTGCTGCTTCAACGTCTTTTTGAGGTATGTTAGAGTTCCACTTTTAAGACAAATATGTAACGGAGCATTTTGGCCACTTTGCACGTTTAGACTTGTTCTTTTCATCACGGGGATTGTATCGCTCATTCATTAGTATCACATGGATTAAACAATCCGAAGTCAATTTACTCTGCTAATATGTCGTTTAGAGGCTTTTCGGACGTTGAACCATATCGAAGCATTCGGGCTACTGTTAAAACTATCTTAAGACATAAAATTAAATATAGCGATCGATTGCGACAGATGTGTAATTACATTACTAAAGTGTTTGATTTTGGCAAACAAAGATATTTGTCACATCCATTCAAATATATGATCATCAACCGCAAAGCAACGAGATTTCCAATCTGAATATGTCAATCACAAAGCGGAACCATGCAATAATAAAGCTGACAATCGAGCTTGAAGAGATAAAGAATGAAAACAATTTACTTAGAAGCAGGATTGATACTATGAAGCCGGACTCTGAAAGCTATTCTGTAGTGATGCAATACGAGTTAATTAAACACAAGTTGAAGAAGCACCTTTACGATGAGACTGATATCTATGAACTAAAGAAATTTTGTAGAGATAAATCAAATGAGTCTAAACTCATTGAGATTTTCGACAAGCAAACAGATTACTGGAAATATTATAATAAGTTGTGACTTCAACGCAATAAGATATGTCACTTGGATGAGAAAAAATTACAGTGCTATTTTAAGATAACTATACAACAATATATCAAGACGAACGAAAGTCTTCAACTTTGTGATTCTACGACAATGACAAAATATGAAAATGACCAACAACGTCTTGACGCAAGACGCGAAACAAACCGGAAGTATTATATAATAAAGCGTGAATCCAGATTAGCCAAGCATAAGCAGTACTATATCGACCACAAAGATGAAGTTAGTTTAAAGTACAAGAATAAGAAAATAGACCAATTCAGTGAGGCCAGAAGTGTATTGTTTTCAAATAAAACAGTCATAAAACGGCTCCCCAACTCCGAGTTATATTTTTCTTGTTTTTTTGTTTTCTTTGTTTCATTTGTTCTAATAGAAACTCGTTTTTTCGTATAATTGTTTTTATGGTTTGTAACACTTCCTACGGTGTCAAATACGGATTCTTCGCAGAATCGGTATGTTACTAGTACTTCCAATTGATACCAGTCATCTTCACATTCCGATGACAGAAATCGACACGTCTGCCAATACCCCACATATTGAGAACTCCAACCAAAATGCTGCCGCGGCGGGGTTAGAACCCCCAGCATGATGATTGGAAATTCCAGTCAAGACCAGTATACCATTTTAGCGGTCGAAAATAAAACCACGAAATTAAACCTATAAATATTTGTAAATGACACGCTTTGACAAATCGTACCACGCACATAAAAAAATACTACCACTAATGTCATATGGACACGAATATATTTATATTCTTTTCAACAAACAAAAACAATCAGACAACTGGAGCACAATACTATTAATCAAGTAAAAACATATAAACACGTGCACGAATGATAAAAAAGGAAACGGTTGTTGCAACATGTGTATATTTAGGCGAGGTTAGGGTTAAGGAAGAAAAATATACATGCATGTAACATAAAATACGAGCGAGCAGAATTTACGAAGAAGCTCTCGCAGTATAGGCCAAGTGGATTCGGTTAGGGTTAGTCAAAAATTAGAATTATGTAAAAGTTTATAGCCACCTCTCGAACTATAAATTTGATAACGATTAATTTTGGAAAGTACAAAGGAATGACACTAGAAGATGTCTTGACGAGCGCCAAGAGTTACGTCAAGAGGCTAGTCAAAATTGAATGCTGCTCGAAGCGAATCCTGAGATAAATAACTATATCAAAATAATGAAACCTTAGGATTTAGCGTATCGGATTGGATGGGGTAATATATAAAACGCAACAATAAACTGGATTTATGAAAACGATCGCCAATATTTCGATTGGCTCTCTAGCAGTCAGTATGTTATTCAGAAGTGGCAAACGTTGCTGAGTGAAATTGAACGCGTACAAACAATTAAGTCGTGCAACTATTTTTTATCGATTGATTCGATTGAAGTGAGTTACTTCGCCTGCAAGAATATCGAGCTCGATTTCACGTTCATATATGATGAGTAGAAGTAGATCGCTGCCTTGCGTCGATCCACTTACACCAGATACAGTCATCGAAGCTGGGACGTCCTTGTGGGTCAAATGGCTAACATCGGCGACAACCATTCGGTTAGCAAATGCCCATTGGTTTTCAGAAAGCAGACCGCAATTGAAACGACCGAGGTTGCCATTGATCGCACCAAGCTTTGCGACTTGGTCGCGAAAACTTGCGGAGTCGTATTCTTTAATTGAAGTGAATACACTCTGACCACCAACCTCGACTTGAAAGTTTCGGATACACGAACCCGGGTGCAACGTAGCTGGAGCACTATCTACAGGGCTCTGATATTATGGGAGACCTTTGACCGTATTGTAGTTTCCAAGCGATGTTTCAGCAAACAGGAGGAGGCAGACATATTTTACATTCTTGTGTGTTCCGCTTGCCTGTAAAGTAAATGGCGTATTAAGTTGAGTTCCATTCTCCGTGACACCGAGCCCAGTCTGCTTCGGTCACATTTGAGACTAACAGTCGAGATAGCAAACAGTCCGCATTGACGAAGCGATTAGACTCGTTGGGTTCGAGCTCATACATTGGGATGTAAAGACGCGCTTGCGTAAATGGGAAGTATTCAGATCCTTTGATAGCTGGATTCGAAAATTCGTTGCGAATTGCGCCATACGCTACGTCGAGGACTGTACCGGCTTTGATTGGGAAGCATGAGTGGACAAGTCGTACCACTGGTCATGATCGAACTCGTGATTGTGTAGCTGGTGTCGCTCGGAGCCCCGGTAACCTGAAATTTGCCTTGGTTAATACGGAGCTTAATCTTTAACTGACAGTTAGCAGTGAGCGGAAGCGCTTTGAATAGAGGGTGTAAGTCTGTGAGGCGAATCTTGTGAAGCCAAAACCAACTCCCGACATAGCTAGTACCACATGTTGCGGGTGGAGCGTATACTGTGATACAGCTCTTACCAGTTTGCTCGGCGTTATTCTTTGCGGCTTTACCGCCCATCGATGGCCAGCTGAAGGTCGCAGTGCTTTTGTCTTTGTCAATAACCATAGGAGCGTGATTGAAAAAACGCTTCATGAGAACATGATCAACAGCCACTGGTTCTTGACTGTTACCCTCAGAAATCTCAACATCAGAGCTTGGAGCAGATGTATCAGATGGGATACGGGTGATTTTGATTGTTTGAGTACCCATCACCGCCAAATGCGACTGTTAAACCTGTGTGATTGATACTCTTCCAATCGTCTAGCCAAATAAGACGGTCATCACCATGTTTTGCTGGCTCATCTTGTGTCGTCTCAGTCCAATGTTTGACATAGTTAGCCCAATATTGCTTGAACGATTGATCAGTCAGAATTGTCTTGTTGTTGAGCTCAACACTAATTGAATCGATAATCGAAGCGATGTTGAACTTCAGGCAGAGAGAGAAGCGGTTAAAAGCTAGAGGAGTAGCTGGTTGGGAACCCGATACCTTCTTGATTGTGGCTGTGTATGGAATACCCAGAGTAGCGTCTTCGAGCAACGCAAACTTTGTATTACCTGTTAGTTTGCTCTCTGCATCGAAAGTGATCTGTCCACTGCAGATACTCAGGTTGTTGTCAGGTACCACGACAATCGACTTCTGGGTCGAAACCGAGATCTCGCCCGGCGAGTCCGACTTTGCTTTGTGAAGTAAATGCTGGTCAGCAAATTGAGTGCTCATAATATTATTATCGATGGGAGCTGCTATAATCATTAGTTAGATGTACATGCTTAAAAATATATAATTCAATGCGATGGAATTCGTCAATCCAATCACAAGTGAACACAACTTAATCGCGTTAGCAAAAGTACTCAATGTCAGAATCGACGAAATATATACAATTCAAGAAATTAGAAGACCGCTATCTCCAAGAGGATCTTATATTGTGCTTCTGCGACCAGATGCTGGGGTCAGCCATTGGACAGCAATTTCCAATAAAGATAATCTTAATTAGTTTAGTGACGGGGCTCCGACGTTTTTTTGGGGATTTGAAATACGTTGATATTCAACTGCAGGGTGCTCGAGAAGAGTATTGAGGAATATACTGTATCATGTGGCTCTAATGCAAACAAAAAAATAAAATGAATCTATTAAATCAATTTTTAGATCTCGATATTGACGTGATATAAAAGACCACACAATCGGAGTATTTCGTCGCCAGCGAATTGTGAATTGAGCAAACTTATCGTTGCTTACGCCCCTTGTCTTCAAGCAAATAATTAATTTCAAACTACGACATCTGAATTATAAAAAAGAGCAGAGCTTAGAGACAAAATATCAGAGATATTGCAGGCAATCTTCGATTGCTACACATGGTCTCGAGACTGCGACCATTCGAACTTCGTTCTAATACAAACTAACGTTACTCTGGTAGAATCGCAGATCCCATCCTACGTCTGGGCTCCGCTCACAACTCAACATGGGATCGCATGAACGACAAATGGTGGGCGCTTCAACATCTTCATCACATTTCATATACGTGCAAACGATTCAACGTGTGCTTGCACTTCAAACGCAATAATACTGCACATAGAAACAAAGAATGAAATCAACCGTCCATTTGATCTAGGTTCCAAACACGTACTTCATCAAAGCCTTACAATTCCAAATTGGTAGAGGCGAGATCAAGAAGCAGAGCGCTGGTGCACCGACGCCGGTAGTGACGCCAGCCGCGACCAAGATGGCGGGATCGAGTGGCGCGACTGGCACTGCGTCGACGAAGAAGCCGAAGCGCACAGACTGCGATATGTAAGTGGGTGAGTGTGGAAGCAGCGTAAAGGAGGAGGCGTGTTGGTACTGGCGCTGCTGCTGCTGATCGTGTCTTGAATGAAGAGACACAGACGTGAGTGTTTGAACGCGTTTGATCGAGCGCTGCAGGCAGCGTTCGTTAGTGGACGCTTGCTATGCCTACAGCTCCTGCCGTTGCTATCCAGACGCGAATACACACGTCGGCACATGCCGCGCATATTGCTCGCGCTGGAGAGAGCCGCTCGCACGCACCCACACGACGCTGCGTCAACACGCATGAGTGGCGTTGTCGCCTCGAGCTCGTGTTCGCACGAACCGCCGCGCGCACGTGAGGCAGCATGGTCGTGTGGATATTGGCGCACGCCGCAATCGCGTCGGCGGCCGATGATCCTTTTCGCGCTCGCGTGTCAAACTGGCGCTGACTCTCTGATCTGACTCGAATCGGTTGTATCAGGGTATTATATTACACAGCCTCGCTGTCAAGCCGTTCGCTGCTTGAGCAGAGATGCGTAGTGCACGTATTTCCACAGGTTCAACAGACTGCCGACCGATGCGACAACAGAGCCACCTGGATCTGCCGAACGCGATCTTTGCTCTGCGCGACGGTCGTCATTGCACCAGACCTCCTCTTCGCGACCTTGACTCGCATGCGCTGAGGCGACCATGAACAACAACAACGGGTGCCAGGAGCACAGGAGCTCCAATGCACACGCCTCTGCAGAAACGCTCATTTCTGAACGCGCCTCGATCGCCGCACTCGTCACCTCCTGCAGCACCAACAGCAGTAGCAGGAGACTCTCGCTTTCTCTCGCACAGACACACACACACATCTCTCTCTCTTTCATCCTCCGATATGGTGCGCCTCTCGATCGCCTGTGCTGCCCTCGCAGCTACTCTCGCCGTCGCAACGCACGACGCTGGCGTTGCGGCGCAAGACTTCAAGCTCCACGGTGTCAACTACAATGTCCGCGCCGGCGCTGACTGGGAACCGGAGGCGACCAAGTGCAAGAGTGCCGCGACGATCGCGCAGGAGCTCGCGACGCTCAAGCGCGTGACCGACATTGTGCGCATCTACAGCCTCACGGACTGCAACCAGGGTGCGACCGTACTCCCAGCCGCTGTCAAGGCTGGACTCAAGGTCTCGCTCGGGCTCTGCAGATTTTTCTTTTGACCACAAATTGATTCAATTGCGGGTTTGCATACGTTAATCAAAAATCGCTGCGGTAGCTATCGATGTCGCCTCGTCCGTGTGAGTAGTCTCTGCTTACCCTCAGTCCAAGCACATCAGTTTGCTAAGAAGGCGTTTCATCGATAGTTTGTGGGATCAGGGATCCATATGACTTGTTGATCGCGTCGTATGCCCCTGCAATTCTTTTTCCAATCGAGAATGCCACCTTCGACGATTCCAGTGGTTGGCCGTGATGCTATACTCGGGGATAGAGTTGTAAGTTTTATCAGAACAGCGCGATCGTATATCCTTGAGGGCTGGGATTTTCGCGTGTCGCCAATCGCACCAACGGTAGAAGTCAGCTACACTACCGCAACCAAGTGAACGATTAAAGCCCTGGTATACGATGGAGCGGCAATGGATTTGCACTGAGGAAGACGTTTTTGTTGTGGCTACTACACCCGAAGACCTGCTGTACAGGCGAAGCGTTGAATAAGCACTCGCAATAATTTGATACCTTCTGCTGACGTTTGGATCTGCATGTGCAGGTGACTTGTCTGTCAGTGTTAAGCATTGATAGGGAACCTGTCTTGTTTCTGGCGCGCAAGTACCGCAAACTCGATCCAACTCCCAACCTTGACATTCGCCAAAGTGTGGCAAGAGTCGCACCGATAGAGGATCTTAATGCTATCAGCCAAAGCGGCAGATAAGCGGTACTAACGGAAGCGGGTCACTCTTTTGTTAGTCTTCGGTGGTGAGTGGAGAGTCGATGTTGGTTGTTGGTGGTAGATTGAGAAGTGCTTAAGGACATGCATGACTTCTGTGCTTGCTCCTGTACTAGCCGCTGCTCTTGCACTAGTTGCTGCTCCTGCAGTAGCTGCTCTCGCTGCTGTTCTCCTTGTTGCTCTGCTTGACGTTGCTACTGCAACTTGTGTGTCGTGGCCATCAGGAGATGAGTTCACTCGCGCTGCTTCAACAGTTAGTATGAGTAGTAGATAATAGATGATTACCTCCGCGTTTTTTCACCGTTTTTTCGTGACATGTAAAATGCATCATAATCCCTCTAAATCGCTATTATAAACTACTTCCGTATATATGTATTTTAGGCATTTTTCTCTAGGTACCCTCTGAGCGTTAGAAATGTTTCTACGTATCACACCACCACCAATCACCCCATCAATCACCAGCAGCGCACGGAGCAACATTTGTAATGAAACGTCCGTTTATGGCACTCTCATGTAATAAAAAATACGTTAATGTAAAGAATTTCAATCTTGAGATAAGAATATAAGAGTATATAAAGAAGTTGTATTATTGATTGAAAATGAGTAATAATCCTAAGTTTAATAAATTGACTAGGTATCTGGGTAATTTAGAAAAATGGGTTTATACCGGACTATCTTACTACTGTGATCGGAGCGAAGAAGAACTAAATCATTGGCGAAAACAATGGAAGGATGGGGCGCCGTATGATGTTAGCGGGTTTAAGAGTATTCCTCAGGTACGTGGATATTGTTTATGTTCTAAAGACATTAAACAACATTGTCTGATTATAAATATTGAGACAAAACAACTTGAATTTGTTGGGAGTCATTGTATTAGACGTTTCAATATAATTCATTACAAGACTTGTGTTAAGTGCTTTAAAGAAAATATGTGTAAAACGAAACGATGCTGTACATGTAGTGTTATCTGTCACTTGCATAATACTCATCATGATGATAATGCAAGTGGCATTTCTAATTGATACCGACGGTAATCGCGTTTTCTTTATCCAGTTGAGTGAGAATCCTACTTTCTATGCGGCGCAATTAGATCTGAGCGTAGTCCCAACGAGCCCAGGTAGTTATACCCGACCAGCAACAGGCTTGTACAGTACATCAGGTAGTGGTTTACCAACTACGGCTCAAACACCACGCCTAATAATCAATAAAGTAGAATTTGGTAAAGTTATTGGTCTCAGCCCTGCTACCATCCTCCAACTGTGTCAACGACTGCGGTTGCTGCTTTATCCAATATTACACCACAGGTCAACCCTGTCAGCTCCTGCACGATTCGTTGCTCCCTTGTCAATAATGTTTTCAGCAACCCCAGCGATGTATAGTTCTCGTTTGATTCAGCTGGTACAACGATAGGTGATATCATTAGCGTTCGACCAAATGAGTTCATTTGGGTTGACGTTAACTTTGGTTCTTTTAGCGACATTCGATTAGAGATTGTTGATCAAGATTTCAAAAGCGTCAAGTTTAACGACAGCAACATTCTTGTTCAACTATTATTCCGGTCAAAGAGCGGTTCCCGCTCCATCTAGGCGGGGCGGGGAGAGGAGACTCTCGGAACTCGGTCCGAGGGTCTTCGACCTCGAACATCGTTCGTCTGCGAGAGAGGGGATCTCGAGTCGTAGGCTCGCGTTCTCCGACCTTTGAGCTTGCTCAACCCTTACCTGCCGGTTAAAAATAAGTTTAGAAGAGTTCTACAATCAATTTAATCGAAATGAGGCCCCGCGTCGTGCGCGTAGGTTAGCCATGTGCTGCTTCATCTCAGGGGTACCCTTACCCATTTTTTGATCCCCAAACCTGTAAGTTGTTTTACAGCCGCACGCCCTGGGACAGCAAGAGCTGGTTGACCAAGATACTTTGAGGCAGCTGGAATTGCGATGTCAAGAACACGGCTTGCTACTGGCTTAAATACATCAGCATTCTCTTTTTCGAACTTCCATGCTTTCTTGATCCAATCACCGATCGATCCACCTTCTAAGTCAGCTGTAGTACGCGCTGCTTCTGGACTCCAGTGGATTCTCGTTTCACTACCACGCTTCTTGGGTTTCTGAATTTTGTCATATACAGCTGGATGAACGTAAATCTTTGAACTCCCACCTTGTAGCTGAGACTTGCTTAGTGTGATCGCTTGCCCCTTTGCCGCTTTCTTAATTTGCGGGTGAGTAATGTCAACTGTAACAGCCTTGTAAAACGTCATGATGTGTTATGATGAGTTATATTGATAAACAGATTTCACGTGTTTAAAATAAATAATTGTCTGACGACAAGCGATCTTACTCGCGATAAGCGTTCGGAGAACGCCGACACCTTTGGTGTCTCATCAAAGACTCTTGAGCTTCGATCAAATCAATATCTAAATCAACAAATCGTTTCATCAAACCCATTCTCTTCTTCTGCCTACAATATAGCCACAACAGACACCAAACTCCACAATACTCTGAGTATGTACCTTGAAGCTGAATATCTGAATGTTTTAAATGACCTAATTTACTCGTCGGTGGGTTACTAAACAGGTCAAAGTATTCGCCATCATTTTGACAAACCCAATGACCAACCCCATTGTCTGGTCGCATGAGCACAATGAATGATCCTCTTTTCGGTAGCGATTGTTGATGCGGGGCGTTGCCCCCATCCGGACTGCCTTCGGCGAGTCTTATAATTTCCTGAATTGTATATATTTTGTAGATTCTGACATTTAGTAATTTTGCTAAAGCGATTAGGTTGTGATCTGAAGTGATTGGTTTCACGTATTCCATTTTCGATTTGCTTAATTTTCATCAGCTATATCTTAGCAATAAATATACATACGCAGACAATATAGCCATGAGTACTCAATTAGCTGATTAGCATCTTTTATACAAGGCTGAGTCTGACTCGCTGGGTGAGGTTTCTGTATCGACCTCAAAATCCATTGTCGTCGTTCCTGATAATAATCAGGGTAGCTACAGTGGGCAGATTACGTTTGATGCCGCCTCCCAGTTAACCGGAAATAGTACATTTACGGCATTAGAAGACACGACGCTTGTCATCCCCTACACAGCAATGATGAAGGTATCTGGTTCCCAACCAGCTACTCCTCTAGCTTTTAACCGCTTCTCTCTCTGCCTGAAGTTCAACATCGCTTCGATTATCGATTCAATTAGTGTTGAGCTCAACAACAAGACAATTCTGACTGATCAATCGTTCAAGCAATATTGGGCTAACTATGTCAAACATTGGACTGAGACGACACAAGATGAGCCAGCAAAACATGGTGATGACCGTCTTATTTGGCTAGACGATTGGAAGAGTATCAATCACACAGGTTTAACAGTCGCATTTGGCGGTGATGGGTACTCAAACAATCAAAATCACCCGTATCCCATCTGATACATCTGCTCCAAGCTCTGATGTTGAGATTTCTGAGGGTAACAGTCAAGAACCAGTGGCTGTTGATCATGTTCTCATGAAGCGTTTTTTCAATCACGCTCCTATGGTTATTGACAAAGACAAAAGCACTGCGACCTTCAGCTGGCCATCGATGGGCGGTAAAGCCGCAAAGAATAACGCCGAGCAAACTGGTAAGAGCTGTATCACAGTATACGCTCCACCCGCAACATGTGGTACTAGCTATGTCGGGAGTTGGTTTTGGCTTCACAAGATTCGCCTCACAGACTTACACCCTCTATTCAAAGCGCTTCCGCTCACTGCTAACTGTCAGTTAAAGATTAAGCTCCGTATTAACCAAGGCAAATTTCAGGTTACCGGGGCTCCGAGCGACACCAGCTACACAATCACGAGTTCGATCATGACCAGTGGTACGACTTGTCCACTCATGCTACCAAGCATGTATACAGGTAATCCACTTCAAGGTCGTATCAAGGCTGGCACCGTTCTCGATGTAGCATATGGTGCGATTCGCAATGAATATTCGAATCCAGCTATTGAGGGTTCTGGATACTTCCCATTCACACAGGCGCGCCTATACATTCCAATGTATGAACTTGCCAATTCAACAAGTCTCATCTCTTCACCTGTAAGAACCGTTCGCTACCTTGATTGCTATTCTCAAATGTGGAACAAGCAGGCTGGTCTAGCTGTTAAGTCGGATGGTACTCAACACAACACACCATTCAATCTTCAAGCTACGGGGACACACAAGAATGTAAAATATGTATGTCTTCTTCCGTTCGCTGAACCATCTTCGGGTAATTTCAATTCCGTGAATGGTCTCTCACAATATCAGAGTTTTGTTGATAGCGCCCAGCGACGCTACACCCCGGATCGTGTATCCGTAATTTTCAGGTAGAAGTTGGTGGTCAGAGTGTATTTAACGCTCTAAAAGAATACGACTTTTCGAGTTTCCGCGATGAAGTAGAAAGCTTGGTGCGATCAACGCTGATCTTGGACGCTTCAACAGTGGTCTACCCACAGAGAACCAGTGGACCTTTGTCAATCGCATGCTTGTTGCCGATGTATCGCGTCTAACTCACCCTGATGTTCCAGCCTCTGTTGTTGTGAGTGGAATTAATGGATCATCGCAAGGTAGTGATCTCTTACTACTGATCATTTATGAGCGCGATCTTGAGCTCAATATTCTCACTGGGGAAGTCCTCTCGTTTAACTGAGTCTTTAGATAAATTTGTGTATATTATTTATTATTCTCTGATATTTGTTTCTTGCGTTTTATATACAACACATATCATAATTTGTATCATGATTGCGTTCGGCAAATACCGTGGGAAATCCATTGAAGCTGTATTTAGCTCTGATCTCTCTTATTGTAAATGGCTGTATTCTAACGAAGAATTGCTTGATCGTAATAATGATATTGAAACATACTTAGATGAGCAGATGAAAAATATTTGTCTTGACTATACATTACCTTGGGGTAAACACAAAATCGATCGATCCAATGGATTTACGATAAAGACAAAGACTACTATAAATTTCTCTGTGATAGTCCTTATGTAAATGAAAAGTGTAAGAAACTTAAATCTGAACTCAATCGTGTAAAAAACGAAAGCGTGAACTAACTGTTTGATATATAACCACTCGATAATCTATAAAAAAATTGATCATGATATATGAATCGTTAATATAGATAAGAAATGTGTATGAGGTGTGAGCGGGTGGATGGGTGGTTTGGACGTGGTGTGATACGTAGAAACATTTCTAACGCTCAGAGGGTACCTAGAGAAAAACGCCTAAAATACATATATACGGAAGTAGTTTATAATAGCGGTTTAGAGGGATTATGATGCGTTTTACATGTTACGAAAAAACGGTGAAAAAACGCGGAGGTAATCATCTATTATCTACTACTAGTATGTGGGGTATGTTCTTTTGGTGATGACAGTAAGGCGTCGTCCTCATCCATGGAGTTCGCGCCATCGGTCTCAATGTCCGAGGGCTGATCGAACCGCACTTGCTCAGCAACACTAGTAACCAAGCTCGCTTGATTGGCGCCACGCTTTGGAGAGCTCGCAGCTACTCTCTCTATGCAGGCACTGTTCACGATATACTAGGCGAGGATGAGCTTGGGGTGAACGCGCGATGGAGAAGATTGGGGTGATGCGCCTCAAATGTTACCGGGCGTTCCGGAGTTACGCAGCACCGTTGCGAGGAAGCGTGTACAGACACCTTCCGCAAGGGTTCCAGTCACTAAGACGGAGATAACAAAACGCAACAGTTGAGTTGGACTAAATCGCAAGTGTTCATTTTAGTTGGTTGTGCGGACTCCACCCTTTGATGTGAGTCACTATGTCTAAGTATGTAATACTAAACCTAAGTCGACTAAAATGTGGTTGGCTCTCAGAGCCCAACATCGCTTATTGGCTAATATTCTAAAATATCTACCAATAAAATCGGCTGCCAACAGGTTGGTCTTAAAGGAAGTGCGTGAATAGTAATTCCGCAAAGCTAGATTATTACAACAATAATCATAGCTTGTGTACCCCGTTACATCAAAACTATATTATTGTGACGTGTGTTTTTGCGGTTTATAATGAGACCAGTGTAGCTTACTTTCTTCTCTGAAAGGCATCACACAGCAGTGTTCATAACTACATGAAGCCGTACTCTCGACGCTCAACACTTTGCAATCTTGGTACAAGACAAGGTTGAGACGCCACAGCGCTACACTGGCTTTATGTTGACGTCACACTGACGAATCGAATATGAAAACTACGAATTTCACATGTTTCTCAGATTTGGGCCACGCATCCCAATGTTGTCGATAGCATACAAGAGGTTGACGAAGCCAACAAGAAGTTGACGAAGCCAAACAACAGCTGGATTGCATTTATAAAGTCAAACTACAACTGGATTGCATGTATAAATATCACCATGAGCTTCATCAATCAAACGCAATCACCAATCCTGCGATGTTACAGAATCATGGTGATTCTAGAGGTGATACTAGAGCTTCATCAACACGACACAATCACCACTGCTGTGATACGTGACAGAATCATGATGATTCTAGAATCGGGGGTTTCAGATTTTGCGATTGTGTGTCTGCCTGATCGCATCCGTCAACAGACGCGATTTTTGATTGGCTTGATCTGCGACATGCACGCGATGTGGCCTGCGACAGTGCAGTTTTGCGTGAGCAATAATAGAAAGTGTGCAATACAGTAGCAAATGCGAGCCAAACGTGTGCAGCAACGATAAACGTGTGCATGTTGTCTGCGCTTCAGAGAGTAGCAAGGATAAACTGCACGTTCAGAGGTATAGTCTAGATACAAAGTCAATCATCACGAATTGCCTCTAGCAAAGCGATTTGCAAATGATGTTGAAAGACATCAATCTTCCTGGGGTTACAGAGTCAATATTGATTAATGCTTACAATCAAGCAACGCTACTAATAAGTAGTATGGACGGTCATATGCGGTATAATTTTGAAAATTCATTTCTATTGACTAATATAGCGATGGCGTATTTAGAGTCTATCAACTCCAAAAACATTATCGGAAATGATAACAGCACGTTTCGATACAGCCTGCCATATGTTGCCAGCAACTTGAGTGGAATGGAAGTCTGCGTTGCAGCAATTACAATGTATAAATCACAGTTCAATATCGACTCGTCTAGATACTACAACAATATATTCCAGCTCGAGATTCCAACCGCTGCTACCACCAGTGTCATCAATGTTAGCAACTGCCAATATAATATCAACACTTCATCAGGTGTTGATTTATATACAGAATCATGATGATTCTAGAAAAGGTGGTTTCAGATTTTGCGATTGTGTGTTCGCAAGACGCTTGTGAGGGTGTGCGCGCAAAGTCTTCTTCTCCGAACGCATACAGGATTGGATCTTGTGGCAGTCCTGAACACTATGTAGTATACGTGTTTTCCGAGGAGCGTGTAAATAAAAGAAGCTTCTGCGACATTTCGATATATTACTTTATACTTCATCGGTTTGGACAGGTTAGCGTCACGCTGTAAAATCCTGGAATAAATTAGTGCTCGACATGGACTAGTACTATTTTGTGAAGTGTACCACCTAAATCCTGACGTTAGCATCTGCCAATATAAATATCAACACTTCATCAGGTGTTGATTTATATACAGAATCATGATGATTCTAGAAAAGGTGGTTTCAGATTTTGCGATTGTGCCTGCGACGAGGCAAACCGATCTGTCAATCATCGAGATTCTCGCGCACTCGACTTGCCTTGCCTCGAGGCATTCATCGACTCACCCAGCAGCTCCAACATCGATACATCGATACGATCATGCGCGTCACTAGCTCCGTTGTCGCGGCCATTGCCTGGAGCGCATGCTTGTCCACGCTCTGTGACGCTCAGAACTTCCGCGTCTTTGGGCTCAACTACAACGCGCGGAGCGGTCCGGATTGGGCACCTCCAGCCGAAAAGTGCAAGAGCGTTAGCGCCGTGAAGCAAGACCTCGCGACGATTGCAAAAGTGACCGGCATCGTGCGGCTCTACAGCCTCGTGGACTGCAACCAGGGCGAGGTCGTGATTCCGGCGGCGCTTGCCGCGGGACTCAAGGTCTCAGTCGGACTCTGGGTGAGCGACGACCCGAAAGTCTTTCGCGACGAGAAAGCCAAGCTTGAGGAGCTCCTGAAGCCCGAGCGAGGACTCTTCAGCCCAGACAAGATCTTTGACATCCACGTCGGCAGCGAAGCGATCTACCGCAAAGAGGTTACGCCCGAGACGAACATCAAGTACTTGCGCGAGGTCAAGAAGAGCTGCAGCGCGTACGCGAATAGTGCGAGCATCCCAGTCACGATCGCCGAGATCGGAGACGTCTACCTCGCACACCCGGAGCTCGTTGACGCGGTACGTCCAGTGTTGTACCATGCACACGCTAGAGATGAGCAGCATCTTGGACATCCACTGACTGCGAGACTAACCAACCGCTCATTGCGACTCGAACAGGTCGATGTGGTGTCTGCGAACGGGTTTCCGTTCTGGGAGAAGTGGCCGGTCGAGACTGCGGCAACTCACTTTCTCGAGCGCATGACGCCGCTGTTCACGCACGCAGCGAGCAAGAAGAAGGAGGTGTTCATCAGCGAGACGGGCTGGGCGTCTGGTGGTGTGAGTGCGAAAGCCTCTGCAGCGACGCCAGCGAACGCAAAGGTGCGTGTGTGTGTTGGGTATATCAACCGAGGAGGAGGCTAGCTAGCTAGCTCTCTCGAACTCGATCAACCTCGAGCTGCTCACACCACTACCGCCATCAGACCCACTTACGCTTGCTCACTCTTGCACGCGCGACTACAGACGTACTTCCGCGACTTCACAGCGATGGCGAAGAAGTTTGGCTGGAAGTACTTTTACTTTGCGGCGTTCGACGAGGCGTGGAAGATCGTTGGTCCCGAGGCCGAGAAGGACACGGTCGAAGCGCACTTTGGCTTGTTCAAAGCCGACCGCACGCTCAAAGATGTGTTCAAGAGCAACATGGAGAGCGCTGTCGCCGACATCACGGCGGCGCCAGGAGCCGGAACAAACAGCACAACCGGCGCGACGTCGATGCCGACTCTGACGCCGACTGGGACTGGGACATCGGCGTCGAGCGCCAATGGCGGTGCAAATGGCAACAACAGCGCGTCGGGCGGCGCAGCAAGCAACGCGTCGAGTGGCAAAGACAAGTGCTTGTCGTGAATCGGCGAGTGCGAGAGGACCGCCGTGGCGTCGTCGTGTATTCCTTGCATCCAGCTTGTTTGTATCTCGTCAGCATCTGAATGGACCGCCACCGCAGTCGATAACAAAGACATCGCGCATACCTGAACAACGCTTTGGTGTGTGTCTGTGTCCACGCGAGTCGTGTACAGCGAGCGCGTGACGCAGGGCATCAGCTCGCACTGACTGCTGCTCGAGCAAATCCGAATCAGTACATCCTGGTCGCGAGGCGCGAACGCCAGCAAAACTCACAGAGCGCTCGCATACTCGTTGACGACGACGCTGATGTCGATGCCGATGTGAGAGTCGCACCACCGAGAGGCGTAACGCGTGACTTCGCGTGAGAAATGGATGCTGCTGACTCGAGAGGACCTGCTATGCATTCGTTCGCTCGATGCTGCTCCGGCACGCTGATACTGATGATGTGCGCGGCAGCAATCGTCGGCAATCTCTTGTCGCGTGTGTGTGTGCAGGTCCTGTTTGTCTGCGTCAGCAATGCCGTACTCGACTCGCGCTCAGTTCTCAACGTTCGATCTGCTCAGCACCCGCGTGACTGAGCGATACCTCTACTCTCTGTCTATCGGCTCGACGAGTTGACTTCTTCACACGCAATGGTCCGTGTATTCTCGCTCCTCTCGGCGCTCGCTGTCCTCTCGGCCCAAGATGCCTTGGCCACTACCACGACAACGACCACGGCTTCGGCGGCGACGACGTCGGGCGTCAAGCTCTATGGTGTCAACTACAACATTCGCGCCGGTGCCGACTGGGAACCGGAAGAGACCAAGTGCAAAGGCGCAGACGTCATTGCGCAAGAGCTCGCGGAGCTCAAGGAGGTCACGGACACGATTCGGCTCTACAGTCTCACGGACTGCGACCAGGCCGTGAAGGTCTTGCCAGCCGCTGCAGCAGCGGGGCTCAAGGTCACGCTCGGTCTCTGGGTCGGCGCCGAGCCAGCGACGTTTGCCGCCGAGAAGCTCAAGCTCGAGCAGCTCCTCGCACAAGACGGACTCGTGACGGCGAAGAACACGCCAGCGATCTACGTCGGTAGCGAAGCGATGTACCGCGGCGAAGTGAACGTGACGACTGCGATCGCAAACGCGAAGGAGATCAAGTCGCTCTGCGCGGCCAAGACGCTGAACGTCCCCGTCACGATCGCGGACACGACCGAGATCTACCTCAAGTACCCTGCGCTCATTGACGCTGTGGACTTTGCCTCGCCGAACGTGTTCCCGTTCTGGGACAAGATCACGGCTGAGAAGGGGCCGGCACAGCTCTACTCGAAGCTCGAGCGACTCGCGAAGATCGCCAAGGGCAAGGACATTGTGATCGGTGAGACCGGGTGGCCCACTGACGGTGTCGAGCCCAAGGGGAGCAAGGCGTCAATGGCGAACGCAGCGACGTACTTCCAGGGCTTCTACAAGCTCGCGCAGCAGCACAACCTCAAGTACTACTACTTTGCCGGCTTTGACGAGAGCTGGAAGCTCAAGAGCGCGTCCGCAAACAGCACGATCGAGGCGTACTTTGGCATCTTCGACAAGGACGGCGTGATCAAGGACGCGTACAAGGCGCTCAAGCCTGCTGCTACGGTGGTGCCAACGCCGACGCCGACGACTGTCAAACCGACTGCGGTGCCATCGGCATCGTCAGACTCGTCTGCCACGGAAGACGTCAATGCAGGCGATGACTTGCCGACCAAGACGACGATGAAGCCCGTTGCTACCAGCGCGCCGTCGGCTACCGATAAAGAGACTGCCCCAACGCCAGCAGCGACTGCGAATGGCGCAGTGAAGACCTCGGTTCCGATCAGCGGTGTTGTGACGCCGCTGACGCCGCCAACTGGAACTGGCAGTCCGTCCTCGCCGTCGATTGTCGTGATCCCGACAAAGGGCGACGTGTACGTACCAGGAGCAGTGACTGGCGCGGACAACTCAATCGAGATCGACAGCAAGAAGCAGAGCGCTGGTGCATCGACGCCGGTAGTGACGCCAGCCGCGACCAAGATGGCGGGATCGAGTGGCGCGACTGGCACTGCGTCGACGAAGAAGCCGAAGCGCACAGACTGCGATATGTAAGTGGGTGAGTGTGGAAGCAGCGTAAAGGAGGAGGCGTGTTGGTACTGGCGCTGCTGCTGCTGATCGTGTCTTGAATGAAGAGACACAGACGTGAGTGTTTGAACGCGTTTGATCGAGCGCTGCAGGCAGCGTTCGTTAGTGGACGCTTGCTATGCCTACAGCTCCTGCCGTTGCTATCCAGACGCGAATACACACGTCGGCACATGCCGCGCATATTGCTCGCGCTGGAGAGAGCCGCTCGCACGCACCCACACGACGCTGCGTCAACACGCATGAGTGGCGTTGTCGCCTCGAGCTCGTGTTCGCACGAACCGCCGCGCGCACGTGAGGCAGCATGGTCGTGTGGATATTGGCGCACGCCGCAATCGCGTCGGCGGCCGATGATCCTTTTCGCGCTCGCGTGTCAAACTGGCGCTGACTCTCTGATCTGACTCGAATCGGTTGTATCAGGGTATTATATTACACAGCCTCGCTGTCAAGCCGTTCGCTGCTTGAGCAGAGATGCGTAGTGCACGTATTTCCACAGGTTCAACAGACTGCCGACCGATGCGACAACAGAGCCACCTGGATCTGCCGAACGCGATCTTTGCTCTGCGCGACGGTCGTCATTGCACCAGACCTCCTCTTCGCGACCTTGACTCGCATGCGCTGAGGCGACCATGAACAACAACAACGGGTGCCAGGAGCACAGGAGCTCCAATGCACACGCCTCTGCAGAAACGCTCATTTCTGAACGCGCCTCGATCGCCGCACTCGTCACCTCCTGCAGCACCAACAGCAGTAGCAGGAGACTCTCGCTTTCTCTCGCACAGACACACACACACATCTCTCTCTCTTTCATCCTCCGATATGGTGCGCCTCTCGATCGCCTGTGCTGCCCTCGCAGCTACTCTCGCCGTCGCAACGCACGACGCTGGCGTTGCGGCGCAAGACTTCAAGCTCCACGGTGTCAACTACAATGTCCGCGCCGGCGCTGACTGGGAACCGGAGGCGACCAAGTGCAAGAGTGCCGCGACGATCGCGCAGGAGCTCGCGACGCTCAAGCGCGTGACCGACATTGTGCGCATCTACAGCCTCACGGACTGCAACCAGGGTGCGACCGTACTCCCAGCCGCTGTCAAGGCTGGACTCAAGGTCTCGCTCGGGCTCTGGGTCGGACCTGAGCCAGCGACGTTCGCTGCGGAGAAAGCCAAGTTCCAAGAGCTCCTCGCCCAGGACGGTCTCGTGAACAGCAAGGACGTCGTCGGCATCCACGTTGGCAGCGAAGCCATCTACCGCGGCGACGTCACGACCGACGTCGCGATCGCCAACTTCAACGCGATCAAACAGCTCTGCAAAACCAAGAACCTCGACATCCCAGTCACGATCGCCGACATTGGCGACATCTACCTTGAGCACCCGGAGCTCGTGGATGTCGTCGACGTTGTGTCGGCAAACGCATTCCCGTTCTGGGAGAAGATCGACGCTGACAAAGCAGCGGCGTACCTCTACAAGCGCCTCACGCCGCTCATTGAGCAAGCCACAGCGCAGAAGAAGGAGGTCGTGATCGGCGAGACGGGCTGGGCGACAGCCGGCGTGCACGCGAACGCAAGCGACGCGACGCCAGCGAACGCCGCGACGTACTTCCGCGACTTTTACACCATTGCGCAGCAGCACAAGCTCAAGTACTACTACTTTGCTGGCTTTGACGAGCAGTGGAAGATCGCCACGTCACCAGCGAACAGCACGGTCGAGGCGTACTTTGGGCTCTTCACGCAGGCCGGCGAGCTCAAGTCTGAGTACAAGGCGCTGACGTTCGGCAACAAGACGTCGTCAGGATCAGCTGCGGGGAACACAGACATGCCGACTGCCGGCACGATCCACGCCGGCTCGCTCGATACGATCTCGATGGACGCGAGCAAGGGCAACAACGGTGCTGGCAAGGGCAACAACAGTGCCTCGGGTGGCGCTGCTGGCAAGGACAATGGCAAGGGCCCTAGTGCAGCGAACAGCAACAGCGCTGACGCAAAACAGAGTGTCGTCGTGCCAGGCGTGCCGGACAACAGCAAGGGCAAGGGCGGCTCGGCGCCGATTAGCGGCAGTCCTGCTACTACTGCTGGCAAGGGCTCGTCGTCGTCGTCGTCGAACCCAGCGAAGCAGAGCAGCAACAAGCGGAAGGACTGCAACGCGTAGACTTTGTATGGTGTACTACATAGTATCGTGTCGCGAATGACCGGGTGGGCGCGAAGCAACCGTCTTTGGTCCCATGCATCCAAGACGTGTCGTCGCACTTGCTTTGCTTCGCATGAACCGAGCGCCAAGTGCGCTGGAGGTCTTTTCACGACCTTGGACAAGCAACGTGTTCGTGTCGAGTTGGAAACGTCGTGATTCGCCCAATTCAATAGTCAACACAAGATATTTACAGGAAAAAGGAGGTAATCGCGTGCGAGCCATTCTTTCGCTCGTTCTTCGCGTTCTTCTCACTTATCAACAACAACAAGCACACACATTGAATCAGACGTTCGCGGTCGCGGCATCAGAGGATTCAGACGCTCGAGCATGACTGACAACGGCGCCAGCAACAGCGCGCAGGCGAGCGCCGCGAACGCAGCAGCAGCGGCGGCGACTGCGGCATTCCACGCGCTCCAGCCGTCGCAACACCAAGCGACGGCCGCGACCGCGTCGGCCGATGGCGTGCGCGGACCGTATCGCGGCAAGTGCCTCTACAAGACCGGCAAGTGCCCGAACGAGCGCGCGCTCAAGACGTCCGGCGCGGCGCACAACCTGTGCGACGAGCACCGTCGGCGCCAGAACGAGCACCAGCGCAAGCTCGACTCGAAAAACCGCTTCTCGCGCAAGGACAAGCGAGGCGTCAGTGTGAACAGCGTCGACGCGACGCAGTCGCAAGCCAACGCTGCGAGAGGCTACGATCGCACGAGCGTCAAAAACGCAGCGTCGGACCCCGCAGTGGCCGCTGAAGCAGCAGCTGCAGCAAAGGGCATCGCGTCGGACACGCTCGCGCACCTCGCAACAGCGAATGCCTCGCTCCATTCGCTCATGTCAGTGTTTGGAACTCCAGCGTCAACTGTCGCTGGCGCGTCGTCGTCGCAGCTCCCAATGGCGAGCAGTGACGCTGCAGCAAAGGTGTACGCGTCGAGTGGCACATTGCCGCCACCGCCACCGCAGCCGCAGATGGCGCCGTACCCGTACATGATGCAGGACTTTGACGGCATCATGGTACCGCTGCCATCATGCTTTGAAGGCCACGAGCGCATCGAAGTGCGCGCGCGCGTGTACCAGAAGGTCCTGGACTACATCTCCGAGGAGTGCATTCGCCTCTATCGCGACAAAGCGATGAACGAGAGCGGTTACGGCGCAGCGCCACTGGCTACTCCGCCCTCCTCGCATCTCCAAATGCCGCGTGCAAACGGTGGCGCAGCGCTGGATAGCAGCAGTGCTGGTGCTGCGATGGCGTCAGCAGGGATGTACTTTGCGCCGCACCAGATCGTCCAGCAACAGCAGCCACAACAACAGCCACAACAGCAACAGCAGCGGCAGCCACACCTTCACCACATGATGCCTTCGGAGCGTGGCGAGAAGCGCGGTGCAGACGCAGACACGTCGTTCGACGGCAGTGGCGCTGAGCAGCGCGGTCTGAAGAAGCCGCAGCGCGCACCGACACGCACGACACGCGACCGCTCCGCAAAGCACTCGCGCACTGACGTGTTGTAGCTACTGCATTCGATCGCAGCAAGTGCACGCCAGTTGCGGTCGCGACTGTGCGCGCGCTCTCATGCGTCGTTGTACTGCGACGCCCACACACCAGATACCGGTGCTCGTCGCGAAGAGCTCCGGTGAGTCAGTGCGTCGGACTCAAAAGTGTAGGTTGCACATGTCGCATGCGTGTCAAAATCCGAGGCAAGCTTGCCATTCGCGCCTCTTGCGTCTCTCTCTCTCTTCCTATCGATACACAGCAACACTACTACGCACACGACGACGACGACGAGCGAGCCTCTTGGACGAGCTCTACGGCGCATAAAATACGGGCTGCTAGTGGCGCCACTAGATCTCGACTTCCCGGTCCGGAACGGAGGTACCAGTGCCCCCGCCGACCTTGCTCCGCGCAAACTCGCTGCTCATGTCGTCGTCTTCGCTGAAGCTGTACTTCTCGTCGTTGTACGACATCTCGCTGTAGCACTCACTCGCGCCACGGTTGCGCATGTGCTCGTCGTACTCCGAGTCGGTGATCGAGAGCCCGCCGTCGTGGCGCGCAAGCGCGCCGATGCCAACGATGCCTTGCGACGACTCGAGCGAAAACTTGTGGAGACTCATCGTGTCGCTGTCGAGGTCGCTCATTTCGCTCAGCACGTCGCTCATGCCGTCGTCGTCCTGGTCGTAGTTCATCTCTTGCTTCATGCGCAAGTACTCGTCAAAGACGTTCGCGCTCGTGGTACACCGGATCGAGATGTCCTGCGTCACGAGGTCATTCACAGACGTGAAGCCGTTGTTTGTCTTCGCAGCACCCGCGGTCTTCAAACTCTTGCCTGTGTGGCGGCCGCCGCCGAGCACGACTGGCGTCAATGGCGCGTCGCCAAGCATGCCGTCGACACTCAGCGCTTCGTCTGTAGCAGCAGAGGAAGGCACGGCAGACATGTACGTCGTGTCACTATCGCGACTCGTGTCCTCGAGCAGCACAGGGTCCGAGAGCTTACGGGGCTGGTAGCTGCCGTACGCGCCGCCGCCGCCAGCTTTGCTCGTGTCCATGTGGTTGTACGCATTCCCGCCGCCGCCGCCGCCAAACGCTTCGTCGTGCTTGGTCTTGACGCGCTTGCTCGAGCTCCGCGCCATGTGCCGCGCCACGGTATTGCGCCGCGCTTGCTGCCGCTTCCGTCGCTTGCAGATCACGAGCACGATGAGCAAGAGCACGAGCACGCCGATGCCGATACCGCCAAACAGCATGAGCTTCGACTTGCTGCTGCTCTTCGTCGTTGCTGGCGCGACAGTCGTCGTGCCGTTCGAACTCGCTGAGCTGTTGCCGCTGGCAGTGGCGTTCGAGGGCTTCACAGTCGTTGCATTCGCTGACTTTGCAGTCGCTTGCGTCGTCCACTTGGTCCAGTTCAATGCCGTTGCTACAGTGGTGGATCACAATAGAGAGAGGATGGCGATGGTGAGGACACCGAGACGCCCCATGCATACGAAGAACACACGACAGCGCGCCTAGCACGTACAGCAGTCGACGTAGTCTGTGGTCGACGTCGCGTACGGACACTGCGTCGCCGCACGCGCTTCCGGGTCGTACGGGAAGCAGTTGAATTTGCCGGCGTTTGGGAAGATGCACGGCGGACACTTCTCGAGCGTCACGTCACACGACGTCGCGGCGCCGCTGACGAAGCACGTCTTGACCTGTGCGCACGTTGTGAGCGGCAGCGCCGCGCGCACGAAGAGGTGTGGCTGTGCGAGCGCTGGTGATCGCAGAGCGATACGAGCAGGCGTGTTAGGCACTGCTGCTACGTGCATGCAAACGAGACGTTGAGCGCAAGAGGCGACGCACCGCATAGGACTGCGACGGCGATCCGCGCGAGCGTAGTGCGGGGGCGACGACAAGGAGGAGGTAGCGCCATGTTGCGCGCTCGGCGACTGCTGCGGCTGCTGCGGCGGCGTTCGTGCTGCTGCTGCTGCTGTCGTGGTCGAGGGCGGAACGTGTTCGCTTGGGCTGTGTGCTCTCGGTGCAGGCTGCCCGCGGCGCTGCTGCTGCTGTTGCTCCTGGTCCTGCTGCTGCTGCTGTGCAGCCAGAGAGCATGCGGCCACGGCATCTACCGACTGTCACGAAGCCGCTCTCCGTCTCGACGAGGAAGAGGAGCGCCACCGGATGGTGTGTGCGCTGGCCAGTCTATGTGGACCCGTTGACTGGAACAAAGTATGCACGCGCAACAATTGCACGACGCTCGGTTCGAAACTCGTTTTCGTGCTGGCCAATTTGTCAAGGACAAGGCAAGCGTGTGTGAGCGAGAGCTGGTCTGCGTGCTGCGCACTCGCCTGCTGACGACTCCTGCAGACACACTTGCAGCATGCTTGCAAGGACGTGTACTCGCCTGGACATACATGCTCACACGAGCACTCGAGCCCGTCCGCGCATGCACACATGCACAACATAGCCAGCACAAAGCCAGTTTCGCGACTGAAGAGGATCGGACACAGATGCGTGGACCACTTCATGCCTTTGTATTTCGATTAGCAATAAATCTCTCGACATCTTCATACAAAAACACTGTATACATCATCAAAAGACGCAATACGTCGCGTTGAGAGGATTTGTTGCTTAACAAGCGACGCTGATCATGCTAAAGGGCTTGCTCAGTGTGTTGCTTGCTGTTGCTGTTGCTGCTAAACTGGTTGTTGAGGACGTGAGTGCCGCAAGCGTCGCATTACAACACCTCGCGACGCACTTGTACGCGCAAGGACAACCAACGAAGCAAGCAAGCAAGAGAGAGAATGCAACTATTGATGATCGTCTAAAATACTGCTCGGCTCTCGCGACGTCCAGCCCTGCGACTCGAGCACACTGCTGCCGACTGCACGACACACGGATCCATGGCATCGCCAAATGACGCAGACGCGTACACTGGAGGTGCTTGCATATGCGAAACAGCAGCAATAGCCACACGTTGACGCGCCAACGACTTGCAACCGAGTGCAAGTCGCTGTTGTTGTGCTCGATTCACTCGTGCAACCGGATCTGTTGTTGTTGCTGCTGCTGCTGTTGACTGCAGCAAACGGACGAGCGCGCCGACTGCTCGCGCATTTACTTGGAGTAGATCGGGACGTACTCGACCACGCCCTGCTTGTTCACGATCGTCTTCTTGATGTTGCGCAGCTGCTTCTTGCTCATGGTCTTCATACGGTGCGTGCGCGAGATCTGCAGACGTTCAAGCGGATACGAACGAGCGTTTGGTGCGTGAGATCACAAGCGCACATTCGATACAAAGCCACACGTGCACGCACACAAAGCGAACCAAGCAAGCAAACACACAACGACGCACCACTTGGACTGACGCCGACTTGAGCTCGTTCTCCTTCCGCCGCTTCTCCTTCTCTTCGCGCGCCTGGCGCTTCGCGTCGCGCTCGCCCTGTCGCCGTGCCTTGATCTCGCTCTGCAGCGCCTTCATCTCTTTGTGCTTGGCGCGCTTGAGCATCTTCTCGTCCCACGACGAGCTCAGCACCTTGGTGCCTTTGTACCGCACAGTCGAGAACCGCGCTTTCTCCGTCTTCTTCCACGTCCGGCCGCTCACCGGCTTGCCCATCGGAGCAGCGCTAGGCGCGACGCTCGTGCCAGGCACAGGCGCAGCAGGTGCAGCTGCAGTCGTCGTCGTCGTCGTGCTCGTCACGCTCATTGTCAGCGATGAGTGTCTGTCGGTCTGTCTGTGTCTCGGCAACGAATGCAGGCAGATGCAGCGCTTGCTTGTCGAGCTGCTCGCGTCGTCTTGCTGTCGATCGATCGATTGAGTTGGTTGGAGCCAACAGTTTTGAAGCGCTTTTCATTCCAAGTCGCGACTCGTACGATTTCAAGTAGCGATGTCTTTTGCACTCTACACTTTGTATTTGTATTGAATATGGTACTCGAATTCAAACCTTTATGCTAGTCAGACAAGTCCAACCACGTACTCCTACAGCAAAAGTGCAACAGCAACAAACAAACAGCGCAAAGGATGCAAGCAAGCAAGAGCTGCGAGATCGTGCAGATCGCCGAAGTACTCGCGAGCCGTGCGCTACAGAACCGCTCTGTGCGCATCACTGGCAGGTGCAGTCATTCGCCTGCTATGTGTGTGTGAGCGTACACAGCAGTAACACTTGCAAGGCTAGCCTCACACGCACCGTATTTGGATGATCTGCATGTGACAGACTCGATCTGTATGATGCGCAGCAAAACATCGCGCGCGTGTCGTTCCAGGACGCTTCAATGACAGTCGAGACGCGCATCCTCGCGACTGACGGACTTGAGCTGCGCATTGGTTCCATGTACCAGTTCCTCGGCGAGACGTACGTCGCCCGCACAGTACGTCCTTGCCCATTCGATTGTCGTGCAATCCTCAGTTATCATCGTTCACACGCATCGCACTGACGTCGCTCGCTCGATAGACTGGTGCGCCAGAAGTGCGGCTCGTCGCACGCGTCGCACGCAACGTCGATAGCCTCGACATGGACCTCTTTCTCCAAGCGCTCGCACTTCGTCGCCAGTTCCTCGCAAGTCATTGACACAACTTGCAATGGACTGACGCAATTGCAAACAACCAAACAAGCAAGTGCGCTTGGTTGTTTAGACAAGTTGCTACAGCAGGTCATCGTCGTCATCGTCGTCGTCAGCATCGGCATCATCGTCGCCGTCTTCGACAAAGTTGTCGTAGATCGAGTGTGTCGGTGCCTCGTGCGGAATCGGTGCCGCTGTCGTCTCTGCCTGGCGCTCACGTCTGGGATCAGCTTTGTCGCTGCTGGTGCCGACAGCCGTAGCGCTATCAAGAGTTGATGCTGCTACACTGGGTGTCTGCTGCGTAGGTGCATCAAGTGCTGTCGCGGGCTCGATAGCGTTTGCGTTCCCAGCTTCACTCTGGAGCTCTGGCGGGTCGTACGCGTGCAGCGCTTGGCGCCACTTGCGCACCATGCCATCAAACGCCTTCTTGCTCACGTTCAGCGTCTTGTCGGGCGTCATCGGGTGCTGACCACGGCGGCGCGCGTGGCTGTCCATGCAGCAGACAACAGTCGCAGCGTTATGCATTATGAACGAACTGCTCTCTCTCTCTCTCTGAGATCGCAGATGACAAGCTGTCAGTTGCTGCACGCACCGTGGCACTGCGGCGCAGTAGAGATCGTAGCCGACTGTGTTTTTGCCATAGTCGATCTGCTTCTGGCGCTGTGCAAGACGGTGCGGATCAGTCTCTTTCGCGTCTCCGAGCAAGCGCACGTTCGTCGCAGGTCCGCTGCCAGAGTTGCCGCTGCTTGGACGTGGCTGGCTGCTATTGCTGTTGTTAGTTGCTCGCGCATGCGAGGTCACCTGCGCGTCACGACGCTCACTCTTGGCGTTGCGGTCGAGAGCGGAGTCCCTGTCGTGAGATGACGGTGCGTAGCGGTCAGTGCGGCGCGCGTAGCTGTCGCTGCTACTGTCATGGGTGCTGTTGTGGCCTCGCTCGTAGCGCTGTCGCTTTGCATCTGGCGAGCGCCGAGCGTCGTCGCGCGCGTCCGATCCGTGCTGGCGCTTCATGCTGGTGATCGAGCTCTCCTTGTTGAGTGGCGTATTGTTGTGCTATTGTTGCTTCACCGGAAGTCAAAACTGTGACGCGTGCGTATTTCTGGCGAGCATGGCTGTACCTTATTACTTGGCTTCAAACTAAGCTAGGTACAGTACGGTAACACTTCGCTCCAAAACCGCTGCCTGCTTGTTTGACTTCCAGGTAGTTTCAATTGTGGCGGGAAAACGATGTCCAAATCAGTGACTGGCAGTATTCGCGCCACTTCAATTACGTCACTACCGAAGAGCTCCTGAACGCTGTCGAAACGGCAACAGCATAACGCGATTGCGATTGACTCCGTCACGATGCCGCTGCTGTCTTACGAAGGTACCGCTCGCGTGCAAACATCGCGGATGCTGCTGCTGCTGTTCGTTGCAACACAGTGCATTGACGCGTATGCGTTGCGTCGCTGCCATAGGTGTCGAGGTCGACATCCCGACGAGCCTCGCGGGCATCCAGTTCACGTTCTCGAATGGCGCGCTCACGATCCAGTGCACCAACTTCTCAGGCGACGTCGTGCTCTCGAAGCCTGGTGCGTCCATGTTCTGTGTATACGCACTCGTTCGCTGAAGTGATGCATGCTCACGCATCGAATGCCGTGTGCCTGATCCTCACAGCAGCAGCAGCAGCAGTTCCACATCCAACTGCGCCACCTGCTCGACCAGCAGCAACTACGAACAGCGCCACTGCGCTGTCCAAGAAGCGCTCGCTCAAGTCGCGCAACGTCGTTGAAGACGATGACGACGACGGCGACGACGACTCGGAGATCAGTGCATCGTCCAAGCGCGCACGGCCCAACTTCCTGAACGACGTCGAGCAGTCCATGCTGCTCGCGCAGCTCAAGACTGTGTCGCAGAGCAGCACGGCGAGCACGAAGCGCGAAGATGCCGACTCGATCGTGTCGTCCTCTGGCGCGTCGCTCACAGACAAAGAGCCGAGTCGTCCACCTGCTGCGTCGAGCAAGTCCACTGTGCGAACTGGCGCATCCGCAACGTCTGTGAAAGCGGCGACACCAACAAAGAAGAGCACGACCACAGTCCAGACGACGCTGTTCTCGCCGGACGCAGGCAAGCCGCTCTCGGCGCGCAAGGCCACGCCCGAGTCCCAGAAGAAGCGCAGTCGTCCACCGAAAGCCTCAGCGGCGGCAAGTGCATCCACTGCAGCTCCATCAACAGCCGCATCGACCAAGGCGCCAGGTGCGCTCGACTGATTGCCCATGTCTACATACAGTCGCCGTGCACCTGACTGACGAACTGAACTAGCTCGTCTAGTGCGTGGCGAGTGGCAGGTCGTACCGACGCAAGGCAACGCGCCGGTCGAGCGCTGGGGCGACTCTGCAACGAAGATCGCAAACGACCGCGTCGTGGTCTACGGCGGCGCAGACGACGACGAGCAGACGCTCGGGAGCGTCCATGTCTTTGACCTGAAGACGCGCACGTGGTCCGAGCCGCTCAACTGCACGAGTCTGCCGCGCGCGTGGCACGACGCCGTGTACCTCGCGTCGAAGCACTTGCTCTTGGTCTTTGGCGGCGAGCGCTTCATGGGCGACGACCAGATGGACGTGCTCGCAGACATCATGGTGCTCGACACCGAGTGCTTCCTGTGGTACCCGCCAGCCGTGAGTGGCGTCGCACCGGCTGCACGCAGCGGCCACTCGTGCACAGTCGTCGGCGACGACGTCGTGGTGTTTGGCGGCAGCCGCGGCCGCAGTCGCCAGAGCACCGTGCACGTCTTGGACAGCAACACGTGGCACTGGACGCCCGTGAAAGTCGACGGCAAGCCGCCAACTGCGCGGACGTACCACAGCGCAGTGGCAGTCGGCGACTCGGTCGTGTACTTTGGCGGGAACGACGCCAAGAAGAGCTTCAACTCGGTGCACGTGCTGCAGAAGAAGGGCAGCGGTGCGTGGTCGTGGTTCCACCCGTGCGTCGTTGGCACACCGCCACAAGCGCGCACAGGACACTCGGCGACGCTCATTGACGGCACGAAGCTCCTCGTGTTTGGCGGTTGGGACCCGCAGCGCGAGGCGCCGAGCGACGGCGAGCCTACTGCGCCGAGCGTCTTTAGCGACGCGTTTGTGCTCGACACCGAGTCGTGGGAGTGGACGCCTGTCGTGGTCCGCAGCACTGGCGATGATGTGACGCCGCTCCCAGGACGCGTCGGACACCGCGCAGTGCTCGACGCCCACAACAACGTCGTGGTCTTTGGCGGACAGGACAGCAGCGACAAGCGCTTGAACGTTGTGCACAGCATCGCGTTGCAGCTCAGCGGCGCACAGGAGCAGCCAGAGCCAGAAGCGAGCTCGACTGCGCTCAATCAGTAAGCACGCACATTCGACAAAGAGACAACGCACGCAGCAGTCATAGCAACACGCAGTTGAGGGAGCTGTTCGTGTGTGGTGTGGTGTGTCGTATTGCATCGCTGTTGCTGTTGTCGTCGTAGTGTGTGAGAGAGAGAGGTGTTGAGGCTGCTCATTTGGAACTACGAGCGTGTGTGTATCGTGTATGTATATGCTGGAGAATGGCGCAGAACGAGCAGGATCGGTCCGCTACGTCCGCATTCATAGAGCGCCGTCCAGTCCGTCGCTTGTCGGTCGCTTTGGCCGTCGCCAATGCGTCAGTCAGCCACTCACTCTCTCAGTCCAAGATGTCGTCGAGCTCGAGCGCGACGCTGTCGAGGAACGTGCTCATGTGGTCGTCCATGCCGCTTGCGAACGGCGCAGAGAGTGGCGATGGCTGCTCTTGCTGCTGCTGGTGGCTGCTCGTCGTCTCGGGTACTGCAGCCATTTCGTCGTCAATGAGCTCGAGGTGGTCAGGCAGACTTGCGGTGGTGTTGCCGCCGGTAGTTGTTCTGGCTGGAGTGTCGTGTGGCGCAGCGCCATCGCCAGCGCTACGCTTGATGGTGATGCTACTGCGTGCGTCACCAAGTGCGTCGACATGCGGGCGAACGCCGTCGATGCTCGAGAACGGCATGAGCGATGGAGGTTGCACTGGTTGCTGCTGGGTGATCGTACTTGATGGTGAATCGGTCTCTGCGTTCTCCTTGACGTTGCTTGGTGTGAACGACAGCAGCGATGCAAGTGGCGCGAGCGAGGTGGTCGGGACGTGGAAGCTTCGCAGTGGCAACGAGCCATCAGATGCAGGCGCAGCGTGAGTAGAGCGCTGGAAGAGCTGACTTGAATGTGCTGGCGCTGTCGATCCAAGTGCCGCAGCAGAGCTGTAGCGACGAGTCGGTTGCGAGAGCTGCGATGACGACGGAGCTGGCGTCGCAACGGCAGGAGTCGTCATCGGTGTTGTCGCGAGCGTCACACCCGGCAACAAGTGGCTCAGGATGGACGATGAAGAAGCAAAGGTGAACGGCGCGTTCAGTGGTCGGTGGTCTGTCGGTGGTGCTGTGGCGACTGCGCTCACAATCGCAAGTGGTGCAGCGCGCTGCTGCTGAAGCGCAGAGAGCGACATCTGACGAGGCTGTGGTCGCTCCGATAGCGCCACAGTCGAGCTAGGCCGTTGCTGTGTAGCTGGCGCGATAGCCAGTTGATGGTGCTGATGCTGGTGCTGCTGTTGCTGCTGTTGCAAAGGACGAGTTGTTGCTGCTGCTGCCAGCATCGTCGCTGTTTGCTGCTTGGCGGCTTCTTTCACGAGCCACTTGCGTCGCGCGGCCGAGTTGTACCGGTTCTTCACGGCGTTCTCGGTCCGACCTGGCAAGAGCTTGGCGATCTCGCTCCACTTGTTCCCGAGCGTCTGCTGGAGCCGAAAGACTGTCTCGTCCTCTTCAGGCGTCCACTGTCCTTTGCGAATGTTGGCGTCCAAGTGGTTGCACCAGCGCTCGCGGCACTGCTTCCCAATGCGACCGGGCAAGTGCAGCGCGATGTCGCACCAGCGGATCTTGCCGACGCCGTAGCGCTCGATGAGTCCCAGGAGCACGCTGTCCTCTTCGGGCGTCCACGGCCCTTTGATCAAGCCGGGCTTGAGCACTTTGTTCCATCGGTGGAGGCACTGGACGTCCGTGCGGCCGTTCCCGAGACTCTCGGCGATGAGCTTCCAGCTCTTGCCGCCAAAGCGCTCGACTGCTTCTCGCAAGCGTTCGTCTTCGTCGCGCTGCCACTTGGTCGGCGTTGGCGGCGCAGCGCTGGGCTGTGGTGGCGGTGGTGGTGGCGGCGAACTGAACGTCGTTGGCAGCTGCGCTGTGGCAATGTGCTGCTGCTGCTGCTGTCGGTGCTGTTGCTGCTTTTGGTGTTGGTGTTGGTGCTGCTGAGGCTGGCGACGCGGCGGAGTGAATGCGACTGACGATGACGGCGCATGAGCAGACTCGGGTTTCACGAGCAGCGGTCGCTTCTGCTCGCGTTTGGGCGGCGGTGGTGGCGGTGGCGACGATGTCTCTGGGACTTGCTGCTGCTGTCCTTGCTGCTGGTACTGCGTTGCATGCGACTTGCTCACCTCGGAGCCGCTGCTCGAGTCGCTGTCTGCGAGGAAGAAGTGCGCTTGGTGTGTCAGCGGCTGCTGCGGTGGCTGCATCTGCAGTTGGAGGTCGCGGTCGTCCAGCATGTGCTCGTGTTGATTCCCAAAGAGGTGATCGCTGTCGTCGCCACTCGCAGTCGCAAAGTCGAACGCGCTGCCAAAGTACTCATCGCCGAGGAGGTCGCCAGTGTCCTTTCCCGCGCCTCTGGCGTTGCTGGTGCGGCTGCCTTCGGTGGTATGCTCGCCAGCGGTGCTGCCAGTGTGGAGCTGCAGCGCCGAGGATCCAAACGCACGCACGAGAATGTCCTCGCGCGGTGTCATGGCGCCGTAGCGCGCGCTCATGTGTGGCGGCTGGAACCACAGACTCGACGCGCTGTTGTCGTTGTTGTTGCTAGTGTCGGTAGTGAGCTGCGGCAGATCTGGTGCGGTGCGGAGCCCTTGATCGCCGTGATGCGCAACTCCTGGCGTGTCAAACACGGAGCGAGGGTCGAACGTCCCCATGTCTGCGAGACAGCGCGGCCGAATGGCGTCGTCCGTCAGACTCGCAACAAAGAGAGACACAGCAAGAGAGAGCGAGAGAGAGAGGGTCATGGTCAAAGCGGCACCTGGAGCGCCACCGCCGTCGTCTCGACTGCGCACAGGACCGCGACGAGTGTCGAGCGTGAACGGCGACGACGCGTGAAAAGACGTTACACCGTCGGTCAGCGCGCCACGGAGCGCATAGGTGCTCAGGTCCGGGATGCTCCCAGCGCTGTTGTGCCGCTTGCGCTGCTGCGTCGTGCTCGCGCTCGCGCTGTCGACGCCTTGGAGTAGCAAGTTGTCCAAGTCGTCGTCGTACAAGCCCGCGCGCGCGAGCGTGCGCTTTGGAGACGGTCTGCGCGCATGTCAGAGCGAGTGCACAGGTCAGGACCGACCAGTGCGATGCGCGCGTCACCGCCACTGAGGCGGAGGTAGCGAGCGCGTGCGTCAGTACCTGGTGCTCGGGTGCATCGCGTTCAACGTGCGATCGCTCTCGCTCTCAGTGCGCGCAGCAGTGCGTCGCCATTGCTCCGTCGACGCGACGGCCGAGCGCGGAATGAGCCTCGAGCTGCTGGTCCACGTCGAAAAGCGCACGAGAGGCAGTTACGAGGCAGTAGTTAGATGCGCGTCGGTTCGCACACGGAGGCCAAGGATCGACGACACGTCTCGTATCTATTGAGGAGAGGAGGAGCAGCACTAGACGCAGTGGTGCGCGTTGCTGTCTCTGACAGTATCTACTCGCTCATGACACCTGCGGCGCGGAGCTTTTGCTCAAACGTCTTGAATTCGTTCTCGTTGATCTTCTCGAGCGCCTCGTCGGTCCACTCCTCGATGCCGCGCACTTCAGGGATGTAGTGCTTGAGCATGTTCTCAACGCCGTTCTTGAGCGTGACCGACGAGCTCGGGCACCCAGCGCACGAGCCTGCGAGCTGGACCGTCACGATGCCCGTCTCTTCGTCAAATCCTTTGTAAAAAATGTCACCGCCGTCGTCTTGTACCGACGGACGGATGCGCTGCTCGAGCAGCTCCTTGATCATCGCCACGACTTCGTCGTCGTCTGGCAAGATTGTCGTGTCCTGCTCGCACACAACACAATTCGAGTGTCAGAAGGTGTTCTTGTAGAGAGAGAAAGCATCGAATTGAATGAGAAAAACCCAAGCCCGTACAGTCACAATCGGCTCGTCGGTCATGACCGCTTCACCCGTGGCGTAGAAGTCCATGATCGTCGCAAAGATCTCGGCTTTGAGCGCCTGTGGCACACACGCACATACATGAGCAGATGAACCGATCAGCGGTCCGTACGAGCACTGACAAGCAGTTCTTGGATCGCCAAAGAGCGCATGTTGTACGTACGTCCCAGTCAAAGTCGTCATTCTTCGTGACCGAGATGAAGTCTTTGCCAAAGAACACGCGGGTGACGCCGTCAATCTGGAAGAGCTTCTTCGCGAGCGGCGAGCGACGCACTTCGTCCGACCCAGGCGTAAAGTCCTGTCGCATTGTGAGTATGTGTCAGTTTGATTGATTGACTGATGCCACAGCGGCGCATGTCATGACAACAAGCTGTACTCGTCGTACCACGCCAGTCGAGAACCGGTCGTCGAGCACTTCTTCGCCAGGCAAGAACTTGATGCTCAGCGGGTTCGGCGTCGACTCGGTCTGGATGAACATCGAGCGCGCAGCTCCTGCTGGCGCTGCGAACGGGTGTGCGACGCCAGCGACTGGCGCACGGTGCATGCGCGCGAGCGCAGTCGTCTGCAGCGCAAAGCCGCGCAGCTGCGCGTGGCGCGTCGCACTAGCAGCAGCAGTCGTAGCGATCGTGGTCGCGCGCAGCGCAGAGCGCGCACCAGCGCAGCGTGCAGCAGCAGCAGCGAGAGCAAGCGCAGCAGAGCAGCTCATCTTCGACGCTTCTCGACGATTCGGTTTTGAGGCTCGCATTGTGTGAGCGAGTTGACGTGACTACAGCATACAATTTTGCTGTGAGATGTCATATGAAATGTCAGAGGTCATGTCATGTCTTATTGCAGGCAATTCAACCTCTGTATCAACACTACCTCTTTAGCTGATGAACGCGACACCACACTTCAGCAGCTTTTGCACACGTTAGCAGCCAGCGCCTTCTCGATTGCCTTCGTGTCGGAGCTCGTGTCATACTGCATCACAGCTCGCTTCCTTCTCGAACTGGGGAGCTCTGCAACGCCATACACACAGACAATGACATGGTGCATACTGATCTAGTTTAGTGCTGTCGTCGCTGCTCCTGCTCCTGCTGGTGCTCCTGTCGACGTTGCTCCAGCGGTTGCTGGCGTTGTTGGTGCTACTGGCGCGTTCTCGTCCCAGAGCGGAATGTGCACGACGCGAGGCCAGACAAAGTAGTCGTTCAAGAGGTCGTGCAGGAACGTGTGGAGCCTAGCGCCACCACATCCCTCGCGTCAGTGCATTGTATCATACACACAGATGCAATCAACAGCGACGACGCACCACTCGGACGCGAACGGGACGTTCGAGATGTTGATCTTGGCGGCTGTGAGCGAGAAGTCAAACACCGGGCGGCTGCACACGCACCGCACCACATAAGCGAGCCGACACGTGAGCGAGACGGCTTCATGAGTGGATCACTGGAGAGTGAGGCCAACCAGTCTGACACTCGGTCAGTCAGTTGATACGTACTTGGTGAACGATAGACTCAGTGCACTGCAGCAGTACGACAGTCAATTGATCAGGCACAGAGAGAGAAGCAGAACACATCCACAGTCAGCTCTTTGACGGTGTCAACCACTTGCCATAACACCACAGCACGACATGACACGCACCTGAAGCAGGGCCAGTCGACACAGAGCGGATTGAGCGTAATGCGGAGCGTGCCGACGAGGAAGAGGTCGCGCAGAGTCACCACTGCTGCGGCGCCGAGGTTCGAGACCAAGCGGAGCTCTGCGACGAGACTCTCGTCGGTCACGACGCGCACTTCGACGTCGAGCGTCACTTCTTCGGTCAGCGGATTCGCACTCACGAACTTGACGCCGCTGATGTGCGGCGTGCGGTCGCCCAAGTCGATGCGCACGAGCGAGAGCGAGCTCATGAACGCCGGACGCACCGAGTCGAGGAGCGGATTCAGACTCCCCATGAGTGAGTTCTGTCGGACGGTTTGTCAGTAGCGAAGCGCTCTCGTGAGTACGACGCCAGCCCATCGCAACAAGAACGACATCAAAGGAGAGCAGTGCGTACTCGGATCGCGAGCTTGAGGTACGGCCAGCCACTGCCACATCCGCAAGCACACACGTGATCGTGTCAATGGCGAGCATATAGAGCAAAGATCACCGAGCCGCTGCAGCGTAGTGCGTACGTACGTGACAAAGACGCGGTTGAGCCACTCGACGCGGTCGACGTCTGGGTGGCAGATCCAGTTGGGGATCTGTCAACAGCACACGACTTCAGCAACGCCACAACTCACATCCACACACACGCACTCAAGGCTACCCAGGCGCTCGTACGTACGTCAATGTGCGCGCAGTTCTCGCGCTCTTCGTCCAAGAGTCGATCCGCGACGCGCACGCGGCGTCTCCGGCGCCGGTTCTTGAACTCGGCGTAGCACCAGAAGTAGAGCGTGATCGCGATCGCCACGACGCCGCTGAGCGGGCCTTGGACACGACTCGCGACGAAGACGCCGGTCATTGCGAGCACTGCCCACGCAAACTCCTCGGTCCCGAGCGCGCAGACGTGTGCAAAGACTCCTGCAGCGGCGATCGGCAAGAAGATCGAGGCTTCGACAGCGCCGCCCAAGAACGCGACCCAGAGCACCATGCACCGCGTGAGCAGGAACGCGACCGTGTTGTCGAGCGTCTGGCTAGCAGCGATCCCACTCGCATTGTTCTGCGCGTCGTCGTCGTCGTTGCAGGACGCCGTGTCGGCTGCTATGCTCCGGTGGCGCTGGATCTTGGGCGGCACTGCGTACTCGCGCAGCCGGCTCGACCGCACGTCTTCGTAGTACGCGTCGGTCGTTGGGTCGATGCTGTTTGCGTAGCCGCTGCCTCCAGCTGCTGCAGCTGCTGACGCAGTTGAGCCGCTCGTGCGCTCGTCGCGCTTGCGTGCCGCAGCTCCTGCGATGTTTGAGTCTGAGCTGCTCGCGAACGGCGAGTGCAGCGCATACGATCGCGACGCGCTACTCGCGCCGCCAGAGCGCAGCGCTGATGCTTTGCTGCTATAGTGGAACGCACTCTTTGCTGCTGCTGACGACGCAGATGCGCCGCCGAGCATCTTGGGCGACAGCAGCGCACACGCAACTGACGCGACGGTCTTGGGCTCTTTGTGCGGCTTGAGCACTGCTGTTGTCGTCGATGGCGTGCCAAAGTCGCTCGTTGATGGCGGCGGCGGCGGACTCCGCGGGCTCTTGCCAGTCGGTCTGTGGTGCGTGAACATCGCATTGAGCGACATGAGTCGACTGAGCGGCGTCTTCGCAGCTTCTTTGGGCGACCGGACCGGCGCAGTCGGGTCGATCACGAGGCGCTTGCGCAGCGCAGCGCCTGTGCTCCACGCACCATCGCCTGCTGCATCCGATGCCGATGTACAGTCGTCGCTTTGAAGATGCCGGTGCTGATGTTCGCTGTCGTCGTCGCTGAGCCGCACGTGGTCGTTCGAGGCGTTCGAGGCGTTCGAGGACCGAAAGAGGTCGCGGTCGACAGTCGACGAGGCTTTGATCGCGAGGTGGATGCACTTGACCCAGAGCAGCATGCGCACTTGGTTCTCCTCGAAGAAGACGAAGCCCTGGTGCTTAAAGTTGACTGTGTTGCGCTTCTTCCACGTCTTGGCCTCGACGCAGAAGCACTTCTCCATCACCATGTTCGCATCGTCCGACTCGAAGCTCAAGAGCGCGTTCGTGAGCGAGAGCAAGTAGATGAGCTCGCTCTTCGTCTCGTTGCTAAAGACCTCCAAGACGTTCTTGCGCGCGTCCGCAACGACGTAGAACGACGGCCGCGCGAGCGTGAAGAGCTTCTTCCGCGGCTTCTTGACGTGCATGACCATGTACCCTTCAACAGCGTCGCGGTCGAGCGACGACTTGCGCATGTAGTGCGTCGGAATCGCAGCGCTACTGTGGCTGCTCGACGGACTAACAGCGTTGCTACCATTGCTGTTAGAGATTGGAGCAGCAGTCGTAGTGACTGGGCTCACTGGCAGTGGCATGTGCTTGTCTCGCTGTCGCGCTGGTGCGGCTCGCGACACACAAGACGACGATGCAGACGACGACCCGGATGAGTCCATCGATGCGTCATCAGAGAGGTCGCGAGGCGAAGACGACGACGACGAGTTCCGCGCAGTGTCTGCAGCGCCAGTGCTTGGACTTGCTCGTGTCGCTTGTGCAGCGCGGATCGCGATCGCATCGAGCTCTGCAGCTGTTGGTGTCGCTGTTGTCTCGAGGACGCTGTGCGGCGTCGTAGCGTACGTCATTGCGCGCGCTCGTCTACTACTCAAAGCGCTCGTGAATTAGCGCACGTGCACGCGCGCCATGCGCCAGCCGCACGAGCAGCACCAGCAAGCGCGTCGTGCGTAGCAACCGAGCTTGAAGCGTCGTGTGCTTTTTGCTTCAACATCCTGTCAAAGAGCATCTTCGAGACCTATTGAACAGCCTTTTTCTACGAAACCGATTGATGTGGTGTGGTCGAACCACACCACAGAGCTAAAGGTCACGACGTTCGCAACACAAGCAGATCGCAACAACAGGACGAGGAGCAGCATGGGCAACGCGAGCGCCAAGGGCAGCAAGGACGAGTTCACGTTCGAAGAGGACACGACAGGTGCTGCTGCTGTTTGGATCGTGTCAGCCATGCCTGCGCATTGTTTGACGCTCATTTGTGTGCTCGTCTGTGTGTCTGTGTCTGTGTGACTAGATGATGCGTTCACTGAAGCGCTGCGCGTGAACCTCCAGCGCCTGATCGTGTACGCCAAGTCGGCGGACACGAGTCTCCAGCGCGAAGTCGCCGAAAAGCTCGCGAACGAAGCAGTCAAGCGTACGTCTGCTTGTCTAGACATCATGCGTGTGTGCTTGCGTAGGAGCACTGCTGCTGCTGCAAAGTCGTCCTGACGCTTGATCTCTACACTTGTCATATCTTTCAATGTGTGCGCAGCGGACCGACAGGTGCAGATCGTCGAGCTCGAGGGACTCAAGCTCCTGCTTCCATTGACGCAGTCAAAAGACACGGAAGTGCAGCGCTTGGCAGCACACGCGCTCGCAAACCTCTCAGTCAACTGTACGTGCCATGATGTGCGCTGTCTCGACAGTCATGACGACGATAGACGGAAGTGAGCATGACGCCATCCATGTCGATGGACTCAATCGTGTGATCTACAGCGGACAACCAGTCGCGCATGGCGACTGAAGGCGGCATTGACATGCTCATTGACCTGCTCGAGAGCACGAACGAGCACGTGCAGCGCCAGGCGGCGAAAGCGCTCGCGAACCTCGGCGTGAACGGTGCGTCTCTGATACCAAGAGATGCTCATGATCATCTTGTGCTGCGACTGTCGTGCGTGCGCTGACAAGCACACGTGAACGAATGGACGGTCGCGTGACTTGTGGCAGTGGACAACAAGGAGCGGATCGCCAAGGCCGGCGGCATCAAACCGCTCATTGCGCTCGCGAGCTCCAAGCAGATCGGCGTCGCAGTCGAAGCGATCGCAGCGCTCGCCAACTTGGCCGTGAACGGTACGAACCGCGTGTGCTTTGCTAGCGCAATGTGTGCGCATCTGCTGACGACTGCTCTATGTGTTTGCAGATGCCAACGAGGTCGAGATCGCGCGCGAGGGCGGACTCAAGCCGATCATCGACGGCGCGCGGTCCGAGTCCGTTGAGCTCCAGTCGCAAGTCGCGCGTGCGCTGCGCAATCTCTCTGTCAACCGTACGTCCTCTGTCGTTCTTCATCAAAGAAGAGCGCGTCTCGATCTCTCTGACGCAGTCGTGTCTGTGCGTATATGGCGCCTGCAGCGGAGAACAAGCAGCTGATCATCGACCTCGGCGGCGTCGACGCGCTCCAGGCGCTCGTGCGGTCGCCGAACGACCGGATATGCCAACAGGCGACGCGCGCGCTCGTCAACTTGGGCGTGAGCGTCGTCGAGTGAACGTGTCCACTTGAGCGCGACAGCGGTCGTTGCATCGTCCACCTGCATGTGCAACGTCAGGACACGAGCCAGCAGACAGACTGCAATGCACATTCACACACACACGTCGTGTTGCTCCTGCTGCTCGCGCTCCTCACGCACACGCTCGCTCATAGCGTCTAGAGATTCCGTCTCTTGGCGCGCTCCTCTGTCCGCTTGCTCGCGAGCCACGACCCGGCGCCTTGCGCTTGGCCGCTCTGCGGGAGCATCGTGCGGCGCTGCATCTCGGTGCCGATCTGCTCACGCACATGCGATCGACAGGACCAACGCGAGAGACATACACACAGAGACAGGAGAGCCAGTGAGTGCCACAGACCGACAAACAGACAGGCACACGAGCAGGCGACGCGAGACAGTCCATCGATTCACGACGCTCGACGTTGTGGAGTCGTCCGATCGCGTGACTCACGACCACACGACCGCGAGCGCCACGAGCAGCACGAGCACAGCGAGCGCAGGCAGACGCACCTCGTAGAACGACGACATCATGAGCGCTTGCTCGCGCGCGTACGACGTGCGCATGTCCTTGAGCTTCTTCTCGAGCAAGTCGACGCGCTCTTGCTTCTCGTTGATCTGGTTCCGGTGCGAGCTCACGGCGACCATGTACTTGGTCTGCACGGCGTGGAGCGTCTTCTTCGTGTAGTTCTCGAGCTTTGCGCGCTGCTCCGAGAGCTCGTTGATGACCGACTCCTTGTCCTTCAAGCGGTTCGTGAGCTCCGCGACCGTCACGCGGTACGAGTCGGCGCCTTCCGCTTCCGCCTCCTGCACGCGCCACAGCGACACAGACACAGTCACATTGCGTCAGTACGTGCAGGTGCGCGTCGCCAGCTGGTGGACACACAGCAGGTGGACGCGGCAGTCGGTCGGTGGACACGCAGACAGGTGGACAGATGGTGGCTCGTGTTCGTGCAGACGACTTTGTCAGCTGGACGCGACGCCAGCTGCTGTGTCTCGAGACCTGATCGACTGATCTTGACCAACGCTTCTGTTCGCGATGCTCGTGGTGTCCACACTCTGTCCATCCATCTGTCCACTTGTCGGCGCTGTCCACTGCACTGCTGTCGTGCTGCGTCTGTCCACCGCTCACATGCAAAGCCATACACAGAGAGCGCTACGTCGCAACGCCAACTGCTGCTGCTGTGCTGTGGGTCTTCGCAGTCGAGACCATGTGCGTCACAGTCCCGACTACGAGCGCCAGGAGCGAGAAGAGCTGGATCTGCACTTGCTCCAGCACCAACTCGCTCCACGCGCCGAGTCGGACGTGCGCAACAGCAGCAGACAGCGCCGCGAGCAGCGCTTGGTGGTGCTCTTGCTGTCGACTCACCAGCTTCTGGATCTTCTCTTCGTACGCGGCGACTTGCGCAGCGGCGAGGCCGCTGCTCACGCTCTCGCCCATCGGCGCGTGCGAGAGCGCACCGACGACGCCAGTCGCGCCAATCAAGTGCGCCGACTGCGCGTCGTGCACGCCGCCGATCGCTGGCGCAAGCCCAGGCACACCAGCCACACCAGCAGCAGATGGGCTACTTGCAGCGCCAGGCTGGAGCACGCCAGACACGCTCGCTTGTCCAGACAGCGCTGCTGCTGCAGTCGCACCAGTTGCTGCCACTGCGCCACTGGTCGGAGACGGCGCTGTTCCAGACGCTTGCTGCTGCTGCTGTGCAAGTCGGAGCTGCTCCTGGAGCTCTTCGTTCTGCTGCTTGAGCTGCAGCAGCGCAAACTGGAGCGACTCCTTCGCTTTGAGCGCCAGGTCGAGCTCGCTCGCCAAGTGCGTCTCCTCTGCATTCGCGTCGCCGCTCTTGAGTTGCGCGTTCTCGCGCTCGAGGCGCGCGATGCGTTCTCGCAGCGACCCGCTGCCGTCGCGTCCGAGGAGCACGTCTGCGCTCATGCCGCTGCTGCTGCTCACAGCTGCGAGGTCGTCATGACCAGCGTGCTGGAGACTCGCGAGCTGCGACCGGAGCTCTTCGAGCTGGCTCTCGAGGAACTCCTTGCCGCCAAGCGCGCTGTCGAGCTCCTCCTGCAAGCGCCGGACCTTTTGGTCCTTCACGTGGTTGTTCGACACGGCTTCGACGTTCGCAGTTTCCAAGTCCACGACCTGGTTCTTGTACCGCTCCACGAGCGCTTTGAGCGTCGGCATCGTCTTGACTGTGCTCTCGAGGTCGAGGACCTTGTCGAGGTACTGCGCGTTGTGGATCTCGAGGTCCTTCACTTGCGTCCGCAGCGCGTTCATCTCTTCGAGCTTCTTCTTGTACTTGGCGACGCTCGCTTCGAGCTTTGCAAGCGTCGCGAGCTTCGAGCGCGAGATGTCGAGCTCATCGGCTTGGCGCCGCACTTCGTTCTCGAGCACCATGAGCCGCTCAGTCGACTCGCGCTTGACGCGCGTGAGCTCCTCGCTCTTTTCGTCGAGTGCGAGCGTCAGCGCGTGCACTTCGCCGTCCACGAGCTGCTGGATCTTCTTGTTGTCGCGCGTGAGCGTGCTCTGGCGCTCGCTCACGAGCTTGTCACGCTCCTGCTCGAGCGCTGCGAGCTGTGCCGCAAGGCTCTGCTTGTCCACGAGCGCGTGCTCAAAGCGGTCAGTCAGCTCGCGCTTCTCGCGCTCCATGTCGAGCACGCGGAGCTCCATCGACGAGACTTTCTCGAGCGCCTGCGTGAGCTGGAGCGACAGACTCTCGCTCGACTCGCCGTCGTGGCTAATATACGAGAACGAGTGGTTGTGCACTGGCGAGTGGCGCGCTGCGCTGCCGCTCGGCGACGCGAGCTGGAACCGGTGCATGATGTTCTCGATCAAGTGCATGAGACTCGCTTGCTCCGATGCGCCCATCTGGAGGATCGGGTGGATGTACTCGGACCGACTCGGGCACTGCACAGCGCAGCCGAGCACGAGCTCAACGAGCCGCGCGACTTCATTCGCGTCGCTCTCTTTCGCGATCAAGTGCGCGTCAATGAGCTCGTTCGCGTCGCAGAGCTGCCCGAGCTCGTCGTGATAGAACAGCTCGATCGCGCGCAAGAGCGTCTTGACGTTGCTCGCTTTCAGCGCCCAGTTCCCACTCGCCTGCTCATTGATGAGCTCCATGTTCAGGTACTCCGGGTCGCTATTAGACCAGACGCATGGTGTGGTGGTACACGACAGTCAGTCAAGACTCTGATGGATGGCACGGAGCAAGAGCAAGCGCCGTAGAGAAGGAGACGTACATTTTGTGCATGATCTTGGCGAGAAAGACGCCGTCGCAGAGATCCGTGAGCGCTGTCACGCTGACGTCGACTGCGATCGAGTCGTGGAAGCTCTGCACCTGTGGAGTGAGAGGTCACATGCGTCGTCGCGTGTTGAAGAGATCCGATGCGCTAGTGTGAGCTCTTGGAGCGATGCATTCGCACGACCCTACGTGTGCAGACGTACGTACCCATAGCAGGAGACTGCGCTGCGCAGCGTCGTCCATGGCGGCGCCGACTGAAGAGAGGGAGAGAGAGCACGCGCGTACGTGAGCGAGCGCGTGCGCAAGTGAGCAGCTCTCCCAAGGTCGCCCGTTTGAAGCGACTGACTGAAATGCCGAAGTGCAGCGTTTGAGGAAGGGGGCTATGTGGTTTACATCTATTTGTGTGCGTTACATGATTTACGGGTGATATCTGTCATTTAGTTATTGTTTAGTACTATATTTGATAGTATTTTAGTTTAGCACGCCTACTTTGATCCTTTTACAAAACAATCCAGCATTGAACCGCCCGAATCCACATTGAAGAACCGATCTGCCAACACCTTCATCATCGCCATCATGCTGCTCCAGCGCGCGCTCCAACGCTCTGTGCGCGCATCGGCTGCTCGTGCGTCACTGTCGCTCACGACTGTTACGCGCGCGATGGCGACGACGCAGATCCCGCCATTCCACCTCGCGATCCCCGTGCACGATCTCGCGAAAGGTGCGTGCCAGCGCGTCGTCTCGTCGTCTCTGTGTTGTTTGTCTACAGCGTGTGGCCTCACTCTATGTGTGTGTGTTGGCCGCATGTGTGCTACTGCTACTGCTGCTTGGCGACAGCGAAAGCGTTCTACGGCGGCGTCATGGGCTTCACGGAAGGGCGCTCGTCCGCGCTCTGGCAGGTCTGTCTGTCCGTCCATTCGCTACACATGCGTGTGTCCATTGACGACACCTGAGAACGTGTGGCTCACGCCATTGCACTGCTTTAGGACTACAACATGCTCGGGCACCAGCTCGTGGTGCACGAAGTGAACAAAGACTACCGCGCGCTCGACTTCTTCAACCCTGTCGGTGCGTCCGTCTTGCCGCTACAAACAGACCCTACAGGAGAGGCGCTCGTGGTGCGTTGCTCACACACACACCTGTCGCTTGCGTGCACCAGAGGCGGACGACGTCCCTGTGCCGCACTTTGGCTGCGCGCTGACGGTCGACGACTTCCACGCGCTCGCGGCGCGCATGAAAGAGAACGGCGTGCAGTTCATCATCGAGCCGCACTTGCGCTTCCAAGGCCGCAAAGGCGAGCAGTGGACGATGTTCTTCAAGGACCCGAGCGGCAACAGCCTCGAGTTCAAGGCCATGACGACGCCCGAGAACCTCTTTGCCAAGTACGTCGAAGTCTAAGACGCACGCACGTACGTGACGCTGTAGGATCCAACGACGAGCGATCCAAAGACGACTAGCGTGCATTCGATACCGAGTCGTTGTTGCTAGCGTCTCTCTCTCTCTCTTAGTCGTCGCCGCCGTCAATGTCGTCTGGCTCGTAGTCGTCAAACTCGTCTGGATCAACGTCGTCGTCGCTGTTCTCGTCCGCTTCTGCAGCTTCTTGCTCTGCGAGCGCCTCTTTGTGCATCTCAACAGCGGTCTGGTACATGCCCAAGTACATCTCGTCCGAGACATGGGCGTCGGTCGCGACTGGCTCGGGGAGCTCTGCGAGCTCCTTGGCGATCCAGGCGTCGGCGCCGACCGTGTCGAGCCACACGCCAATGTTCTGCGCGCAGTACACGAACGCCTCTTCGATCGAGCCTGGCGCCGGCTCCTTGATCTCGTCGACGAACTCGACGACCTGGAAGAACGTCTCGTGCGCGCTGATCACGACTGCGATGAACGGATTGAGCGCAAACGCCTTGTGGAACGCTGCGCGCACGACCTCTTCGCTCGATTCCGCCTCTTCGAGCACTTCCCACGACACGTACTCGAGAATGACGCGGCAGTACGCGAGCACCGCCGACTCCTGCGCGCCTTCAAACTTGTCGATCAGCTCGCGCGCTTCTGCGCCGCGGCCTTCGTCGATCAGGACACACGTGAGACCTTCGCGCGACCGCAGCGAGTCGTTCGTGTCCAGCCGCATGCACTTCTCGTAGTGCTTGATGCCATGGTCCGGCATCCCAGCGTTGCAACACGCCTCTGCCAGCTGCTTCATGATCCTAACGGGAGACGATGGACAATGAGTCGCGTAAGGAGTGTAAGCGAGACAATCGCGACATACACACAGTACGAACGCATGCAGAGACGCACCGGAGGTACTCGCGCGTCTCGGGACGCTCCGAAAACTTGTTCGCCTTGAGCGTCTCGTCGTACAGGTTGTACGTCTCAATTGGCTGGGGGAGCTCGTCGCCGTGCTCGTCGAGCTCGCCAGCGGCAATGCGCGCGAGCAGCGCTGCAGGTCGCGCTGCGCCTTTGAGCTTCCACTCATGTGGCTGCTTAGGTCCTTTGCGCGGCGCTGACTTTGCTGGCACGGGGTGCTTTGGGAATGCCTTGAGCTCCTGCTCTTTGCGCGTGAGCGCGCGCTGGAGCTGCACCACACGCATGCGCTTGCGGTTCTGCTCGCGCTTGTCTTTGCTCGTCTGGATGCACTCGATCGAGCTCTGCGCGAACGCCTGCGCCTTCCCAGTCGCACGCGGCCCCTTCTTCTTGTGGATCTTGCCGCCCATGCTACTGCTGCTCTTCGTGACGATATGTCTGTTGTCGCTGGCGTCTCGTGCGACTCGTGCGTGTTGCGCGATTTGCTTGGTTGGCGAACGGATGCAGTCGTTGACTCGATGTTTGTATACTTTGCCACACATGCATACAGTTCGCAAGTCTATTGCGGGATTTTGATCCGCTCAAGTACGATCGCAGACATGGCTACACTTCGGCTTTGTCAATCGTCGCCGCTCGAGTGAGCTGCTCCTGCTCTTCCAGTGCGCACGCGCGAGCTCCGACGTCGCGCTTCTCGTCGCGATAGGAGCATCGAGTGTTTCTTGCATCGCTCGCGCGAGTTTATCCAACACGAGTCGCGCTGGCGCTGTCAGCATTGTCGACGTCGTGCTCAGCTCGATCAGTTGCGTCAGGTGCTGTTGCTGCACTGCTCGCAGCAGCGTTGGCGAGTACTCGGACGAACGACTCGTATCACGCGTATGATGTCGCGACTGGAGTAGCGGGCAGTTCCACGCGCTGTCAAGTTGCCAAATGTACGCAGCAGAGCACTCGAGCAGCATCGTCAATGACAGCGCGTCGTTGCTGTCGCTAACTGCGCCGTCATTCTCCTCATCTGTCAGCAGATCTTCGAGACGGCGGCGATCGAGCAGCGCTGACAATGCCGGCGTTACGATCTTCTCGAGTATATAGCGATAGACGTCTGCGTGGTGTCCACCGAGGCAAAGCGTGTTTGCCATGCCGCAGTCGTCGCTGTCGTTCTCGAGGAACGCGTCAAAGTGTTCGTAGCGCGGAAGCACGTCGACGCGCTCGAGACTCACGACTTCGAGGACATGACGCAGTACGCGACTGGGACGACCCGCGCGTGACGGTTGGCGTTGTCCCAGACAGAGCGCTTGCCACCGACAAACTTGCTCATGCCTGCGAGCGCTTTAGTGACGAGACCGAGGGCGACGCGCTCAGCTGCCCACAGTCGGTCGCTCCCATCGTGGTTGACAAAGTAGAGCGCCTGCGCGACGCGCTCTAAGCGGCACTGCGCTTGTGCCACGAGCGCGAGGCGGTCGTGAAAGAAGTCGAGCGGCTCGGCGCCGAGGTCGAACTGCTGGACGTACGACAGGTTTGCACTCGCGTCTTCGTCGCTTGCAAACGGCAGGCGCTGCGACGCGAGTTCCATGAGCGCCGAGTCATTCAGCGCTGGTGTGTAGCCGTACGCAATGGCCCACTGGTCGTAGTGTCCGATGCGTGTCTGGCAGTGCGTCTGGTTGCGACTGCCATTGCTGTTGATGTTGTTGTGACTGCGGATGTTCACTGGGAGGTAGTCCATGAGCGAGCTCGAGAGGCCGTGCTCGTCTGTGAAAACGCGGTTGCCGTCGTCGTGCCACGAGTTCTGTGTCGAGCCGAGGAAGTTGTGCCGCAGTCCCAGCGCATGGTCGACTTCGTGCGCGACGATCATCTGCACGCACGCACTCAGTGCTTGCCACATCGATGACTGCTGGGCTTGAGTGTCTGGTGCTCGTAGCGATCGCTCGCTCTCACTTAGAGGATACTGGAGACTCCATTCCATAGCAGACACTGCGAGACGGACGTCCTTGTCTTCCGGTGCATTTTCTTCTGAGGTACTGACGACGCGAGCGAGCGCGAGTGCATTGAGGATGTCGAGCATGTGTCCTGCATCCATGAAGATCTTGGAGCTCAGGACTTCGCCGGACCGAGGATCTGTGATGCTGTGCGTGACCGAGTAGCTCTCTTTGCGCGCAGGGTACCAGAGGATGGCGCTATATCGTACGTCGGCAGCGTGAAAGTCGCTCGGGAACGCCGCTTCGTGTGGCGCAGCGCACTCAACCGCGTCTCGATGCGCTACGAGTCCAGTGAACGCGCTGCTCCAGAGCGTGACGCCAGCTTGGATCGTTGCGTGCCACTGCGTTGGCATTGACGGATCGATGTAGAACACAATGCGCTCGCGTGTGCTTGCGTCGAGACGGTACCGATGGATGAACTGCTCCGGAGCACGAGCGATTGACTGTCGTCGTAAGTCGTTGGTGCTGTTGTCACGACAGACGAGGCAAAGTAGCCAACATGATCGCTTGCGCGGCGTCTCTCGAGCACGCCGTCAGGCAAGAGCGCGAACGACGACATGAGCGACCACGCGCCGTTGACTCCATCAAGCCACTCGGCGCGCACAAGTGTGTTCCGCGGGAACGCTTTGATTGCGATCAGCTGGACGTGCGCGTCGAGCAGTGAGTCATCTGCGTGACCGCTCGGTCCAAACGGATGCGAGTGCGTGCTGCTGCTATCAGTCGATGTTGCGCCACTGTCGCTCGCGGTGTCCTTGTCGTTTGGATCTGGTGTCGTGAGCACAGCCCACTGCTCTTGCGCGATCACGAGCGGTGCGACTGCTGCAAAGAGGCGCCGAGCACGAAAGCACGCGTAGTTGTGCATCGTATCGCCATTGACGAGCAGTGCGTGCGGCACGAGCGCAAGATGTGCGATGACTGGTCCAAACGCATCGATCGTGTGCGTCGCTCGTGATATCTGTGGGTTGTGGCGCAGCAGCGCGAGTGCGTCGTCTGAACTGCTTGCGGTGTCGAGCACGAGACTGAAGTATTCGTTCGAGTTCTTCAGGAGCTCGATCGCGAGGAGCTTCTCACGCACGAAGCGCGGTCCGTCTTGGATATCCTGGTGCACGACGAATGGTGCGCCGAAGTGCTTGTGGTGCATACAGAACGCAGTGTGCGCGAGCTCATTTGCGTTAAGGTCGCTCTGGATGCGTACGGCGCGAAGAAAGAGCGTGTCGGCGGCATCATTGGTGCTGGTGTTGTTGCTTGTGATGTCGTCACTCGTGCTCGCAAGGAGCTGAGTGTGTGGCGCTGCTGGTGCAGATGCGCGCAAGTGGTGCTGTGCATTGACTGACGCAGTGGCACCGAGCGTCCACGCGAGCCCGCATGTTGCAGCCAGTGCTATCAACGCAAGCAAGTGCCGCGTGCGTCCACGATGTACAACAGACGGATCTGCTGGCAGCAGCTCGTACGCGCACTCGCTCGATGCCATCATGATACGTCGTTGATGCAGACAAACATCGCTTCGAGGTGTGTTGGTGCTACCTTTCTGGATTGCGTGAGAGATAATTGGTGTGTCCTTTGTGAAACTTGAATACAGTATGCTTTGTCTATTAGACAATTATTGATAGTGACATAATCGAGTGCTATTCATGTGTGGACCAGCCAATCTATCGCATTGAGCCAAAGCCGCACGACGACGAGCACGACGACGACGCAGGACGAGTAGCACAGCAGCAGCTCTCTCTCGCGTACGCCGGAACGACCGACCGACTGACTGACCACCGACATAGACAACGGAGTGACAGCGATGAACGCACTGACACGCCGTGTGCTCGCGCTCCAGAGCGTCAAGCAGGGCGTCCGAGGCTTCGCCGCGCCTGGCAAGGGTAAGGGCGGCGCGAGCGCTGTCGTCGAGGAGGCGGTCGACCTCACGCGCTTCGTGCCGACCAACATCTACAAAGAGGGCCAGCACGCGGAGCTCAAGGACCCGAGCGAGTACCCGCCGTGGCTCTTCAAGCTCCTCGACGTCCAGCCAACGCTCGGTGAGCTCGAGCGCACGGGCTTTGACAACCTCGAGCTCGAGCAGCAGCGCCGCTTGCTCACGCTCGCGAACCGCCGCTTCGTCAAGAACAACAACGCGAACAAGTCCAAGAAGTAAGCGTCTGTAGCTACTGCAGCATATAGAAGACCCAGGCGCGCGCGGCGACGTATGACGAGGCGTCCAAGAGGCATTGACTAGGCGTCTCGCACCATCGTGAGTCGCAGACAGAGAAGACAGAGAGACGAATCGAATGTGACGAGCAACTGAGCACTCGCTGCGTTGCGTGTGGGACTCTCTCTCTCTTTCTAGCGTGTGCTATGACGCTCTGTTCACTGTTGATCGCTGGTGTGCTCGCCGCTCTCTTGCGTCTCGTGCCATCGCCAGTGTCGACTTTGCTTGTCGGTGGCGACTGCGAGCATGAAGCGGATCTGCTGGATCGGTGTGTCGCCTCCATGGGATCTGCTGTCTGTGGGTCATCGCTGCTCGGCGCCCTAGTCGGTCGTGGGGAAGCCGCCAGGGACGAGCTGCAAACACCAGACGATCGCATTCGCAAGCAAGAGTGAGCAAGGCAGGGAGAATGAGTGAGAGCTCTCGTCATGACGAGACGCAAGAGCGACGTACGAGGCAGACGTTGTTGCCGTTCAGCAGCACTTGGTCGAGCTTGACTTCGCGCTTGCCCTCGGGCGTGATCTCACTGTCGTAGCAGCAGCAGACGATGATCATGCGAGCGTTAGTGCGACTTGAGAGACCGAACGAGCAGCTACGCACGCAACATAGACGCAGAGAGAGCATGTCACGTACTATTCTGTCACGTCGTCGAGCACCATGTCTGCAGCGACATCGCACGAAAGAAGGACGAGAGAGAGAGCGCGCACGCTTGTCAGTCACACACCACACGCACGCTCAAGCTCAAGCGAGAGAGGCTGCGCGTGTGAGCACACAAAAGCACATATCAAGTGCGAGAAGGACGTACTGACGTAGTCGTCAAAGCCGCGGAGCGTGCCGAGGAACTCCTTGTCGCCCTTCATGATGATCCAGAGACGCGAGCCAATGCACTTGTCGATCAGCTCTGTCGTTTGTACACGCGTGTCGTGCACGATCGATACCGTCAGCACATGAATATATGAGCAAATGCTAGCATTGAACATCTGCAGCACACGTGGGCATGAGCACATAGACGCATGCAAACACAGACGCACGCACGCACGCACCGAGCGGAAGCAAGCGGCCTTGCGACATCGTCGTAGTCTTTGGTATCGTTGTCGTCGTTGGTGCTGTCAATCTGTCTGGAGATTTGCGCTCAATACAAGATATTGTACGATCGCAGCTGGATATTGTATCGCTTTTTCACTTGAAAGCACGCCTACTTCGATCATCACCACCACCATGGAGCACGACTTAGAGGAGCAGGCGCACTATGCATCCGTGCTGCTGTCGTTCCGCGAGTACGAGGCGTTCGTGATGCGTGAGATCTTTCGGCGCAAGAAGCACTTGCAGGCACTGCCGGTCGACATGCAGCGCCGCTTGCCGCAGTCGTCTACGATGCGCAATCTCCACCACTTTGTGGTACGTCGACTGCTTTGTGTGTGCATGCTGCTCATTGCTGTGCGTGTCTGCCTGCTCACTCACTCTTACGCACTCTTTGCTCTCGATGCACATGCAGAACGCTGCACGCCATAATCAGACGTTCCTTGAGCGCATCGTGCAAGCGCAGCTCGAGTCGGGGCCAGACGTGCATCTCCCGGCGCTGACGCCCAAGTCGCCGCTGCAGAGCCCGATGCGCCACCTCTCAAAGCTCAAGAGCACGCTGCACCAGTTCGTGCGCGACTGGTCGGACGAAGGCAAGGCCGAGCGCGAGATGTGCTACGCGCCGATCCTGAAAGAGCTCAAGCGCGTGCTGCCAGTCACGCCCGAGAACCGGTACGTCCGAGTGTCTTGGTCAGAGCCATTCAATTGCTATTGCCAGTGCGACTCACTCGCTCACTCGCTCATGTGGACGACTGCGCAGCAACACGCAGCGCGTGCTCGTGCCTGGCGCAGGTCTTGGTCGTCTCGCACTCGAGATCGCAGCTAAAGGTGCGTGCGTCTGTTGGGTCATTGGGTCACAACTTGGGTCATTCGGGTCACTCACTCACACACACACATGGGGCAATCGCTAGGCTACGCGGCGCAAGGCAACGAGTTCTCGTACCAAATGCTCTTTGCGAGCAACTTCATCCTCAACTGGTGCGCTCGATCTGCTCGCGATGCAGTGACTCGTAGCAACGCAGTACTCACTCACAGCTCTTGCACTCTCATACGCAGGGCGTCCAAGCCCAACGAGTTTGAGATCCACCCGTGGATCCACAACCCGTCAAACGCGCTGTCGGTGCCAGATCAGCTGCGACCTGTTGCGATCCCAGACGTCGCGCCTGCCGAGCTCTTGGGTCTTGACAAAGGCAACCGCCCGGACTTCTCCATGTGCGCTGGCGAGTTCCTCGAAGCGTATGCAAATGACCGCGGTACGTGCCAATCGTGAGCGAGGTCGTGGTGATGTGCGGACGTTTGGGATCATATGTCCGCTTGCAAGTTCTGACATACGTGCGTGTGCGTGGACAGAGTGCTGGGACTGCATCGTGACGTGCTTTTTCATTGACGCGGCGCCGAACGTGCTGCAGTACATCGAGGCGTTCGAGCGCATGCTCAAGCCCGGCGGCTACTGGATCAACCTCGGTCCGCTGCTGTACCACTGGCAAGGCGCGAGCGGCGACGACGGCGACGACGACCGCTTCCACCAGTCGATCGAGCTCTCATACGACGAGATCAAGCACGTCATGGGCACGTACAACTTTACGATCCTGGTGCGTGCGTGCTTTGTGTGGGTTTTATGGGTTGTTTGTACAAATGGCACATGATGAATGACCCAATGTACTCACTCACATGCGCACGGTGTGTGTGGGTCTCTCTCTCTCTCTCTCTCTCTCTCTCTCTCTCTCTCTCTCTCTCTCTCTCTCTCTCTCTCTGCAGAAAGAGTCGCAGCGCGAGTGCGTGTACACGAACAACGTCAAGTCGATGATGAAGACTGTGTACAACTGCGCGTTCTTCACGGCCGTGAAGGACGTGGCGCCTGCCAAGTGACAACGGCTACAGAGTCGATGTGCACAGACAGACAGCTCTGTGATAACAACGAGCGATTGTGATAAGCGCAATGAACACACTGACGCCCACACACATCGTACATAGTTACGCATTGGATCGATGTATTGAGAAGCAGTGGCGCCACGCGGGCAAACGTCTTCTTCGTGGTGGCGGCGGCATAAAGCTCAGCCGAGATCTTGGTCGTCAAAGTCGTCGTCGAGGCGCTTGAATGCAGCCATGTGCACGGGCGCTTCGTCGCTCATGCGCTCCATCTCGGGGTTGCGGCTCTCGATGTCCATCTCGCTCTCCATCTGCATCTTGAGGCGCGCGTGGAGCTGCTTTGGTGGCGCCATGCCGCCGAGCTTCTTGTCGCGCGGAGGTGTCTCCATCTTCTTGGCTTCTTGTTGTTTCAAATGTTGTGGTAGCGTTGCCAAGATAGAGAAGAAAGCAAGGGAATCATTTCCCTTGGTTTTATCATGCTCTCACATTGCTAATACACAAAATGCATACTGAAAACAAGAACAACCATGGCAGCCATCAAAAAGTGGCTGCCAAACTCTGCTACAGCATATTCAGGAACCTCTGAAACAGCTTTTCGAGCCAACTGAACAACTGAACGAACGAACCTGAGAAGAGCAGGCATTGAGCTCTAGAACGCTCTTCGACGACCTCTTCGACGACGACGATCAATATGCCGCTCACTCTTCCTCTTGCGCCGTCCAACACAGCAGCACGCACAACTGCCACAGCAGCCACTACTACTGCATCTACATCTACCACGACCTCTGCGCTTCGCTCGACTGCTCCCATCAATATGGTCGCAGACGCAACCGACCCAGCAACAACAATGCCAGCGCTTGCAACTGCAGAGCTCGGCGAGAGCTCGCTCCTCGACCAGCTCCATGACCTGCACCGCCGCCTCGCAGCTGTGCGGCAAGACTCGCAGCGCTACAACTCGACGTCGCGCAACATCGGTCCGATCCCGATGGCCAGCGAGTCGAACAAGATCATTGTGTGCTCGCTCCACCGATGCGTGCGCATGGTCAAGACGAACCAAGACGACTCGTGGCAGTACATTCCGTCGGACACGGGCTTCAAGAGCGCGGTTGACTACCTCTGCGAAGGCAACAACGTGCAGTGGATCTCGTGGCCTGGCGCAGTCGTGGACGAGTCGAGCCACGACGGCGTGCGCCGGAAGCTCGAGACTGAGTACAACTGCCGCCCAGTCTTCTTCACGAGCGATCAGCTCGACCTGTTCCACAACCAGGTGCGTCTGTCAATGGAATGATAGTACAGCTGACTGTCCGAGCACGTGCTAGGACTGACTACTGCTCCATTGCTGCTAGTTCTGCAACGAGATCCTCTGGCCGCTCTTCCACTCGCTCTCGCAGCGCTCCGACAGCCGCTTGCTCGAGAGCTTTGCTGACAAGTACGAAGCGTACTGCGCCGCGAACCAAAAGTTCCTCGAAGCCGTGTCGGAGATCTACAAAGACGGCGACCTCGTGCTCGTGTGCGACTACCAGCTCATGAACTTGCCGGGTTTGCTCCGCCGGCGCTTTCCGGACATCACGTGTGGGTTTTACTTCCACTCGCCGTTCCCGTCGCCCGAGTTCTTCCAGATGCTCCCAGCGCGCGAAGCACTGCTCCACGGCGTCCTAGGCGCGGACCTCGTCGTGTTCAACCACTTTGACTACATCCGGCACTTCCTGAACGTCTGCACGCGCATGCTCGGGCTCGAGTCGTCGCCGAGTCGCGTCGAGTACAACGGCCGACTGATCTCGCTCGGGATCTGTCCCATGGGGATTAACCCACTCAAGTACGACATCACGCCGAGCGTCCAGGCGCAGATCGCGCGTCTCAAGCAGCAGCAGTGCGACAGCGGCATGAAGATCCTCGTCGGCGTCCATAAGCTCGACTTTTGCAAAGGCATCCTCGAGATGCTCGAAGCCATGGAGTACTTGCTGCAGCACTACCCCGAGTACCGCGGCAAAGTCGTGCTCTTTGCAGTCGTGCGCGAAGCAGGACGCACGGCGTCGTCGCAGTACCAGATGCTCAATCGCCAGATCAACGAGCTCGTCGGTCGCGTGAACGGCAAGTTTGGCACGGCCGAGTACTGCCCAGTGCGGTACTTGCAGCGCACGATTGCGCACGACGAGCTCGTGGCGCTGTACAACTCGGCGGACGTTGCGATCGTGAGCAGCATCAAAGAAGGGATCAACCTGCAAGCCATGGAGTTCATCGCAGCGCAGCGCGAGTCGTGCGGTGGCGTGCTCGTGTACAGCGAGTTTGCTGGGTGCGTGGTGTGTTTGTTTGTTTGTGGGTGAAAGTGGTTCAGTGTGGGTTGTTTGGGTTTGTATGACACACTCACCTGTTGTCTGCGGTGTGTATGTCTTAGGTGCGCGTCGTCGTTCCAAGGCGCGCTGCTCGTGAACCCGATGCACATTGAGCAAGTCGCTGCGAGCATTGACACGGCGCTCAAGATGAGCACGACGACGAAGCGCATTCGCCACCATCAGCTCTCGCGATACGTGAACACGTACACGTCGACGCTCTGGGCACAGCGCATCATGTCGGCGCTCAACGAAGCAGCTGCGACGGCGCAAGAGTACAATCGGCTCGAGAAGCTCGACACCGCGCAGCTCCTCGGGTACTACGAGCGCAGTCAGCGCCGACTGTTTTTGCTCGACTACGACGGCACGCTCGTCAACTACCAGAGCATGGCCGAGCTCGCCGGTCCGTCACCCGCGCTGCTCTCGTGCCTCGAAGAGCTCGCAGCTGATCCGCACAACTCGGTCTACATCATCAGCGGCCGCAACAAGGCGCGTCTTCAGGTACGACGGCAACAGCTAGTGAGTGCTTGATAGGATCTGCAGGAGCGCCATTGGACTGACTGTGTGCTCGAATGGTGGACACTGTCGAGCGCAGGAGTGGTTTGGCCACCTCGCGCGCGTGGGACTCGCGGCAGAGCACGGCTACTGGTTCCGTCCAGCAGCCAAGCACCCGCTGTCGCAGTTCAAAGCTGCAGAAGACGACGACGCAGCTGTGGATCCGCTGTTTGCATCCGACAGCGTGAGCATCAGCAGCAGCACTGAGGCAGTCGACGGCTCGGTCGCGAGCAGCAGCACGGGACGCGACAGTGTTTTGCGAGGTCAAGACACTGGCGACGACGACGACGACGAGCTCGCACGCACGACCGACAGCAGCGAACCGCCGAGTCCCGAGCACCTCGAGAGCATGCCGTGGCAGTGCATGTTCAGCGACGTGGAGCTCGAGTGGCGCGACGAAGTGGAGAGCATCCTCGAGCACTTTACTGAGCGCACGCCCGGCTCGCTCTTGGACATCAAGGACTGCTCGTACACGTGGCACTTTCGCGACGCGGACCCGGAGTTTGGGCTGAAGCAAGCGAAGGACCTGCAGCTCCACTTTGACCAGATGCTCCGCGACCGACCGGTCGGCATCGTCATGTGCCGCATCAAGAAGTACGTCACGATCCGTCCGTGGCGCGTGAACAAGGGCCGCGCCGTGAGCCGCATCCTCGAGTACGAGAGCGAGACGCCGTACTTCACGTCGCTCGACTCGGACTTCATCTTGGCCGTTGGCGACGAGCGCACGGACGAAGACATGTTCAACGTCGTGCAGGGCAGCAACTGCTACACGTGCACGGTCGGCATGAAGGTCAGTCGCGCGCAGTACTATCTCGACGACCCGGACGACGTCCTGCGCGTCTTGACTGCGATGACGAACCTCCAAGCGGATCGCCAGGCGCCGTAGACCGCCATCATCAGATGAGAGACGACGACAAGCGAGCACTTGTGTCTGTGTATGTGTGTAGCAGCGCTCTCTCTCTCTCTTTAGCGTGTGTGGTCTTCTGCTCGGCAGCGACGCTGGTTGCCACACACACACACGTGCAATGACTACCAAGCAAACGTACGTTCCTACTTCTGACGACTGCGTCTCTTACGCTCGCTCGCTCGCTCACTCGTCGTCGGACGACTCGTCGCTGCTCTCGACGACCTTGGCGCGCGCTTTCTTGCGCGTCTGGCGCTGCGGACGCTTGGCGCGCGGCGTCTCGACGACTGTCTGCACCGCTGGCTCCTTGGTCTTCTTGCTCCCGCGGCGGCCGCGCGCCTTGGGCTTTGGCGTCGCAGGCTCGCGTGCCGGCGTCGCTGCAGCGACGGCCGAGTCGCCGCCGCCAGCGACAACGTCGTCGTCCTCTTCTTCGCCGTTCTCGGCACTCGCAACGAGCTTCTCGAGCTGCTCGATCGCGTCCTTCATCTCGGCGGTCGTTGACGCCGTGTTGTTCCCGCGCCGGACTTTGCTCACGAGGTGCCCAAAGTGCGCACTCACGCTCGAGTCTGTGAGCGCGTCGCGCAACAGCTTACGGTTCTGCAGCATGTACCGCAGCGACTTTTCCGTGTGCGCGAGCTGCGCGAGGCAGAACGCCAAGTCGCGCTGGTGCTTGACTTTCACCGCCGACGGGAAGCGCTGACAGAGCTTCTCGACAATGCTCTCGATCTGCTTCTCCTTTGTGAGGAACTGGATGAGGAACCGACTGATCGTCTCAAAGTTCTCGTTCGACACGAGTTCACTGCGTCATCAAGACAGAGAGAGAGAGAGAGAGAGAGAGAGAGAGTTGAGTGAGTAGGTGAGCAGTAGGTGGTTGAACCCACCCAAACACCACAAATCCAACCCATGCAATTAAGCACAAAGAACCCACACCCAGTGAAATGGCACAAACCCATCCATTCCCTCAGCAAAAAGACCACAGCCCAACCCACACAAGTCATCACCCATAACCCATTATTTGTACACAGCACATTCATAACCCATTACACATAACTCACCCATAACCCATTCAAACTAGAACCCAGCCCACACACAAAACCAATCGACAAGCATACACCCAACCCACACAAAGAGCACACCCACAACCCATGTACAGCACAACCCATGTACAGCACAACCCATGTACAGCACAACCCATGTACAGCACAACCCATCAATCACATATAACCCTCACACGGTACGCACCTTGACGAAAGCTGGCCGATCGCGTCAGGGAGCATGTTGTAGATCGGGTTCGTGCCCTTCTTCGAGAGCTCGTGGAAGAAGAGCTTGGTCATGTTCCGGATGCCCTCTTCGTCGTCCACGAGCGAGATCGCGATCTCGCTGATCTGCGCCTTCACTTTGATCATGTCGTTCAGGATCAAGTGCGAGAGCACGACGATCGTGTTCTTGCGCACGTTCACGTCCACGTCCCGAAGACGGTTGTACAAGTGCGTCGTCCACGGCTCGATCAGGTTCGGGTACCGGTACGACAGGTCACCGAGCGCAATGATCACGTCGCCGCGCACGGACGGCAGCGGCGACTCTTGCAGGATCGTGAACAAGAGCTGCAAGTGCTTGCTGCAGAACTCGTCCGAGACCGCCATGAACTTGCTCAGCGCCACGACGGCGCACTCGATCAAGAGCTCGTCGCCGCTGATCTCGTCGTCGTCCACGCCGCCGCCACCACTGCTGCTGCTGTTGCTATTGCTGCTGCTCCCGCGCAGGACGCGGATGATGAGCGGGCCATACATGCCGAGGAGGTTCCGGCACACGATCTCGCGCTGCGTCATCGTCTGGACGTACATGTCCTCTTCCGCCTCGACTTCGGCCGCGACGCCAAGCTCGTCCTCCATCGCCGAGACGTCTGCGGCGTCGTCGTGCGGTCCGCGCGCATTCTCGCCGTTCGCGTCGCTCGCGCTCTGCCGATGCTGCTTCTCTTCGTGCGTCACGCGAAGCTTCTTCATCGACATCGCGAGTTTCTCAATGTGCACCGCGACCTTGACCGCGACGTGGCCGACGACAAAGAGAAAGTGCGCGAGCTCAAAGATCGAGATCGAGTCGACCGCGTCGTCCTGGAAGAGCCCTTGGGACAAGTGCCGCACGACTTCGCCGCAGATCTCCTCGGGCTTTTCGCAGATCGAGAAGATCGCCTCGATCGCCTGCTGCGCCGTGTCGAACCACGCCGACTGCGCACTTGCGACCGGCCGCGCAGCTTTCGACGTGAACTCGAGCACGAGGAAGCCCTGGAGCCGCGCGACGATCTGCTCGATCGTCTCCAAGTTGACGCGCTGAATGCGCTGCCGCATGCTCGCGTTCGCAGCGGTCTTTGGGTCGAGGTGGAGGCACTGGATGAGGCGACACGCAGCGCTCAGCACGCGCGTCGTGACGTCTGTCTGACAGCTCACGTCGCCAAAGCCGTTCGCGTAGATCTGGCTCAAGCGGTCGTTCGAGAGGAGCATCGCGCGGTCGACGCTCGCGATCATGCTCAGCATCGACAGCGCGTTCCCGAGCACAGCGGCCGGGTACGCGCGCTCGTCGACAAAGTCCCAGAGCGCGTTGATGACCGACATCGGGATGAGCCGCTTCACGTGGAGCTCGCCCACGATCTTCTCCAAGCACGTGTACTCGGCCACGGTGCACTCGTCGAGGAACTTGACGAGGTTCTCAGCGATCGCCTCGGGCGACTCGCGCTCCGGGTCGTTCGCTGCGATCTGGATGAACAGCGCCGCGAACGTCGTGAGGAGCTGGTCGTGCACGGACGGGTCTGCGCGCCAGATGAGCGTGAGCATCTTCTTGATGCCGCTGTACGCGGCTTCGAGGTGGAACCGGTGCGCCTTCTCAAAGAACTGGATCGCCTCGAGCACGTCCGAGACCGACTTGCTCCCAAGGAGCTGCGCAATGAGCGGCAGCGCCTTGAGCTCAAACTCGTCAATGAAGCCCATGGCGTCTTCGTAGAACGCGAGCATGCGCGCCATTGTCGCGACCTCTTGCTCGAGCTGCGCCTTGCGCGCGCTGTCGGTTGCAGCGTCCGGTAGAGCGTCGTCCGTGGCGTCGTCAGCGCTCGATCCGTTCATCGCAGCGTGCACCTCGCGCTCCGCGAGCACAATGAGCTCGTCGCGCTTCGTCTTGACGTCTGCGAGCAACGCGTCGCGCTTCGTGCTGTACGACGCGCGCTCGAGGTTCCCCATGAACGGATTGCTCTCGAGCAAGAGCGTGAGCAAGTGCATGCTGTGGCGCCGCACGACTGCGGCTTTGTCTTGGAGGCGACCAACAGCGATGAGCGTCACGCGCTTGAGCATGTGGATCGGCAGCGCGCCGGCTTCGCACAGGACGTACCACATCTTGAGCACGTGGCTCCGAGCGAACGAGTTGATGTCGTGCATGCGGTCCTCGAGCACGTCCAGGAGCTGGTCGCGCGTCGAGCGAGACAAGGCGCGGCGCGTAGCTTCGCGCGGCGCAGGGTCTGCCGCAGCAGCGCCACTCGCATCGTCGTCACTCTCATCGTCGTCGTCGTCGTCGCTTGCGTCTTCGTCATCGTCGCTCTCGTCGCTCTCGTCACCGTTGCTCTTCTTCTTTGCGTTGCTCTTGGCCTTTGCCTTGCTCTTCTTCTTGGTCTTCTTCTTGGCACCCGCCGCGTCGTCCGTCGCACTCGGCGCTTGGTCGAGCGCGTGGCCAGTCTGGCGGAAGTTCCAGAGCAAGATCTGCGTGATGCACGTCACCGAGGCGTTGCGGAGCTGGTACGACTCCGAGTCGAGGAGCGCGAGCACGAAGCTCAGGTTCTCCATGATCAAGTACGGCGTGAGCGTCGAGAGCGTCGCGAGGAACGTCGAGATGTTCTTCGTGCCGATCGTGTCTTTCGACGCGTCGCGCGACGACGTCTTGCCAATGGCGCTGATGAGGTCGGCGGCGAACCCGAGGTTCTCGTACGTAAAGTACAGGAGCTCGACCATGTCGGCGACCCAGCTGCTCAGGTGCTCGTGCGCGTAGATGAGCTCGACGAGCGACGTCACGACCGAGATGTGGATCGACGGCACTTTCTGGAGGCTCTTGGCCACCAACTAGCGCAGTCATGGGCGAGAGCGTGAGAGGGTGTGGGGATGTATGAGAGGGCGAATGATCAGCAAGACGTACGTGGTAGAGCTTGGGGCGGAGCGTCTTGCTGCGGCAGAGCTGCGTGTTCTCGAGGAGCTGGAAGACGACTTTGGAGTAGAGCACCGCGAACTCCTGCGGGTCGTCGTCACGTAGGGCGTCAGTGTGTGTGTGCGGTCGTCTGATAGAGAGCGAGAGCGAGAGGACGCACCTCTTCTGGCAAGTTCATCTTCCAGAGCCCAAACGTCTCGGTCGTGATCGACTTGGTGAGCGTCTGGATCGCGCTCTCGACCACGCGGCCCCAGTTCACGCGCTGCGCTGCTGACGCGCTCTTCTTCTTCTGCTCCAGCGTCAGTCAGTATGGCGCGTCCGATCGGCACGAGAGCAAACGGACAGGCGGACGGACGGACCTTGGCGACGATGTCCTTCTCCTGCTGCAGCAGCTGGTGGCTCAGCGCCGTGAGCGTCATGATGAGGAAGTAGACCGAGACTTTGAACGCGCTGCGGTACTGATCGATCTCCTCTGGCTCCGTGCTGCGCTCGACCGTCTGCACGCCGTCCGTCACGTTCTTCACGAACGCCGTGAGCACTTCGACGACGCGGAGCTGAATCGCCTCGGATAGCGACGCGTGCTTCCTACAAGAGCGTATGTGTACGTGTGCAGGAGAGCGACGCGCATACGCGAGTGAGTAAGTGAGCGCAGCCTCACAGCACAAGAATCACAAGAAGCACGACACGCACTTGACGAGGCTGTAGCAAAAGTCGAGGCACTCTTCCTGCAGCAGCTCGAGCCCTGCGTCCGTCGTGCTCAGCACGTGCATCTCGAGCTTGCGCAGGCGCGAGACGATCTCTTTGTCGTCGAGGTCGTCGAGCGCGTGGACATGGCGCACGTGGTAGCGCTCGGCCTTGGGCAGCTCCAAGTCTGCCAAGTGCAGCGGCACGAGGAACTCCATTGTCACGAGCCTTTGCGATAGTGAAGACGAGTGCAAATGGGAGACGCGCGAAAGTCGGTGTTTGAAATTCTGATAGTGAAAAAAGAGAGGGACAAACCTCGCGCTGCTGCGCTTGATCGAGACGACCAGCAGTCGTCAGCGCATGGCGCAACGTAGAATCGATCGATCGTCGTGTGTATTCGCTTGTCACGCGATCGCTGGCAGAGAGTCTACATTTCATGAAACAGGACACGAAGCGACTGCGACGGCTCACTTGCGCGAGCGCTTGCGTGGACGCTTTGAGCGCTTCGCACTCGGCTCAGAGGCGTCTGGCGCCGCTGTCGTCGCTTTGCATTCGTCCGCTTGCTTCTCAGTCGTTGCTGCTGCTTTGCGCTTCTTCGACGGCGTCGCGTCGAGCTGCTTGAGCTTCTCGGCGCGCGCCTTTGCCTTTGCGGCAGCACGCGCCTCGGCCTCTTGCTGCGCCTGCTTGCGCGCAGCCTCCTCTGCTTGCCACCGCGGGAGCTCCTTCTGATACCGCGCACCTGCCATGTGTGCTTGAATGCGCGCGACGTCGCGCGGGTGCTCGGTCTCCGTGACGCTGCACCAGAGCAGCTGCGCCGCTTTCTTCGCGTCCGGGTGTGTCGTGAACATCGGCGCGAACGCCGCGAACGACTGCTTCTTGAGCTGCGCGCGCACGTAGCTCTTGCCACGCACGTACGCCTCGATCACGGCTGCATCGGCCTTCATCTCGTGCCCAGTCGTCGTGCACCGCACGCGGCTGCCGTCGCCCACAAACGCCAAGTCGCCGTGCGAGCTTACGAGCGCGTCGACGCTTGCTGCAGCACTCTTCGTCGGCTGCTTTGCGCTCTTGGCGACAACGTTTGCGTCGAGCGACGCGAGTGCTACGCGTCTAGCTTTGCCCGTTGGTGTGTCCTTTGCAGACGCAGCAGCAGGACTAGCCTTCGCTGCTGGTGACTTCTTCGTCGGTGGCGTCTGCTTTGTTGCTGGCGATGCAGTCACACTCTTCTTCTCTGGCGTCTGCTTGGTCTGCACTGGCGTCACTGGCTTTGCAGGCGACTTTGCCTTCGTCGCCACGGGCGTCGCTGGCTTTGCCTCAGGCGTCTTTTGCTTCTGCTGCGCCGCAGCGTCCGGTGCGTCCGCTTTGCGCGGTGGCGTCGCCGTGTTTGCTGCCTTGGCGCTTGGCGACGCCTTTGTCGCGGCAGCAGTAGCAGGGGACTTCTTTGCCTCTGGTTCGGTCACTTTCGTCGGCGCGGCTGGCGTCGCTACTGCTGCTGGTTCGCCGAGCACAGCGCGCACGCGCGTTTCGCCGTCAGTCAGGTTCGCTGCCATGAAGTCCTGCACGTGCTGGAGGATGACGTCAGACTTGGCGTTGCCGCGGCAGAGCTGGAACTCCTTTGCGAGCGCCTGGAGCTCTTTGCGCGAGAGCGCTGCGAGGTCGAGCGTGCTCGTCATGGCGGTGCTGCACTCTCCGTGTGCTTGTAGATTCACACGCGCGTACGTGTGCTCGCTCGTGCTCGTGCGTGGCGAGGACGCCGCTCGGTCTCTCGGTCGTCGTCGCGAATGGCTCGATGTGCGGCGCTTCGGAACCAATAGAACCAAAATGGCTCAATCGAGTATCGCGCATAGTGAAATCAAGTGCTTTTGGTACGTTTCTGATTTGATTTGCGATGTGGTCCACACAACGATCTTCGGCTGATTCACTTGCAATTTGTATGACACACGGACCTGTTGAACAAAGTATTGCGTGGCACTGCTATTTAGAGTTGATAGTGATGAAAACCATGAATCACAGTAAAGTTGTGACAATCAAATATTTCAAAAATAAGCATGTAGACGACCCTCGACGGACGCAATGCAAAATTGCGATCGTCGATTTTCGTCAACAGTCTATTTTTGAAATATTTGATTGTGAAAGAATCCAAACGATTTCGTGTATTTCATCACTCAAAAACAAACAGCAGTGTCATGCAATACTTTAGCTCATATAAATCAGTGTCATACAAAGTACAAGTCAAATCAATCTGCTGATTTCGTTGGGAATCCTCAATCCGCGACTCGCGCACCACGACACCTCCGTCGTCACTCCAGCAGCTCCATCAAGCAGCTCCGATGAACTTGACGACGATGATGTTGTGGCAGCGCTCGACGACTGTCGCTGTGCGCACGCAGCACCTGCTGCGCTCGCAATGGACGCAAGCGCGTGCATTGAGCAGCGACACAGCGCGTCCGCTGCGCGTCGGGATCATTGGCGCTGGTCGCATTGGACGCGTGCACGCTCAAGGACTCCAGCGCACCTCGGCGGAACTGCGAATGGTGCGCTCCTTCGCTCAACGACGCAATGCTATCGCTCGCTATGAATCAGTACATTGCATTCTCTCATGCACACGGCTTCACGTGCGCATCTGCACTTGCTGATCAGATCTCGGACCCGTTTGCTGACAGCGCGAAAGCTGCTGCTGCGAGCTTCAACATCCCCAAGTGGTCGCTCCGCGCCTCGGACGTGATCGAAGACCCCGAGATCGACGCCGTCGTGATCTGCTCGCCCACGGACAAGCACGCGGAGCAGATCATCGCAGCCGCGGCGCACAAGAAGCACATCTTTTGCGAAAAGCCGATCGACCTCACGCTCGACGCCGTCAATCGCGCCATTGCAGCGGTGCGTCTCCTAGTGTGTGTGTGTGTGTGACTCTCTCTCTCTGTATAGATACGACTGGGGTCTTGAATGTCGTCTCTGGTGTCGCTTCTGTCGACTGGATGTAGTAGACGGAGTGACGAAGTGACTGACGGACGGATGCCTTGTTCCTTGTGTGTGGACCATCGCCACTTTGTCCTGATCGCCACTTTCGCCACTATCGCCAATCGACAGGTGGACGCTGCTGGCGTGAAGCTCATGGTCGGATTCAACCGGCGCTTCGACGCCAACTTCCGCCGCGTGCGCGATGCGATCACGCGCGGCGACGTGGGCAAAGTCAACATGGTGCGCATCACGAGCCGCGACCCTGGCGCGCCGCCGATCGAGTACGTCAAGGTCTCGGGCGGCATGTTCCGCGACATGACGATCCACGACTTTGACATGGCGCGGTACCTCGTGAGCACCACTGCCACTGCCACTGGCAATGACCTAAACAACGCGAGCGCCGCAGTGGACGAAGTGGACGAGGTGTACGCCATGGCGCAGAGCGTGAACCCGGACATCGCGGCCGCCGGCGACATCGACACGGCCGTGGTGCTCCTGCGCTTCAAGAGCGGCGTGATCTGCTACATCGAGAACAGCCGCGAGGCCGCGTACGGCTACGACCAGCGCGTCGAGGTGCTCGGGTCCAAGGGCTCGGCTGCGTGCGACAACAACTTTGCCAACAGCGTCGTCGTCTCGACTGCGCGCGGCGTGCAGCGCGACGTGCCGCTGCACTTTTTCCTCGAGCGCTACGCCGACGCGTACGTGGCCGAGATGGAGGCGTTCATCCGCGCGTGCCGGGACCCGAGCGCGCCGTTGCCCGTGAGCGGCGCCGACGGCCGCGAGGCGCTGCTGCTGGCGCTCGCGGCGAACAAGTCGCTGCAGGAGAACCGACCTGTCAAGGTCGACGAAGTGCGGCCGCGTGCGTAGAGTGAGTCGAAGGGGCGATCGTCAGTCAGCCTCTCAACGGAACGCGTTGACATGAGCGCGAGTGTGGCGTAGAACGTCAGCTACAGTGCGTCAGGAGCCTTGGCGCGAGGACTCTCTGGGATAATGTCGAGGTTCTTGCTCGAGAGGCGCCGGAGGAACTTCTTGAGGTGCACATGGTCTGCGCGGCCCGAGCCGCTCAGCTGGAGGTCAGTGAGGTCGAGCGGCACGGCGCTGTCTGCGAGTGGGACGCGCGCTTTCCGGATCAGGTCCTCGAGCTCACGCGCGTTGTCGACTGTGTCTTTTGCGCTCGAGGGCGGTGCTGGTGTCTTTTCGGCGATGCGCTCGACTGGGAGCTCGCTCAGGACGCTCCCGCCACTCGGGAAGTAGCTGAACTGGACAATGTGCTCGTGCGGATCGACAGCGCCACTGGTGCGCTCGCTCGTGCGCCTGATCACAAAGCGGTACTGTCCGCCCATGCGCACGACCGAGAGGAGCGACGCAAACGTCGCGGCGATCTCGCGCTCGCTCGCAATCTCCAAGACGGCGCTCTCGGCTTCGTGCGGCAGGAGCGCGATGATCTCAAACAGGTGGAGGTACGTCACGTGCGTGCCCTCGAGCTCGTTGTCGTGCACGCGCGCGTCAAAGCGCGTGAGCAGCGCGTGCTCGTTCGCCGCCACCGGCTCGTCGGCTGCCGTCATCTGGATCTGGACGATCGGCGGGTCCTTCGACACGCGGATCACGAGCTTGAGTACGATGCCGTGGCACTTGCACGTCATCTCGTGGTGGGGCAGGACGATCGCCATCTTGTACTGCATCGCCGCTGAGACGACAAACTGCGTTTGGTGGCGCCGGTCGAGCAGCTCGACGTTCTTGCGCACGAGGTAGCCGCGGTACCGCGCCTTGATCTTGTCGATCGCGAGTCGGCGCTTGATGAAGTCGCGCCGCATGAGGAACGTCTTGGACTTGTTCTGGATCACTTTCACCGCTGCGTCATTCTCTGGCGGCGTCTCGCTCGCTTCAGGTGCGATCGGTGGTGCTGACGAAGTCGGCTCAAGTAGAGCGAGCGTAGTCGCGGCGAGCTCTGGCGCACGTGGCTCTTCAGCGACTGCTTGGTCCTCTGTCAGTGAAGCTCCGAGCTCTGTCTTCTCTTCACCTTCCTTCTCGTCCTCTTCGTCGTCGCCCTCTTTCAGATCCATAGACTCGGTCGAGACCATCCGCTCTGCGTCTTCGCTACTCGCGCTGTTGCTGCGACTCGGTCCGTCGCCGCTGCCATCATCCTTCTCGCTGTCACTGTCACTATCGCTGCTACTGCTGCTGCTCAAGTCCGAGTCGTCCTCGTCGTCGTCACTCGATGCGTCGTTCGCTCCAGCCGTGTCGCCGCGCTTCTTGGCTCGGCGCTCTTGCTTTCGCTGCGCAGTCTTCATGGCTTCGAGCTCAGCTTGGAGCTTGATCACTTCGCCCATGAGGTACTGCTCCTTCAAGCTCGCAACGTTGCCGTTCTGTCCGGCAGCGAGCATGCCGTGGTGGCTCCGGCGGCGATTGTCCTTGAGCGCGCGGATCTCGTCGAGCGAGTGCACGACGATCTGCCGGTACTTCTCCACTTCGGCGCTCAGCACGATGCTCTGGCGCCGTAAGATCTCTTTCTCCGGGTCCGCGGACGACGACACTGGGAGGAGAGCGCCGTTGCTGTCGAGCGCTGCGGATCCGTACTTGGACGCTGTTTGACCACTCGGTCGTCGCTTGGGGCTCGGTCCTTCGTGGCTATTGCGCTTCGCAAGCACTTGCGGCAGCGGCGCGACCACCGACGCGCGGCCACCACTCGAAGGGCTCACACTCGCCGCTGCACCAGTGGTGTCAAACCCAAACTCACCTGTGATCGAAGCCGTAGTCGAGAGCGGCGTCGCCGACGTCGACCGCAAATCTGTGTGTGTCAGTCCTCCTGCGAGTACCGCAGTGTCGATCGGGTCGATGGCTTTCACAAGCGTCAGCGGCGCAGACGACAAAGCGCCCATCGGCTGCAACGTCAGGTTCTCGAGAGCGACGACCTCGCGCTCCTGCATCAAGCGCGCCATGGTCGACTCGGACACGCGGATGATGTGCTCCTGGCGCTTCTGGTACTCCTTTGCGTGGTTCAGCAGCGCCTCGAGCTCTTTGATGCGGCTGTTCGCTTCAATGAGCTCGGCTTCGGTCGTCGAGCCGCCCTCTTTGCTCCCGAGGATCGTCGCTTTGCGCAAGCTGAGCTCCGCGGGCGACAAGTGCCGGTCTTTCTGCAGCAGCCGCAGCGAGACTTCGAGGTCCTTGACCTTGTCGCGCAGCTTCTGCTTCTCTTCGTGGTGCCGCGCGATCTTGAGCTCGTACTCGGTCTTGAGGTTGTGCACCGCTTGGTCGCGCGCGGCCTTGAGCGTCCCAGCCTCGCCCTCTTTCCACTCCTTGAACTTGTGCCGCGTCTCGGCGATGCTGCACACGAGCCGCTCCTTCTCTTCGCGCGCGCTCTTTGCGAGCTCCTCCATCGCGCGCTTCTGGTGCACCACGCGCACTTGCGTCTCAGCGAGCTGCGACCGCAGGAGCTCGATCTCGATGCTGCACTCGCGCAGCGCGCGCTCGAGCTCCTCAGTCTGTGCGAGGTGCTCGCGCTTGGACTGGTCGAGGCGCCGGAAGAGCGCCACTTGCCGCGTCTTCTCTTCCACGACTTGATCTCGCATGCTCTCGTACTCGCGCTGCCAGTAGAGCTTCTCGCTCAGTGTCTCGCGGAGCCTATGCTCGCGCGACGAGATGAGACTGTCGCTCGCGACCTCTGCGCGCTGAGCGAGCTCACGCTCGAATGCGCTCTTCTCGAGCATACGAACGCGCATGCGGGCGTCGGCGTTGCGCTCGAGCGCGCTCTGGAGATCTGCGTGTGCGCTCTCTTGTGCTGCGGTCGGACCGTGTCCAAGACGGACGCGCAAGGGAGACTGAAGCAGCCTCGGCGACATGTCCGATCGCTTTGCACTTCGGACCAATGCGGTCGTGGCGCTCGGACCTGTCGTGTGCGTGCGGAAGCTCTCGGTGCCTCCTGCAGTGTCCACATCGGCGTTGTTACCAGCGCTGCTGCCGCTCTGTCGACGCTCTTTCTCGCGGTCCGTCTGCAGCAGCTGGATGGTCGCGTACATGTGCTCGAGGTACGCGAGCTGCTGCGCCTCGTGCTCCTTTGTGCCGCTCACGTACAGCGCATCCGTGCGCTGGATCAGCCACGACCGATGGCGCACGAGATCGCTCTGGGCCTGGCTCTCGCGCGCGATCGCCTCGAGGATCTCCATGGCGCTCTCCATTGGACTCACCTCGGCGCTCTTGACGCTCACTGCTGGCCGCTGCTGCTGGATGATCTTGATGCTCTCTGCGTACTCGTCGAGGTCGTCGTACTCGGTGTCGGCGTCGTCGCCTGCTGGGTGACTCGCGTCGTCGCTCGCGCGAGGCGTTGTCCAGCCTGTGCGCTTCGCGACATTCGGGCTCTGGCCGCGGCCACTCGCGCTTGGACCGAGACTCGGTAGCGTTGCGCCGATCACGTTTGATGTCGTGAAGCCGCGGCTCGGCAGGCGCGGACTCGCGTAGATCTTCTTCGTATCGCTCGCTGCGAACGACGAGTGCCGCATCGTAGCGCGCTCAGCAGCTCGTCGTCGTGTCTGCTCCGTTGCTGACGGGCTTTTGCCAAATGGAGCCCAAAAACGTTCATGTTTGACAAATGGAGCCCAAAATGAAATATTTCATGTAAAATACGCTTTGATTACATATTTCATTGCACATGACACAAAGGTCGTATTTTACCGACTATTGAGCCAGAAGAGCAGAAGAGCAAATGTGCATGCAGTCACACCAACTTGGATAAACCACACCGCCACTCTGCAGCGATTTCGTGCGGTCAAAGCGTCGTAGGCGTGGACACTGCTGAAACATGGAGCGACGGTCAATGCAGTGGAGAAGGCTGGACTGCACACCCCTCCACTCTAATTGACCATCGTCAAGGTGCAAAAAGCCCAAGCATGATAACACTTGGCGGTTTAGTATCCGGGCGCGGATTAATTTCGAGTGAAAAAGAGATGAATGCGGAGTGACACCTTAAAAGGATGAAAAACGAGTGATTTTGAAAAATGAGATGATGCGTAAAAATGAGGATGAATATTATGGTGACAAAGTATTAGTATTGTCGAGTCAATGGGCACTTTACAGACAGACTTCGTGGACAGCCTAACTGAAGTGCGCCTCAGTCGTCTGTCTGGTACTGGTTGTCAGGCGCTGGCGTCTGTGGCATGAGTGTGTGCGGGTGTTACATGAGATCAGGACAGCTCAGGACGCAAGGACGCACACAATATCGCATGCACAGTCGCAGCGCTAGGACGCTTGCTACATGTCTATTCTATGCAATACATAGCCTAATGTGGCTGGGTGTGGTGGTGCCGAAGTGCACCATGAGTGAGCTCTCGCTCGCTCACTTTCCGAAGTGCAGCGCACTGCACAGACAAGCACCACCAACCCAGTCTTAATGTGGAGTCGTTCCGGCTCCTGACGCACGAGCCTTTGCCTTGTCCTGCCTACTGAGTGGTCCCCACCACATAAGTAAGACAACTCATCGACTCACACTGGTACCCACCAGAGCGTCTATTGCATAAAATTTAGCATTGTAGTCGCTAAGCTGCTGGTGGTGGGCGGACCGCGCGTTCAACATCGTAAGCCACAACTTCTAGAAGAATGCGTACACACACCCGTCTAAATAATTGAAATATCTACTTCCTGTGCGTCATTGATGCAGACAAACATCGCGTCGCTTCGAGGTGTCTTGGTGCTACCTTTCTAGATTGCGTGACACAGGCGCATACATTCAATATTCAAGACTAGTACTCAAGTTCATCATCACTTCCCATGTCCGTGTCGTGGTCGATGTCGTGGTCGTCGTCGCTCTCGCTGCTGCTGGACGGCTCGATCGCACGGTGGATCGGGTGATAGACGATGGTGGTCTTGTTGCGTCGAGGGCGCGGCTTGGTGTTCTCGTCGTCTGCCATCGTGTGACTGCCGAAGCCGTTGTCGGACCTGGAGTAGATGTTGCGCGCTTCTGGGTCAGCGAACGATACTGTGATCTCGCTGCTTGTATGAATGCCTTTGTCGGACCAGTTGAGCGACCCCATCACGACGCGCTGTCGGTCGATGATGAGCACTTTGCGGTGCATGTCCGTCTGAAGTCGCACTTCGATCCCAGCAGCGCGCAGGAGACGGACCTTGGAGTGTCGGGATCTCGCCATCTTCGCCTCAGTAGCGATGCGTACTGGCTTCCCGTTTGTGTGAAGGCGGATCAAAGCTGTAGCAATCTACGCACCAAGCAGCACAAGTCAGGGGACACAACACTGGCGTGCATAAGAGCATCCGCACAATGCTCATACCTCGAGAGACGTTATGAGGTAGACTTGTGCGTCGAGGTGAGGCTGCACCGAGTTGAAGAGGCCGAGATACATGGCGAGAGCGTCTTGACCAGGAAAGTCGTACACGTGATCCACGACGGACTGTTCAGGGATGAAACGCGGCTGCGTCGCTGGTGGATCTTGGCCGGCGCGAATTCGAGTCAAATAGCTGTTGACGACTCCGACGTCTACCTTCATGGAACGGGCGATTTTGCTCGGGCCCATGCCTGCGCGCTGAAGGCGCAGGATACAAATATTGTCTTCGTCAGTCAACGCCGTTGTTATTGCTTCTTGAGTCGCGAGATTGGAAATGAAGCACTCATCGACACTGCCCATGAGGTCATCATAAACCGGTATCACATAATGAATGGAAAATCTAGATCAATTGAAGACGAAACACAGCAAACGTTTTCGTACTAATTATCTGTCACGTGATTGGTCCGTTATACGTATCGTATGTGTTGCGTGATTGGTCTAAAATTTAACAAATTTGAGAAATTACATAAGCAAGCAACCATAGTCACTCTTCATTCCGGATGAAGAGTCACTTTATAAATACAAATCCTTGCTCTAAATACAGCTACTGTAGCTAAAATTGGCATCATCAAATGCAAACAGTGAATGGCTCAAAACAACGTGGTGATCGAGCCATTTGCTGATTGAAAAATCTACTTCCTGATTTTTGTCACAGCGGATTCGGACCGGATCTCGGAGGAGGGGCGACGTGGGAACATGTCTGATCGAAAATGTTCTTTTTTCGAACACTTTTTAGAGAGATCAGTGCCTTGATTAGAAAGCTCAGGTTGGTATCAAGTTGGTATCAAGGATCATATGTGTTGCGTGATGTAGTCGTCATGACATCTTGATTTTTGTATGTATAACTCGTGCTTACTGAAATCAAGCTATACGAAATCGACAGAGTCGTGACGACATCTTGATTTTAGTATGGAAAAGTCGTCACGCACAGATTCGATTTCTGGAAAATTGCGTGCAGAATTTGAGTGCAGACATTGTAGACATTGTAGACATTGTAGACATTGTGGACATTGTGGACATTGTTGTAGGCAATTTGGACAATTTGGACAATGTCCAACTTGTTATGCGTTTTCACGATGTCTCCCGAGCGAGCACTCGTCCGAGCTAGTGCTCTAGTGCTCTAGTGCTCCTGGTCTGATCTGCGCTTCAGTCGACGAGCGCATGCGACTCGTGCGACGCACACAAACGCGTGTGGACAGCAAGTGCATTGCAAGGGCGCTCTCAGGTGCCTCGAGGTCGCAAGCGATTCCTATCGACACGACACCTGAAACGTCACCAAGACAATCGTCGATCACTTGGCCACTCGAGTTGAGTGGATTGAGATGATCCATTTGTCATTTCGAAGCTGCTGTGTAGCCCCTTTGAGCACAGCACGAGCGTGATTGAGATGAGATCCTCAGGAGAGCGCTTTCGTGCTCACTTGCATGCATGTTGCGCATCTCCAGTCTCAGGATGCACCAAGTTTCAAGTGCGAATGTTTCTAGCAATGTGCGTATATATTCAAGCAGTTGCAGTATTTTGCGTTCAGCCAGAACCGCGTATGTAACGGGGTAGCCGTACACAAACGCGCGGGTACTGTACTCGCGCGGAGCCTCTCTTTCTGCATATGCTGCTGTGGAGACCTGAGTCCTCTCTTATCCAATATTGAGGGGTATCGCATTAGAGAGTGGTCTCCTGTGGACCACTCAGTCTCCCGCAGATTCATCACTACAGGAAACACCATTAAAAAACTTCAATGCAAAAACCTCAGTTGAAAAAGGCAATCAACGCGCAAGTCCCTCCTTGCGCGTCTTACGCTTCCTCAAAGTATAGTGTAAGCAAGTGACGTGGATCTCATCCCGTTACAGTGTATGTGTGAGCCACATCATAGTACGACATGCGTACTTTTTACAATCATCACTGTAATAGGCGTCCTCGACGCGTGCGTTGCTCTTAAGGTCGAACCACTTGGCACTTGGTTTGTGTATGCAGCAATCGCGCCGAAGCGCATCGTCATCGTCAATCGCGTTGCGCGCTGGCCTGTCTAGGTTCTTCTGCGTCGCTCATGCTTGCTCATGCTTGCCTGTGTGTGCTCCTTGTGCAAATGAAGACCTCACTTGTTGCTGATTCACTTGCAATTTGTATGACACACGGACCTGTTGAACAAAGTATTGCGTGGTACTGCTATTTAGAGTTTATAGTGATGAAAACCATGAATCACAGTAGTTGTGAGAATCGTATATTGCAAAAATAAGCATGTCGATTTTAGTCAGCAGTCTATTTTTGAAATATTTGATTGTGATAGAATCCAAACGATTTCGTGCATTTCATCACTATCAAAAACAAACAGCAGTGTCATGCAATACTTTAGTTCATATAAATCAGTATTATACAAAGTACAAGTCAAATCAATCTGCTGATTTCGTAATACACGTCCTCGACAGTCAAGTGTGTTGCTCTCGATTGATGGTCGCAACACGCGTGTCAATCCGCGACTCGCGCGTACCACGACACCTCCGTCGTCGCTCCAGCAGCTCCCAAGGACACGACGACAATGGACAACGCGGCTCGCCAGACCTTGCGCGTCGGCATCCTCGGCGGCGGCCGCATCGGCCGCGTCCACGCGCAGAGCCTCGTGCGCGCTGGCGCTTCCGTCATGATTGTGCGTTGCAGTGCCACGCACGCTCTCTCACTCTTGCTCGTGCCAACACCGACATGAGTGCTCACTCGAACACAAGTACTTATTTGCTCACATTTACATGTCTTGATGGTCATTCTGCTCGTCTACTTGTGCAGATCGCAGACCCAGTTGAAGGCGTCGCAGAGCAAGTCGCAGCAACGTTCAACATCCCCAAGTGGTCGCTCCGCGCCTCGGACGTGATCGAAGACCCCGAGATCAACGCCGTCGTGATCTGCTCGCCCACGGACAAGCACGCGGAGCAGATCATCGCAGCCGCGGCGCACAAGAAGCACATCTTTTGCGAAAAGCCGATCGACCTCACGCTCGACGCCGTCAATCGCGCCATTGCAGCGGTGCGTCTCCTAGTGTGTGTGTGTGTGTGTGACTCTCTCTCTCTGTATAGATACGACTGGGGTCTTGAATGTCGTCTCTGGTGTCGCTTCTGTCGACTGGATGTAGTAGACGGAGTGACGAAGTGACTGACGGACGGATGCCTTGTTCCTTGTGTGTGGACCATCGCCACTTTGTCCTGATCGCCACTTTCGCCACTATCGCCAATCGACAGGTGGACGCTGCTGGCGTGAAGCTCATGGTCGGATTCAACCGGCGCTTCGACGCCAACTTCCGCCGCGTGCGCGATGCGATCACGCGCGGCGACGTGGGCAAAGTCAACATGGTGCGCATCACGAGCCGCGACCCTGGCGCGCCGCCGATCGAGTACGTCAAGGTCTCGGGCGGCATGTTCCGCGACATGACGATCCACGACTTTGACATGGCGCGGTACCTCGTGAGCACCACTGCCACTGCCACTGGCAATGACCTAAACAACGCGAGCGCCGCAGTGGACGAAGTGGACGAGGTGTACGCCATGGCGCAGAGCGTGAACCCGGACATCGCGGCCGCCGGCGACATCGACACGGCCGTGGTGCTCCTGCGCTTCAAGAGCGGCGTGATCTGCTACATCGAGAACAGCCGCGAGGCCGCGTACGGCTACGACCAGCGCGTCGAGGTGCTCGGGTCCAAGGGCTCGGCTGCGTGCGACAACAACTTTGCCAACAGCGTCGTCGTCTCGACTGCGCGCGGCGTGCAGCGCGACGTGCCGCTGCACTTTTTCCTCGAGCGCTACGCCGACGCGTACGTGGCCGAGATGGAGGCGTTCATCCGCGCGTGCCGGGACCCGAGCGCGCCGTTGCCCGTGAGCGGCGCCGACGGCCGCGAGGCGCTGCTGCTGGCGCTCGCGGCGAACAAGTCGCTGCAGGAGAACCGACCTGTCAAGGTCGACGAAGTGCGGCCGCGTGCGTAGAGAGATCAACGCGTGGTGCGTCCATCCGATAGAGACAACAAGACAAAGAGAGAGAGAGGAACTGCGTACGGCGATGAATAGAACCGAATTGGTAGGGACTGCGCCAGCAACGGCGCGAGTGTGTGGCGCCTTCTGGTTGCTGCGCAGTCGGTCGTGTGTCCTTGACGCCCAGAGCGAGCGCCTCTCGCATCGCGTTCGCACTTAGAACACGATCGTGTCGAGCATTGCCCCGAGGCACTGGACCGTGTTGAGCGCCATGAGGTCGTAGACGTCGCCTTCGAGGTGCTTCTTCGGGTCGAGCTTGCCGACGTTCAGGATCTCGAGCTCCTCCGGCGTCTTCTCCTCCTCCTCTTGCACGCGCTTGTTGTACTGCTCCGTGAGCGACAGCATCGCCTGCGTCGGTCCAGCATGTCATGCGTTAGTCTCTCAGTCGCGCCACATACTCACGCGGCAGCGCGTACCTTGACTGTCTTCTCGTTCGCAGCCGTGTGGTCCTCAAACTTGGCGAGCACGAGCCCGTCGCTCCACGTGTTCTTGTGCAAGTTCATGAGCATCTGCTCCTCGAGCTCGTTCTTGCGGTAGTCGATCGCGATTGAGTAGTAGTGGCGGTTCAGGCCGTGGATCAGCGCCTGGATCGACGGCTTGTTCAAGTGGCCGATGTTCGACGTCGTCTGCCGCGGCTCCTGCCCGAGCATCATGAGCTGCGGGTTGATGAGTCGGAACGCGTCGATCACGACTTTGCCTTTCACGCTCTGGATCGGGTCCACGACGATCGACACGGCGCGGCTGTTGAGCTGCTCGAAGCTCTGCTGCGTGTTGATGTCGACGCCCGAGAGCCAGCAGCCAAAGCCCGGGTGCGAGTGGTACCAGCCCACGACCATCTCGGCGCTACAGGCGGTACACACATACACACACAACAGAAAGAGAGAGCCGTCAGTTGTGAGCGTTGACAGAGAGAGATACACACGAGAGACAGCAGCAGCGAGACGCACCGCCCAGTCTGCTTGAGCATGTCGAGCATCTTGGTCTGAAACACCGGGTCGACGGCTTCGACGCTCACGCCCGTGCCGCTCTGCGGCATCGCGAACACGTCGATGCAGTTCACGGTGTAGTCGTCCACGAACTCGCCGAGCATGAGACCCATGACCTCCATTGGCACGCCCGCGCGACCTGCAGAGTGAGCGAGAGCACGTGCGTGAGTCCGCCTCCTCCTGTCGCCACGACACACGACACGCACAGCCCCTTGCTTTCACTTGCTCGCACACGCACACACACACGCACGCGCACACGATAGCAGGCTGCGCGTCTGTGACCCTTTCACAGAGCTCTCCTCCTACAGCAGCATACAGGCGTCCAGCACACTGTCACTTACCGTGCTTGAGCATCTTGAGCAGCGCAAGCGACGAGATGTGCACTTTCTCAGCCGTGTCCACGAGCGGTCCGTCAGTGCCACCGCCCTGGCCAGGGAGCCCCGGGAGGTTGCCAAACAATCGCTGCAGTCGGTCCATTACACGCGCGCTTCACGGGCTCGTCGTCGTCGAGCACTTGCTGCTGCTTCTTTCGCTTGTTGCTCGTCTTGAGCGTTTTGATATCAAGATCTCGCGATCTCGCTGGTTGAATCGTGACATTTGAGGGCAAATTCTTGCACAAACTGCTGTCACTTGTCTACAGTACGGAGCTCAAAACGTGAAAACTTAGGAATCAATACACTCGAGTGTTGTATGAGCGGCAGAATGCAAACTAATATTTGCCTTGAAACTTTCTAGTTGCAACAAATTTTCAGTGTTTCGATGTGTGGACGACAAGTTTATGTTTTTATCCGCGATAAATGTGTGTAAGGATATAGAAAAAACCTCGACTAATTCATTTGTAGGATTTTCCCCTCATTCGGCAACCAGCGCGGTCCCCTCGCAGTCTATGACTTTAATATACGATATCCCAGTCAAGATTCTATTTATGTCAACGTGGTGGCAGCGCACTCGTTTATTCAGCAACTTCAGTCGGACAATTCCGCTATTTCATATTGAATCGATAATTCAATACTGAAACCATGGACCAAAACTCAGCAAATTTGCAAATCTTACTTATTCGTTATTTGCCTGTTCGTATCCATCTAACCAACCAAAAAGTTGCTAATTCATTACTTACGTGCCACGATCTCCCTATGACTCATATGTCGTATAGCGGCCGCGGGTCAATCGATTCCTCTGGAACCAGGTCCGGGCGCGCACTTTCTCACAACTCGCAGCTGCACCGGCTTCCGCAACCAGCGGATCCGGACCGACAGTTACAACTGTGACATCTGGGCACGACCAGGTCGCAAGTGCTGCCGAGCCCTACCGATCTCGACTGGAACTACCGACCAGAGCCACTGCTCGACGACAACTGCACGAGCGATCCGCCCACGGCCGAGTCGCGCACCATCCCGATTCCGATATTCAGATACAGCCCTGATCTCGATCTCAGCATCCGGACCCCAGAGTCCGGACACAACGTTCAAACTCGGACCAGAGAGCCCATGCCAGAACTTCTGATTTTGGAATCCGGGCCCTAAGGCCCGGGCCCGACTTCCAAGTCTGAGACTCAAGCGTTCGAACACCAGACTCGGACCTGGACCCCGAACCCCAGACCCGGACTCAGGGAGCCAGTTTTAGAGTCAGCATGATGGACACCTTGGGTTAAGACCAGATGTCCGGTGCGTGTCAAGGAGCATTCGTATATAAGTCAAGTGTGTCGACCTGGGAACACCGGGTCGCACCTTGAGTCATTTTAGTAACCGTTTTTCCCTCTTCCGCTCAAGTCGCCTCCCCTTTCCGGCCAAGGTGAGCCAGACTCAGTGTGTGTGTGCATTCATATACATCTCGTACATGCCTATCTGGATCTGCATGTGTGTGCGCATGAGTGTGAACGTGTGAATAGTGGTGAAGTGCCTCTGAGTGATTAACTGAGGACCTGCCAGGCCAGAGAACCAGTCCTTTACCAGCGATTTCATAGTAGTGCGAGTGTAATAGTGTGAATACATTGTGAGTGGATTGAGGGGCGCGAAGCCGGATTCAGCGTTTGCTCCTTATCGCACGCGTAGTCTTGCCGTTTGGAGTGTGTACGAGTTCGTGTGACTCTCGTACTTTTGTATTTTGTATAGTCACTGGTCCTGGGCTTGCTGTCCTAGAGAAAACTCGGCCTGTGGGGTGTTCATTGGTCTTGGTCTCTGTACCCGGCCGGAGTCTCGGTTTGCCAGTGTTGGTTGTGCGCTCTCACGGTGCTTCTCCTATCTGCAAATTTAAAGAACTCGCCAAAGGGATGCACATTGCGAGTGACTGGCCAGAGCAGCTACACTTGTATCGAGTGCTTATACTTTGAATACGAGTGTGTCCGCGCCCCGGATCGATCCTACACCTTGGTCGATCCGATTTTGAAAGTGTTGTGTGCAAGCTTCCTACATCTCTATATAACAATAACTCAGTGCACGCGTCAACGGGCGTGACGCCGTTCTTTGTCTCTCGTTTGCCTACTACGATCGGTTTCTCTCGTCTACGTGGGGAAAGACACATCGTGAATTTGTGTCAACAGCGAGCGAGGAGACTGATGGTCTTCCGCGCGCTAGTGGCGAGACCACGAGCTCCGAGCCACAGATGACCTCTGCGGCACCACATCTACGTCGTTCCATGCGTTTACGTTCACTACACGGCGATCATCCCAGCTCATTCAACGTCGAGAGCGCCGCAAGCGCTGATGCTCGCGCACCTCAATCCACCCCATTCGAGACGCAAGTGCCACAGTCAGATGACAGTGACTCGGATCAGTCAATGCGTGACCAATCCCTGTCGATACCAGTGACAGGTGTTGACATGAGAACTGGCTCATGTCAATACGCTGACGCAAAGGGAAAAAGTGCTGCAAGCGCGATTCTCGCGACCCTCAGCTTGACAACAAGTGAATCGAGCGCACCAAAGTTCCAATTTCTGCAGAACCAAGTGATGACGCTTTGGCGCCACAAGAAGAGAAGTCTACCACCGACTTCGTGAGGCGACAAGAAAGCATCGTGCGCTTTCTCCGTAAAACTGTCGCGGACGCTGGCAACAAACAAAAAGAGTACGCGGATGGACAAGTACGAGCGAACACATTTCACTACGAGATGGGGGCCGTGTTCTGCTGTCAACACAGAACTTGGCCGCGACTGCAGGCACCAACTTGGACTCGACCAAGCTCTCGCCACGCTACATCAGGCCATTCAGTGTCACCGCGAAGTTCGGCGACGAGTACACCCTCGACTTGCCGACTAGGATGCGCCTGCACCCTACGTTTTACGCTGGACGCTTCTAGCCGTACCGACGCCAGGAGGAGGTGGACTCGGAGGACGAGCACCAGTGTCGCGATTTTCGCCGCGACACATGCTCCAGCGGCACTCGATCACTTTGACTCAGCGCTAAGCGTAAGGCGGACCGCGGTGGCGCTTCGCTGGCGGCTGCCCTGGTGCCATGCCCCATTCTCGCAAGAAGCTCGTCACCACTCGAACCTCGGCAGCAAACGCGTCGTGCGACTGGCGCAGGTGAGACTCATGGCGGGGTAGCAGTACGAGAGCCGGCCGAATAACCGGTTTGACCGTCGGAGTCCCGAAAAGAACCTCGAAGTCGTCCATCCGACGGTCGCAGTCCGGCACCAAGGACTGCTCTATCCTGTCGAGACGCTTTCGTGACTGGCTCTCGAGGTCCGATAGATGTCGGATCACGTCGCAAAGCTCCTCGCGACACGTGCAGTCGCAAGTCGAGTGCGTAAATGTCGGCGCGTCATGGCGTCGACAATCGACGTTCTTGTACGACCGGTCCCAAACCATTTGTTGGCGGTCCACCAGCGCCGCTGGTTAAAAGCGCTGGCTATCGCCGCTGGGTTGTTTCGTTACGGAACGAGGATCGTCCGCGAGTTGCTGCTGCTCGCGGTTCTCGCGAGCGTGGCTCTGGCAACCACATTCGCTTTGAGCACTATTGTCGTGTGCACTGGCTCGGTTTTCGCAAACCTCGTGAGAGCGCGGTTTTGAGTTGGAGCTACATGTTCCGGACGTTGTCCGGGTCTACAAGAGCTCGCTGTACCTGAGAGACAGCCCCTAATGCGCAGCGACGACGCAAGCGCTCGCAAGTAGTTGCTGTCCGTCGTGCGCATCTCGTCTGACAGTGGGCGATCGCTCTGTTTGAGGTCCTAATGCGTGCTGGTCGCGCGCGTCGCCGAATGGTTTGCAAGTGCTCCATGACGTCGACGACGCAAAAGCGATTTGTGCAACGGCAAAGCTGGTGAACCTGCTCGCCCTGGCTCGCGACCTGTTACCGCGGATTGTTGGCCTCCTGCGCGCGATCGCATGATGCAGATCGCCAATTTTCCAACGCGCGACGACGGCGTTCTACAAGGCTCGGAGAGAGAGCTCCGAGCCGCGAACGTGATTTCGACGACTGGCCCTGAAGCGTGTGAGCCACAGAATGATCTTGTCTTCGGACACGTTGCCGGGTTGATGAAGCGCGTCGTGACGCCGTACGGGATTGGGATCATGCTGTCGCCGATTGCCGGAAGCTCAGTCGGTTCAGGATCGATTTTTGTGACCGCGTAGCCAGTCTGCGCATACGATAGAGAGGGCGCCGGAGTTGCAGCCACGACTGTTGTCAGAGTAGTTACCGCAGCAACGGTGATTCATCTCCGCAGCAGCGCGTATCGTATGTCCCAGCTTGTAGAGACAGCACCTCGCGCGGACCGACGCAGTGTTATGTGCTTTGAGCTATGAGTTGTGTGCTATGTGCTGTGGCGCCGCGCTCGCGCCAACGCACCGTGTTCGTGTCGAGGCCGCGTGTGCCGCGCTCTGTCGTCGTGGTCTGGTCCCCGCGTTCTCCGCCGTTCGCTGCGACGGCAATGTCGCATGCCACCACAAGGCGAGTTCTCAGAACGTTCCCCGGCACCCAGCTTGACCCGACGTTTGTATGGCATATTCTACCCGAGTATCACTGAATAAACCTTGGTAGTCACTGGACGAAGACCCAGCTTCGCTCAAACAGTCAAGTCAGCTTGGTCCGCCAAGTCAGCTCGGCCCGCCAAGTTTGCAGGGCCCGCCTGCCGCGACCAGCGTGTCATTTAAGTCAGATCCTGTCAAACTCAACGCGGGTCGCCAAGTTGACTTGGTCCGCCAGGGTGGGTCGGCCTGCCATGTCGGCTCGAGTCGCCAAGTTTCCGCAGCTCGCTCGCTATGCTCTCCTCGAGGCTCAAGAAAGACCGAGTCGAACTCGACTCGGGTTGACAGGTTGGCTTGGACCGCCAGGTTTGAGCGACAGGCCAAGTCGGCACGACTCTCCGAGTTCACGCAAGTCGCCAGCCACGTTCAGCACCTCGCTCAAAACAGACCGAGTCGAACTCAACTAGGGTCGCCAGGTTGACCCGGCCCACCACTTGGAGCCAGAACGGGCCACCACCAGCTGGTCAAGTGGGCCGGCTGGTCGGGTTAGAAAAGGTGCATGATTAGATGAGCATTATGATTAGATGAGTAGATGAGTGGCTGGCAGAGATCAGAGAGAGCCGACGCTCACCATAACAACACAGTAGCGATTTTCCTCCCCAACACTCATGTCTCCACCGCTCCACTCGTCTCCTCCTGCAGAGTTCAGCATCGTCTACAACCTGCAGTACGTCGCGTCGCTGAGTGAGAAGACCTGTACCAAGCGCCGAACCCGTAAGTGTGCGTGTGTATGCCAGCCTTTGTCTGACTACATATCGCAGACCCTCCAGGTTCGGTGTGCGTGTGACGTAAAAGTGAACGAAGAAGTGCGTGAAACACCATCCCGTGTGCCTTTGTGCAATTGATAGTGCGAGTGGACGTGTCCCCTTGTACATCCTCCATATTCCGCTAGACTGGCTGCTAAGGTGGCGAGCCAGATTGCGTTGTGATGGAGTTCGGCGTAAGAGGCAAAGAGTGCCCAGCCATTAGAGTGACCGCGTAAGAGCCAAGTGTGACCAGCAACATAGTGTGAACGCGTAAGAGCCGTAGAGACGGCCGGCATTAGTTTCGTCAGGCTGACTTGCGGAAGGTCCGCCAGCCTGGCCTGTGTATTGATTGAAGTGCACAGCGTGTCCACCAAGAGTAGTGGTGAAGAGCCCCAGTGTTAGAGGGGCTATACATAAGTATTAACACGAAAGAGACCTTCTCTTTTACTCGAACGGACTGTCTTCATACGGATCTCGATTGTGAAATGCTAACTTGGTCAGTCAGACATCAGCGCCCGCGATTTCCAAATCTGAAAGAACTACCAAACAGGGATCACTGTGTGAAAACTCTGACTAAGAGTGACATAGAGTCGCGAGTGCATACATATCGTGTGAAACGCGTGAGTTTGCATCCCGGCTCGACCCCTGACCTGGCGCACCCCCCCCCATCGCCAGCTCTCAGGGTTGTTGCTGATGGAAGCCGAACTACACGCCACTTCTTCACAGCGCTATGTGCTTGCTATGTGTAATGCTGCTCTTGTCACGGGAGTGACTTGCTTACACTATAGCAGAGGAAGCTGAGCGTAATGTGTGTTTTTCAACTCTGGGGTTTTTGATTTGGTTTTAATAGTGCTGTCCGCTAAAGTACGGGAGTGCTGACAGCCACTCAAATGCAGGGCGCCTTCTAATAGGAGCACCTCTAAAGAGATCCCTCGCTAATAGAGCACCTCCTAAAACGAATATGCATGAGTGAGGGTCCGCTGGTCGTACTTAGCGGTAAGTGTACGGTGACCCCGTTACACCACCCCCCACAATAGACAGCGCGCACCGCGCGCAATGTAAATCATGTAGAAGCAAGAGACGAACGAGCGCTGACAGCGCAGCACCACGCAGTGAGCGAGAGGCGAGCGTGTCGAGCAACTGGCGCAGCGAGCGACGAGAGACGTGTCGAGACCATCGCGCGCGACCGCGAGCGCGATGAAGATGCGAGCGTCGGCGGCACAAACAAACGTCGAGAACTCGCACACGCACGCAGCGCAGCGAATACAAATGGAGATATCCTACGCCGACATGCGCCGACGCTGGACGCTGTACGACTGCACTGGAGCCATCAACTCGCCGGGCGACGAAGTGCTGAAGGACATTTGGCGGCGCCAGCGGCACGCCAAAGGGAGGCCGATCGCGCCAGTCGGGACAGTCACGCGCGACGACTTGGACGTGTCTTGGACGGCGTTCGTGAGACGCTGGAACGCAGACGACGAGATCGAGCGAGGTGTCGAGAACCGCGAGGGTCGCCGCCGTGGGTACTCCACAGTGGAGCTTGCGAACGAGATCTGCAGTCGCGCTTGGGACGCTGATCGGCGATGCTGTTACGTGCACTACTATCGAGGCTGCGGGTTGTGCGCGAGCCGCCAAGCGCGACCGAATCTGCTCGGCTGGCGTGAGATCCACAACGAACATCCGCATGACGGCGAGGAGGTTCGGCTCATTGGTCGATACAGACGCGCAGTGCACGACTTCGAGCGCGCGAACTTTGGCTCTGCACGTGGTGACCCTCGTCGTCGAGACTCGCAGCGCGGGCATGGTCGAGCCTCGACTCGTTCGCGTTCGCCGTCGCCGCGCAATCGACTGGCGCGATCTCGTTCTCGATCGCGAGGAGCGTGGGGTGACCAAGACGGGCGTGCGCACGAGCCAGCGCGTGGTCGGTCGATGCCGCGCGACGCCGATGCGTCGCGCGGACCTTCACAGCAGTCGTTCGTGCTGGTGTGCCGTGTTTGTGAGCGCTTGGAGCCGCGCGACAACGCTCTGCCGCGCGGAGTTTGGCCGTAGCATGACCGCGCGTTCGAGCCGGATCAATGTGATGCGAGACGTGGCGTGGTTGATCGCGCTCGATGCCGCGTGGTGCCGATGCGTCGCGCGGGAACTGGCGCCGATACGACCGCTGGAACGGAGACGCCCGAGAGGACCATGCGCATCGCCGCGAGCGCTCTCGCTATCGTGGTCGTGCGTCTTCCCTTCGAGGTGCATCGACAAATGCGCTTGATCAAGCACAGTCGCCGAGACGAGCTCCGACTCAGCGAGATGCGCGACTTGAGCCGCGCGGTCGTTCTCTGCCGCGCGGAGATCGTCACGCGCCGCTGACGCGTCTCTGGTCGCCACTCCACGAAGAACCGACTCGTCGTACGCAGCAACAAGATCTGGAACGTCGAAAGCAAGCATTGCGCGCGCCTCCCACGTATCGTGGGACGGAGAGTAATCCAGCCAACGAACACGAAACTGGCGGCGATCAAGCGCAGGTCGAGCGCGCGTCCCAGAGCGATGTTCGTCGCGATGGGCGACCAGGCGATCGACAACCCAGTGGGTCTCGCCAGCCTGATCAACGACCAGCGGAGGACCGTCGCGCTCAAAGCGCGACGGCAAATGCTCGTGTTGCGGGTCCTGCTGAGACTGGTGAGTTGGCGGCGCAGAGTCGGGTGGGGCAACGTGCCACGGCGCCTCCCCCATTTGAGACTTGTCTTTCGTCCGGCATGACGCGTCGTCGGCGTTGGGTCCGATCGACGAAGAGAGTCGCCGCATCGACCGTCATGATGAGCTGCTGCACGATCTGTTGCGCCGGGTCGAGGCGAGTGATCAATGTAGTCGTGCGGCGATGGATGACGCGCGTGCTGTGCGCGAGGGTCGGCCGCCGCCAAGCGCTCAGAACGTGCCTCGATACCGCGGGCCGCGTTACGCGCCCGCGGAGCCTCGCCAGCAGCTAGTGAAGCCGAATCTGGGATCGTCGCCGGAATGTACGACTTGAGCCGCCCAACGTAGAACGTTGGGTGGAGTCGCATCGCCGTAGGAATGTCGAGCTTGTATGCGTCGCCTTGCACCTTGGTAATCTTGAATGGGCCAATGTACCTCGGTGCGAGCTTCACAGCACCAAGGTTCGTCACTGATGCTGCCGCGATTCCGTTTGTCGACAGGAGAACACGATCACCAACCATGAAGCGATCATGGTTGGCCTGCCACGCTTGTCTGCTGCAACCTTCTGTTGATCTATCGCGCTCGCTAGCGCGTCTCGAACGAAGCGAGCGATTGCTTCTCGCTAATCGACAAAGTGTGTGAGTGCGACTGGCACGTGTGATCGTATGGTCAGAGATCGGACAGTTGTACCGTCGTCGCGATTTATGACGACGGGAGTGGGCGACAGAGACGTGGCGAGACGTGATGTGGGATCGATGTGATTTCGCTGGACCCATGACGCTGTCGAGGACAAGGCCTGGCGAGGAGACAGAGCGCCGCGCCGGGAGCTGGCGCGGGTCTGTACAGAGGTCACAGACGATGGCTCATCCGTATTGTTCGAGTGTCCACGCTCGCACGGGCGAGCGTGGAGTGGCCGAACGTCGCTCGTCTGTTTGCCTCCCGGCGCAACGGTTGCCGGGAGGCCGTCGAGACCCATCATGCACGGCACTCTCGGGTGCCGCGCGTAGTTCACATAGAACGGCGTCATGCCCGTCGAGCTGTGGACTGCGTTGTTGATCGCAAACTCCACCATGGATAGCGAGGCGCTCAATGGTGCGAACGACGTCGCGTAACTGCGAAGCACATCTTCGACTACGCGATTGACTCGCTCCGTCTGCCCATCCGTCTCCGGATAGGAGGCGGTCGACATGAGCAAGCGCGTGCCAAGTAGCTTGAACAGCTCTTGCCAGAACCCCGCCGTGAACATCGGGTCACGGTTGGAGACGATGCTCGACGGCATGCCATGGTGTCGGTACACCACGTCGATGAACAGCGCTGCCGTCTCTTCTGCCGAGATCGTTGCCCTGACAGGCGCGAGATGCACCATCTTACTGAACCGATCCACCACCACGAGGATGCCCGTTCGTCCTTGGTCGCCTCGCGGCAGCCCGAAGACAAAGTCTAGACTCGCTGAGTACCATGCCGACTCAGCGATAGGTAGCAGCTGAAGTGGTGTTCGCACTGCGGGTGCTGGCTTGACACGCTGACAGACCTCGCAGCTCCGCACCCACTTTTGCACCCACTTGTACATGTGAGGCCAGTAGAAAGTGCGCGAGGTATGTCTTTTCCCTGCCCAAGTGGCCGGCGCTCGCGCTGTCGTGGAGCTCGTGCATGATGCGAGCGCGGAGATCGTCGTCCAAAGGAACCACGATGCGTGGCGCATCGTGGTCGTCGATCTGGTAGTAAAGCAGATCGCCCTTGGCAAAGTAGCGCTTGACCTGCGAGCGCGACGTCGCAGAAAGCTCGCTCAGCTTCTTCTCGGACGGAGCATGGAGATACTTGATCAGCGCGGAGCAATGCGCGTCGTTCTTGTACGCCGCTGTGATACACTCACGCGGCGGGCTGACGACGACGGTCGTCGTGTTGATGACTTGCGCGATGCACACCGCGCACTCGTCGTCTTCCTCGTCGGCGTCGACGAGGTGCCGAGCCGTGTCTGGCCGCGGATCATAGTCTGGTCGGCGCGAGAGCGCGTCGGCGATAATGTTGGTCGCGCCTGGCTTGTAATGCACGACGAAGTTGTACTCGGCGAAGAACGACGGCCAGCGCGCCATCCGCTGGCTGAGATGCGGCGACTTCGTCGCAGTGCTCAACGACGCGTGGTCCGTGTACACGACAAACGTCCTCTCGCCGAGGAGGTAGACGCGGAACTTCACGAACGCGTACCGCATCGCGAGCAACTCCTTGTTGTGGACTGGGTAGTTGCGCTCCGCGAGCTTGAGCTGTCGAGACTGGTAGCTGATGACACGCTCGCGCCCGTCGGCATCGAACTGCATGAGCGCACAGCCGATCGCGAAGTCGCTCACGTCGCACACGACATGGAACTCCTTGTCGTGGTTCGCCAGTGCGAGCACCGGCGCACTGGAAAGGCGTCGCTTGACTTAATCGAATGCCGTCTAGTGCTCTGGGCGCCACACCCAGAGTGCTTCCTTCTTGAGGAGCTGCGAGAGCGGGTAGATCGTTGCTGCAAAGTCCTTTGCGTAATGATGCAAGTAGTCGGCGAGACCGAGCCACTGCCGGAGCTCCTTCTGGTCGCGCGGTTCCGGCCAGGAGACGATCGCAGACACCTTCTCTGGGTCGGTGCGCACACCCTCGCCACTCACGTAGCTGCCGAGGACCGGGATCTCTGGCGCACAGAAGATGCACTTCTTCAGATTCGCGTACAACTTGTGCTCGCGCATCGCTGCGAAGACCTGGCGCAGGTGCGCCAGGTAGGCTTCGACCTCGGTCAGTTGATCCGTGGCCCGACTGTGCACAAAGATGTCGTCAAAGTAGCTCGGCGCGAAGTCGCGCAGTGGCCGGAGCACGTGCGAGACCATGCGATTAAACGTCGCTGGCGCGTTCTTCAGACCTTGTGGCATCACGAGCCACTCCAGAGCATGCCGCTGGGAGTACTGACTGCCATCAGCGGAACATCGGACTCGCGCATGAGGATCTGGTAGAAGCCGTCGGTGGTATCGATGGTACTGAAGATCGTGCTGCCAGACATGGTGTCGACGACCATGTCCTTGCGCGGGATCGGCGTCTGCGCAGGGATCTTCGCGTCGTTGAGCTTGTTGAACGCGTGGACGATACGCCACCCGCCTGTCGCTTTCTTGACACAGAACGTGGGTAACGAGTGCGGCGACGTGCTCTCGCGCATGTGCCCGGCGGCGCTTCGTTCCTCGAAGAACGCATCGATCGCTTTGACTTGATCACGCGGTACTTCGTGCGTGGAGTGAGGTCGATCTCGTGGCGGACCCCGCGGTCGGCTGGCAGCGCCGGGGGGAGCTTGTCAGGGAAGACGTCGGCAAACTTGTGCGCGAGCTCGAAGACCGGGTTGCCAGTTGCGGCAAGCTCATTCCACGACTGCGCAGCAAATCGCTCTTCCCGTGCCAACTTCGGCACGGCTCCTTCGGGACGCTCGCTAACGATTGTGCAGAGCTGCTCAATCTCGCCGCGCTTGAACTCACGCAGCATCTTCTTCCACGACAGTGTCGGCAGTTCCGTGATGATCTTGGCATCGCGGGGAGGGCTCGCGGCCTTCATCGAGTGCGGGAGTGCGAACAACAGCTCGAGCACTGTTTGAAGATGTAGTCGACGAAGGGATCGCGCTTGACGCTGGAAGCGCAGGGGTGCGAGCCACTGCTGCAGCACCACTAGAAGATGACGACGATGATCGAACCGCTCAAGCCGCTGCTTGCGCGGGAGTGCGAACCTCTGCTCGAGCACATCCAGGAGCCCCAGGCGCGTGCGTTGAAGCTTGTACGTGCTTGGGCCGTCGACTATTGCGCACCGTGATCCACGGATTGGGCGATGCGGTTCCGCTCGGGAGCCGCTGCTCAACCGAGGAGGCGCATGAAGCGTTGTAGCACGCAACACACGAAGGGCCATCGCTCTCTTCGTGGCGCATGAGCGACGCGGACGCGGGGTCCACGACTGCTACGTGCGGCCAGTTGCTCGCTTGCATCATTGCGAGCACCGCGTCGACATCGATGTCGCGCGGCTTGACAGTGCGGTTGAGCCAGTCGATGTCGGGGCGATGACGAGCGAGCCACGGTATGCCGAAGATGCAGTCGAACGGGCTGTTGAGCTCCAAGACGAGGAACTCGTCGTGGCCCTTGAAGGCGTCGAACCGGTACTCAAACGAGACCGATCACCGAGGAAGCGATCGAGGAAGACCGTCGGCGAACTTAACGATCATCTCGCCTGGAAGCTCGCGAACGCGTGTTCGCGAAGACAGCAGCGAGGTCGTCTCGGCGCGCACGAAGTTGTTCGTCGCGCCCGAATCCAGCAGTGCGCGCAGCGGGCGTCTGGCGCCGTCGACATGCAGACTGAGAACAATCAGTCGCGAGTCGCTGCTGGAGGTGGTGGCATTGAGTTGCGCACGTAGCGCAGAGGGGCTAGGAGGACGATCTGCCACCTGGAGAACGTTCCTTGCAACACGACCAGTAGGGCGCCCCGCGCCTACTGGTGACTCTCGTTTTTTGGCTGTCCAGTGGCGCTTGTCTCGCCTTCGTCTTCGATTGCGGCTAGCACAGGAGCTGGCGCGCGACACACCGCTGCCCGGTGACCGACCTTGCGGCAACGGAAGCAGGTGATCCCCTTGCCCGTGGTGTTGTGACCGCAGCTGGAGCTGGTGTTTGCCTGGCCGCCGCGGCCACGCTGCGGCGGGGACGACTGCACGATGGCGTCGATCTCCATCGGCTCCACCTCGTTCTTGTACTGAGAGAGCGACACTTGATGACGAGACGCGTGGACGCTGTAGTTTTCTCGAAGAGCGATCGTGAACGCCTCTTCGAGGGTGACCGGCGGCTTGCGAGTCAAGTAGAAGCGCTGGTGACCCGCGTTCATGCCGGTGATGAACACGTGGACTTGCGTCACAGTGTCGATCGGGTTGCTGACGATGCATGATGCCAGGTGTCGAGCGCGCTGGATGTAGTCGATCATGGACGAGCGACCTTGGCGCAGCGTCAGGAACGCCGTGCGATGTTGCGTCTCATCCTGCGGCGGCTCGAACGCCAGCCGCAGGTCGTTCTTGAGCGAGTCCATCGTGGGAAAGCACGATGGATCGGCGACGAGCTTGCCGAGCGCCCGCTCCTTTGCCTTGCCCGACAGGTTGGACAACAGGAAGTGGGTGCGAGCGTATTCGCTGGACGGCTGACGCACTTGGACTGCGATGTCGACCTCGCACAGCCATCGGTTCAGTGCGAGCCCCTTGGCTCCTTCACCACTGTAGCTGGAGACATCGAGCTTGACCACGTCGAGCTTGGGTGACGCGGGAGTTGATGATAGCCAACTTGAGTCGGCGAGCTCGCGTGCCATGAACTCTTGGATTGCGTTGCGTTGTTGCGCTTCAGGCGTCGCAACGATGCTCACTGCGACGACGGAGATGCCGGCCGTACTTGACAGGCGACGCAACGCCTCCCACTCGTACCGAGTGAGGTACTAGAAGTCGCCGTACGACAGCGACGACCCGTCGATACTCTCGATCGGCTGGACGGTCATAGTCGTTGGACGGACTACGAAGTGCTACCAGGTGTCGCGGGAGTGACTTGCTTACACTATAGCAGAGGAAGCTGAGCGTAATGTGTGTTTTTCAACTCTGGGGTTTTTGATTTGGTTTTAATAGTGCTGTCCGCTAAAGTACGGGAGTGCTGACAGCCACTCAAATGCAGGGCGCCTTCTAATAGGAGCACCTCTAAAGAGATCCCTCGCTAATAGAGCACCTCCTAAAACGAATATGCATGAGTGAGGGTCCGCTGGTCGTACCTAGCGGTAAGTGTACGGTGACCCCGTTACAGCTCTGGGATTGCCAGCGCAACGCTGCGTGTCACTGGCCCTCCCGTGACACAGCACTGCGCGAGGAAGCGTCTTGTAGTCTTTGCAGTGCAAAGACTACGTATGTCTTGGAGTTTGTATGCTTCAGCGCGAACGTCTCGCCGACGAAGGAGGAGACGGAAAAGATATGATCGTAGGTAAAAAAGAGTGAGATTGGTGGTCGAGGTTCCAGCAGCTCGCACTTAAAAGAAACACCTAACAACCTAAGACCTCCTACTCTGATGGGCTAGACACTGAGTGCCTCCTAACCAATGAGCGGTCGTAAAATTCATGCGTCACAGCGACCCTTCGAGTCGCTGTGCTTAAAGTTTGGTGTGAGGTGGGCCACACCAAATATGGGTGAGACACATAACGTGGTGTACCACATTCCAATGTGGGATCCACACACCCTAAGGTGGACCACACTGGGTAACAGCCTGTTACACCATCCCCCTCAAGACGATACCATCGTTGATGGGGGGAGGCGAAGAACATTCGCGACCAAGCACATCAAGCTTGGTCACGCACGATCAAGCGTTAGTCTGATCGAGACACATCAGCTTGTTCTGCGCGAGACGAAGAGCAAGAGACGAGAGAGGCGCGCGTCACCATCAAGAGCGCGCGAGCGTGCGCACAACTTTCACGTGCGCGCGTGTGGTTCTCGCTCATTACGAGAGCTGACGAGGACGCCACAAACGACAAGCGCCCTGACGAAGAAGACCGCGGCGAGCAAGACCAAGCTTGCCGCGCGAGATGGGAAGCCAGCGTCGCCATCGAGCGACGCTGGTCAACAACCAGCGAATGACGCAGCGCTGCGAGCGAGAGAATGGAGGCTCAATCGAGCGCGAGGGCAGCGGTATGGACGACACTGAGTCGTCGTCCATGGTCGACAGCAGCAAGACGAAAGCTGCTGTCGCAAGCGCGCAAGCGGATGCGAGTGCACCGTCGCCAACAAGCGACGCAGGGATGGGAGACGCTCAAGCTCCTTCCATTGCCGACAACAGCCTAGGCAAGGCTGTTGTCGCGAGCACTGCGACGCGCAAGATCGCAACACTGGCGTGGAAGACGCCGCAGCGCCTTCCGCGATCGGCAGCAGCTCCACGAAGGCTGCTGTCGCGAAGACTATTGTCGCAAAGACTGCAGTTGCGAAGAGCAGCAGCAACACCAAAAGTGCTGCTGTCAATACTGCGAAGAGCAACAGTAGCTCTCAAGCTGCTGCTAATGATGATGAAGATTTGGAGGAGAAGCTCCAGCGCCAGTGCCGGCTGCAGCTGGCACTGCGGCATCGAGTCGTCACGGCAGCTCGGCGACCGTGACGAAGGCGCCGTTTTCGCAAGAGGACGACGAGAGCACCCAAGTCTTGTACGAGAGTGACGGAAGCGACAGTGGGTCGGTGAGCTCCTGGAGCTCACCGCTGGCAGCCACGCCAGTTAGCCCGCCGTGCTCAATTGCCTCGTCGAACAGTGTTCGACGAGGGAAGTGCGCCGCTCGACGGCGCATTTGGCGACTTCGCACTCGTCTAAGCGAAGTTGTCGTGGCAACCCTCGGTACGCTCGGCGTCACCGAAGTGAGATCTGGAGCTCGAATTCATTCTCTAGCTCCTCGCGATCGCTGTCGTCATCACCAAGAAGATCGAGATCGCCCTCTCGGTCACGATCTCGCTCGCGCACTCGCTCCCATGGAGTGCGCGCTGCCAGTCAAGTGCGCGCGCCGGCACAAGCATCAGCGCCACCGCCGCCTGTGGACGGTGTCGATACTCCGCGCTGGGCGCACCGCGCGGAGTATGATGGGCGCCGCGCAGCGAACGCGGCGCTTGGGCTCTTCGACGTGTCCACCTTGGTGGACACGCAGCTCATTTGCTCGCAGCACGTGAGTGTGGAGGAGCGGAAGAGGTTCTACGTGAACCTCTTCTTCCAGTGGCGTGTCTCTCGAAAGAAGCGAGACACAAAGTTCAGCGAGGGCATCGTTGCCTCGTGAAGCGACTTCGTGCGTCACTACAGTAGTGACGCACGTTGTTTCGCCGAGCGCCTGCAGCGCTCGCATGAGCGGAGCGACTACTCGCTCACGGCGCGTGTGCGGTGCGTCCGCGAGGTATGCGCGCTCGTGCGCGCCGACTGCGCATTGCCGCTTCACCTGCACTGCGGTCTTTGTGCGCCGAGCGATCGGCGCATGACGGAAGAAGGTTTTGCGAGACAGCAAAGCTATCTGCCGGCCGATGTCGTGCGCGAGGCGACATCGCTCCGTGCTGACTTCCCCAAGCTAGCACGTTCGCCAACAAGCTCGGTCGGCGACGATCGAGCGCAAGGGCACGCTCGCTCTACTAGTGGCGTGGCACCCCGTGGAGGCGGTCGTACTCCTCCACGAAGTCCGGCACGTCCTCCACAAACTGCTCGCGCGGCTCCCATGTGGAGGACGAGAAAGGGTAACCTCTCCAATGAACTTGGTACTCAAGACCTTGAGTACCAGGGTCACTACGATCACCGCGAGGGCGGTGGCCGAGGATCTCCTGCACGATCTAGCGGGTGTCACCCGCTGAGTCGACCAGCGGCGGCGGGGCACGCACATGTTGCTCCGTCGACGGCGCAGCAGCCACAGGCTGCGCCGGAGCACGCAGATATGCGTTATTTGCGTGGGGATGTTGATGATCTCCGCCGTCGCTTGGACGCGGCGGAGCGTCGCGCTGAAGTGGAGAGTCAGCGCGTGGTGCGCCTTGAGCAGCGCGTTGCTCATGTGGAGGACTCTCTCGCGCAGTGGGAGCGTCACTGGAACACGTACGAGTGGTGAGCTCGTCGCAGTAAGCCTTGAGGCGCCCCACGTAGAACGTGGGGTGCAGCTTCATCGCGCTCGGGATGTCGAGCGTGTAGGCGTTGCGTGTCTTGCGTAGGACCTTGAACGGTCCTACGAACCTTGGCAGCAACTTTGCGGCCGTGAAGTTGCTGATTGCATGTGTAGGTAGGTTGCTCGTTGAGAGCAACACTAGGTCACCCACTTCATACACGTCAAAGTTTCTTTTCCCTCTTGCGACTGCGTTGTGCTTCCGCTTGTCCACTGCGTATGCGATGGAGTCGTGTACGTATCCCACAACGGCTTGACGCCATAGAAGAAACTCGTCGAAGTCTGTGCGCTTGGCAGACTCCAAAGAGGTGGTGCTGGCATGGTGGGTGCCGACGCAGTCCCTCACTCTCTCAAATCGCGCTCACGGTTTCGCGTGAGCGCGTTTCCTTCTTCGGAGCTCATTTCCGAATCAGCAGCGTCGTTGACGCTGCCGTCCGTCGCGCGCGGCGTGATTTTCACGACCATCGGCTCCGCCGATGATCACTGGTACACGTGGATGCCGCAAGGCATTCACGTAGAACGGGTTCATGCCCGTCGAGGCGTGAACCGCGTTGTTCATTGCAAACTCCGCAATTGGAAGCATTTCTCTCCACTACGTGAACGCGTGCGCGTAGCTGCGCAGCACATCACCGCGCACGCGATTGACGCGCTCGGTTTGACCTTCCGTTTCGGGGTGGTCCGCGGTTGGCCATGCCAACCGCGGACCAAACAATGCGATCGCTGCTTGCCAGAACCGTGCTTTGAACTGCGGGTCGTGGTCACTGACGATCTCCTCCGGCATTCCGTGCAAGCGGAATACTGTATCGACGAACACACGCGCAGTCTGCGCGGCTGTGATGTTCGCCGAGACGGCAGCAAGATGCACCATCTTGCTGAAGCGGTCGATGAAGACCAGCAGACCTGTGCGTCTGCCACTGTCTGGTGGCAGAACAAAGATGAAGTACATCGAGACGGACTTCAAGAAGTAAGCAGATAAGGGTAGCGACTGCAGAGGGGCTTGTGAAGCCTGTGAGGGCTTCACCCGCTGGCACACCTCGCAAGTATGGACGTACTTGCCCACCCACTTGTACTGGTGCGGCCAGTAGAACTCGCGCGAGAGGGCCAAGAAGGTCTTCTCGCGGCCGAGGTGACTGGCGATCGGCGCATCATGGTACTCATGCATGATACGCCGCTTGAGATCGTCGTCATCCGGTACGACGATGTGGCGGCTATCGTCGTCGGCAGCCATGTAGTGCAGCAAGCCTTTGGCGGTGCTGTACCGGTGAGTCTTCGCGTGCAAGTGCGAAGGCAGCTTGCGTTCTGCCTCGTCCATGTGACGAGACAGGTATGCAACGAGTGCTTTACACTCGTCGTCGTGTTTGTACGCGCTACTAGCATGTAGCGCGGCGACAGTCGCAGGCTCAACCTGCGGCTCCTTGTCCTCGTGGTCTGGACGGCGTGAGAGCGCGTCCGCGACCACGTTCTGACTTCCGGGTTTGTACTCAAGCCAGAAGATGTACTCGGCTAAGAATGACAGCCACCTGGCCATTCTTTAAGAAATGTGCGGCGAGTTGATCGCCGTACGCAAACAAGTGTGTTCGTGGTCCGTGTAGACCACGAACAGTCTATCTCCAAGGAGATAGACGCGGAACATCGCTAAGGCGAACTTCATGGCAAGGAGCTCCTTGTCATGTGCTGGGTAGTTCCGCTCATCCGCGCGCAACTGGTAGTACACCACGCGATCACGCCTCTCGTGATCGCGCTGCATCGGTGCGCAGCCGATCGAGACGTCGCACACGACGTGGAAAGGGCGATCGTGGTTGGCTATGGCCAGCACTGGTGCCTCGGTCAAGCTCTGCTTGACCTCTTCGAACGAGCATTCCTTCTCGTTCGTCCAGACCCACTCCGCGTCCTTTTCAGAAGCTGCGAGAGGGGTCTCGAAGCACTCGCGTAGTCGCGCGAGTACATGTGCAAGTACGTCGCAAGTCCGACGAACTTGCGAAGGTGCTTGACGTTGAGTGGCGTTGACCACTCAACGATCGCTCTGATCTTCTCGGGATCAGGGCGTACGCCGTTCTTGCCGATGATGCAGCCAAGAACGGAGACCTCGCTCGAACCGAAAATGCACTTCTTCAGGATCGCGTAGAGTTTATGCTTGCGCATAATCTCTAAGACACGACGGAGATGCACGTGGTGCATCTCGACGTCTGTCTTGCCATCCACAGCCTTGTTGTTAATGTAGACGTCATCTGTCACGGAGCTGCGCCCCGTGACCTTGACTTACACGTAGGCCTTACGAGGAAGCGTGTAGAAACACAGGGAAGCGGCCTGTATTGAACGATGATTTTTCAACTCTGAGGTTTTTGTATTTGAAGAAAGGAGATAGTGATAAATGCAAGGGAAAAGCTACTGTGCCTGTCCTAATAGGAGACCCCTCTCTAACCTGATCATCACGCGTAATCAGGTAGATAGGAAGAATCCAGAACACAGGCCAACAGTGCCCCCTGGCGGCTCCACGCTAGTCGTACCTAGCGTGGTCGTGTACGGTGACCCCGTTACATATTCGAAGTAGCTCGGTGCGAACTCGCGCACCGAGCGCAACAGGTTCGTAACGCATCACCAACCATTCCCAGAGCATGCCGCTGGGAGTGCTCACCTCTGTGAGAGGGACGTCCTTCTCACACATCAGGATCTGATAGAACCCATCCATCTGATCCACCGTGCTGAAGACAGTGCATCCACACATGCCATCGATGATGACATCTTTGCGCGGTATCGGCGTTTGCGCCAGTACCGTCGCCGCGTTCAACTTGTTGAACGCGTGGACAATGCGCCAACCGCCTGTGACTTTCTTGACACAGAAGGTTGGGCTTGAGTACGGCGAGGTGGACTCGCGCACATGTCCAGCCTTGAGGCGATCAGCGAAGAAGTCGTCGATCGCTTGTACTTGGTCCGCGACAGTGGCCATTGCCGCGTGACACAGTACTTCGTGCCTGGCATAAGGTCGATCTCGTGCCGAACCCCCGTGTCCATGGGCAACGCGTTCGGCACGTGTTCAGGGAATACATCCTCGTATTCCCTGAGGAGCTTGTAGAACGGCGACGTTGCCTCCAACGTTGCCCAACTCTGCAGACTAAAGCGCTCTGCTTTGGTCTGGTCGAGCACGCTTTCGTACATCGTTGACGATGAGCAGAAGCTCGCGTGCTCGATGCCCTGCATGGACTCCCTCTCGCGGATGTCCATGACCCCCTCGTCGGAGGCGATGAAGCTGATTTGCTCGATCTGCTCATCCTTCAAGTTCCAAAGGAACTTAAACCAGCCCAAGCGGGGAAGCTTGAGGAGCTTGTCGACATCCCACGGAGGGTTGTCGACGCTCAGAGACTGCATGGTCATGCCAGTCTCTGTCTGCGTCAAGACGCTGAGCGTCTCGACGTTTGCGTCAGCGTCAGAGGAGGACCACTGACGCTCGCGATCGGAGCCAGTCTCACGATCGCGCTTGCCCCGGCAGCCTCAGCCGCCCAGTCGACTGAGGACTTGCTGCTAACGCAGCCAGAGGTGGAGTGCCTCTGGTTGGGCGCGTCACTCAGTGGAGTGAGGCGGTTTGGTGCATGGCAACCTGACTTGCCCTTGCCTTCGACACGACGGCCCAGTTCGGTCGTGTCTGAACATGCGCGGCGGACGGATCCGCCTGCGGTCTTGGCGCGGCGAGCCCCAGTGCTCGCGCGCGTTCGCGTGTGACCCTTGTTGTCACGCGTGCTTACCTTCACGACGATCATTTTCTGAGCGTCGGACTTTGTCTTGCCCGACCGCGTGGCTGGGGAGACAGTAGCGCGTCTATCTTGACGATGGTCGCGGGCGGTCGATGCGCGATCGCCAGCGAGCTCTGTAGCCTTGCTTGCTGAGCTCGGGTGAGTTGCAAGCGCACCAGTGAGTGCGCTTGAAAGCATCTCGGGGCCATCGCTCTCTGAGTGCTTCACATCGGTCGCCGCTGCGACCGATGACCAGGCGATCGACAGGTTCCTCCAGTCGATCGTAGGCCGGTACTGTTGCATCCATGGGATGCCCAGGATGACATCGTACTTGTCATCCAGGTCCAAGACGATGTAGTCCGAGCGACATCGTCTGCCTCCCGCGTGGTAACCAAGAGATACCACGCGCTTCAAAACCTTCACGGTCGCGCGTGTGGCGAGGCGGACCGACAACTGCGTACGAGGAAGCTTGCGTTCCTCGTGCGAGACCTTCGACAAACTTTCTGCCCTCACAAAGTTTGATGACGCGCCCGTGTCCACGAGCGCACGCAACACTGGTCCGTTCGGAGTGATGAGCTTCTTCGCATCCCTCTGTGCGCGGTGAGAGTCTTTGCTCTCACCAGGGGCTGCGAGGCTCACATGCCTGATGTCCGCATGTGAGATCGCGCCAGTAGGGCGCCCAGCCCCTACTGGCACTCCTCGTTTTTTTTGCGCCAGCAGCTTCGCGCTGCTGACGAGCGCCAGCTGTCGACTGCTGCGAGCGAGGCACTGGCTTTGCTGCCATGCACTCGTAGGCAAAGTGCTCAACTTTGCCGCACCTGCTGCATCGTGCCGACTTCTTGTCGACGCGCTTTGGTCGAGAGCTCGAAGCTGATGCAACAACCAGGTCGTCACTCTCATTGACGACCTGCGAGAGATCCATGGGCTCCGGACCGGAGTCCCTTGCCCGCGCGAGAGGTCGTGAGCCCTTGCGGTCGCAGTATGAAGCGCTGCCTGCTTCATACTGAAGTCGTCCGCCACGCTGCGGGCGATGGCCTTGTCATGAGTCTTCGGGAGATCACAGAAGTGGTACGTCTTGACGAGGCCGTCGTTCAGGCCGCGCATGTACACCGCGACTTGCGTCGCCTCGTCGCCGCGTCAATGTGGTCAGTGACCACATCGGAGACGAGGTATCGTACAAGTTGTGCGTAAGCGTGCACGTCCGACTTGCCCTGACGCAAGTCGAGGAACTCAGAGCGAGCACGAAACTCGCTCTGCGGCGGCTCGATCGCCAAGCGCAGCTCGCGTTTGAAGTCCGCGTAGGACGGAAACGCGAGCGGATCGTGGAGGCGTACGCCGTACGCCCACGCACGAGCACGTCCGCCAAGACAACTCATGGCGAACGCAACATGAAGGTTGGGGTCGTGAATGCCTCGGGCATCCCCAGCGGCGTCGAGCTCGACGAGCCAGCGAAGAAGACTCTCTTCTTCGCTTCCCCTGTAAGGGGGCGCGTTGAGTTTGAGAAACTCAACGCGACCAGTCCTGAGCTGCTGTGCGCCAGCGAGCAATCGCTGACGCTCCATCTCCAGCTCTTGGTTCATGTAACCAAGAGCTGCAACGCGCTGATCGCTTGGCGATACAGCGAGGACGTTGGCGACCACCGCGTCGCCTAGCGTGCAGGCCATCCGCAGGAGCGCCGCCCACTCACCGTCGCTCAGATCCAAGCCTATACACACACCGGACATGGCCGCGGGTGGACTCTCTGATCAGGGGCCCCTTCAACGTCCGCGAGATCGTTGGACGGAGTATGAAATGCTACCAGGTGTCACGGGCCCTCCCGTGACACAGCACTGAGTATTAACACGAAAGAGACCTTCTCTTTTACTCGAACGGACTGTCTTCATACGGATCTCGATTGTGAAATGCTAACTTGGTCAGTCAGACATCAGCGCCCGCGATTTCCAAATCTGAAAGAACTACCAAACAGGGATCACTGTGTGAAAACTCTGACTAAGAGTGACATAGAGTCGCGAGTGCATACATATCGTGTGAAACGCGTGAGTTTGCATCCCGGCTCGACCCCTGACCTGGCGCACCCCCCCCCCATCGCCAGCTCTCAGGGTTGTTGCTGATGGAAGCCGAACTACACGCCACTTCTTCACAGCGCTATGTGCTTGCTATGTGTAATGCTGCTCTTGTCACGGGAGTGACTTGCTTACACTATAGCAGAGGAAGCTGAGCGTAATGTGTGTTTTTCAACTCTGGGTTTTTTGATTTGGTTTTAATAGTGCTGTCCGCTAAAGTACGGGAGTGCTGACAGCCACTCAAATGCAGGGCGCCTTCTAATAGGAGCACCTCTAAAGAGATCCCTCGCTAATAGAGCACCTCCTAAAACGAATATGCATGAGTGAGGGTCCGCTGGTCGTACCTAGCGGTAAGTGTACGGTGACCCCGTTACAGCTCTGGGATTGCCAGCGCAACGCTGCGTGTCACTGGCCCTCCCGTGACACAGCACTGCGCGAGGAAGCGTCTTGTAGTCTTTGCAGTGCAAAGACTACGTATGTCTTGGAGTTTGTATGCTTCAGCGCGAACGTCTCGCCGACGAAGGAGGAGACGGAAAAGATATGATCGTAGGTAAAAAAGAGTGAGATTGGTGGTCGAGGTTCCAGCAGCTCGCACTTAAAAGAAACACCTAACAACCTAAGACCTCCTACTCTGATGGGCTAGACACTGAGTGCCTCCTAACCAATGAGCGGTCGTAAAATTCATGCGTCACAGCGACCCTTCGAGTCGCTGTGCTTAACCCACCATTCCCCACGCCTCGGCTAAGTACGATTAAAAAAGTTCACATGTCGTACATACCACATGACAATTTAGAATCTATACTATGTTTTTGAATTGCCTGCCATATGTCGGACGCCTGTGCTTGGAAATCGCGAAATGAATTTATATTCGTCTGTCCACATGTTACAACATGCGCGACTCGAGACGTTGTATATATGTAGTTTAGACAGGTATTTCCGGCTGCATGTTGTATGTACGACATCTCGTGAATGGCCCTTTTATCGAGAGTGCAACTTTTCGACGCCACAAGCACGAAAACAGTGACAAAGACCAGCCTCAACACACACAAATGCACTGAAACAAGGCAGAAAGCACGTTGCACGATGTGTGCAATCAAATGTATTGAGCAAAACTGGTGTCAAAGCATGCACACACACGACGATGACTGCTCAGAGCTCCTCCTCCTCTTCTTCTTGCTTGCACTGCGACTCGTAGTCCTCAAAAGCACTTGGAGCAGAACTGTGAACTTGCTCGCTCGCGTCGCTCTCCGCGCCACTGCCGTTGTCGTTGTCGTTGTCGCACGCGTTGCTTTCCGCGTCATTGTCGTTGCCGCTGTCGCGCGCATCGCAGTTCACACTCTCGTCGCGGTCTTGAGTAGTACTGCTTGTGCGTTTGCGCTTGCCGAGCGCGCGACCAGGCTTGCGCATTTGCATGCATCTGCCGACAAGCGGCTTCGGCAACGACGTGCCGTTCTCCCACAGACCATGCCAGATCTGATGGCCCATCATGGTGTTGTCATTGTCGCTTGCTCGAGCACGATTGCACAGGTACACACTGCATGTAGAGCGCGCGCGTAGTTAGTAGACTTGGCACGCACGCACGCGATCATGAACATGATAGAGCAAGACGCACCGCGCTGTGCCGTGACTGCATGCAGGGCAGTAGTACTTGGTCCCTTGGCGCGCCTTCGTGTTTGTCTTCAGTAATGAGCACACTTTGCACTGGCGTGGACGGCGGCGGCGCGTGTCGCCGATCATTTGGTAGTCCGGGCATCCAGCAAGGTTGTGCTCGGGAGACGTCCTGAAGTGCTCGCGCGTGACTGCATTTTGTGGCGCCACTCGCGATGATGCGACAAAGTCGGACGCACGCAGCGACAAGAGCTGACCATGCAGGCGGTCCAGGAACTTGGCGTGATCGATTGCCTTGTCGCCCGCTGCGCGCTTTGACTCTCGGTGCACGACAAACGCATTGACGATCGCCATGTCCACCAAACCGAGAAAGAGCCTGCGGTGTCACGGGAATGTTCTCCGTGACGTAGCTCGCACGAGGTCTTACGAGGAAGCGATGGGTGAAGCGCAGAGGAACTGCGCTGAACTCGGTATATTCAACTCTGAGGTTTTTGTATTAGGACCATGCATAGTGATGAAAGTGAGGGAGCTAACCTAAATAGAGAGCCCTCTGATGGGACGACCAAGGTCGTCCGGAAATCAGGTTGAGCCACTAATTGGGTGTCTGCTGTGCTACTTCGTACTTCGCACAGCAACCCCGTTACATATGTGCTATGAGCTATGAGCTATGTACTATGTACTATGTACTATGTGCTATGTACTATGTACTATGTACTATGTACTATGTACTATGTGCTATGTACTATGTGCTATGTGCTATGTGTAATGCTGCTCGGGGCTTGCCAGCGCAACGCCGCAGATGTGTCGAGACATGACATTGCGTGTTGAAACATCCACATTTGAGATGATTTCGGGACCGTTCCGAAGACACATTGTGATGATACCTATGCGTGTTTCGGGACCTGTTCGGGATTGACCCGGCTTGTAGAGACAGCACCTCGCGCGGACCGACGCAGTGATATGAGCTATGTGCTATGTACTATGTGCTGTGTGCTATGTACTATGTGCTATGTACCATGTGCTATGAGCTATGTGCTGTGTACTATGTGCTATGTGTAATGCTGCTCGGGGCTTGCCAGCGCAACGCCGCAGATGTGTCGAGACATGACATTGCGTGTTGAAACATCCACATTTGAGATGATTTCGGGACCGTTCCGAAGACACATTGTGATGATACCTATGCGTTTTTCGGGACCTGTTCGGGATTGACCCGGCTTGTAGAGACAGCACCTCGCGCGGACCGACGCAGTGATATGAGCTATGTGCTATGTGCTATGAGCTATGTGCTGTGTGGTATGTACTATGTACCATGTGCTATGAGCTATGTGCTGTGTACTATGTGCTATGTGTAATGCTGCTCGGGGCTTGCCAGCGCAACGCCGCAGATGTGTCGAGACATGACATTGCGTGTTGAAACATCCACATTTGAGATGATTTCGGGACCGTTCCGAAGACACATTGTGATGATACCTATGCGTGTTTCAGGACCTGTTCGGGATTGACCCGGCTTGTAGAGACAACACCTCGCGCGGACCGACGCAGTGATATGAGCTATGTGCTATGTGCTATGAGCTATGTGCTGTGTGGTATGTACTATGTGCTGTGTGCTATGTACTATGTGCTATGTACCATGTGCTATGAGCTATGTGCTGTGTACTATGTGCTATGTGTAATGCTGCTCGGGGCTTGCCAGCGCAACGCCGCAGATGTGTCGAGACATGACATTGCGTGTTGAAACATCCAGATTTGAGATGATTTCGGGACCGGTCCGAAGACACATTGTGATGATACCTATGCGTGTTTCGGGACCTGTTCGGGATTGACCCGGCTTGTAGAGACAGCACCTCGCGCGGACCGACGCAGTGATATGAGCTATGTGCTATGTGCTATGAGCTATGTGCTGTGTGGTATGTACTATGTACCATGTGCTATGAGCTATGTGCTATGTACCATGTGCTATGAGCTATGTGCTGTGTACTATGTGCTATGTGTAATGCTGCTCGGGGCTTGCCAGCGCAACGCCGCAGATGTGTCGAGACATGACATTGCGTGTTGAAACATCCACATTTGAGATGATTTCGGGACCGGTCCGAAGACACATTGTGATGATACCTATGCGTGTTTCGGGACCTGTTCGGGATTGACCCGGCTTGTAGAGACAGCACCTCGCGCGGACCGACGCAGTGATATGAGCTATGTGCTATGTGCTATGAGCTATGTGCTGTGTGGTATGTACTATGTACCATGTGCTATGAGCTATGTGCTATGTACCATGTGCTATGAGCTATGTGCTGTGTACTATGTGCTATGTGTAATGCTGCTCGGGGCTTGCCAGCGCAACGCCGCAGATGTGTCGAGACATGACATTGCGTGTTGAAACATCCACATTTGAGATGATTTCGGGACCGTTCCGAAGACACATTGTGATGATACCTATGCGTGTTTCGGGACCTGTTCGGGATTGACCCGGCTTGTAGAGACAGCACCTCGCGCGGACCGACGCAGTGATATGAGCTATGTGCTATGTGCTATGTGCTATGAGCTATGTGCTGTGTGGTATGTACTATGTGCTGTGTGCTATGTACTATGTGCTATGTACCATGTGCTATGAGCTATGTGCTGTGTACTATGTGCTATGTGTAATGCTGCTCGGGGCTTGCCAGCGCAACGCCGCAGATGTGTCGAGACATGACATTGCGTGTTGAAACATCCACATTTGAGATGATTTCGGGACCGGTCCGAAGACACATTGTGATGATACCTATGCGTGTTTCGGGACCTGTTCGGGATTGACCCGGCTTGTAGAGACAGCACCTCGCGCGGACCGACGCAGTGATATGAGCTATGTGCTATGTGCTATGAGCTATGTGCTGTGTGGTATGTACTATGTGCTGTGTGCTATGTACTATGTGCTATGTACCATGTGCTATGAGCTATGTACTGTGTACTATGTGCTATGTGTAATGCTGCTCGGGGCTTGCCAGCGCAACGCCGCAGATGTGTCGAGACATGACATTGCGTGTTGAAACATCCACATTTGAGATGATTTCGGGACCGGTCCGAAGACACATTGTGATGATACCTATGCGTGTTTCGGGACCTGTTCGGGATTGACCCGGCTTGTAGAGACAGCACCTCGCGCGGACCGACGCAGTGATATGAGCTATGTGCTATGTGCTATGAGCTATGTGCTGTGTGGTATGTACTATGTGCTGTGTGCTATGTACTATGTGCTATGTACCATGTGCTATGAGCTATGTGCTGTGTACTATGTGCTATGTGTAATGCTGCTCGGGGCTTGCCAGCGCAACGCCGCAGATGTGTCGAGACATGACATTGCGTGTTGAAACATCCACATTTGAGATGATTTCGGGACCGGTCCGAAGACACATTGTGATGATACCTATGCGTGTTTCGGGACCTGTTCGGGATTGACCCGGCTTGTAGAGACAGCACCTCGCGCGGACCGACGCAGTGATATGAGCTATGTGCTATGTGCTATGAGCTATGTGCTGTGTGGTATGTACTATGTGCTGTGTGCTATGTACTATGTGCTATGTACCATGTGCTATGAGCTATGTGCTGTGTACTATGTGCTATGTGTAATGCTGCTCGGGGCTTGCCAGCGCAACGCCGCAGATGTGTCGAGACATGACATTGCGTGTTGAAACATCCACATTTGAGATGATTTCGGGACCGTTCCGAAGACACATTGTGATGATACCTATGCGTGTTTCGGGACCTGTTCGGGATTGACCCGGCTTGTAGAGACAGCACCTCGCGCGGACCGACGCAGTGATATGAGCTATGTGCTATGTGCTATGAGCTATGTGCTGTGTGGTATGTACTATGTGCTGTGTGCTATGTACTATGTGCTATGTACCATGTGCTATGAGCTATGTGCTGTGTACTATGTGCTATGTGTAATGCTGCTCGGGGCTTGCCAGCGCAACGCCGCAGATGTGTCGAGACATGACATTGCGTGTTGAAACATCCACATTTGAGATGATTTCGGGACCGTTCCGAAGACACATTGTGATGATACCTATGCGTGTTTCGGGACCTGTTCGGGATTGACCCGGCTTGTAGAGACAGCACCTCGCGCGGACCGACGCAGTGATATGAGCTATGTGCTATGTGCTATGAGCTATGTGCTGTGTGGTATGTACTATGTGCTGTGTGCTATGTACTATGTGCTATGTACCATGTGCTATGAGCTATGTGCTGTGTACTATGTGCTATGTGTAATGCTGCTCGGGGCTTGCCAGCGCAACGCCGCAGATGTGTCGAGACATGACATTGCGTGTTGAAACATCCACATTTGAGATGATTTCGGGACCGTTCCGAAGACACATTGTGATGATACCTATGCGTGTTTCGGGACCTGTTCGGGATTGACCCGGCTTGTAGAGACAGCACCTCGCGCGGACCGACGCAGTGATATGAGCTATGTGCTATGTGCTATGAGCTATGTGCTGTGTGGTATGTACTATGTGCTGTGTGCTATGTACTATGTGCTATGTACCATGTGCTATGAGCTATGTGCTGTGTACTATGTGCTATGTGTAATGCTGCTCGGGGCTTGCCAGCGCAACGCCGCAGATGTGTCGAGACATGACATTGCGTGTTGAAACATCCACATTTGAGATGATTTCGGGACCGTTCCGAAGACACATTGTGATGATACCTATGCGTGTTTCGGGACCTGTTCGGGATTGACCCGGCTTGTAGAGACAGCACCTCGCGCGGACCGACGCAGTGATATGAGCTATGTGCTATGTGCTATGAGCTATGTGCTGTGTGGTATGTACTATGTGCTGTGTGCTATGTACTATGTGCTATGTACCATGTGCTATGAGCTATGTGCTGTGTACTATGTGCTATGTGTAATGCTGCTCGGGGCTTGCCAGCGCAACGCCGCAGATGTGTCGAGACATGACATTGCGTGTTGAAACATCCACATTTGAGATGATTTCGGGACCGTTCCGAAGACACATTGTGATGATACCTATGCGTTTTTCGGGACCTGTTCGGGATTGACCCGGCTTGTAGAGACAGCACCTCGCGCGGACCGACGCAGTGATATGAGCTATGTGCTATGTGCTATGAGCTATGTGCTGTGTGGTATGTACTATGTGCTGTGTGCTATGTACTATGTGCTATGTACCATGTGCTATGAGCTATGTGCTGTGTACTATGTGCTATGTGTAATGCTGCTCGGGGCTTGCCAGCGCAACGCCGCAGATGTGTCGAGACATGACATTGCGTGTTGAAACATCCACATTTGAGATGATTTCGGGACCGTTCCGAAGACACATTGTGATGATACCTATGCGTTTTTCGGGACCTGTTCGGGATTGACCCGGCTTGTAGAGACAGCACCTCGCGCGGACCGACGCAGTGATATGAGCTATGTGCTATGTGCTATGAGCTATGTGCTGTGTGGTATGTACTATGTGCTGTGTGCTATGTACTATGTGCTATGTACCATGTGCTATGAGCTATGTGCTGTGTACTATGTGCTATGTGTAATGCTGCTCGGGGCTTGCCAGCGCAACGCCGCAGATGTGTCGAGACATGACATTGCGTGTTGAAACATCCACATTTGAGATGATTTCGGGACCGTTCCGAAGACACATTGTGATGATACCTATGCGTGTTTCGGGACCTGTTCGGGATTGACCCGGCTTGTAGAGACAGCACCTCGCGCGGACCGACGCAGTGATATGAGCTATGTGCTATGTGCTATGAGCTATGTGCTGTGTGGTATGTACTATGTGCTGTGTGCTATGTACTATGTGCTATGTACCATGTGCTATGAGCTATGTGCTGTGTACTATGTGCTATGTGTAATGCTGCTCGGGGCTTGCCAGCGCAACGCCGCAGATGTGTCGAGACATGACATTGCGTGTTGAAACATCCACATTTGAGATGATTTCGGGACCGTTCCGAAGACACATTGTGATGATACCTATGCGTGTTTCGGGACCTGTTCGGGATTGACCCGGCTTGTAGAGACAGCACCTCGCGCGGACCGACGCAGTGATATGAGCTATGTGCTATGTGCTATGAGCTATGTGCTGTGTGGTATGTACTATGTGCTGTGTGCTATGTACTATGTGCTATGTACCATGTGCTATGAGCTATGTGCTGTGTACTATGTGCTATGTGTAATGCTGCTCGGGGCTTGCCAGCGCAACGCCGCAGATGTGTCGAGACATGACATTGCGTGTTGAAACATCCAGATTTGAGATGATTTCGGGACCGTTCCGAAGACACATTGTGATGATACCTATGCGTTTTTCGGGACCTGTTCGGGATTGACCCGGCTTGTAGAGACAGCACCTCGCGCGGACCGACGCAGTGATATGAGCTATGTGCTATGTGCTATGAGCTATGTGCTGTGTGGTATGTACTATGTGCTGTGTGCTATGTACTATGTGCTATGTACCATGTGCTATGAGCTATGTGCTGTGTACTATGTGCTATGTGTAATGCTGCTCGGGGCTTGCCAGCGCAACGCCGCAGATGTGTCGAGACATGACATTGCGTGTTGAAACATCCACATTTGAGATGATTTCGGGACCGTTCCGAAGACACATTGTGATGATACCTATGCGTTTTTCGGGACCTGTTCGGGATTGACCCGGCTTGTAGAGACAGCACCTCGCGCGGACCGACGCAGTGATATGAGCTATGTGCTATGTGCTATGAGCTATGTGCTGTGTGGTATGTACTATGTGCTGTGTGCTATGTACTATGTGCTATGTACCATGTGCTATGAGCTATGTGCTGTGTACTATGTGCTATGTGTAATGCTGCTCGGGGCTTGCCAGCGCAACGCCGCAGATGTGTCGAGACATGACATTGCGTGTTGAAACATCCAGATTTGAGATGATTTCGGGACCGTTCCGAAGACACATTGTGATGATACCTATGCGTGTTTCGGGACCTGTTCGGGATTGACCCGGCTTGTAGAGACAGCACCTCGCGCGGACCGACGCAGTGATATGAGCTATGTGCTATGTGCTATGAGCTATGTGCTGTGTGGTATGTACTATGTGCTGTGTGCTATGTACTATGTGCTATGTACCATGTGCTATGAGCTATGTGCTGTGTACTATGTGCTATGTGTAATGCTGCTCGGGGCTTGCCAGCGCAACGCCGCAGATGTGTCGAGACATGACATTGCGTGTTGAAACATCCACATTTGAGATGATTTCGGGACCGTTCCGAAGACACATTGTGATGATACCTATGCGTTTTTCGGGACCTGTTCGGGATTGACCCGGCTTGTAGAGACAGCACCTCGCGCGGACCGACGCAGTGATATGAGCTATGTGCTATGTGCTATGAGCTATGTGCTGTGTGGTATGTACTATGTGCTGTGTGCTATGTACTATGTGCTATGTACCATGTGCTATGAGCTATGTGCTGTGTACTATGTGCTATGTGTAATGCTGCTCGGGGCTTGCCAGCGCAACGCCGCAGATGTGTCGAGACATGACATTGCGTGTTGAAACATCCACATTTGAGATGATTTCGGGACCGTTCCGAAGACACATTGTGATGATACCTATGCGTGTTTCGGGACCTGTTCGGGATTGACCCGGCTTGTAGAGACAGCACCTCGCGCGGACCGACGCAGTGATATGAGCTATGTGCTATGTGCTATGAGCTATGTGCTGTGTGGTATGTACTATGTGCTGTGTGCTATGTACTATGTGCTATGTACCATGTGCTATGAGCTATGTGCTGTGTACTATGTGCTATGTGTAATGCTGCTCGGGGCTTGCCAGCGCAACGCCGCAGATGTGTCGAGACATGACATTGCGTGTTGAAACATCCACATTTGAGATGATTTCGGGACCGGTCCGAAGACACATTGTGATGATACCTATGCGTTTTTCGGGACCTGTTCGGGATTGACCCGGCTTGTAGAGACAGCACCTCGCGCGGACCGACGCAGTGATATGAGCTATGTGCTATGTGCTATGAGCTATGTGCTGTGTGGTATGTACTATGTACCATGTGCTATGTACTATGTGCTATGTACCATGTGCTATGAGCTATGTGCTGTGTACTATGTGCTATGTGTAATGCTGCTCGGGGCTTGCCAGCGCAACGCCGCAGATGTGTCGAGACATGACATTGCGTGTTGAAACATCCACATTTGAGATGATTTCGGGACCGTTCCGAAGACACATTGTGATGATACCTATGCGTGTTTCGGGACCTGTTCGGGATTGACCCGGCTTGTAGAGACAGCACCTCGCGCGGACCGACGCAGTGATATGAGCTATGTGCTATGTGCTATGAGCTATGTGCTGTGTGGTATGTACTATGTGCTGTGTGCTATGTACTATGTGCTATGTACCATGTGCTATGAGCTATGTGCTGTGTACTATGTGCTATGTGTAATGCTGCTCGGGGCTTGCCAGCGCAACGCCGCAGATGTGTCGAGACATGACATTGCGTGTTGAAACATCCACATTTGAGATGATTTCGGGACCGGTCCGAAGACACATTGTGATGATACCTATGCGTGTTTCGGGACCTGTTCGGGATTGACCCGGCTTGTAGAGACAGCACCTCGCGCGGACCGACGCAGTGATATGAGCTATGTGCTATGTGCTATGAGCTATGTGCTGTGTGGTATGTACTATGTGCTGTGTGCTATGTACTATGTGCTATGTACCATGTGCTATGAGCTATGTGCTGTGTACTATGTGCTATGTGTAATGCTGCTCGGGGCTTGCCAGCGCAACGCCGCAGATGTGTCGAGACATGACATTGCGTGTTGAAACATCCACATTTGAGATGATTTCGGGACCGGTCCGAAGACACATTGTGATGATACCTATGCGTGTTTCGGGACCTGTTCGGGATTGACCCGGCTTGTAGAGACAGCACCTCGCGCGGACCGACGCAGTGATATGAGCTATGTGCTATGTGCTATGAGCTATGTGCTGTGTGGTATGTACTATGTACCATGTGCTATGTACTATGTGCTATGTACCATGTGCTATGAGCTATGTACTGTGTACTATGTGCTATGTGTAATGCTGCTCGGGGCTTGCCAGCGCAACGCCGCAGATGTGTCGAGACATGACATTGCGTGTTGAAACATCCACATTTGAGATGATTTCGGGACCGTTCCGAAGACACATTGTGATGATACCTATGCGTGTTTCGGGACCTGTTCGGGATTGACCCGGCTTGTAGAGACAGCACCTCGCGCGGACCGACGCAGTGATATGAGCTATGTGCTATGTGCTATGAGCTATGTGCTGTGTGGTATGTACTATGTGCTGTGTGCTATGTACTATGTGCTATGTACCATGTGCTATGAGCTATGTGCTGTGTACTATGTGCTATGTGTAATGCTGCTCGGGGCTTGCCAGCGCAACGCCGCAGATGTGTCGAGACATGACATTGCGTGTTGAAACATCCAGATTTGAGATGATTTCGGGACCGGTCCGAAGACACATTGTGATGATACCTATGCGTGTTTCGGGACCTGTTCGGGATTGACCCGGCTTGTAGAGACAGCACCTCGCGCGGACCGACGCAGTGATATGAGCTATGTGCTATGTGCTATGAGCTATGTGCTGTGTGGTATGTACTATGTGCTGTGTGCTATGTACTATGTGCTATGTACCATGTGCTATGAGCTATGTGCTGTGTACTATGTGCTATGTGTAATGCTGCTCGGGGCTTGCCAGCGCAACGCCGCAGATGTGTCGAGACATGACATTGCGTGTTGAAACATCCACATTTGAGATGATTTCGGGACCGGTCCGAAGACACATTGTGATGATACCTATGCGTGTTTCGGGACCTGTTCGGGATTGACCCGGCTTGTAGAGACAGCACCTCGCGCGGACCGACGCAGTGATATGAGCTATGTGCTATGTGCTATGAGCTATGTGCTGTGTGGTATGTACTATGTGCTGTGTGCTATGTACTATGTGCTATGTACCATGTGCTATGAGCTATGTACCATGTGCTATGAGCTATGTGCTGTGTACTATGTGCTATGTGTAATGCTGCTCGGGGCTTGCCAGCGCAACGCCGCAGATGTGTCGAGACATGACATTGCGTGTTGAAACATCCACATTTGAGATGATTTCGGGACCGGTCCGAAGACACATTGTGATGATACCTATGCGTGTTTCGGGACCTGTTCGGGATTGACCCGGCTTGTAGAGACAGCACCTCGCGCGGACCGACGCAGTGATATGAGCTATGTGCTATGTGCTATGAGCTATGTGCTGTGTGGTATGTACTATGTGCTGTGTGCTATGTACTATGTGCTGTGGTATGTACTATGTGCTGTGTGCTATGTACTATGTGCTATGTACCATGTGCTATGAGCTATGTGCTGTGTACTATGTGCTATGTGTAATGCTGCTCGGGGCTTGCCAGCGCAACGCCGCAGATGTGTCGAGACATGACATTGCGTGTTGAAACATCCAGATTTGAGATGATTTCGGGACCGGTCCGAAGACACATTGTGATGATACCTATGCGTGTTTCGGGACCTGTTCGGGATTGACCCGGCTTGTAGAGACAGCACCTCGCGCGGACCGACGCAGTGATATGAGCTATGTGCTATGTGCTATGAGCTATGTGCTGTGTGGTATGTACTATGTGCTGTGTGCTATGTACTATGTGCTATGTACCATGTGCTATGAGCTATGTGCTGTGTACTATGTGCTATGTGTAATGCTGCTCGGGGCTTGCCAGCGCAACGCCGCAGATGTGTCGAGACATGACATTGCGTGTTGAAACATCCACATTTGAGATGATTTCGGGACCGTTCCGAAGACACATTGTGATGATACCTATGCGTGTTTCGGGACCTGTTCGGGATTGACCCGGCTTGTAGAGACAGCACCTCGCGCGGACCGACGCAGTGATATGAGCTATGTGCTATGTGCTATGAGCTATGTGCTGTGTGGTATGTACTATGTGCTGTGTGCTATGTACTATGTGCTATGTACCATGTGCTATGAGCTATGTACCATGTACTATGTGCTATGTGTAATGCTGCTCGGGGCTTGCCAGCGCAACGCCGCAGATGTGTCGAGACATGACATTGCGTGTTGAAACATCCAGATTTGAGATGATTTCGGGACCGGTCCGAAGACACATTGTGATGATACCTATGCGTGTTTCGGGACCTGTTCGGGATTGACCCGGCTTGTAGAGACAGCACCTCGCGCGGACCGACGCAGTGATATGAGCTATGTGCTATGTGCTATGAGCTATGTGCTGTGTGGTATGTACTATGTGCTGTGTGCTATGTACTATGTGCTATGTACCATGTGCTATGAGCTATGTGCTGTGTACTATGTGCTATGTGTAATGCTGCTCGGGGCTTGCCAGCGCAACGCCGCAGATGTGTCGAGACATGACATTGCGTGTTGAAACATCCACATTTGAGATGATTTCGGGACCGGTCCGAAGACACATTGTGATGATACCTATGCGTGTTTCGGGACCTGTTCGGGATTGACCCGGCTTGTAGAGACAGCACCTCGCGCGGACCGACGCAGTGATATGAGCTATGTGCTATGTGCTATGAGCTATGTGCTGTGTGGTATGTACTATGTGCTGTGTGCTATGTACTATGTGCTATGTACCATGTGCTATGAGCTATGTGCTGTGTACTATGTGCTATGTGTAATGCTGCTCGGGGCTTGCCAGCGCAACGCCGCAGATGTGTCGAGACATGACATTGCGTGTTGAAACATCCACATTTGAGATGATTTCGGGACCGGTCCGAAGACACATTGTGATGATACCTATGCGTGTTTCGGGACCTGTTCGGGATTGACCCGGCTTGTAGAGACAGCACCTCGCGCGGACCGACGCAGTGATATGAGCTATGTGCTATGTGCTATGAGCTATGTGCTGTGTGGTATGTACTATGTGCTGTGTGCTATGTACTATGTGCTGTGTGGTATGTACTATGTGCTGTGTGCTATGTACTATGTGCTATGTACCATGTGCTATGAGCTATGTGCTGTGTACTATGTGCTATGTGTAATGCTGCTCGGGGCTTGCCAGCGCAACGCCGCAGATGTGTCGAGACATGACATTGCGTGTTGAAACATCCACATTTGAGATGATTTCGGGACCGTTCCGAAGACACATTGTGATGATACCTATGCGTGTTTCGGGACCTGTTCGGGATTGACCCGGCTTGTAGAGACAGCACCTCGCGCGGACCGACGCAGTGATATGAGCTATGTGCTATGTGCTATGAGCTATGTGCTGTGTGGTATGTACTATGTGCTGTGTGCTATGTACTATGTGCTATGTACCATGTGCTATGAGCTATGTGCTGTGTACTATGTGCTATGTGTAATGCTGCTCGGGGCTTGCCAGCGCAACGCCGCAGATGTGTCGAGACATGACATTGCGTGTTGAAACATCCACATTTGAGATGATTTCGGGACCGGTCCGAAGACACATTGTGATGATACCTATGCGTGTTTCGGGACCTGTTCGGGATTGACCCGGCTTGTAGAGACAGCACCTCGCGCGGACCGACGCAGTGATATGAGCTATGTGCTATGTGCTATGAGCTATGTGCTGTGTGGTATGTACTATGTGCTGTGTGCTATGTACTATGTGCTATGTACCATGTGCTATGAGCTATGTGCTGTGTACTATGTGCTATGTGTAATGCTGCTCGGGGCTTGCCAGCGCAACGCCGCAGATGTGTCGAGACATGACATTGCGTGTTGAAACATCCACATTTGAGATGATTTCGGGACCGGTCCGAAGACACATTGTGATGATACCTATGCGTGTTTCGGGACCTGTTCGGGATTGACCCGGCTTGTAGAGACAGCACCTCGCGCGGACCGACGCAGTGATATGAGCTATGTGCTATGTGCTATGAGCTATGTGCTGTGTGGTATGTACTATGTGCTGTGTGCTATGTACTATGTGCTATGTACCATGTGCTATGAGCTATGTGCTGTGTACTATGTGCTATGTGTAATGCTGCTCGGGGCTTGCCAGCGCAACGCCGCAGATGTGTCGAGACATGACATTGCGTGTTGAAACATCCACATTTGAGATGATTTCGGGACCGGTCCGAAGACACATTGTGATGATACCTATGCGTGTTTCGGGACCTGTTCGGGATTGACCCGGCTTGTAGAGACAGCACCTCGCGCGGACCGACGCAGTGATATGAGCTATGTGCTATGTGCTATGAGCTATGTGCTGTGTGGTATGTACTATGTGCTGTGTGCTATGTACTATGTGCTATGTACCATGTGCTATGAGCTATGTGCTGTGTACTATGTGCTATGTGTAATGCTGCTCGGGGCTTGCCAGCGCAACGCCGTGTTGGCTCTATCAACGCTCTCGACAGTGGGTTCAAGACGCCTCGCCGAGCGACAGCCAGCGCGTGACGAGTCAGCGTCACGACCTCGACTGGTGTGACCATCACTCGCACAAGTGCAATCATTCCGACATGATTGCGCCATGGCGTGGGTGAGTGTTTACGCAGGTAGGACATGGCTGTGGGTGACGACCTACACTCATGGATGCGTGTTTACGCCACACTGGATACATTGCACAAGTATCTAGTGGAGCGACTGCACAGCAGGCTTAGACGTAGCTAGCACAGAGGAAGGTGTGCATGCGAACTACGGACCTCGATGAATCAATCACTTTGCATTTTGCATCCAACCACCCAAGTGCCTTCGCCAACCACGCCTCAAGCCTCCAAGCCTTCAGGTTATGAGCCCAAGCCCGTTCGACTCTGCGCCATCAGCCTTCGCCACCAGCATGGAGTCCTCGACCACGACCGCCCGCATCAACAAGTTCGACGGAACCAACTTTCACGTGTGGAAGTTCAAGATGCAGATGGTGCTGGAAGAGCGCGAGCTGTGGGAAGTCACGTCCGGCGAGATCAAGATCGAGCACTGCGTGAGCGACGAAGATCAAGCGATGTACCAGCGGAAGTCGCGCAAGGCGTTCGCGATGGTGTGCCTCGCGATGGAAGACTCGCAGCTCCCGTTGGTTCGCTCGGCTTCGGGTGCGCATGATGCATGGTCAAGACTGGAAGCGCACTTCGAGAGGAAGACGCTTGCCAACAAGCTCTTCATGCGTCGTCGCTTCTTCGCGACGATGATGGAGGACGGCGATGATGTGCAACAGCATATCAACAAGCTCAAGACACTGGCGGAGCAGCTCGAAGCAGTCGGCGCTCCGGTCAGTGAAGACGACCTCGTGATCACGCTGCTCGGCAGTTTGAACGAGTCGTACCAGTTCCTCATCACGGCGTTGGAGTCGCGTGCCGACACGCTGACGTGGGAGCTCGTGACGGCTCGGCTGATGCACGAGGACATGAAGCGCAAGGAGCAGCACGGCGAAGGTGCTGCGTCCGAGCAAGCGTTCGTGTCGAACGCTATGCGCAAGGGACGTCCGGCGAAGAAGACTGGCGCGTGCCGCCACTGCGGCAAGCACGGCCACTGGATCGCGGAGTGCCCGTTGCGGAACCAAGAGAACAACATCAACGGTGATCGTCGGCGCCACGTGCAAGCGCACCTTGCGCGCGACGACACGCGTGTGATCGACAGCGACAGCGACTATCTGTTCATGGCTCAAGCTCAAGATGGTGCTGTCGGCTCAAGTGCAAGCGCGGCTCAAGATGCGAGTGGTGTGTGGCTGATCGACTCGGGAGCGACTCAGCACATGACGCACTCCAAGTCGTGCTTTACCAAGTATCGTGCGATCAAGCCTGTGAAGGTGCACCTCGCGGACGACGGCACGGTCGAAGCGATCGGGTGCGGCGACGTCGAGATGGTCATGCAGACTGCGCGAGGACCTCGCAAGGGCGTGCTCACGAACGTGTGGTTCGTGCCGGGACTGAGTCGCAACCTCTTCTCGGTGGCACGGTTTGCGAAGGACGTCGGCCCGATCACGTTCGACAGCAACAAGTGCGTTGCGACGCTGAAGGGGTCCAAGTGGACCATCGGCAAGAGCTTCGGCAAGGGTCTGTTCAAGCTCAGCATGTCTTCAGTCAATGGCGGCAACAGTCGTGCGAACGCGCACGCACTTGCTACGAGTGAACCGAGCTCGATGTCGAAGGCGTACTTGTGGCACCTTCGACTCGGCCACATCGGCCATGCTGGACTCGACATGATCGTGAAGAACAAGCTCGGCACCGGCATCGACATCGCGGCAGCGGGCAAGTGGGAGCTGTGCGACGGGTGCGCGGTCGGCAAGCAGACGCGCGCTTCGTTCCAAGACTCGACTTCTGCGCGCGCAGTTGGTCTCCTCGACGTGGTGCACAGCGATGTGTGCGGCCCGATGCAGACTTCGACATTCGGCGGCAAGAGATACTTCGCGACGTTCATCGACGGCAAGTCTCGCTACTGCGTTGTGTTCCTGATGGAGCACAAGTCGGAGGTCGTCGAGAAGTTCGCGCAGTTTGTCAAGTGGGCCGAGACCCAGACCGGCCGACGTGTCAAGACACTGCGTTGCGACAACGGCGGCGAGTACAAGTCGGCGAAGATGGCCAGGATCTGCGCCGATCGCGGCATCGTGCAGCAGTTCACGCCGCCGTACACGCCGCAGCTCAACGGTGTGGCGGAGCGCATGAACCGCACACTCGTGGAATGCGCGCGCTGCATGCTCGAGCACGCCAAGATGTCCAAGCCGTACTGGGGCGAAGCCGTGATGACCGCGGCGTTCTTGCGGAACCGTTGCTCAAGTCGCTCGAACGTCGACAACATGTCGCCGTACGAGGTGTGGAACGGCAAGGCTCCGCTGCTCGCGAACCTCAAGACATTCGGCTGCCACGCGTTCGTGCACGTACCAAGTCCGAAGCGACTGAAGCTCGACGCTCGTGCGATTCGCTGTCGGTTCATCGGCTACTCGGAGCACGAGAAAGCATATCGGTTCGAAGACATCGAGACCGGTCGAGTGTTTGTGAGTCGCGACGCCAAGTTCATGGAAGACGAGTTCGACGACGGTCGTCGACTCGGTGCTCAAGGAGCAGAGATCGACTTCATCGACAACGACACCGATGAAGAGTACGAAGAGTACGAAGAGTACGAGTCCGGCGTCGGCGACGCGGACATGGAGCAGGGTGCTCAAGACGGTGTGCCTGGCAGTGGTGATCAACCTGCGCAGCCACAGCCGCCTAGCAGCCCGGAGTACATCAGCGGTGCGAAGCGTCACGTTCGTTCGCAGTCGCTTGAGAACGTGACGGAAACACCGCGCCCGAAGAGATCGAGCGGCTCGGCGACAGTGGGAGTCGGTCGAATGAGCGGCGCATCGACGAACGCGACGGCCAACTCGACGACTCGACCGACCTCGCTCGACGATCTTTCGGCGCTCCACGCTGCTCACGTCGTGGCTTCAGTGGGAGAAGTGCCGACAACGTTCGAGTCGGCGATGGAATCCAGCGACGCGAGCAAGTGGAAGGAAGCGTGCGACTCGGAGTTCCAGTCGCTGATCAAGAACGACACGTGGGACGTTGTGCCGCTGCCGAAGGGACGCAAGGCAATCGGCTGCAAGTGGGTGTTCAAGGTCAAGGAGAACGAGCACGGTGAAGTCGAGCGACGCAAGGCTCGGCTCGTCGCGAAGGGCTTTGCGCAGAAGTTCGGCATCGACTACGACGAGACGTTCGCGCCAGTTGCGAAGTTCACGTCGATCCGAGTGGTGCTCGCACTTGCGGCCAAGTACGATCTCATGCTGCACCAGATGGACGTCAAGACCGCGTTCTTGAACGGCGATCTCGACGAAGACATCTACATGAAGCAGCCGGATGGATACGTCGAAGCAGCGTGTCCGGTCGACTACGTGTGCAAGCTGAAGAAGTCGCTCTACGGGCTCAAGCAAGCGCCGCGGATGTGGAACCAGACCATCGACACGTTCATGATCGGTCTCGGCTTTGGCAACTGTGAGTCCGACCACTGCGTGTACGTGATGCGCGAGTGCGGCAACGGCGAAGACAAGATGGCGTTCATTGTCCTCTACGTCGACGACCTCATCATTGCGTGCAGCAGCGACGCACTGATGGCGAAGATCAAGCCAGCACTCAGCAACCGGTTTGAGATGTCCGACCTCGGCGAGCTCAAGTTTTGCCTCGGCATGGAGATCGCGCGCGACATTGATCTGGGCACTGTGTCCGTGCGCCAAACCAAGTTCCTGCACTCGATCTTGGCCAAGTTCGGCATGCAAGACTGCAAGCCCGTGAAGACGCCGCAAGACCCGGGACTCAAGCTGACCAAGGCCATGTGCGACGGCGGGTGCAAGCACGACGAGACCATGCACGGCGTGCCGTACCGCAGCGCGGTCGGATGCCTGATGTACCTCATGGTGGCGACTCGACCGGACCTCGCAGCTGCAGTGGGAGTGCTCAGCCAGTTTGCTGCCGACCCGTGTCCGACACACTGGCAGGCTCTCAAGCGCGTGTTCCGGTACCTGCAAGCGACTCCGACGCTCGGTCTAGTGTTTGGCAAGTGCGACGACAAGTTTGACAATCGTGCACTTCACGGCTACTCGGATGCTGACTGGGCGGGCGACCACGACTCGCGCCGCAGCACAAGCGGCTACGTGTTCATGCTCAACGGCGGCTGCGTGAGCTGGCGAAGCAAGAAGCAGCGATCCGTGGCGCTCTCGTCGACCGAGGCAGAGTACATGGCACTGTCCGAGGCGACTCAAGAGGCGGTGTGGCTCAATGCGTTTGTGCGTGAACTCGGCGAACTCAGCGGCAGCGACTTGATCCTGGTGCGCGAAGACAAACAAGGCTCGATCGCGTTGGCCAAGAACCCCGAGTTCCACAAGCGCACCAAGCACATCGACATCCGCTACCACTTCGTGCGCGAGAAGGTCGAAGACGGTCAAGTCGCGCTGCAGTACTGTCCGACACAAGACATGCTCGCGGACATCATGACGAAGGCGATCGCAGCACCGCAGTTCGACGCTCTTCGGACCAAGCTCGGCATCATCGTCGCTGGCGAGTCGAGTGGGAGTGTTGGCTCTATCAACGCTCTCGACAGTGGGTTCAAGACGCCTCGCCGAGCGACAGCCAGCGCGTGACGAGTCAGCGTCACGACCTCGACTGGTGTGACCATCACTCGCACAAGTGCAATCATTCCGACATGATTGTGCCATGGCGTGGGTGAGTGTTTACGCAGGTAGGACATGGCTGTGGGTGACGACCTACACTCATGGATGCGTGTTTACGCCACACTGGATACATTGCACAAGTATCTAGTGGAGCGACTGCACAGCAGGCTTAGACGTAGCTAGCACAGAGGAAGGTGCGCATGCGAACTAAGGACCTCGATGAATCAATCACTTTGCATTTTGCATCCAACCACCCAAGTGCCTTCGCCAACCACGCCTCAAGCCTCCAAGCCTTCACACCGCAGATGTGTCGAGACATGACATTGCGTGTTGAAACATCCACATTTGAGATGATTTCGGGACCGGTCCGAAGACACATTGTGATGATACCTATGCGTGTTTCGGGACCTGTTCGGGATTGACCCGGCTTGTAGAGACAGCACCTCGCGCGGACCGACGCAGTGATATGAGCTATGTGCTATGTGCTATGAGCTATGTGCTGTGTGGTATGTACTATGTGCTGTGTGCTATGTACTATGTGCTATGTACCATGTGCTATGAGCTATGTGCTGTGTACTATGTGCTATGTGTAATGCTGCTCGGGGCTTGCCAGCGCAACGCCGCAGATGTGTCGAGACATGACATTGCGTGTTGAAACATCCACATTTGAGATGATTTCGGGACCGGTCCGAAGACACATTGTGATGATACCTATGCGTGTTTCGGGACCTGTTCGGGATTGACCCGGCTTGTAGAGACAGCACCTCGCGCGGACCGACGCAGTGATATGAGCTATGTGCTATGTGCTATGAGCTATGTGCTGTGTGGTATGTACTATGTGCTGTGTGCTATGTACTATGTGCTATGTACCATGTGCTATGAGCTATGTGCTGTGTACTATGTGCTATGTGTAATGCTGCTCGAGGCTTGCCAGCGCAACGCCGCAGATGTGTCGAGACATGACATTGCGTGTTGAAACATCCACATTTGAGATGATTTCGGGACCGTTCCGAAGACACATTGTGATGATACCTATGCGTGTTTCGGGACCTGTTCGGGATTGACCCGGCTTGTAGAGACAGCACCTCGCGCGGACCGACGCAGTGATATGAGCTATGTGCTATGTGCTATGAGCTATGTGCTGTGTGGTATGTACTATGTGCTGTGTGCTATGTACTATGTGCTATGTACCATGTGCTATGAGCTATGTGCTGTGTACTATGTGCTATGTGTAATGCTGCTCGGGGCTTGCCAGCGCAACGCCGCAGATGTGTCGAGACATGACATTGCGTGTTGAAACATCCACATTTGAGATGATTTCGGGACCGGTCCGAAGACACATTGTGATGATACCTATGCGTGTTTCGGGACCTGTTCGGGATTGACCCGGCTTGTAGAGACAGCACCTCGCGCGGACCGACGCAGTGATATGAGCTATGTGCTATGTGCTATGAGCTATGTGCTGTGTGGTATGTACTATGTGCTGTGTGCTATGTACTATGTGCTATGTACCATGTGCTATGAGCTATGTGCTGTGTACTATGTGCTATGTGTAATGCTGCTCGGGGCTTGCCAGCGCAACGCCGCAGATGTGTCGAGACATGACATTGCGTGTTGAAACATCCACATTTGAGATGATTTCGGGACCGGTCCGAAGACACATTGTGATGATACCTATGCGTGTTTCGGGACCTGTTCGGGATTGACCCGGCTTGTAGAGACAGCACCTCGCGCGGACCGACGCAGTGATATGAGCTATGTGCTATGTGCTATGAGCTATGTGCTGTGTGGTATGTACTATGTGCTGTGTGCTATGTACTATGTGCTATGTACCATGTGCTATGAGCTATGTGCTGTGTACTATGTGCTATGTGTAATGCTGCTCGGGGCTTGCCAGCGCAACGCCGCAGATGTGTCGAGACATGACATTGCGTGTTGAAACATCCACATTTGAGATGATTTCGGGACCGGTCCGAAGACACATTGTGATGATACCTATGCGTGTTTCGGGACCTGTTCGGGATTGACCCGGCTTGTAGAGACAGCACCTCGCGCGGACCGACGCAGTGATATGAGCTATGTGCTATGTGCTATGAGCTATGTGCTGTGTGGTATGTACTATGTGCTGTGTGGTATGTACTATGTGCTGTGTGCTATGTACTATGTGCTATGTACCATGTGCTATGAGCTATGTGCTGTGTACTATGTGCTATGTGTAATGCTGCTCGGGGCTTGCCAGCGCAACGCCGCAGATGTGTCGAGACATGACATTGCGTGTTGAAACATCCACATTTGAGATGATTTCGGGACCGGTCCGAAGACACATTGTGATGATACCTATGCGTGTTTCGGGACCTGTTCGGGATTGACCCGGCTTGTAGAGACAGCACCTCGCGCGGACCGACGCAGTGATATGAGCTATGTGCTATGTGCTATGAGCTATGTGCTGTGTGGTATGTACTATGTGCTGTGTGCTATGTACTATGTGCTGTGTGCTATGTACCATGTGCTATGAGCTATGTGCTGTGTACTATGTGCTATGTGTAATGCTGCTCGGGGCTTGCCAGCGCAACGCCGCAGATGTGTCGAGACATGACATTGCGTGTTGAAACATCCACATTTGAGATGATTTCGGGACCGGTCCGAAGACACATTGTGATGATACCTATGCGTGTTTCGGGACCTGTTCGGGATTGACCCGGCTTGTAGAGACAGCACCTCGCGCGGACCGACGCAGTGATATGAGCTATGTGCTATGTGCTATGAGCTATGTGCTGTGTGGTATGTACTATGTGCTGTGTGCTATGTACTATGTGCTATGTACCATGTGCTATGAGCTATGTGCTGTGTACTATGTGCTATGTGTAATGCTGCTCGGGGCTTGCCAGCGCAACGCCGCAGATGTGTCGAGACATGACATTGCGTGTTGAAACATCCACATTTGAGATGATTTCGGGACCGGTCCGAAGACACATTGTGATGATACCTATGCGTGTTTCGGGACCTGTTCGGGATTGACCCGGCTTGTAGAGACAGCACCTCGCGCGGACCGACGCAGTGATATGAGCTATGTGCTATGTGCTATGAGCTATGTGCTGTGTGGTATGTACTATGTGCTGTGTGCTATGTACTATGTGCTATGTACCATGTGCTATGAGCTATGTGCTGTGTACTATGTGCTATGTGTAATGCTGCTCGGGGCTTGCCAGCGCAACGCCGCAGATGTGTCGAGACATGACATTGCGTGTTGAAACATCCACATTTGAGATGATTTCGGGACCGGTCCGAAGACACATTGTGATGATACCTATGCGTGTTTCGGGACCTGTTCGGGATTGACCCGGCTTGTAGAGACAGCACCTCGCGCGGACCGACGCAGTGATATGAGCTATGTGCTATGTGCTATGAGCTATGTGCTGTGTGGTATGTACTATGTGCTGTGTGCTATGTACTATGTGCTATGTACCATGTGCTATGAGCTATGTGCTGTGTACTATGTGCTATGTGTAATGCTGCTCGGGGCTTGCCAGCGCAACGCCGCAGATGTGTCGAGACATGACATTGCGTGTTGAAACATCCACATTTGAGATGATTTCGGGACCGGTCCGAAGACACATTGTGATGATACCTATGCGTGTTTCGGGACCTGTTCGGGATTGACCCGGCTTGTAGAGACAGCACCTCGCGCGGACCGACGCAGTGATATGAGCTATGTGCTATGTGCTATGAGCTATGTGCTGTGTGGTATGTACTATGTGCTGTGTGCTATGTACTATGTGCTATGTACCATGTGCTATGAGCTATGTGCTGTGTACTATGTGCTATGTGTAATGCTGCTCGGGGCTTGCCAGCGCAACGCCGCAGATGTGTCGAGACATGACATTGCGTGTTGAAACATCCACATTTGAGATGATTTCGGGACCGGTCCGAAGACACATTGTGATGATACCTATGCGTGTTTCGGGACCTGTTCGGGATTGACCCGGCTTGTAGAGACAGCACCTCGCGCGGACCGACGCAGTGATATGAGCTATGTGCTATGTGCTATGAGCTATGTGCTGTGTGGTATGTACTATGTGCTGTGTGCTATGTACTATGTGCTATGTACCATGTGCTATGAGCTATGTGCTGTGTACTATGTGCTATGTGTAATGCTGCTCGGGGCTTGCCAGCGCAACGCCGCAGATGTGTCGAGACATGACATTGCGTGTTGAAACATCCACATTTGAGATGATTTCGGGACCGGTCCGAAGACACATTGTGATGATACCTATGCGTGTTTCGGGACCTGTTCGGGATTGACCCGGCTTGTAGAGACAGCACCTCGCGCGGACCGACGCAGTGATATGAGCTATGTGCTATGTGCTATGAGCTATGTGCTGTGTGGTATGTACTATGTGCTGTGTGCTATGTACTATGTGCTATGTACCATGTGCTATGAGCTATGTGCTGTGTACTATGTGCTATGTGTAATGCTGCTCGGGGCTTGCCAGCGCAACGCCGCAGATGTGTCGAGACATGACATTGCGTGTTGAAACATCCACATTTGAGATGATTTCGGGACCGGTCCGAAGACACATTGTGATGATACCTATGCGTGTTTCGGGACCTGTTCGGGATTGACCCGGCTTGTAGAGACAGCACCTCGCGCGGACCGACGCAGTGATATGAGCTATGTGCTATGTGCTATGAGCTATGTGCTGTGTGGTATGTACTATGTGCTGTGTGCTATGTACTATGTGCTATGTACCATGTGCTATGAGCTATGTGCTGTGTACTATGTGCTATGTGTAATGCTGCTCGGGGCTTGCCAGCGCAACGCCGCAGATGTGTCGAGACATGACATTGCGTGTTGAAACATCCACATTTGAGATGATTTCGGGACCGGTCCGAAGACACATTGTGATGATACCTATGCGTGTTTCGGGACCTGTTCGGGATTGACCCGGCTTGTAGAGACAGCACCTCGCGCGGACCGACGCAGTGATATGAGCTATGTGCTATGTGCTATGAGCTATGTGCTGTGTGGTATGTACTATGTGCTGTGTGCTATGTACTATGTGCTATGTACCATGTGCTATGAGCTATGTGCTGTGTACTATGTGCTATGTGTAATGCTGCTCGGGGCTTGCCAGCGCAACGCCGCAGATGTGTCGAGACATGACATTGCGTGTTGAAACATCCACATTTGAGATGATTTCGGGACCGGTCCGAAGACACATTGTGATGATACCTATGCGTGTTTCGGGACCTGTTCGGGATTGACCCGGCTTGTAGAGACAGCACCTCGCGCGGACCGACGCAGTGATATGAGCTATGTGCTATGTGCTATGAGCTATGTGCTGTGTGGTATGTACTATGTGCTGTGTGCTATGTACTATGTGCTATGTACCATGTGCTATGAGCTATGTGCTGTGTACTATGTGCTATGTGTAATGCTGCTCGGGGCTTGCCAGCGCAACGCCGCAGATGTGTCGAGACATGACATTGCGTGTTGAAACATCCACATTTGAGATGATTTCGGGACCGGTCCGAAGACACATTGTGATGATACCTATGCGTGTTTCGGGACCTGTTCGGGATTGACCCGGCTTGTAGAGACAGCACCTCGCGCGGACCGACGCAGTGATATGAGCTATGTGCTATGTGCTATGAGCTATGTGCTGTGTGGTATGTACTATGTGCTGTGTGCTATGTACTATGTGCTATGTACCATGTGCTATGAGCTATGTGCTGTGTACTATGTGCTATGTGTAATGCTGCTCGGGGCTTGCCAGCGCAACGCCGCAGATGTGTCGAGACATGACATTGCGTGTTGAAACATCCACATTTGAGATGATTTCGGGACCGGTCCGAAGACACATTGTGATGATACCTATGCGTGTTTCGGGACCTGTTCGGGATTGACCCGGCTTGTAGAGACAGCACCTCGCGCGGACCGACGCAGTGATATGAGCTATGTGCTATGTGCTATGAGCTATGTGCTGTGTGGTATGTACTATGTGCTGTGTGCTATGTACTATGTGCTATGTACCATGTACCATGTGCTATGAGCTATGTGCTGTGTACTATGTGCTATGTGTAATGCTGCTCGGGGCTTGCCAGCGCAACGCCGCAGATGTGTCGAGACATGACATTGCGTGTTGAAACATCCACATTTGAGATGATTTCGGGACCGGTCCGAAGACACATTGTGATGATACCTATGCGTGTTTCGGGACCTGTTCGGGATTGACCCGGCTTGTAGAGACAGCACCTCGCGCGGACCGACGCAGTGATATGAGCTATGTGCTATGTGCTATGAGCTATGTGCTGTGTGGTATGTACTATGTGCTGTGTGCTATGTACTATGTGCTATGTATCATGTGCTATGAGCTATGTGCTGTGTACTATGTGCTATGTGTAATGCTGCTCGGGGCTTGCCAGCGCAACGCCGCAGATGTGTCGAGACATGACATTGCGTGTTGAAACATCCACATTTGAGATGATTTCGGGACCGGTCCGAAGACACATTGTGATGATACCTATGCGTGTTTCGGGACCTGTTCGGGATTGACCCGGCTTGTAGAGACAGCACCTCGCGCGGACCGACGCAGTGATATGAGCTATGTGCTATGTGCTATGAGCTATGTGCTGTGTGGTATGTACTATGTGCTGTGTGCTATGTACTATGTGCTATGTACCATGTGCTATGAGCTATGTGCTGTGTACTATGTGCTATGTGTAATGCTGCTCGGGGCTTGCCAGCGCAACGCCGCAGATGTGTCGAGACATGACATTGCGTGTTGAAACATCCACATTTGAGATGATTTCGGGACCGGTCCGAAGACACATTGTGATGATACCTATGCGTGTTTCGGGACCTGTTCGGGATTGACCCGGCTTGTAGAGACAGCACCTCGCGCGGACCGACGCAGTGATATGAGCTATGTGCTATGTGCTATGAGCTATGTGCTGTGTGGTATGTACTATGTGCTGTGTGCTATGTACTATGTGCTATGTATCATGTGCTATGAGCTATGTGCTGTGTACTATGTGCTATGTGTAATGCTGCTCGGGGCTTGCCAGCGCAACGCCGCAGATGTGTCGAGACATGACATTGCGTGTTGAAACATCCACATTTGAGATGATTTCGGGACCGGTCCGAAGACACATTGTGATGATACCTATGCGTGTTTCGGGACCTGTTCGGGATTGACCCGGCTTGTAGAGACAGCACCTCGCGCGGACCGACGCAGTGATATGAGCTATGTGCTATGTGCTATGAGCTATGTGTAATGCTGCTCGGGGCTTGCCAGCGCAACGCCGCAGATGTGTCGAGACATGACATTGCGTGTTGAAACATCCACATTTGAGATGATTTCGGGACCGGTCCGAAGACACATTGTGATGATACCTATGCGTGTTTCGGGACCTGTTCGGGATTGACCCGGCTTGTAGAGACAGCACCTCGCGCGGACCGACGCAGTGATATGAGCTATGTGCTATGTGCTATGAGCTATGTGTAATGCTGCTCGGGGCTTGCCAGCGCAACGCCGCAGATGTGTCGAGACATGACATTGCGTGTTGAAACATCCACATTTGAGATGATTTCGGGACCGGTCCGAAGACACATTGTGATGATACCTATGCGTGTTTCGGGACCTGTTCGGGATTGACCCGGCTTGTAGAGACAGCACCTCGCGCGGACCGACGCAGTGATATGAGCTATGTGCTGTGTACTATGTGCTATGTGTAATGCTGCTCGGGGCTTGCCAGCGCAACGCCGCAGATGTGTCGAGACATGACATTGCGTGTTGAAACATCCACATTTGAGATGATTTCGGGACCGGTCCGAAGACACATTGTGATGATACCTATGCGTGTTTCGGGACCTGTTCGGGATTGACCCGGCTTGTAGAGACAGCACCTCGCGCGGACCGACGCAGTGATATGAGCTATGTGCTATGTGCTATGAGCTATGTGTAATGCTGCTCGGGGCTTGCCAGCGCAACGCCGCAGATGTGTCGAGACATGACATTGCGTGTTGAAACATCCACATTTGAGATGATTTCGGGACCGGTCCGAAGACACATTGTGATGATACCTATGCGTGTTTCGGGACCTGTTCGGGATTGACCCGGCTTGTAGAGACAGCACCTCGCGCGGACCGACGCAGTGATATGAGCTATGTGCTATGTGCTATGAGCTATGTGTAATGCTGCTCGGGCTGCCAGCGCAACGCCGCAGATGTGTCGAGACATGACATTGCGTGTTGAAACATCCACATTTGAGATGATTTCGGGACCGGTCCGAAGACACCTTGTGATGATACCTATGCGTGTTTCGGGACCTGTTCGGGGATTGACCCCCGGCTTGTAGAAGACAGCACCTCGCGCGGACCGACGCAGTGATATGAGCTCTGTTGCTATGTACTATGTGCTATGGTAATGCTGCTCGGGGCTTGCCAGCGCAACGCCGCAGATGTGTCGAGACATGACACTTGCGTGTTGAAACATCCACATGTGAGCTGATTTCCGGGACCGGTCCGAAGACACATTGCTGATGATACCTATGCGTGTTTCGGGACCTGTTCGGGATTGACCCGGCCTTGTAGAGACAGCACCTCGCGCGGACGACGCAGTGATAGGAGCTATGTGCTATGTGCTATGAGCTATGTGCTGTGTTGGTATGTACTATGTGCTGTGTGGCTATGTACTATGTGCTATGTACCATGTGCTATGAGCTATGTGCTGTGTACTATGTGCTATGTGTAATGCTGCTCGGGGCTTGCCAGCGCAACGCCGCAGATGTGTCGAGACATGACATTGCGTGTTGAAACATCCACATTTGAGATGATTTCGGGACCGGTCCGAAGACACATTGTGATGATACCTATGCGTGTTTCGGGACCTGTTCGGGATTGACCCGGCTTGTAGAGACAGCACCTCGCGCGGACCGACGCAGTGATATGAGCTATGTGCTATGTGCTATGAGCTATGTGCTGTGTGGTATGTACTATGTGCTGTGTGCTATGTACTATGTGCTATGTACCATGTGCTATGAGCTATGTGCTGTGTACTATGTGCTATGTGTAATGCTGCTCGGGGCTTGCCAGCGCAACGCCGCAGATGTGTCGAGACATGACATTGCGTGTTGAAACATCCACATTTGAGATGATTTCGGGACCGGTCCGAAGACACATTGTGATGATACCTATGCGTGTTTCGGGACCTGTTCGGGATTGACCCGGCTTGTAGAGACAGCACCCTCGCGCGGACCGACGCAGTGATATGAGCTATGTGCTATGTGCTATGAGCTATGTGCTGTGTGGTATGTACTATGTGCTGTGTGCTATGTACTATGTGCTATGTACTATGTGCTATGTACCATGTGCTATGAGCTATGTGCTGTGTACTATGTGCTATGTGTAATGCTGCTCGGGGCTTGCCAGCGCAACGCCGCAGATGTGTCGAGACATGACATTGCGTGTTGAAACATCCACATTTGAGATGATTTCGGGACCGGTCCGAAGACACATTGTGATGATACCTATGCGTGTTTCGGGACCTGTTCGGGATTGACCCGGCTTGTAGAGACAGCACCTCGCGCGGACCGACGCAGTGATATGAGCTATGTGCTATGTGCTATGAGCTATGTGCTGTGTGGTATGTACTATGTGCTGTGTGGTATGTACTATGTGCTGTGCTATGTACTATGTGCTATGTACCATGTGCTATGAGCTATGTGCTGTGTACTATGTGCTATGTGTAATGCTGCTCGGGGCTTGCCAGCGCAACGCCGCAGATGTGTCGAGACATGACATTGCGTGTTGAAACATCCACATTTGAGATGATTTCGGGACCGGTCCGAAGACACATTGTGATGATACCTATGCGTGTTTCGGGACCTGTTCGGGATTGACCCGGCTTGTAGAGACAGCACCTCGCGCGGACCGACGCAGTGATATGAGCTATGTGCTATGTGCTATGAGCTATGTGCTGTGTGGTATGTACTATGTGCTGTGTGCTATGTACTATTTGCTGTGTGCTATGTACTATGTGCTATGTACCATGTGCTATGAGCTATGTGCTGTGTACTATGTGCTATGTGTAATGCTGCTCGGGGCTTGCCAGCGCAACGCCGCAGATGTGTCGAGACATGACATTGCGTGTTGAAACATCCACATTTGAGATGATTTCGGGACCGGTCCGAAGACACATTGTGATGATACCTATGCGTGTTTCGGGACCTGTTCGGATTGACCCGGCTTGTAGAGACAGCACCTCGCGCGGACCGACGCAGTGATATGAGCTATGTGCTATGTGCTATGAGCTATGTGCTGTGTGGTATGTACTATGTGCTGTGTGCTATGTACTATTGCTGTGTGCTATGTACCATGTGCTATGAGCTATGTGCTGTGTACTATGTGCTATGTGTAATGCTGCTCGGGGCTTGCCAGCGCAACGCCGCAGATGTGTCGAGACATGACATTGCGTGTTGAAAACATCCACATTTGAGATGATTTCGGGACCGGTCCGAAGACACATTGTGATGATACCTATGCGTGTTTCGGGACCTGTTCGGGATTGACCCGGCTTGTAGAGACAGCACCTCGCGCGGACCGACGCAGTGATATGAGCTATGTGCTATGTGCTATGAGCTATGTGCTGTTGTGGTATGTACTATGTGCTGTGTGCTATGTACTATGTGCTATGTACCATGTGCTATGAGCTATGTGCTGTGTACTATGTGCTATGTGTAATGCTGCTCGGGGCTTGCCAGCGCAACGCCGCAGATGTGTCGAGACATGACATTGCGTGTTGAAACATCCACATTTGAGATGATTTCGGGACCGGTCCGAAGACACATTGTGATGATACCTATGCGTGTTTCGGGACCTGTTCGGGATTGACCCGGCTTGTAGAGACAGCACCTCGCGCGGACCGACGCAGTGATATGAGCTATGTGCTATGTGCTATGAGCTATGTGCTGTGTGGTATGTACTATGTGCTGTGTGCTATGTACTATGTGCTGTATGCTATGTACCATGTGCTATGAGCTATGTGCTGTGTACTATGTGCTATGTGTAATGCTGCTCGGGGCTTGCCAGCGCAACGCCGCAGATGTGTCGAGACATGACATTGCGTGTTGAAACATCCACATTTGAGATGATTTCGGGACCGGTCCGAAGACACATTGTGATGATACCTATGCGTGTTTCGGGACCTGTTCGGGATTGACCCGGCTTGTAGAGACAGCACCTCGCGCGGACCGACGCAGTGATATGAGCTATGTGCTATGTGCTATGAGCTATGTGCTGTGTGGTATGTACTATGTGCTGTGTGCTATGTACTATGTGCTGTGTGCTATGTACCATGTGCTATGAGCTATGTGCTGTGTACTATGTGCTATGTGTAATGCTGCTCGGGGCTTGCCAGCGCAACGCCGCAGATGTGTCGAGACATGACATTGCGTGTTGAAACATCCACATTTGAGATGATTTCGGGACCGGTCCGAAGACACATTGTGATGATAACCTATGCGTGTTTCGGGACCTGTTCGGGATTGACCCGGCTTGTAGAGACAGCACCTCGCGCGGACCGACGCAGTGATATGAGCTATGTGCTATGTGCTATGAGCTATGTGCTGTGTGGTATGTACTATGTGCTGTGTGCTATGTACTATGTGCTATGTACCATGTGCTATGAGCTATGTGCTGTGTACTATGTGCTATGTGTAATGCTGCTCGGGGCTTGCCAGCGCAACGCCGCAGATGTGTCGAGACATGACATTGCGTGTTGAAACATCCACATTTGAGATGATTTCGGGACCGGTCCGAAGACACATTGTGATGATACCTATGCGTGTTTCGGGACCTGTTCGGGATTGACCCGGCTTGTAGAGACAGCACCTCGCGCGGACCGACGCAGTGATATGAGCTATGTGCTATGTGCTATGAGCTATGTGCTGTGTGGTATGTACTATGTGCTGTGTGCTATGTACTATGTGCTATGTACCATGTGCTATGAGCTATGTGCTGTGTACTATGTGCTATGTGTAATGCTGCTCGGGGCTTGCCAGCGCAACGCCGCAGATGTGTCGAGACATGACATTGCGTGTTGAAACATCCACATTTGAGATGATTCGGGACCGGTCCGAAGACACATTGTGATGATACCTATGCGTGTTTCGGGACCTGTTCGGGATTGACCGGCTTGTAGAGACAGCACCTCGCGCGGACCGACGCAGTGATATGAGCTATGTGCTATGTGCTATGAGCTATGTGCTGTGTGGTATGTACTATGTGCTGTGTGCTATGTACTATGTGCTATGTACCATGTGCTATGAGCTATGTGCTGTGTACTATGTGCTATGTGTAATGCTGCTCGGGGCTTGCCAGCGCAACGCCGCAGATGTGTCGAGACATGACATTGCGTGTTGAAACATCCACATTTGAGATGATTTCGGGACCGGTCCGAAGACACATTGTGATGATACCTATGCGTGTTTCGGGACCTGTTCGGGATTGACCCGGCTTGTAGAGACAGCACCTCGCGCGGACCGACGCAGTGATATGAGCTATGTGCTATGTGCTATGAGCTATGTGCTGTGTGTATGTACTATGTGCTGTGTGCTATGTACTATGTGCTGTGCTATGTACTATGTGCTATGTACCATGTGCTATGAGCTATGTGCTGTGTACTATGTGCTATGTGTAATGCTGCTCGGGGCTTGCCAGCGCAACGCCGCAGATGTGTCGAGACATGACATTGCGTGTTGAAACATCCACATTTGAGATGATTTCGGGACCGGTCCGAAGACACATTGTGATGATACCTATGCGTGTTTCGGGACCTGTTCGGGATTGACCCGGCTTGTAGAGACAGCACCTCGCGCGGACCGACGCAGTGATATGAGCTATGTGCTATGTGCTATGAGCTATGTGCTGTGTGGTATGTACTATGTGCTGTGTGCTATGTACTATGTGGCTATGTACCATGTGCTATGAGCTATGTGCTGTGTACTATGTGCTATGTGTAATGCTGCTCGGGGCTTGCCAGCGCAACGCCGCAGATGTGTCGAGACAATGACATTGCGTGTTGAAACATCCACATTTGAGATGATTTCGGGACCGGTCCGAAGGACACATTGTGATGATACCTATGCGTGTTTCGGGACCTGTTCGGGATTGACCCGGCTTGTAGAGACAGCACCTCTCGCGCGGACCGACGCAGTGATATGAGCTATGTGCTATGTGCTATGAGCTATGTGCTGTGTGGTATGTACTATGTGCTGTGTGGTATGTACTATTGCTTGTGCTATGTACTATGTGCTATGTACCATGTGCTATGAGCTATGTGCTGTGTACTATGTGCTATGTGTAATGCTGCTCGGGGCTTGCCAGCCGCAACGCCGCAGATTGTGTCGAGACATGACATTGCGTGTTTGAAACATCCACATTTGAGATGATTTCGGGACCGGTCCGAAGACACATTGTGATGATACTTATGCGTGTTTCGGGACCTGTTCGGGATTGACCCGGCTTGTGTAGAGACAGCACCTCGCGCGGACCGACGCAGTGATATGAGCTATGTGCTATGTGCTATGAGCTATGTGCTGTGTGGTATGTACTATGTGCTGTGTGCTATGTACTATGTGCTGTGCTATGTACCATGTGCTATGAGCTATGTGCTGTGTACTATGTGCTATGTGTAAATGCTGCTCGGGGCTTGCCAGCGCAACGCCGCAGATGTGTCGAGACATGACATTGCGTGTTGAAACATCCACATTTGAGATGATTTCGGGACCGGTCCGAAGACACATTGTGATGATACCTATGCGTGTTTCGGGACCTGTTCGGGATTGACCCGGCTTGTAGAGACAGCACCTCGCGCGGACCGACGCAGTGATATGAGCTATGTGCTATGTGCTATGAGCTATGTGCTGTGCTATGTGTGTGGTATGTACTATGTGCTGTGTGCTATGTATGTGCTATGTACCATGTGCTATGAGCTATGTGCTGTGTACTATGTGCTATGTGTAATGCTGCTCGGGGCTTGCCAGCGCAACGCCGCAGATGTGTCGAGACATGACATTGCGTTTGAACAT